>JAOCZM010000001.1:4055357-5407142 GCA_026122235.1 Vinca minor
TTATTATTGTCTGATTAACTAATTTAGTTTTATCTCTCCCCTTTTTTCAGCCAAATGGACGTTTTGAAACCCAAACAAAGATTTGCTTGAGCATTTCAAATCATCACCCTGAGCATTGGCAACCATCATGGAGTGGTAAACTTATTTTCTTGCTTCATCTAGGAGTACTCTAGATTGTAATGTTGATTGTTTCACGTATGTACCGTTTAGCCTTTTTATCTATTGGGATTTTCTCATGGCTGTAACCCCACCTCGTTGAAGCAGAATAAAGAGGTCGATGTGCACTTCACATGCTATGATCATTTATCTTTATTTAAAGCGATTTTTTTCTTTACCAAGTCATTCTTTCTTTAGAGGAGCCCTGTTAGGGCGAGGGTCCGATATCAGTATACTTTTGCTTTTCATTGCTGAAATAGAATTATCAAAAATAGACTTGAATACAGAAAGCTGGCTGTAAACTGCATGTCATCTCTTTTACAGAGTATGGTTTGTTTATATGAATAAACCAATTTGTATGGGAATGCATTGATATCTTCTTTTTTTTTCTTTTCTTTTCTTTTTTTTTCCTCCCCATTTCTGACTTTTTGGTATGATCGTACTCGTGTCTGACACCTGCTATTTCTATATATATGAAAGTTCGGACTGCATTGGTTGCATTAATTGCTTTTATGCCTACCAACCCGAATGGTGCTCTGGGATCATTGGACTATACGAAGGAAGAAAGGCGTGCTCTTGCAGTCAAGTCTCGTGGTGGTTCTCCAAAATTTGGAACTCCCGAGCGTCAGAAACTAATTGACGAGGTTGGCACACAAGTCCTTTCTGTTTGCTGTTTTGTGATTATGTACGGTTCTTTTGTTGAAATTTTATCTGTGTAGATTCACGAGTACATGTTGAGCAAGGCTCCTCCGGTTCCTCAAGTTAGCTCCTCTGAGGGTTCTGAAGCCCAGCCTACTGAGAAAGAGGGTGAAGTTGAGGGGAGTTCTCAAAATGCAGAGGCAGATGCTACTCAGGAAGGACTTAGAGATCCAACTCCAACCGACAGGGATCATTGAGGAGCAACTGCATGAAGTTCCTCCCATTATAGATCCCGTTGTGAATCCACAACCTCTTCCTGCCTCACAATCAGGTGATCGGCTACTGTTGCAAAGGCCAGAACCTAGGGTCACCAGGCGGGCTGATGATCGCTTGTTTACATGGGCGGCTGTAGGGCTTACCGTTGCCATTCTAGTGTTATTGTTGAAGAAATTTATGAGAGCCGATGGACATGGCGCCTTCTTCACAGATCAATCATAGATACCATCTATCGCGACTGAAGGAAATTGGCTGAACAGGAGGCACTACAAATGTGGTAGATTTGGTGAACAGAAAATAATGAAAGTATTTTGACATATGAAACTTTAATTTCTCAGTTTGGTATTTTGCCTTTGATACTTGTATAGGTTAAAAGATGATATTTTTTTTCCAGCACAAAGCAAAACTGTTATGTATAGTATAGTATAGTTGTTTTTTCCCCTATAGAATCTTCTTATATCTATTTATATAATTTGTCAAGCCTTCTTACTGAAGATGGAAGATTCAATACTATGAAAAGTTTCGAATATTGTTTCCGTTTTGGTTAAAATGCATATTTGATATTAGTGCGTGTTTGGTACGCGGGAATGGAAAGGAATGGAAAGGCCTTTCTCACTTCTCTTTCCATTCCGGCATTTGGTTGGACAATTTGAAGTGAATCATCATTCCACGGGAATGACAATTCCAGAAAAGAAGTGGGAAAGGGCATTCCACACCAAAATCTATGGAATGACCTTTCCGAGAAAGTTCTGAATCATCGATAAATCGTAACTTACATTTATACTCTCTTTTAATTAATTATTACGTTCATTTTACATATCAACATATTCATATTTAGTCATAAATATTCTATTTCACTTAGTATAATTTCATAGATGATAATTTTATAAATATTTCTTTTTCTTGGTAGTAGTTTTAATCTATTTTTTAAATTTAAAAGTAAAGATATTTTTTATTACTATGTTGACGTTTTAATAAAAAATTATGTTTCAACAATATATATATATATATATATATATATATATATATATATATATATATATATATATATATATATATATATATATATAATATCAATGTTATTCAAGTAAGATTTTGTAATGAATATTTAATTAGATTTTATCACTAGTATATGCTAAAAGGGCATTTAGGTCATATTGTGTTTAATTCCATTCCATTCTGACATTAAAATATAGTTTTACCAAACACAGAAAAGGAATCGACATTCCATTCTGCCTTTACCTTCCAAACACTGGAATGGAAAGAGGATTCCGAAGTCATTCTGGGTGGGAAGCGATTCTGCTTGAAAAGAGATTCCATTCCATTTCATTCCAGCGTACCAAACGTGCTGTTAGAGTTTGGGAGGCGAAGCTGAGGGTAGTTTTATCTTTCAATTAGGAAGATGCATGAAAAATAGAATGTAAAATCAGTGGAAGAATCAAGGGTGGTTTCAAATGTTGAATACTTTTTCCTTACTCATTTTTTCCCGTATACTTCTTTTAATTATTACATATCTTCCCACCCTAAAATCATTAAAGGTTTACCTCCCTTTGTGATTCAAGTACCCTAAGGGCATAAAAAAAATTGGCAGAACATTCCTCTGATCGATAAAAGGAAAGAAGCCTCAAATAAAATTTATTCCTTCATTTGTCTGTCAATAAACTATTTCTATATGCCTTTTCTGCTTCAATTTACATATTTTATATCCCCCTTGGAATAATTTAGTTCGTATGTCACATTGAAATAGTTTGATTGCAGCAAATGCTATATCCCTCTTGGAATTTTCAATGATAGGAAAGGAGCTGGAGATGTTATTCCTGATTTGACTTTTGAGGATATTTTTTTTTTGAAGCCCGATTGGGCGGGTGCCCATATGGGGGAGAGAGAAATGTCTCAGACGAGGAGGAGATAACCTTAGAAAGGGATGTTAAAGTTTGCCGCATGCAGATAGAGGGTATCGAACCCACGACCTCAAGGTCATGGGCAGACGCCTACCCCATTGGATTATGACACATTTGATGACTTTTGAGGATATTAATGAAATTTAAAGTATTATTCAGCACATGAAAAATTGATAAAATTTAATTTGGAATTAAACTCATCGGGACTTTGTAAAAGTTAAATTAAATTATTTGGAAGAAGATGTATGTGTCCTGTAGATAAAATTAAGTCAAACTCAATTCAAATTTATCTATCTTAAAATTATAATTGACTTTTCTGAAATAAAATAGTGATTCACAAAGTTGAAAAGGTAATAAATAAAACCCAACTTGTTTTTATTCCAAGGACCTTGCTAGGCTATTAGAATTATTGGCTAAAAGATTGACTAAAATAGTTTTTTGGACCTTTTTGCCCTTATAGTTGGGTGAATTTCTTATACCAACAGGGGGTAAGATAGTCATTTAACACCCTCAATTTGAAGGTTTAGGGTTTCTATCCCAAAATTTTAGGAGTAAATCATTTTCCTTATTCCAAATGTAAAGAACTTACACATTCTCTTTAAAATTAAATGTCCTATATTGATTTCCAAATCGTGCATGTTTATTGTAGAGGAAAACATTCGCTAAATGTATACTGAAATATTTAAAAGAGAAAAACTTCAAAAACTCACACAAATATATTAAATCCATTTAAACGTATTATACATTTATTTCCAATATATATATATACATTACAATAAAAGAAGTAATTCTTCAAAAATTTACAATATACTTGTTTTTTTTTTCTCCCTTTATTAAGAATAAAGGAAAACATCATAATATTCTGCAACCAATTAATACAATAGCGGGGACCTATAATTCTGAGTCAGTAAAGCTGTCTCAACTGCGATGATAACTTTCCCGCCAAAATCATTCACGATGATCATTGGTGAATCAAAGAAACAATAGCAAGACAATTACTTGTCATGTTGGTCAATTTCTGACCAAATTCCGCCAAAGGACAATCAACATTAAGCGATTTAAGCCCATCTTCACAATCTCCAACATCAGTAATAACAGCACTAAGCATAGTATTCATCGTCCCAACATCCTTAGTAACATAAGCATTCATGGCACTTTCAAAATTATAAAGAGCATCATCGTAACTATCTTTGCAACTATTAAAAACAGTTGCCAATTGGGAGTCTGTTCCTGGAGCAGTGGCTAATTTCGTCGCCATTAATTTCGCAGATTTGGTTAAATCATTTGTTGCCTGAATTGATACTTCAAGAACTGTGTCCAGATTTACTTGATGTTTGGTTCCCGATTAGTAATGGATTGATTGTGTTCATACAAAGAGATGGGTAATCTGTTGATTGACAAACTCTTTTTTACCTCAATATTTCCAGTTAATATGGCAGATCCAGTTCCTATTAGTCCTTTTGGCACCGCCGCCATTAGATCTGATTCTTCAGCAATTGGGTTTTCTCCATCTGGGCTTTCAGTAGTAGTAATTTCTTCTGGGACTGAGGCTTCTGGGAAATCAACTTGGGTTTCTGGGTTATAATCTAATGAATATGAGGAGGAAGATGGAGAAGGGGCGTCGGCACCGCCATAGGACGGAGGGAATGCCGGAGATTCTGAGACCGGGCGGGAGGAGGAAGAAAAGGCAAGAAAGAAAATGGAAATGAGAAGGAAGATTAATTGGTGAATATTATGATGAAATTGTCCCATCTTTCTTTCTTGCTTTTTTTTTCTTCTCCTTTGTTGTATTAAGAACTTTTGGGAAGAAAAAAAAAAGATGGGAATTGGAAATGGAATTTTTTTTGGAAGAAATAAGGATTTGAGTTTGAAGAAATACTTGGTTAGTTTTAAGCTTTACCATTGAAAATTTGATGGTTATGATTGAAAGTAGGATTACCTCTTAATTAATTAAAAACGGTAATCTTTTGTGGTTGTTTTAAGTTTTGTTTTTCGAAAAAAAATTTCAAATGGATTGTATGTTTTAATTGATTGTGTGATTCAAATTTATTTATATTAGTAAAAAAATAATTATCTCTTTTTGATATACATGAAATCTAAATCACATAATATAAGTCAATTTGAGAATTAACCTTGTTTCTCGATATCAGGTTTTCAAGATAATTATACATATTATTAGTTGATATTAGGATATTTTATAACGTAGATAAACAATACAATTATAAATAAACAGATGTAGTTACCACGTTGTCGGTGGATACTGAATGCCCCAAACGGGTGGAACAAAAAAAAATAAATAAGCAAAGGTAGATAAATGTTAATAGAAACGTATGAGAAAAAAAATGAAGTCTTGCTATTGAACCTAAGACATGGTTATATTATTCACCTCAATAAATAAGACATGGTTGGATCTCTCAACTTTAGTGGCGGATTTAGAACTCCAAAAGCAGTAAAGGTACTCGTCCATTCACTATAAAAAATATTTTTATAATAAGAAACACAACTATTTTATAATTGTATTCAACATTGTCACATATACTATAATCGTTAGATGATGAATTTCAACATTTTAGTTGTCCCACATCAATCCCATTGATATTTTTACATTTTCATTTTATATTTATCCCTATTTAATTTTTGTAGTTCAAATTGTACTTAATGCATGTCTAACTCCATTATAGGGTATTTGAGTATTTTGTTCTTTTTAATTATATGAAATCACTACATTACTTAATTTGTGTGTTTTTTAAATAGAGAGATCTAAAATTGGACAAAGGAAGTACTCACTATCCTCGTAAATAGCTTACGGAGATTACTTCTACAATAAAGGAGCTAGTTAGATTGAGATTGGAATGGGTTTCTTAACTTTTTAAGATAAAATTTATTTAAAATTTTATGTAGGATAAATTATTCGTAAAAGAAAAAAATTCACTAAACTTCGATATCAACCTTGCAAAAATCTCTGGTCACGAGAGAAATGGACCGATAACTCTAGATGTTTGGTCATGATCATATGGAACTACGAAAGAAGATTTGTAGCTAAGGTTGCAAAATTTTATCTCAACTCACTCAACCCCCTGAATACGTTGAAGCAAATGCATTTGTAAAAGGACTTCAGTTTGCTTTACCTCAAGGATACCAACCTCTCATTATTAATAATGATTGTCAAACTCTGATCAACCAGGTCCATTAAATAGAAGATGATTTTCCCTCTTATGACACATTGTTAGTCAAATCAAATGTTTGATGAGGAATAGCATAACCAAATTATTTTTTGTTCACATATCTTGTAATAATTCTATTGATAGATTGACAAATCATGCAATGAGACTTAGAGCATCCACTCAATAGTTTGGAGACCCACCGAATTTTCTCATACCACGTGTACTATATGATACTCCCTCCGTCCCAAATTATTTGTCCACATTTTCTTTTTAGTGTGTCCCAAATTATTTGTCCTCTTTCTAAATAAAGGTTTCATTAATGACGATTTTTCCAATTCTACCCTTTACATTAAATATTGGAGAGAGAAAATAAAGAGAGAAAAGGAGGTGAATTAAATTGGGAGTAACATTAGGGTTATGTTTGACATTTTATCATATTTCACTCTAGAATTTGATGAAACCTTAATCCCGTGCAAAATACAAAGTGGACAGATAATTTGGGACGGAGGGAGTATCACTTAATGATATACAATCCAATTTTATGTTAAAAAAAACCTTGCAAAAATCTGGCATAAGCAAAGAGAAATAAATGTGAAGAGAAATGGAAAAAAAAAATTAAAAAAGAAGCTTGGTAATTTGATTGAAACTTCTAATTTCTAGCTTTATATCTCTCTTGAATCCAAAACTCCAGATCTTCTAGTGTACATATAAAATTATCACACGTACAGTAGTGTGCTTAATTCAAGTTTATAAATAATTTTTAGTCTAGTAATATTATTACATGTGAAATAATTTCATTTATGTACCGAATATTGTAGTATTCAATTGCTTGTGTACTTTACTCGTACGTAATCTAAAATTCTGATCCCGTGTGGATTTATTTCTTTCTATCCTCGTGAATTGTGGCAGAATAAATTCTAAGGACATTTACGTCCTCTTTCATTCCCATGAAATTTTCAAAATGTGATTAACAAAACTTCGGAAGCAAAGAGCATCTCATGAATGAACAGAGAAAATGATCTTTGCTATGGGAATTAATTTAAAAGATCCCCAAGGAGAATTTCACATTTTTGGGTGTAAAAAGTACTTCATGCGCAAAAGCCCTTCAAAAGAGAGACGTACAAATGAAGAGAAGGTAACTAAGTTGTTTGGAAAAACTCCAAGTTTTGTAGTTGGATTCACAAACTCCGTCCTACATATATATTTAAAGATTGAATCGCTTATTTTGGATTTAAAATATTTTTGTTTTTTGAGTTTTAGATTCAAACTTTATTTTCGATTGGCAAATTGGCTTTACGGGTCCAAAAACTATTTTTTTACTTTGGTGATTTTTGTCCAAAATCTATTTTTTTATAAAACTAAGTATCAAAATAATTTATGTTTGGTGACAAAGGTCCTTCCGTCCAAACTTCCTTCAATCAACCGTTTATTTAAAATTTGAATTTGGTCAAACAAAAAACCATTAGAGAAGAAGGGGGAGGAGGCATGGAAAATGGGTTGAGTTCGGTCGATTATTTATTTATTTTGTTGTTAAAAAGGTATATTGGTATTTTTTAAAATTTTAGGCCAAATACAAGGATAAAATTGTCGGAACTTACCACTTTGTCTATATCGGGGCAACCGTAAATTGTTTAAATCTAGGAAGAGTCGAAAACAAAGTGTAAGTTAAAAACTCGAAAAACAAAAATAATTTAATTCCAAAATACACGATTTACTCATATTTAAAACAATAAAATAAAAAGATATAGAGAGAGTTTCATGATTTATTTCATTCACCAAACATGGTTCCACAACACTTACAATACCCCGAGTTTAAGTCTTGCTCGACAACAATAAACATGAAGAAAACTAGTCTATCTGGTCCATAAAGTTAGGAAGTCAATATGATATTATTCAACCATTATACTAGTTCTCAAATATTTTTGTAGATGCCCAAGGTAAGTCTCAGATCAAAACGCACCTTAGCCACCATAAAATCTTTGCGGAACACAATGAGTTGATTTTTTTTTATTTATTATTATTTATGAATGATATCATATAAATAATTACATGGTTCCTCTCTTTTTAAGGGTTATTTGGCTGTCCATCTAGGTCAAACCCCTTTTTTGGCCGAATCCCACGTGAAGATTGTGGTGGTTAAGAGTTGATAAGGCCTGAGATTAAGTATAAAAAAAAATATAAAAAAAAATAGGCCTGCGAAAACCAATCCTTGGTGGCCAATAGCTCTGTTTGTCAATCACGGGCCGACAACGTATTTTGACTGTTTCGAACTCTTGTTTTCTCTGTTTCTAGCCGTCTGGTTTCGTGACCGCTTACTGTTGAGATCCTGATTGGACCTCGACTTTCCTTTTGCTTGCTTCCTAAATGGTGTCGGCTAGCCGGAATTTTCCGAGTGTCACAGTTCTATAAAACTACATATTACTCCCTTCAATCCCATTTAATTGTCGTTTAGGGAAATATATATGTATTTAAATTAATTGTCATTTACATGCCTTTTATTAAGTGTCAATAATTTATTCCAATTATACCCTCAACATATCTTTTATTCGAAAAGTGAAAGAGAAGGAAGAAGGAAAGAGTATTATTGGAATTGTGGTGGAAAAAATATTATTTATTTGAGTTCCTTTTAATTTTTCCAAAGTGTGCTAACCGATCGATATTGAGGAATGGAGGGAGTAGATCGTATCACAAAACACTAGCGGCAACCTAATTTATATACTTAAAAATAATGAGGAAAAAAGAAGAGATATACAGAGAAGTCTCCTAATTTATTTCATTCACAAAATATGATTTTGGCAGTAGTTACAATGCCCTTGAAACTGAGTTCCAAGTCTTGCTTGATCATCAATTCAAATACAGGACCTGATTGCAAAACAGCCTAATTCAAAATGCTACAACATATTCTTAATCCATATACTAGTTAAAATAAAAAAGGAGCAGCATTCTACTCATTCTGCTTCACAACCGTGACGGGACAAGAAGCATTGTTCACCACATAGTTGCTTACACTGCCCATTATAACCCTGCAAAGAGATCAAAAGAAGAAGAAAAATCCCAACTTCTATCAGTTTTCTTTGTTTCATCTATCCTTAGTTTCATTGCTGGATTAAATCAGTCTCGATCCTCACGATGCATATATCAGAGATCTTTGTGTTGGCATTTATTTTATAGAATTGGTCGATATGGAAGTAGTACAATGAAAATGATGCATAGATCACAGATCTTTGTGTTGGAAATTATGTTATAGTGTAGGTCAAAGGGATGTAAGATTTGAAGCGACGAACCTCTTGATCTTGCCAAGCCCTCTATTCCCCACAACGACGCAGTCGAGGGGTATGTCGTCAACTGACTCACATAGCTTTTCCCGAGCATCACCCCAGTAAATTTTCATGAGCACGACAATCTGCAATCAAGAACTTGTAAGTTTACAACTACTTGAAACAATCCGGAAAGAGTTCCTGAAGATGGGATAACTACCTCCTTCTGCCGAGCTGCGGTATTGACAATATCCAACGTTTCTGCATCAGGGGTAACCCCATATTTCTTCATGATATGGGGGTCTGAGAACTCAGATATAGGGATCAATGCTGACAAAACAATCACAAAAGATCAAATTAGTTCCATAAATTGAATGAAATGATTCCGTAGTCTCGACAGAGTTTGGCCATAGATGGAAACAAAATTAGGCAAAACTATGTATGAACGCATTATTTGAACAATCATTCAGGTAGCTGGAACAAAATCTAAAGAAAGGTTTAGCACCTTCACCATAAGCAAGGCTATTGTGCATCTGTCAAAGAACGTTAACACAGTTACCACAACACTCCCGAGGAATAAAAAGTCAGGCTTGACAACCCCATACAATACCAATAACAACAACAAAGTCTTAATCCCAAATAATAATTAGAGTCGACTTCGACACCCCCCATATCATTTCTTATTCTTAAATTTTATTTTTAAAAAAGGCTAATGTGCATATCAAATGATGATTATTACTACTAAGAGCCAATATACATAGAATGGCCCTCTATATATCAATTCTTTAAGCAAGAGAGCTTATCAAAAGACTTTGCATAGAACTCAAAATAAGGCTTTTAAGTTTTAACATATACTTTAACAAATAATTGGAAATTTAAGAAAGAAAAATGAAATCTTGATATACGAGAGAACCCATTTCTAGAATCATCTGAAAGATTATTACAAGTTAATCCCAAGAAGTAAACAGCATTAATAAGTGTACTATTGACTCTCTTCAAACAACTCTATAAACAGCTTTCCTTAACAAGATCAAGAAAATTAAGAATACTAAAAAAGGAAAAAACATAAAAATCCCCAACAGATCAAGATCATTAAGACCCATTTCTCATCTTTTCCTGTTCTTCACAGATCAATTAACACCAAAGATTAAACATTTCTACAGATAAATAATCCCCCAAGATAAGAAAATTAATAAAGAATTGAGTCACAATCCTAAGGCCCCACCTCCCTGTCTCTAAGGCTAATACAACAACAATACAACAACAATAGCATAACCCATTAAGTCCCCAATAATTGGGGGTATGGGCGGGGATGGACGGGATACAGACCTAACCTTTATCAAACAAAGTGGCTGATCCCAGGATACCACTGAAACAGATGTATTGGAGACTAACCTAACCTTTGGCAACAAGTGCACAAAGTGGTTGCTCATATAATAAACATGTAACAATGGTCCCCTATGCCGTCGCGTTTGCTACAGAATCATGCCCTCAAATCAAAGCCAAAAGGCATCAGAGAAGGCAAACCCAAGAACCATTTTGATTTATGTGCACATCACCATGCTTCTTTCATTCAGCATCCAGAGCATTAGTGGTGCACAAAGGCTAATGAAAGATTTAAATCGCAATATGTGCCTCTCACTAGGAGTCTACACACAAACTGGTTGTACACTGCTACCACACCCAAAATATATAATTCTATATCTTTGGCAGAATCCAAAGACCTCTATGAGTAGAGACAAGGCTGTCACAACTGTATACATGTCTCCCACAAACTTTGTATACCGGTCTCTCACCGTGCTCACCTTTTATAAAGAAAATTCAAGAAATGAAATAGGAAAAACATAAAATCCTTAAAAGATCAAGATAATTAAGACCCATTTCTAATTTTTTTCCTGTTCTTCACAACTCAATTAAAATATTAAAAATTTCTCTATAAAAAAGAAAAATCATTCCCAAAATTGATGTAATATAAAAGTAGCAAGTAAGATAGAGAAAAGGGAAGATCATACGAGAACCGGTAGTAGCCCAAAGCTGCAACTCGCCTTCTTCATAATGAGCATCAGGACGAATGGTAAGGAGAATAAGATGATCCCCTTTACGAACAACGTTATCAATAGCCCAACTAAGTGCTTTTCTGCTACATGGTGAGAAGTCCACGGCTACACCAACTCTTCTATCTCCTGTTGTTGCTGCCATGGCCTTCTTCTCTCTTCTAGTCTTCTTTCTTGATTTTTGGTTTCTTGCTAGCTTTTACTACTGTTGGAGAATTTTTTTTCTTCTAAATATCTTTCTTTCGTCCACTTTAATAGATGATGATTGATGAATTTATGATGGAGGAAGAATAGGAGGAAGACTAGAGACACCAGTGGTGAGAAGGAAAGGAAAAGGTCAGCAATATATTCTCTCAATTATTTGATACTTTTGGTTGCCTGTCCGAAATATCGATAAGAATCCTATGCCTCAATTGTGAAAATCATCTGTCCCCATTTTTATCCTCAGCCAATCACAATTCACTTTGTTTATATATGTTTTATATACAATTAATAAGATTTTTTTTTAAAAAAAATAATATAACCTAAAAAATACTAACCCCCCCCCCAAAAAAAAATTAACAAATAACAATTTTTATTGATAGAACGATGAACGTAAAATAGAATAAGAATAAATATTTTTTTACTTGAAATATTGTCAAACGCTTAAAATTCTATATGTTTAAAAATAGTCAAATGAAAATTAAATATTTTCAAATATGCATTACATCATACGTTTTTTTGCTAAGTAACATCATACGTTTCTACACCGATAAATATAGATAGTTATTTTTAAAAAATTGATTTTATTTCCCACAAAGGACATTTTTAACGTTACGCATGAGATCTAGAATCTTTGGTTGAATTGTCATTAAATTCAATTCGGACACGACACATTTAGTCAGACAAGATAGCATCCTTTCTCTGTTTTGTCATTTGGTTGAAATGTGTATAACCGACTAATTTCGTTAGAATTCATAAAGAAAAAGACTAAATTCATTAGAATAAATAATAACGTAATCTTTGAAAAATAAGAAGTAAAATTGGTTTGTGGTCTATTCTGTTATGGACCAGGTCAATTGGACCATACGGTGCAGATTTGGCCACATCACTGCATTTCCTTCTCTCTCCTCATTCTACGAGTGATGCTGACTAAATTCTGACTACACTATCTACACTGATCTCATCCATATCAGATATTTCCTTGGTTTGATGAGGGTCGTGTAAAATTTATAGGCGACTGAAGCAATCATTTAAGACCACAAGATAAAAAAAAGGATTTGGAAACAATATTACGTATTAAATAACTACTTATTATATCCATATGTTACAAGATCAATTAAATTGATCATCAACATTATTTATTGAGGGTAAAATGTTAAAATATATTAATTATAACACCTTAATAAATGATATCGCTGGTAAAAGCTCTAGAAGAATAAGATAAATAGTTAAAAAAATTAGGTATTCATATTAGGCCCGATCATATTTGATGACTAGTTGTGAATTTCTTTGGAGAGCTCGGCAAAGAGATTAGTCATGACTGTTGGCGGTGGACGCCCTAGTTTTTCAACAAAACAAAATAGGCCTTTCCTATCAAGAAAAATTAGCGTAGTTGACAATAAAGATGGCAATGGGAGTGGAGATCATGGTCTCCAGTCCCATCCCCGCTTTATCCATCTGATCCCCATCCCAACTCCGCCATTGGGGATGGATGGGGATCTCATCCCTAGATCAGGCGGGGGGCCAACCCCAAATGGGGAATGACGGAGATTTTTTTCCTTCCAAATCTTGGCTTTCGGGCAACTCCGACTAGAGAAATTAAGTGAATTTTTGACAAAAGTTTGTCAAATATATACAACTTTTAAAAAACACAAAAAAAATATGTAATACATGATAAACGAATAACAATATGTAAAAAGATACTCCCTCCATTCCTAAATATAAGACTCTTTAGACAATTTTAGAAAATTAAGGAACTTGTCATTTTCACCAAAAGTTTCAACATTACCCCTCTCTCTCACTTCTATAGCATAAGAAAAGAAAAGAAAAAATTGGGATGGCAGAGGTGTCAAATAAAAGAAATATCGAGGGTATAATTGAACAAATTGTTGACAACTAATAAAAGAGCCTTAAACGACAATTAATTTGGATACATATAAATCTCCTAAACGACAATTAAATGGGAATGGAGGGAGTACTAGTTTGCTCCCTAACAAAGATGGGGTTCCTAAAGGTTTACAAGATGGAGAAGTCTCCAAATAGTTTGAGAATTCCCGGTGTTTTTCCAATTTTGACGTATTTGTTTTGTATTTTAGGTATTTTATGTGTTTTTTTTATCTTTATTTAGTATTATAGGTGAGGAAAACGCGATGGACCGGGGCGGGCCAGGGTGGGAATGAGAATATCATTTCTCCCGCCCCCAATAGCGAGGGCAAAATTTATCCCCTCATCCACCCTGCCTCCGTTTTAAATTGGGGAATCCCCGCCCCAACTGAGCTGGGTCGGGGTAGGCCACTGTGGAGTTGGGATATCATTTTTCCACCTCGTCCCCAATAGAGGGACAACATTCATCCACGCATCCACCCTTGCCTCCGCTTTAAACTAAGAAATCCCCGCCCCAAATGTGCTGAGCCAGGTCGAAGCTACACTTTAGCTGGGTCAATTGTTATCCCTAGTTGATAAGTGATTTCGACTCTAAATAATAAATCTCAAATTCGACATTCTCTACTTCAATATAATAAAAAAACTCAAAAAATAATAATAATCAAGTCTCCCCATACAGCCTAGAATTCTAAATTCTCTAAACACTAAACACGCCACTGAATCTAATTCCACCATACACAAAAATGCATCTTTGACATTGTTAGCATAAGTGGATCCTACTTCTCTAAATGGGACTAAAGATGTATTTTTTTTTAGGTTCCAGAACGAGGTAATTTTGCACGTGCGAAATTTTTCCTCGTCAATTAAATTAAAATTTTAACGGTTAAAATTGATTTAAAACGGAAACATGTTATGGGTCTTAGAACACCTGTCGTGTTTTTTAGCCCAAGATCACTTGTCCTAAAACGTTTTGTATGTATTGAAAAAATTATTCCGCATAAATTCAAGCTGTTTTTTATATCGAAAGTAGGACCTATTGGGCTAGTCTGCAGTTCGGCTCCAGTGCGGAACACTAATAGCAGTAGGATTAAGAATCGAACGACTGATATTATTTTGATTAAAATATTATAAATAATAGTTATTTTAAGATAAATGATCTCAGTCATTCAATTTTTTATCCGATAACTATTAATTATTTTGCATGGTGTGTAACATTTTGTGTTTCGTACTGGAGCCTTGGTGGCTAGTCTGAGTCTGACTCCTACTCACCTCGTGATATGTGGTTGCTGATGTCAAATTAAGCTAAACCCAACTTGTCACCTTTTTATGTGTTTTTGTACTTATTTGGTAAATCGTGATTTGAGTTTCTCCTTTAATTACAGTATATACACAAGATAAACTTAATAATGCGAAACTAAATTATTTTATTAGTGACTCAAACTTATATCCTTAACATGAATAAGTCCTTAGATATTAAAGATGAAAACTATTAAACTGACATTTATGTGTTTTTTACCTATTGTCCCATATCCTCCATTTACAGTTTAATTAACACTGTCAAATGGAGGAAACTTGTTCCTATGATGGTTTTATTGCATTCTGATTCATTATCTTCTTATATAAAGCTTATATAAGAAAAGAGATTAATTTTTATATGAGGGGAGTAAATCAGTTATGAGAATACAATGAAACCATCCTGATAAAAAAGTAGGTTTTCAGTTTGTCACACTTTTCCGATAATAAATAAATTAAAAAGGAAAAAGTTGGATGAGATAACAATGGAATAATTCAAAAACTTTTCTTAGAAACTTCATACAATGGAATTGAGCAAAAAAAAAAAACAATAAAAAGTTTGTCACACATGCAGCAAGAAAAAAAAACAGTGCTTAATTAAAAATGGTGCAGTAAAAAAGCAAGTGTCCAAAAAAGAGCAGCAGTAAAAATAGAAACTACAACAAGAAGAGCAATGCTAAAGCCAGCAACTCCAAATGGAGTTCTTGAATAAAAATGCTTTAATTTATGTCTCCAATGCTTCTTCACTTTGATTTTACCTTCTTCAAAAATCTCCTCAATAATCCATCCATAGTAAAAATCCTCAACTTTCATATCCAAATGATCAAAACTCTTGAACAAATGAATAATCTCTTCTTGTTTCCCTAACCCGCTTACAAAAATCCGTTTCCTCTGTAACATTTTTACGTCTCTTCTAGTCTTGATAAGTTGTTTCATGAGGAAAACGTACGATGTAATGTGCTTAGGTGACACACGAGAACAAGATTCTAACGCGATAAGATTCTTGAATAGAATCTCAGTGTGTTTATAGATTTTCAAAGGAGGCATTTCTAGTATTCCATCGTCGAATTTGATGTTCAACAACGTTAAATCATCTGTTGCACCACAGAAATCGATTCCCTGATCTTTTAACTGTTCAACATTAGGCAACTTCAAGTCGAATTTCATCAAACGGGGCTGAAATTCAGGGATTGCCGGGAGATAACATTGGCGAATGAGATCAAGTAAATGATGAACTTCTAAACCAAACTTTTCTTGTGGATTTTGTCCATAATCTAATGGAATCCACTTCTTGAAGAAGATCAAGGCGAGCTCGATAAGAGAAAAGTTATTACATTGTTTAGGAATCGGAATGAGATGAAATAGTTGTTGAAGAACAAAGAAAGGAATTTGATTTTCAAGTAATATCAAATCGCGTCTCATAATGAAGAATTTCTCGTACCTAGAAAAGCACGGATCATCTCTACGCCTCAGACTCTTGACCGCGAACTTAAAAAAGAGCTCGATAATGAAGCAACCATCAAGTAACATCATTTGAACAAAATCATTACTTCCAATATGATCTAAAACATGTCCTTGATAGCATTTTCTAGCCTTGTTTTCAAGATTCTTGAGACTTTTTACACAAGAATCCAGAGTTTGATCTAGGCCGGGTTTTCGGGCCAGAATCGCATTAAGATAACGCCATTTTACATCTTCCATGGCCTTTTTTGTAACTTTATCATGATGTAAAGGACCAATTGAGACTAACATGGGGAGAAATTGGTCTTTATTTTCTTTGAAAAGTTCACTAGGGACTCTGCAAATGGTACCTGAAATGGAAACATCTTCCATCTTTTCTTTGATTGATAGTACTAAATTCCCTTCTGGGATTACTTCAATTGTTACATGTTCTTCAATTTCTCCATGTTTTATCAATCCATAATCTGCTGCCATCTCCTTAAACTCCGTGCAAACGCAAAAAGGGAGCTTGACTGCAAGACTCACCAGCTGAGTGGAAAAACCGTTGCTTGATGGATAAACGTTACTCTAGGAATAACAGGATGATCTCCCGAGAACCGGTTTCTTTGGTATCCTAAGTAATATTAATGAACCAAATTATTATTTCAAATGCTATAATAACAGGAAAAAAATTGCAAGAAAATTGAAGTTGCTATTACCTGATAACTTTGTATTGATATTAGAGGGAAATGCTAAAAAAATGTGCTAAAAATGGAATTGCATTGTTGAGGAGTTTTAGAAGCTGCAAGAAAGGCAAGTTAAATAGCAAGAAATGTGGAGGATTCTGTCGTGGACCTGGGCCACAAGGTGGCTAGTGACCACTTTGGTCCCACATTCAAATTAGCATCACGATTTTGATTAAAATAATAAAACAAAGTGGGGCACTTATAAGATTTAATCAAAAGAGGTGATGTGGTTAATTCTGGACCAAGTGGTCCACAACCCCACATATAGCCCAGGTCTATATCAGAAATTTCCAAGAAATGTGTTAGCTAAAGGTTAATAATCACTTGCTTGTATTGAAGTTTTAGAATAATCAAAAGTAGTAATGGTGACCCTTTCAAGATTAACTAAAGACAATTATGCCAAAGCATAAAATGGTTTGGACCATAAACAATCCACCAACTTATTCGAGAGGAATTTTTCTTTTTCTTTTTGGTGAATTTTCCATTTTAGGGATCAAATTTACATTTCTTTTTCTTTTCTTGCCACGAGGTATTCTAACTGATTCCGACATTTGAGAGACCATATTCAGGGACGAAGTCAGGAATTTGGCGTTTGGGGCGAAATTGCAACAGTATGTCGAACTGCATATAAAAACGGCAAAAAAAAAAAAAAATTGGGGCGAAACTAATAAAATATTATGAACTATATATAAAATTGATTATACCTATTAGTATTTTTAAAAATATTGGGGGCGACTGCACCGCTCCTGTCTTCGTCCCTGACCATATTAGACTAACATCTTTTATAATGTTCATAAAGAATGTAGATCGTGTCCAATAAGCTTCCTTTTTTAAAAGATGGTTTACTAAAGCTCTAATGCCCAAAGTCACTAGTGGCCGAAAGCCCAAGGCTACATCTTTGAATCTAATTTTTTCATGATTTTTTAATAACTTTTAAAAAAAATGGACACTTAATTTGATGCAAAAAGTACTTGAATTTTGGCACTCAAGTAGGGATGGCAATTTCCAGTCTAAACTCGGGCATGTCTCCCCCGCTCCGCCTTATTATAAAAACAATTTTTTAAAATTATTTTAATAGTCTTAAAAAAATAAGAGAAAATCACTATTTATCTCCCTTCAACTATTTTCAAAAGCAAATTATGCCCCTTCTTTTTTGCGTTCCATTAATGCCTCTAACAATTTACGGGGTGCCATAAATGTCCCTCAGTGGATTTTGATGGCTAAACACACACGTGAGTCACATGCCAGATTTTTCAAGGGCAAAATCGTCCAACCTAATTGAAAATTTCATCTTCCTCAAAATCAAAGAAAATAGAAAGAAGCCCAGAAAGCCTCCACCACTCACCCCCACCAACTCCATCTTCTCCCTTTTCCTCTTTCTCTCCGCCTCCCCTCTCATCTCCATCTTCTGTTCTCTCTCACACAACACCTACCACCACATCTCATTGCTTTAACGGCTGCCAAGAAGAAGCTACAAGAGACCTTATAAAAAAAACCATATTCTTTTCCCCTTCCTATTGTAATCTTGCTATGTTTTCTGTGATAAAAGATCTCTAGTTTTACTTTTGTGATTTTGAATTTATTGAAGAATTGTTTATAATCGGCCTTGGTTGATTTTTGGTGTTCTTGATGTTCTTTAAGAATTAAAGAAGGCGATGGTGGCTGGTGAAGAAGCTACCAAAATTCGGTGATGGTGGCGGTGTGATGAATTGTTGGTGGTGGCGGCGGCGGGGTGGGGAGAAGGCTCATCTTCAGAATTTGTCTTAGAATTGTTCTTGAGCTTCAAGAGTTATTCTACATAATTTTGCTTTTTCGGACTGCATTTCTAGGTTATAAATGTGATATTCCAGTCTGCCTTTCAATTTCGAGCAGATTGGTCTTCACGGATTGCAGATTCTTGAAGGTTTTTTGCTCATGTTCTTGAGCTCCATTGTTGTTCTTCAAAGCTCTTCATAGCTGCCAAAGGAGAAATGAAGATCTTCAATTGAGTCATGAAATTAGGTTTGAAATTGGGTTGGATGAATTTGCCCCTAACAATTCGTCTGTGTGACTCACACGTGTATAGCCACCAAAACTCACCAGATTCCGCCGCATAGGGGCATTAATGGCACCCCGTAAATTGTTAGGGACATTAATGGCACGAAAAAAGAAAAGAAAAGGGGCATAACTTGCTTTTGCAAATAATTGAAGGGGAATAAATAATGATTTACTCAAAAAATAATGAGTATTGTTATAAGAATAGAGAAAGAGAGGAAAAGTTTGGGAGAGAAAATGATATCAGTGTCAATATAAATGAACCTAAGGTCTCTATTTATAGAGATGGAGACCTTTGGTTAATGGGCCTATGGGCCTCCCATTCTATGGGCTGGCCTGGTCATTCATTTATTTACAATACTCCCACTTGAATGACTAATCTATACAACAATTGCCTCATAAAGACTTATTTGGAAAAAATTAAACCAAATTAAGAAAATGAATACAATTGATGTTGGAGTATTTAATTGTCGCCTCGTTAAAACCTTGTCAGGAAAACCCAGTCGGACAAAACCTGAACGAAGGAAAAAGAGTACGACTACTCCCCCTGATCATTGAATGTCTTTCAGACGACGCATTCCAATCTGATGTATCAACTTTCTGAATGTTGATGTTGGTAAAGCCTTGGTGAATAAATCTGCCACATTATCACTTGAGCGTATCTGTTGAACTTTGATGTCGTCACTTTTGCTTAGATATACATAACATGAAGAAAATATTCCTCGTTAAAACCTTACTAGGAAAAAGAAAAACCCTGTGGGAAAAAAAATACGCCTAGTTAAAGAAAAAGAGTACATTAAACATATGTCAAATTACTTCCCTTTTTAACATCATTTGACCAATGCATATAATTTAATTTGCAATTGGATCTTAGTGAATAAGTGTTCATAGTTTCAACAAATTACATCTTCCAGATGTTTTAATTTGTAAATACATGGAAATATGTTATCTTTCCATGATGATTTCAAAAAGTATTAATCACTACGTCTTGATGTTTATATATATATATATATATATATATATATATATATATATATATATTATTTTTTTTGGAAGAATTACTTATATGCTTCTGGCATATCAAGTCCTTCACAGATTTCCTATAAATGATGTTACAAAATTGCAACATTGTGTATATACCAAGTGTTTGTGCGCTATTCAAATACACTTGCATCAACCCTCAAAGTAATTTATTTATTCGTTATTCTAAACGAATATCTTTCTAAGATTACACTTCTGGTGTATAATACCTGTAACGAATACATTTGCACTTCAATTTAAAATTTTCGTACAGGCTTTTCACAATTTGAGGTGAACTCAATGGTCTATTTTGACCAATAATCTCTACACTTTCAATTTTTCAATTTTTCAGTCTATAGACTTTATATTAAAGATCCTCATTCTATTGCGCGCATAAATAATGTCGACTTTTGCACAATTTTATGTATATGGTTCCATCAATTCCCAAACATTTGAGATCTTATTATTCTCACAAATTTTCAGGTACCTGAATTTCTTCTGGAAATGATATAATATTCATGTTTGGAAAAATTCTTCTAGAATTTTAATCTTCTCGACTTGACCATCTATAAATATTTACTCCATTTGCGAGAAATTGTATTATTGGAACTCATAATGCTACCACATTTCAATGTCTCAAATATTATGGATAGCTTGTCCTTCAGGGACATTAAATATCATGGAGTTTTTTTTTCTAGCCGAATTTTGGTTATAAAATATTTCTAAATATTCGTCTTTTGAACTTCTGGTTCAAAACTCATTTATTTGAGGATCAACTAGAGACACGAATAGAAATAGTTTGTTCGGCTATATATATTTCCTCTTCTTTATGTTGCAACAATATATACCAATCTGCAGGATTGATAACCAACATATAATTTATCCTCTTTTGAGGACCAATCTCAACACCTTGTGGTGGAGAATAAGCGCACATTTTATTTTGAGGTGGAAATCTTGTTGTTTGCAACAATAAAAACCGATTAAAAAAGAGGGAGAAATAAGAAATTAATAGTTGGAAAAATACAATGAAACATCTAATAAATTCAAAGCAATATATGATTCTACAAGACCATTTAATATATGAACATATTCTTCAGGATATGCAACTTTTATCTAGATGACATATAATATCACTAGTACATTTGAGACAAATTATATTTATGGGAGAATGAGCTCATTAATTTATCAAGAAAAACGCAAACTTCAAGTTGCGGATTAACAATATACGTATTTCGATGCATCGAATAAAATATTCATCCCAAAAATATATTCAATCTCAATATTCATAGTACTAAGACAAAATATAATTACTTTGAAATATGTAGCTAAATCCAAATAATATTTTAGGAAACTTCTGGATCCATAAAAATATTTTTTCACGAATTTCTTATGATTTCGTATTTTCAATGATCTGAGATGGTCTAATCAATCATGCCAACTAATATATTTCTTTAACCAAGTAAGCTAGGCTTAATCAATAATGCATTTCAATGCAATTATTTACAGTACAATATAATTTATAAGAGATAAATAGCAATTTCTTCAATGCATTATTTGCTAATAATAATAGCAATGATTGAAAAATGCATTTGTCCACTATCTAAATGAATCTTTATAAGGAAATGATAGATAATAATCGATTTCATAAATCTCTTCAAGAGTCTTTAATCAACCAGCTCTTCAGGAGCTTTTAATCAACTATTTCTGCTACAATTGTACAATATTATTTATATTGTGGACATTTATAAAAAGTATTGAAACTGATTTTAATCCTTTAGCTCTTCTGGAGCATTTCATTTACTAGTATGAATAGTTATAGTTCTTCAGGAACTATTATAAAGGAAGTGTTGTCTCAAAATTTTCTTGATGAACTAACTCGTCTGAAGTTATTAATAAATTAGTTCTACTAGAACCTTTCAATATACTTTTCAACATTAAAACTCTTCTGGAGCTTCTAAGAGAATATAATTCTATAAGAACTACATATATTCTTATAAATAAAAATTCAAAACAGTTGAGATAAAATTACAATCCAAAAATTCATAATACACCTCCAAAACTATAAAATAAGAGTTCATCAAAATAAGGAGTAGTACTTCTATAATAATAGTATAATCAAATTTTCTTTCTTACAGACAATGAAAGTTTAGCCACATTCGCTTCAGGGAATGATATATCAATAATTGATTGGGTTTCTCTTATATTTCATTAATAACCCATCTTTTGTTTCCGTCTCAATGAAACATGATATCAATAATCTTTTTTATCAATCGCTACTACAGGAGCGAATTCTAAAAATCATATTATTATTTTGTGATACTTTAGCCATATTTCAACCTTCAGGGTTCTATTGTTAATAATGTCTCTGAAACTCATTACATCAAAATTTACAATGACATATACATCATAAGATAAAGACATAAAATACAATATTTTTCAATTTGTATTTGTGTTATAACCATCTTCTAGTGGTCGTAGCATAATTACGAAATATATTTGTCATAACAACCATCTTCTAGTGGTCATAATTTGTCTACATGATTTGATACAACCATATTCTCGCGGTCGTATATTTGTCCGTATGATTCAATTAAAATCCATAACCATTTACAAAAATATATTTGATGTGTGTAAATCTACAAACAACAATAAATAATGTCATCGGGACATATTATCCTTCAGGGATTATACTAACATGATCAATTTTTTTATTTTTTTTCAAGACAAAATGCTACATCGGGAGCATAAGAAAAAAAAATTTAAGAATAAATAATTGTTACTTCAGGAACAATATTTCAATATTCTTCAGGAATATTTAGATTATAATATACTCTTCCAGAGTAAATAATTAATTTTTGATTGTTACTTCAAGTACAATATTTCGATATTCTTCAAGAATATTTAGATTATAATATACTCTCCCGGAGTAAATGATTAATTTAAAATAATAATATTCTTCAGGAATAAATAAATAATTTGTAGTAATAAGAATAAATACTATTTTTTAAGAATAGCAGATGATGTTCTTCTAGAACATTTAATATTATTAATTTATATAATTACTACTTCCGGAGTAATCGTGCAATATTCTTCAGGAATATTGATTTTTTTTTTTTAAAAAGATTCTAGATAACAATAATAAATGAAAAGAAAAAAAATATTGAATAGTGAATCATGGAACGTTGATTGCTGCCATAACAAAAACCATAAATATATGCAATTAATATATGCAATTCAATTACATAACCAAAACTTGTGGTCGAATATACTCCAAGAATAATATTTCTATATTACTCAAGTAATTTTAAATTACAATATACTCTTCTGGAGTAAATAATTAATGAATAATAATATTCTTCTGGAATAATTAATTAATTTTTAGTAATAATATTCTTCAAGAATATTAGATAATGTTTCTTCAAGAACATTTAAGATTATTAATTTATACTATTACTGCTTCAGGAGTAATCGTTCAATATTCTTCAGGAATATTGATATTTTAAATTCTTGATAATAATAAATGAAAATAAAATAAATAAAAATATAAACAGACATTAATAATATTAATAACAAATGTCAGCAAAACAATCAGACGAATTAATCATGGACAGTTATGAATATTAATATGTAATCAATGAAAACTATAAGAAATGCCGATACGTTTTTTCTTCTTTTTCTCCGTGGGAACCATATATTGATAGTATTATCAGCAACGGATGGGGCATGGACAAAAATTCTTGTTTCTATTGGACAAAAACAGTATATAAAAAAAATGGATACAGAACACAATTTTCCGTTACATAAAAAAAAAAATCTGGCAAAATTATAGTAGTCAATTAGGTTTTTTATTTCTATTCAAACATAATATATATTTCACAGATCTCAGATTCTGTAGTGTTTATAGCATATGAAAATTGACTTGAAAATTACAAAAAAAAATATATCAAAGACAATCATCATGGTAAGTATATATCAGAACCGGACAATATTAGCAAAATCAAAACAGAGATAATTCTAAAGGTTTTGGGATCTCGATAAATATATACTTCAAAAAAAAATCAGATCTATAGATCTACAACATCAATATCAAAAATTCAAAACGATAATATAATAGAGATGCTAGATCTATTGTATACTTCAATTGATTTGAAGCCACAATATCAAAAATGTTAGATCTATTGTATACTTCAATTGATTTGAAGTCACAATATCAAACAGATCTATATAAAAATTATAATAACAAACCTAGTAATTTTCTTTCAAAACAAATTGGCAGAGCTTCGTGCTGATAACGTGTTATAAGAATAGAGAAAGAGAGGAAAAGTTTGGGAGAGAAAATGATATCAGTGTCAATAGAAATGAACCTCAGGTCTCTATTTATATAGATGGAGACCTTTAGTTAATGTACTATGCGCCTCCCGATTCTATAGATTTGACTCAGTCATTTATTTATTTACAACAAGTATTTTATTATCTCAAATAACAGTTAGTTATAAAATACTATTACTATAGTTAAAAAATGAGATAATCACTATTTTTGCCCCTGAGCTATCTTTCAAAAGCAACTGTTACCCCTAAGGAATATATCGTGCCATTTGTATCCCCAACAAGTTTCAGGGTGCCATTTATGCCCAAAAGTGGCGGAATTTGGCGAGAGGGGGCGGCATTCCACATGTGCGGACCGCACATGCATATTTTCAGGGGCAATTTCGTCCATTCTTTCTCCAAAATCAAAACTTCCCCCCAAAATCTCCACCACCCACCCGCCACCAGTCACCCACCACCACCCTCTCTTCATCTTCTTCCTCCAAAATCAAAACTTTCCCCCAAAATATCCACCACTCACCCACCACCACCACCACCATCTCTTAATCTTCTTCCTCCAAAATCTCCACCACCCACCCGCCACCACCCTCTCTTCATCTTCTTCCTCCAAAATCAAAACACCCACCCACCACTACCCTCTCTTCATCTTCTTCCTCCAAAACCCATTCTTCCAAAATCAACTTCAAAGCTTTTCATATCCATTAATGGAAGCAAAATCAACTTCAAAGCTTCATCTTCATCTTCAAAGTTTCAATCACCAATAAATCCTTCAAAATAGCATCTTCCAAAATCAACTTCAAAGCTTTCCATATCCATTAATGGAAGCAAAATCAACTTCAAAGCTTCATCTTCACCTTCAAAGTTTCAACCACCAATAAATCCTTCAAAATAGCATTTAAAGAGAGGTGAGTGGTGGAGGAGATGGCGGAGGGAGGGAGGGGTAAGTGGCGGGAGAGAGAGGGAGGGATGGGTGAGTGGTGGGGGAGAGGGAGGGGTGAGTGGTGGAGGAGAGTGAGGAGGGAGAGAGGGTGAATGACGATTTTGTCCCTCTGATTTCGCATGTGCAGTCCACACATGTGGAACGCCGGCCCCTCTCGCCGGATTCCGCCACTTTTGGGCATAAATGGTACCCCGAAACTTGTTGGGGATACAAATGGCACGATATATTCCTTAGGGGTAACAGTTGCTTTTGAAAGATAGCTCAGGGGCAAAAATAGTGATTATCTCTTAAAAAATAAAAAGAAAGATTTTGAAAGAATTCGGTGAAACAGTCGATGCAAAGAAAAAGGTGATGCAGTTTGTGATATATCCAAAGTATATGTACCAGATATGAATTAATGAAGAAATTAAACTGAAATAAGTCAAAACTCAAAACGAAGTCTCTCTCTCCCCACAACGTCACGTGAGCGCTACTCCTTATAGCACATTGCCATTACTGATCAGTGACCACAGTGGAGAGTGATTTCCAGTGGCTCTGAGAAAAATGCGATTTGATCAGTTGCAGTTCTGAAGAAATCGAACCTAAAAAACGAAGACGAAAGCTCAAATTCACCTCAGCTAGGGTTTACAGACTGTTCCAATACCTTCGGTTTCTTCGAAAATCAAGATATACAATGGCGTTCTGGTGGATATTGATAGTTGTTGGATTTTCCTACGCGATTTGTAAATTCCTCTTAATGCTCATTCCTTCAAACGTTCCTTCGATCGACGTCGATGCCTCTGACGGTACTAATTTTTTTTTATTTTTTATTTGCGTATTAATATGTTAATAATGGAGCTTGATTTCTGATTATGTTTATGTATTTGTATATAACTCGTCGATGCCTCTGACGGTACTAATTTTTTTTATTTATTATTTTCGTATTAATATGTTAATAATGGAGCTTGATTACTGATTATGTTTATGTATTTGTATATAACTTGCGTGTGCTTGAGGTTATGTTTTTGTTTGCGTTTGAATGTGCAGATGCTCATTCATTCAAACGTGCCTTCGGTTGGCGTCGATGCCTCCGACGGTAATCCAAATTTGTTGATTTTTGTTTATTAATATGTTAATTATGGAGGTTGACTTCGGATTATGTGTATGTATTTGTATATAACATGCGCGTGCTTGAGTTTCTGTTTTTTCTTTTTGTTTGCCTTTGAGTGTTGTATATAGATATATAAATGGATGAGAAGTTAGGAAAACGAAGACTAAAGTTCAATTTACCTCTGTTACGGTTTATAGATTTCGCCAAAACCTTTGGTTTCTTCGAAATCGAGATATACAATGGCATTTTGGTGGATATTGATGGTGGTTGGGTTCTCTTACGCGATTGTAAATTCCTCTTAGTGCTCATTCCTTCGAATGTGCCTTTATTTGACGTTGTTTCCATTGACGGAACTAAAAAGATTTGTGTATTAATATTTGTATCTATTTGTATATAACTTGCATTTGAATATTGGATACAAGTGTATAGATAGAGATGAGGCGGATGCTAATTTGTTGTATTGATTGCAGTGTTAGATGATGGGAATCAGACCAAAGACAATAGTTTCATATATGTAAGTTTGTAAAATTGCTCTTCAATTGTGAATATTACATTTCTGGAAGAAATTTACCTCAGCAAAATAAACTTGTTCTTATCTGTCTGGATTTGGGTAATAAGAGTAATTAATTCCTCGTGCTATTTTTAGTTATCTGTTTCAAATAGTTTTATTTATCAGGATATCTTGAATGCGTAAGTTTACTGGACAAGTGGATATATTGCTTTCCTTGGGCGTCTGTTCTGCGTAATTGGGGAAAATTTGCTGCTGATAGTTAACTTTACATGTTAATGTAGTTGCGAAAATAAAGGATTCAGGGGAAATTTTTTTTCTCTTTTTATAACTTTTTGATCTTTCAACTTTCTAGATTGCTTAATGTTTTAGTATCAGTGTTTGGTTTGCATAGATGTATAACAAACATTCATCTTATTTCTAATTCTTTTTCTAGTGTGATATTGGTATCTAGTTCTACTATGGTGAAATTTTTTTTTCCTCAAATCCAACTTTTAAGTTTTTTTGTTCAGATACCTTCAAGAAGACAGACAGACAAAGTTCAGTGCTATGAGCCCGCAACAATGAAATACCTAGGTTTCCTCCCTGCACTGGAACCGGATGAGGTTAGATGTTATTACACGAAGTTGCTCAATTTTCTGATCTGCATTTATTGTCTTGTCTTTGCCAAAGAGTGTGTTCATACTGCTTCCTTTAGAGCAGATTTTGTTGTTTGTAATGCTTTACTGGAGGCTTAAATCCCTTAATATTTCTTGCTTTCTTGTCCTATAACTGACACTGCAAATTGCTTAGGTCAAGGAGCGAGTAGCACAAGCAAGGAAGGCCCAGAAGATATGGGCAAAGAGTAGCTTCAAACAAAGAAGGCAGTTCTTGCGGATTCTTCTGAAGTATATCATTGAGCACCAACAACTTATATGCGAGTAAGGACTCTATTGGAGAAACCAAAAAACAGTTTTTAGAAGAATATAAAAAATAAATTGAATTTGTTCAGCAGCAAAATACGATTTTCAACATCTCCACGCAAGTGTGATATGCTTGTGCTTCTGTTAGAAAAGTTCTATTTTGGTACCAAGTTTAGTTCAATTGATGTAAATTGTTTTACTAGAATCTCATCACGTGATACCGGGAAGACAATGGTAGATGCTTCTTTGGGCGAGATAATGACAACGTGCGAAAAGATCCATTGGCTTCTCTCAGAAGGTGAAAGGTGGCTAAAACCTGAATACAGGTATGGTTTGCCCCTGATTTTTTTATCACAATTTCACTAACTGGAAAACTCCCAACAACCTTTTTGTGGTTTGCCACTTTTTGTCATTTTGGATGAGTCTCCAAGCCAAAACATTGAAATGGAAGTTTGTCATTTTTCAACATCCTATAGATCCTGTGGGAGGTCAATGCTTCATAAGAGGGCCAAGGTGGAGTTCTATCCCCTCGGTGTAATTGGTGCTATTGTCTCATGGAACTATCCGTTCCATAATATATTCAACCCAATGTTGGCAGCTATTTTCTCAGGGAACAGCATTGTGATCAAGGTATTGTACTATATCATCTATCTTACTCAGGTAGCAAGTTTGCCTTAACCATTTGTCTTTTAAGTGCCATCATATCCATGGAAGTCTGGTGGATTATAGTTTTGTTTCAAAGTTGAGATTATTTTGCTTGCCACTGCATAAATTTCAACTAGGTAGATGCTGCTACACTTGATTTGTTTAGTACTTTAGTTTCTGGTCTATATTGAAATTGTTCCTGCCAATAGAAAGTATAATTTAGTTTGAGTGATTTCCCCTTAATTTCATATCCATTTCCCTCTCACACTGTTAAACTGCTATTTCCGGTGGCCCCATCTTACAAGTTGCTTTGGTTAATATGGAAGTGCCTTGGGTTAATCCATGATTCTGCCTACTTATCTGCAGTTATTAGAAGTTGAAATAATATTAACTTTCTCCAAACAAGTGATCTAGATAAAGAAAAATATATTTTATATTTTAATTGCGAATGCATAACATTATTGATTCGCTATTCTTCTCACTGTAGGTTTCTGAACATGCAAGTTGGTCGGGATGCTTCTATCTGCGAATTATTCAGACAGCCCTTGCTGCTGTTGGAGCTCCTGAAAATCTTGTTGAAGTTATAACAGGGTAAGTACCTATGTCTTAGTTATTTCTCGAGCATCTTTTGATATCTTATATGAGTGAGCCTTCATTGTAGGTTTGCTGAAACAGGAGAAGCTCTAGTATCATCTGTTGACAAAGTCATATTTGTTGGATCACCTGGTGTGGGTGAAATGGTAAAATTCTCTCTGAGGGTGCTAAATTACTCCAAGATTTGATATATTTTTAGCAGGACTGTGGATATGCTGGCTTAATTATTCAATTTGATAATCTGTGTGTACTTGTCTCATCTTTCCCCACCCCAGAAAAGAAAAGAGAGGTGTCCTATTCGTTCAACAATTTACTACAGTCATGCTTTCTTACAGAGTTTGTGTACAAAACTATGAAGGCCTCCAAACGGCAATCAGTTTCCTGATTGTCATTGCCTTAATTACAAAGTGCTATTGTTGTCTCTGCAGATAATGAGGAAGGCTGCAGATAGATTGACTCCAGTCACTCTTGAGCTTGGTGGAAAGGATGCATTTATTGTTTGTGAAGATGTGGATGTGCCTCATGTATGATACATACTCTGTTACAGTCTTAACGTGCTATTGGAGATTTTGTATATACAATTTTCTTCTTTCACTAGTGGACCCGTTTTCTAATTGTACACACTTGATGTAGGTTGCACAAGTTGCCGTTAGGGCTGCTCTACAATCAAGTGGGCAAAATTGTGCTGGTGCTGAAAGATTTTACGTTCACAAGGATATCTATTCTTCATTTGTTACTGAAATAGTTAGAATTGTGAAATCTGTTACTGCTGTAAGTACAAATTTTCCCTCTTATACCATGTATATGTCACCTCTTGCCTGTACGGCTGCTTGGTTATGTTGGTTCCATGAACTCTGATCTTATGTCTATTCCCATAGTGCCCGTTCTGATAGGTTTGAGTGACAAATTACCATATCAGCAAAGTGTTACTAACAAGTTGGAGTTAACCATTCTGATTAAGTGGTTGAGGCTCTTAACAAATTTCTGGAGTGGGGCCCTACCCATTATAGTGTCAAGCCATCTCCACCTTAGCATTTTCATGATTTATGCAGGGCCCGCCTATGGCTGGAAAATATGACATGGGAGCCATATGCATGATGGATCATTCTGAAAAGCTTCAAAATCTTGTAAATGATGCACTTGAAAAAGGAGCAGAAATAGTCAGTCGTGGGAGTGTTGGTAATATTGGTGAAGATGCTGTTGATCAGTATTTCCCTCCAACTGTGATTGTAAATGTAAACCACTCCATGAAGTTGATGCAGGAAGAGGTATCTTTATTATTGGCTTCATTTAACTGTCTTTTTGAAGTAATCATGGAACGAAAGTCCAATCTTGTTGTAAATGACAATTGATGTGCAGGCTTTTGGACCAATCATGCCAATCATGAAATTTGGTACCGATGAAGAGGCCATCAAACTAGCAAATGACTCGAAATATGGGCTTGGTTGTGCTGTATTTTCTGGAAGCCAACACCGGGCCAAACAAATAGCATCACAAATACACTGCGGAGTTGCTGCTGTTAATGACTTTGCTTCGACTTACATGTGCCAGGTAAATTTATCACAGAAACTACACCATATTTCTATCAAGGAATTCCAACTAGCGTTGCTATCAACTTCTCAAATATTTCTTGATTGATTTTAAGTTTTTGTAATGAAAGCTGGATAAAGTAGTATCTTCTGTGTGAGACTAAAAGTTGCAACTAAGTTTCGGGAATGTACATGGGAAATAACTATCTGTGATTGTTTTTTGGGAATGGCAAGTGTTGGTAGTTACTTTTTGAAGAGGATTTGCTTTGGTTATGTAAATTATGTTTACTGAATTTTTAATGTTTGCAGTCATTGCCTTTTGGGGGTGTGAAAGATAGCGGATTTGGAAGATTTGCTGGGATAGAAGGATTACGAGCTTGTTGTCTTGTGAAGTCAGTTGTGGAGGATAGATGGTGGCCATTTGTCAAAACCACGATTCCAAAGCCCATTCGGGTAAATTTCAAATCTTGTATCTCAGTTTGTAGATTCATTAAGTTCATAGTCGTGATTGTTCCACTGCTCAACTGCAGTATCCTGTTGCTGAGAATGGCTTCGAGTTTCAAGAGTCATTGGTCGAGGCTCTCTATGGGCTGAATGTATGGGATCGGCTGAGGGCATTGGTGAATGTTGTGAAGATGATTACAGACCAAAACCCTCCTACAAAGAACAAGAGAAGAACTGAATGATGAAAATGCTCTTGGACTTATAGAACTTCTGCTCGAGTTTTTTTTTGTGCTTTTTAGTTTTTTCACAACAGAGGTTTCCCTTACCATTCCCCCTCAAATATCACTGCACTGAGTTGCTGCCCTTTCGGCCAAATGTAATTTTGCTGTTAAACCTGTACATACTCGAATTCTGTTAGTCTCTAGACCTTTCTGTCGCAAGGAACTGCTAACCAAATGCTGAAATCAGGTGAAATCTTGCGGTAGTTGCAACCAATGTCGTGTTTCATGATATTGCTCATCTCCACCATGTCTGGAAAATATTTGCTACAATGGCGGACTTCAAGTTTGGTGGTCCTGTGCATGACTTGTACCAATGCTACCCAAACTGACGGTTTAGATCTACTCTTTCTGACACCTATTGTGACATTTTAATCATGAAACTTTCAATCATATAATCTAAACTAAGGGATAAATTATTCAGCCAAAAAAAAAAAAAAAAAACTAAGGGATAAATTTAATGTGAGAATTGATAAATTTTATTTGTGAATATGAATATAATAGAGTGTGTTATAGAGGATCTTGTGTGCCAAATTGGTACTCCATTTTAAATTAAATGTCTAATTTAAAAGGAAAAAAGAAAAGAAAAGAATGGACGCTGTTAAAAAATTGGAAAATGAACCTTCAATTTGGACGGAGAATAGGAAAGTAGTAAATAGAGGGGATTTCTCTTTAAGATTATATTCATGTTTCAGTAGTTTCGTGATAATGACCTAGCGATTGAAGGCAATATGGTTGTTATTGGGTTTATTTTAGATTTTAATCGCACGAGTAATTTCCCATTCCATACTTTCTTGGTCATGTTCCACTGACCCGCCCGCCAGCTTGTGTCCCGCAGTTGAAAACTGCAACGATGAATCTTTGATTCTCAAGTGAAGAAGGATACATTCCTGGCATTAAACAAAAAAAATTCAAACATTAAGGAAATATATGTAGAGGGGTTATATTGTTTTCTCAAGTAGCCATAGTTTTAGGATAAAATTTGCCATTATTTCAAAATTTTCAACTATAAGTAATTGGACCATTTTTATATATCATTTACATTGTTTACACATCTCATGTGAAATTAGAAAATCACACTAAAAAATAGAGATGACAAGCGGGGCGGGTGGGCGGGGAAACTATGCATCCATCCCATTCTCATCCCCGACACCAACCCCCACCCCGCCGGCGGGGACAAATATATCTACATTCCGCCACGGCAGAAAATTGGAGATCCCCATCCCCACTCTACCCCTTCCAAATTTAACTGAAATATTTATTTATTTCTCTCTTTTTAAAAAAATATATAAACAAACATTTTAATTAGTTTTTTATTTAAATAAAATTCTTGTTACCCTTACTCTTGAATTCACAGTATATTTGCGCGCATTTGTGCAAGGTTTTTAACACCTTTTTCTAATACAAATTTTTTTTCTTTAGATCTCATAAATTTTCATATAAATAATTCACTTTTTTTTTAATTTTCAAGGCAAAAAAAATCTCAAATAAATCAGAATACAATTGGAGGATATATATAAAGTGCACAGTAAAAGCTTTTTTCACTGAGAGAAAAGGTGAAGGCCTTCCCAATTAGTACATCCATGGAATAGATTGGTCAAAAGCACGGGCCAAAGTTACTGTTAATTGCCTGGTCCGTTCTCGAGCCAATTGAAGTAATATTTTTTTGGTACAAACATTTTATATTTGGTTAACATGCCTTTCCATCACCATATTCCTCAATTATTTGATCCATTCCGCCCTATTGTTTTCCACCACGGTCTCACCATAATAAATGTATCAAATCGTCACAAAATTAGGGTCTTGACCGGTCGGAAAATTATGAGTGGACTGGTTACAATACATTTTAGTTTTACTTCTCCTTCACGTAAATTAAGCTTTCTTGTTAGTAGATATAGGCACCGCTTCTATAAGTGAAATCATAACTAAATTCATGTGAGTTGAGAGTGAATCAAGATGCATTGCAACCGGCCTACTCTTAGTTACCCGACTAGACTTATTACTCCATACTTTATTTTTTTAAGTTTATGATGACCTTCTTATTTGCATAACTATGTCTGCAAATCAAGACGACAACATCGAGAGGATATGAATTCAAGATAAATAAAGCAAGTACATACTGGGACGAAGTCAGGAATTTGACATTGGTGGATGAAACTGCAACAGTAAGTCGAACTACATATAAAAATGGCAAAAAAAAAAAAAAATCTTTGGGAGGGGAGCGAAACTGATAAAATATTTTGTACTATATATAAAATTTAGTATACCTAATAGTATTTTTAAAAATCTCGGGGGACGACTGCCCCCTCCCAACCCCCTCTGTCTTCCTGGGTACATATCTTCATTTTTTCAATAATAAAAAATTACAAAATTGCCATCTCGTTCTATCTTGCCAAAAAACTGTGTGCTTCTAGTCAAAAGCAAGATGAAAATATTCTTCTAACCGAATAAAATTAATTCAACTTAGCAAAAAAAAAAATAAAGAATAAAGAAATTCTACGATAGTACCTTTTTCAACAAAAAAAGAAAAGAGACAATTATTAGGCTCATGGTGTGGTGTATTTGGTTTAGAGTTTTGTTTTAAAAAAAATTACCTTGAAAAAAGTAGTACCTGGTTGTTTGTGAAAATATGTGAAGTTTAAAGTAACAATTTTTATTTGAGATAGTAAAATAAATACATAGGTTTGAGATAGTAAAACAAATACATAGAAGAAAATGGATGTGAAGGCAAAAAAGAATACAAGTAAATAATGATTCCTTCATCTTGATAAAGCACAAAAATTGAATAGTTAATTTTTGGTCACCAGTATCTCAATTTGAACCGACTAATTCAAAGAGATATGAACATAACGGGCCTTGAAACATATGCACACTAAGGTGCTCCATAAAAAATTCGAACACGCAACTTATACTGAGCAAGTCCTGAGGATGGAATGTAAAGTGAGTTGCCAGCCGATTGTGCAATGTTTTTTCCCTTTCAGAAGAATAGTGAGGACTCGGTCATATTTATACACAAAACACGTAAATATACGAGAAATGTATAACTTATATATAATAAAGGGTTAATTATATTTTACTACTATTAAGTTAGAGATGAGTAGCACTTTACCCTATTAAGTTTCAATTAATGCACTAATTGTTCATTCAGTTAACTTCCGTTGAAAATGGCAGCGAAATAACTTTGTTTCCCTCTCGTGCATATTCTTGCATATCGCTATTGTCAAATTGAGACATTTTTTAATCTAACCCATTAAATAAATAAATTACTTCATTCACCTTTTTCAATTTTAAATTTAACTTTTTTAGAGGAACAAAAAATAAAAGTAATAAGTTTCATCTAATACACTTGTTTTTCTTTTGTTGCTTTTACTCTCTGTTTCTTTAGAGATTCTAAACACTATCATCCTAAATATCAATACATTGTATATATCATCCTAAATGTCAATACATTGTATATTATAACATGTAAAACTTATCCCTCCAAATTATACATTTGTAGTTGCAAATTAGTCTCATTTTATTTCATAATTTTAGTTTCATATCTATTGTGTTTCGATGCATTTAGTCCTCATGCGGCGGAACATCACTTGATTCTGTCACATGAACACTGTCAACCTAGATTACCCCGCATGAGGACCAAAAGCATTCAAAGAAAATAGATATATGACTAAAATTATTGAAAATAATAAAATGATGACTAAATTCCAACTAGAAACATGATTGGTGACCCTTTTTTGCAAATCACTTTTACTGTATATTCTTCGTTCGTTCTATAATTATAATCCCTCTATTCATCATATACAATGAGAGTTGTGTAAAATCTTACTTAGGAGATAATTCAATATTTATTAAGTGACTAAATTGAAAAATGTTCTAATTGGATGGTAGTGAAACAAAAAAATATGTAAAAGAACAACAAATTCATTTTGCCGACATTTTTAATATAAGTTTAACATAATGTATCTTTAGTGTATTAATTAAAAATTTACGGGGTAAAATGCTACTCCCTCTAATTTAATGGTAATAAAGTGCAATTAAAAGCTACGAAATTCATTAGAGAAGAAAACGATTTGACTATGACAGACTTCCAAGAAACCATCACAAATTAACTCAGTTGGTAAGGATTTGACACGTCCTTACAAAAGATCAAGTGTTTAATTCCCGCTGTCGACGTGAGGGCTATGTTGGTGGATGATCTGTAAGTACCATTGTAAGCGATTTATAGTCCCTAGGGCCTGCCCTGACCAGTAGTGATTACCGGAGCCGAACTCACCCAAATTTTTTTTCTACCAAAAAAAAAGACTTCCAAGAGAAGATTTTTACCCAAAAATAACTTGCTTTACAAGACAAAAAGAAATTAAAAGTAGTCATTTCATGATGCCTAAAATCATGCTATAACTCCACTCCCAAGAGAGGGTTGCTTTGAAGAAAGAGATGCATTGTCCAATTGCTGTCAAATAAAAGAGGTTTTTCGAAATATGCAAGGCATAATAGTATAGCAATAAAGAAAAAAGGAAACATTTTTTGTTGTTACACAAATTAATGGCCTTTTATTTTCATATTTTTGCCTTGGCTAACATCAAACTTGTCAAATTGGAATATACCAATCTATTCTATTTTCCATTAAAGATCAAAGCCTCGAGCTAATAGCCCTCATCCTATATGTCCTCTCTCTAACTTCATTCTTTGTTTTTTTTTGGGGGTAATGCTATGTTTCTAAAATTGAGTCCAAATTCAGTGCGAAATGCGTTTTGTTCTGTACGTGATCTCAAAGAAGAGAAGAGTACATGTTCCCTTTAAAAAAATTCATGTGTCAGATCTTGCGTCTAGCAACACATGCTTAATAAAACACGTTATGTACTGAAACCGTGAACCTAAATAGGGTAGAAGTATAATTTATTGCATAATTGTTTTTACATAATAGGGTGAAGAAATTACATTATTATTATTTTGACAAGTTGCCCCCTTTTAATTTAGGGTGTTTGTCTAAATTTGATTCAACGCTCATTTTCATTTATTTTTTCTTTATATATCATACGACGTTCTCACAATGAAATATTAATTCCAGTTCGACTCGAATTATCAATCTACATGGTCCGACTCTTATGTTAAAAGGCCTAATTCAGAACATAATATAACGTGAAAAGTAAAAATAAAACACGTGATCAGAGTGCTAAATTCTTTTTAACTTCATACTACTACTACTTATAGACTTGGTTCTACTTGAGCTCGTTAATGCTTGTCAAGTTGTCTCTTCTACCCTCTCATCATCATAGCCTAACAAAGGAAAAGACAACTCCTTCTTTCAAACTCCACCACTCCAAAAAAACAATCTAAAATCATCAAATTCTCTTATTTCACTGCTCTCCTTTTGGGTTGTACACTTCAAGATTCTGGAAGAAAAAAGAAAGAAGAAACTTTATGTTTTGAGATCAAAATCATCATTATCATGAACAGAGTTCATTTGGTTCTATTCATCTTCTTTTTGGTCATCATTATTACTTTCTCCACCATTGGATTTCAAGCAGGTAAAAAAAATCTTGTTTCCAAAAAATGTAAAAACCACCAAGAACTTTCCTTTCTTGATCACATTTTTTACCTCATTTCTTGCTTCCTTTTTACACAGGTAAATTGTGGCACCATTCAACTAATGATAGTAGTAATGGTAACATAACATCAACAATTGACCCTCAGAAGACATATTTAACCAACAGGAAAATCTTGAGACATGGTAAATCTCAAATTCAGTAATCTTTCCCAAAGAGATTTTCTTTCATCATGTTGGTTCATGCATAAACACTCCCATCTTATGTCCCTGAAATGGGAAGAAGCCATAACTTTTAGGTTGAGGCAAAAAACTGCAACAGTATGTTATACAGAATGTTTTGGTGGGCGAATTTGATCAAATATTTTGAAATACATATAAATTTTACTATATTTAATAGTATTTTTAAAAATTTCGGAGGGCGACTGCCTCCACCCGCTCTTTGTCACTGTCCCTGATGGTGTTAGAATACATTTTTTTTTTTTTGTAATGCACCATCACTAGCATCGCCACAACCCTTCTTTAGGGCTCTGTAGAGGAGGTATGTCGTGGGATGTGCAACACAGATTCAGGAAGCTAACATGTGACCTTAAGGGGGCACTATCATCTACAGGCTCGCCCTTTGCTACTGTGCTGTATGCCCTGGGGGCAAAAATGACAATGTTTTTTGTTTCTTTTTGTTTTATTTTCAGGTTATTGTACAGATAGGGATATTAGCATTTCACAAAGCAGGTATTCAACAACAGGGATTCCTCAGTATATAGTGCAGATTGGGAATACTTGCTTTTCTAATGGTTGTCCACCTTCAAATATTCACCTCAATTGTGGTTGGTTTGCATCTGCAAGAATGGTTAATCCCATAATTTTCAAGAGAATTTCTTATGATGATTGCTTAATTAATGGAGGAAAGCCTTTGAAAACTAGCCAAATCATTAGCTTCACCTACTCTAACTCGTTCATGTATCCCTTGTCATTCAAGTCTGCCAAGTTTTGCTAACTCATAGTCTAGGATAGTGCTAAGAGGAAATGTGAGTTACAAACTTGAAATTTTGCATCTTTCTTGAAATTTTCAAAACCCCAGATGAAATTCCTCTTGAAGAATCCTCGGGGAAAATGGGGATAGACTGGTCCATTGGCCTTGGTCCTACACCCTCACTCACAACACCTAGAGGCCCTTACATGCCCGCTGAATAAATGAGAGGAGTGTAGAATCATGACCAATGAACCGATCTATCCCCTGTATATTCCACGGGAAGGCAGATCCTACATGCCTGCTGAATAAATGTTGTTAAGTGGGTGAGTGAAAATCATGACTAATGGACCGGTCCACCCCCACCTTCCCCCATTGGGCATGCGATTTTGAGCATTTTGGTTTGTGGATTCAAAAGGAAGGGAGAATCAAGCAAAGAAACTTTAGCAGTCAAAAGGGTTCTGTCTGGGGAAAAAGATGTCTTTTTAGTGTTTCTTTTTGCAGCAAGTGTGCTCTAATTTCTGATTGCAAATGTCCCTTTCGTTCACTCTGAAAAATCTAACTTACTACTGAGAAAGAGATGTCCAGTGTTATCTCTTACTTCTGGAAGGACCATTTTGATGCAATCTTAAAAGTGTCAGAATTCAAGAAGAGGCTGAGAATTCAAAAAGAAGCCCTCTCCAAGAATAGAAATGAGCAAAACTTTTAAGGGTTCTTTTGTCTTTTTAGATGTGATGTGAAATCAAGTACCCTTCTTTCTTCTGTTCTTGATTCAGAGAGTAGAACAAATTTTATCTGTTTTGGAATCTATTCGACTTCTTGTTGAGACTTAATATTAAACCTGCAATTGTACAAAATGTCATTTCAATAATATTGGGTTTTTGATGTAACCTCCAAATTAATATGTTTCTCTTGATTCTTGAATTGCTTTTGGTTTTGCAGAGCAACTCGAATTGAATAGAGTTTGATTTGAAAGCAAATTTTGGTTACGTAAAAACTGAATTGCATGTGACATAAGAGGTGGGGTCCCCACAGTCGAAATTATGGGTGCAATTTGTGTGGGTGTTACTTTGGCATGGATCCGGTCTTGTGGGACTGACCCTCTCACATGAGTTGGAGTGGAGCCTACCTGCAAAGTAAGTCTCGCCAACTCATTTGAGAGGCATGTGGGGCCAATCCCCACAAGGCCGGTCATATATTAGAATTTTCTCAATTTGTGTAGTGTTTTGACATAACATAAAGGAACCATTTTGGAAAAAGAGCAAAATAATCATGATTCATTTGCAAAATGATATGATAGCTAAGATAGAGAAGAGTTCCCCATGTCGAACCTTTTCAACTAAGAAATTTACATCTAATTGAAATCTAAATCAAGAAGAAAATGGAAAAAAGACTAGCTAATTTTCCAATTGCATTCACAAAGATATTAAAACTTCAAATCTATAAATCAAAATGTCAACAGCCAAAGTTAAAGTATGGAAGCTTTGAAGTGAGAAACTCCTCACCTATCTTCCATGTGGCTTTGAGAATGCATTTGAACTTTTATCTTGTTGATCCATGTCTTATTCATCTTCCTCCTCCTCCTCCTCATCTTCTTCAATTGCCAGTAAGTTTTCAAAGGTCTGGTGCATGGCATATGCATCATTGGCTCTTTGTTCTGCGCCTGATACCGAACCCTCTGGATTATTTTGTAACTGGAGACAATATTCAAGACTCCAAAGTACTTGTCCCATTGAAGGGCGATCGATCCCATGATCAGACAAGCATTTTGTAGCTGTTTCAGCAAAGTGTTTCAAGCACTTGGGTTCAATTTCCTTCTTGATATTAGGATCAACAATTTCATCAAGAGCACCTTTAGCATAGCTTCGCATCGCCCAATCTGCTAAACTAACTTGCTCTTTTGGAAGACTAGGATTAAGAGCTGGCCTTCCACACAAAACTTCATAAAGAACCACCCCAAATGAATAAACATCAGATTTCTCAGTCAATTTTTGTCTACGAAAATATTCCGGATCCAAATACCCAAAACTTCCTTTCACCACTGTACTAACAGGAGTTTGATTATTCATAGTAGGACCTGTTTTCGAGAGCCCAAAATCAGAAACCTTAGCAACCCATTTTTCATCCAACAAAATGTTTGTGGTTTTCACATCCCTATGGATGATAGTGTACCGTGCTCCGGTATGAAGATAGTGAAGGCCTCTCGCAGCACCAATGCAAATATCCAATCTTTGTTTCCAATTAAGTGGTTTTTTGGTCTTGTATAGATGCTCCCTCAAAGTACCATTAGCCATATAGTCGTAAACCAATATCATCTCATTATCTTCTTCACAAGCCCCAATCAAAGAAACCAAATGAAGGTGCCTTAGCTTTGAAAGTAGGTCGATTTCAGTTTCAAATTCATGAACACCTTGTTCTGATGAAGGGTTTGATCTCTTAATGGCTACTTTAGTACTTCCGTCAATGTAGCCTCTATATACCTTACCAAATCCACCAACTCCAATAACATTGGACTCATGAAAATTCTTTGTACCTTGTTTTATCTCATTCAAGGTGAAATGTCTACAAAGCCCCCCGCCGATACTTGTAATGCGACTACTACTACTGTTTGAAAATGTCGACTTGGTTCCTGAAGAGCCATTGTTACTATATACTGGCAACCAAGTTCCTAGGACAGAACTTGTCTTCTTACGTTTAAGAACAGCAACGGAACAAACAATCAGAGTAAATCCAAGTGCTGCTCCTGAAGCTGCACCTACAATTAGACCATGATGGCGGGACTTTGATGGTTCAAATTGTGTTTGCTGCTGAGAATCAGCCTCAGGAGGTAGTGCGGACGGTACAGGGTTTGGACCCGCTAAGTTCCCTTTTGCATCATTAATCTTAAAGATCTCTAAACCATTCAGAATCACATCATAATACTGTGGTTTCATTTCAGGATTAGGCCTCAGCGCGATCCACAAGTCATAACCACTTCGATCATTCACATATATTGCAAAATCCTTATAAATTGGCACATTTGGTGCACTAGACCAAGCAATCACATCTGCAGATCGAAACGCTGTTTGGTTATTAATCAAAATATCAAACACCCTCTGATTAATTTTTGTTAGTATATAGTCACAGAAATGGAACCTCACAAGATAAGTGTAATTCAGATCAACTTGAAACAACCAAGTGAGATTGAACTTCAAATTCATCTTTGCATCTGGTCCCATTGACCTTGATGTCTTATAAACATCAACAGGAGCAATATACTCTTCTACACCCTTAGAGTATTGGATTTTAACATTCTTTTCGGCCTCAATCGTGACACCTGAGGCTGCACCGAATATATAAGGCGTATCATCGTACCATGTTCTACTAAGCCCCGAATCATAACTAGCTGCAATATACTGCCCACCAACATTAAGCCTAAACATCGTCTGCATTGTATGGTTCCCAACATCCATTTGCTGATCCGAATCCGAAAACCCCACAAAAGGTGCTGAATGGAAAATTTGTGGCATTGATATAACTTCTATCCCATTAACAAAGGCAAAAGAATCCTTATATGCAGATGAAGGAGTGAATGTAAGACTGAGAGTGCCAGATTCAGCCGGCATGAGAGTGAATTCTTTAACAATATATGCTTGTGTAAGAGCTTGAGCAGTAATTGAAGCACTAAAATTGTTAAGAAGTGTAAAACCAGCAGCAGTTACTGAAAAAAAGCTATTTGAAAGATTGAAATTCTTGTAAGAAGAAGGATAGAAATGAAGTCTAATCCAATGGCGATTTTTCGGAGAAATCTTGAATGTATAAGAGGTATCAACTTTGAACATTCTGGCTGTCATGTAAGGAATAGCTGAAGGCAAAGAAGGATCTTGGGATTCAGCCATGGATACAATTGCATTTTCTGAAGGTTTCATAAAAAAGTGAGAATCTGAAATCCAAATTCTACCATTGGAGTCAGTAGCATTACTTAAAGAACCACAAGCTAACACAAAAGAATCAGAATTCCAATCTGGGGGGCTGTTCATATTTGCAGAATGGACCATATATATGATCAAAGAATATGTAAAAGACAAAACCAGGTAATGAATACCAAAATCCATAGCTGCATGCATAAAAGAAACCCCTCGGCGGGATTCAAACCCTCAATATTGTTCGATTGTGAATTCCGTGTAAGAGCTCGAGGATCCAGACCCCACATAAGTAAGAGTCCGACACTACGAGCGCTAGGGACAGTCTCAAAATGAGGACATAGGAGCACCCACAGGTAATAAAAAGAAAAAGGAAAAAAATAACCCGTTCAGATTCTTGATAGTAGAAAAAGAGAAAGAACCCTTATTGGCAAATCAACAAACAGGATAGCAAGAAAAAGTATATAGATTTCAGGGGGAAAAACCTCATCTTTTTAGGATTGAATTTGAACCCACTTCATAAAAGATGAATCTTTTTGAAAACCCACCTCGAATTTCCATTTGATCTGGAATTTTTTTATTTCTCTAAGCCAAAAAAAATAATGTTTTGGTGGATCATGAAAGTTTAGGATGGTGACGAAAGAAGTTTGTTAGAGACCAATGGTGAAGAAAAGAAGTAACGCTTTAATGGAGTATTTAATTGATTAATTAAATATTCTCTAAGATTTGGCGCCATAAATTCCCTCCTATTTGGAGTGAATGAAGATAAGATAAATTAACCCAAAAAAAAATTGAAGATAAGATAAGCCATCTTACTTAGGAATGAATTAATTGTACCATTACTAATTAACGGTTACATAACTAAATATTTAATTTTTGTATAGAAAGACGTATATTTAATTTATTTTAAAAAAATGTATATTTAATTTGATTCCATTATATTGTTTATTATTATTTCTACATTGAGTATGATGTTTTAGCCATTTCTACGTATTTGTTGCTCATTTTTTACATTCTTGATGAAGGCAAGTATGTTCTCTTGCCTTGTATTAATGAAAATTATAGCCTATCAAAACTCTAACACAGTAGCATTCAAGACTTTCTTAAAACAGAAACTTCGTAGTTCACAAATTCACTATTAAAAATAAATAATTGGTAAAAAATTCGCCTCTGAACTATGCCATTATACAATGCCTCAAAAAAAAGTACAAATTTATTAGAGAATATTCATGGCAAAATTATTCAACAAAATAATAATTCCACTAATTACACCTAAATATTTAACTATCTAGAGATATCTAACTCGAAGTTGTCCACGGTAAAGGAATATGTACTATGTCTAATATATCATGTGGTTCAAATTCATCTACATCAGTAAAAAAAAACTATATCAAGAGTGATGTGAATGAATCTGAACCGTGTTGACTATAGTCTATACGAGAATTAACATAAAATAAAATTCAAATACAGTGAGGACAACACCAACAAAAATAAAATGAAGAAAAAAAGTTAAGGAAAAGACTATAAGGCCCCCATAAACCTATTTCTTTGAAAGCCCATAAACTAAAAAAGAGCCCATTAAAGCCATTTAAAGCAGAAGCATTATCTTGTTCCCAGTTCCAAATTGAAATGGCCCTCTGCTTCTCATACTGTTCTTCCTCACTCACTCTTCTACAAAATCATCAAAATGGTTTCCAGAAGAAAGGCCTTGAAAAAATAAAGAATCTGATATCAAGAACTGGAATTCCTTCAATAATAACTTCTCCTGATGAATCTTTAAGAAATGGAAACTGGGTTAAGCTCATTTGTGGTGCTAGCTTCGAGGATGCTGTTGATATCAGGAATCTTTCTTTAGTTTATACTCTCGCTGGAGTTGATTGCATTGATTGTGCTGCTGAAGCATCAGTAGTGAGAGCTGTAAATGAAGGGATTAAGGTTGCCAGAGCTATTATACCTGTTAGGAGACCATGGGTTATGATCAGTGTTAATGATGATCAAGATCTTCATTTCCGTAAAGCCGGTACTTTTTGAAACTACAGCTTTAGATTTATAATGGAAAACCAAATCTTCCCTTCTACCAATTTTTTTTGTTAACTTCTGATGGGGTCGTGTTTGACGCGATAGTAAGTGTTTACTTGTTATCTGCTAGTTCACGGGTTCGAACCCGTAAACAGCGGCTCTATAAAATAAAGACAAGGCTGCGTACATCAGATCTCCCCAGACCCTGCTGATGCGGGAGACAACCTTTTTTTTCTGATGGAATGAGTCGCTTGTTTCTTGTCCTATAGTATTTCATTGGGAAAAAAAAATGTTAATTATGATTGAAAAATTATGTTATAGACCTGGCCTACAAGTGGGAGATATAGATCACTTGGTCCACAATCAACCACATCCCCTATTTTGATTAAAAAACAATTAAAACGCCTCAAACAATGCACCAAAAGGGGGAATATTTTTATTATTTTAATCAAAACTGTGATGTGGCTGAATGTGGACCAAGTGGTCCATATCCACTTGGTAGGCCTGGTCCATGACAAAATTGATCATTATGATCGTTATTTTAGGAAACTGGAAGGGAGTAAAACCTTATACACATTCCTTAGTTTAGTACTATGTGTGCTGAAGTCAGGACGAAGCAAGGAATTTAGCGTTGGGGCAAAAATTGCAAAAGTATATTAAACTACATATAAAAATTGAAAAAAAATGTTAGGGGCGAATTTGATAAAATATTCCGAATTACATATAAAATTTACTACTCCCTCCATCCCAAATTATTTGTTCACTTTGTATTTTGCACGGGAATTAAGGTTTCATCAAATTCTATAATAAAACATGGTAAAATGTCAAACATGACCCTATTTAATTTTACTCTTAATTTAATTCTACATTCTATTCTCTCTATATCTTTCTCTCTCTAACATTTAATGTAAGGGGTAGATTGGAAAAAAATCGTCATTAATGAACCCTTTATTTAGAAAGTGGACAAATAATTTGGGACAGATTAAAAAGGAAATGTGGACAGATAATTTGGGACGGAGTGAGTATATCTAGTAGTATTTTTAGAAATTTCGGGGGCGGGTCCTTTGGCCGAAGTGTCACGAGAGTTTCCTGAGTTTGGTTTGTAATTTTTGCCGGAAAAAATTACACTTTGATATGTTTTGTAATTTGGCCAGAAATTACATAGTGGATTTTCCTTTTGGGACCGTAGATATAGTTTTGTGTTGAGACCGAACCACGTTACAAATATCGGTGTCGTTTCGTGTTGATTTATTTATTCTTCTTTTTCTCTCCATATTATCGTGTGTTTGCTTTTGCTGCCCCAACACTATCCAGGCTTGATGTTTTAGTTAACTAATTGATAATCATGGTTGAAATGGCTTCTTTCCACCTTAACAGAATTTGATCCTGATGAGTGTCCACTTAATTGTTCAAGACCATGTGAGACCGTTTGTCCCGCTAATGCAATACGATTGGAAAGTGTACCTGGTGCATTCAAGGTTCTTTCGTAACCTGTCAAAGAATTCAAGTAGCTAAGGAAGTTCGGAGTACTGGAAAAGATTGATTACAGTTACTAGTTATGTCAGGGCGGAGTGCTGGCTGAACGATGCTATGGCTGTGGTCGCTGCTTTCCAGTTTGTCCATATGACAAAATAAGTGAGTCCCCTAACTGCTTTCATGTTTCCTTATTAGTATAAAGATGTTGTTGATACCTTATCTCATAGTTTGAGCATGACTTTTCCTCGTCAGGATCGTATACTTGGCTCCTTTTTGCTTCTTTTTCCATGTTTTGGGGGCCTAAATGATAAGAAAATGATTGATTCATTTAGGAGAAAATGCATATGTACGAGATGTAACAACAACGGCTAAACTACTTGAACGAGATGATATTGATGCCATAGAGATTCATACGAGTGGAAGGTAAAACCTCAAAGCTGGCAGGATCAGTGGTAGTTGTGGTTGTCTATAGACTCTATACGTGTGTGTATGTTGTGTCCATGTATAGGTCGATAGATTACATATTGTGGATCATTTAGGTCTTCGTGTACATAATGTTTGGACGATAAGTCCTAGTTTCCTTTTTCTTTTGCAGGCAGTCTATTGCATTTGAAGAATTTTGGAATGGTTTAGGGAATTCAATCGAAAATCTGAGGCTAGTAGCAGTAAGAGTGATAACTCATTTTGCTTTTCTGAGCATAATTGTGGTGTTATCATCAATATTTGAATGGCCGAAAAATAACATTCAAACTGTTGATGATTTATAGGTTAGCATGCCTGATTTGAAGGATGTAACTGTAGCTGCAATGAACACTTTGTATTCTATAATGGAAAGCAAGCTTTATGGCATCAATCTATGGCAGGTTCGAGCCACGTAAATTTTGTACCATGCTAATATATGCCTTAGCTTATCATTTAAAAACTTTCTTTGTTTCTTTTGTTGTCGGGTGATTTCTATATCTGAATAACTAAAGTTGGATGGCCGTCCAATGAGTGGAGATATTGGGCGAGGAGCCACAAGAGAAGCGATTGCTTTTGCTCTACGCTTGGCTTCTGCTAGAGGCAAACCAAAAGGTCATTTGAGTATAAATCCATTTTGAAATGCAATCATTCGCATCAGTCCCATCCCAGCTCACTTATGTAGCAAATTTTTGTTCCATCATAGGTTTTCTTCAGTTGGCGGGCGGGACTAATGCTCACACGGTAGATGGGCTAAAAAGGGAAAGATTATTCCAAACAACCACCATATCTGGTATCACGCTTCACTGTTAATTCTAAACCTGTTCGTTCTGTTTAACTTTCACCATTGTCACGTAAACTTTGACACAGTCTCCTTCCAGAGAGTTTGGAAAATGAAAGAGCATCTTCTTTATCAGCCAGTTCGCATAATGCTTTGATAGGTGGAATAGCTTTTGGAGGCTATGCTCGAAAGGTGAGTTCTTGATCTCACCTTGGTTTGCAGATAATTGTTAGCAAGTTCGAATATGAGATTGATTAATTCCTTTCGTGTTCAGATAGTCGGAAGAGTTTTGACATATATGCAGTCCGAATATGGACATGCTTGCATTGAGGATTATCCCGACCATCTTCTGAACGCGCTTGCTGGAATCACTTGCTTTGGTTGGAACTGTTAAAGGATACTGAACGCTTACTTTACTTCAACACTGCGAGAGCGGAGTGTTTTCAGAACCAATGAACCAACGAATAGGTTCACACCTATATATTGGAGTCAAAAAAATTTAGAATCTTTTCAAAGTATTATGATATGGGAAATGATTGTTAGCTAAGCCCAATTAGCTAAAAATTGGCTAAATTGGTCAACGGACGAAAATGTCCTTTCAATTAAAAAAAGAAGTTAATTGGCCCAATTAATACATAAAATAATGGTCGTTGGATACCTAAAGTCTTTGCCTAGTTTTTAGGCTTGTCAGGCGCAATAAATGGCCGAAGAGAGGGACATGTAGTTGAACTGCGGCTACAGTGCAGAACACCAAATTCTCTGCACCATGCGTAACACATGCGTAACGGCTGCGATTATTTGGGTGAGATAATTAAAAAAACTTTTTTAATTCCCACAATCCAAAATGATCTCATTCGTCAGATTCTTAATCCGCCGGCCACCATTTGTTCCACACAGTGCAGAGAATTTGGTATTCTGCACCGTAGACGGTTTGTAAAATCTGGCATTACCTCTAAATAAAAATAAAAATAAAAGGAAAACAGCCTCAAATGTCCTTTGATTATTTTATTTTAGCCTGTAGAATCCCATCATAAGTTTTTCAGCATAAAGAGTCCTCAGAAAACTTACGTTTTGCCGGAAGAATCTTAGCCACTAATTTTGCGGTGGTTTCTGACAGAAACACAACACGTGTCGCGCACGAGCCAACTTAATCGACTTAATGAGAGCAATATTGTCCTTTTAAGTTGACCCGCCCCAAATAAAACACCCGAACCCATTTGATTTAGGATTTAAATCTCCAAATTCAGAAATTTCTTTTCACTTTGTTCTTCCTCCAAGCCCAAAATCATCAACTAAACTACATTCCTACAACATTTTCACATTCACCTTTTTTTTTACAACAAATTACTCTTCAACAGCAGACACTCCTCTGAACAATTCTCCATATGAAGCAAGAACCAAACAAATTATGACCAGCAATCTCAAATTTTTGATTTTTTTGTTCAGTCCCAACTTCTCTTGTTCAATCCTCCTAAGGTCTTCTTCAAGGGCATCCATCCTCCTCAAAACCTCACAAGTTGGGGTGTCAACCCAACTAAACAACCCACACAAATTTGGGTGATGCACATTACCAAAAAATGCAAATTATTTATCAAGAAATCCATGACCACTATTCAGAAATTAAATGGGGCAATAAAACTTACAATATACCTTTGGCAACGGACAAATCTCCTTCCAGGATTTTCGTTTGTCCAAGAAGTCATCAACAATACATTAAGCTTACAACTACACTTCATGATTTATGGCAAGAAAAAGAAGAAAATAGATTTAGGGCTTGGAGGAAGAACAAAGTGAAGAGAAATTTCTGATTTTGGGGATTTAAATCCTAAATCAAATAGGTTCGGGTGTTTTATTTTTGGAGGGGGGGGGGCACTTAAAAGGACGATATTGCCCTCATTAAGTCGATTAAGTTGGCTCGTGCGCGGCACGTGTTGTGTTTCTGCCGGAAACCACCGCAGAATTGGTGGCTAGGATTTTTCCGGCGAAATGTAAGTTTTCTGAGGACTCTTTATGGTAAAAAACTTATGATGGGATTCTACAAGCTAAAACAAAATAATCGGAGGATGTCTGGGGCTGTTTTCCCTAAAAAAAGACAAAAGCTGACATTGTTGGGAAAAAGTTGTATTGGCCATTGGATGTATTTTGATCAACGGTCCAGATAAACCTCTAGGGTAAATTCGGATCGCTGACATGACTAATAAAATTGTGTCAAATTGCAACCCTTAGTCCATGAAAATATAGTAATTGAAACCCTATAGTACCTAAAAGTAATTACAATAAGGTCCAAATGTTAGAAATAACTTTATTTAAAACCAATTTAGTAAGTTTTGAATTCACAAATTGACCTAAATATAATGAAATTATATTTCAAAATAGTACAATCGGACCCTACATAATATAATCTAGTTCATATGACTAAAATATTTCGATTAAATGTATGAATGCAAGAATTTTGACATATATAAACATTGCAGACTTTATGTTAGACTTTCATATAACTAATATTATTTTTACTTATATATAACGAACCATGAGAATGTACTAGCATAGTTTGATTAGAATACTAAGGTCGATTTATTTAAAACTTATAGAATCATACAATATTACAAGTTGTCTCAATCACTACAAAACATTCTTCCAAATACTTCTATTTCACTAGCAACACATAATCTTAGTAATTAAAATACCAATATCACTCTCTTAAATATGACTTACATTTTTAGTTTGTTAAGAGTAATGTTATAACATTAAGACATACTTACACCGTTACCTTCTAAAATTTTCATAGTACCAATAGCTTATCAATATAAAACATTCTTCCAAATAACGAACCATGATAGGGTACTAGTATAGCTTGATTAGAATACTAATGTTTAGGAATGGAGGAATTTTAATAATCTATTTATAAATACTTTAAATTTTAATTAAATATTGATATACTATTATTTTCTAAAATTCTAAGTAAAAAATGTAAAAAAATGATTTGAACCCTTGACCAATTGATCAAACTGGCAACTAAATAGCTTGAGAATAGCCAACTACACCACCAACTTGACAATAAACATGTTTAATTATTTGTGTTATGTTCGTCGTCAAAAAATTGTTTAGAAAAAAGAACAATCATTGTTGCTTCTTCATCTATTGCACCGGAATTATCATCCCTACAACTCTAGAAAAAAAAAGTTTATTTTTCTGAATAACATATTCATACTGTTTTCTTTATGAATTTCTTCATTTAGCTTGTCAAGAACACAACAAAAAGCCCATAAAATTCATCATAAAAAATCCCCAAATGAATAAACCCATCAAAATTAATATGAACCCATAACCCCATTTTGTTAATAATAAAAAAACCCAGAGGATCTATACTAGTCAAATAACAATGTAATTTTGTGGGTTCCTTGGAAATTATTACTTTGTTCAAAGAAGAAAATAACAGTGTCAAAAAATAAATTTGTATCATTTCCCTTTCTCTCTTTCTTTGTGTTAAAAATGGCTTCTAATCCAACAAAAGAGCTCTAGTTTCTCCTTTTCGATCTCATGTTGTCGGTGGCCAACCACCGGGAATCAACCCTTGGCCGGTGATAATGGAGGGATAAATGCATACCAGTTGGGGTTAGGTTAGAGTAGGAATAGAGTCTAATAGGTGGAAAAATATAATAATACTTTATAAAATTTTATAGCAATAAAATAATGAAAAAATGATCAAAATTAGAAAGGGCAAATTCGGTAGTTAAATTTCTGATTTGGGGTTTTAGCTAATATATTGGTTAAGTTTGATGAACCATTATGTTGTAGACCTGATCTACTAGACCATGTGGTACAGAATTGGCCACATCACTACATAATTGTCTCTCTCCTCATTCTGCAGTGATGTGGCCAATTATGTACCACATGATCCATGTGAATCAGGTCTATATCAGGAAAAAAATCAAGTTTGAGTCATGTAGCACTACCCTTATGATATTAAAACAAGTGGGCTAAAGTATAAACACTCATATTTGTCAAAAATAAACAGCAGAAAAGCATACAAATTTGTATCCAAGAATAACATTTTACTTTATAAAACTAGAAAATTACAGCTTCATTGACAAAGTCTTAGTAAATAATATCTTATATTATTATCTTGGTTTTCAGTCCACCAAGAAATTTAAAAGTCTTTTAAATAAATAAAGAGGTAAATACCATTTACATTGATGTTTAGGTGTTGATGCAATTGGACTAAAGTTGATTTGGACCTTGGAAGTTAATATTTATTAGCATTCTCAGTCAAGAACTGACTTGTGATGTGATTTTCTGCATCAATTGTTTACTATTTGTTAATTTTTAAACATAAGATATACTTTCGGATTTCCGTTTGAAAGTTTTTCTCCAACATAAACTTATTAAAAAAGTATTGCGCTTAACAAATGTAACAAAAAATTTAAACTTAAATATTAAAAAAAAAAAAAAAAAGAACCAACATGTTGATTCTCTTGTCATAGTGCCGGATTTGGTTAATAACATAACATTGAAGTTAAATTTGACGTTTACAACAAATTAATATTTTGATGAAGAATAAGTTTGTAAATCCATTTCAAAAGAAAAAGAAAACCTTATATATCATTTAATATTACGTTTATATTGATTATAAGTAGTAGTACTAAAATTTAGATTTAGAAGTTGAATATTTAGAATATGATGTGAAAAGTCGTAATATAGTCTTACAATGTGTAACGCATTGAGAATCAGGACGAAAAATGAGAAAAACGAAACCAAAAAAGTATACAAAAAAGGCATGCTGCTTTGAAAATTGGACAAATATGTACTTGATTTTTATTTTTAAATTTTTTTTGTCAACAAACATGTCAACTTTTCCTTCCCAAAATAAATGTCAACTTGACATTTTGTACTCCATGGCTTGTGGGTAAAATCTGACTTTTGGTCTTCCTTTTATTCATGTACTTCACACCTTAAATTATGAGTTAAATATCAACATTAGGTAGCTAAAGGGGAAGAAGCGTGATGTATTTAAGAATTAATAGCCACTTTAATGATCAAAGTTTTTTCGTTTAACTATTTTGGTAAAAAATTAAATTTTTTAACTTATTTCATCATCAATTTTTTTACGGGCCGCCATTTTGGTTATTCCGTAAAAAATTTGTGTTAACACCGTTTGAAGACGTATCCAAACAACTGTCTACCTTTCTCTCTCCTCTGAGTGTAAAAATAGAAAAAAAAAGTCTTACTCCATCTTCTTCTTCATCAGTCATCACCACCATCTTCATCCCTTTCTCCATCGCCATCATCACCACCACCTTCATATCCACCACTAGATCAATTCAACAAGTCAAAAAATTCTGACAAATTTGAATTCAATTTCTGAATTTTTTGTTATAAATTTCAAAACCCCAATTTAATCAATCTTACTTTTTTTGTTAAATGTTTCAGAAATTAAACTCAATTTCTTTTTTTTGTTGGTTAAAATTTTCATAAATGATGATAAAATCCAAGACATAAAACTCATTTTAATCCTCTCTCCCTTCCTTTGATTTATCTGCTTTCAAATCAACCCCTTTTTGTAAGCCAACTAGTGGCGGGGATGCCCATGGGCTTCTTTTATTAGATCTATTTGTATGAATCTAATCCTATTTTGGGACCTCTTGGTTAAAATTAATTAGACTCTGTTTCAACCACTCATTTTACAATGAGACCCATTTAGTTTCTTCTTCAAATGAAGATAATAATGATGGAGAACATCCAAACACCTTCAAGTTATGTTAGACATCTTGCTCACAGAATAAGTAAAAATTGGAGATGGGCATTTACAAGTTCAATGTGAGCTTTCACTAAACCAATGGAAAAAAGGTTTCTTCAAACAAGAATGCAACTCCAAATTTCTTTGCAATTCCTTCATTGTTGGTTGTAAGAAGCTAATAAAATGGGTATCATATCTTGAATTTATTATAGGTTATTGGTGATGAAGGAAGCAATGAAGATGGTAATGATGATGATGAAGAGGATGAAAAAGATGAGTTATTTTTTTTCCTCCAAAAACACCCCATAGGAGAGAGAGTGCTAGATTTTCGTTTGGACACATCACAAGTTTAAACGGATATTTTGCAACTTTTTGACGGAATGACCAAAATGACAGCCCGTAAAAAGTTTGATGATGAAATAGGTTAAAAAACTTGAATTTTGACCAAAGTGGCTAGGCAAAAAAAAAAAGGTTAATGATCAAAGTGGCTATTACTTCATATTTTAAGTAAAATCTCAAAATTAAACTGTGTGAATAGAATATTTGTTGAGAAATCTACCCGAAAAGAGTTCGATCGTATGAGCGGAGTAAATTAATCGTAAATCGTTAAAAACATATACGATTGCCGATTGAGTCTCAAAACTTAACATGAGTTAAATATTTGATCATAAATCCAACACTAATAGTACGAATAACTTTTTTTCAACCGTTACTTCAATCGTCATATCAAATAACATGATAAATGAGATTAATTTAATATGATACCTCCTACCACCGGAAGAAAATATTTTAACCTCCATTAATAATCTTTTTCATTAGTATTGGAACATACATTGATTATTTTGATTATTTTAAACTAATCACTTTAACCTCCATTAACTATCTTATAAAAAATTGACAAGACCAGTCATATACTTTTCGGAGAACCTTTTTTTTTTTTTTTTCAAGCTTTCCGTTTTATTATTATTATTATTAATTTCTTCAATTTATACTATGTCTTTTCTTTTTCTAGAACAACCAAATCGTAGTTCACACTCTTTTAATTTAACTTATTAATTGATTATTAAATTATTTCCTTCGCTCACCAACCTATGATACCTTTCTTTTCGGTGACAAATGAAATAGAACCCCCCACAATTAAATTGGCAACTGTTGGTTAATGGTGGTAGGTACCAAACCTCCGATCTGGTACTCGAAACAAAAAAAAATTCACACATACAGAATGATAAAAAAATCGCACGTACAAAACGCTTCAAAACATGTGTAATCTTATACACAAAAATCAGTACACTTGTCTTTGAAAAACTCGGTAAGTGTCGTAAAATCAAGATATATGTTCTTTTTAAATCAATCTTGACCGTTAGAATTTCAATCCGACAGACGAGAGTAAATTCCGCACGTGCATAATTTAACCCCGTTCATCACTTAAGCCACAACACCAAACCTCAAGGTGGATGTGTTACTAAACTACTTTGTTTTCTTTCCTTATGCTTCCAATAAATAATTACACAATATACTTTTATTTGCCACGAAAGTTGATGAGGAAAAATATATTACTCCCAATTAGTATTTTTTCTAATGTAAGGTGCTGACTAAAATAATGTCACCATATGTAATCAAGGTAGTAAATGTTTGAACTATATTTCATCCCAGTATCTAAAAAAAAAAAAAAAGAAGAAATATACCCAAAAGCAATCCCATCTCTCAAGTCAAGTCGGCCCCTGCAATGGTTATAGTGCAGAAAGCTAGAGCATCTAAATAATGCGCGATAAGTGTTGCATATTTTTGGAGATGTATTATATCACTATGCAATAAGTACTCTCCTGATGATGAACATATGTCCTAATGCATGTAAGAGATTTCTTATTCAACAAGTGTTTTGAAAATTACAACCTATGTTCGTTTCAAAAATATGAATTGTCAAATTTTTTTATCTAACAATTTAGAACGATAAAAAATATTAAGTACATACTGAATTTTAAGAATTTGCACCAAGCCGTATCTGTCTACACCCATCTTAGATTCACCAAAACCTCCCCATCCCCCTAACCCCCACCATCCATGTATAGTAAAACTTGAACAACCTACCAGTCGTGAACTAACTACCATTGTCCACGTGGACTTCTCCCATTTGTTAGCTCCTCTGTCCTCTCTCCATTGCCACTCCTACTTTATTCTACTCATCAAAATTCCCAAATCTTTCTATAAAAAAACAAAAATTGAATAATAATAATAAAGATTTCCAATTTCCACAACCCATTTTCTTCTATAGGAATCCCCAACCCATCTATCTCGGCTTTCAATCAGTTCCTTGAGTTGTTCTTGAGCTCACACTACTGGGGTGGTCTGCTCAAAATCGAACAGGTAAAAAAGAAAAGTTAAAGAACCCTTTTGAGCATTTTCCGAGTTTTGATCTGGGATGTTTTTGGATCTGTTCTGGTTTTCTTGTTTTTTCAAAAAGATGCTTTCTTGATTTTATACAAATTGGTGTCTTTTTTGTGTGGGAATGTCGTGTTTTTTGGGATCTTTCTGTTTAGTTTTGTTTTCGATGTTTCCGAGGTACTTGGAGAATTTGGGCATTCTTGATATTTTGCTTTAGTGTATTTTTAGTTAAGTTTCTGATACTTCTAAATGTCAGTTTCAAATAGATCTCTTTTAGTACTACTTTAACTGATACTTGGTATATGTGATGTCCCTAAGGAAATCACACTCTCAATCTAACTAAGTCTAGCAGCAGCTAAGAGACACAATGTCTCAACCAAGCAATCAAAGCAAAATAACAGTAGAACCAGCAAGAGGGAATAAAATATATAGATTTCTCAACAAATCTCAATACATCAATATCCCCAATGAAGTTAATAGTTCAGATAACTAAATAACTAAAAGATCACTGTCTCCAGGTTCAAACTTGATAAAATAAACTAAGTAAAAGCTAAAGAGAAGAAGTATGCAAACTCAAGCCATTTCCATAGCTGCTAGGCATGCCTTCACCTCCTGAAATAGCAATCACTCAATCAGTAACAGAGAGAAGAGAGAATTGGATGGATTTAAGATGAGAGGGTGATAAGTGTGAAGGAATCTTACAAGGTTTGGGAGATGGCAGCTGCCACTATTTGGGATAATTTCTGAATGCCCTTCATCTTGGCTTCGAGCTCTCTTTATACTTAGGGTTTGCTTCCCTAGGTGAATCTCCTCCATCCACGTCGACTGATTCTGACAAGAATCAGGAATCAATGTCCTTGCAGCCATGGTGCTGACAGGGATGATACCAGGAAGTTGCCTCATTTAGAACTTCCCTTTAGCTATTTTAGGTGAAGCAAAACGACATAGTATTAAGTAAATAGAAACTTAAATGGAACTGTGTCGTATTGGCCTTAGTTTAGCCCCAAATCGAGTCTGCCTTAATTGCCAATCGAGTCCCTTAGGTTTATAACTAATTTTCTCTCCATTTTCTTATTTAAAACTTCTTCTTCCTTGAGGGATCTGACAGTATAAAGTCAGATGTTTTTTTGAAGTGCATTTTGCTGATTTGGATCACTCAATACAAGGTTCTGAAGTTTAGCTTGGTTAAGTATATTTTCTTTGAGTAGAAGTGATCATTAGTTCAGTATTGTTTAATTTTATGATCATGGATCCACATGAAGACATTTATGCCTTTGTAGTTAGTTCACCCCCCCACCCCTACTCCTCCTCTTATTGGATTGCCTCTAAAAGGCATCGGAGTTTTTCTATGATTGAATTGAAGTTTAAGTTGGGAAAAATTGGTTATCTTGTTTATAGGATGTAATACAAAAATGTGATTTGAGGGTTAAATTTGTTATGGTAGATTATTTTTGGTTAATTGGTGTTTAGATCCATTGTTTTTTCGGCATTTCATATAGTTTCTTAAATGGCTTTAGTAATCAAAGATCCAGAGAGGTCTAACATAGGTAAAAATGACAGAGTTGGACAGAAGCAAAGGGTTATGGAGTATTCACTTCTTATAGAGCTGTATGGTTTTGTTTGAAAAGCTTTATTTATTTTTCTTTCTGAATCATGGAACGGTCTAATCAGATTGCTGTGCTTTTTTACTTGCACAACAGAATTAAGGGGATTAAGTTCACCATCTGCGTATTGTTAATGCATTATTTATTCTGTGAATATAACTGACAATCGGGGTGATTGATTCTTGCTCTAATTCTGATAATGTGATTCAAACAGAAGGGATTGAGCCAACACCATGGCTACCGGACAGATTTTCTCCAAGACTACACAAGCATTGTTTTATAACTATAAACAGCTCCCGATCCAACGGATGCTTGATTTTGACTTCCTTTGTGGTACATATACCATTTCTCGTTGTCTTTAACACTATTGCACATTGCACATTGAGCATAATCTTTAATAAAAGGGTTCGTTTGCCTTTGTTATTGTTGATCAGAGTTCAATGGGCGTGTTTTCTTTGTTTTACAGGAAGAGAAACACCTTCTGTTGCTGGTATAATAAACCCTGGTTCAGAAGGATTTCAGAAACTCTTTTTCGGTCAAGAGGAAATTGCAATCCCAGTCCACTCCACGTGAGAGTCCCCCTTTTTTTCTTTTTATGTCACATATAAATTTGTGATTTATTGGCGAGGTTTGCTTGTCGCAACATAAGATTTTCTTTGATGCTTTTAGGTTATCCTGAATCATTTCATGTAGTTTAAATAGTCGTGGTGGGAACAATTGTGCTGGTTTATTATGAAGTGTCAATACTTTTGTGGTATTATTGAGCATATCATGTTTATATTTCTAACTTTTAAGGTATCAAGAATCTTCTGTAAACAACTGCATTAGTACATCATTGGATGAATTAAGGGGAAATTGATTTTCTTAGCTCAGTTCATAATGTAGTTTCAAGCTGACACTCCATTATATTTAAAGTACCATGGTACTAGATTTGGCTTGTGTTTGTCGAGCTTAAAGTGATCTGACCTTGTGTTGGACTTTCTTTTTCTCCAGTATTGAATCTGCTTGTGCTGCTCATCCCTACTGCTGATGTTTTCATAAATTTTGCGTCATTCAGAAGGTTTGCTTTCCAAATCTTTTATCTCCAACAAGGTGAATTGTGAAAGTACCTTCACATAATTGACTCTAGCACTAACGTTATTATTTATTCAAGTGCTGCTGCTTCATCTATGACTGCCCTTAAGCAGCCAACCGTTAAGGTTGTGGCCATTATAGCTGAAGGTGTTCCCGAATCAGACACCAAGCAGTTGATTGCTTATGCTCGGTCAAACAATAAGGTACAATACAAAACATCTTTTGGTGGTTTAGAACTCACAATGATTGTACATATCTGATTATAATGACGACTTGTTTCAGGTTGTTATTGGCCCGGCTACTGTTGGAGGTGTCCAAGCTGGAGCTTTTAAGATTGGTGATACGGCTGGAACAATTGACAATATCATTCAGTGCAAGCTATACAGACCTGGATCTGTCGGCTTTGTCTCTAAATCTGTACGTAATCTTCAGAGCTTTTCCCCACTTTTAGTAATGTATACTTTAATCATGTCACATCACACCCAAATACGCACTAGTCACTAATCTGCTGTTTATCGTTGGCTCATGTATCATTTCATCCTCGATCATGTCATTGCATTAAATTAGTCAAAATATCATTGCAGCAGAATCAGCAACTTCTCTTCATTGCTTACATATCAAGTGCAAGATTAGTACTAAAATGTCTATGGATTTTAGAATAACAATAGTTATTTTAAATGGCAGGGTGGCATGTCAAATGAATTGTACAACACAATTGCTCGTGTCACGGATGGAGTTTATGAAGGTTATTTAAAAACCTTCAGTAGATATCTAATATACATTTGCTTGTGTTTTTTTTGTTTTGGATTGGATAGCAATTGGAGTTTACTATTTTTCTTCTTCTTCTTTAGGCATTGCTATTGGAGGAGACGTGTTTCCTGGCTCCACCCTCTCTGATCATGTTTTGCGGTTCAATAACATCCCTCAGGTAAATTATAATCCTTCAATGCTCCTGTTGAAAGGGAGTGTTATTCAGGCTTTCTTATTTCTGAGAGGTTGACTGCAAAACTTGCGTCTTGGAGGCCTTGATGTTAGACTCCTTCTACACTTCCCTTTCTAAAGCAGTCAGCAGTATACATGTTTAAGTTCTTGGCCACGAAACGTCAAGTGGGACTGGAAAAATATATAGGTGGTTTCAGTTTCTTTGCGTTATTGGATATTTGTGTAGAAGCCAATAGTTTAGGCAGGATTTTAGACTTAGTATAACTATCAATTCAGAATAATACTGTCCCTATTCATTCTTTACCTAAGCTGATAAATTTTTCTTTTTCTTGTTATGGTTTATTCACTTCGGATATTTCTTAATCCTGACTTTCTTTGTGGATAGGTTAAAATGATCGTTGTTCTCGGGGAACTTGGTGGAAGAGATGAATATTCCCTAGTTGAGGCCCTCAAACAGGGTAAAATTAACAAGCCTGTAGTTGCTTGGGTTAGTGGTACCTGTGCAACACTTTTCAAGTCTGAAGTACAATTTGGTCATGCGGTAAACTATTGAATCTTGATTCCCGCTTGCTATTTCATAAGCATATAAACTTTGTAATAGCCATTTTGTTTTGGTTTCTTGGTTTCTCTATGTTATGGTTGATCAAAATCAATCGCAATGCTTATGCTTTGATAATTACGGCTCTAACAAGCAAGGAATTCTATTTTTTCTTATAATGTGTACTAGGGTGCAAAGAGTGGTGGTGAGATGGAGTCTGCACAGGCAAAGAATCAAGCACTTAAGGACGCTGGTGCCATTGTTCCCACTTCATATGAAGGATTTGAGAGTGCTATCAAAGAAACTTTTGATAAATTGGTAAGCGATAAAAAATTTACTAAACCTTTTCTGCTCAGGCATCATCATTTTCCTCTAGCAGTAGTTTAACTGAGAGCACGATCATTCTAATAGGCTGGTGAAGGAAAAATAAGTGCCGTAAAGGAAATCGTACCTCCACAAATTCCCGAGGATCTTAACACAGCAATTAAGAGTGGAAAAGTTCGGGCTCCTACTCATATAATTTCTACAATCTCTGATGATAGAGGTGTGAAGCGAAACTTGTGATTTTGTGTTACAAATTCTGTTGATTGGTCGATGAAATTGAAATCCCTGGTTTAACATCCATTGCATTGAACAGGCGAGGAGCCAAAATATGCCGGAGTTCCCATGTCCTCCATTGTTGAACAGGGATTAGGTGTCGGTGATGTTATTTCCCTTTTGTGGTTTAAACGTAGCCTTCCCCGGTATTGCACACGTTTTATTGAGGTTAGTTATTGCTTGAAATATCGACTCGTTTCTTTTCTCAAATTTCGACCAAGAAATTTCACAATGTCAATCGCATAAACTCTTTTGTCATTCTATCTTACACACATTTTCCTTATTTTTCGCACTATTGACTTGAACAGATCTGCATCATGTTGTGTGCTGACCATGGTCCCTGTGTATCTGGTGCTCACAACACCATTGTAACTGCCAGGGCTGGAAAAGATCTTGTGTCCAGTCTTGTCTCGGGTAATGTCTCTATCCCGTTAATTCATCCTTAATTTAATAGAATCTAGTACTTGCTCCGTCCAGAATTGAGTGTCCACATACATAACGAATAGTAAAGTGATGCGGGAGCCTCGTGCACTGGGTACGACCTTTTTTAAGATCAAGGAGACAATTGAGGTTTACTTTCTGAAACAGGTTTGTTGACTATTGGTCCTCGATTTGGTGGGGCTATTGATGATGCTGCACGATACTTTAAGGATGCTTATGATAAGGTGAGTTATTATCATTAGTTAACAGAAGAAAACCCGAGTCAGCTTTTCCTGCACTGCACAAGTGATGCTGATTTCTAGTTTCAATGCTATACCTTCAGGGCCTTACACCTTATGAATTTGTCGAAAGCATGAAAAAGAAAGGCATTCGCGTACCAGGAATTGGACACAGGTTAGGAGGTTTTACATTTATTCGCCTATCTAAACCAAAAAAATTCGTAATTGAATATAATCAATTTGATAGTCGTTGTATGTTTCTCTCCCATTGGAAGTATGATTCGGTACAAGTCATAAATTTGATTCCGCCTCTTGAGAAACTGCATTTTCTTTCTATGAAATAGGATCAAGAGAGGAGACAACAGAGACCAAAGAGTACTATTGCTACAACATTATGCACAAGAGAATTTCCCTTCAGTGAAATACATGGAATACGCGGTCCAAGTTGAAACCTATACGCTTTCAAAAGCAAACAACCTCGTACTTAATGTTGATGGCGCGATTGGTTCCTTATTCCTGGATCTTCTATCTGGAAGTGGAATGTTCACCAAGCCAGAAATCGATGAGATTATTGAGATTGGTTACCTAAATGGACTCTTTGTTCTGGCTCGTTCCATTGGTCTCATTGGGTAAGTGGGAATATCTAAATTTTCCTCGAGAGTCATTTTCTTTATCCATTTTCATCTTCTTATTCTCGTATGCTTTTGAAATTTTCAGGCATACATTTGACCAGAAGAGGTTGAAGCAGCCACTATACCGTCATCCATGGGAAGACGTTCTTTACACCAAATGAAGAGCTTCAAGAACGCGACACCCCACATTGTTTGCTTTTTCTCTACTATCGTTTCATTCAGTTTTCGATTATCAAATTTGTTGTGATGATTATTCAGTCTAGACTAGTGTATTTTTCTCCTAAAAGCAGCAGGTTTAGAACGCGTTTTATCTGCAAGTCTTTATCCCGAATTTGGCAAGAACAGGCAAACAATGTTATAGTGATCTTTGTTGGAGAATTCTTAAGGAAGAAATAACAAGCGTTTGTTGTATAAATTCAGATATCTATTCCAAAGAGCATTTTCCATCTTCATATCTGTCTCTACTTTTCTTTTGCAAAAGATGTGTCTTTTCGTTCTTTTTTATCTTATGGCTGATTTAGACTATCATGAGATGCTAAAAAAAAAAATACAAAGAAAGTATAGCATAGTTGGTTTATGGTATTGATGGAAGTTGTGCTGAATCAATTTGGGAATGTTGAGTCGTTGGATTCGACGATTGAAATGGAAGTTATTAGATCTAATAACTACTCGGTAAGCCAAATTAGTTTAGCACGGTGCTACTAAAAATGTATTTGCAGCACTTTTAACTCATGAATATTATATCGTGAATTTGATATAAGGTTTCAATTGATTTAGGGCGGTCCGAACTCAAAACGCTCGGTCAAAAAAATTGCTAGTTGATCCCCTTTCAAGGAGTTCTATAAGTTTAGTACACACAAGTGCTTATAATTTTCCTTTCTGGTCAACAATTAATTATTCAGAGATAGTAAATTTATAGTGGCTACTTATATTGTGATTATTTTATTAATATATATAATATTGAAGCGGGTCGGGTCGAACTCGGAGTCCATTAGTAGATCTTGGGACAGAACTCATCATATATCTCTTACACAAGAAAACAAATTAGAGTGACCAGAAAAGAGAATGAGATAAGGTCATTTAATAAATTCTTGAAAAAAAGCTTTAAGTTAAGAGGTTTAATGGTAAAAGCATTTTAACCTAAAATTTGAAGTTGGGTATATGAGAATATTAGTTTAATTATTTAAGATTATATGTATATCAAGATTATAAATTCAATTTACATGCATTTCAATTCTTTAATGAATAGTATTCATGCCCATGTAATTTCCAGTACAAATGAGAAATAGTCACTTTCATGACTATTTAACTACAATTTGCTTTCTATACTATTGATTAACGATTGTGAGACTTCAAGGTACTTTTTTGGGACTAGGGGACTAACAGAAGCCATGAGTAGTAAACTGCAATAGAGTCCCTCGAGTATAACTCAATTGACAAATCCACCACGAGTAGTGTTGTGTTAACGTTGCTTCCATTCATAGATAGGGTTGAGATTCAATTCATATCAAGTAGCATTTGTGAGTTATTTGTGCACAAGCATCCATTGTAAGTAAATCCCATTGAGGCACATCCAACGATTTTACTTCTCCACATAACTCTAAAGACAGGGTTGTGGGGATCTTTAGGTTTAGGGTAGGACTGCAATCGAATCGAGCCTTTATCAAACTGTTCGCGCTCAGGTCGAGTTCGAATTGAGGTCTAATTTGAAGCTCAAACATGGAATAGGTCGGCTTGAGAGCTACTGAATAACCTCGTTATATATTTAAATAAATAAAATATATTATTAAGTTAATTTTTGTATCTAATAACATTAAAAAATATATATTACAATCTAAGTTCTGATGCAGTGGACAATCTGCCGATCCCGTCTCTCTGAGTTGGAAGAAAACGTACGAAAAATAATGCATTACTTTTGAGAATACAAGAGATGCAACCATCCATCATTTATGAGAAAGCATCTGCAGTACTTCAGGAAATATGCAGAGCATGCCATGATATATTAGGTGTGGAATAAACAAAATACAAATATAACTTAGCCAACAAAACATAACAAAATATCAGTGGTTTATCCAAGAGCCATGTTAACTTCTCTAGCTGAAGAGCAGTGTTTCGAGTCCTCTAAATCTAATGGAGATTAAAGTAAATAAAATTGGACAGCTAGCAAGGCCAAAATTGTACGGCGTGACAATAACAGTTCTCTCCTTGTAATACTTCATGATTTTTCAAATTCTTAGGAGAAAAGGCAAGCACGAGACTCATTTGTAAAAGACAAAAATGTAAAATTTTAGCATTTCTTCACTGAAATCATAAATAACAACTATGGGTGCTTGGCTTAGTGAAGGAGAGATCTAATGGCAGCAACAGCATCGCCTTTGTGCTCACGCAGAGTCCTTTCAGCAACTTTCTTATCCAACTGTTACACGAGTTTAAACGGAATTATGCGTTATCAAGCACAAAGCAAGGAGAAACTTTCTGCGTAAAAAAAAAATAAAGATGATATTAACCTCTAGCTCATTTGCAATTACATCTATATCAGCAGCATTAATCTTGACTGCTGCTAATTCCTTCTCCCTGCAATGACAAAAAGACCCATAATTACATATATGACATAAGTATTGGACAGGAATTACTGTTCTAAACTTCCATGCATGTGAAGTCCATATCCTCTATACAAGGATATATCAAATCAGATTGAGAGAGTGAAATTATCAAAAGGCATTTCAGCAGCGTGATCATGCTTGAAAGGATGTTTGTATAACAAAAAATGAACGGAAATAGCAGGAATGAAAGGAAAGACGAAGGAGTCTGCTTTCGTAACAACAAAGCAATAGAAAAGACATTAGGTTGTTATAATTGAAAACAAACCAATTATAAGAGAAAAACACAAAGCGGAAAACATACAAATTTATATAATTGTAGCTTCATAAATTTAACACGACAAATTTGTAAACTGATGGTTCCAAAAAAAGCAACACGCCCCATCAAGAGGGAGGGGGGGAGAGATGCACTAGCGAAAAATACTACATCGAGCTCACAAGTTCACTCTAAAAGTCAGAATGTGCATCCATATAAGTTGAACATCACGGACAGTTGCAAGTACTTTTCAAACTATAAGGCATAAAATCATTCACATGTAGGAAAACTTCCCTATCAGGCAAACATAACCCACCATAACAAATCCCACCAAGCAAGAAAAAAAATGCTTCCACTGTACTCTTTTTGACCTTTTGGCAACAAAGTCGCTTCCTTTCAACTCAATAGATAAACATAAATATTCCCAAATGCATAACAGCAATCAAATTGTTAATCGACAAAAACAATGCTAAAACCGGTTCGGATTTTCTGAGATACTCCTTGTAACACTACACTGTAAATATAGAAACTTTTATTCATATAAACTAAACTAAAAAAGATAAAGCTAGTTATGAACAAAACTATAATTAGGAATATCACTCTCAGAGTGTCACACCAAATACGCTTTAAAAGAAAAACACATATTTAAGGGGGGAAAACAAGTTTATTGAAGCTTTTCAATATTTAATTTATATAATCAAGCTACCTCAATCTCATTGCTTGAATATCAGCTTCTTTTGATGCTGAAATTGATGCCATAGCCTGACATTGAAGCATAAAAAATTAAACCAAATAAATAAATAAATCAGAAGAAGAAAAGAGTTGAGCTTGGTGAATTAATTACCTCTTGAACACGAGTAGAATCGAGCTGACGATCTTCGACATGATCAGTAAGCTTATCGAGAGCTTTGCTTTGCTGCTGCAAATCTTTTGAATCCACCACTCTCTCTATTCCTTCGTCTCCGGCCTCCATGTTCTCTTCTTGGAAGCTTCTGAGAATCAATCAATCAATTTAGCCCTAGATTTTCTTTACCCCCTCTTTCTTGCTCCTCAGCTCACTGGTCTTAATTATACTGTCGGAGTAGTATATAGTATTTCTATTGGGCTTAATTGACCCAGACTGTTGCAAGAAGTTGGGCCTTTTACTCTTAAAACATTGGGCCACATTAATGTTGGTGGATAGGAAATGCTTTCTCTTTGTAGACCAATGGATATCAGTCGTACTATCAGCGGTAATATTTGTTGACATTACATTTATTATCTAAATGGAGTAAAATATATCATATATAATTATAAAAAAAAATTCACTGATGACTCCAGTGATAGGTTATTGGATCCGTCACTGTCTAGGAGGGAAAGAGGTGGCATCCACCCATAACTTTGAAAATCACAAATTTTACCCTCAAGAAAAAAAATTAGAAAATTCATTTTAAATATTAAGATTCCACCTTCGAAATTGTTGAAAATTACTAACTCACTCTTGAATACTAAATTGTTGGATTCGTTCTCAATCCTGACGCAACCAATCTTTTAATGCATAAAAGAAAAACAGAAAAACACTAATAATATCTTATTTATTCAGTTACTCAATAATTATTTAAATTGTATACTTGATACAAAAAATATTACATATATTCCTTTGGTCTATTACATGTCTAAAGAAGATTCAGAAAACAAGAACAAATATGTATTTTGGCGAAACTACCCTTGGAGCTGCTCAAATCTCAATGGAATTGGAGCTCTCCCTATATATGTAATATGTTGAAGTCTCAACAATTCTAAACCCACCTAGATATACAACAGCCTTTATACATATATATAAGATTCAATTCTAGGCAAATATTAATTTATACATATACAACAGCCTTTATTGTTTTTTTGGGATAAATAAATAGTTTTTGTTATTGTCACGGACCGATATTCTTCTCTAGACATCTATGATTTCGAGTTGAAAATGCTGCCTTGACTTTTATTATTGTGTTGATCACATATAGGCAGGTAGCCAATGCTTGCCATTGATGTAGTTAATAGAGAGGAAGGGCTCTGCTTCTTTGTCATCAAGTTGCTTTACCCAATGAGCTCTATCACTCAAAACTGCACCTGGTCCATGGCACTTGTACTCTGCATGGTATACTTGCCTGTTTCATTTCACAACAATATCATTAGCTCTTGCCTTACCTTACCTTAGACCCTAGATGCTATCATTGCATCCCCTCTCATAAAATCACCGTGGCACATGATTTTGTCCATATGACCAATTTTCAGAGGTGAAGAAATAACTGATTTATCGTAGTTTTAAAAGGGGTGATGTAAAATCCGTACAACATAAGATGTATATTAGAACATCAGATATTATGTAGTTGTAGGTGTTGCCAGACTTACGAGTCGCACTTCTAAACCTGAAGACACGTGGTGTGACATGTAATACATGTATGTATAGTCAGGGGTTATCTCAACAAGGGACGTGTAAGAATCTCAAATATCAGGTAATAATCATGGTATCACTAGGCTTGTCGCGCTTATAAGCCTCCGTGTACAGTGCGTGACAAGTAATACATGTATGTATTATCATAGATTATTTCAATAAGATATGTGTTAGAATCTTTTATATATATATATATTCTCATGAGTCGTGTTTCTGGGCCTACATACACATGAGATAGACAGGTAATATATTGTCATGGATGATTTAAAAGTATAATTTATGAGATGATTGGTTTGGATTCTTACTCAGTGGTTCCATCATGGCTCCAATTTGTCCAGCCTTGTGGTACAATAGACTTAGACAAGTAAGTGTTTGCAAAAACTACCCTGGAAAAGGCTCCATTAGGTCTTCCCAAGAATGCGTCTCCAACACCATAAATCCTCCCATTCACAAACACAAATCCACTGTTTTCATCAGCACTTGTCCTGCTATGGGCCGTCACAGACCCTCTTGTCTCATGCCTCCTGTCTCCATTCACAAATATCTCACAATTCTGCATCCATGACAACAAAATTTTCAGTTTTTAACCTTAATTTTACACTGTCTTAATAAAGGGAAAATTGTATTCTAAACCTGATCTATCAGTCCTGGTCTAGCACTTTTCTCACATAATGTTAGCAAGTATGGTCAGTGAGTAAAAACTTTCGACAGTTGTGAGATGAGCGTGGGTCCAAGACCAACGAGTGAGGTTTAGAATATAGTTTCCCAACAATGTCCAAGATATGATACGGTTTTGTTAGGGTATTGATGCATGTTTTTCTCAGCACAATCTGAATAAACGATTGAGACTGAATCAGTATTATGATGAGAAAAACATGTAATAACACCGTAACCGATCAAAGATGATGATAAAACTGACTTGAAATAATGATTGCCCTCGACCAAAAATGAAGTCAATAGAGCCCTGGATGTAGCAACTTTCATAGTAATGCCTGCCTTTGTAATCAAACAAAGTGTTATAAGTGCTAAAGAATGCACATTGGTAAAATGCAATTTTATCTGCTCCTACTAATGCTGCCACTGATTGGTTCCTTGAGGAATAATCAACTCCCACAGGTGCCTCATTCTACAAAAAACAAAACAATATATTATGGACCAGAAATTAATATAGGAAATTTCAAATTTTATTTATTTTTTCCTAGGAAGTATATATAGAAGGTGAAGATTTTGGTTATAGTGCTGATAAAAAAAAACACATTAGTATTATACAGATAAATTTGGATTAAGCGTTCCGACAATCTGAATTTGTCAGCACCATAAAAGGATTGGAAAGTGAACCTTGAAGCTAATGCCAAAGACAATGAGATCTGGAGCTTCAGCTGCAAAAGTAGCAGACTTGTACTTGTAGTAGTGTTCAGAATTTTCTGACCAAATAATGGTTGTTTTGCCTTTCCCAGCTCCTCTCATGAATATGTAAGGCTTGTTTCTTGGTATGTGCACCTTTTCCCTGCATTATATTCAAGAAGTATGGTCATCTACAAAATGAAAACTTGGATTAAATTACCATCTTGATAAATTTGATAAAAGGTCCCAATTTTTTTTCTCTCTAAAGAAATGGAAAATGGTAGGATGATCTTGAATTTATTAATCATTTGTGGTTTTTTATAGCTTGAATATTGTAACTTTCACTAGTTGAAACTATATCTCTCCCTTTTAAATATGGATAATTCTGATATGGATCAAGGTCCATTGGACCTTATGGTTCAAAATTGGTCATATCACTACAAAATGAGGAGAGAAACAACTTTGTGATGATATGATCAGTTTTGGACCACAAGGTCCACATGAACCTGGTTCATATCATAATTTTTCTTTAAATATAGTGGAAGATCCTCTAGTGTTTTTGTCGCACCGCTTCTTTACATGTTTTTAGCAGCCCTACTATGGGCTGGTACAAAAATCCTAAGTTATGAGAAATATAGTAAAAAAATTTAAAATTGTAAGGGACTGGATGTATTTTACTAAGAACTTTTTAGAAACAATAATTTTTCTTATATAAAATGTGGCATTGGGGTCGTCACCCCCGCTCCCACCTAGATACACAGCGCTAGACCCTACTTGTACAAGTAAGGTTACGAAAAGAAAAACTTTTAAAAGTTGTGAGAGAAGCGTGAAACCAAGATCAATAAGTTATCTTCATTTCCCGTTACTCTAGAAAGGAGCCAATTTTTTTTTTTTATATGAATTGCAAAATTATAGGAGATGAGTACCTGTAAATGCCTTTATTGACATGAATAGTGATCCATTCAGAATTTCCTTGAGGAACAGAATCAATTGCATCTTGAATGGATTTGAAATCCCCATCTCCATTAAGATCAACTATTACTGTGTGATTGCTAATGATTTTCTCAGACAAGAGAGGGGAATCTATCATAGATTCTGTAGCAGTGAACCCATGAACAACATCAAATATAATAACAGATGAAATCAAAATCAATGCAGAGGCAATATTAATTGCCCCAGTAAATGTAGGAGAATTCAAAGAAGATGAACCCATTTATTTTATTTTATTTTATTTTCAATCTTGGGGGTGTCTAAAGTAGAATTAATTATGGCTTTAAAGCAAAAGATTTTCCATTTTTATAAATGGGATTTGAATAATTTTTTATTTAAAAAGGGCATTTTGTATCATGAATTGTTGCACTATTGGAGGATTTCCAATAGTTAATATGTGGTTTCTATGCAATTATTATAACAGAATTTACATAATATGGATGAATAGTTTCTTTTGATCCTTTCATCTTTGAGTGAGCCTAAGAGCTTCCAAGAATGTTATTTTCTCATCCACAATGTTAAAAAATTGCAGATTTTGAGGTTAGAACAATTTCAATGGCTCAATGAGATTTGTCTAAGGGTAATATTGTTCAATATGTCCCATTTTTGGGTAGATTTATCAATTTTTTTGATATTATGTTACACTTATTTTAAATTTAAACACAAACTTTCACTTTGAATCTCAAATTTCTCTCATAAATAAGTGAGGAGGACCTATTACAATCTTTGTTGTGAATTTACCAACTAAACTATGTGTCAGTGTAAGTAAGCGAGGAGACTTGCTACAATCCTCGTAGTGAATAGTGAGTTTGTCCACTGAATAATGCGCCGCAAGCTTTTTAGCTCATTTATTTACTATTTTTTTGATGAATAAAAAAATAGTAAATATATGAGCTAAAAAACTCATTTCTGTACTATAAATATGAAATATGCTCTACTTGGATAAGGTTTGGTTTGGGTTTGGTCTCAAAATTGGTGGGAAAATACAAAATTTGACCTAGAAAATTGGCGGGAGAATTTCAAATTCAAATTTTTTCGTTCAAATATTCGTTGAATTTGAAATTTTTGAAAGAAAATAAATTTTGACCTAGAAAATTGGCGGGAGAATTTCAAATTCCAGCTAAATTTCTTTCAAAAATTTCAATTTTAACGAATATTTGAACGAAAAAATTTGAATTTGAAATTCTCCCGCTAATTTTCTAGGTTAAAATTTGTATTTTCCCACCAATTTTGATACCCAAACCCAAACCCAAACCCAAACCCAAACAAAACTTTGTCCAAGTAGAGCTAATGCCCTCGAGTTCCTTTTTGTCAATTAAATAATTATATTTGGAGAAGCAGAGAAGGACTAGTCTATAATAGACTCAATAAATGATATCTGCATTGAAGTTTTCTCATGTGCCCATCATAATTTTTTTTTTGTTGGTAAAATAGGAAAGATATATATATATATATATATATATATATATATATATATATATATATATATATATATATATATATATATATATATATATATAAACTAACATATAAGGTAAAAAAATAAAGTTGTTACAATTAGACTTATCTAACAATACATTTTGTCAATATCCTGCAGATATAAGGCTAACAAAATGATAGATATGGATAGAGGTATCAGAAATAGTCCTAGCAAAAGTAGCCTCACGGGCATCCCGCAACTAGATGGCTAACAAAAGGGGATAAGGAGTGGAAAATAACAAGATCGGAGGATGTATAGAGTTCTCCAACTTTTACGAGACCATCAGCACAAGCGTTAGCCTCCCAGTAAATGCGAGAGATACTAGTATCCGGTACCCGTCGAATCAAAGCCCTTGCAATCAGAGATAAGAGAAGATAAATATCTGCATGATGTATAAGCTGGATCATCACTTTAGCATCCATTTCTATGGCTAATTTTTTGGAGTTGATACTAATAGCTAATTTGAGACCGTCTTTTAAGGTCCAAAACTCAGTCACATTCCTGTAGAATCCCGTTATCCAATCACCATTGTTGTTCCTTATGAGTCCACCACTACCATCCCATCATATTTGTTTGAATTTGGCAAAACCCTTGCTTTGTTGGCAGATGAAGCATTGCTATCTTTCTGTAAATAGACAAAGATGATAAAGTATGATAAAGTTCATCATTTCAAAGCCAACAGATTTCCAAGATTTGAGGTGTTTGTAGTTGTACTTCTAACCATTTGTGTTAATGTCCAAGAAAGAAATGCTTTAAATGATATTATTGACTCCTATGCTATGGGATTTGGGGTCACAGTATGCGGGGCCACTATGGCATGAAACCGCCTTTATAAAACTGGCCCTATAACATTCTCACATAAATTGGGGTTGAGCCTACCTGCAAAATAAGTACCACTTCAACTCATGTGAGCGGGTTGTGGTCTATGGGTCAATCCCACCAGGGTGACTCTATATTAAAATTTTCCCAGTTCGTGGTCCAGATTTTACTGCACAAGTGACTCCGTGAGGGCAGTGTTAGTGGGCGATTTGTAAGTATTTGTGGTAGTGACCGTAGCCAAACCCACTCAAACTTTATCTACTAAAAAAAAGGATCAAACTATTGAAGGTGTTTTTTTTCTTTTCCCATTCATACACTAATTGATGTATATTTTCCAATATAAGGAGTATTAGAATATTGTACATCTACTAACAGTCCGCAATGGTTGTAATTTCAACCATTACTGCCTCGTTTCCTATGCTATGCCTTAGCTCTCGTCGGTTGGTAAAGACTCTGGATTAGCTCTAGTCTACAGTAAGGGTAGTGATATTGTCAAGGTAGATTTTCTTCAAATGACCAACATATCATTTTGGTCAATATTAACCTCCTTCAATTAATTTTTTTTTCAAAATATTTTCATTCCTAATCTATTCACACTAAATTTCTATTTTTTTCTCATATTAAAAAATTAGCCCACAATAACAAAGCCAACTCTATAAATTTTTCTTTTACTTTAATATTTTTGTCATACTTATATATTGAACCATTTTTTATAGATAAAGTAAGTAGAGAAAACAATCAAAATCGTATTACTCAATCACTATAAATTTATAATATTTTTTTTTACTTATTAGTTGTAATGAATGAAACTTTAGACCATACATTTATTTTGGTTTACATCAAATTTTTTTTTTTTGTGAATTTCTAGCAAGACAAAATTAAAGATCGAGTGTAAATAGATTAGAGAAGAAAATATTGGAGAGTTTGTGACCTGATTTTTGGAATAGGAGAGAGAAAATTATGCATTGATTGTGTATAGTTTATGGAAAAAATATTGGACAAACAATTAATTAAGAGAGATTAATATTTTGATTAAAAGGATAAATAAGTAATTTGAGTGTAAATTACCTTGGCAGGTGAAAATCTGCATTGGTAATATCACTAGCTCTACATTAAAGTTCCATCTTGAGATCAAACTAGTCTAAAACAGGCCTTTAATGGGATCTTCACTATAGTTCTGAATTTGTATCTAGTGTGAAATATGTTATTTGTCTGCTTGTTTAGAATGTTTGTACATGCAAAATAAATAAATGTTACATCTGGATATTCAGAATGTATTTACATTATCGAATTAGTTGATTCAATGATTGAGATTGAGTTTTTGTTATAGCAACTCTTTTTTCAGTAACTATTATTTTTTTCAAAAAAATAAAATTTTACTGTCAGATCAATTCATCTAACAACGCATATTTCTGGGTCAGTGACGCATGCAAAGTTTCATTAGTGAGTCACGTGGGAAAAAATCCTACTAATTATCTGTATTTATTATATTATCCATGCTTTTTAAAAGGTGAAATTGTACAACTAATCACTAATTGTTGAAAGTGCCCACATTAAATTTAAAGATGACTCTCCGTACAAAATTAATGCCCATTTTTTTTTATTTTTTACTGTATTTATTTCATATAAAAAGTGAACAACTGAGAAAACATAAAGCCCAAATACATTTTTTATTAATCATTACCAAACTCACTACAAAAATGGAAAAGATCACAGTTTTTTTTAAAATAAATTATATTGCAAAAATTTCATCCATGAATGCTCCACCAAATTCTGAATCTGTCACTGTATATATACATAAGACCTATTATCCAAAGTCATTAAACGTGTATTTAGCAAAAAAAAAAAGTCATTAAACGTGTAACTTTAACAAAGCTCGCCACAATATATTTAAATTAAATTAAATTAACTGTCTTCTTCATCTCGAAACAACGTCAGCGAAATCGACGCCTAGAGTTGAGCTGATAAGGTACGCAACCCAATGCACCACCTATAAATGATCAATACTCCTTTAATTACAAATAGTTAAAATTAAGAAAGTAAAATTTAAAATATTTTATTGATCAAAGTAATATTTATCTGTCAACAAAAGGTTTGGCGCTAACGTGAAGTTTCTGGGCCGGGAAGTTCGACACTCGCTCCCCGCACAATGGGAGCAATAATATATCTCCTCCTCCCGGTGAGGGTGTTCTCTTCCTCCTCCGGTGAGGCAATTCCCTCCCCAGGCATGGGGCATGCTTCAATCTTCCCTATCTAGGGTATTCTCCGCTCTTCCCTTTCGGGGGCAATCGCCTTCGGGAGCTCAAAACAAAAAAAAGTAATATTTATCTCTGTTAAAAAAAACAGTAATATTTATCTTCTATTTAATATAATAATATTAATATTATATTTTAAAATTCAAGGTGTCCTATCCAGTGGGGCAGACGCCCCACAATCTTGAGATTGTGGGTTCAATATTCTCCACTTGCATGCGACAAGCTTTAATCTCCCTTTCGAGGACTATCTTCTCCTCGTCTGAGGAGCCCATTCAGTCTTTAAAAAAAAATTATATTTTAAAAAAATATATATTAATATTTGTTTACTTAATCTTGTTTAGGAAGGGAGAGGGAGTGGTATAAATTTCTCCATTTCAACGTATTTTATACGGGTATAATAAAAATGGATAATTCGACATCGGAAAACCTCATACTGGTGAACCGGGAACCGGACGGCGTTGCTTACGTCACAATAAACCGGCCTAAGAGTTTAAATTCATTAACGAAGCAAATGATGACTGATCTTGCTAAAGCATTCAAATCATTGGATTCCGACGGTTCGGTTCAGGTGATCATACTATGCGGTACGGGTCGATCGTTTTGCTCCGGCGTTGACTTGACTTCTGCTGAGGATGTATTCAAAGGGAACGTGAAGGATTTGGAGTCCGACCCGGTTGCTCAAATGGAGCGGTGTAAGAAACCTATTATTGGAGCTGTTAATGGGTTTGCTGTTACTGCTGGATTTGAGATTGCTTTGGCTTGTGATCTTTTGGTTGCTTCTAAAGATGCTAAATTCATGGATACTCATGCTAGGTTCTCTTTCTTCACCATTTTCTCTCGTTTATTTTTTTCTTTGCGCATTTATATATTGCTTATTGTGTTCAAATTTGTTCAATAATCGAATATTTAATCTGAATGAGTAAAAGCTGAAGGAATGATGTGTTGGATTGGTTTATGGATTGAATTTTTTGTGAAAGGGGGAATTGTTTGCCAGAGATAATGCCATGCCGAAGTAGAAAATTTTGTGTCGGAAGATGTGAAAAAGTTGTGCAAAATGGTGCAAAAATGCATTTTCTTGAGAGAAATGATGGGGCCATCAAAAGAAAATTTGGGAAAAGTGGAAATGCTTTTGAGTTAAAATATAGGGTTAATTCTGTCCATATTTATCCACATCAGCATAAAGAGAGTTGTTATGCTGATATGGATAAATATGGACCACATGGTACATTAGGCCATGGTCCACATCATAAACTATCAATATACAGTGCTCAACTCTGACTAGTGTAGGGGAGCGACAATTGTGGTATGTTTCTGATTAGTCGGGCTACTAATGTCGGACAAGAGTATTGTGCTCAACTCTGACTAGTGTAGGGGAGCGACAATTGTAGCATATATCATCTGAATGCTTCTGTTGCAGATTGTGCTGTTGCAGATTTTACTTTACTATGTGTTTCAAGTTTTAATTGTTGTCTGTTTCTGTTTAATTTGGTAATGTAGTCGGGTACATTTGAATCCAGGATTTTGTGTGTTTAAAGAATTAGATCTCTGAAAGTGTTTTCTTTGAAATTTATTGTTTAAAAATGTGATCTTTTGAGGTTGTCTGCTTAGAATTTTGAAGCCAGTTTTTTTTAAGTTTTGCTTCTGTAGTTGGAAGATTCAAAGATTAGAGTTTGCCAAGTTTATTGCTCCCAGCTTGTCACTATCCCCTTGTAGTTTTACATTGTTCGCGTTTTGAAATCTTGATGCTGTCTATGAACTTGAAAATATATTGTTCCCCTTGATTGAATTTCCTTTACAGTTACTGAGCTGAATAATTTGAGGAGTGAATACAAATATGAAAATTACAGTCTTTTTGCCATGATACTGTATGATACCATGAAGGTTCTGAATTTCTTGTTCTATGGGTCTTGCATCCAACATTTCTTCAAACTCTTAAATATTCTGCAACTAAGAGCTTTAACTTGTTCTGGCAGATTTGGAATATTTCCTTCGTGGGGTCTCTCACAAAAGCTCCCCCGCATAATAGGGCCTAGCCGAGCTCGTGAGGTATCAATGACTGCAACACCAATACTAGCAGAACAAGCTGAAAGATGGGGTCTAGTAAACCACGTTGTTGAAGGCAGTGAACTCTTGAAAAAAGCTCGTCAAATAGCAGAGGCCATGATCAAGAATAATCAAGACCTAGTCCTGAGGTATAAGGCAGTTATAAACGATGGCTTTAAACAAGACCTGGCTCATGCTCTTGCGCTGGAAAAGGTAGGTGTCTGTCCTAGCCTTTCAGCTTTTACTTTGGCGGTATTGTCTCATCATGCTTATAGGTGTGCGATTTTGTGTTTCTGATTTGTGCCCCCTGTCAATTTGGCTTCAATTCGTTGCTATTTGTCCCGTGTGAAATATACTGTTGGATGGAGGATGCATCAATTTTTTCAGTAACGTAATAGTCGGAATCATAGTTAATGTTATTTTGAATTTTAAATCCCTGATTGATCTGTAAAGTATAACAGTATTACAAGGTATTGTCAAAATTATTGTTTTAGGGGGAGAGGGGAGGGTTAGGGGGAAGAGGGTTTTTTGAGGATAACGTAAGAAGTCCATAGGTTTATTCCTTCATGGGATTTGATTCAACTGAAAAGCTCCTACCCTATGTGAGTTCTTCGGAGAGTAGTTGGCAGAGGAATATGTTGGCCTTGATTTTGGTTCTAGGCTGGGGATGGGAACTGTGTTAAGGGGGAGATTGATTACAAGTAGTTCACATCAGTGATTAAATTGATGGTCTTGTATAACAGAAGCTATTGACAGTTCAATAAGGCTGTTTGTGTTATATTAGTCATATTGATATTATTGGATTAGGCATTTTAGGTGAAATCCCCGATGCTGCCTTGTGCTTTCGTTCAGCTGGTCTCAAGCCATATGGTGGAAGATTCATTTGACTCTCATAGTGATTGTAGAATATTTTCTAACTCGAGATGGAGATGCTTGATCCCAGATATTGGTCAACCAGCATTTTTAGGTTGAATTGATAGAGATGAACAATATATATTGATGACCTTAGCCTAGCTCAGTTTCCAGATTAACAACTTGCTTAAGAGGAGACTTAGCGCTAAACATGAATTCATTACCAAGTGATTCTATCCTTCATAATTGATCAAATGTGGCTTAAAACTGCAAAACACTGGAAGGATATTATAGATAAGAACCATATAATGACCAGATAACTTTAGCAAGGTGCATCTGCTTTTGATTGACATAGTTCCGGTATCTGGTTGACCTATAACCAGGAGGCGACTCCTTGATAGAGGGCTATACATAAGCCCAACGACCCCTTTTCAGTTTGGATAGTGTGAGTATGTAGGCTGCACCTATGTTGTGGTTCCCCCCAACCCCCCGGTTCACCCCTCATTTTGTGCTCCGTTTCTGCCAACTTCCGACGTGGGATTCTCTGATTAAAAAGAGTAATGATCCCTTGATGAAAGTTTTTTTTTCCTCCGCTTTTTTTCAGGAGAGGGCTCATGAATATTATGATGGGATGACCAAAGAGCAATTCAAGAAAATGCAAGAGTTCATTTCTGGGAAGCGTAGCAGCAACAAGAAACCTGCATCCAAGTTGTAAATGAGTTGTCACTTGAATTTTCTGCTGTAGATAATTTCTGTTGTTAAATTAATAAAATTTCAATTCCTCGTGTTTTTTTCATTGAAATAAAAGCATTTCTGATGGAAGAGAGAATAATGTTCTTGCTGGTTTAAATTGATTGATGTACAATTTTACTTTACTTGCATAATAATGTTCCTATATTTTAGTTTGAATTTTTTGTAAGCCAGTGCAGCTAAGAACTGGAAAAACAAAAAACAAACTGGAGCTGTTTAAAAATGTGCACTAAGCATCCGTTAAATAGACGTGAAAATAACCAACACGTCCCTTTACTTATAAGGGGCAATGTCATTATTATCTATGTCGGTGTACATCCATAATTAATTTTAACCTCCTCTCCGATAAATGATCACTAATTTTACAATAAATACGCCAATTCTACATAAGATTGCAAATACATCCTCTAATATATGAACAGCATAACCTTCACTCATACATTGCAAACAGAACAGCAACCGAGAAATTCACAACATTCTTGGAAGCTGACTAGGAGTCTCAGATGCTACAAAATATTAGCTCAAATATATATTCATCCTATCAAGAGTATTATTTGACTCGCATTTCAGAAGACTAAAACTCGAACTCTAGTAACTTCAAATATATACAACATATTCATCCTATCCGGACTGTATTCCTCGGATAGTCTTCCTTCCTTCGGTAGATGAATTGAGACAGCCATTCTTACATTGTCTTTGAAATTCCACAAGAAAGACTTCAACTCACCTGCATTGTCCAAGGTTTACCTATATATGACAACCGGAGCTTCAATCTTGACCGCGAGAACCACCCTATTCCTCGAACCAACTGTTGAGATTAGGCGAAAGAAGGCTCTCTCTAAAGGCCACCCCATCTTCAACCTCATCTGGAAAACCATCATCAATCACCAAATCCCTATATGTTCCCTCTTTCAAATTGCGCACTATCAATTTATCACCATCCAATACAACCAATTGTTCATCCCCAAATTGACAAAGAGGTTTTGCATCATCATATTCAAGTCCATCTATACTAAACTTAGTCCAAGACTCTCCCACACCATACTCTTTCATCACCCATATATCAACACGATCGCGGAAATGATCATCAACCATACAAAGGCATCCTCCAAGAATCACAAGCTTGTTAAACACAAATCTATCTTTATCAAGACTTTCTGGAGGAGGCAATTCCTCGAACACCTCGTTTGCTAAATTAAAAGCAGCAATAACAGAAGAATAATTCGGGGAGCGATTACTAGCTAACCAATGTAAAGAACCATTCAAAAACTTCCCAGAATCATTCTCAGGAACAGCATGATCATAAGGTGAACAATCAATTCTCTTCCAAGAATTCATTTTGGCACTATAAATATCAATAAAAGTATCAGCACAATCTGGTTCATGTTCATTATCAGTATCAAAATGAGAAAGAGTCACAACTTTATAATCATCATTAACATTATCATACCCAAATCCATGCATACTAAAACTAATACAGGGATCAAGAGCCACTGGAGAATTTGATAATTTCAAATGTTTCAAAGTTGTGGGATTTATCAAACACTTACTCCCCTCTTCATCTACTACTAAAACCAAGCCATTACAAGAACCCACCAATTTCTCCCATTTCTCTTGGGAAAGATCGAGTCTTTTTCCAACCCCAGGTTCTGGGAAAGTTAAGGTGAATAGGGAGTGAGAAGTAGAGAGAAGGAGGAGTTTTTCTTGGTCATGGGTACGGAAATTGAGGTGGATTTTGATGAATTGTGGGTTGCAGAGAAGAGATTTCCATGGTTTTGATACACATCTGAATTTGCCTATTGATTTTGTAGGAAGTCTTGAAAGTATTTCTGTAATGATTTCTTGAGGAAATGGTTCCATGGTACTAACTATGATGAACTGGGTTGAATTTATAAGTGATTGATTATATACATGATTGGAAATTAATAGGAAAAAATTTACACTTTGAATGCAAAAAGTCAGAAAATCAAGAACATCCGTGCTGATGATGTCCAGGTGTGTTCTGGTAGGTAAGATGACAAGACTTTTTGAGAAAGTTGTTGAAAGTTTTTTACAGATGTTTCACAATCCACGATTACGTGCGAACATGTTTCATGTACAGAATGTTAGTGCCACATTGCAAAATTAACCAATTCATCATTTGAATTTGATTTTTTCAGTTTTTTAAAATTGAACAAATCGATCTAATTCGGATTCAAATTTAAAATATCGAATTCTAATTGACCGAATTTGCAAATTCGAAATTCGTCTAATTGACCAAAGGTTTCTTAGCCCAGTGGGGTAAGAGTCTGCCCACGACCTAGGTCGTGGGTTCCATACCCTCCCCATGCAATGGGGCAAGTTTTTATTTTCTGTCTTTCTAAGACTATCTTCTCTTCATGTGAGACGCTTCTCTCTCCCCTTATGGGGGCAACCGCCCATTCGGACTTAAAAAAAACAAGAAAATCCAAAACCAACAAACAATAAATTCGTCATATCCAATCATATTTGCACGGAAAACTAATAACAAAATCGACAAAATGACAATTGGTAGGGTCTATTTACTTTAAATATTCACTATATAATAAAATTAAAAAATTATTAAAAAATAAATTCAAATTTAATAATAGTTCAACCGATTTCGTTCCATTTTCGACCAAATCGAATTCGGTTTTTATCGAATTACTGAGTTACCGAATTTGAATTGCCGCATTAAATTTGAATTCGGTAAAAATTTAATTTGCTTACCCCTAATTTTTAGCACACCATAAATAGTTGAAGTTATTTTTAGCACACAAAATAGATCAGCATGGATAACAATTACTTTTGAAACATACTTTAGGGTATAAATGACCATTAACTCAATTTACAAAAACAGTCTTCATATTATTTCATTTGTAACAACTTAGTCCTTATACTATCTTTTCGACAATTTTAGTCTTATATTTATTTTTCTTTTAATATTTTTAGTTCTTATATGACGGTACATTACAAGATCCCAACTAGGGATGACAATTTGACCCGTGACCCGTCGACCCGCCCTGTCCCAACGTCTTTTGGGGCAGACCCGCCCCGCCCCGTGAAGAGAACAGGACAGATCTGCCCCGCCCCGCGAACGGGGCAGATAGGGCATGGTATTTGTGCCTGCCCCGCCCCGCTCTGTTCTGCCCCATTTTGCCCCATCTATATTATATTATTATAATATTGTTATTATTAGCCCTAATCATGTTTAATTTTAATTTTAATATACTATTTGTACTTGTTTGAGAATTGATTTGTGATAAAAATGTACTAATTATACTTGTTGGAGGCTCTATTTTTATGATTTAAAAAAATAATGATTTTTATGATAAAATTAATGATTTTTACGGTAAAATTAATGTTTTTTTTTTGAAAAAAAAGGGTAGAACGGGGCGAGGCGGGTCAGATCTGCCCCGCGCGGGGCGTAAATTCTTGATCCTGACGGGACGGGGCGCATCTTGAACAGGGCGGGGCGGGGCTAGTAATTGAGATACCCGCCCCGATCTGCCCCATTACCATCCCTAATCCCAACCCATAAGCACAACTCATAAGCGGTGGAGATTTTGACGAATTCCGTATGAGAATAAAAAATATCAAAAAAGTAAAAAGATATAAGACAAAAATTAATAAAAAATAGAATAAATACTAAATTGTTACAAATAACATAGTTAAGGGACAGATTTTGAAAATTACTTAAATAAAACTTTTACAAAACCACAGTTCTGGGCCAGCGTCTTCACTCCAATTTATCCACAAAAATTCAACCCAAAATTTTCCTTTTTGCAATGAAGAAATTCTGAAAATGAATGGAAGCAACCCCATTGGTTAATAATCCCTTACCCATTTGATTATACTATTTTGCAATCTCAAATGGCTATGCAAACTTCATCTTACAGGGTATAAGTTATTTATTTATTATACTTTTAGTTATAGTTTTTTTTTCCCTGAATTTATTTAATGGTATTACTGAATTTCTGTTCTTGAAAGGATTAAAGAACTTGTCAAGTTTGAATCTTTTTGATTGATAATGGTTTTAGTTTTAGAAGATTGTTGTTTATTCTTTCGTATGGACTCCTTAGTGTTATGATTTATGAATAATGGGACTTTTAAAAGTATGTTTCTTGAATTTGTGGGGCACTTTAAGGTTCTTGATTAAATTCTCCTACAATTTTCTTATGGTATAAAAAGGTTTAAATTTGTTTGCTGTAATTAGTACTACCTCCATTCCATAACATAAGTTGTTTAGGACATATAGCGAAAATTAAGGAAGCAAAAAGCAAGGTACTTTGTTAGTTAAAATATCATGATTACTCTCTTAAATAGAATTAGTGGTATACAAGTCCTATTTAAGAGAGTAATATTGATATTTTGACTAACAAAGTACTTTGCTTTTTGCTTACTTAATTTTCGTTACATCTCATAAACATCTTATATTATGGAATTGAGGTGAAAGTTATTGAGAGAAAAGAGTCTTTAGAGTGATTCTGTAAACCGAGGTACAACGCCTTACAGTTCCCGGGTGTGACGCCTAAGGTTTCTCTTAGTGTGATGCTAAGGGATGTACCTTTTATATTTTTCTGCAATTTTTTCCAGCTTTCCAGCAAATTATATTACGGTTTTTTATTCGTTAAATTAGTAGAATTCTTGAGTTTCATTGTCGGACTGTTTTGCTAAATTTGTCCTGCATCACTTATGTAATCTTTAGAATAGTTATTGAAACTGCTCTTCCTATCATTATAAGTGGAGCATGTAATTTTCTCAGGTACTGTTGCTGAAGAAGTGTCCATCTCTTAGGAAAAGCCCTTCTCTTAGGCTATTAGACTTCAGAAGCAACGCCTCATCTGAAGTCTTAACTTTCTTACCTCTCCCATATGCAACGCGCTACTGTTCTTACTCCAAGTCTGAACTTGGTTCATCTGTAAGGAGAAGATGCCACGAACCAGTAATGGCAGTGAAGAAACCATCTAAAGGTGTATACTTGAACCTAATTAGACGAGTTCTGGTGTTGAAAGATTGAAATCTAGAATTTGATTTTTATAGTTTATCGTACTTTCTTGTTGAATATATACCTCCTCCTTTATATTCATTGAAGTTATTGACACTTCTTAGGGACAGAGCAGGAGGGTGGAAAATACAAACAAACGGTTGATCTACCAAAGACAAAATTTGGCATGAGAGCTAATTCTGCAGTAAGGGAACCTGAAATTCAGAAATTATGGGATGAAAATCAAGTCTATAAAAAAGTCATCGATAGGAATGACGGAGTAAGTCTTTCTGATGGCATGAATTGTGTCGAGGAAGTGTTCATTTTGAACTGAACGTTACAATCTTTTGGCAGGGCAGTTTTGTTCTCCATGATGGACCTCCTTATGCAAATGGTGATTTGCACATTGGGCATGCTCTTAATAAGGTTTTAAAGGACATCATTAACCGTTACAAGGTAAATATTTGGCCACCTTCATACTCGTTCTTTTGTTTAACAACCATGTCAATGTGCCACTGACTCCAACTTCAATACTGTAATTGTGCCTTCCTACAAGTGAAATTGGGCAAAATAGTTTTTATGGTTGTAAGTCAAGTAATTAATTTCTTCCGGAAGATACTTTCTTTGGTTTAGGTAAAGCTACAGTGTTTCTTGTGCAAGAGGCGTATTAACTAAGATATACGAGGGCCTGCAAGCTTTTGGATGAAGGGCCTCCAAAAATGTTTTCCGTTTTATCATATCTTCTTCTTCTTCTTCTTCTTCGATTCTCTAACTTCTCATTATCTTTCTCTATTACTTAATTGCATTTGCCTTTTCTTCCTCTTATTACTTCACAATCTGCAAATCATGCCCTAATCCCTATTGATGTGAAAATATGGATATATGTTGAGGCCGTTAATCTCTACGCAATGATCATTGGCGTAGCCGTTTCCGAAGTTGAATATTTTAGTTTGAGGAAATTGATGCAAATTTCTAAACAATTGTTCTCAGGTGGAGAATATATATGAATGTTATTCGATGTCCTTGAGCGTCATTGGATATGTGGCGCAGTCCTCGTTTTTGATCTAGCTAATAAATGTCTATATAGGCATATGTTAGTTACCTGCAAAGTTTAATTTACATGTTTTTTAATGATATTATAGCGTTTGATTTCCTTTTGTGGCATATGAGACAAATTGAGACATATGATCAATCATAGCTAAAGCTATATGAATGCCTATTTGTGCTCATGAACCTCGTCTTGTCTTTCTGCTCTAATAATGCATTTGTTTTGTTACAGCTTCTTCAAAATTATAAAGTTCATTACATACCTGGTTGGGATTGTCATGGCTTACCAATTGAGTTGAAAGGCAAGTACTAGGGTTAGCCAATCTCATTATTTACGTACCAGTTTACATATGTTACTGCCTTTCGGAGCTTTTGTGAAGTTGCTGATTGTAGAAAGAAAAGAAATGACAGCTTGGAATGAATTCCAGTGTTGCAGTCATTAGATCAAGATGCCAGGAAGGACTTGACGCCATTGAAATTGAGGAACAAAGCAGCCAAATTTGCCAAAGCTACTGTGAAGGCTCAAATGGAATCATTTAAGGTTGTATTCAAGTTTCTGTACTACTGAAATTCGGTTTCAATTTTTTTTATCTGTAACCAAGAACTATTTTTAGTTTTCCAAAACAGTTCAGACAACATGTTTCTATGCTTGTTTTCTTGTATCTATCATGTGAAATCTATATAGCTAGTGATGTCCTTGCCTACTGCAATTTCAATCCTTGGATTCCTGGAAATGCTTGAATGCCTAGAATTTATTTCAACTGTTTGCAGAGATATGGAGTATGGGCCAACTGGGATCGTCCTTATTTAACTCTTGATCCAGAATATGAAGCTGCTCAGGTACTTGTCATTGAAACCTTAATTTTTTTGTCATGAGTTTCTTATGCTCATATGAGTCTCTGCTACAATGGGTTATCACTGGTCAAATTAACATGGCATGGTTTTCCATGGTTGGGTATTCGTCACACTGTCTTCGTATTCCGCTCGATGTTTTTCTACTTAGAAGGTGAAAATATTATTTAACATCTTTTCGTTTCCCTAACTAGATTGAAGTATTTGGTGAAATGGCCTTGCAAGGGTTTATCTACAGAGGCAGAAAACCAGTTCATTGGAGCCCCTCGTCCCGGACTGCTCTTGCTGAAGCTGAGTTGGAGGTTCATGAAATTCTTTATTTACTTCTTACTTCCAACTAGTTCCTTGTGTCAGATCACTGTTTCCTTTTGTAACTCAAGGGTACATGCCGAGCTTGCATTTAGTTTATGACGACATGTGCATCGATAGTCCAATGCTTGCTTAGGTGATTGTCTCTTACTTTGTTTGAAATTCAAATGCAGTATCCTGAGGGGCATGTTTCGAGTAGCATGTATGCCATTTTTAGATTAATCAGTGCTCCAAATTCATGCAATTTGCTCGAGGAGTTTTTTCCGAATTTGTCCCTGGCGATCTGGACCACAACTCCCTGGACTATTCCAGCTAATGCTGGTGGGATTTTTTTTTCTTCTCAAGTTATCATTTTGATTTTTGAATTAAAATCTTCAGTTACAAATATCGTTAAATGGATATACTTTAACTTGAAAGGTAGTTTTCTGCCTTATTATGTAACATTACCGCTAATTAGAATCATTTATGTGTTGTATTTCTATCTTTGAGTGAAGATGGTATGATGGAAGAGGTCAATGTTGTACAGTTAGTGAAATGTGAAATAGCCTATGCAAATACTATCCAACTGCTGCAACCTTCATTCTTTTATCTGTCTATCTCGTGCATACAAGAACTTGATACTTTTCTTGTTTTTTCTGCAGCTGTTGCTGTGAATGCTAAGCTTCAATATGCAGTTGTTGAAGCACAATCTGTAGACGATTCTTCATCATCTGGTAATACCAAAAAGCAGCTGGGTAATGTTCTGAAGGAGCGAGAGAAGCCATTCCTAATCTTAGCAACTGACCTTGTACCAACACTAGAAGCAAAATGGGGCGTGAAACTTATTGTAAAGAAAACACTATTGGGTTCAGATCTTGAACATTGCAGGTTAGTTTGAATCTGAATTCGGTTATTAAGTGGAAATTAGGCACCTCGTAAGTATTCTACTGTTTCAACAGGTATTCTCATCCAATAGATAATAGAGAGTGCCCTGTTGTCATTGGTGGAGATTACATTACAACAGAATCGGGAACTGGATTGGTGCACACAGCGCCTGGCCATGGCCAGGAAGATTACATAACAGGCCTGAAATACGGCTTACCTATTGTTTCCCCTGTGGATGATGACGGGAAGTTCACTGAAGAAGCTGGAGAGTTCAGTGGGCTAGATGTTCTTGGCAATGCTAATCCTGCTATTATCCAGTTCCTGGACAACCACTTCTTGATGCTCATGGTAGAGCCGTATAGTAAGTTCTACCGTATCTCATGCATTTTTAGACTACATTGTGGGATTTTAGTCTTGGTAAACATTTCCGAGGTAGGATTGTAGGAATGAAAATGCTAAATATGGCTTCCTTCCTGATATAGAACACAAGTATCCGTACGATTGGAGGACGAAAAAGCCAACAATATTCAGGGCAACTGAACAATGGTTTGCTTCTGTAGAAGGGTTTCGTCAGGCTGCAATCGATGCAATTAGTAAAGTGACATGGACTCCTCCTCAGGTACTTGGTCCTCTACTCCCTACACTTGATTCCAGCTGTAGAACTCTACAGGTTGAAGCTTTTCATGTATGTTGGTCATTTCTTGTTGAAGGTTCTTCATTTATTATACTCCTAGTAATTGATGACCTATGGTTGTTGTTCCACCACTAAATTGTATGTTCCTAATAAATGTAGTAATCGAGTTATGTTCTTGCAGGCTGAAAAAAGAATCGTGTCAATGACTACAAGCCGATCAGATTGGTGTATATCACGACAAAGGGCATGGGGTGTTCCTATTCCGGTCTTTTATCATGTGGAGACAAAGGAACCACTGATGAATGAAGAAACTATTTCTCATATCAAGTGTAGGTCTCTTGAAATGCTTATATGCTTTTGCCCTTTCTGTAGTCAGTTTGAATCTTAATAGTTCTTTCATTAATGGATCATTTTTTGTATACCAAAATCTTAAATAAGTTACTGGAATTATCAATTTACATTTCCTTCCCAGACTTCAATTCCTCTCACATCCTGATAGCGGACCTCATTTATGCAGTTGATTGCACTAGGGTCTATTTGATAATTGAACCGTTTATTTCTTTGTAGATTTTGTCTAAAACTGACTTCTTTTTTCGGTGGGAATCGGGGGGTCCATAATATTTTGCAGCTATAATTTTACAAAAGGGTAGTGATGCATGGTGGTACATGGGTGTAGAGGAATTACTTCCTGAGAAGTATCGCGATAAAGCATCAGAATATGTCAAAGGGACTGACACTATGGATGTTTGGTTCGACTCAGGTGAACTACACTTTCCATTTTAGTTGGTTTTATAAGCCAACAGAAGTTTGACTTTGTATGAGATATGTATGTTTTTGCAACTAACGTGCTTATTGTTCTCCATGCTGCTTATACCATTTTTACAGTTGTTGATCTGTCGGAAATATTTAATTGCCGATATGGAAGATTAAGGCTCCATTTCATTTTATATCTTTCTTTGGAGTAAACGTTCCACCTCTATTTAAAAAGACTTGAGCCTTTTAATTTGTTTTACTTAGGCTCTTCATGGGCTGCTGTGCTAGAGAAAAGAGAAGGCCTCAGTTATCCTGCCGATTTGTATCTCGAGGGTACAGATCAGCATCGCGGTTGGTTCCAGAGCTCATTGTTAACAAGTATTGCTACTAAAGGTAAAGAGACACCACACAAGCTCATCAGCATCAACACTTTTATGTCTCTTCTTTTCTTCGATATGCTTGATCCTGTTGTCCTGGAAATTATTTTGCAATGCTACCTTGGTGTAATATTTGGAGGAAACAGAGACTATTTATAATCTAATGGTAAAATTGATTCATTTAAGAGTAGGATTTATTGTGTCATTTTTCAGGAAAGGCGCCCTATGCGGGTGTGATAACACATGGATTTGTTCTGGATGAGAGAGGATTAAAAATGAGTAAATCTCTGGGCAATGTTGTTGATCCAAGAACTGTTATTGACGGAGGAAAAAACTCAAAGGTTAGTCAAAAATCGATCTTGAATGTTGTCATATCAAATCCTTTGAAGATTTAATAATTACTTCTCCTACGTTATTTTGCAGGAAGCTTATAGTGCTGACATTCTGAGACTCTGGGTTTCTAGTGTAGATTATACCGGGGATGTGATGATAGGACAACAAGTCCTTCGTCAAATGTCTGATATATACCGGAAATTACGAGGAACATTGCGGTTTATCTTGGGAAATCTTCATGATTGGAAAGTGAGGCCAGCTTCTAACAAATGCTTTGTGTTTAAACAATTCTCATAGACGAGTTTTATTTTCTTTCTTTCCTGATTCTCTTTCGCAGTGCATTTTCCTTCTCTCCCTCGCCCAACTCCCATACATATAGTGTATAATTTACTTGGTAAAGCACTCCTTACCTGACCGAGAAGTCTCGGGTTCGATGCTCACTGGATACATGCAGCATGCCCATCTCAACATTTCATGAATTTTTTTTTGCAGGTTGATAATGCCATTCCATATAATGAACTTCCTAGGATTGATCAGCATGCCCTATTTCACCTTGAGAATGTTGTGAAAAACATTAAACAGAGTTATGAAACTTATCAATTCTTCAAAATATTTCAGGTATATATTCTTTCCTCATTGATTGGAAACTAAGTGGAAATTTAACTGTAAAGAAAAGATGGAAGGGTTCAAGACTTATATAAATCAATTCTGGGAAAATAATGTTTCGCCGCCAGAACCTTAAAAAATAAAGAAGAAAATAGTTCAAACAGGAAGAATGAAGCCTGCAAATCGGCAGGGATTAGGTTTGTCCGGCTAAATGCAAGTTACATCTCAAATACTCTTATTGTTTCTACCTCGCGAAATTTACCAAGTTGTTGAGAAAACGTGACCTTTAGTGTGCCTTTTTTCCTTTTTACAGACTATTCAGCGGTTCGTCATTGTTGATCTTTCAAATTTCTACTTTGACGTTGCGAAAGATCGGCTATATACTGGGTTAGTAGTTTGTTAGCTTCCTTGGCATGTTATACTGTTGTTTGATTTGCTATAATTTTTCGTTTGTTTTTCCTGCATCATCTCAAAAAGTTGTGCACAGCAAAGATAAGATCGATTCGTCCTGAGGGACAGTCTAATGCTCCTTCTTGTGCCCTGCTCATTATCCCTTTCCCGAATTATTTTGAACTTAAAAAGTCATTCCCCGCCATTTACCTCAAATGAATATATTTGGTGGTTTTTTAGAACAAAAGAGAAATTTCCTTCTACTTGGTCTTGTCTGCTCACTGTAATTCTTTCATCTTCACTCAGTATACACGTTTCCTGGAGCTGGTTCTCATTATGTGAAGAATAACTCATCTATTGTTAACTTTCAGGGGCGCTACGAGCTTTACTCGGAGATGTTGCCAAACTGTCCTTGCAGAACACTTGCTTTCCATTGTAAGGGTGATTGCTCCCATCCTGCCACATTTGGCTGAGGATGTCTGGCAATATCTTCCCTTTGAATATGTTTCTGAAGACGGAGATATTGCTAAATTTGTGTTCGAGGCCAAGTGGCCCAAGATAAAAGAAACACATCTTGCTCTGCCCGAGGAAGAAGTTAATTTCTGGGGAAAAATTCTCGAGGTAGTTTCTTTTGGCTGAAGAACATTGGTACAACTACATACATGTTCACATAAAACAGAAAGTTGAATGATTAGTGTTTGAAAAAGACGTACTATTAGGATTCCTAACTGATGATTCTGGACGTAATGCTAACTTCATAAGTTTTCGCCAGTTGAGAACCGAGGTAAATAAAGTGCTGGAGGCTGCTCGAGGTGGGAAGCTAATTGGTTCCAGTTTAGAAGCAATGGTTTATCTCCACACTTCCGATGATAGCCTGGCTGCAAAGTTTGCGGATTTGTCCCAGTCCAAAACTGATGCTGACACACTTCCACGAATCTTTATAACATCCCAGGTATTTGAATTTCTTATTTTGCCCTTGATATTCTTCCATGTCCTATTCCCCCCCCCCAAAGTTTCCTTGAATCTCTGACTTGACCCCCACTGAATTTGTTTAAACTGGTTGAAAGTGCAAATTGGGTTATATTTCTTGGCCATTTGAATACATGGTTTGTCTGTGTCAAATGCACTCTTCGTGTCTATAGCGCGATATTTGGTATTCAAAGTTTCCTTTCTACGCCTTAAGGCTGGGGCTTAACTTGATATCGGAAAAGAGGGTCGAGAATATGATTATGTTAATAAGGTGAAGTTGAAGATTCTTGTATCGTTTTGGACAATGTTAACGGTTATGATCTGCAGGTGGAGATTCTTCCATCCTTGGACCATAAAGAAGACGAGGATATACCATACACAGGAGAATATCTCATTGCAGGGGAAAACAAAGTCTGGATTGGTGTTTCGCGTGCAAAGGGCTCAAAATGTGAAAGATGTTGGAATTTCTCCCCCCAAGTCGGCTCATTTGATGAACACCCTTCACTTTGCAGTCGCTGTTATGGTGTCGTGGACAGTCAGCCGGAGCCTGCTTTGGCAGCCGTGAGCTGAAACTCATCGCAGAGAAGAATGTTGGATAAGCTTCAACTAGTCTGAGAACAACTATGTACTACCATCTCACTTCAGAACATGGATGTAGTTCTTTTTGCACCCAAGGGGATTTTGATGTTTTGAAGTTTTCCCTCCCATTGAATGTATAGACATTTTTGTAATATTGTTTGGAATTTGTTTAATGTTTTGTAACTAATAATTATCACAGAATAATATGCAGAATACAAGAAGTTCAAATAATGGATCTAAAATAGTGATTCGACAATTTCTGAAAAGAGTTAATGGCCATTTATGTCCTTTACGTATGTTTTAAAAGTAAGTGTTAATCCTCGACTATTTTACGTGCTATTACTACCCATAACTATTTACGGGGTGCCATTTCTGCCCAAAATCGGTGGAATCTGGCGAGTGCAACTCGCACATGTGATTGTCCAGGGGCAAAATAATCAATGTAACCTCCTACAATGTCATCCTCAACCTCTAGCCTCTCTTCTTCCTCTTCCACTCCATTTCTTCCAAAAATTTTGCCAAATTAAGAAAACCTTACAACAAAATTCTCATAAACCCACATCTAGGATCCGACCCATAACCCATAAATCCAAATCTAGCCTATCTTTCTCTTCTTTTTCAAAAACCCATTTCACCACTTCATTTCTTAGAGCACACTGATCATTGTAAGACAGCAAATGATTGGGATAATTCCAAGGCAGCAAGTGATGCACAAGCTTGGAGCAAACTGACCATTGTAACTGAATTAGGCAACATATCGCTAGTCTCCAGCATCATTTGACCAAAAAGCTCCAATGCCTGAAACGACTTTCCATTTTTTGCAAAACAAGCAATCATAGCACTCCAAGAAACCACATTTTTCATTGACATTGCATTTAAAACACAACTTGCACTATCAACACATCTGAATCTTGCATACATATCCACTAAAGTAGTCATAATATGAACATTTCTCTCATAAGCATGCCGCAAAATGTGAGCATGAATTTCCTTCCCCTTTCTCAACAACCAAATGAAAGACTCTGAAACGACACAATATATATACGTGAATCTATCAGACGGAATTCCATTTCCAATTCGATTCAAAAACTCATTTCACCACTTCATTTCTTGGAGCACATTAGTCATTGTAAGGCAGCAAGCTTAGGGATTGGGATACAAGAAATGAAGTGGTGAAATGGGTTTTTGAAGAAGAAGATTATTGATTGGAAGATGATGAATATGAGAATTTTGTTGTAAGATTTTCTTATTCTGGCAATTTTTTTTGGAAGAAATGGAGTGGAAGAGGAAGAAGGCTAGAGGTTGAAAATGACATTGTAGGAGGTTACATCGACTCTTTTACCCTTAAAAATGTGCTTGTGCGAGTTGCACATGTGCAACTCCGTCCTCTTTCGCCGGATTCCGTCGATTTTGGGCAGAAATGGCACCCCGTAAATAGTTAGGGGCAGTAATAGCACGTAAAATAGTCGAGAATTAACACTTACTTTTGAAACATACATAAGGGGCATAAATAACCATTAACTCTTTTTGGAAATTATAAATTATTGTAGTATTCGAGGCTATAGTGCTTCATTAAGGCAACACCCGAAAGCTCGAAATACCTATTGAACTCTCTCCTTAAAAAAGTTAAGCTGAGTGAAATAACAATTTAAACAAATAAGAACATATACCTAGTTTAAGTACATGACAAGTCAATGGGAAACGATTGCCCCAGTGGAAAAGGCATCACATCCCAGGGGTAAGACCCTGGGATCGATTCCCATATCCCCCCATAAAAAAAAAAAGTACATGACAAGTCTATTTTGGCGAGGAAAGCTATCGTTGGTGAACATAATTACATAACTAATATAATTTAGTAAAATCAGATTTTGGTGCCCAGAGCAGAAAGGAATAAATCAAAACCAAAAAAAAAAAAAAAAAAAAAGCAAAAATCACTCTTGAAAGAAATCATATTTTTGGTGAAACAAAAGGCATAGACAGACAAAACTGAGATACTATTATGATAAAACCTTAATGTTAACCAACAATCCAACAAAATCTACGAACATTATTTTTCTTGAATTTGGTGTACATTATAAAACCCTAAGGAGCAATGTTGGTAACCCATGTTCTCTGAATTTACAAGTAATAGATGATACAAAGAAAAGGGATCACATAAAACTGTGTGACTGGGGTAAGATTTCTTCTCTTCTGCTAGGGCTTATGAAAACAATTTATCGGTACAAGGGTAGGAGCATCCAATCTTACAAAGCTCCAAGTGATCTTCTATAACAGGGAATTTAGTTCAGCACCAGAATGCTGTGACGGCTGCTGGATAAAATCTGGTCCGTCCTCATCCTGGGATTGTATCGGTATATCCTGTAGAAGTTGAGTTTATTTGAAGCAACAAAATTATCAAGAGAGAGGAGAAAAGACAGCCAAGAAAGTAGCCACACAGATGGGAGCTGATGGAATGCGAAAAGGAGAAGGCATACTGCTGTCTAAAATTGTAGTTCAGTCAAATACCTGTGTTTGCAATAACTGGTTAGATTGCTGATCTTGAGTTACAGGATATACCTGCGCTTGAGACATACGATAATAGGGCTCTTTTAGATCGAACTTGTCAGACGACGTCTGAAGAATTCCTCCTTGTTCAGCACCAGGGCCCCACATTTTAGCTATTCATGACCAATAACAGATCAAATTAGCGACAAAAACAGGGACAACTACAACACCAAACTTTTAATTTAAAAGTTCAGTAAAAAAAAATACGATAGATAATGAGTACTACTTGACAATGTCAGATAAAGGGTGTAGCTCTGAGCTGTATGGGCAACCATACGAAGTTGTCCAATTATTTCTTGTCCTGGCATTACATAAAGTGGCTGAGACAGAACGCATCGCAGCTGGTACCAGTGGGTGGTGGGTGCACCAGGTGCAGTTGTCAGCCATCTTTGCACAGTGCTGCAGAAAAAAAGAAATGAAGTTGATGAATCTAAATCTCTATGCACATATGTAGAAACTAAGAGGGGCCAAACTAAAATAGGGCTACAAAGCATGTAGTATTTACCTTCCGTTAAAAAGAACATCAAACCAACATGCCAGCCCGTGTATTCTAGCGCCAACAGAAGCTGTGAATTTTAAGGGGATGTCAATCTCATATAGCTCTTCTTCCTGAAATATCGTTCAAGTTCAAGTTACTGAGATGATTTTTAAGAAATATTCCTCCTTTAAACAATCAATCACATGATCTCTAGATATACTAGAATTCTTTTTGCAGTTGAATAGAAAGAAATTGATTGTCCAAAATAGGAGAAATTGCCATATAGACAAACAACTACTTGCAGCATGAGAAGTCTTCCAAGTTCAAATTTTAATTCTTCAAAACAAAAAGTAAAAGAAAATAAAGTTTTGACCACCACCTTTATAGAATTGAAGTTTATGACATGTGATACAGCAGGAGCCACCAGTAACCTTGGATCAAAAGCATCAACTACCGGCTGTAGAAAATAGGAAGATGATAGTAAGTGGAAAGCAGAAACCACATAACCAGGAGCTGCACATTGTCAATTTTCCTTTACTTTCTGAAACAAGTTAGCCATTTTATTTTCTAATTAGCGAACAGGACAAAACAACCTCTATTGTGATTCGAGAAAAGCCTCTGTAAGCAAAAGCTATACAAGATGATAGAACAAGAAACACGCCACAATATTGTCAATGAAGTAGTGATATAAGAAATAAGCATGTCGACCAGTAAAACTATCAAAATTTCACTAATATATTAAGACATATGCAAGATAGACCTGTGAAAAATATCCTTGGAATGCAGATCCATGCAAAGGCGTCAAATTAACCCCGTAGTAGTTTTGCTGTTGCCAAAAGAGGGCCTGTTTCACAAGGAGCAATTAGAATTCTAAACCAAAAACTATTTTCGTCAAAAGATATAATATGACTTGTCAAACTCAGAAAAATAGAAATAATACAGCAAACAGGAAACTGCAGACAATTTTTGAAATGTTTGATTAAGAAACCCTGTGGAGATAGAAATCATAGTGTCATAGATCCCTTAATTTCCCCTTTCTGGGACCAAATTCATTAATATCACAGAAGGAGCACATACTTCTTGGAAAATAAACCCCAGTTATTTATTGTACTCTCGAAGTTGCGAAAGCTTTTCCCAAATCAAGCTTCTTGAACATTCTTTAAAACCTCTTGTAATTAGAAAGTCGTATGTCGTCCTAATTGAAAACTCATGGTCGATTTCAAACTTCAAATTCATATAGAACACAGTATAGATGGATCAAATAAAAAAAATAAAGAAATTTGGGTATCCAGAAATAGCACTATCCATAATTTTGAGATAAAACGAATACATGAAGATTTACCAAGATAAATTAAAAAATGCAAAAGAAATATGACTATTAAGAAGACCAGCAACAACAACAACATAACCCATTAAGTCCCCAGATAGGAGAAAGACCTAACCATTGGGAAGACCAGCAACAGCAACAAAATAAACATTTACCTTATTTGCAACTTCAATGTATAAATATTCATCACTGAAAGGTGCCACATGTATTCTGCAAAAGCAAGTGCACATCATAAGATAAAAAACGAGGTAACAAAAGAAATGTGTGAGACAAGAAAATAGAGGGCAAATGGACAAGGCGCACACACACATGGAGACACAAGCACACAGCAGCAGAATACTTGTTTCTCAGTTTGAGAAAACCATAAACCACATTTCATGTACATCAGTGAGAATAAGTAGCAGCATCACCACCAGAAAGAGAAGTACACCTCAAGTAAAGAAGGGAATAGGTTATGAAGAACTCAAATAGATACGTAGGCTGAAGTAGTAGTACCACTAACATGTATCAAAGGGAAGAATACATCATCCACTGACAGAAGTTCAAAAAATAGACATAGACTTAGTTTTATGCCGTCCAAAGTAAAACTAAACAAACTGAGAAACAGGACTCAAGTTTTCCAAAAATCCTCAAAGTTTAGGTATCAGGAATTTTGGTTGTAAAATCATGTGGCAGTAATTCTAGAAAATTCATCATTGACATGAAATAATTAGTAGTTAAGTTCAAAAATGTCCTGCAACCATATCTCTCCGTGAGCAATACTAATTGCAATTACCTTCCCACTCCGGGAAACATTTTTCCATTTGGAACAAGGAATCTATCTCTGGCAATCACATACGTCTCCAGCATTCTCTCATTGATGAGCAGAGTCCCTGCAGGGGATAGTTTATACGACATTATATGGATGTTAAGCATACAGTCATGGCCAAAAAAAGAAAAATGAACCTTCACATATCACATAAAATACTATATGCAGCAACACTTACAAGGAAGAAGTAAACTGTTTATTGAATAAATTTATTGCTTCCGTTGTCAAAAAAATTCCAGGATGCCAAAAGAACATGATAAATTCAGTTATAACAAAAGCAGAGGCCCAAATATATATTCCCTCCCTCTCCCTCTCTAGACTCACAAACAGTCTACAGCAAATGTAGCAGAATATTGATTCCTAGGCCGACAGATTACAATTTTTTGGTATAGATATAATGAAGCTAAAATAAGCATGAGAAGTTGCAGGTTATTACAAAAATTGTTGTAAAACAAAAGAGCATAATTTGAGCAATTTTTAGTTCAACGGACGTTGAAGGGAGCAGATAAAGTGGGTGGTTGGATGCATATTTGAAGGTTGAGGGTTTTGCAATATAATAACTCAAATGAATAAACACGCCGACAAAGTGTTGTCAAATATACTAACATACAATTTTCTCTCTTTCTTTGGCAAAGTAACAGAAGAATGATAGTGAAACCAAACCCCGGCAAAAGCAAGGATCTTGTGACTTGTGCACTAGGTTTGCCATCTTAATATTGAATGCCATAGTACCTTTTTTTCATATCGAAAAGAAGAAGAGGCCGACAAGATAGACTCACCCATTGGCTCAGATATCAAGATATCAGCTTTCTCAGGTAACTCAACTTCTTCTACTTTGCCCTTAATTACCTATAAATACGGATTGATCATTGCATTAGAAAAGATTAGAAACATTAATGGCATTCACGAATAAACCCAACTCTATCACAATTTCACAAGCTAAACTCACTGTAATTCTTTGTGCAAGCCCGGGATTTCCAGCAATAAGTTTGCGTGCATATTCTGCCATTTCAGATGCCTCAACAGCATAAACATGCTTTGCACCAGCCTGTAAGTAAGTGATTCAGAGAGAGAGAGAGAGAGACGAGCTGAAACACTTGGCACTGCGGCATCACAGATAGGATCATGAATAGTTGAGCAATTTATGAGAAATGATACTGGAAAGTGTCAAAACCTGGGCAGCAAACAAGGACAAGATGCCACTGCCAGCACCAACGTCAACAACAACACGACCAGCAAAATCAGCACGGTTTTCAACTACAGCAGCATAATAGGTTCCTGAAATGTGCATATTGTATGATGTAATTACCTTCTGAAAAAATAAAAGAAGTTACCACACTTTAAGGCAACTCTGGCTGCAATTTGGAAACAAAATGCCGCATAGAGGAACATTAATGATCATTTTCTCAGCTGAAATTAATATAAAGAAGGAGCTTGAAATACAAAGTCAACCAAAATAGCTCATTAAATATTGTAGCAGATTGTTTCATGAAATTTCACATTTTCCTTTCCAGAAAAAAATGGTAGCAGATCTCAAAGAATTCTGCCATCTTAAGCTAATCAAGGTTCAGTAGCAGCCTTGTCATAATGCAGTATATCAGAACACATGTTCACAAAAAAAAAAGTAGAATAAAACCCATGTTATTAAAAGAGTAATGATAGAAGAACGTTTACTACGAAGACAAGATTGATAATATAAATTATAGACTATTGATATAACCTGTTCTAACGTAATCCTGTAACATATTTTGTTGATGCAGTAACTGCCCATAGTAATGGAAGTACATTTTAGCAGAAGATGACTCTATCTTGCTATCAAACTTGCTTTTTGAAGTTGATACTCTTCCATTTGGCAGCTGCAAATCTGGAAGACATGGCCAAGTGTCAAATCATATTATCCTCTTAATTCGCAGGCAAGAAAATGGTTACATTTTGCTATCAGTTCCAATATGAATGTCAAATCAAAAGGTAAGAAGCTACACAGACATTTTAAGACTAGAATCGACGTCTCCAAAGAAAACTAGAAATTTTCATTTTGTCGTAAATATAGAAAAATATATTAAGGAATCTTTGGATAGGTCAAATAGAAAACTTATGAACATTCTGACTATACCACATGCTAAAACGTCTTTTATTTTTGTTATCTATACTATCCTGTTGTATGCTATACCCAATGGTTTCATTCAACACAGCTTCTTTCTTCCAAACTGCAATACACTCGATGATGATACTGCACTACATGTAGGCTCTGAGAAAACATTATGTTATAAATATTTACGGAGACCCTAATGTGTTCTGAAATACACAAAAATGTAAACGTTACTTAACAACAGTATGATATGTCAGCCATATGTCAGCCACATCTAAAACAAGTAAGAATGATCCAGAATAACTGCAAAATGTATGCCTTTTGTCCAAAAAAATGTAAAATTATGGTAATTCAAACAATCAAAAGAGCCCTGATCATATTAACTGACAAATGTTCCAAGAGGCAAAAGAAAAATTAACGCATAGCATAAAGGCACACAGAGAAGGAAAAAAGGAAAAACAAGTCTGCAGGCAATGCACAATACTAAAGGAGGTTGCAGTAATCATTGAATCAATCAAAAGAATCAATGATCTTAGAGCTTACAAGAGTTCCAAGAGTCATTAGAGTAAACTAATGCATACATTATGCAAATATGTGCTGCAGGAGACCATGATCAACTTCCACCAATCTAGATGCTCACAAAAATTTACGGATGAATATCAAAACAGACCTTGAACAATCACTTCTTTCTTCCATTGTTCAAATGCACAATGGAAGGCCCTACTTTCCTCCTCGTTTCTAAATTGAATGGTGATTCCCCTTGAATAGGTTTTCTGGTTCAAAAACAAAAAGTCAAAGCATGTACATCTGGCACCACCATAAATTCACAATAACATCAATCATGAAGAGAGTTATGCTATCTGCCTATTTATACACCATGGTAGAATTCAAAACAACTACATATCTACATAGGGAAACAAGCATGGATGCTGACACTGTCAAAAGAACTTATGTCAAGTGTGAATCATATAGGGAATGCCATAAATAATATTTCCAATTTTCTTAATATGTTAAGCTCATGAAAGGTGGGAGGAACTATATCTCTGTTCCAGAAGTAAATCAGAGTAACATCTATAGCAGTTGCCACTAATTAACTCCCTTACTGCTGACCCACAGCTCCTAGTTGAACATTAAGAACTTTGCAGAACAAGTTTATCATGTATTTGGGGGTGGGGGTGGGGGTGGGGGGTCAACTTTGAGGCATACAGAACCAAGGAAGGTTTTATCCAAAAAGATAGCACCAAGGAACCCTATATTATATATGGAGTTTGATATGTTGGTGTCCAAATATGCAGTTAACCAGAAAAATCGGTGTCATTACCTAATGTTAAAATATAAAGTCTCACATCGAGTGACCAAGGAAGATCCGAATAACTTATAAGCTCATTGAGAGGATATTGAGGTCCATGAGCTAATTTTCACATGGTATCAGAGCAGGCCCTTAGGCGGGATGTGTGGGCTCTTTGTCCCCGTTTGGCCCAAGTAGGGCGCCGGGCTGAATTTGACTCCACCTCGATGTGAGGGGGAGTGTTGAAATATAAAGTCCCACATCGAGTGCCTAAGGAAGATCCGAATAACTTATAAGTTCATGGGTTAACACCTCTCCTTGCCAATTGGTTTTGAGAGGATATGGAGGTCCATGAGCTAATTTTCACACCTAACAGATATACTTTGGTGGCTAATTGCCTAATTGCACCTTTCCATGCGCATCCCTAATGGGAACTTAATATTTTGACCTTTCATTTTACTTTCAGGTTAAAGAATGCGGGGGGGGGGGGTGCGGGAAGCACCTCAAATTTAAGTTCCAATGATGCAGAACGTAATGTTAGTGAATTTTTTCTACAATAACTTGAAGAGAAAAAAAGAATCAGTGACCAAACAAATAATGCTCTTTGCAGTGCATACCTCTTTATTGCTTTCAGGAGCTTCTACTATACACGCAGATTGAACAGGGCTCAATCTAAAAATCTGAAAATAAAACACCAAAGAAACTCAATGATCATTCCTGATCCAATATGAATTCCACATTTCAAATTTCAAGAGAGCATCGTTAAAAAAGGGGGAAAATATTGCTTCTAAAAGTTCTAAAAACTAAAAAATATTCTAAATATTCGGATTTTCCTAAAACTCTAGCGCCTCAAATCCCTAAAGACTCCCCCTTCAGTAATTCACATTGCAGAAACGTCTAAATTAGTATCATAAGTGTAGTGACAAGCATTTAAAACATACAAAATTAGTATAACTTTAACTTTCCAACCTTTCTGGACTTTAACAAGAGTTTAAGATTAAACCTTTAATTTAATCCATCTCCCTCCTCTAATCCAAAGATTAAGTGAAAATCAATACAAATTAAATTAGAAACAAACACTCACTAACATTAGCAAATCATTCCTGTTCTGATATGAATTCCACATCTTGAATTTCAAGAAATCGTCTTAAAAAGAAGATTGCTTCTAAAAGTTCTAAAAACTAAAAAATCTTCCAAAATATCCGGATTTTCATAGTGTCTCAAATCCCTAAAGACTTTCCCTTTACATGCATTTAAAACATACAAAATTAGTAAATCTTTAACTTTCCAATTTAAAGTTAAATTCTTTAAAAAAAATCTTTAATTGAATTAATATCCTCCTCTACTCCAAAGAATAAGTTAAAATCAATAAAGAATAAATTCCAAAAAACAAAAAGTAACACCCATCTGAGCCTTAAATCCCTTAAAGACTTCCCCTTTACATTAGCATTTAAAACATACAAAATTAGTAAATCTTTAACTTTCCAACCTTTCTCGAACTTTAATTTAATTCATCATCATCCTCCTCTAATCAAAAGACTAAGTTAAAATCAATAAAATATTAAATTCGAAAAAGAAAAAGAAAAACTGACCTGAGCATTCCTAAGATCCAACTGAATAGTTTCACCGGGTTGTTCGGATCCCCCTAGATCAAAACGGAGCTCCGCAACTCCATTATTATCAGATACAAACCTAGCAACAGCCACCGCCGGCGGCGAAGAACTAGAAGAAGCTGAAAGGTCCGATACCGATGCTACCGGAAATTCATCCGTCAGCTTCTTTTGAATTTCTCCGACAACTTCCATTTTTATTCGATTCGATTCAAAAAGAGCTCCAATTACTGGTTTTTTGTTAATTATTCAGTGAAAATTCTACTGGAATATATATACAATGGAGTGTATGTATAGGAGGAGGAGGAGGGGGGAGAGTAACTAGGGTTTAAGGAGTTGGATGGATACTGTGGTAAGAGTGAATAGCTCAGCCCCCATGTTGGAAAGGTTTTATACTTTTATTAACTACTTTATGGATTAATTAAAAAAAAGTAATTAATTCTTTTTTTTTAGTTGAGTAATTTGCAAAAATAGCTCAATAACTATTTATTTTGTAGCAAGGAAGTCCTACATCTTTTTTTTTCTATTTCAATTGTCTGGTAATTAAAATTTGGTAAAAACAAAGTTCCTCAACATCAGATCTGCAGTGGTTTCTGAAGTGTATATATACTTGCAGCGAATTTTTTAAGTGGTTTCTAAAGGATAGAGTTAATAATTTTTTTAGCGATGGAATACGACATTTATAAAGAAATCTCACAAAAATTAAATTTTCTTATAAAAAAAATCGTCATTTTTTTATAATGTTAAAATGCGGTCGCCACAACCCGGCGCATGGAGGTCTGTTTTAGAGAAATATCTGAAACTAGTAAAAATGAATTGAAATGGAGATTTTGCCTTTAAAAATGAACGTGCAATGTTTATGAAGTTATTTTTTGAGAAATATCACTACAAGTAACTAGTAAAAATAATTTAAAATGATAATTTTACCCCTAGAATGGACATGTAGCTCTTATGCAAAAATTTGAAGGAGCTAAAAATATGTTAGTATATATGGAATTTTTTATTCATAATTTTTTTATTAATAATCACTATATTAGATTAAATGTCATTGGAGGATCCTCTAGTGTTTTTTAAACAGTGGAGAAAAGTCGGATCCTTTTGGTGCTTTGATTCAAAATCTTCTGAATAATAAAATTTTATATCGTAGTAGAGAAATTTTCTACAGCTATAATAAGTAAATTTGTCACTAAAGCAAAAATGAAACAGATGAATGGAGAAATAAAGTGTTGAGATGGTGTCACATCTAGTTTTGCAATGGAAAAGTAGTAGTGGGGGGAGCCAATACTTTTATAAAAGAATAACTTGGAACAGGTCACCTATTCTAAAGTAGCAATTTGTAGTGGATGATGATGGGATTTGTAATTTGCACAATCCATAAAGATTATTGTTATTACTAATGATATAGAATAACATCCATCATTGTGGTTAATAAAAGTGATACACTAATATCGACATTCACCTTAGAAGAAATAAATTTACGAGATCATTCATATTTGATAGTTTAGCTGGATCAGCAACTCTTTTCAAGCAGTCTTTATTAAAGCTTGACGCTCCGCTACCAGTAACAGTAGTGCTAGTGACATAAGAGGTAATACAAATTAGACTATTCTTTCCATTGAAATGTTATGCAGTTTCCATTAATGCAAGGAGAGCTCTAACACAGGGAATAAAAAATAAAAATAAAAAGGAGACAGAATGGCTCCAAATATTGATTTCCAAGTCCAATCAAGAAGAAACCTTAAATGCAGGATGAAGCAATCCTAGTTCATCTTTAACTTCAAGTGGATTACTAGTCTCATTCCTTATTCTCTTAACTTTCCTACTAGCCAAAGATTTGTGAGTAAATCCATAGATTTGCAGGATTTGATTATCCCCAAAGTTAAAAGCGCGATCCATTTGTTTCAAACACCTTTCAACAGGATAATCCCCGAACTTCCCACAAGGTTTGCAACCAACAAAGTGAGTTACAAGTGGCCATCTATGATCACCAAGTCCAGGATGGTAATTCTCAATCATTTCCTCGTATCGATCCACCAAAATCCCCCAATAACCATGTAAATAATAGGAATTCTCAAGGTAAACTTTATCCCCCCATTTCTCCCTCTGAGTTGCCAAGATATACACCATTGCAGATTGATCATCAGCTTCGAATATCGGCCTATCTTTAAGCTCCCTAGTTAGTAACTTCCCTGCCTCTTCTCTGATCTTCCCTTTTGGACCCATAGGAGCCAAAGTATCAAGAATATCAAGAGACCATTGGCAATTCCTCAACAAAAAGATTCCAGCGTTCAAACCAATCCAATTCATTTGATCATAAACCATATCATTCCAACCGTGCATCACCAGATTATGATCCTTGTACCTCTCCCACGGTATCTCAAACGCCATATCCGTAAACATAGCATCGCTATCCATCCACCAAATAAACTCGACCTCAGGATGTGAAACCAATAGCTTCCTAACTAAAGGCAATTTAGCCCAAAAACTGGACATTTCAGAATCAAGCAAAGCCATATTATAGAAAATCTCAATCCCATGTAGCCTACAATAATCAATCTTATTCTTTATAGACTTCAACAAATAATGATCACCAATGGGATTCTCACACGGCTTCGGCGAAGAACCAGTAACCAATAACACCCTAGGCTTCTTATTAATAAAATTCCTAAAAGTTGGATTTTTCTTCAACCATTCAGCTCTCTGTTCATCCCAATCCAATATTTTAGGCCCTAAACTGTAAGGCTCATTAGGATCTCTCTTATATTCAAACTCACCATCTTCCTCATCAACTAAAATCTTTTTAATATCAAACTCACCATTGCTACTACTAGTTTCTAGTAGAACTCTCCGGGGCCCATTCAGGTCTTGCTCGGGTCTACCTGATTTTCCTGGACCCAAATTACTACGAAGAACAATGAAAGTGATAAATAGAAAAAGAAGAACCAACTTCCAATTTCTCATTATTCTCATTATATCTAATCCACACACACACTATATTTTCCAAGAAATCAATGGAAGCTCATAAAATGAGTTCCATTGCAAGATTGAGATGCTAAAGTGGATCTTTCTGCTACTTCCTCCAAATTTCACATACTATATATATAAACTGTTACATATTATAATTAATTAAAAAAAAAAAGGTTCAGAGTTTGATTCATATCCATAAAAATAAAGTAATGATATTAGTCAATAGGCGGTGGTGCACACCTGATTGGTTTAGTCAAAAAACTAAAAAATGATATATTGAATAACGTGCACAACATGTATTTTGATGCTTGCGTGTGGGAATACAATATTTGTATGCTGATCAGTTTAATAATATGATGATTGAGTTTTAAGTATTATGAATAGTTGATATTTCTTTTTTCTTTTTCTTTTTTAGCCTTATCAGAGGAGGAGGATCACCATAGGAAGAGAGTATTTATTTGCCCCATGTAAGAGAGAGGTGTCCCTCATATAGGGGAGAAGTGTCAAACCCTCGACCTCACGGTCGTGGGCAGGCCACTGGGCTATGTAGCTCTTGACGAATAGTTCATATTTCAATATCTATTATTGGTTGTTCATACATATTTAAAGAACAAGTTTCATATTGAATTAACGTGTATTGCGCAAATGCTAGCTGTGAAATCACTCTTTCCCACAAGAATCGAACTGATAAAAATGTTATTTAAATGCCACTTTCACCATCTAATGCCCCCGAGATTTTTAAAAATATTACTAGGTATAATAAATTTTATATGTAATTCGAAAATTTTTATCAGTTTTAGCACTCAAAATTTTTTTTTTTACCGTTTTTATATGTAGTTCGACATACTGTTGCAATTTTGCCCCCAACACCAAATTTCTGACTTAGTGACTGTAAGGTTGGGATATTATAAATTACAGATAGCTGATTTTGAAGAGTTTTATTTCGGTGAATTTGCCACGTGAGTGGTATATGAGTATATGTTAGTGAGTGTGATCGAGATGAGATATCTTTAATTGCGAAGGAAAAAATATAATTAAGACTTAAATGACAGAATAAATAGTTTAAAGTCTAAGATAAGACAAATGTGTACTTTTTATATTAGTTTACAATTACTCTAAATAAATTGTTTTCTAATTGTCTCTTAAAATTTGATTACGCGTTATTTTGGGCGTTTTTGTTGCCTGCCAGGACGTGCAGCGTTTCGTGAGTACATTGTTGGCTCGCCTCTTCTTAGGCCTTGCATTATCGGATCAAAATTATTCAGGCATGTCGAACTAACAAAAAATTAAGTTTTTTATCTAAAGTTATAAATTAAATTTGTGAATTGTTTTCAAATTTTACATATAATATTATTTAGATATAAGTTTCGGACAAGATATTACTTCGTTCGTCATAAATTGCACATCTTAATTTATGTTTATTTTGTATAGAAAATTGTATATTTAATTTGGGACAAAAAGTAATAGTTAGCAACTTTATTCAAGCTTATGTGCTTGATAAGAACATACACTATAACTGATCTTAGACAAAAATGTATGTTCTTGATTTTTTTTTTTTTAAATCTTACCCTAGGATTTAGGAATGCTTGGTTGTCAAACTTACATATATTTCTTTTCAAATATATTGAAGATATGTCAACATAGGAAAATTTATTCTTAGTACGGCACTATTGCATTCCCTCTTACAAAATTATTGTGAGTCTTGCATTTTTATGTGAAATTTTACGTGTTATAGTAATTTTTTGAGAGATGGATACAATTATACTGTTTTAGATTCTCATGAACCGATATATTTATTTTTACACTTTGATCTAAATTATATTTACATTTCATTAGTAGAAAAGAATGTCACTCACGATTGAATGAATCTTTGCAAAAATAAATTATTTATGGTAGAGAAGATATAAATCAAGTAAAAATTTAGATTATGAATGTTTATGATTATGTTTGGTTTGATTTAATACATTTTTCAAATCAAAATGAAATACTCCGTTTGAAATTTTTTAAACTAATTTAATCCATTCAAAATCTCAAATTGATGCATTGAGTTTGTACCAATTTGGTTTGGTTTGGTTGTTCGAATTTTGTAATATAGATCATAAAGTAAAAATAAAACAATAAAAATATTTATACAATTATTTAGCTTTTAAAAATATAAAGAAATGCGTCTATTTTTTTCACAAGTTAAACACAATAAAGAAAACATAAATTTTTTTATCTTGATTATTAAACTTCAAACGGATTACTACAAAATTACCCTACAAAAAAAAATGCAAAAATTATAACATTATTAGTTCAAAATGAAACAAAAGCTTCAGGCAACTTATGACTCTTCAATATATTACTTTAACACTTGAAGAACTTGTTTCTCATGGGTATAAATAAGAAGATAAATATCTTTTATTGCAAAATAGTCATTTAATATATATATGGTTTGGTTCTATTTGAATTATAAATATTTTTAAACCAAACAAAAAAGTTCGTTTTAATTTAGTTCAAACTAAAAGTAGTCCAATGCAACGCTCAAAATGAAAAATCGGGTTGGACTGATTTGGATACGGCGGTTTTGATTTTTCCCGAACACCCATAGTTTAGATTTAGTTCTTGATTTTTGGTTACTTATTCTCCCACCGGTGTCTTCATCAATGATGAAACAAACTCTACAAGTTGATCGCCTACGAGTCTTAATCTTATACGAGAGGAGCAGATTTTAACCCTAGAGTTATTGAACATGGCACCATCTATCTGGATAGAAATGAGGAGGTCGTGGATAAGTTGAGGTGGAATTAAGGTGGTCGCATAAGGCCCCAGGATAAAGAAATACATCAAATAAAGTTTATAATAGACTTTGAAAGTTGCAATATTATTTGGTCTTGAAGTAAACAAAAAATATTATACATCTAAATTGATCATTAATTATAATTAATGAAATATTAGGAATTTCAAAGTTTTGAGAACTTTGTTAAAAAAGGAAAAAGTTTTTAGAACAAACAAAAATACTATAATAAATTATTTGTTAAAAGTGACATGTTAGAATATCTAATTATAATTTTTTTGTTTTTATAAATAATTATGCCACTAAAAAATTAGAAGAAGATAAATAGACTTTTCTAGCTATGGGCTTCGTAAAAATTTGACATTTAACCTACATCTCTCTCAAAACAATTTTGGAAATGAAAGTCAAATACCCTCTAAATATTACCCTCTCCGATTCAAAATAAATTTTTAGAAATTTCATCAATTTTCTCCCTATATTAATTTTGGTCAAAATTTATTACTAGTTCCCATGAAACAATATTCAAGTACTCAAATTTTCTCTCAACTTTTTTATTTGTTTTTAGAACTTCGTTATTCGTGTAACATGAATATATATGAAAATTCGAGGGGAGAAAAAATTTTATTAAAAAAACTAAGATTTGAATATGTTTATTTCTTGTGTTTCAACATAATGTTAAAATATAAAAACATGTACGCGAAATAAAGATTATATAATCCAATGATTATTGGTTCCTGATTCCATTGAATTTTTTTCTCTTAATAATAACACATAGAGACAATTGAATAAAGAATGAGGTTCTAGAGATAGTTTGATTCACTGCCCTAGAATGTTGACCAAGTTCACATGTGGAGAGCACTATTTGATTTTCTTCTTCTTCTTTTCAGATGCGATCCATTCATAATTGCGTGAAGCTCAATTAGCGTTAATTGCATAAGTTAATTTATTAACTTAGCGATTCGTGCATTAGCAACCAATATAATAAGATCAGAGCAGTTGCCTAGACAAACTACTGGCGAATCAGTATCTTATGACTTTTAATCTCTTACAATACGCTGAAATGTAATGGAATGAAATCTTTTTCCAAGCAGAATCGCTTACCAAACTAATTGAGTTCATAATCATTTTTTCATTCCAGTGTTTAGAAGGAAAATTCAAAATGGAAGGTTGATTTATTTTCTATATTTGGTAAACTATATATTAATGTCATAATGAAATAGAATTAAATACAATATGACATGCATACCCTTTTAACATATACTAACGATAAAACATACCTTACAAATTCTTACTTGAATATATATATATATATATATATATATATATATATCATCTATGAAATTATATTAAGTGAAAAATAAAAATTTATGATTAAGTATGAATTCGTTGCTATGTAAAATGGACGTAATAATTAATTAAATGAATTACATAAATGTCAGATACTATTTATTGACGATTACAACTTCTACTGGAAATGTCACTCCATATTTTTTTTTTGTGTGAAATGATTTTTCCCACTTTTTCCTTAAATCGTCCTGCTCATGGAATTGCCTTTCCAACTCAAATTTGTCAAACCAAACGCCGGAATAAAAAGAGAAGTTGGTCATTCCATTCCATTTCATTCTAGCGTATCAAATGTGCGGTTAATCTTTTATTCTACATATAATAATTTTTAGCATTGTCAAACAGGTTGGTCCAATCCCAAATTCATATTTGTGCGGATTTACTTTAAACGTACCGGATTAAACTCAGTATTTGTTTTTGAGGATCGTCAAATGCTAAGTTTATACCCAATCCATTTAAAGTTCGCAAACTACAAATCAGTCTGCGAATTCATAAACTTTATTTTTATTTTTATTTTGATCAAATGAACTATCCATTCACCCAAAATGTAGAAGATTCATATTCAAGTAATACTCTATTTTTTTAAACAAATAGCGAAATAGATGTGAATTTGGATGTAGGGAAATCTAACATTGTAATTGCAATAAAAAAAGTTTCAAGAAAAGACTAAGTGCGTGTTTGGTACGCGCAGGCCTGGCTCCAAGGGTGTCCAAGGTGACATCCGGAACCGGGCCTCACATTTACAGGGGCCCCAAATTTTTTAAAAAATTACTTAATTTGTATATAATTATTAGTTAAAAAAATTGAAGATCTTGATGTTTTACAATTTGTTGCTCAAAATCTTTTTTACCATACACCAGTGCCGGTTAATAGGGGATGCGATCTGAGCGACCGCAGAGGGCCCCCTAAAGTCTGGGGCCCCAATTTTTGTTTTGTTTATATATATATACTTAGCCTAAAATTCGGGGCCCCAATTTTTTTTCGGCACAGGGCCTCGGATATGTTTGAGACGGGCCTGGGTACGCGAGAATGGAAAGTAATGGAAAGGCCTTTCCCACCTCTCTTTCCATTCCGGCGTTTGGTTGGACAATTTGAAGTGGGAATCATCATTCCACGGGAATGACAATTCCAGGAAGAAGTGGGAAAGGGCATTCCACACCAAAACCTATGGAATGACCTTTCCAGGAGAAGTTGGAATAATCAATAAATAGTAACTTACATTTATACCCCTCTTTTAATTAATTATTACGTTCATTTTACATATCAACATATTCATATTTAGTCATAAATATTCTATTTCACTTAGTATAATTTTATAGATGATAATTTTATAAATATTTCTTTTTCTTGGTAGTAGTTTTAATCTATTTTTAAATTTAAAAGTAAAGATATTTTTATTACTATGTTGACGTTTTAATAAAAAAAATATGTTTCAAGAATATATATATATATATATATATATATATATATATATATATATATATATATATTATAATATCAATGTTATTCAAGTAAGATTTTGTAATGAATATTTAATTAGGTTTTATCACTAGTATATGCTAAAAGGGTATTTAGGTCATATTGTGTTTAATTCCATTCCATTATGACATTAAAATATAGTTTTACCAAACACAGAAAAGGAATCGACATTCCATTCTGCCTTTACGTTCCAAACACTGGAATGGAAAGAGGATTCCAAAGTCATTCTGGGAATAAAGCGAGTCTGCCTGGAAAGGGATTCCATTCCATTTCATTCCAGCGTACCAAACGTGCTGTAAGAGAAGTGTATTCAATCAAGATTCTTTGTGAGTTTTAAGGATTTTTAAAGTATATACGTATTCAATTCAGATTTTAAAAAATCAATTAAAATCTAGAGGTATCAATTCAGAATTTAAAAAAACCATTAAAATCTAGAGATATTTAATTCAAATTGTAAATTATATGTTGAAATTTGTTGGTATTCAAAACAATATAGATTCTCGTAGATTTCATTAAAGGGAGGATTTTAATGGATTCTCTTGGAATGTAGGTGTGTTGATAATTATATATTTTTTGTCCTCAAGATTCCGAGCTTCTCTCATGAGTATGAAGAAAATAATTTAATAATTTTATCTAAGATTACAAATTTTGCGGTGATCCCATTTATTTAAAAGCAAAAGTAAAATTTCAAAATTCCGTTACAATTTTTTTTCAGGTCAACTTCAAACATAAATTAATAAAGAAAGCAAACAAGTTCTTACCTAGCAAAAAACAAATTTTTATTTTTCAAACATGGATTTCATTTTTTTGAAAGAGAAAATTAAAGGGGAGAAAGAAAAAATTTCAAGAAAATGAAATTCAAAGAAAACTCATCACAAAACATATATTGATTAAACAAAATAAAAGAATCACAATATACAAACCTTGAACAAAGATATCAAAAAAGGGTTGCAGATTTGTGATCTCCAAAAATTCAAACAACGATCACGGACCCAGATCAGGTCCACAAAGTCCGCATACAAACGGACTCGGACACAAAAACCCCACTTCTAAACAAGTTTGAAATGTGAACTCCAAGTCCATTCCATATAGAACGTACCTGGACCGATTTGCGGACTTCAAGTATGTTTTGGAAATATTTTAAATTCACGACTCTACGTTGATAAATCATTAGAGAACGCATGTGTAATTAATTAACTTTGACTCACTTAACAATTATAATTATATTTCATTAGAAATAGATTATGACTAATGAGATTTCTTTAACTAATGAGGTTAATTAATGTTCATTAAAACTAACAAATGAATGCATCTTCGTAAAAGTAAATTATTTTTGATAGAATGGAATCTTCTATGGTAATATCATTTTTTTCTTAAAGAAACTAGGATGTGAATATGTTTACTTCTTGTGTTTCAACATAATGTTAAAATATAAAAACATGTACGCGAAATAAAGATTATATAATCCAATGATTATTAGCATAGCAGTCAAACTCGCGAGTTGACTCGTAGGATCGTACGATCTACGAGTTTTAAGGGGTCTTCCGAGTTAGATCCTACGTAGGATCGTTACGATCCTACCGATCCTACGAGTCTACTCAAAGCTAATTTTTTTTTTTTTTTTTTGCTGAAACACTTTATATTTTTTTTTATCATTTCTTATACTCATAACTGATACTTTAAGATGTATACAAATTTATATATCTCAGGAGATATTTGAATCTTAATTAAAAATAGAAATTACGCACATTTTACCAATTAAATTAACTCCGGTTGACTTTTTTGCTGAATACTTAGTCATTAAAAATGAAATTTCGCCATTTGAATCATGTTTCAATAACAGGTAAATTCTTTACTTTCAAATTATATCTCACTTCTTGTTATTGCTAATTTTACAGAATCTTTTTACATTGCCTTTATTTAATTTTGTTAACTTCAAATTAAATTTAATAACATGTTTAATTTTAGTACATGATATTAATAGCTTGAATGATTTTCTTTGAGTATTTGATTATCTTTTTTTTTCTCTTTAAGACACTTTAAATTTGTGATTGAAATATTTTTCTAAGAGTACATATATATTTTCAAATAATTTTTTAAATTAAGTAGGATCTACGATCCGAGTTACGATCCTACGATTCTACGATCCTCATATGCTCTTCCGATCCCACGTAGGATCGCGAGTTTGACTGCCTTGATTATTAGTTGCTCATTTCATTGAATTTTTTTCTAATAATAACAAACAGAGTCAATTGAATAAAGAATACTAATGTTATAGAAATGTGGACCAATTTCACATGTAGAGAGAGACACGTGGAGACTATTTGGGTTTTTTTTTTTCCTTCTTCAGATGAGATCCAGAGATAACTGCGCTAATTAAGCTCAATGCGTATTAATTGCACATGTTATTTTATTAACTTAGTGATTCTTGCATTAGCAACCAATATAATAAGATTAGAGCAGTCTAATGAGTGTGAGTAGGGGCGTCAACCGAACTATGTGAGTTGAGTTTGGCATAACTCACGCTCAACTCACATAAAAATTAAAAAGCTTAGTTCACGCTCAGTCCGAAAAAGCTCATAAACCTTGAGTTCAGCCTCAACTCACATTTTAACACGAGCTTGAGCTTAGCTCACGAGCTTCCCGAGCTCATTTATATTAGCGAAAAAAACGAACATCCTGTCTCAAGAATAGTATAATACAATGAGCCTTAAAACTAAATTTGGACAAGAATACAAATATACATAATACAATCAATGATATGGGGTGACCCCGCTCAGCCCGAAAAAGGCTCGAACCCGAATAAGATAACAAAAGAAACGGGGTCAAGCTCACGCTCAGCTAAGTCTTTTTAAACTAACGAAAAAGATAAAAAGATAATAAAATGATACTTAATTCTTATATAAGTCTTTTTTTAATTAGTATTATTATTTTAATTATATTTATCTTATTCGGGTTCGAGTTTTTTTCGGGCTGAGCGGGGTCAAGCTCACGCTCAGCTCACATCACGCTTAGCTCACTCTCAAATCACCTCAGCTCACGCTCACACTTTTTCGAGCTATGTGAGCCGTGTGAATGGAGTACAAGTTGTCTAGAGAAACTACTGCAGAAGCAACATCTTAGTTTGACTTTTAATTTCTTAATCTAATATTTTACATATAACAATATTATTTGTTATATTTATTTTACTAGAAAACATTTATGTATTTGGACCAATCAAATTATTTTACATATAATAATTTGATTGGTATACTGAAACAATGTACTATAGTCTAATTAATGCATTAGTTTAATAATATAATGCACCGATTGAAATGGCGTATATATGAGAAGTAAATATTAATTAAAAATCTTATAGGATTTGACTCCATTTTAGAATGAGATTTTGTACTAATTATCAATCAATTCAGATCTACTTACTCTAAATTAGTGCTAATAGCGCGTAAGATATGAGATTTGTATAGATTTGGAAGAAATATTTAAGGTGACTATGTTTTTCATCAAAAAAAAAAAATAAAAAAAAAAATTAAGGTGACTATGTTTTAATTAATCAGTGCCAAACTACACTAAAATCTGACTTTCTGTGTATAAACCATTTTATACTCATTAATAAATGCATCGGGTTCCCTTTAAAAATAATTAATTTATTTTGATTTACGAGTAAACTATTATCATTTTAAAAGTTGCTCTTAAATTAATGTGATCAATAAATGTAAGTCACAAAAACACTAACTCGCATGGGAGAGAAATTAGCATGAATTGACTGTTTAACTTATATATATGTTGCATTCATTGATTTAAAAGTAATATTTAAGACGATTAATAAATTGCTTATGAAGTAATCCCGAACTCTGGGGCAACTGGTTGGAGTTGTCATATGTCTCACCGTTGACGAGGGTTCGATTCCCACCGTGGACATCGACTCTCGTGGGATTTTCCCGCTGTGGTAGGGCTCCGTGTATAAGAGCAGTATGGGTCAGGCCCTCCCCGCTAGCGGTTACGCTACGGGCCAACCGCAGGTCGAGCCCGGATTAGTCACCACGTTGTAAGTGGACACCGGGTGCCTCTCGGGGTGAACCAAAAAAAAATAATAATAATAAATTGCTTATGAAGTAAGATAAAACTTATATTTTAAAAGATATATAAATAAGAATAGATGAAGTAAGTATTTCTTTTTTTATTCAAAAAAAGAAGTAAGTATTTCTTTGGTAGACAAATGGTTGGTATCATCCCACTAATCAAGCTGAATCCTATCGTCAAAGTAAAATTTCTCTCGCAACAAATTTGCTGGTGCAACTAATTAATTTCTAGGGAAATCAGCATATTTAGTCCCTCAATTTTTTTTGTTTTGCATGTATAGTCTCCAATGTTTAATTTTAGTATGTAAAGTCCCTTATCTATTTACGGGATGCATATAGAGGTTCCACCACCTCTTCTGTGGCGGATTAAATAGGCTGAAATTAAATATTATGGACTATAAGGGCAAAATGAAAATTTTGGGGGGACTAAATAGGTTGATTTTCCTAATTTCTATAAGAACAATTTTTTTATAGATCGAGTTCAATGGATTTTGCGCTTCAGAATTCTCCACATCATTATTTGATAGAGTGAGTCAATTAACAATTCATAAAATCGTCTCTCTCCTTATCCTAGCGAATTGCGTACCACAATGTCTATGTGTGAGGGATAATCACCGAGGGATATATTGGGATTAAATTAAATTTGATATCTAGATTCGGTCATAATTGTCAATTTGGACCCCATTTTACAAGTGTTAAAGTAATCTCTATAAGTGGCAAGACATTGTTAATTTGGTCCATACGCTTGCATCCGTCCATAGGGCTAACAAGTCATGGGAACTACACATGTTATTTGATGGTAGGATGTGATATATTGCTGGGTTGGCTTGGAACGTAAGACCCCCAACCTATACATTGCCCTTCTTTTTTGGTCTTTTTCAGAGCTCCCAAAATTCTCTCAATCTACGAACAAGATGAATTTCCAAAAGGGAAATAGAATTACTTGTGACTGCAGTGTGATAATGAATTTTTGTATTGAGAACTTTTTAGAATTTTTGATTTGAAAATCGAAAAAGTGAGTAGTTTGTGAGAGGAGGTATATAGCCCATATAGCCCACTAAGCAATATATCACATTCCACCCTCAAATAACAAGTGTATTGCCCACGTCCCTTTTGCCCACTGGATGAATGTCAACGTAAGGACCAAATTGACAACACCCGCCCATATCTAGGAACTATTTTGAAACTTTTGTAAAATGAGGTACCAAATTGACAACGCCCAACCACTTCCAAAAGACTACTTGACACTTTTATAAAAATGAGGACCAAAGTGACAATCGTAACCAAATTCAAGGACCAAATTGAAGTTCACCTGGATATATTGCAGAAATGAGACAACACTCTAAGATATTTTGTAGTCGCTTAATATTCTTCTCTTATTTCAATTTACGCCGTTGCCCATCAAAATTCAAACTCGTCATCACGTTTCCTTCTCACTCTTTAAAGTAAAGTTTGGATTTGAGTGAAATAAAAGGGGAGAAAAAGATAAGAGACAGATAAATTTAATTTTTCGTGTTTCAATTATTATTTTTGTAAGGAAAAAATAAATGTCTATAAGAAAGAGATAAGGAATAACTATAATTATAAAATACAAATCTCATTTCCACGAAAAAACGGAGAATAAAGAAACTGTTATAAAATGGATGAAATTCTAGAATGAATTTCACCACAAAACTAAAACATAATATAAAGATGAAGTAGACAAGACACAAGAGATATGAGAAGTATTTCTATATTATTTCATAAGTCCCTCTTACATCAAAATAAGCCCTCTATTTATAGGGTTAGAAAATGTAGGTTGTGAAACCTTTCATAAAGGGTACATAATGGAGCTTGAATGTGTAGGTTATAGATTTCTTATAACTCTTCTTTCAATGGAGAGTTAAGGTATCCATAATGTTGAAGGGGTTATGGAATAAGGACTCCAACCTTAATATATTTTCATAACACTCCCCCTTTGGAGTCCTTAATACAAAGAATATGCCTCGTTAAAACCTTACTAGAGTAAAAACCCAGTGGAAAAAAAAAACTTCTCTAGTGAAAGAAAAAGAGTACATCATTCTTTATATTTTACTTCCCTCGTTGACTAGATCTTTTAAGAATTAAGATCATTGTACCGACACATGCCAATCTTATAAATCAACTTCTTAAAAGTTGAAGTCGGTAATGTCTTAGTGAATAAATCTTCTGGATTATCACATTATAGCAAATCGATTTCACCTCCTTATAAATGAAAACTTAGTGAAATTCGATCTTGTCATATATCCCTTCATATATCCTCTTTTCAATTAAATTATACAAGCTGCATTTCTCCTCATACAATATCATAGAGATTTCTCCCTCTGATGAATCATCGAATCTCAACCATAAGCGTCATCCACTTGCTTCATAGAAAACTGTGATATAATATTTTTATCACATATCAATGTCTTGAATGTGCGTCTTATGAAGATTAGATAAATAAAATAAATTGTTTGCATATCTAATTAATGCTGACTTTGATTCATCTAAACAAAATTATCCGAGACCTGTTTTTGCTTTGGAGATATCGAATGATCTTTTTAATGTCCAAATATGTTGTCGAGTAGAATAAGAACATTATCTTGCAAAGAATTTCATTACAAATGAAATATCATGACAAATAGTATTTTCAAGATACATTAGTGCTCCAATAGCACTAAATATGTCACTTCAGGACCAAGCAACTCTTCATTCTTCCTTTCGCGATAGCGAGTGATATTTAGTAATATCTAATGATTAGACAAATACTGGGATACTTAAAGGATGTTCTTTGTCCATATATATCATCTTCTGAATGTCTAATTGTAAAATCAAGAAAAATCATGAATTTCTAAAACCCGAGATCATAATTTTTCCTTCAGCAATCACTTGCTACTATAACATATTTAGGAGGAACATGTTGATAAATCTATAGTCATTTCTTTCAAGTATCTTATATGCTAAGACTTAAGATATCAATTACGCTTCAGGCATGCTTCTTAGCTACATAACTCATACGTTATCCTACTGGAACAGATTCCACATATGGAGACATCTACTTTATAGAGTCTATAAATGCATTAGGCTATGTATTTGCAATCCTTTGCAAATGAATAAGTTATGAACTTCTGGTTCATTAATGCCTAATGTGTAGATTAAGATAATGATGTTCCTAATTAAAGTCCTTTACATTGCAAATTTTCTCCCCCTCATATGGAGATCACTAACTAATAATGTTCATTAGCAAATTAGACATCTAGGCATCTTTCGTCAATAGACAAAGAATTGTATGTGGCAAGTAACTAAATCCGATCCAAATTTCCTTATACATGGACATTGACATTATCATATAATTTTTTGATAGATTTTCACTAAGAAAATAACGTTACGTTCTTCAGGAACAATTTACGGATATGCTTCAGGCATATCAAATCATTCAAATACTTCATATATGTGCTAAGTATTATTTATGCTATTAAAACACAAGCATACTTACATCCGCCACCTGAAAATTTCTTTCTTTCTAACCATTGCCAGACTTTTAAGAATAACATTTTTGCCACTATTAGTGATGTTTACATTTTTTTATAGTTCGCATTGTTGTCCCGCTATCCATACACTTCAAGTGTATCATCCATATTGAGAATATCATACACTTATGGTGTACTCGTTAATTGTCCGGACTTTTCATATTTCTCATGCGAATTCATATATAATCTATTTTGGCTAATTTTCTCGAATCTCAAAATTTTGTTTCTGCAGACTTTGAATCTAGATCCTCACTTTAGATTCACATTTTATGCGCATTAATACTTATCATATCTTACACTTTCGCAGTTCCATAGTTCCCAATCATGACATTATGTAGAGATCTCATTATCTCAACTTTCAGGTACCTGAATCTCTTCTGGAGATATTACATTGGTCATGTCTAGGGAATTCTCGACTTTAACACACACACACACACACACACACACACATATATATATATATATATACGACCATCTAAATCTTTACTCCTTTTTATATGCGAGGATTTTTTTTTAATATTTGGAACTGTCTAGTCTACCACTCTTTAATTGTGTCTCATACTTATCAGCAGTGGTAGATCGGCCTTCAAGGACGTCAAATAAGAGCCTTCTTAGCCGAATTTTGGTCAGTAAATATGTCTGGCTTATCTTTTGAACTTCTGGTTCAAAGTATTTGAGGATCAAGATGAGACACAAACTCATATTTTTATCTGGTTATACATTAAATCTCTCCTCTTGATATTTCATACCCAAGATATATTCTTAACATATTTAAGGTCCTATATTAACTTTACTGGTGGTGACTACTACTTTGTAGCGCACATTTAACTCTTAGATGGGAGAGAGAAAATTTTAGTTCCTGACTAATTTAATAGAGGAGAATTCACATTATTCTTGTTGGAAAAATACCAGCTAATGCTACAAAATAATTCGTATCAACAAGTTCAAGACACTTATGGTTCTACCCGACCATTTAGTGTATAAAAATATTCTACCAAATTTTTATATGATGACACCAGTATAGTCGAGACAAATTATGTCACTTGTTGAATATAAAACTTGAGCTCATTATCAATTTATCACAAATTTCAGGTTGCGAGTCGATCGACTATTTATTCAATTCTATGAACATATTCAACCCCGAGTTGTACTGGTTATATCCTTATATCAATTTTCCTTGAAATAAGTAGCACAAAAGAATTCATCGGATAAGGAAACTTTTGGTTCCTTCATATTCTATGAATTTTTAATTATATTTCGTATTTTTGTGACCCGAGATGGTCTAACCGGTCATGCCAACAACTAAATCGTTAAACTTCAGGTTTACTTAATAACATATCTTAACTAAATAAATTTTGTGGCAATATAAGCCAATAAAGAGAAATGACGATTTCTCTAATATAAATTTATTCTCTTAAATAATATTAGTAATACACAAAGATTTAAAACTCTACTCAATCCAATGTCTCCAAATAATCTTCACTATGAAAAATATCAAAATAATTTTCTAAGAGACTTTATGGAGAGTCGTGTATTTACATGTTGATATGTAACCCTTTAGTTCAATTAGCTCTTTTGGAGCCTTTAAACAAATAACTCTTCTGGAGCTGTTTAATCAAGTAGTTCTTCTAGAACTTGGTATTTGACATTTATCCTGAATGTGTCCAATCAACAACTATAATATTATCATATATCTATTATTCTTGAACGTAGACAAATTAAAATAACATGATAATATATGCAATTGACAAGTTCTAATACAAAAATAAAATATCAAGTTATATTTTTCTGAATACTCAAAGAGATTGACTACATTTACATATGCCAAAATTAAAGTAGCACCATTACTTTTAGAGAGAAGCAAAATGACACCTTTTTTTTTCTTTCTCAAAGTGATGCTTAGTAGAGAGATTCAAAAGATGTCCAACATACAACAGGTATGTGACAAAAAAATTGTATCGCTTAAATAATCTTTTTCTCATAAAATTTTGGAATCATACAATCTATTTCCTCCTTATTATTTTCTCACTTCGGGTGAGAATATTTTCTTCGAGAATTCGATGAGTCATGATTATCGACATGGTTTACTACAACTACATTCACGACCAATACTATTTCACAAATAAATTATATATTCTATATGCATTCAATCTAGGGAATGACATATAAATCATTGGTCATATTTTACAATATTTCATTAATGACTCATTTTTTTTTTTTATAACTGAACTCAAGAATATATATTCATAACACGTATAAAACTTATGAAAATGTTTACTCTTGATATTGCTACTACTGGAGCATATTCGAGGTAAGATAAGAGAGTATTTCGATATTGCTACTGCTGGAGCATATTGGATGTATATTTCCTCTACAAATTTTCAGTGATCTAGTGGATCTGATGATTTTCAATGGTGCCTTCAGGACACATTATATCCAGATGAATTTCATTATATTGTATCCATGATAGGTAATTTCTCTCGTTGATCTCAAGAATCATAAATCCAAGTTTAGCAAGATTAGCCATTAAATTAACCTTTAGAATATAAACAACTTACCTTAACCTCTTCCCTTAAGTCTTCAACATCAATAATAAGGCCATTATATTCAAGATGCAGAAAATCATATACAAAACTCAAATACATATATGAACATAACGATTCGGACTGAATATCTACCAAGGAGATAAAAAGTCTCACAAATCTAATCAGCTAACGGTAGAGACTCGTGCTGATAACGTATTATAAAATGGATGAAATTCTAGAATGAATTTCACCACAAAACTAAAAGATAATATAAAGATGAAGTAGACAAGACACAAGAGATAGGAGAAGTATTTCTATATTATTTCATAAGTCCCTCTTACATCAAAATAAGCCCTCTATTTATAAGGTTAGAAAATGTAGGTTATGAAACCTTTCATAAAGGGTAGATATTGGAGCTTGAATGTGTAGGTTATAAATTTCTTATAACTTTTCTTTCAATGGAGAGTTAAGGTATCCATAATGTTGAAGGGGTTATGGAACAAGGACTCCAACCTTAATATATTTTCATAACAGAATCCAACTTTAACTTAAATGAATTTTATGTATCAACTAAAATTTATCATAATCACATAAAATAAGAATAATTATATAAATGATTACTTTCTTCCCCTTTCTCTCTTAGGGGGTGTATTCAATTCGGATTTTAAAAGATTTTAACTGATTTTCAAAAGTCTATGGATTCTGCTGACTTTATAGATTGTTTTAACTCTATGCAGAGTCTGCGCAGAGTCTATTAGATTTTATTAGATTGATTTATCAGGATTTCTTTTGATTTATAAAGTCTATAGATTATTTGAATAGCACCAAAAAATAAAGAAAAGACTGATTCAGTGGTGTATTATACAGATCCAAATGTGTTGAATTTCCAAAGTCAACATATGTTTATCAATCCTTTTTTTTGGAATTAAATCATTTTGTTAAAAATTTAAAAAGTTTGGCGATAGTCTTTGATTTTTTTTAGATCACGTAACTGCGGCTTTTTTGATTGATTTGTTCAAGGTTTATATAATTTACTTACTGGTATTTTTTTTCTTTGGTTTAATTAAGATATGTTTTGTGATAAGTTTTGCTTGAACTTTTTTCTCTCTTTGATTTTCTCTTTCAGGAAAATGAAATTAATGTTTGAAAAATAGAAATTTGTAGTTAAATAGAGAAGAAATTGTTTACTTTATTTAATTTCTATTTGAAGATGATCAAGAAGAAAATTGTTTGGATATTATGACTTCTTTTTGGGAAATAAACATTTCATATTGAGTTTTCTAACGATGTTAAAAAAAATCTCATTTTTTTTGTAGTTTGAAATATTTCTTTGTTTTTCTTATAATTTTATAAAAATGAGATTACTAAAAAAATTGTAATTTAAGATAAAATTATCAAAGACACTTTAATTTTAATATTAATGAGAGAAAATCAAAATCTTGAGAAAAAATAAGAGATTTCACCATACACATTTAAACCTATGAATTCCATCAAAATCCTACATTTAATGAAATCTATGAGAATCTATAGAGTTTTGAATACCTCTAGATTTTAATGGACTTTTTAAAATCTATATTGAATACTTCTAGATTTCATTGGACTTTTTAAAATTCAAATTGAATACCTATGGACTTTAAAACTCCTTAAAAATCCTATAGATTCTACATTGAATACACTCCCCTTAATGTCTATCTAAATTAACTGAAATTTTTTATTCCCTCTCTTCTCTCAATATCATTCCCTCCTATTTCCCTCCATCCAAGGGTACCTAAAGCATAAAAGCAAAATTCCTAATTTCTGCCTCTCAGGGCAGAAAATCAGAAAAATAGTAAATTTCATATCTACTTAATAGTTTTCTGTGATGAATAATTCGATTTTGTTTGGATTTATTTCATATATTTGAATCCATTTCCGGAATTTGTTTCGCACTTGCTAGGTTTTAGGGTTTCGATTAATTTGGACGTACTGGTTAGGAAATGTCATCTCATTGTTTTTTTTTTTTTTTTTGCGTTTCTTCAAATCCGTGATCACAACCTAGGTTTCAATGATTTGTTATACTCAGATGCGTGCTTCATTTTGAAAAAATTAAAGTAATTTTAACGAACATTTTAAGAAGAACATTAGTATGATGGTTTAATTGGGGATTGTATTGGACTGATCATGATTTGACATAAAGGGAATTGCCAACAATGACAGTCATTTTATTTGGATCAACATTTATGTCCATAACGGAATTGTCAATTCCGTCCTGGGGAGAACGGAAGTACCAATTCCGTTCTCGGCTGATGTGGTACATTCCAGACGCACCTGTAACGGTTTCTCATAAAGGCATCATATAAGAAGAGAAATCTCATGTAATATTTTGTTTCCTTCTCTGATTCTCGTGCAATCTTTTGTTTCCTTCCCTGATTCCTCCTGATTCTTTTTTTTTTCTTATTAATTTTCATTAGCATGGAAAAAAGCAAGGAAAATGAAAATGCAGAAACTAAGGAAGAAAGATGATAAAAATAAAAAGAAAAAAAATGACTAATATGCAGAGGTTAATGTTACAGTTCATAACAATTATAAATTATTATTATTATAATGAGAAAGTTATAAACAATTATTATTTATTTAATTAAAAGTATATTTTAGAAAAAACTTTTATTTATTTGAAGTCCTATTAATTTGAATATATTAAGTAATCAAATGACATATTTTTACTTTAAAACTACAAATTTCTTTATGTTTCTACTGTCCAAATTACACTATTAAAGCACTAAAAAAAATGGTCACAAATTACGCTATTACAACACCAAATATCATGCCCAAATTACAATATTACAAAACAATGAGCATTCCACGAATAAAATAGACAATTGAATGAATGGAGGACGGAGATTTTTTGAGAATTGAAGAATTATGGTATCACCAAGAAAATACATTAATTCTAAGAAAATGAACATTAATTTTGAAATAAACTAAAATAAAAAATAGAAATTCATTTTGAGACGGAGAAAGTACTATTATGAAATTTCAAATTTTTTGAGAAAAGACCAAAACCTTTTATATATATTATAAGGACTTATTTTAAAAATCCACAAAGTTATATGTAAAATTGCCTAATACCACTTAACTTCTCTTTTTTTTCTTTCTAAAGAAACAAAACTAGCATCTAAAGTTAAAACCAATTGCGTATCTTTTTGGTTTTGCTTGTCCATCCATATGGGATGGCGGTGTCCTAAACAACTCTAGGAATTTCAATCAATTTCATTAAAGAGGAAATAATAGTATAATTACTAGTGGTGGACGATTGCAGATTTTTTAGTATATTATTTCGTGTAATGAGATTATCACAAGTAAATCAACATGATAGGATTAAAGTGAATTAATGAGTTTAGACTAATCACGTTGATCAATTTTATTGATACTCCCTCCATTTCTAAATATAAGACTCTTTAGACAATTTGGGAAAATTAAGGAAGTTGTTATTTTCACCTAAACTTCCAATATTATCCCCACCCTCCCTCTCTCTCTCACTTCTTTGTCATAAAGAAAGGAAAATGTTGAGGGTATAATTGGAATAAATTGTTGACAACTAATAAAACAACCTTAAACGACAATGAATTTGAATACCTAGATATCTCCTAAACGACAATTAATAGGGAATAGAGGGAGTATATTAGAAAATGTATTAGAACTGGTAGTACCAATAAATTTGGCACATTTTGATAGAAACTTCATTCCTTTGGGAATTTGATTTCGAATGATCAATTCTTTTTCGTGGTAAAAGTGGATTCAGTTATCTGGATCGATTTTGGTGTTTCAGGTCTGTGATTTTCATAACTAGTGATCCAAGAGGCCCAAATTAAACAAAGAATGCAAGGATAGTAGCAGATTGTGTTGGGCCAAAAGCTAGCAGATACGATCCTTCAAAATTTGGCCCCTTTCCATAAATTAAAACATTTGGGCCCAGATCCAACTTATACATCTCTTTTTAAACGTAGAAAAGCACTCAGTTCTAACCCTAGTAGCTGACTATCTCACATTTGCAACCTTCGCCTATCGTCCTCCTCCGAGCAAAACAAGAGGTACTTGCGCAAGTGCTTTAATGTTGTTGTTTTGATGGTGATCTATCTATAATATATAGTTTATGGTTGCGATTATAATGCTTTCCAATGAATAAATCTCGTATTGTAACGATTTCCTCTTAAATTATTATTTATAGCTAGGTTTTAGTTCATGGAAAATTTATGATTTTGGCTTTTGTTTTCTATTATTGTTTTTTAGAAATGCGCAAGCGTCACTGGCCTTGAAAATAATGTTATGATGATTTTGTTGTATGAATCTCTGTATTTTATACTTTTTTGATATGGAAAAAGCTTGATTTTAAATTACGGTGATCGAATGTTTTATTGATCGCTTAAGAGCGTTCATGTTGTTGCTTTGATGATAATCGCTTGAAATATTTAGTTTTTTGGCTCTGATGATAATGTTTTTCGATGAAGATATCCTGTACTATAATATTTACCTCTTAGATGCTATTCCTAGCTATATTTAGTTCATGGAGATCACCATTGCATTTGTATGATTTTTGCTTCTTGTAGTATTTTTTGATGACTTTATTGTATGAATCTCTGTATTTGTACTGTTGTATATTGTGGAAGCTTGAATTTTTGTTTGGTATATTTCTGTGGCAGTTAATACCACCACCAGTCAAGATGCAGAACGAAGAGGGGCAAAACATGGATCTTTACATCCCTAGGAAATGGTATATATATAAGAAGGAAGCTTGCTTATATTTGAAGTGATTTGGTGATTGGTGATTGATTGAACTATTTGATTCTGACTTGTTGGTTTTATGTGTAATTACAGCTCTGCAACCAATAGGTTGATTACTTCAAAGGATCATGCTTCTATCCAGATCAACCTTGGTCATTTGGATGAGAGGGGTATCTATACTGGTGGCTTTTCCACATTCGCTCTTTGTGGCTTTGTCCGTGCTCAGGTTAGTCTTTGCTCAATGCTGCTTGCTGACCTGACACTTGTTTTGTTTATATAGTTGTTGCAAACTGTGCTGATATTTATTGTTGTTTGGTTGGTCGCTGTTGACCTTGATTTGAGATATCTAATGTATATACTAGTATATGTCATATACTTAGTTTGGATTATTTAGCTGGTTAAATTTGTTAGCCATAGATCAGAAACTGGACAATAAGGCATTGGGATTTTTTTACCATGCCTTTCCTTTAGGTCTTTCATTTGCCTTTAAGGTTATGAAATATGGAAATGAGTTGTAACTTAACATTCAGACCATATCTGTTATTGTTTGGAATTTAGCTGAATAGTTCATTTAACATGATCTTTGATTTCCAAACTAACTGCTAATGTGTAAATTGGGAAAGATTACCGTAAGTTACATGTTTATCCGGACTTGCAAAGTATACCCGATATGACTATGCCTGTTCAGTCTATTTTGCATTTCTGAAGTTTACACAGGTGGAACCTTGATCGCCTAACAACTAAATATGTTTGTTCATGTCCCTAGGGTGATGCTGACAGTGCAGTTGATCGCCTGTGGCAGAAGAAGAAAGTTGAAGTTCGTCAACAGTAGACAGATAAATACTGCTTTTGTATTTGCTGACAGATAAATACTGCTTTTGTATTTGCGTATCAGCTTGTTAGATGCCGGATGAATTTTCTTTCTAGAATTAATACGATTTTGTCTCTATGGTACTAATTTTTTTTGGGACAACCTTTTCAGGGTGTTTTTGAATGGATTTTGTTTTTAATTAATCGTTATTGTGTTTCTCCCCTTAATGCTCCATTGAGTTTATTGCAATTTGAAATACAATTATGCCTTTTTAATCTATTCAATGCAAGAGCTAGTAAGGAAATGGATGCTTGTTTGGTAGCAGCTTGGTCTTAAACTTACAGTGTGGTGGAACGTGTTATTGCTGCCTGTGGGTGGTACCTGTTTAAAGACGATTTACGCATAATGTTAAGTCTTTGTTAAGTTCGGAACTTCATTCACAAATCACAATGTTTGTTAAGTGGTTTTTTAGTTAGGTTGAATAATCCAGTTGTTTTTTGCAAATTGAGTCAAAGGAACAAGAATTCAATTAACAACTGGAAAATACTGAATGAATATCTATGGTTCATAGGTTAAACCCCCGCCATTATAATTTGTAAATTCAAGATACTTCCTCTCTTGCTAAATTCTGGCTCTATATTGATTAAAATGAGGATAACTTTGGTTATACAACTTCAATTTCATATCAAATGCTTGAATCATGTAGGTCTTTACAGTTGTTCTGCATTTGACGCAACATTTCAAACTCAAAATTATACGTCTTCTTGGTTCATTGTACTCTCTCTTTCTTTCTTTCTTTTTTTTTTTTTTTTGACTGCTAATATTCAATAAAAGACAAACTTTTACATTGAATATTCTCTGCCACTAATATCAATGTTGTTATTTTTAGCTATCAGAATATAATGGATTCTTATCTTCTAACCTTTGGTAATCTCAATTCTTGAAAAATATGAAAATGGTCTTTTGAAATGTTTAGCTGGATCCTCTCATTTTTACAAAAATTCAGATGCAATTGATTTCATTTGCTATGTTACACTTGCAATTTTCTAATTTAGATTTTATTCAATTGTTTTCTAAATTTGGCCCTCCAATTTTTTTTCCAGAATCTCCTCACCCCAGGACTACAAGTTCTAGTTCTGTCTATGCTATGGAGTCTTACACCTTTGATAAGTTCCCGTCCATCTTGAATGGCAAATTTGCCGTGGTTGTTTAGTTTGTTATTGTTTTTCATGTAAGATAAGCAAAACTGAGTTCGCTTTGATTGCCAATGTATAAATATGTATGTTTTTCCAACTTCCATCATGTTCCTCGAGGCATGAAGCGTTGGGGCTTTGCATTAGGCTGTCACTGTTTTGGCATAATGGTCATAACATGGCATAAATTTTTTTTTGAACAATTTTTTTTGTCCAGAATAGAAGTGGGACTTCCGTCCTGGGACCAAAACGAAAGTCCCACTTCCGTCTTGGTCTGACGTGGCGTTTTCCAAACACGCCTTGCCACGTCAGACCAAGACGGAACTGAGATTTCCTTTTTGGTCTCCGTCTTGGTAGTGAAGGGATAAGATTTTCTATCCCAAAAAATATGGCCACAAAGCTCTTCCTAGGGAAAAAATTCTGCCCATTGAGGACGGAAGTGGGACTTCCGTCTTGGAAATGAGAACGAAAATGCCGAATCCGTTCTGAATTTATCTCTTCAATTATTCATAGTAAAAAAAGCAAAAGTGAGAAAAGACTACACACTGCAAAAAGACTGCAATATGAGGATGGAAGTGGCAATTCCGTCCTCAAAGTCACGAATTTTTTTAGGGTTTTTAGGGGTTGGTTTGAAGACGGAAGTCCCTGGGACCAAAACGGAAACGGAAGTCCCACTTCCGTCTTGGTCTGACGTGCCAAGGCGCGTTTGGAAAACGCCACGTTAGACCAAGACGGAAGTGGGACTTCTGTTTTGGACCATTATGCCAAAGCAGTGACAGTCTAATGCAAAGCCCCTGAAGCGTTAGCATTTCCTTTTTTTTTTTGGTCTACGCGTTTGAGCATTCGGTATTCACCGACAACGTGGTGACTACATCCGGACTCGGCCTCACAGTTGGCCCGCAGCGTTACCGCTCAACGGGGGAGAGCCTAACCCATACTGCTTTTAAACGGCGCTCTCAGTCACAAAAAATTCCGCAAAAATCAAATTCCACCAAAGGAAATCGAACCTTCGTCAACGGCGTCAGCATTTCCTTTTATGGCTCTTGTTCTTACCACTTATTGGCTAAATCTGTAAATTTTGATTTATGAATATCATTGAAGCAGCAAGTTATGGTTTTTTCTAGTGATCTTTTTAATTTCTCGTTCAGGTTTTTCAAATTCGGATAAAAGAAGGGGATGGCCAAAGTTTTAAACAATTAGGACCATGATCATAGGTGGTTTGTTTGTCCCTAATTAACTGTTAACTTTCTAAATAAAGTATGTAATAATAACAAAATTTTCAATTTTACCCTTCTTCTAACTCCTAATTGAATACTCTTAATTAATTTAAATTATCACATTCTAACACTTTTAAGATGTGGGTGGATGTTTTGTGAGAGTAAGAAGAGAGAAAGATATAAATTTTAAATAAGATTAATAAAATTAATAAGAGATATCTTAGACTTTTACTTATATTTTACCATCAAAATTACCACAATCTTAATACCTGTGCATTTTAACTCGAAAAAAAAAAAATACCTGTGCATTTGTTAAAGTGGACAGATAATTTGGGACGGAGGGATTAACTCAGTACCGGAAAACAAGGGCACAAATCTGACTCATTGACTCTAACTTCACGTTTTCTTCACAACTGTAAAAGTTTTTTACTCACTTTGTTTGGGATTGTCAAAAAAAATGTGAAGAAGGTATATTATCAGGATCAATAAACCAGGCGTAGGATAAAATTAACGGTCAATGTCCATTGAAAATTCACCAAAATTGAAACAATATTTAAATAATAGAGAAGATTGTGTCTTGACTATATATATGTTCAGTCTAGTTCTAGTATTGACTTTTTTTTATTACCTTACTCAGTCGTCCAATTGTTTGATCCAATGGTTAAAATATTAGTTTAGTGATAATTGTTCTGAATAAATATACTCAATCTACCTGATAATTGAAATTAATTCAGTACAGTGTTAACGCAATCAAAATGAATTCTGTCACTGTCGCGTGTGGGGTGTTGCTAGCTTGATTTGTCAAAGCGAGCTATTAGTCCCATGGGACCGATCCGTGGTCCGCATTTTTTTAGACGGATTTGGACCAAGCTATTCATGGTCCGTTTAAATGCAGGCCATTTTAGCCCGCTCCGTTTGGACCACGGACCGGACTGGACCGGACCGGACCAAAAACTTAATATAAAAAAAATATTTTTTAAAGTTTTACTTTTCATTTTTTCAATTTGTTTTACAAATGTTTTCAAAAATAAACAACAAAACTTAATTTTTAAGCTTTATATTCTTTTTTTTTCCAATTTTTCTTTTCAATTTTTAAAAATAAAAATAAAAAAAAGTCATTTTTAAGCTATATTTTCTTTTTTTAAAATTAATTTGGTCCACGGACCGGTCCGTTAACCTGCGAATTTCTTATGAATGGGTATGGACTAGCATTTTTTTGGTCCGTAAAAATTGGTCCAAATCCGCTCTGGTCCGTTTTAGGGTAATTCGCGAAGGACCGGACAGGATCGGGTTGGCCCGTTTGACAGTGCTAGGTGTTGCCCAGAAACCAGCAACTCGTAGCAAATCATTCTTAGGTCAGCAAAAAATCTAGAGATAAATATATGGTCCATAAATTAAAGTAATGATGGACCCTGAAAAATATCTAATTTAGGGCTTTAATTTTCTTTATTGTCGTCATCTTTTTGTGTCCCTTTCTATATCTCTAGAGGATATACGGCTTTCTTCTTCTTGAGAAGCTGTATTTAGTTGACAAATATCATAATTTGTTTTTTTTTCTATTTTCCAAAAGGCTTGAAAATGACTATTATCTTTGTTTGGTAATATCAAAGCCACTTATTATTTTAATTTGAAATGGAACTAAAAAACCTTGTTATTATATGTAGTTTTCTATATCAAGAGTGAAGTCTTGGATTTGATAGGTGCATGCATAATTTTACCGTGATTAGTCTCTCTTTATTAGTACAAATATTTTATAATATAAGTCGTTTATGATATATATTAAAAAAATATCAATTTTACTCTCTTAAATAGAATTAGTGATATACAAGTCATATTTAAGAAAGTAATATTAATATTTAAACTAACAAAATATATTATTATTATTATTTTAAATTTTCACTATATATATTCAAAATGACTTATGTAATCAAGATAGTATTTTCTTTTATTTTACAATTTCATAGATTGATTCTATAAAATCAAAAGGTTCATAATCTAGCCAGACAGATTTCAAATGACCCCCCTTCTATATTTGTTCCTCTCTTTGGCGAGATAAAATGATTCGTTTTGATAAAAAAATAAAATAATAATATTTCAATTGTGATCTGTCATTATTATTAGATTGGTGATCTTTTTTCTTTTTTCTGTTTGGTGGAGAGTCTTTTTTTTTCTTTTTTATTGAACAACCGATATAAAATATAATATCGGATTCGGATTAACCATTAACTGTAACATGGACACGAGTATCAGTTAATTCTCATGTCTTACTATTGAAAAATGGAGAAGGAACGGAGAAGTGGAGAAAATTTCGCAATTTTTAAGAAAAAATAAAAAATTCTAAAATGAATCTGTATCATATGAATCTTATAGTACAAAACTGTTTTAACTATAAATAATTTTTTATCTGCGCGTGTCGTAATGATATTGACAATTATAAAGCAAGTTTTATGATAGAATAATGGAGGGTTGAAATTGAAGAGGCCAAAGCAGAGCTCCCATTCCGAAAATATTTACATATATCCTTATCCCACTGGCCACTATACAATTACTTCTAACAAAATTACCGGTATTGGTGAATCTCATACAACCTTTGACTTTCCCAAAAAAATACCCTTTAGCTACAAACAACGTCAGCCAGACAATTTTTCCAATTTCTCTCACACCATTCAATCCCAATTCCAATAGTTCCCTTCGCTTTCTCTCTTCTTCTTCTTCTTGTCCCACCCTTTTATCTTCTACTTAGTATAGAGTTTATTGTTTCTGTTTCTGGGCTTCATCACACATTACACATACACACACACGAGAGAATTTTCAGAACTGATTTTTTCTAATTTTCTTGGATTTTAGTCAAATTCTTGAAGGCCCTTTTGGAATTTGGGTTAAGCGATAAAGAAGGTTAGTTAAAGATCGAGTCTTTGCCCTTTTGGAACTCCTGTTTTTTGTGTATGATTATTTTTTCCCTTTGTGAAAGTTTTCATTTTGTTTTGGGATTTTTTTTGACTTTTAATGAGAATGTCTAAATCTTTAATTACTATTGTGTTTGTTGTTTGTTAGATAATTGATGTTGGTTTATGTGAGCAATTAGGAATATAAAATGCAGTCTGGTCCTTTTTTTTTATTATTATTATTATTTCTGTTGTTTTCTTGAGAAGAGATGTTTCTAGAGGTCCTAAGTAGAATTGTTGATGATTAGATTCCAGTGAAAATTGTGGGGGTGTTGAAGAACTGGCTCTTGGTGTTATAAAAGAAAAAGCATTTAATCTAATCATAGTTAATTCTGAGGATAGAAAGAATTGGGGAGAAAGTATTCATGTTATACATTGATCCATGTAGCCGACCCCAATTATATGGGATTAAGGCTATGTTGTTGTATAGTCAAATTCTGAGGAGTTTTGCAACATATGACTTCTGTACAGTTGCTGAAACCATGACTTATTTTAAGGTCTTGATGTTGTTTGGTTGATTTGAATTTAATTCTGAACTTCAGCTTTCTTTGAGTTTCAACTTTGATATTCACAAACTTTCTTAATAGTGCACTTAAGGTTCGAAACCGGACATACTTGAAATTGTTGCATACTTGCTCTTGTGACCGGGCAGGGAGGCGTATTACACAGCGTATGCATTATAACAGCTGAAATGGAATTCAGATGGACATACATACCCTGATTGATTAGGAAATTAAGCAAACTAGACCGAAGAAGGATTTTATTTAAAGAGTATATTTTCCCCTTTATTTTGTGCCTTCAAAATTCGGATTCTTTTTATTTTTATTTTTTATGAGCAGCTTGGTGGAGCGGTCCGTTTGGTCCAACTGCTGAACTGGTCATCCTACCAATTTCCTAAAAAATAAATGTTTTTAATTTTTTTTGCATATTTTGAAGATACATTTTTTTGTATGTATAACCTGGTGGCCTTATGCCAGAATTTCTGGCACAAGTATTCTCCTGGTATTTCCTTATACTTAAGAGCGGAGTTTTCCGATTCAATGAAGTAAGCTTCTGAATAATATTTGTATTCAACTGAAAGGTTGCAAGAACTCGAATGCTGCTCAGTTCTTTATCTATTTTGGCAGGATTGACTTGCTGTGTAGATGTTCAATAAATTTATCATAAGTCGTCTTATTTGCTTCTTCTTTTTTCAATTGGGAGGATTCTTAATGATAGAAGAGAGTCTGTGATTGATCCTATTCAAAGTTTAATTTCTTTGGATTAATCAAGTATTAGGGAACTCATAGACGTCTGAATCTTAGATCTCGGTTACTACAGACTTTACAGAATGCGTTGACTGGATTCAGCATCTAAGGGGCAATATTTGTCCTTAGGCTTGCACTCATGAAATTGCTTTTCCCTTTTTGTTTTCTGCTTTCGGATTTTGATTGGCATGTACTGATTTCAATGATGTGAAATAACTTCTGAGGAAACCTCTTTTTCTTTTCAGCTAGAAATGATGCTTGAAGAAGTGATAAGTAATCCGAAAGGAGGAATCCAAATTAGTTTTGGCTACCAATGCAGTTACGGGAATCATGACGCATATGGTGATGTATCGGATGGTATTGATATTCCATCTGGACTTGCTCGTCGAAAAAACAACAGTTCTTTCTCTTGCTTGTCTGGTGCTGCTTTAAGTGCCAATGCCACACTGGCTAACACAAACATTTGCAATGGGCTGATCGGGGCAGAAATACTGCCTACTTGGGACTCTCCTACTTCGTTCCGAAGGATTCCCTCTTCTCCGTCTCTCTCAAAGTTGGACCTCTTGTCATCTTCATTTCAAAGCAGCATGTCAAACTTGAGTTGTAGTCCGTCCACACCGACCGAGCTACTCGACTACGATTCATTTTCACCAAAGTCACTGAGTGCTCCAAGAAGTGACAGCTTCCTGAATTGCACAGAACTGGAAGTTGCTGGTGGTGCTGCTGGTGAAGACAGGGTTCAAGCTGTTTGTTCAGACGAGAATGGATGGCTCTTTTGTGCTATTTATGATGGGTTCAACGGAAGAGATGCAGCCGATTTTCTAGCTGGAACACTGTATGAAACGATAGGAGTCCATCTGAACATGGCAGACTGGGAAATCGAGCAAGAGTTGGTAAAAGCCTCCGAACATCAAGGTGGAAAAATGATCAATGGAATTTCAAACTCTGCCGAAAACTTTGTAAGTCGAGATTCATTTATGGGAGTGGAAAGATCAGGTGACTCGTACAAGCAAAAGGTGCTAAACAGTCTTGAGCGTGCTCTTAATCAAGCTGAGAATGATTTCCTGCGTATGGTTGAACAAGAAATGGAGGACCGCCCCGATTTAGTATCTATTGGATCTTGTGTCTTGGCTGCACTGCTCCATGGGAAGGACTTGTACCTGCTTCATATAGGCGATAGTCGAGCTGTATTGGCCACGTATGGCAATGAAGTGGATGGTAAAGAAAGCTTACTGGCCGTTCAGCTCACTGATATTCATACTGTTGACAATGAAGATGAAAGAGCTCAACTCATACGTGATCACCCTGATGACCCCTGCAGTAATTTTCGGAGGAAAAGTAAAAGGGAAGTTAAAAGTCACACGAGCATTTGGAGTTGGTTATTTAAAGAAGGTACATTTTACATATATCTCCTTCCCATTCGTGGTCAAAGCCATATTATATGGAGAATATTTTCTCCGGTTTTCCTTTCAAGCAAGAACACGACACAATAGTTCTTTGTAGTATGCTCACGAGTAAATATTTTATAATACCTACATAATACCATTTCCTAGAGATAATCATTCTCTAATGAAACTTGATAGTTTTTAAAGTCGATAGTTCTTTTTTAATGTGAATAATTATAAATAGAGACAACTTAGAAATGCTTTACGTGGTTTATACCTTCATCACAAAAAAGGTCGGTGTTTTTACTATAATCTGTGTTCTCTAATTGCAGAAACATATGAATGATGCTTTGATGGGTATTCTTCAAGTCCGAAATCTCCTTAGTCCTCCCTATGTTTCTGTCCAGCCATCAGTACACGTGCATCAGATTTCAAACTCCGATCAATTTGTAGTACTCGGTAGTGATGGTTTATTTGATTTCTTCAGCAATGATGAAATTGTAAAGCTTGCTCATGCTTATATATCATGCAACCCTTTTGGTGATCCTGCAAAATACCTCGTCGAGCAGCTTCTTATAAGAGCAGCAGATTGTGCAGGTACAATCCTCACACTCTGTTTATGCGCTATAAATTTATTATGCTATTTCTTGGATTTTTGTACGAGTTATTTTCGTGTTATTGCAGGTTTCACGCTGGAAGATTTGATGAGTATCCCGGCTGGTAGGAGGAGGAAATATCACGATGATGTTACAGTTATCGTTATAATCTTGGGGATGAACAAGCGGACGTTGAAAGCATCCACCTTCCTATGAGTGCAGTAAGCAAATCAAGATGAAAAAAAAGTTTCAATTTTTTTAGCAGCAATATTAGGTTATTGATTTGGGACAAAACTATTATTATTATTGTTTCTCAAATGTATATATTGAGATTGTTAGTGAAGACAATATTGTCTCAACCAATGTGTATAGAAAATTTTGTCCAAATTGTACTGTGGAAAACTATCAATGACAGATATAGTCTTATATGATTCATTTTGCATTGCACTAATGTATGAGTTTACAAATTTTATTTGCCCTGACTAATCTGGTAGTATCAGTAGGACTCGCTGGCATACCTGGTAAAAAATTTTTCTGCAAACATACGATAATTGTCGATTCTGAGTATTGAACCGGGATGGATGTATGGTCCCAACCGGAAGACTTCCCCTAGTGAGATAGACACCACTTTGTTAGGTTTTCTTGTATGTATATAATAAAAAAGATAGTGTTTTTTGTGATATTTACCTTTTTTATAGGTCTAATTTGTGAGAATCCAATCTTTGTGAAAGGCTTGAAATTGAAGCAAAAGAAGTTCCATTTTGTGAGATGAAAAGATATTCTCAATATTGCTGCATTATGAATGGTTAAAATAAACCTCCCTCATCATGTTTTTTGCCTTTTTTTATTTTTTTTATTTTTGACATTATTCCTCATGTTTGTGCTCATATTTGTACCCTTTCCCTTTCTTGGAAGTAATCTACTTTATTTTATTCAGTTCTTAGGATCTACTATTCCCACTATCAAATGAAGGACAATGCCATTTATTTTCACCAAGTCAAAGATTTGTGGATCACTAGTGATGATAAATGTTTAAAATTATTGAGTCAGGAGTACACATTGTCAATTTGTGCTATTTATTTTTGCAATTGGTAGGTGTTCAAGTGGTTAAGCGTGAATACTTTTAGAAACTTAAGTCATACTTATTATAATACTTATTTTCATAAGATATGAAAAGGCCCAGAGTATTCTTACAGTAGATGGGAAAGATGAAACATGACCTAACACATTAATTATGACTGTCAATTGAATAGGGTCGGCTCAAGATTCTACAGTTTGAGTTCGGGCTTTAAGATTCGGACCGCCATTTCTCTGAAAGCATGGTTCTTGCCCCCCTCCCCCTTTGAGCTCGTCCATTCGTTGAGTGATCCCTTGCTCAAATGCATTCTTCTTAGGTCTTTTCTGATCTGAGGACTAGCTCTTTTCGAACAAAGAAGAAACTGGAAAAAATTTACCTTCTTTTTTGCCAGGTTTCATTCGATTTATTGTGGATTGACACAAGGTTTTAGTATGTATGGGCAGGTCGCAATAAGTGGCTAGTCTAAAGTTTAGAGCAAGGGCCAAATCGTATAGCCCATTTTACACCCTCTCATGGATTCATTTCTCTCTTGTAACTGTCAAAGATTTTTACTCACTAACAAATAATATCTTTTAAAAAATGTGTAAAATCAAGACTAATAAATCATGTTCAGACCTTAATTTTTTATGGAGATGAAGGAAAATTAGTTGCCTTAGATCTGTTCTTTTTATTTATTTATTTTTTTTTATCCAAACCATCATACTAGGCAACAAAGACTGCAAAGGTGTCCTTTGAGCTGACAAAATAATCAAGAACTTATGACCCTTCTTGAAGCCCTTTTCAGTCATTTGAAAGCCAAAGGTTTTCAGATTCTTATTGGAGCTCAACTTGGGAATGTCAAATGAGTCAAATTTTAGAGGAATATAATTAAGAGAACTCTGACCTTATGAACTCAGTTCAGGCTCTATCACATGTAAAACTGAGTATTTCTGTCCAAGTACACATTATTTTGAGAAGAAATAATAATAGTTTCTATGACCAATTTTCTTCATTTCAATCTCAGGTTTTTTGAAATAAAGCACCTACAAGCAGTGGCGGAGCTATGAAGGGCCTCCAAGAATTTTCAATTTTTTTATATACTAGGTATATATATCTAATGGTTCAGAATAAAATAGATTTTTTTCTACTACGGCCCCCCCTAAACTTTAATCCTGACTCCGCTACTGCCTACAAGTTATCTGAAATTGGACATGTATAAACATATAGGATCACACGCAAGTTGATTTTTCATAGAACATATATATATATATATAGGAGATAAAGATGTGAATCGAATTCAATATTTATTATCTGATAACAAGTGTTTCTAACTAATTGACTATCTCTAGCAGAGTTTGATTCTACACAAATTTAAGTTACATGCAGCGACGGATTCGCGGGGCGGGAGGGGATGGCGCTCGCTTGCCCCAAAGATTGTTACAATTGCAAATTTCAACTTTAGAAAAGTAATTTCCCCAAAAATGTCTTTTAAAATGTTAACTTCCGCCTCCTAAAAATTTGTGAATATTTTTTTTGTATACCCTTTAATATTTATTTATGTACGACTCGTTTCCTCAATATAAAATTGTTGAATCTGTCCTTATTAAGTAACTTTTACAATATTTGTTTCCAAGTCAGTTGTAACTCTTAAATCAGGATCAAATTTTAGATCAAAGAAAAAGTACCACATGGCAAAAGATAGGCCATTGAAGGTTTTGTGAAGAGAGGACTATAGTTTGCTTATGAATATTCTGCAATTATATTAAGCAGAATTATTCCATTTTTATCAAGTGCCTATTTTAGCTTTTCATCATGAAAAAGCAAGACCAATCCAATATTTTCTCTATTGCTTAGCAACTTCCACTTGGAACCTTTGTTACCTCTCTTTTATGTTTCTTGTCATCCTTGAACTAGAAAGAATATTTCAATCTGAAGTTATACTCTTATTGCTTTTCTTTTACATTCATTTTTAGTTTTTTTTACCTTCATGAAATGCACAAACTGTCTATTCCCAAAAAATCACTGAAATATATGAATTGAAAATTGATCTAACCTTAGTAATGAATTCGCAGAGTGGTTACTCACATAATACCAATAAAAAATTAATCCCTCATACTGTCTCATTTGATACGGAATCATACCTTAAATGAAAGCCAAAAGACATCAGAAAATGCAAATTCATAAATCATTTTAATTTAGAGAAATTTCTTATATTTGACACCAACTATTTAGCTAACTAGCATAAATATCAATAATTTTTTATTAGACTATTTTTAGCACCAACAATTTACGGACTGCTCGAATTGTCAAATTAACGAATTCGGCCAAAAAAATCACATGTCTAATCAAAAGGGTAAAAAAGTCTAAAAAAGACTTATATTTGCTAAAATAGAGCAGGTCCACAGATGAGACTATGCACCAAACCCCTAAAAATTTTCAATTAGTCACTTAGTACACGTGCTATATCTTGGTAAATTCAATCCACGAACCCTAATAATTTCTTCACAGAGTGGTTACTCACATAATACCAATAAAAAATTAATCCCTCATACTGTCTCATTTGATACGGAATCATACCTTAAATGAAAGCCAAAAGACATCAGAAAATGCAAATTCATAAATCATTTTAATTTAGAGAAATTTCTTATATTTGACACCAACTATTTAGCTAACTAGCATAAATATCAATAATTTTTTATTAGACTATTTTTTAAGACCAACAATTTACTGATCGCTTTCAATCATTAAATTAACGAATTCGGCCAAAAAAATCACATGTCTAATCAAAAGGGTAAAAAAGTCTAAAAAAGACTTATATTTGCTAAAATAGAGCAGGTCCACAGATGAGACTATGCACCAAACCCCTAAAAATTTTCAATTAGTCACTTAGTACACGTGCTATATCTTGGTGAATTCAATCCACGAACCCTAACAATTTCTTCCCCCATCTTCTTCACAGGAGAACTCTTCCCCTAGCCACATCACCACTGCAGCATCAGCAACACCATCACCATCTCCGCTTCTCCCTCCACGCTACCCCCACCCCCGTTTCTAGTCTCCCTCTCCGATCAATTTGGTTAGCCAAGCAGCTTGTGGTTTCAAAACCCAGAAGAAAGCGCCACAAATCAGTCAATTAAATCCAAAAAAAATTGAATTTTGTATGGATAGAAAGGTTCTCATAACGTTAATGGCCAAGAAAATATAATTTTCAAGGCATTTAACACTCTCAGTAATCAATTTAGAGCAAGACCCACTCACAGTGAAAAGCCATGGTTGAGAGCATTTTCACCTAGAGAGAATTTTTTTCCAACGTTGCCAGTGATGTTAATTGGAGAGGCGAAGGGAGATGGAAGAGCAATAGGTGGTGGGGGTAGGGGTGGCTGTTGGTGGTGGAGGGGCTGTTGGTGGTGGATGGGATTGTTGGTGGACCCCCAGACTCCTCTCACATAATTTTAGACAAGATATACCTGCAGGTAAGTTCCGCAGACCTTCATGACTCACATGTACCCACAAAAATTGTCCATAGCGAATTTTTGCTTGGTGGTGGTGGTGGTGACCTTTGAACAGAGGAGAAGAGAAGGGAGCCGAAGAAGTGATATTTTTTTTTTTTGTAGGAATTTTGGCCGGATTTATTAATTTGACAATTAAAACATCTTATAAATTGTTAGTGCTAAAAATAGTCTAATAAAAAATTATTGCTATTTATGTTAGTTAGCTAAATAATTAGTGTCAAATATAAGAGATTTTTTTTTTAAAAATTTATGTGCGCATTACTATAAATACCCTAACAAATACTAAAAAATTGATAAGAATGCTAAAAATGCAAAAAAGTTGCACTACTTTTCTCATTAGTCATTTGTAATCTAATTCTTGAAATCTAAAGAAAGGATTCATTATAGAACTGCTAACTTAACATCAAAACCCTCCATAATCCACTTGCTACCCACCTTAGTACCTTCCCTATTTACATTTCTCCCAAAATACAAAATTCTCAAGATTAGTCATAAAAGCTCACAACACAAAAAGACCAAAATACCCTCCAAAATTTTCATCAAAGTGATCACATAATATAGCATCCATTAGGGTTCTCATCACTCAAAATCTCAAAACTAGTCAATGCTGAAGAAGAATTAGTGCTCTCTGATGAATAAACCTCTGGATGCTGCTGATCTGGCAATGTATAATAAGCATACATATATGGATATGATGATGCTGATGGGGGCATATAGCAAGTTGGAGCAGCAGTAGAATATGCTGCATTGTAGCTCATTACATACCCTTGGTGATGTGGACCATAACTTGTTGGATATGGTTGATAAAGATGCTGATATGTAGGGCTCAGATTTATCTGATCTTTAACTTGTGTAGGACCCATGGTAGTATTCTCCATTCCACTGCTTGAAGGTGCAACATTAGATGCTGCACCTGCACCACCACCACCACCAACATTGCTGTTATTACTTTTTCGCCCTCGCTTTTTCTTCTTTTTACCACCACCACCACCACCAGTACTGCCACTCATGTTTTGGTTGGTTTTTTGGTCAACCACGACCGTTGACTTTCCGCCTCCGGGTGGTTTTCCATTAACAGGCTTTGGTTCTTTATCAACCCCTGAAAATCTTACAACACGTCCAACAACATGGGCAGTACCATTATTTTTGTCTGTTGGATGAATTTGTTCTTCTTCTTGTTCATGATCATCTTCACTATTTTCACAACTTTTTGAGTCATTTTGTTTCTCATTGTTGTTTGATTTACCCATTTTCTTGTCTTTTCCAGAAGGTTTTTCAGGCCAAATCTCTGCATGTTTCCCTGTTTTGACCAGTTTCTTGACCAGAGTTTGTGCATCAATGTTCCCAGTCACAGTCACTTTGTGCTGTTGTGAGTCAATATTTACTGTATAAACACCTGCATATTTCCAAAAAAGAAAGGGAATTTTTTTAATCACATGAAACAAATTGATTTTTATTAAGACCAGCAACACAGTTGACATAACACTTCTAACTCGAAATAACAAGTACTACTCAAGCTGACCCTTCCCGACAAAGTCGGAACCAAGAGAGGGCAGAACTCCCAACATTTTGAAAAATTACCATGACCTTTGTGTATTAATTTTTCAGGCTTTTAGTCATTTGTTTCTCAAATTTACCCCCAACCCCAAAAACCCTTTTAAAGAAACACCTAAAATAAAAAGAAAGAGTACTTTTTCTAGCTCAAAATCTGAGGGAAAGGGCAAAGAGAAACTTCCATATGATTTTCTTGAAAAAAAATTGAACTTTTCAACATGAGGACTATACATACCTTCAATGCTGAGCAGAACTTTCTTGACTTTCCTCTTGCAGCCTTGACAGTGGATAGAAACCTTCAAATGCCATGTCTGAGAAAAAAAAGGGATTAATCAACTTTAAGAAAGGTAGAACAAAACACAGATATAACACTTGTATGCATATACCCTGTTAGTTAATAGTTAATAGTCGGTCAAATGTCTAACTCGTAATTTAGAAAAGTAATTAAGGATATAGCAAATTTAAAAGAAAAAGGAAGATATTTCAGTTGTATATATATACCTGATATTGAAGAGTTGGCTGTGGGAGTGGTTGTTCTTCAGCTGGTGCACCCATGTGTGGAGAGAGAGAGAGAGAGAATTAGGGAGGTAATTTGAAATGAGGTAATGAAGAAAGAAAGAATGAATGAAGGGTTGATGAGAGAGCAGAGATGGAATTTACTGCTTGATTCGATGCTCTCGCTTCACTACTCTCTATATAACTCTATAGTGGCAAAAGTTGTGGCGTGGTTCACTATCAAATTGTCAACTATTCCCAATGAAATATTGGCCTATTGGTTAAGACTTAGGTCTCGTTATGCAGAGGTTATGAGTTCGAATCTCATCCCTATTTCTTGAATCCCATATTTTCTTGTAATATATATGCCCACTCCCCCAATAAATCATTAAAAAAAAAATAGTTGATCATTCAGGAAAAAAATTAATACGTGGTAATTTTGTATTGATGAGATAGGAAATGAGATACAAAATAAGTATGAAGACTTTATTGCCAAATGACACAAGATGCCTTTCCCATTTCCGGAGAAAATCTTCAGTGCAACCGTTACACCACATCATCACAGTAATGCCAATTTATTGGCTAATGCGAGACAGAATTGGCCTTAATCTATTCACTTTTTGAAGCCACTAATGGGCGAATTACAGCGGATAGTACCCTAGATCGGTCTATTGTAGCATGCCCCATGCCTGGGGAGAGTATTGCCTCACCAGAGGAGGAGAAATATTATTGCCCCATTTCGTGGGGAGAGGGTGTCGAACTTAATATGTCATTTGGATAGCCAACTTTGTTTTCTAGAGTATATTCCCCATTTAGTGCAAGTGTTAAAATCAGTTTTTTGGGGTTACAATTGAGAATCGATCATATATATACTTTAAGAGGTTATAATACTTTTTTCCCTTTACTGCAGTACGATATTGGTATTGGGCGTACATTATACAAATTTAAACTCAAATAATTATAAGCGCTAAAGTGTAACATGAACCATAACCACTAAAGAGATGAATGAGTCAATATAGTGCAACAAATATTGAGATATTGTGGACTTGGGAGAAGTATTTCTTTTAAGATGGGCTTCAATATTTAAAAAGAAAATTATGAAATAAAAAACAAGAATTAAGCAATCAAACACAAATTAGGGTTTTATCTATAGCGGAAAATGTGGATTGAGATAATCAAGGTATGGAAAAAGGCATTCCTCACGAGTCACGATTAGGTCAACTTCTCATTCTCTCTTAATTAAGAAATCAAACTTTGGGTTTACAAATACCAAATCATAGTTGAAACTGTTGTCTTTTTCTGATTGTATCCTTGGTTTTTTTTGAAAAAAATATATTCTATCTACTAGAAATTACTATAGTACCTATTTCTCAATTATCTACTATCACTTTTGTATTCATCCAAAGTTTTATAGGCTAAGTTTTGAAATGTGCCAAGGTATAACTTACAAAGTATTTAGCAACCAACTATATTGAGTTGTATAAAAATAAATTATTTACTATAAGAATTCCAGTGGAAAATTCAAATTCAAATTTTTTTTTTCAAATAATAGTTCAATTACAAATTTTAGCCTCAAAAATTTGGAATTTGAATTTCTTTCGCCAATTTTAGAGGTCAAAATTTGAACTTGAACGATTATTTGAAAAAAAAAATTTGAATTTGAATTTCTTCCGCCAATTTTTTATCATCTCCCGCCAAAACTCAAACACAAATCAAAACCCAATTCAATTTGAGCCTTAGTTTGTTCCGGAGATGAAATTCTGTCCAAATGAATATATGTATAAATTTTTTTATTAGCTAAAAGAGCATCAATCGATGAGAGAATTTTACTTTTGCATAAAAGCTTTTCAATTTTGAGATACACCAATGAAGCTTTCTAGAAGTGATATTCTATAGTACAAACCAACGATGCTTCTTCAAAGTACATTTGATGCTTAGCTCTTTAGTTGTACCATGAGCCAAGGAAGATAATGGAACATGCCATTATTCAACGGCTAAGTATGCAATATTGTTAATAGTTTGACGATGGTGCAAAACGATCAAAATTTGATACATACTGAACAATTTTAGTCATTTTGGGCTATAAGATAAAAAAAAATTAACGGTTTGAGATTTTTTTGAGTGCACATGTGATTTTTAGATACCTAATACGTAAGATAAGTGTTACATACCTAAGAATAGGATAAAACACCTGTTGCAAGCTTATGACATGTGTTCATAAGGAGAACATATGTTGCATGAAATTTAACATCTGTCCAAAAGCATATAATACCTTTCTTATGTACTGAAAAAAACGTGATTCTAACACTATAGAAATGGGATGTTAAATTCCATTCTAGAATTCTATTTGATGTAATTCTATTTGATGAATCCGTAATGAAAAATTAAAGTAATATTTTAGGAAGATGGTAGACCCCATAGTTTACGAAGTTTGAACGATTTTCTATACAATATCAACGGAATCAATTCATTGTAGGAAAGAGGCGACAAGAAGATTATGCATTTATACAATGCTACCTTTCTTTCGCCTTTGAGGTCTTCTCAGTCCTGTAAAAAATAAAAAAGTAGAAAAGCTTTGAGGTCTTTTCACAATTTACTGCTTCAGTAATGTAGATAGAAGAGGGAAGGTTAGGAAAGCTACTTGAGTATTTAATACTGAATTCAGTGTTATATTAACTATATAGCATGTCATTTTCAACATATACAAAGAAGTTAATATGCCTTGATATGTGTCTTTGCTTCTTTATAAAATTTAACAATTTCGCCAAAGGATCCTAAGTTAATAATGTATTTGCATCACACATGAAGGCCTCTAACTCATACCACTAGAAAGATTAAGGCGTATCGTAGAAAATTGGTTTGCTGAAAACAACACAATGATTTGAGATTTGAGTAACGAGTGAAAAAAGTAGGAACATGAAAATAAAGTGCTCAGAACTGACCCCAAGCTTGCTGTGACATCCTCTTGCTGCTATCCGTGAAGAGTATAGTCCCTAAATCTTGAAATTCCTGTATTCGCCAGTTGATTAAGGACAGTTGTGCATATTCGAAACATTAAGGAACTGAAAGACGTGGTAAATTTTTTTTTCTTCCATTAATCACAAAATAGCCGAAGTCATTACAATTAAAGGAAAATCTGAAAATACAGAAAATAAAAGTTATACAATAGTTCAGAGAACTATGATAACAGATAAAAGCCACCCAAGAAATCTTAAATCGGCATGAGATACTTATATTAAAACTAGTAAAAAAAAAACAAATACATCTTCTTCTTCTTCGCAGTATCTCCGTCAGAATTCTTTAACCACAGATATAAGAGAAGATCAGTTTCAACATCTTCATTAAGGATCGACAATTTATGGGACCATGAGCGTATCAACCGTCCTACAAATTGCCTCGGGAAGATGTAGAAAGCTAATAAATAGTCCATATCAAGTCCGGGTTGAATGGCTTCTCCTAGAAGTAGAGAAAAAAAGTCTAGATATGTGAATATTTGAGACAAATCTAACCTCTGTGTCTTGAATCTTAAAGAAAAACACTTTGAAATCAAAAGATTAGATGATTTGAGGTACAAAATAGAGGTATAATACCTAAACAAATGTAATAAAAGCAGAATACTGGTCAAGATTCGACCATTGACCGGAGCCAATGGCCAAATCTGACCAGAGGCAGAGGAGAAAAGAGATAAAAGAGTGGTAGATGACTTGTGCACAAAAGGCGTTACCCACGCCCACCCGCACATGGCTTGATTGTATTTCACGTGGTAGATGACTCTACTCACAGATCGAAGCTGTTCTACTTCAACATTAAGAAACCATTAGTGAGTATTTCAAGTTATTTTTTTTCAATTGCAAATTTCACATAGCTAGAAATGGAATTTCAAGCTAAAAGCGACAAATAAATAACACTTCATTCATGGCCAAGGATAATACTTGGAAATGCTGGTGCAAAAATCCAAAAGTAAACAAAATGCTAGAAATTCTAATTGTAGTGGACAATATTAAACTCTGTTCTTCATTTCAAGCTTCCTTCTAAACAGCAGTTTAGTTACTGGAAACAAGTATTACAAGTTTCAACTGCTCCTTTCAAATATAACCCAGCTCTCTTAATTAACTAGCCACAACTAAACTCATAACATAAGTTATGTTACTCGGACCCTTCGTTTCTTCATGCCATACCCTTGTCGACACGACACGACATGAGTGTGTATGTGTATAAGATACTTATTGGATCTGGTCAACACCAATCACACAATATGTTTTATATTTTAAGTACCCAACACCTAAATACATACCCGTATCCGAGTCTGAGAAACATAGCTCAGAAGGAGCATAAATCATAAATATTTCTAGCTCACAAGACTATTCCTTAGACCTGAGTAAATGAGAAGTCTTCTTCGTACTTACATCGCGATAGGTCATAACTTGAGTATCCAACTTAGACTACTTAGCAACTTAGACCTCCAACTTTGCAGATCCTAGAGTATCAATTGCAAGTAACAAAACTCCATTAGCACACTTGTAAATCATGAACTTAAAAGATTTTAAGCATTTCAGAATTATTTTAATAATGAAAAAATCTCTCAACCAATTGAATTTTTTTAAACCAATTTACGTAGTGAAAGTTCTAGATAATTCGGTTGAATGTGTAAAGACTTAAAGAATGATTTAAGTAGTTTTTCTCCCCCCACATACAATAATATATATATATATATATAAAAAAGATATATTATATGATTTGTGTATGTTACATATTTTTATAATTTTTTTATTAATATTAATATAGGTGCCTCGAATTCAAATTTATTATTCCAAGTCAAAAATATTTATCAAAAGGATTACTGACTTAACAAAATGAAAATGAAAATTCAGCTAACTTAACCAAAAAGCAAAATTAAATTTTAAAAACAAAGTTCCAAAAGAGAAGCCTGAAAAATAGTACTACCATAAATAATAAATAATAAAATAAAGCAGATTACAAAAGATTTATGTTCCAACTTTATCAGGAATGCCACTGCTCCGGTGCCAGTGAGTCGACTCAGTCAGTAACTCGTCATCAGAAACCATCCCATTCTTCTTAAGCTTCCTCAAATCATCTTCTTACTAACTCACTGAGTTGTTGAGTTGTAAAAAATGGGTCAAGAATCGTTCATATACAGCTTTGTAGCTCGTGGCACAATGGTTCTAGCTGAGTACACCGAGTTCACCGGCAACTTTCCTGCGATTGCTGCTCAGTGTCTTCACAGATTACCTTCAACCAATAATAAATTTACTTATAATTGTGACCATCATACTTTTAACTTCCTTGTCGAAGATGGTTATGGTAATTTTCTTGTTCTTATTACTTAGGTTCTTTAATTTTGGGTTTTACTGTTTTTTTTTTTTGTTTTTTTGTTTTTGCTGCTTTGAGTTTGTGTTTATTTGAGAAATGAAGTGAAATATTATGAAATTAGGTTAGTTTTAAGTTAATTTGCAAAAGGCCAAAAGGGTTTTGTTGGATCTAATTTGGGAGCTTAAAGTTTGAGTCTTTCATTTGTTTGAAAGGTAAAGTAACTAGTTAGCAGACAATTGGATCATTTGACAAGAGGTTGTAGCTTAGTTGATTGTATCTCACCTCACCTGTGTCCCCGCCGGGCATCACCGGACAAAAAAATGGGATAATTTGACATATTAATGGAGAATCAGAGTTTTTTTAATATTTTTGTTTTTGTTCACGATTCTTGATTTTTGGAATTCTATTTGGTTATTAACTTAATTAATTGGCAAGTGACATAATGTGGCTTTGTTTAGTCTTTGAAATGTATCATGTGTGAGATAGCTGAAAATCACTGATATTATTTATCATAATGAACTCAGTTCAGACAATTAGCTGCATGCTGATTTTTTACTAGTAAATGTTCGGATCTTCTTGTGGCGTGGAGTGTAATTGGCTCATGAACCATTGAATTTATAATTGAAACATAGAGTCTAGTAACAGAATGTTATATGCGATATTAATTCCAGGACTTTACACGTTAGGAAGTTTGCAGTAGGTTTCAAACTTGAGGCTGTGTATAACACTATTGATTATCCTTAATGTTCTTGTGGAGCATCTTAGATGCACAGATGCATATTGCACGGTTATGAAGTTTTAAGTGTCAATTCAATATCTACCAACAACAACAACAACAACAACCAAGCCTTAATCCCAACAGATTGGGGTCGGCTACATGAACCAAAGTAAGAATCACGTAAGGTCATCCACATGGATGCATTCTCTCCACTTCTTTCGATCCCAAACACAACCCTCATCTAGTTCTGGTCAATTCAATATCTACCAGTTTATAGATATCTTGGACTGTTGGCTCTCATATCCCTTAATCTTCCTAATTTCTCTTCTTTCCGAACGTAAAAGTTGGTTGGAAGTCAAGGTGCTACTAATAGATGCCTGCAGTTTCAGCCGAGTGTTGTCAATTATCTATCCGCGATAACTGATAAGTAAATGCATTAATCTATTTTCCCGTTATGTGATTTTTGATTTAGTCACAATATGTGGGATAATATAACTGTAGATATAGGCATATAGCAGTAATTTGGGATACGGTCATCATGTTGCTTGCGGACAAATGGTTTTGTGCAGCCTTGCCTTTTCTCGGTGTACTTAGTTTTGAGAAGTGCATTCAGTTGAATGTTTATAGAAGAACAATATAGGATGTTGCTGGGCTAGTATTCAAATGATTGTTGTAAAACGTTCTTGAGATGCTACATTGTACACGCGCGCGCACACACAGAGGGACGAAGACAGAGGGGGCACCGAGATTTCTAATAATACTACTAGACATAGTAAATTTTATATGTAGTTCAGAATATTTTGTTTACTTTAAACATGATCTGTTGCGGTTTTGTTTGGTGCTGTATGGTATAGTTGACAATGATAATTTATCTGCTTATTTGTACTTCTATTGTTGCCTCCTACCCTCAAACGACTTCACATACATCCAAAAAGAAAAACAGGACATAATTTCGAAATCTTATTTTTTACTTCAACTCTCTTGATGCAATGTTACATTATGCAGCTTATTGCGTTGTTGCCAAAGATTCTGTTGGTAAGCAGATTTCTATTGCATTTTTAGAACGCGTGAAAACGGATTTCAAGAAAAGATATGGCGGAGGTAAAGCAGACACAGCTGTCGCCAAAAGTCTTAATAAGGAGTTTGGGTACGTCATTGAACTGGAACTATACTTGCTTAACCCTTTGTCCTATTAAGTAGGCAGACATGAAAAATTGTTGATTGTATCTTGGTTGACAGACCCGTAATAAAGGAGCATATGCAGTACATAATCGACCATGCTGAGGAGATCGATAAGTTGTTAAAAGTTAAGGCACAAGTTTCAGAAGTAAAGAGTATTATGTTGGAGAACATAGACAAGGTATGTAAAATGGACTGCGGCGAAAATGGTTCCCTTTTGGTTTCAATTCTTTTTCGCGCATTTGCACTCTCTTCCATTGCCTCCTTTACTCAGTGGTACTTTCCTTACTTTCCGTAGCTATTTTTTGGCTTTTAACGTCGATTTGTGATGGTAGACATTTTGATTTATTTAACCTTGCATTTGCATGTCTAGCTGATTAGACATCTTATTTTCTCAGATGTAAATGTAGTTTTCCTTTTAATGTTATTGAAATCATAGACAGAGCTAGAACATTGATCTTGGGGTTGGGGATGGGTAGGCGCAAATTAAAGAGTAAGTAAGTGACTAAAGGCCTAAATGATTAGGTACCTATAGAATAATTTTAAAAGACGTCAAGGCAACTCCAGGCCTCTGTCAATGTCTTTGATTGAACTGGTCCTCCCGTAAGCAACCCAGAGACCTTTTGAAATCGGTAGTGTCACGAACTATATTTTGTTAAGTTTCTTTAATGTGCAACTAATCTAGTTTCTGGTATAGGTTGTACCATAAGAGTACAAGAAGTTCTTTTTTGGTTCATTCACTTGACGTCTCTGTAATGGTGCACTGCAGACTATTGAAAGAGGCGAAAATCTAACAAATCTTTCAAACAAGGCTGAAGATCTCCGTGATTCAGTATGTTTTCTATATTCACTCTCAGTTCGCACATTCTTTTATGCTTGTTCACGAACATGCTAGAATTGAAAAGAAAAAATGAAAAAAGTAGGAAGGCACACAAACATTTCCAATAATCTCATATTGTTATATATTGCAGGCTCAACAATTCAAGAAACAAGGTACGCAAATACGACGAAAAATGTGGTATCAGAACATGAAGATAAAGTTGGTAGTTGGTGGAATCCTTGTTCTTTTGATCCTAATAATTTGGTTATCTATTTGCCAAGGTTTTGATTGTACAAACTAAAGCTTAAACTTTTAATACCTAATTCTAAAGGGAATATCTGAATTTAAGGTTAGTGGAAAAGTTACTGTCAGAAAGAAATTTCCCTTTAGAACTTAGGTTTTTTTTACAGCATTTTTGTGGTCAAATTAGGTTTACCTAGTGGTGTGAATGCATTTCTTCTTGCTTGTGTAATTTGTTCATTATAGTTCTGAGGATTTGTTGACATTATTCTTTTAGATTTATAGTGAGTATAAGCTTTTGTGCTTGTCATCCTTCTTCTTTTTCTCATTTAAGTTGCCAGAGTTTGATCCTGATAGGAATAACAACAGGGTCGGGTGTGGCGGGGATTAGCTATGGTGCCCCCCAATATTCTCATCTCTGTCCCCGGCCCAGCCCCATTCGGCATAGCAGGAACCTGATTATTGAAGGAATGGATTAGGTTTTCTCTATTTTCTTTTCTTTTTTTTAGGTTAATTTAAATTTTATTCCTCAACCTTTCACACGGTTTATAAATAGACCCTTATAATATGAGGACCATCCATTTTACAATACATGGAATACCACAATCCTAAACATAATCAACCTCACATGTACTTAAACTAAGACAATAACTTAATCGATAAAATATTTATTATCTTATCAAAAGATTCAATACTTGGATGCTCATCTGCGCATGTCCATTATTTTCTCCTGGCCCACACCCTCCCCTCTTCCATCTTCCCTCCACTCTACTGGAAATTCGAAACATAAAACAAATCTTAGAAACATCGATCAAACGACAGAACAAACACGCACAAAAGATCACTACACATCCCTAACTTCAAATTCGTTACGATTTTTGACAACAATATCACTGCACAATATTTATTATCCGAAGTATGCTTTAATTAAAATAAATTAGACTATGTATGTTAATTTAAATATAACAACATATAATATCCTATCATAAATAGGAGAACATCAAAGGAATAACAAACTTAAACTAATATATACAATACCTAAATTCATATTAAATGTACCTGGGACACGCGTTAGAAAAATTCAACTTTAAAATAAGGCTTTATTTATCCGGAAATAGGACTTTCATTTAAATATAACACAAAATAATTCTTGTATTAACTATTGAATTCGGGAAGTCAAAATCTAAAAGGATTACATTTTTTTATTGGAAACACACACACACACACACACACACACACACACACACATATATATATATATATATATATATATATATATATATATATATATATATATTTATAAGAATTACATTCGCAGTAGGTTTAACAGATATGAAGCTTCTCTCTCTCTCGTAACTAATAATAAAAAAAGTGTTGAAGAAATAGTTTAATTTGCTAAAAACACTTTTTACTAAACGATCATAGCGAGATAGTTTGGTCTATAGTCAATATTGTCAGGGGCGAAGACAGGGGCGAGGGGCCGGCGCCCCGATATTTTTAAAAATACTATTATTTATCGAAATTTTATGTGTATTTTGAAAAAAATTATTAGTTTCGCCCCCCCAAGAATTTTTTTTTGCCTTTTTTATTACCCCCAAGAATTTTATCAGTTTCGCCCCCAACACCAAATTCTTGCATTCGTCCCTGAATATTGTGGCACTAATTAGAGAGCCTTGATAAGCTCTTCTTTATTAGAAAATGGGGTTGCAACGATTAGTTATCTAACACTTGCGAAATATTGTTATCCCATATATATAGTGCATCGAGTATTTCATATTGTGTAAAAATATATTCTCTCTAATTTAAAATATAAGTTTTTTTAGAAATTTTAAACAAATTAAGATATTAATCAGAACACAGTAAAAAAACATATGAAAACATCCACGAATCCATAGAATATAAACTCACAACCAAAAAAATATTTAAATCTGACCCTAATTTTCATTCCTTTCCCCTAGCTGAAGTTGATCCATTTTTTGATGATGAACGCTTAATAACTGTAAAACAAGTAAAAAAAACCTGAGCTTGTTTGGAGTTCACGTGGGAAGAAGTGCTTATGTGCTTTAATATAAAAGTTCGGGTAGTCAAGAGCAAAGAATAATCTTGAGACTTGTTAATGAATACATAATTCTCAAGAACAACGAATTAATAGAGAGTTGTATAAGAATTGAACATTTTGACCAAAATAAAAATAGGCAGAATATGATGTAGAGGTAAATTAGTCAATAAATGCATTTTTTTTTTTTAAAAAAAACCTTATATTTTGCAACAAAAAACTCCTAAAAAAACTTATATTCTGAATAGGAGAGAGTACCAAATATTATAGATAACATAATTAGTGTATGTATAATTTTGTTTTATTTAAAAAAAAAAAATCAATTGTGAATCTTTGCCATGTGACACTTTAAAAAAAAAATATACAAAACGAATCTGAACCGTCAAAAGTTTGCAACCATTCTCCTAATTAGTACAGGAAGAGATGCCTTTATAATAACACTCCTACTCTAGAAAAATCCATAGTATTATTGAAGAAAAGACTTGATTCTCCCACATTCTTGGGCCTGTGTTCTATAGAATCATGCCTCCATAATCCAATATCTTAAAGAACTCTACCTAATGGTTTATCACCCTTATATTATTATCCTTTTCTTTCTTTTTTTGATGCATTCATGGGTTCTAATCAACAATTCTTCTAATCCTCACTTTGAGCCAAAAATTATTCTTCTAATCTCCATAGTCACCTCATTTGAGGGTTCATACCTAATATTCTTATTTGTGGACAAAGTAATTTAGTTGATAATATAAGCTTTGATTATCAAACTACTAAATTATTTTTTAGTTGGATACTTATTAGTTACGTCCATTATTTTTCTCTGTCCAAAAATCTGGTCTTACTCTCTATCTTATATACCGTCCCAATTAGGTTACCAAACTGTCAATGCCACTCTCTATATATATAACTTATAGAGAAAAGAAAAGAGCAAATAGCTTTTTCTGCCACAAAACCAATTACGAGTGCTATATCTGCCACAAATTACGTTTTCGTGTTATATCTGCCACAAAACTAGTTACAAGTGCTATATCTGCCACAAATCGTTTTTCCGTGCCTTTTTTGCCATGAAACATTTTATGAGTGCTAAAAATGCCACAAAAAGAGGGAGGGTGAAGGGAAAAATAGGTAAGAGATCAAATTAATTTCAATTAGACCCTAAAATCAAAATTTTATATTATATTGGGTACCTAATTTTATTTTATTTTTAATACTTAACCCTTCTTCCCAAATTTACCAAAACCCTCACCGCTACCTTCTTCTTTCTTCTCTTCCCACATCGAGCCACCACCACCTCCCATCCCGTTACCTAATCCCTGCCCCCACCCATACTAAAGAGTACCAAATCTGACAAAAAATGACTGCTTGAAGATTTGGAGAGGCATGGTAAAGGTGATAGCCTAGCAAAAATGTCTAAGAACAATTAGATATTCTTAGGAAATTGGTCTGCATTTTGCATATTGCTTTGCGAGAGTCCTTTTTGTTCAAGAATTTCGATGGTTTCAGATGCAAAGCGTCTATTTTAGGTTAATTATGTACTACTAATTAATCTACTTAGTATTTTGACTGGTATGTATTTTGTTTAAATTTTTTTTGATGGTTTTAGCAGCAAAGCACTTGGTTAATCATGTAGTGAAAATTGATTAGCATTTTGCTTATTGCTTTGACTTATATGTATTTTGTAAAACAGTTTCTAAAGGTTAGAGGAGCAAAGCATTTGTGAAATTTATTATATGCGTCTGAAATATAGATCTAGAAGTGCTTTCATCATATTGATTGCTATTCTTGGTTAATTTTCAGGGGGTATGGGTGGGGGTTAGGGATTGGGTGGCGGCGGTGGCTCGAGGTGGGAGGAGAAGGAAGAAGAAGGTGGTGGAGGCTTTGATAAATTTGGGAAGAAGGGTCAATTATTTAAAAAATAATTTATGTACCCAATTAAATATAAAAATGTGATTTTAGGGTCTATTTGAAATTAATTTTATCTCTTACATATTTTTCCCTTCACCCTCCCTCTTTTTGTGGCATTTTTAGCACTCATAAAATGTTTCATGGCAAAAAAGGCACGGAAAAACGATTTGTGGCAGATATAGCACTTGTAATTAGTTTTGTGACAGATATAGCACAAAAACGTGATTTGTGGCAGATATAGCACTCGTAACTAGTTTTGTGGCAGAAAAAGCTATTTGCTCAAAAGAAAAAGAAAAAAGAGGAACCGGAGAACTAAAATGGGACGCGTAATAGTTTCCAAAATTAAAACAAATTATGAGACAAGAAGTGAGATAGATGATTCCAAATCTTTTTCCGTGATTCCTTGCTGGATCAGTAGCCTCCCAGTTAGTGTCCCATTGCTTCTGTCAAAAACAAACTCAACTAAGACAAATGGTGATCCCTCTTGCCCCATCCCTGTGGATAGGGTTCTTTCTAAATCATCAACAAAAAAAAGCATATTATAATTTCAATTGTTCTTCTTCTTCTTCTTCATGAGCTTTGATCATTTTGACTCATACAATATCCATTTCTTCCACTAAAGTCAAAAGATGGATATAATATCCAAGTCTCTAAGAGAGAGAAGGAGATGTCATAGTAGCCCATTCCATGGGAGGAATGGGGTTGGAGCCTTTATAGATTGACAAGAATAAGAAATAACTTACAACCCTTTTTTTTATTATTATTAGTTTTCTTTTTCCCCTCATTGGACACAATGTTGATAAGCTTCTTATCCATCAACATATATATATGCCAATTCACTTTGTCAGTTCAATGTAATTTGATCAGTGAAAGAAAGGACCCCCAGAAAGACTTTTGATCACATGTTGATTGGATTCTTTCATACAATTATATGGCAGCTCATTCAATTCCCTCTAGCTGAAATGTCACTAGGACATAGGGGGAAATTGATCAGATTAATCACAAATTGGTAGGAAGCTTTTCACATATTCCTGGAATTTTTTGGGATATTTTTGGTCAAATTGGATTCCTGTAATCCATTTTCAAGGTAAAAACGGATTTCCGAAATTCGCCTTCAACTGACCTGGACAATTTTGAGGAGAAAGTATAAGGAGAGAATCCGTTTTCAGCTGACATGTACAATTTTGAGTACGAAGTACAAGGTGTATATTGTTTGATCTTTTGGCTCATCATTCTTCTCTCCCTCAGTGTGTTAAAGAATGTCAAGAATCCAAAGTTAGGATGAAAGATCAAGAAAGACATTCGAGCTTAAGATGTACTACTTTGATAAAAAAAAGAACTTTAATTATCAAACGTGTGAGTTGCTCAAAGTATTCCAAAAATTAGAAGAGTTAATAGAGTTTTTAACTATTTATAACACTTAAATACTTTTAGTACGCTATTTCTATCCCTTATATCTTTTTGGCATTTTTTTTATATTGATAATCTATATATTTGTGAGAGACACTAAATCTATCATGTCACCATCCATCAAGGCATTTCCGACTAAAATACACACTTATTACACGTGACCACGATAAATGATTAAAACATGAATAATATAATACTCTCTACCTTCGGATTTGAATGTCACATTTTAACTTGAGCTAAAATTTAAATATCATCTTTGATTTGAGATATAATTGAAAATTTACATTAAGATTATTGAAATTTTACATTGCTAATTTAAAAAATGAGACATTCAATTTCGGACATTCATGTCTGTACGACAGAGTAATCGACACCTTTCCCTTGTTTTTCTGTTTTGACACACTCGACCATACTTGGATAAATTGGATTTTTGCAGAGTCAGAGACTACAACCTTCCTCTTCCTCCTGTGTGTGGGACATAAGAATTGCACTTTCAAACAATGATTAATGGGAAGCTCTGGAACTCAATCTGAACCTTGTCATTTGCCTCTTGGCCAAATGTTTCTATTTTGGGCCCCCAAACATATTGGATCATTGCACTCAACTATATTATATAATATTACGTGACAGAAATATGAGTTCGAGATTAATTTATAAATAAATACAACGTGACTACGAAGGTCCTGAGTTAATAAAAGCTCGAAATTTTATTTATACACATTAAATGATTGCATATTGTTGATTGCAAATGCATAGTATTTAGTCACTTTGATACATACTATGTAGTAAAGGACTAATACATGCTGATCATAGTAGCAATCCAAAACAAGATCAAACATTCGACACAAAAACAGTAACACTTGAATGATACATTAACCTTTTTGAACAAGAATGAGCTTCCCTAATTACATGAGCTCTACATATAGTACTATTTGATAATGGAACATTGAATTAAACCTCTGGGCCAGGCCAGGCTTTCCCAGTAAGAATCAAATTCTGAATGTGCAATTCAATCTGAGCTCAGATAATTAGTTTTACCGAAGATGGGATAACAAGTGCCCTAAGAAGAGAAAAAGGCCGTACTCAATTAATGCATAAGACTCCCGCATAAGAATGGTCTGAAGGAAGGTCCCTCATCAGCAGGGTCTGGTGCTCTAAGAAGAAAGAAGAAGAAAAAAGGATTACAAGGAAACCATGACTAGAAAATTAGCAATCATCACAGACAAATTAAGTAATTGATGATCACATATCCCTAACTTCAAACTCATTCTTATTTTTAACAACAATATCAAACATATGGATGGACTTGAACTTGGTGAAATCTCTAGGAAGAGAGATGAGATGAACGGTGGATCTCTTATGGAACTGAAGAAGATCAGGATCATCATAATATCTTTCCCATCCCAATGCTGATAATTTTCTTTCAAGAAGAGCATAGGATGTAATAACTTCATTACTAGCGACATGTACTAACATTTTGCGACGGTTTCCGGAGCCATGATACTCACCTGGGTTCTCAACAAGTCTAACCACTCCGTTCTTGAATACCCACACACCTGACATTTTTCAAGAACTATATATTCTCTTGATTTGTAGACTAAAGAAGTTATATTAATGATGAAGAAGAACAAAGTTTTAAGGTTGATATGTGATAATGAAGTTGAGGGCATGATGGGTTTATATAGGCAGGGACGAAGACAAGGTGGCGGGTGGAGCAGTCGCCCCGAAATTTTTAAAAATCCTACTAGATATAGTAAGTTTTATATGTGTATGAAATATTTGATCAAATTCGTCCTTCCCCCTTCCCCACCATTTTTTTTTTGCAGTTTTTGTATGTAGTTCGGGATACTGTTACAGTTTTTCGCCCCAAAATAAAAGTCCTGGTTTCATCCCTATATATAGAGGTGGGCTGATCATGGGTGATATGGCTAGTTTGGGGGGGGGGGGGGGAGGGTGTTATTTTTTTCCTTCTATTTTTGGACGTGATTTTCATAAGGGTATATTGGTTTAGATATGGATTTTCAGCTAAGATATGGGGTATATGTGTGTAGCTATAGCTAAGGTGTGGTTAGATAATGTTTTTGTTTTAACAAATTCAATAAAAGTTAGATTGTTTATGAGACAACATGTTATCTTAAATATATAATTTTGTACTTTGCTATAAATCCGAATACAAGTCAATATATTTTTATTTAATTTTTAGTCTCATTATTTATTTTAGTATTATCAAGTTGTTATATGTTGATCCCTTTAAGAAAAAAATGAATAAAACATATAGAAAAATGAAGAAGTCAAAGGAGAAAGTGCATTCTTTCAATTTATTAAGATTGTGACAGATGATGAGATAGAGAGTTACAAATAATTCCAAACTCGAGAACAATGCAGAAATACACTAGGCAATAATTTTTTGTCCAATTTTCTCTCATCCTCTTTCTTATTCTATTTAAATTTCTAAGTGTCTTTTCTTAAAAGAAAAAAAAAATACATCTATAAATATAGAATCAGGAGGAACCTAAGAGAGAGTAAAAATTAATATGTAACGTTATTTTAAAAATAGACCAATATAATAAGATAGAAAGTAAGACAAATGATCTGAAATCAAGAGATACGTAGTGTCAAATGATACAAAGGGTTGGGGGAGAGGGGTCACGGTGTTTGGAACAAGATTGATACTTTTCTGGCGGGAGGGATAATTGGATTGATAAGAATCCAACTTCTTTATCCAATTCCTAAGCCCCACAAACTATTAAGAATCGTGTTTGAACATAAATTAATTTCAGCCTATTTAGTTTCCTAGAAATTTTTGTTTAGCTCGAATAGTATTCAATGTTTAATTTCAGTATGTAAAGTCCCTTATCTATTTACGGGCTGCATATAGAAGTTTCACTATCTCTTATGCAGCGGAATTAGGGCAACCCTAAATTCATGTCATCCACGTGCTTAATGAGCGGGAGAATAATGGTCAGTTTCAATCTATAAAATTTACAAAATACAAAAAATTAGTATAAAAATGGTTATACAAAGGAAACCCCAAATTCTATTGCCCTAATTTGGACGAACCCATTTTCCCTAAGTCCGCCGCATAAGAGGTGGTGGAACATCTATATGCACCCCGTAAATAGGTAAGTGACTTTACAGGTTGAAATTAAACATTAGGGACTATACAGGCGAAACAAAAATTTCTGAGGGATTAAACAGGCTAAAATTAAACATTGTAACTATACAGGCGAAACAAAAATTTATGGGGGTCTAAATAGGCTGATTTCCCTTTTAAGTTTAATTAGAAACTCTAATCCTAATCGATTCTTCCAGAATACTGATAAAACAGAAAACGACTCGTACTTTGCATTTGTTATCATCATATTCATATTTGGTGCTAACCATATCATAACTGTCTATATTCGAATTCGTACCAAAGCCATTGTCTAATTAAATATAATATATAGGAAGTGGGTATATTGTGATCCAATAATTATTTTTTACTTGATCTTGAATTTTTATTAATGGAAATACTCATAAGTTTTCATACACTTGTGATATTTGATTTGTCAGTCAAAATATAGAAAATTCTCATAAGAATATAAATACACGCTTTAAAGCTTTATATTCTTTTAAATACACATGATATCTATACATGTACAAGGATAAAATGGTTAATCTCAACTACACATATCTCTAATATTAAAGATTTGTCATAGTGATATAGTAAATTTAAGTCATCAGGTAGCCTTTTTTTATTGCATTAACAGACAACTTATCTATGCATAGATCGGATTAATCACCTGAATACATGAGCATAAATCTGTCTGATTAATACAATGCACATAGTATAATTTTGAAAGCACGCTAGTCAGTGGCGGAATCAGGATTTTATTTTAGGGGGGGAGGGGTAGGCGTAGTAGAAAAAAAATCTCTTTTATTCTGAAACGTTGGATATATATATACCTAGTATACAAAAAAAGTAAAAATTCTTGGGGGCCCTGCCCCTTCAATGCTCCGCTAGTGACGATAGCAATGATGTGAAAATAGTATTTTGAAGTACCATATGTGAAAATAGTTTATGGACATCTATATTCTCTCAAAACAGACTGACAATGAGAAATGTTAACACATGAAATACGAATGATACAAATTTCTTTTAAGCAATCAATGTAAAATTTTATATTTCAACACATAAACAATTTCCATGTTAATTGAGATATAAAGGCGATAAAAAAGGATGCCTACAAAGTCTAGAATTGGTAAAGAAAAAAAGCTAAAGAAAGTCTGCTCAAAGAGCTGAAAAATCAAGAACTTTGGAGGAGGTAGGACCAAAGTAAGAGATTCCCATTGCTATATATACGTGAGGATGTGGTCATTTTTACAGCTAATTCCGTAGACTAGTTTGAGGCTTATAAACTGTTTCCTATTGTATAACTCATAAAATTTCATTATTTAATACGATGTTGAACTAAGGATCTATTATTTGGTTAATTGTCATGTCTATTTTTTACTTTATCTAATTCTACTTACTTGTCTCTTTATTGAATATGTCGGAAGTGTTTTGTCAATTACATTAACCTTTTTTGACATATTAAGAATTTTCATTTCTTATGCATTAATTATTCCACTAAGCATATTGGATAATGAGACTCGGAGTCAAGACTTAATCTAAAATGAATCACTATCTGTTTTACAACTCACGACTTAAAAGGACTGAATATTTTTTATTTTATTTTTTTTGTAGTTAAAAAAAAAGTGGAAGGTTCTGCAAAGGTATAACAAGCTAGATTCTTGTCTTTCATTTATCCCAAACCATTGGAAAGTAATTGTTGCAATTATTTTGCAGGCTTTAAATTTAATGACCTACAATTTTTCCAATCCTCAGACACCATGGGTCTTCTTTCCCTCGTAAAAAATGGTCCTGTGACCGGAACTATCCCGACCAAGGTCAACATTGCTTTTCTAATGACAAAGATTTGGTTTGGCCCCCAACTTACGGGACATGAGATTCAAGGTGACTCTCACTGCATAAGGTGTAATACTTAGCTTCCGTATTATCGACTGGTGACCTGCCCTGATATCATAATATCATGTCCCTTGCATGAGGACCTTAAGAGCGATACATAATGGCACGTCTCGTGCCTACGCCCCTAAGAGCAATACATTGGTTTGATAACACTTATGACCACCTATTTTGCAACCGCAATCGTTATACCAAAATTAATATTTCAAAGTGCTATAAGTAAAAATTAAACTCATACATCTTACATACCATTCAATCTTCATATGCACATCACATATGGATGGGGCTCACACATTTCCAAACTAATAAGAGAACAAAATAAAGAAAGAAGAGTGGTTATTCAAATTATACAAGGAAAGAATATATCTCTTTCTCATCTTCAAGAATAATGAGAATGCTAGAAAGACATTGAGCTGGCACTAGAAATTAGGGGTAAGTAAATTCGATTTTTTATCGAATTCCGACTGAATTCGAATTCAATTTGGTAATTCGGCATGAGTTCGCTAATTCGGTCACGACTAAATTTGAAATGGTCGAATTTGGGACGAAATCAGTTGGACTAATTTTGAATTTGGTGTGATCGAATTCGAATTGAATTTTTAAATAATTAAATATTATTATTATATAATTAAATATGTATAATAAGTAAATTAGTAATAAAAAAATCCTAACTTGTTTCCTTTACCCTAACCCTATCAAATTGATTTTGGCCTGTATTTGGACTGATTTTAGGACTGCTGTAAATTGTGCTTGATTTTGTATAAAAAACAGGGTATGAATTGTGTTGTACTTAACTAGATTCTATTCAAAATTGGACAAAAAATGGACTTGATTTTTGCAGAAATCTGAACAAAAAATGCACCCTCCAATTCGGTCGGAATTCCGAATTCATCAATTCGGTCGGTTTCATAAAGTATGAAAAAATAAAAGAACCGAATTCAAATGACCGAATTGACGAATTCGAATTCGGTGCTCACCCTATAGAAACTGCCCCTGGCCTCAAATTCATAGCTAGGGCTGTCAATGGGATCCAAAGACCCAAATCTAGACTCACATTTACTAGACTCAAATCAGATATAAAACAATATTTTTTGGATCCAGCCCTATATGGATTTGGGTCCAACACAAAACTAATGTGAATCTAATAAGATCCATATTGGGATCCCAATAGACTCAAGAGATCCAACAAACCCACAAGAGATCCATATTAGCCCCTCATGCCCTCACATTCCACCATTCTTAAAGCTCTGTCTTCTTGTTAGAGTTGGCAAAGAAGAAAGAAGAAGGGGAATATTCGATATATAGTTAATCTAAAAAAAATATATATATTTAGGGCTAATAAAAAAAAACCTGGGCTAATTTAAAAGAGCTAGGCTCACATTAGGCTTGTTTTATGCCTTTTGTTCAAATATGATTTTTTTTTTTTTTTTGCGTTTATTTGGAGAAAATTTATATTATTTTATATAGAGGTGTGCATTCGATATATGATTTGGTTTTCCGAAACAAAATTTCGGTATTCGATTCGCTTTTATAATATTTTATGAAAAATAAATTGAATCAAAATTATATGAAAACTAAATACCGAAATTTATGTCACCATTCATTATTTTTAATTTTTAATTTAAAAAAAAAAACTAACATTTTACAAGTTTTTATTGACAAAACAAAAAATGAAAATCAGACTAAAAAAAAAATCTTTTTTAAAAAACAAAATCCCTCACTTTTGTTTAACAAAAAAAAAAAGTCAAAAAGCATAATACATTTTTAAATTAATAAAAAAACAAATCAAAATTACCTTCTTTTTTTTATCGAAAAAGAATGGAGAAGAAAACGTGATTTCCTTTTCTTTTTTTTTTATGCAAAACTTATTTCATTTTAAATCTCCAGATCATAATGAACGTACAAGGCTTGAGGGAAATTGCCATTATCACTTTTTAGGATTTGTTTATGGGTAGACCCAGACCCATTGAGACTCAATATTGTTAGGTCCAGACCTTAATTAAAAATGTCTATACCCAATATAGTAAGACTTGGACTCAAATTTTTTTATAGTAAGTCTGGGCCTGGTTCCTAAATTATGAATCCAATAGGCCCAATTGACAGCCCTGTTCATAGCCATGTTGGAGATCCTTGATTTTCTTCCCAACATCTTTGGACCTCTCTTGAAATTTGGTGCCTCATTACAAAGAGCAAAAACAAAACGTTTCTTCTATTTCTCTTTAAACTTTGGTTGGGTTCGGCTCCAATCACCATAACGGGTCAAAGTAGGTCCTAAGGATCATACGTCGTTTACAAAGTAATTACAGACCGCGGCAGCAACACAGCTCTCAACGTCGGCAGCGAGAATTGAACACTTGACCTTTGTAATAACGTATCAAATCATTACCAACTTAGTCAACTTATGTTGGTGTTAAAAGGTTGTTTAACATGCACATTTTTAGCCCCAAGAAACATTCACCTTTTTCCCAACATAAGTTTCACCTTGGTCCAAAGATTAAGAGAACTAAGAATCATAACATATGCAACTAGTCTAGGCTCCACACAAATATCAAAAGAGATCAATTTATACAAGCCCATGTGATTTACCTCTTACAAAAACCAAAATCCAACTCCACAATTTCTACTTAGATGAAAAGCAGTGATTCACAATTTGTTGCCAACATCAAAAGAGGCACAACAGAAATTCTTGTGAGTGGAAATATGCACACACATTTCTTGTAAACCTCAGCTTTTTTGTAAGAAAAGAAAAGCAGCTATCCATCTATCATCTTAAAGAAAACTTTTTGGTTTCCTACAAAAGACATATATTTGCTTAAAGTTGTGTAATAATCTCTAGAGAATAAATATCTTGATCAAGAATTAATGTTCTAATACAATATGTGCCATTCGGATCTTCTGCCGAGCTTAATTTGTGTCACGGTTTTTATCTTATTATCAATAAGCTGTTAAAATATATGTTTTTCCTTTAAAAAAAATTATAACACAGTGAAATCTTAAAGGAGAAAGTAAGACATGTGACACTTATTGATAAGAATCTAACTGGGCGACTCCAAGGGCAAATTTGGAAGCCTTCATACTTCAAACCTTCCAAGCTTGCCTTTGGTGTCGCCCGGTTAGTTTCTTATCATTTATCTATAATAAAACCTACTACGTATAAGTGCCTGAACATGATATTAGACCATCTATTAGAAAATGTCGATTCCATGTTTATTCATTTTTAAATGCTAAAATGGAACTTTTCTACTAGAAGTTATATGATCTTTGAATGAACTTTGTATCCTTTAAAAAAAAAAGTTGGGTTTTTCCTTGCAAAATGAGCTGCCAATTAAAGAAGAAAGATTGATATTATAACATAAATTAGTGACCACTCCTTCAAAATGAATCTATTCTAGTCTAACCACAAGCAAGAATGATACTTATATAACTTAAACCTCATTGGATATGCAAAAAGGTGAGTACTTCCTAAAGCTAATTTTAGTGAAAGTGAGTTTTTTTTGTGTTTTGCTATAATGGGAATAAGCACAAATTACATCAAGAAAACAATGATTTTCCATCCTCATCACTAGGCTTATTCTTTGTCATAAAACAATGGTATTAGACAGAAAGATTGAGAATAAAGTGATAAAAACATATTGGGATGAAGGACAAATTCCATCACAAAATTATAATTAAGAGAATATTAGTGGATAAATTAATCCATGATAATCCTAAGGACAGTGACTGGACTATATACCAATATTTAACATAAGAATTGGAATGTGAAAAAAAGGTTTAAGAATTGATGTAATCGATTTAAGCTTTATTCTTGGAATGATGTAATAATAATATTCTATACTCAATCTAGTGATCATATGCAGTGACGGAGCCAGAAAATTTTCTTTTGGGGGGCAAAATTAACATTGACAAAATAAATTCATAAAAGCATATAAACATTGGCGGAGCCAAAAAAAAAATTTTTATGAGAAGGACTCTCGAGAAGAAAAAATAAGTATTTACAATGGAAATTAAAATATATATCATGTTTGATTGTTGAATCCAAAAAGAACAAGCTTGAATAAAAAGGCCCCAAAGACCTCTTTTTTGTATGATTAGACCAAAATAAAAGGCCATTTAGAAATATTATGGGTATTAGAGATGAAGTTGGAGGAAACATGAAGGGCTTATTATTAATGTGAACGAATATTTTTTTATTTTTGATAAAATCTTATATTATAATCTATTAGTAATTATGAATTTTTTGATGAAATTTTATAAATATTATAATCTCTTACACAATTAAGTTTGTTACAATTTTAACCAAAATTGTTAAGATATAAGTGGTGTAATTCCTATAATTCACTAACTAAAAAATCTAATTTTAAATCGTAAAGTGATTCAAAATGTTCACTGGGATGAGATGTTATAAAAACAAAACTAAAATTAATAATTTTTGGAAAAAATTGCCCCCCAGAGCCCCCCCTTGCTCCGCCAGTGATCATATGCTTAGATTTATCAAATGTTTTAATTAGCTTTGCTTTTCAAACACACTATTTGAGCCTTTTATAGTTCTAAAATAGAACAAGTAAAGTTTGTTTTTTTAAAAACCTTTTAAATATTTTCAAAAATTATAATGGTAGAAGTGAACTTTTCAAAATCTCCAAGGCAGGCACCACCTTCCAGTCCCTTAGGTCTGTCTTTGAATTTGGGGGTCTAGCGCGTTTGATTAAAAAGCAACTGTTACTCCTCAGAAATTTTAAGTATTATGAATGTCTCCAATTATTTACGGAGTGCCATTAGTGACAAAAAACATGATGATTTTGAGGGGCAATTTTGTCCATTCAAATTTTTAATTATAAAAAATAAAAAATAAAAAATTCTCCCCAACTTGACCGTTCCTGACCCGATCAGACCAGACCAGACCAAACCATCTTCATCTTTCTTCCTAAGAAACCCAATTCTAATTCTTCATCATTCATCATCTTCATCAACAAAGCTTCAACCAAAGCCTCTTTATTGAACAAAGTCCCAAGAAAAATCCCCAATTAAAAGAAAAATTGCAGAATCCATACCCAGTCAGGAAGAAAGCTGCAAACAACTTAATTGGCAAGTCTCAACCCAGCTCCGAACATGAAGGATTTCCTTATTGCTATAGTCAAGTATTGAAATCTGTTTGTTTTATTGATTTTCAGCAGTACCAAGAACCTGGTCAAGCTATAACATTGCAAACCAAGTCCAATTATAACTTTTTGGATTGGAAAAAAGAAATTTCCAAAATTCATCCGTACCTGTTTGGATCCATTCCAGTAGAAGAAAACGCAATCATGACTTTATTTATGATCTCTGTAACACGAATTTTGCAAACCTGTTGAAGGCCAAGTGAGCCCAAAGGCCTTGGTCCTTCTTGAATATCATCCATGATCTTCTGAGAGCCACAATATAACTGTTTCCGTCAGGGTTTCAGATTCTCAAAAATGAATTTCCCATGGAATTCTCAATCTGCGATTTTTCCCCATTTGAATGGAATTTAAAACATGAATCTGTGGTTAATTATCTTAAGTTTCTTGCTTGATTTTTTATATTTTGTTTCTGAAGAAGCTTCTTCTGAAGAATCATCGAAAGGGCCTGTAATCAGCGACTGGTGATGGTGAAATTTGAGTTTGAAGATGAAGATTTGTGGGTTTGATTTATTTTGTCTTGTTATTGGTTGTTAGATTATGTTAGTAGTTAGTGTAATTATTTTGCCCATGATATTTCGCATGTACGGGCTCTGCACATGTGCACCACCATCACTTCTCGTCGAATTTCGTCACTTTTGAGCATTAATTGCACTACGTAAATAGTTAGGGATATTTATAGCACTTAAAATTCCTGAGAGGTAACAGTTGTTTTTAAAACATAGTTGAGGGTATAAATGGTGATTAACTCTAAAAAATATTATAGTTTGAAATTTTGTATTTCGCTTCAAAAGAAGAACACTAATATAGTTGAATAGTTCTGATATGTACCATATAGTTTAGAGCTATGTGAGTAATTTTGAATTATAATTTTCATGTGCAACTGTTCCATATCAGAAAAATTCAATATATTTGTATTTAACGAGACTCCTAGTCAACCCATCACCCCTATTACATGAACAATTATGTCTATGAGCTAAGGCCTCATGATAGGCCCAATACGATAGCGATTTAGATCGGCCCAAAAGAGACCAAATTCAAACTTTCAGTCAAGAAAGCCCAATGGCGTATATGGGCGGACATTGGCACATTGACATTAACATTAACATTTTGCGGTTTGAATTTTCTGCAACACTTCATTTTGTGTGAATATTTTCTAAACATTTTCGACATATACAAGAGGTACATTTTTCTTGCTTGAGTGTGTCTTATACTCGCAAAGTTTATTTCTTTTACTGACTTTACATCTACATCGGTGCGGATCCAAGGAAAAAGACACATCTACGACTACAAATACAATGCATCAAACATGTATATACATACCAAGAAGCACTGGATCAAGTATGAAGAATTGATCGAAAACAAGAACAGCCAAACTGGATTCTGAAACATCAGAAGTCCAACTCCTATAATTGGATTCATGAAAAACACTTACTTTTACTCAATTGGTAAGCCAAATGACTATCAATCACAAGTTGATAAATAAGCAAACCTCAGAGTTAGATCATTGCAAATATCGACTTTGGAAACTCCATCTCAACTATAGCACACCGATTTGTACAATTCTGCCTGTTTGTTCGAAATGATCCTCACAAATTGACCCTTTTTATAGTAGATGAAGACTATGGAGAAGGGTTGGGGTTGGTTATGTTTGGACAATGCACGAGACAATGTTACCTAGTGAATTATGGCCTCTCGGATGAGCATGGGGAAGAGCTGTTCCGGTGGGTCATCTTCCTACAGGTGAGATACTATTAGCTGACACTTAATCTGGATACTCTTCCACAGTAGTTTGCTCGTATAACTATGAGGACGGGAAGGAAGAGAAAAGCATATATAATAGGTTTAGTGTAGGAAAGTTCCCTGACTCAATTAACTTCAAGCATCCATATCTTAATGGTTGTGAACTATCTTGTTTAAGTGTAGAAACAGAATATCACCTCCTAAGGTTAATGTAAAGATTGAAGCTAAAAGTACTGGTTCTTGCTCAAATGCGAGAAGAGGAAAGGTGACAAATACTGATATCGTTTTCAAAAAACAATAAAATCATACCGCAACAAAAACCAACACTGGCTATCGGCTACTCTACTTACTATTAGCTAATTTGGAACTGAATCCAATAGAAATTGACAAAAATGTAACAAGCTTTCAACTTTTATATTGCACTAGTTACATAGTTCAGGGGAACACAAGGCCTTAAAGCTCCCAAGCAATGCACAGACAACAAAGAAATTTCTAGCAACAAATGCCAAACTATGAGGACCTCTATGGTTTCGCAAAATAAGCCAAAGAATTCAAATCAAAACTCCAAACCTACTCATCAATAATCCCTTCTCATTGATAATCCATCAACGGGGTGGTGGCGCAATTGGCTAACAATAATAATATTATGAGAAAAATCATAGTCACTGTAACAAACACAGAGAGCAAACAATGATAACAAATATAATGCTCATAAAAATATCATCCATTAATCATATCATATTAATTAAGTTCAACAACAGTTCTAAAAAAAACCTTACAAAGTACAACTCCCCTCTTACCAAGATCCAAAATTAAAATTTAAAAAGCATAATTCTCTTGCAAGAATACCTTTGAATTGGTTTCAAAGATCATCCTCCATTCTCAAGTACTCCCCAATATCAGCCTGATGATTAACAACAATCTTATTAGGATCCATCTTCCTACAATCTTGAGTACTCTTCGCCGCAATACCGAATCCCAAAGGCACATCCGCCATAGAAAAAACAACAACCCCATCAAACTGATTAATATTCTCAGTGATCCTACCTAACCCACCTTTCAAAACAGGATTCCCATACAAAAAACTCATCTCTGAAGTGGGTTTTAGCCATACTTTATGCTTAGAATTAGCAGCCAACAAATTCAAACACTGAATTGTCAAATGAAATTGACCACCTTTAGTGAATTTCCCAATCTGGGTTCCTAATGAAATTAAATTTTCTCGCTTTATATTCGTTGCTCGCTTCACTAATGATTCGGATACGTAGTAAACTCGATTCTTTTGGAGACGGAAACAGTAACGACCTGGATTGGAATCTGGGCCTTCGAGAGATGGGTTTTCCACTATGTTCTTGAGATTGTTTCCTACGAATTTGAACAGCTTTTCGAAGACCTGGGTCGTTTCGTTCTCGTCTAGTGGCCTCATCGCTGTTCTTCTCCTACTCTGTTTCTAGGGTTTTGGGGGTTTAGGGTTTAAGGTTTAAGAATAAACGGATTTAAACCTAAAAGGAGAGGCAGATACGAGTATCCGGAATAGCGAACCAAGACCCGGTTGAAATGGGTTAAACATCCGTCAAGGGGTTTTTTTTTTTGAAGCCTGATTGGGCGGTTGCCCAATATAAGGAGAGAGAACTGCCTCAGACGAGGAAGAGATAGCTCTAGAAAGGAAGTTTAAACCTTGACGCACGCAGGCGGAGGGTATATAATCCACGACCTCAAAGTCCTGCCCCACTAGGATAGGACACCTTTGATGATATCCGTAGGGGTTAAAAGTGGAAAATGCCCTTAAGAATATGTTTTTTTTGTACCTATTATGGCAAATTGGTGAATTTAGTCCCCAAACATAGAACTTTGGTGATTTTGATCCCCTATATTTCTTTATTTTTGGATCTCAAACATATTGTGTTTGGTGGATATGGTCCTTCCGTCCACAGCTGTGATAGTCAACCGTCAGCCAACAAAAATTTAATTCAACAACACTGTATTGAAAGGATATTTTGGAAAAAACAATATTTTTCTTCTTCATCTTCAAAAAACTTTAAAATTAACATCACCCATCTCTTCTTCTTCCAACCCACCCCTACTCCTACCCCTACAGCCCCACCCCACATCTCTCATTTTTCTTCTTCAATCCACCCAAAGACCAACAACTATCCCCGCACCCCACCGCACCTCTCTCCATCTTCTTCTTCAACTCATCCATAGACCCACCCCCACCCAAGGCGCTCTCATATTCCATCTCTCTTCTTCATCAATGAGACTTAGTTAAAATAACTCTGAATTAGAAGCAAATGCAAAACATTAACAATAATCCATTAAAGCCCAAACCAAAGAGCACCAACAAAGGAAATAGTCGAGAAAAATGAATGGGTAATTTGTAAAATTCTGGAAAAAAAAATTGAAGCTCATATGTTCAATTGATTTAAGGTTGAAAGGGAATTGAGTAAAATTTGGGTGGATGAGTTAGATGAAGAAGAAGAAGAGATGGAGGATGAAGATAGAGACCAAAACTACCAATCGTACTATGTTCTGGGATTAAATTCACCAATTTGATTTTTTTTTTTTTTGTGAATTTCCCAAGTTAACTCTGGTTTCTAGTAGTTTTTTTTTTTTTTAAAATTAAATTAATTTTTTCCGCAACAGTTGTGGACGGAAGGATCATGTCCACCATACGCAATATGTTTGGGGACTAAATTCACCAATTTGCCGCCTATTATTCCCTTTATTTTATTTTATTTGGTCTTGAACGCGGCGGGTGTGCAACTCACATTTTACGAATCGACTCGAATTAAATATTTAATAGTAATTCTCTCACAACACAATAATTCAGTACTTTAACACAGGAATTCTATTTCATTTATAATATTTTAGGTCTGAACTTTTGGAACGTCGGTAAGACATAAATTTTTACCTGAGAAATTCAACGTAACGACCACTCCTTTAGTCACCCGACTCAACCTCGAATGAAATTTCAGACTGGCAAATTCCCTACCGCTTAGATAGGGAATAACGGGCGTATAATAACAATCTCAGTAGGGGGTAGAATCATCGTTCAAAATTAGGACCCAACAAAGCGTAGATGAATCAATTCGAGGTAACTGAAATCTGGTTAATTTCATTTGGCTATGTATTTGGTAAATATTGTTCTGGTCATTGAGAATTTATTTTCAAAGTAATCGTATGTATGGTTGTAGAATAAAGACAAGTATACTAATGTTCTATATGTTGTCTTTACTTGTGCAGGGGAATAAAAGAATAAAATAATTGTGTGTACATGCTGGTAAAAGAGGAGGGTAAAGGCTTTACAAGCTCTTTTGGTTGGGGATATGGAATTCAGGGACTAACGCAAGGGGCGGGTGGGGCAGTCACCCCGAGATTTTTAAAAAATTTACTTGATATAGTAAATTTTATAAGTAGTTTGGAATATTAGATATAATTCGCCTCTAAATATTTTTTTGCAATTTTTATATGTATTTTAGCATACTATTACAATTTTTCGCCCCCAATCTAAAACTCTTGACTTCGTCTCTGATGTGGATGAAGTTTTTCTTCAGAAAGTGAAGCTAGATATTGCTAGCTTGATATAGAAGATGATTTGGATTTCTGATATGAAGAAACTTACCAAAAGTAGTAAAGGTCAGGGGAATGATTTTGGAGAAATTTTATTTTGGTAGGTTAGTAAGTTTAAAAGTTACATATAAACTAATTAATACAATACACGTAGGCTCAAAGTCAATTCTCTTTCCTATGTGTATTGTATTCATTGACTTGAATGTAAGTTTTAAACTTACTCATCTAGCAAGATAAAACTTTTCACGCTTTTGATGTAAAACGGGGAACTTTCCTTTTATAGAATGGTCTAGGCCCTTTGTGTGCAATTTAAGTTTTAAAAAGAATTCTTTGTGTAGTTCTTGTTTTATACTTGGTCTCCAAAGAAATCTTGTTATTTTTACGAGCCCTAATCTTAAATAAATATGATTGTTTTACTCTCTCCTAAAATTTAAAAAGCATATATTAAACTAACATTAGTCGGAGCCGATTTTGTCGGGCGTCACACTTAAACTTAAGTTTAAAGTGAGGTTTTCATTCAATTATAAACATAAAAAATTAAATTCACAAATGTAAAGTTTATAATTAAATGTGGCTTTGTAAAAAAAAATGAGAAACAAATTAGGGAAAGTTGCCTTGAAATGATGGTTAGAGGTTGTGGTGGGAGGGAGATTTAGCATGAACCCTTACCGTTTTATTAATAACAAAGTTGAAAGTACATAGAGAATAATGTAAACCAAACTTTATAATAGAAACATACAATAAGATTAAACTAAAGGGCAAAAAGCATTACACACTAGTAAATTGCGACCGATTCTCCTTTTTTAACACATAAACTAAATTATGTGATTTTTAAACACTTCAACTTTGTAAAATTATAAATTTCAGCACTTCCAAAAATATTTTTGAAGAGTGGTTATGTTAAAATTAACGGCAAAAATGGATGGAAGTGCTAAAATCGATACTGCTACAAAGTTGAAATTGTAAAACCCACAAAATTTAATTTAGATGTAAAATAAAGAATCAATGATTGTTAAGTGGTGTACAACACTTTTTTGCCCTAAACTAAAATGAAGAATAACTAAGAGAATTACCCGACCCTGGGCCTGGGCCGTGCTAGACTGGTCTGCGTCTTAGATCGAGCTGGGCTGGTTTTGGTCTTGCGACGAACTGAACTAGTCTTGGGCATAGGTGGGGCCGAACTAGCACCAAAACCCAAAAATGTCAGCCCAGCCCGACCCAATTTCATGGCCAAACCCGCTATACTATCAGCGGGTTGGGCTACGGCGGCCTGATTGCCCTGAGTGTCGAATTTATAAGAAAAAGTGAATTCACCTTTAGGTACCCCATTTGGTTTCATGATTTCACAGGTTTTGAACACTTCTTTCCCACCTCCACCACCACCACCACCACCGGTGGCTGCCGTAGAATCAAGAAGTTGTTTGATGGGAAGACGGACTTCACCAATAAGTTTATCACCCAAAACCATTTCACACCGAATCTTGAAAACAATAGTTAACTTGTCAAGGCGAGCTGCAAAATCGTTGATAGTAAAATTCATGGGAACTGTCCAATAAGGACTGGTGTCGCCGTCTTTATGCACCGGAGTTTTCTTCTTTTGCTTATCTTCTTCTTTACTGCCATCAATGGTAACAACGACGTATACATCCATTTTTCCGATGAGGTTGACTCTGTTCAGTCCTTTTGCTGCCATACCCATTATCACTAACGTTCTATTCTCCATTTTCACTATGATCTTTGATTGATTCTGAGAGAAGGAAAGAGAGAAAATGTGCTTTTGTCTTTGATGAAATTGAGAAGAGACTCAATTCTAAGAGATTTATAACATGGTAATAGAGACTAAGTACAGTGGAGATGACTCGTATGATGGTACAGTCTTATGAGTTTTAAGAGCTTTTATTATCTTTATTCCTCAATATAAATTGTCGTGATTTCTATTTTTTAATATAAATTATTTAGAACATGTATTAAAAATAAAGAATTAAAAAAGTAAGGTATTTTTTTAGTTAAAATATCACTATTACTCTTTTAAATATAATTTGTATATTACTTAATTTTATTTAGTAGAGTAATATTTATATTTTAGTTTAAAAATATTTTTTTATTATGTAATTTAAATGATTTTATATTATGAAATTAAGGGAGAAAATTCTAATTAAATTTGATCGATGGCTCAAACTATTCCATCTAATTGGATAGAGAAAAAAATATGGACAATCATGCTCTAAGTCAACGAGTCAATAATAGATGGCCATAATTCCAATAAAAGAATAATAAGAGTCCATCCAATCTACTGTAGTATAGTTGTAAGAAAACCCCCCATCAACTAACATCAAATTGTCTTGTTTATTTATTTTTGAGCAAATAGCTTTTTTTGCCACAAAACTAGTTACGAGTGCTATATCTGTCACAAATCATGTTTTTGTGTTTTTTCTGCCACAAAACTAGTTCCAAGTGCTATATTTGCTACAAATCGTTTTTCAGTGCTTTTTTTGCTATGAAACATTTTATGAAAGTCTTTAAAAATGCCACAAAACGAGGGAGGGTGAAGGGGAAAAATATGTAAGTGATAAAATTAATTTCAAATAGACTCTAAAATCACATTTTTATATTTAATTGGGTACACAATTTATTTTTTAAATAATTGACCCCTTCTTCCCAAATTTATCAAAGCCTCCACCACCTTCTTCTTCCTTCTCCTCCCACCTCGAGCCGCCGCTGCCACCTCCCATCCCATCCCGCCACCCAATCCCTAACCCCCCACCCATACCCTCTGAAAATTAACTAAGAATAGCAATCCATATGATGAAAGCACTTCTAGATCTATATTTCAGACACATATAACAAATTTCACAAATGCTTTGCTGCTCTAACCTTTATAAACTGTTTTACAAAATACATATAAGTCAAAGCAATAAGCAAAATGCTAATGAATTTGCACTACATGATTAACCAAGTGCTTTGCTGCTAAAACCATCAAAAAAATTTAAACAAAATACATACCAGTCAAAGTACTAAACAAAATGTAGATTAGTTTGTAGTACATAATTAACCTAACAAAGATTCTTTGCATATGAAACCATCAGAATTCTTGAACAAAAAGGACTATCGCAAAGCAATATGCAAAATGCAGACCAATTTCCTAAGAATATATAATTGTTCTTAGGCATTTTTGCCAGGCTATCACCTTCACCACGCCTCTCCAAATCTTCAAACAGTCATTTTTTGGCAGATTTGGTACTCTTTGGTATGGGTGGGGGATGGGATTGGGTAACGGGATGGGAGGTAGTGGTGGCTCGATGTGGGAAGAGAAGAAAGAAGAAGGTAGCGCTGAGGGTTTTGATAAATTTGGGAAGAAGGGTCCAGTATTAAATATAAAATAAAATTAGGTACCCAATATAATATAAAATTTTGATTTTAGGGTCTATTTGAAATTAATTTGATCTCTTACCTATTTTTCCCTTCACCCTCCCTCTTTTTGTGGCATTTTTAGCACTCATAAAATGTTTCATGGCAAAAAAGGCACCGAAAAACGATTTGTGGCAGATATAGCACTTGTAACTAGTTTTATGGCAGATATAGCACAAAAACATGATTTGTGGCAGATATAACACTCGTAACTAGTTTTGTGACAGAAAAAGCTATTTGCTCTTTATTTTTATGTTACCTAACATCCTTAAAATAAAAAAAAATAAAAAAAGCACCCAACATCAAATTGTCAGGTTCGATCAAATTGAAGCCAAAAGCAGACAAAAGGCAACATTCTACATACATTTAAATCGTGATATTTAAATTATAATTTTTTTTACATTAGGAATTGAGTAGTGTCTATTTTCAAAAAGCTTCCTTCCAAATTTTAGAAGAACTGAATTATTTGCGAATAAGAAATGCATGAATTAAAAATTTAAACCTATTCATAAATTGTAATAGTTTTGCTCATAATCTAGTTGAATGAGCAAAAACTAATTTTGTATTTGGGTATATTATCTCTACTGATATCCCTTTAATATCTTAATTGTTAAGGATGTCACTGATTATAACATTGCGTCCCTTTTTGATATCTCCTTAATATCATTTTTATTTAGGAAAAAAATGTTTAATTTCACGTCACAAACTAAAATATAGAGTCACAAGCTGCCCAGCAGAGACTAATAAGCTAATCAGTCAACAAAAAATTAAAACAATAAATTTTAATATAAAAACAAAGATTTTTGAGTAATTACAAAGCAACTGCCCTTACCGAAATATTAACGCGGGTTTCCCCAAAGTTAAAATAAATAGACTTCCTCTTCTTTTTTTAATGAAGAAGCTACCCAGCAAAATCCGATAAGAATTGTCTATTCTCATTCTGTGTTTCTTCGATATCATATCAATAAAAAAAATTGTTATGAGTTAATTTTTCCTGTGAGGGTTTTACTATTTTTTTAAGTTATAGTTTTTTAATTAAAAAATAATAAATTCTTATTAATAAAATGAGAATAGAAGATTTTTTGGAAGCAAAACCTAAACAAACAACTTAGTATTGGCACAATTTAAAAAAATAAATATGGATATCCACGGGTGATGCAGCCGACTATTGGGAAATAATCTATTTCCGATGTGTAATGATGCGACTAATTCTATAAAAGAGCTATTGGTTGTTTGTGAGTTTCGATCTCGTGCACAACTAGTATTGGGGGAAAGCAAAGGCATGATCACATTTTGAGACAAAGAAGTGTCTCAAAACAGGGCAAAAATCGATCTCTAAACTTAGAGCATAAATCATTTTCTGCAATTGACATGTGATGATCTTGAATTGCAATGCGAATTTGCCTATATAAGTTTGAATTTTGAGATTAATTTCAGAGCTCATTTCTTTTCTTGTCTTTTCATTTATTGTCTTTTTTGTATTTGTTTAATGGTTTAATAGTTTTGCTTTTGTTACATTTTTTCTTTAATTGAAATGGTTGAGTAAAAAAACTCTTGTTATTCTGCTATTGTTTCTTTCAATTTCTTAATAGACAAGTTACAAATAGGTTACAAAAAAATGTTGATAAAAAAATGAGGGAAATTTTGACGCATTTTTCTTTTCTCATTTTTTTTTTAATGTTAGAACATATTTTCCCAAAATTCCTTGATGGAAAGTGATATATTAATACTCTAGATAAGTTCAAGGTCAAGGACTTTACGTTTTTTACTTCAATGTCAAAAATCAAAATTAAGAAAAGTTTAAGGGCATGAGCACCTTTTACCCAATAAATTTTACCATAAGGTATAGGCCTGTCAATTGAGCCTATTGAGTCTAAAATATTGAGTCCAAATTCATGCTCACTAAATTGAGATTCAAGTTGGATTTCTATTGGATTGGGTATAGATCTTTTCAACTAGAGTCCGGATTCAACCACATTGGGCTTTGGATCTAATTTGGGTCCGCTCACTAATTTTATTTATACTCAATTTTATCGATCGAATTGTGAATATTTTTTAAAATAAAATAAATAACGATTATTAGCGAAATATTTTGTGAAAAACAATATGCACCGTAAATTTAACATTAGCATCATATCATTGGATTCATATAAAAAAAAATCTTAATTGGGTCTTTGGGTCTCTTGTGTCTATACAATTATAATTTAAACCCACAACTCTTGAGTCACATACTTGACTTGAATCTTACTCATATGAGTTCAGACACAATCTAAATATAAGTATAGAAAAGTCTATCTATACACAAATTAAATCTTATGAGTCAGGATATATATCTGGGCTCTTAATCCCAATTGACAAGCCTAATAAGGTAGATTAGATTTAGCATTATGGAACAAACATAAAGATAGGCCAGACTTAATTAGACTGTGGATTCTTAATAAGTAACCAGGTACATAAGACATTGCATAATGGATTCTTAATAAATACATGTTGATATTGATAATATATGCCCAAAAGAGGTCATAGCGAACCATTCATAGACCACAAAATAAGCCGATCTAGTTTACAGTTTGGTGTGATTTCATAAAAAAAAAATTCACTTCTAGTATAGTGTTAGTATCTCCTTAGTAACTTTTCTATATATTCTAGTACATCACCGTCTAATATATCAACAAAATTATTGAATTAAAATGAATTAATGAACTTAAACTAATAGCATTGTTCAAATTGTGATAACAATAAATTCGTGAAGACAAATAAATATCTATGTACCAATATGCCATAAAAGAATCACAACTACTTTTAAAAAGAGCGAATTGCATACAACTTGACTGCTCAGACATGAGTTAAGTACAAGTTGGCGATGATAATTTTGTTTAGTTGATAAGATATTTGTAATTTCATATTTTAAATTAATATTTAAATTTCTCTCAAGACATATAAATTTTGTATCACATTTGAGTAACTACGTTTGTAGACTAAAAAAGACAATAAAAAGAGGAAAACAAAAAAGTTGAAGGAATCACACATGAATACGAGTTGAGGCCACAAATAATGGATACACGGGACTTTAAATTTCAATAATCCTTCTCTTTATGAGTGATGACCACAAAATGTCAAGGGCTCATACTTTCTTACAATTATTTTTGTTACTATTACTTTTTTTTTAGGGGTACTACTAAGAACTAGAAATTTAAAAAAAAACAATTTATGCCCTACATTTTCTCTTTCCCGAACATGGATTTCATTTTGCTAAAAGAGAATATCAGAGGGGGAAATGAAAAAATTCAAGAAACTAAAATTCAAACAAAATTTATCACAAAACATTTCTTATTTCAGCAAGATAAAAGAATCTCAGTAAGTAAATTATATAAATCTTAACCAAATTAAATAAAAAATAGGCAGCATTTTCGTGATCACCAAAAATTCAAAGACCCACCACAAACTTTTTGAATTTTAACAAACTAATTTGATCCTAAAAGAAAACTAATTAATAAACATATATTGGCTTTAAAAATTTAACACCATTGGATATGTATAATATATCATTGAACAAGTCGTTTCTTTATTTTTGGATGTCATTCAAATAATTTATAGACTTTATAAATTAAAAGAAATAATGAAAAATCAATCTTGTAGCATAAAGTTAAAAACAATACATAGAGTTAGCAGAATAAATAAACTATTGAGCATTAGTTAGAATCTTTTAAAATTTGTACTGAATATATTTTCATAGGCTTAGATTTAAATTTTTCGTTTTTAATGGGTCAACAGAATTCTCACATTATTTTGATTTTAGCTAAATAAATCAAGGAAAATGCCTACCTCTTAAAAAACATCGACTAAAATGGCTAAATTTCCAAATTGAGTGTGTAAAAAGACTGTCATACACTTTTTGGGGGTTTTTTCAAGATTAATTTAGTTTTCCTTTTTTTAAATGATCTACTCTATCTATACCAACTATTCTACTACATCATTCCCTATAAAAAACATTAATCTTTCCCCTTCTTCCAACTTTCAATCTCAACAAATGCTAAAGGAGTTGTCCAATACATTTTCTTGGAGAAGACAATGAATAATAACTCCGATGCTTGGAGAAGATGATAAACTACACATTAAAAATCTCTCACATCCCGCTTCACCCATCTCCTATCCAAAAATCAAAGACCACCGCTGCCCTTCACCTCTACCATCTTCGGCGACCCAACACCACCACCAAACTTCATCTTGTTTGATTGGCTTGGAAGAATGAGTAAATTAAGCAAAATAGAGTAAGTACTTCTATAGATTACAAATTTGATTGAATTGGGAATTAGAAGAAACAATTTTTATTCATAACCTGCTCAATTACTCTTATCAAGTGAAACAAAGTTCATTTCGAAGAAAAAGAGAAACAAAGTGAAGATTAATGTTAGATCTGGACGGTGTTATGTTCCGGAGCTTCGCCTCTTCATCCACCGTCCACAACGGTGATTTGGGTGGTTGTTATATTTCGCAAAACGCAAATCAAGCCTTGGAAAATGTTCTGTTCTTCTTAATAAAAATTCTTTAGTTTTGGGAAAATGTAGTCAATTAATAAGTCAGTGTAGCAAAAAAGATTTAATTTCAACTGACAACATTACGATAAATAAAAATTGGGGGAAAAATAAAGAAATTGAATTACCACACCAAATTAGGCTTTGGCATACAAAATTAATATTAATCTAGTAATTAGGTTCATACAAAACTAGTATTTTACACGTCATTTTTATAGTAATTATATTCGTTCTCCATTGAACAGTTGTTATAGAAAAATAAGTAATCTATATTACACTTGTTTAAGTAACAATACATTACTTAGTATATTGAGTGTCATTATTATAGTAATATATATGGTGTTTTCCTTTTAATCGGTGTTGTATAAGATGTGTTATAGTACATTGTGTTCTGATACGCAAAATCTATACTAGCAAGTATACTAGGTCGATGTTGTAGTAGTCAAGGTCGATCCCACAGAGAATAATGATTAATTAATTCCTATGTAAATAATTCTACAATGATCAAAAGCAAGTAAAATAAATCTGACGGTTGATGATGATTTAATTAAATTAAATTAATTAACTAACATAAACAAATAACTTAAACAAGAAGTTTGATAAGAGAAAGATCTAAGGCACATGAATTCACTAAATTAACCAATATATTATCCTTACGAGATGTTATTCTAAAGTGAGTTTCATTAATCGATCGATTTCCAATTATATCTAATAACCTCTTTCAAGGCTTATCAAACCTATTCTCATGAATAAACCAACTATATTTCTATGTTGATTTTAACCCATAAAAACGCATTAAACATATGAATTCATAAAAATCGCACAAACCATACAAGTATATGTCTATCTTGCATGCAATTTATGTTCAGATTATTTAACCTAATTAACAAGGTCAGCTGTCGCAAATCTTCCAAGTTAATGTAAAGACAATTTGAGTGGTAGCTAATCACACAAAAGCATTAAGAACAATAATAAGAAATTAATTCCACAACACTCATCGAATAACAAAATCACAAGAATAATATATAAAATTAATCTAACTACATCATGGCCTTAGAATAAATGTTTAGCTCATACTAGAGAAAAATTCAATAACAAATTAAAACCTAGAATAATCTAATAATGACTGAATTCATTCCTAAGACTATTAAAGAGTATTTATAGCAATAGAAATCTCCTAGCTTAAGGTAATTGACATAGATCAAAACTCTCCCTCCTTTAAAGTAGTTGACATAAAATACAACTCTTCAAGATTCTTTAAAGTAGTTGATATAAACCAAAACTCATCAACATCCTTTAAAGTAGCTGACATATCTTCTCTTCTAGTATGTAAAGATGTCTTTTCAATTCCAGCAACTTCTTTCTTTTTCTGCCAGTTCATTTCACTTTTACCCTTCAAAAGACCATTTTGCCCCTAAAAATGCAAACACAGGGAAGTGAGGATTATACCATTCTAAACTCAAAACTCGATATGTAAATACTTTTTAAAGCTCAAAATTACTATTAAAGTAGAAGAAAATATAGATAAATTTACGAGTTATCATGTTCTAACAAATACTAATTCTAATTTTATACTAATAAGTAATCTAATCATTATTATATTATTTAGATTCATTCTTCCTTTATATTTTTTTACTAAATATGCAAATTATATTTTTTTTACTAACTATACAAATTTGTTTTCTAATATTATTGTTATAGTAATTATTCCTTTAACGGGTGTTATATGTTAACAAGTAATCTAATCTATTTAATGTTTAAGTAACTCTACAATACTTAATATATTGAGGATCATTTTTATAGTAATTCGTTTTCCTTTTATATAGTGTTTAGTAAGACTATGTGTTCTAACAAACATTAATCTACATAATGTTATAATATTGATAATCATTGTTATAGTATTGTGATTTGTTCTTCATTTCCCAAACATCATATATTAACAATTAATCTAATCTACATAATGTTTAAGTAACTCTACAATACTTAGTATATTGATGATCATTGTTTCTATTCTCTCTATTGCATATATTTGTTTTCCATTTAAATCGGTGTTTTATAAGTCTATGTGTCATAACAAACACAAATTCTAATTCTTTACTAACAAGTAATATAATCATTGTTATAGTATTTAGTGTTAATAATTTTAGACCACATAATGTATTAGACCAAGTGTTATAATACTTAGTGTTCTAACAAACACTATTTTTTTTAATTTGGCTACAAAATAAAAAATTTGGGGTAAATTTTAAAAATATACCTCAGAATAAATGGTTCAATTTATAAATTATAAAAGTTGATCTCGGGGTCAATTTGCTAAAAAAAATAAATTTGGGATCAAAATAATATTTTATAGGGACTTTAGGATAATCAATTCACAACCCTAGAAGGACTTAGGGTAAGCAATTAACAAAAAATATATGGATTTTACGTGCAATTGGTGAATAAATATGTACCGAAATTGTGATAGTGACAGTTGGGGTAAAAAGTCATGAAAAGAAGCATGGAAAATGCCAATTCCGCTACAGGTGTTCCGCACCGTGCGAAATATTTAGTGGCTGATGGATCAAGAAACTGACGGCAGTGATCATTTGGGTCTCAATACTTATCATTAAAAAGTGTAAAGTCAAATGATATCAACCGTCCGATTCTAAATATGACGAGCACTAAAATTTTCATACGGTGCGAAACATTTGTTGTTCCGCACTGCAACCGGATTAGAAAATGTAGATAGGAGCAATTAGTGCATTAACTTTTACTTGAAATAGTCATTTAAGAGTATTAAATATGTATAGGGTAGACTCTTTATAGGGTAGAATTTTCATATTTTTTTTCTTGTAGTATTTAGTTTTTTTTCTTTTTAAATATCTTGTTTCAAAGGCAATAGTGCCTCTAAATTAGCTTAAAAGAAACAAAGGCATCGAGGGAAGAACAGTAATTTCCTTAAACTTCCAACAACTTTTGAAAATGAAGCTCAGTAAAATGAAAATGAAAATGAAAATGAAATGAAGCTCAGTTAAATTTTAAACTTCCAAAAAATTATTTTTGAACAATCCATTTGAGTTATTGTTCATGGTGAAAACGAATACAACAACAACAACCAAGTCTTAATCCCAACAGATTGGGGTCGGCTACATGAACCAAAGTAAGAATCACGTAAGGTCATCCATATGGATGCATTCTCTCCATTTCTTTCGATCCCAAACACAACTCTCATCTAGTTCTAGCAGATTCATATCCCCTTTTATCACCTCCGTCCAAGTCTTCCTCGGTCTCCCTCTACCTCTTACGCCATCTATATTACACAATCCTTCAATTCTCCTAACCGAGCATCACTTGGCCTTCGCCTAATGTGCCCAAACCAACGCAAACGGTTCTCTCTCATCTTGTCTTCAATAGGTGCTACACCAACCTTCTTCCGAATAGTCTCATTCCTCACTCTATCCATTCTCGTATGCCCACACATCCATCTTAACATACGCATCTCCGCTACATGCATTTTTCTCGAATATGACACCTCTTAGTTGCCCAACATTCCCGTACTCATATAATAATGCCGGTCTAACAATGGCTTCAGAAAACTTTCCTTTCAATCTCGACTGTACATTACGATCACACAAAACACCCGTCGCACTCTTCCATTTCAACCAACCAGCTTTAACTCGATGCGCTACATCTCCGTCAAGCTCTCTGTCCCTTTGAATAATAGAACCAAGGTATCGAAAATACTTACTCTCTGAGATATTTTTGTCACCCAAAGTTACTACAGTTTGCTCTGTCGTTCTGCTAGTGCTAAACTTACACTCCATATACTCTGTTTTACATCTACTAATCCTAAAACCTTTAGATTCTAATGTTTGTCTCCATACATCCAACTTGGAACCCTTTTAAACAATAATTTGAGTCGATTTTTAATCAATCGATTTGAGGGGTTTAACATTGTCCATAAATCAATTGTCAGTTAGTGATAGCGTGATGAAGCAGAATTTAGACTCAGACCCGCAGAAACCCCACGCCCAGAAAACCCGAAAAAGGTTGTTCAAACTTCAAAAAAAGAAACCTCCCAAAAACAGAAGAAATAAAAAGGGGAAAGAAACAGGAAAGAAAAGCTTCTACAAATCTATTACTATCACTTGTCCCAAAAAAAGATTTCAACTTGCCACATCTCATCTTTTTAAACCCATTATTACACCAGAAAATTCCTTTATATACACATAAAGAATCTGCGTACATCTTGTGTTTTTATATAGTTCTTATGGTAGATTTCTTGGTTTTGATTCTGTGAAATTGTGAATGGCAGCTCCCTCGTTCTTCCCCCTTTCTCTTTTTACAGGTAATTTCTTGAAAAGGGTTTCAATTTTTATGTGTTCTTATTGCAAGATTTTGGGATATTCAAGAATAGTTCCCTAATTTCTTAGAGGAGATACAAAGATGACTTCTTTTTTGGTGTTGTGGGTCTTTGGAAATCTGCACTTATGTTGATCTTCAGTTACAAGTTGAACCCTTTTGTTCATTTCATGTGATTTACATAAAGAATACCGCCCTTGGGATTCAATTGGGTTAAGTTTGGAATTTTTAATACTAAGGATGGGAATTGGGAATGTGCAGGATGTTTTAGTCTCTAGGGGGAATGGAAGAGCCGGGGCAGTTTAAGAGGACGCTGATTGATGCCACCGCTGGGGCGATTTCTGGTGGTGTATCCAGGACATTTACATCGCCACTTGATGTCATTAAGATTAGATTTCAGGTTGGTTTTCAATTAATTTGTATGTTGCTTAATGTGCCACTGAAATTGTAATCTGAATAGATGATTTTGCTGCTTTAGTTTGGCCATAATTCTGGCAAAAAAGTTTCATCTTTATTAGTTTACGGCGGTATAGATTTAGCTAGTATATTAATCTGCTTTTATGTCAGGTTGAAGTTAGTAAATCTTGATTCGAGATAAAGTGCCTTTCCCCCCAAATATAGTTTCTTCTTCTAGCTAGTTTTGTATAGTTTTGGTTCTACATTATAAACGTTCGAAGCAATAATTTTCTCCTCGAATTAGTTTTATGATTATTTTGTGAAAAGTGAAAACCAAAGTACTGTTTAGTATTTTGGAAATTTGCACATGTTCTTTTATGTACAACACTTCTAAGTATTTGGAAATTTTAAAGCCCAAATAAATAAACAAAGCCGGAGTCCTTGAGATAGATGGTTTATATGCCTGATTCACAAAAGAATGCTTAAATTTTAGCAGTTTGAAAAGGATTCTTTCTGTTATCAAAAGTGCAGGGGAAGTTTGTTTTAGATTGTAAAAGCCCTGTTCTTTGTCTTCATTGTCATTATATTCAGCTAGGGTTTAGGATAATAAGTGATTTTATAATCAAGGAGATTAATTTGGTTAATGGAATTGAAGGTCATTATCTGGACCCTCTTCTGTAAAGATTTAATGTTGAGAATGGTATATGTTTTTTTATGGAAAGGAACAATCAGCAACATTCATATAACAAAAATAGTCATTTGATAGGACTCACGGATAACTAAGAAGTCTAAACTCTAGAAGTAAGGGCCACAATTGAAGAGTTATTTTGAGAACTAATTGGATTTTAACTGCTTAAATCTCTTTCTAGTACCAGTAATGTTTTAGTGTCTAGAGTCTTATTCATTGTATTTTATCCTACATAGTCCTTGGTAAACTCTTTCATTAATCAAAGAAACCCTTTAAGCACTTAAGATTTTCGTTTTTCTTGAGTTTCCATTTATGGTGTGTAGGCGTGGTTTTACCTTGTTCCTCGGTGCACATTCCTTCTTGATAAAGATTAGCCAGTTCTTATATCAGTTCACATTGACAGGTTCAGCTTGAGCCTACCACACAATGGGCCTTACTTCACAGAAATTCATATGGACCATCAAAATATACTGGGATGTTGCAAGCCACTAAGGATATCTTCAGAGAGGAAGGTTTACCGGTATTCGCTGTTTCCGACACGACTCTTCTGTAAATAATCTTTGAGATGTTTGACATGCAGGAAACTTGAAATATTTTCAATATGTCGAATTTGCAAAATCTACTGTTTATGAGAAATTGTATACTTGGAAATCATTTGTTTGGGTTAACCAGAAGATTACTTCTATACGTGTCAATGTAATTTCTTTCTGCAAAAGCAAGGTTAATGCTTGTTTCGCAATGTGAAATTATACACGTGGTAATAGGAAATTCTTTTCCACCTTGCCTGCTCAACTTAAATAGTGGTGGATTGCCAGCACGACTTGTGGGAAAGAATGTCCTGCCTTCTATGGCTCCCATCTTTTGCATCCTCTCCTTTTCGAGGGTGTAGCATGCTTTTATATTTTCACTTGGGGACGATAGATGTAAAGAGTTTGGTCCAGTTGCAGGATTTAAAACATTCAGATTGCTATCTCCAGTATAGTTTGCTATATGACTATATCTCTGCTCTGCTTTAGATTTTATCCAAGTCTTATATGAGAAAGGTATTAGGGGCAAACAGTCTTGTCTCTCATATTGCTAGTTTTATGGTTTCTTTGCAACTTTAATTTGTTATACTCGCTTCCGTAATCAGGGTTTCTGGCGAGGAAATGTCCCTGCATTACTCATGGTCATGCCGTATACAGCAATTCAGTTTACCGTGTTGCACAAATTGAAGACACTTGTATCTGGTTCTTCAAAGACAGGTGTTATTATCTTCTGCTTTCCTCAGCAACACAAATTATTCATGTTAGATGCTTTTATCGTTTTTACTTTCAAGAGAAGAATTTCTGAGTGGCTCTAGTTCTATTATATTTGATTCACCTTGTAATTTCTTGTCTGGGGCATGGCTTTGTTTTCTTCTTTCTTGCAGAAGATCATATTCATTTAAGTCCGTATCTTTCATATGTCAGTGGGGCATTGGCAGGTTGTGCAGCAACTGTGGGATCATATCCTTTTGATCTTCTAAGAACCATTTTAGCTTCTCAAGGAGAACCAAAGGTATTGCACTGGAAAATATGAAGATGAAATTCTGTTGGTAGTCATATCCTGTTAAACCATGTTTATTAATGATGTGAACATATATTAAAATTGGCTTCTTTTCCCCGTTCTGAAATATCAATTTTTTTTTGCGTCTGTGAAGTCTCTTGGTGCTTGTAACTTTTTTATGGCTGATATTTGGACCTTTTTTTTTCTTTCGCTTGTTCTTGTTTATCAATGATTTTGTAATGAAAATGAAGCTCGTTGGCTGCTGTTTAAAGACTTTATATTCAACCGAGTTTAGAATTCTGAAATCAAGTATCTGGTTAAGATCCTACACAATATTGCCCTTAAATATGTGAACTAATGCCGAATTTGGATTCCATATAGATCTATTTAGTGGTCTTGAATCTGTTGTTTCGGAATTGTTCGTTAAAGCGGATGATTTTGTATGATAAGCTGCTACATGCTAATGAAGATTTCATTGCTTATTCAAGTACTACCCTCTTTCAGGTTTATCCAAACATGAGATCTGCATTTGTTGGTATACTTCAAAATCGTGGTTTCCAAGGACTGTATGCTGGTTTGACTCCCACACTTATCGAAATTATTCCTTATGCCGGACTGCAATTTGGAACTTATGATACATTCAAGCGATGGACAATGGTGAAGCCCTTACTCTTTGTTTATCATATTTTTTAAAGAGATACAGAGAGGGAGGGATTGATGATTAGGGTTCTCATACTTGGAAGCACGTTATAACTCTAACCTTTGTCTACTGATATCTTTCAGGATTGGAATAGGAAAAGATATTCCAACGGAAACGAAGCGGATGATGCCCTTTCGAGCTTCCAGCTTTTTATATGTGGGTTAGCTGCCGGATCATGTGCTAAAGCTGTCTGTCATCCTCTTGATGTCGTCAAGAAAAGGTTTCAGGTAGATTTCCTCCGTCTTCTATGTTGAAATTTTTGTTCTCGAAATGGTCTCCCCTTGGACGAAACCTTTATTTAATCAAAAACACTCTAGATGTCAAGATGGTTTTCATTAGTGTTGGCCTATAAAATAGAACATAATCCAATGCCTATAATAGTATAATATTAATGCAAAAGAGAGACAAAAGAACCTTAAAAATAATAAGTTTTAAAGAAATGCTTCCCTCTTATACCATTCGACTTTTTTTTACAGATCGAAGGTTTACAAAGGGATTCTAGATATGGAGCGCGAATTGAGCATCGAGCATATAGAAATATGTTTGACGCCCTTTGGCGGATAGGACAATCAGAAGGCTGGGGTGGACTTTACAAGGGAATCGTTCCATCGATAATTAAAGCTGCACCTGCTGGTGCTCTAACATTTGTAGCCTATGAATTTGCATCAGATTGGTTGGAAACCACTTTGACTTGAAAAAATTGAAGCCATTGCCAATTATTTTTTTACTTTTTCTTTCCTCGCATTTCTTCTTACTGAATTGTAATTCTTTCTTTTTCTCATTGTATTTTGATAGCACCCCTATAGAGGGGGCAGTTCGAGTTTTTCACGAGCTAGTCTGTAACTTTAGCCATACGAAGACACAAGGCCAAAGCAATGACAAGCTTAAAAAGGCCATCAAAAATAGTATACAAATTGCAGTTCCATTATTCCTCCACTGAGAATTCATGAATATTGTTTCATAGATAGACGAAACGTTTATAGAGTTCCACTGAGATGCAGACTGTAGAATCCTCTTAATCTCTGTGAGATCAAGCCGGAACATTTCAGCAATCTGGGGAATGTCCATAGGGCCATTATGATCATCTGCTTTCCCTTTGATAAAGAAGCATTATATGTCTGAGCTGCGTGATATTTAAGGTTCCTGGAGGTGCTGGGAAAATCTCCAGTTAAACCCAGAACATCATCTATAGCAGACTTATTGAATTAATGAACTAATGATGGGGTCTAAGAATTACGAAATAATAAAGCGATGAGAGTAACATTGCAAAGTAAGAGTTGACAATAAAACTTGACAGAGATAATTGCACGCGAGAGTGTGTACACACCTCGCCCATCTCTGTTTTCCTCCTGGTCTCGAGTCAAAAAGTGTATTACGCTAACAACTCTAACTCTTTATAAAAAGGAGTGAACCCCATTCCCTAAGGGCCCCACGCCCCGTCCCTAAAGCTGAATATAGAAGGTAAAACGCGAGATATGCCTAATTGGTAGCCCCTGCCTACCACGAGTGCCTATTAATCAACCATACAAAAGGAATTGATTCCTACTTTCTGGGTAGGCCTGCAAACGGGTCGGATTTTTATCCGTATCCGACTCGAATCCGATTTTATTTTTAGGATATGGTAAGAACTCTAGACCCATATACCCGCATCCGAATCCGAGTCCGTATAAGAGTAATAAAACGGTTACGAATATGAAATATAAAAAATCGTATCCGTTAAACCCGAATCCGTTTAAGGTAAAACAATATATATATATATATATATATATATATATATATATATATATATATATATATATATATATATATTCCCTAAAAATAATATATTTTACATGATTTATAGGATTTATGTGATAATTATTTATATTGCAATTTTAGTCCTGTATATATACTTTCTTAAGGGTTAAGAGATAACAAACCCTAACATCACAGCCTCTTCTCTCTCTCTCTCTCTCTCTCCCCGTTACCTCTTCTACCTTTTTCGACGCCGTTCCATTTCTTTCCTTTCTTCCCTCTTCTTCTTCTTCTTCTTCTCTCTCTCTCCCCGTTTCCTCTTCTACCTTCTCTGGCGCCTACTCCTCGCAGCTGCAACGCCGCTGCTCCTTCCCGTCACAGTCACCGTCACCGCCGCAGGTATATTCAGTTGCGTGTAAAGTATTTTTCTTCCGTTGGTTCTCGTTTACAAAGATATGTTTTTGTATTTGGTGTTCGAATTGCAGTATGGTGAAAAGGATTTAGGCTTCTTTCATTTTATTTATTCATAACCTCTAATTTTCTTTTATTTGAGAAACTATAGATTCTGAAACATAATTGTTGATTAATTGTCTTTCTCCTATAGGATGGCAAATACTCCTAGTGAAGTGGTTGAGCTCGATTTGGATATTGATGCAATAAAATATCAACAAGTTGAGCATGAGATTGAGATGAACAATACAAAGAAAGAAAAGAAATTAACTTCAAAGGTATGTAATGACATGACTAGATTTACCGCTCCTAATGGGAATAAAATGGCTAAATGCAATTGGTGTAAAAAAAGGTTTATTGTAAAAAAGAAATTAACTTGAAACGGGTTTTACCATATCCGTATTCGGATCCAAATCAGCGGATCTGGTAATACATATTTTGAATCCGCTAGGATATGGATATGGTAGAAAAAATTAAAAATGGATATGGATCCAAAATAGACAATTCCGTATCTGTTTGTAACCGTTTGCAGGCCTATTTCTGGGGCAAAAAATCCTCTGTCCCCATTTGTGTGTGTCCCCGTTTCCCCAACCAATCACAATTCACCATGTGTATATATAATTGAAACAAATATTTATATAAGTAAATTTCGATTGGTTGGGGGACACGGGGACATACTATAAACTGAGAGCAGGATTTTCACCCTATTTCTGGGTGTAGGCGAAGCGACTTGCTACAATCCTCGTGGTCCCACTAAGCTATACCAGGGGGACTGCTCTAGCTCTTTATCTATCTATTTTCTGACAATATGTGTTCAACCATCATTTCATTAAACGAAAGAAATTTGCTAACTCAGACATAATAAAGACAAAAAAATAAATCAAATTATACGAAAGAACAAATATGGTAGAAGCCATTATTCCAATGCTTGGACAATCTAATAACTTTGAGCTATACTTACCAACTGCTGGACCGGAGTTCTCCAACAACATAATGCACTCTCCCTCAAATAATAAGTGAAATATTATGCATTTCGTTTATAACGAAATACTGTCCAAATTATTAGTTCAATAGCAAATTATTCTAAAATGAAGAATAAAAATTTATGTTATTTATCAAAAAAAGAACAAAAAATTTATGCCAATAAGGCTGCATGAGTGGTAAGAACTGGCTTTTCTTAACCAACGGAGTTCAAATCAAAATATTATTTAGATTCTAATCAGATTAGTCTGCTCAAATGTCTATATATATCAATACTTATTAAGACATAAAGGTATGTCAAGTACGATAAATTTTCGATATATAACATTTTCCAATGCTTTAAACGGACCGCACCGGATTTAATCCATATTTTGCGGACTTTGAAATGTTATGTTCATACCCAGTCCAGTTAAAGACAGCGAAATATGGACCGGTCAGCGGGCTCATGAACTTTTGATTGTTTAAATTTTTTTATTTGTTTTTTAAAAGAACTATCTATCCATCCAAGCTAAAAATAGAAGATTAATATTGAAGTAATACTCTAGTTTTCAAAACAAATAGTAAAATAGATATGGATTTACTAGTATAGAAATCTAACATTGTGATTGTAACAAAAAAAGTTTTAAGAAAAGACTACATATAGAATATAATTATATATACATTTATATAACCTATATTAGATAAAAAAATATCATGATATATATATAATTTTTTGCAGAATAGTCCAAGCTCGGTCCACAAAATCCACATCCAAACAAACTCGGACCCAAAATACTCACTTTTAAACAGATTTAAAATTTAAAGTAGAAGGGCAGACCATATAAAACGGAACCGAACTGGTCCACGGACTTCAAGTTCATTTAACAGTGCTAATTTAAATGATACGTTCCTGTTTGATGGAAGCAATTTTGGACAACCTTGGCGAATCCTCCTCTTGAGTTGCATCCGTTTTTTCCCCCTTCTACAGGGAATATGGACTTCTACTATGGATTTTTTTTTATTTTTTATTTTTTACGGGGTGTGTGGGAATCAAACTTGGGCCGAAGCCAGGATTATGGCTACCTTTTCCACTGGGGCAGCCTGATTCCCACACTTCTACTATGGATTGTTAATGGTTCACATTAAACATTAGAACAAATACAATTTATGATTTATGATTTGAATTTGACGAAAATTTAAAGTTTTTTAACAGAGAAAGTTCAAATATTAAAGATTTTATTCAATCAAGTTGAGTTTTTAGAAAAGATATAATAATAATAATATAACTCATTGAATCCCAAAAATTTGGTTGAGTTTCTAGAAAAGGATAATAACGATTATAAATATTTTAGTCCGAAAGTAAAAGTTAATTATAACCATTATCATTTTTCACGAATAAGTTTGTGTTTTGTGTTGAGAACTCATATATCAAAATAGTTATCTCTTTAATATCATATATTATAGGGGTGTTTATGGTTCGGGTTGGTTCGATTTTACATATTTTTTAAACTAAATCGAAATATTCGATTTTAAAATTTTGAAACCAATCCAAACCATCAAAATCTCAAACCAATGTATTCGGTTTGGTTTGGTTGTTCATTTTCCGAGAGATACAAAATATATTGATTATAAAGTATAAATAAAATAATTTTTTTTAATATAATTACTTAGCTCCTAAAAATATAAAGAAATATGACTATTGTTTTTCACACTTTAAACACAATTAAAAACATAAATAATGAAACATAAATTCATGATTCTTGAAATTCAATATAAAGTAAAAATAAAACAATTTTTTTATATAATTATTTATCTACTAAAAATATAAAGAAATGTGTCTATTATTTTTCACAAGTTAAACACACCAAAAAAAAAAAAACAAATTAATGAAACATAAATTATTGATCTTGATTCTTGAACTTCAAACAAATTATTGAAAATTTATCCTATGGGAAAAAAAGAAAAAATTACACAATTATTAATTTAAAGTAAAACAAAACTTCTGGCCAATCTAAAACCACATCTAACATATGCCTCTTCAATCTCTTATTTTAGCACTTTAAGAGCTTGCTTGTGCTTGTCATAGTATAAATAAGAAGTTCAATATGTTTTATTACAAAAGAATTCTTGAATATGTGTATATATATATGTTTGGTTCGATTTGGATTATAAAAAAATTTAAACCCAACTGAAAGTTCGTCGGTTTTAATTTAGCACAAATCGAAACCAGTCCAATGCACCGCTTAAATCGAAAATTCGGTTTGAATTGGTTTGGTTTGGTCGATTTCGATTGTTCATGAACACCCCTAATATATTACATCAATGATTCTATTTACCTTTTTCCTTTTGAATTACTATTAGAAAGTTTTCATCTTATCAATTAGAACCAAAAAAAAAAAAACCAATTGCTGCATGTGATCATATAGTAATAATGTTTAGTTTGAAGCGAATCGATTTGAGTTTCTAAGAGTTATATTATTTGTGAAAAAAATGTAAATTTCTAAATTTGAAATTTTGTGTTTCGTTATGCTCGAAATTATTTGCTCATAGCAAGGGTCCATAAACTGAAAAGAAGCACTATATAAAACATTATTAAATTAGGGATGTTTACTATTCGGTTAAATCGAAATATTGAGCCGAATCCAATTTATTCAATTCGGTTTTGAAAAAGTCAAAATAATTCGATTCGATATACAATTTTTAATTTTTAGAAACCAAAATACCGAATATACAAATTTTATTATTATTATTCAAAATAATTTGTATTATACTTATTAATATTATTAATATTACTTAGAGATTTATTTTTATTCTTAATTTTTAGTTTATTGCTTTTATTTTAATTGTGCGATTTCTATAAAATTTCGGTGCACTCGGTTTTCATAAAACCTTACAAAATCGAACTGAATACCAAATTTTTTTTCGAAAATCAAATCCACACCCCTACTTATAACAATGATCATATCAAACATTTCTACCACTACTCCCAGGAAAAAAAAAGATCAAGATTGTGCAAATAGGATGTCATGATTTTTCATTGACCTTAAGAAATTATTACATCAAAATACTGTCACAATGCTCATATCAAACATTTTCAAAGGGCCCTAAAGACTACCTTATGAAACATTATGTCATACATTTGTAAAAAGAAGAAAATATTATGAAACAAAAATCTCTAGAAAAAGAAAAAATGATGAACAATTATGATCATCAGAAGTATTTACCAGAAGTATACCTCCTACTAAGTCGATCTCATGCACTGCAGCTGAAATGACGAGACTAAGGACCAGAAGCTGGTGCGCGGTTTTCCTCAGGTAAAACTTCAAAATCGTGCAATGTGCTTCTTTCTTTGTCTGCACTTGCACTAGTTTCAGTTCCCTCAGCCGGGGCGGCGTGCATAGAATGTGAACCAATTTCAGTAAGGCCAACCTCTCCTCGAGCACGTCGGGAAGTTTCTGCTTTTGCCTTCTTCTTTGCCGTTCTTCTGTTCACGGTCAAGTAACCATTAGCAATAGCTTCAAGGGCTTTTGCGGATGGTGGTCTGGTTCTTGAACTTCGTCTTTGGGGATTCTGGCTGCTGGATTGCTGCTCAGAACTGGTCACATCTCGGTTCATACGGGGAGTATCATCAACTACGAGGTGCTTACTCTTGTCCTCGCTCTCTCCCGCTGCATATGTCATAAAAAATTCGTAATCAAAGTCTGGCGGGAGTTGAGGAGGTAAATTCAGGTCAATCAACGGCTGACTCTGAGGAACGTCTTGAGGTTCTGCAGCTCCATGAGAATTAACTTGAAGAGCACCATCAACACTCCCGGAGGGGCTGCTCCTCGATGAGCTGCAAGTAGTCATATCTGGTTCCAACCTTGACGGAACCGCAGAGGATTTGTTTATGACATTCGTTGTCTCTCCACGACCATAAGCAGTTGATCTCCGTAGCTTCTTAGTTACAGGGGCTATGTTGTCCAAGTTTCCTTCTTTCATACTTCTGCTAGACTGGTGTTTTAGCTCCCTTTTTGGCTGCTTATCTGCAAGCGGATGGGTGTTACTCGGGGAATCTTTCTGGTCAGAAACCAGCTCCCCATTGAACAGACTATTTGAGGCTTTAGCATTGTTAGCCTCACTTCTATCTCGCAAGACAGTATTAACATCGTCTTCCCCATCAGACGAGACCTCTGAAGTATCTTCATCACTAATCTCAATGCAATCTCTTGAATTCCATTTGGGATTTTCAAATAGCAAGCTACTTAATTCCCGCACTTTATATTTTTTTCTGCCGCTAAAGCTAGTATCTACCACGGTAAATTTCATATCGTCAGAAGTGCGACTCGGAATTCGAGGCTGAAGAAACTGTCGCCTTCTACCAGCTGAATCATCTTCTTCCAGTTTTGCATTATTCACTGCATTGTCTTCTTTATTCTCCTTGTTTTGATCTACATCATCCTCAAGCTCAATTAAACCCGGCTCCGATGCAACTTTACTTAAGACATCAGTAACAGAATCGAAATAGTGATTTCCTTTCACTAGCCCCCTCCTCGAGAACTTATTTATACCAGGCACAAGAAAAACCAAAGAATTCTTCGGAGAAATTGCATAACCTAGATCTTTTGTTTCTTCAGAATGCCACCCTCTTGCTAGCAGACGAGGCCACACAGCTTCCCAGAACAAATCATTAGATCGAGCCTTGCTCAATCTGAAATCTCCAGTTAAAACCTTCACAATCTCACTGGTAGTGAGAGAAGAGCACGCTTTCCCTGATGGCATCTCCGGGCGCATGGCGTTACTGGACTTTGAATGCTTCAAGACCATGCGTGTGAGATCCTGCTTCCCTTTACCAATTCCAACTGCTTCCACGAGTAGATTCATCCCAACAGAAGCTTTTAAGGAGAAGACATATTCTTCAAATGGCATCTTCCCTTCCCCAAACATCTTAGACACCTGCGAAATGAGAAGAACACCTATAAAACCAGTAGAAAATATGTCTCTGAAGAAGACAGGGAAGAAGCAGTTCAACCACAAAAGGAGAGGCGCTAGAAAGAGCTACCAGGGAACACGGATCATGCACTATAAAACTCAGTAAAGAATGAGGCCGCTAGATTTTCCACTAATAAATATTAAAAAATTTAAATGATCAGAATATAAAAAAAGTGCAGCCGATAACACATTCAAAGATTTCATTTATGGAATTTGAATTTCACTTTAATAATAACGTCAAAACAGATTTACACGGCTGGATGGAAACAAGTAAGAAACTGTTCTATCGCAAGAAAATAAATAAATGATAATAAAAACAGGTGCTTGTATGAGAATATAGATCAACATGATTAATAGTACTTAAAATCCTGCCAGAGCATGATTCTGCCCGAATGATGCACGGGGAGTTAAAAAGATGTAATAAAGATGTGCAAATTTCAAGAACCTGTTTAATTAGAGCCAGAAAGTTTCAAGTAATTGTTTATGCTTTTAGACCGTGCATAAAATGTCAGGCTAGATCAATTATCAATCAAAGAACACTCATCATCTTCTGAGATCTATAGGAAATGGTAAAACTAAGAAGGCCATCTAACAGAAGCGAAACTAAGGTTCCCTTATTAGTATTAATATTAAATATATATATATATAACACATAAATCTAGTTCAAGATCAATAAATGAATATCAACAAGCATATATTGTACTAGGAGAGAAATAGATATACCAAAGTGAATTAAGATTAAGATATTAACCTCCAATAAGGTGTTCTTGCATCCTTCCGAGACATTTGGCTGTATACGGGATAGCAATTCCTGCAGCCTCGCTCCAGCGAATATCTTTTGCCCGTATATGCACCTCCTGCTTTCCATTTTTCTGCATTTAGACCATCTGCAGTACTCAGGGGACCTATAAAAGTCTCCATAGTAGAAAACCAATATGTCGCCCATCTGTTTGCTTTCTACAAACCTCCTCACTCGAGCAAAGTTCTTCTCGAAGATGTATAGACCCAGGAGGAGGCTCGCCTTTTCAGCATCATTCCAAGATGCACTGGGAGGGACTAAGGGAAGCCTTTCCGACTCCTCCCGTTGGCTTCCTCTGCTTGCTTCTGAAGCAGCTGACGTCCAAGCTACAGGCAGCCGAAATGCAAGTGCGCTGTTTTCTGTTGTCTTCGGATAGTCAATTGAGGCAAGATAGTCTGCCCTTGTAACCCGTTCAGGTACCTCAACCTGATAGTCATCTCCTACTCGAGGAAATAACTCCTGCTCTCCGAAAATATCATCCAGAATCGGCGACTGCTCAATCAATGTGTCACTGCTAACATTCTTATTTGCATAGGAATCCATCTGAAAAATAAAAGAGTTTCCATAAGGTATACAATGATTATGCTACATGCACATTGAGTCAACAACAAATCAAATAAATCAAAACACTCAAGTCGGGACTTCCAAAGCATTCAGTTGGCATTGCAAGACCAGAAAATTTATAATTGTGTCAAAAATAGGATGACATCAAACAATACAAAAAGACCGATCACATATAGTTTTACTAATGAAGTGCAAAGTGCAAAATATGTGCTTGACAAGTCTGGATGAAATTTTCATAATATTTCAGCTACATTTTAAACAGAAGACTAACATGTATCGAAACTTGAGTAGACAAAGTTCCAACATTTTCTGGTTTATACTTTATATCATGCTGCATAATCATGCTAAAGAAAAGTTCAGTTGAAATATTAGCACTTATCAAATTTTTAGCAAAATCGTCTCCGGCTAAACCTCTATACTTAGTCTTATAATGTAGAGATGATACAACACATATGAAGCACAGAAGAAGGCATCACAAAATATTTATTTAGTATGAAAATCAGAAACAGAAAGTAACCCTTTTTTTCTGTAAAATCATTGCACACAAGACCAAATTCCCAATTTACAAAAGGAAACACCAAATATAAAAGAGACCTCGAAATGCATAAAAGAAAATTCAAGTCAATTGTCATTGGAAGACAAAAAAGTGTATAATTCTGTCAAAAATAGCATGATTCAAACATTACAGAATGACTTTGATCACAGATGGTTTTTACTAATGAAGTTCAAAATGTAAATATAAGATTGACAAGTCAGGATGACATTTTCATGAAAATTTACCGACATTTTAAACAGCAAGCCGAAGAATTAAAGTTCAACCTTTTCGGGTTTATATCGTGCTCCATAATCATGCTAAAGAAAGTTCAGTATAATTAGCAAAATTTTCTAAGAATGTAGAGATGATAAAGAGCATACAAAGCACAAAAAACATCACAAAGAACTTATTTAGTATGAAAATCATAAGCAGAAAGGGGCTATATGTCATGCGCCATAATCATGCTAAAGAAACGTTAGTTGAAATATTAACACTTCTCAAATTGTAAGCAAAAACGTCTTCGGCTAAGCCTCTATATTTGTCTTATAATGTAGAGATGATCAAGCACAAATGACGCACGAAAAGCATCACAAATAATTTATTTAGTAACAAAATCAGAAGCAGAAATGATTTTTTTTTTTCTCAGTAAAATCATTACCTACAAAGAACTAAATTCCCAATTTAACACAAGTGAGACCACAAAATGCATAAAAGAAAATTCAAGTCAAGAGCAACAGATGCATTTGGCAAGAAATTTTGTAGAATTTTCAGTAAAAACAACTCACCTTTACTATTAAATGTTCAATATCGCGCAAAATTCACCAAATGAAGAAATGCAGAACAAGAATTAACCAAATTGCTGGGGCAGAATAACCTGAAAAAGAACATAAACAGCTTAAACACAAAAAAAAAACCCCAAAAAAATCAGTACAAGGAACCAACCATTAGTATTAAACCTTCAATATCGCACAAAATCCACCAAACCATGAAATTCAGAACAACAATTAACCAAAATGCTGAGACAAAATCCCCCGAAAAAGACCACAAACAGCTTGAACACAAAAAATACCTCCCAAAAAATTTATGCAACAACTACAAGAAACCCCGTGCTCTCTGGCTTCTTCGATCCTATGACGAATTTATCAAAACCCCAGATCCATTACATAACCAGAAAACACAATCCCAGTTGTTTTAAAGAGGCAAAAAACTTTACTTTACCATTGAATTTTGAGATAAACACAACAAAGTGCAAACATTAAATTCCACCCAAAAAAAAACCTCAGCAAACCCAACTTTTATACAAGACAACAAAACCACATTCAAAGCTGTATAAGATTAATTTAGCCAAAAAAAAAGCTGTATAAGATTACATACATATATATATATATATAACAAACCAACGGAACAAAAAAAAAATCATAAAGTTCAAATCTTTACAATTTTTTTCTTTTATTTTCTAAATTCTAATGCGATCCCACTTGATATCTCACAAAACCCATCAATTAAATCATGTTTAACAAGTAAAAAATCAAACATAAAACGCAAACATCAACAGAAAACCATTAAAAAAAACTCTAAGAAAATGTTTTTTTATAAACCTTTAGGAGGCAAAGCAGAGGAAAACAGAGTGAAGAGGCTTGAAGGACACGTGAAAGAAGGCAAGTTAAGGAAATGGGTCTGATATATAACAAACAAAACGTGAGTACAAAGGCCCCCAAAGACTCTCTCTTTATATATAATATATATATAAGTAAAAACACAACCTATAGATACAGAATATATACATATATATGTTCTGTATGTAGTATATATGGGAAGTGAAATGATGAAAAGAGCAGAATTTTACCTTGTTTTTTTCGTTGAGAGCTATAGTTTCATGGATTTTTCTTTCCTTGCTTTCGTTCGCTAGTCGCTGCGTAGAAGAGAGATATAGAGAGAGATAGAGAGAGTGAAGTAGAATAGTAAGGGGAGGGGTGAGTGAGTTTTATAGGGGCGGAGGGGTTTGTGGGGTCAGTTAAAGGACAAAGAATATTAGCAATGACTACCACTACTATGAGCTTGAGAGAGGATTTGAGTAGTATCTACGTATTATTTGTGAAATTTTATTAATTTTTTGGTTGGTAAAGTTTACTCATGCAATTTCGAATTGTTAATGGTTTACATTATGCATTAGAAATTTATGAATACGTGTATCTATTTGTACGACTTTAATTAGTATTTTCTTTTCTTTTTTCAAAATAATAATGTTTTAAAACTACGAATGAAAATTTATTTTGTTATTTGTGAAGTTCGATAAATTTTTCATCTGCAAAGTTTACTCATGTTAGTTTGCATTATTAATGATTCACAATATAAATATCATAAGTTCATAACAATATGTGTTCACACTTTAAGAATAATGGCAAACTTTTTAATAATGTTTTTGAGATATATACATCCAAAAATCTTGCATTTATTATATGCAATAAGTTACTGAAAGGGTTTTTTCGCAAAAAGAGTAACCGTCGTATAGTGACGCGATATGTACAGGTGGCACCATTTGTTTGGTGACGCTATATGTACAGGTGGCGCCATTAGTATAGTTACACTTCTCTAAAAATATATGCGTGGTACTAGTAGTTATTTTTTTAAAAAATATATATTATTCTTTTTTAAGGAAAATATATTACCCTAAAACCACAAATGAAGAATTTCTTTTACTATTTGTAAAGTTCGACAAATTGTTGATATGCAAAGTTTACTCATGCTAATTTGAATTGTTAACCATTCACATTATAAATATCATAACATATAGAGAAAAGTGCTATATATAAACTATTTCGCTTTTTTTATTAATTTCAGTAAACTTTTATTTTAACTATTTCTATCTCTAAACTATTTTCGAACTACTACATTTGTCAAATTTGTGTAAGTATGGCGTTTTCTGTCACTTTTGATCTAGTGTTTTGTACATGTCGCCAGTCTTAAAAACATAAATCGGTAGAATTACCCTTAAGGCTGACAATATGTGTAGAACACGTGACGAAAAGTAACATGAAACCATCAGCTCTAAACTAATTTGATAAAAGCGGTAGTTCGAAAATAGTAGGTTCGAGTTCGACACCCCTACTCTGATATAATAAAAAATTTAAAAAATAAAATAAAATGACAAGGTTTAAGACTAATGGCAAGTAACGGTTGGATACTGATGTAATATGGACACACGCTACTTTTTGTATGGTTTCTGCTAGTATTTATTTAAATATTTTTTTAAAGAAAAATAATATTATTCTACAAATACAAACGAAAAATTAATTTTCTATTTGCAAAGTTTGGCAATTTTTCAGTTTACAAATTTTACCCATGCAAATTCGAAATGTAATTAATAATTCACATTATAAATCTCATAACTAATATGTGTTAGCACTTTATGAATAATGACAAGTAATAATTCACACATTGACTCAAATTAGACATGTGCCAAATATTTCTAATTCAGAACACTAGGTTCGAGTTAGACACCCCTGCTCTGATTTAATAAAAAAAATTAAAAAAGAAAAGAAAATTACAAGGTTTAAGATTAATGCCAAGTAACGGTTGGATACTGATATAATATGGGTGAAAATCCTCTGTCCCCGTTTGTGTATGTTCCCGTGTCCCTAACCAATCAGAATTTACTATATAAATATTTGTTTTAATTATATATACACATGGTGAATTGTGATTGGCTGGGGACACGGGGACATACAATTACGGGGACAGAGGATTTTTTGCCATATAATATGGTCTACTTTTTGTATGGTTTCTGCTAGTATTTATTTTTAAATAAATAATTTTTTAAAGGAAAATAATATTATTCTAAAACTACAAACGAATAATTATTTTTCTATTTGCAAAGCTTGGCAAATTTTCAGTTTGCAAATTTTACCCATGCAAATTCGAAATATTAATAATTCACATTATAAATATCATAACAAATATGTGTTAGCACTTTATGAATAATGACAAGTAATAATTCGCACATTGACTCAGACTAGACATGTGTTACTATTGTATGGCTTCTACTAACATTTATCTATAAATATTATTCTTTTTCAAGCGAAAAATATCATTTTAAAAACATTAATGGAGAATTATTTTGCTAATTATGAAGTTTGAAATTGTTAAAAGACCTATGACTTTATAAGAAGACAATTTATTTCATTATGAATCTTACATTGGTCATTGTTTACTTTGCTAGTAGTGACTCATGAATAACAACTTTAAATCGGTAAGAGAGGTGAAAGAAGATTCGATGTTGTAAGAAGGTGAGTATCATCGATTTTGCTATTGATAGCGTAACCACTCTTAGCTGAATTGCCTAAATAAATTCATATATAAGTTTCATCATTCTACTGAATTGTTAATGATTTACATTATAAATATAATAACAAATATGGATAATGGCAAGTAAAGGCTTGCACACATATACAATTATTGATAGTGGCAAGTAATGACTCGCATTGGCACAAACTGTGCACGTGCGTTAGTATGACTACTATGAGCTTGTGCGATAATTTGAGAGGCAAGATTTACTATTGTATGGTTTCTACTATTATTTTTCGTATTCTTTGAATAAAAAAATATTATTTTAAAACCAATATTATTGTCGCCCTCTTCTTTGAAATGCGGAGAGGAAAAGACTATTTATACTCATACGATTTACCGACCGTACTTTCTTTCTTTTTGCATATGCCACCGCTACAACATCCATAACTTCATATCGGCATATTTCTTTAGCTCTTCTTTGTGGAAACTTTTAAATATTTGATGGTTAATTAGTGGTTATTTGGATTGATAAAAATAACTTTGTTCAAATTTTAAATGGACTTTTTAATTTTTTCCATTTGGTATGACAAAAATATCATTGTACAGTTAGGAGTTAACGACTAAATCTATCGAAATGTCTAATATTGATATTATTGGATAGTTGAAGGTCAAGCACTATATGTTAGTTGATGATCAAAAATCAAAATTCGTGAAAACTTAGAGGATACTGACAGTTTTTACCCTATTTTAGTTTTAAAAAGCCAAAGAAAATAAATATTGTGAGGTAGTATTTATCTTATGTATCTTAAAGGTGTCTAAAATTTGTAAAGTTTTCCATGCTAATGCGAATTATCATTTTAATCATCTTGAATATTATACTAATGAAAAACATACTTATCTCTTTTCCCTAATAGTAATAGACGTTTTATTAATATTGAATAGGATTCTTGTTATGCATATGATTTATTGTATCTCTAGAGTAGGGTGATGTAACACATAAAATTATTACTAAATCTCATGTGCGTGCGTGCGTGCGTGCATATACACACAAGCGTGTCCGCGCGCGCACACACACACATATATATTCTTTTTTATGTAAAAAAATAAGTTTAAAACTCATATTCTTAAATTTCGGATGAAGTCGTGCAATCTGTTACAACATACACATATATTGTTATTGTTTTCAATATATATATATATATATATATATATATATATATATATATATATATATATATATATATATATATAGTTAGTTAGTTAGTTAGTTAGAACTTTGCTTATTATGAACTCGCTATTCTTTTTGTGTAGAGAAAATAATTTTTATCATTTGAGGAAAATAAAGCAAATATTGTTTTACGAAAAAATAAAATAAAATATTTAGTATACGTGTCTAAAAGGTATAAGACATGTATTGTTAGTTGTGAACGATTAGAATGGAAAATAATTTGCATTTTTTGCTTCTTCTAGTATTTTTGTTTTGTTTTAAGAAGAATATTATTCTAAAATCACAAATGAAGAGTTATTTGTTAATTGTGAAGTTTGAGTAAATTTTTATCTGCAAAGTAACACTTGTGTATTTAAATTGTTAATAAATCAAATTTTATCTACAAAATTTCATTTGTAAAGTTTTTTTTTCATGCTGATTCGAATTATTAATGGTTTCACACATTATAAGTATTAGGACATATATAGTTAATATGTATTGATAATTATGGATAATTGTAAGTTATGTATGATTTGCCTGCTCACACGATCTGTGCACATAGCCTTTATGTATAATTGTGATGTTATGATTTAGCCAATTAATTCAAAACCATTCTAGCTAGTCCAAAATGGTCTCCTAAAATAACCTCAAATACTTCGACCGAAGGACAATGAGAAATCGAATATTAATCTCATAAACTATGAATTGATTATTCATCAAAGGTGTTTTAACCCAGTGGGGCAAGGGTCTGTCGTGGTCGTGAGTTCGATACTCTCCCCATATAATGAGGCAAGTTTTAAATTGTCTCCCTTTCTAAGGCTATCTTCTTCTCTTATAAGGCGCTTCTCTCTCCACTTATGCGGCAACCGCCCATCCGATCTTAAAAAAAAATGAATTGATTATTCAATTATTAATTTATTGGGCCACGAGAATGACTTTATAATTGTTTACATATCTTGGGATTCCACAAAGTCTATAATAGGTGGGCTTATACTATTTTCAGATGACTAATCTTTGATGTTAATTTGTCCAAGTCCAGCCCACTTAACCAAACAAAGGCCTCCTAGAAGAGCCCAATGAACATGACTGAACTAGAGTAAGGTGATGCAATAACATCAAATTAATATTTGTCAAATTTTGGTATGATTCCTGCATGCGTGCGTACACTCTTTTTAAATGGAAAAAATGTTTATTTTTATAGGAATACAACTTTAAAAAACTCAATCTTAGATTTCAGTTGAAATCGTGAGCCCATTTTACACAGACATTGTTAACAATGTATCTATATACGTATAAAATAAAAATATTTTGTATACATGTCTAGAAAGTAGCAGTCCGGTTCCTATGCGGGACAACTATTTTTTTCGCACATGTGGAATACTTTTTTTGCCTTGAGAACAGCTGTTCATTTTTTAATCAATCTCAGCCGCCAAAACTTTAATTTAACGGACGATCTTTTATCCCGCATGCGGAACAAAAGGTGTTCCGCATAGGAGCCGTGAGCATAAAGTAGAAATGAGTGTTTCCTTGGGATTTCTCAAAAAAAAAAAAAAATTAAAAAAAAAATCAAAATACACAATTGTTTGACACTTTGTTTTTGCATCACAAATTGCACATTGCCTTCAATTATGGCAGGATTTAGACTGATTATTATTCCAACTCGCTAGGGTTAATTATAGTGTTAATATTTGCTTGATCGCACCCAAAGATGTGCTCAAACAAGATGCATTTTCACTATTATCTTCAATAAACCCTTCACCAATAGAAACCATATTTCTCTCAAACGTTGATAAAGCAGTAATATTTCCAGTCGAAACAATTTTCTTTTTTGAAATTCCTAATTCAAACCATAGCTCTTCTTGTTACGCCTTGGAATTAGAGGGTCGAACTCCAGTTCGAATCCAATTATCTTTAATAATATTGGTGTATTACAGAGAGAGTAATAAAGAGTGTACTAGAAAGATCCATAGTCATTTAAATGTGGGGGATTTTCTATTGGATTCACAACAAACCATGCAATTCTTGATGGGAAATCAGCTAGCGAAATGTCTAAAAGCAAAAGTGATCAACAACGATAGAACATCAATCAAAGGAAGAATTCCACCCCAAATCAAATATCCACACAATGAATATGTGAAATTACCAAAAAACTTCATCTCTTACCTCATCATTCACGTCACAAAAAAAGGTTTGAACTTTTTCAATGGCCCAGAAATTAAAATTGAGGAATTTTGAACTTTTCTCTTTGCTGTTAATGTTAGATAAAAAAAAATTATCCGAATTATCAAAAGGGTTTGTTGCAAATGCAGTAATTACATCATTTTCTTGTGAGCATTAAGTCTTATAAACTTCTCGATCTGATAATTAAGGAGTCGAACTAGCTACTACTTGGCTCAAATATTAATGAAGATTAACCCTACATATGTTATACTTTCTTGTGACAAGGAATGGACCTTGCTCATACTTCAACAATATGAATATAATTGAGCATCTTTCAGTAAGGGAATTATTCTTTTTTTGCTGATAGAAGATTGATGTTACCATATTGTATGTAAATTACAAGTCCATTAGCTATTGTTCTCTCTAGGCATTTGTTTTTACCTCTCAAACCTTGTCTTCTAGTAATATGATAGCTCAATCTCATTAAAAAAAACCAATATATTTTTCAAGAAAACCAAACCCTAGAAACACAAAAGGTATAGAATTAACATGCCAAGAATTTTGATTTAATTTTCATGCTAAATATTATTTCCATTTCATAATATAATTCGTTTAGGACCTGTAGCGAAAATTAAGATATTTTTTTAATCAAAATATCAATATTATAAATAGTGGTATATACAAGTCTTATTTATGAGAGTAATATTGATATTTTGACCAACAAACTGCCTTACTTTTTGTTTCCTTTAAGTTTCATTATATTTTTTAAACGACTTATATTATGTAATGGAGGTACTATGTAGTGCATAAATATATATATTTATATTCAACTCATTACAAGTACACTATATAATGGTCCTAAAACTGCAAATTACCATAATTTAATATTGTCTAAAAATATTTACACAAGAAGAAAGTTAAAAATCATAAAATCTCAATCTTTTAAGTCAACATCTATATAATTTTGAGATATATGTATTTTTTCCTTGACATTGACCCACCCCAGAAAATAAACAAGGAAGGAAATGAAAGTAAAAGCTGATGTTACTAGCTATAAACAAAGTGATGAATAAAGAATTACTAAAGAGCTCATGAAGATAAACATTGTAAAAAGCAATGTTGATTTTATCCCAAAAATATAATCCTAACTTTACATGGAATATATATCATTTTTAATTTTTGTGGAAATTAATGATCATCTGGCCTAAACAAAAAAGGTGAAGTAGATAATGAACATAAATCCCAGGTATCAGAAAAATAAGAGAAACAATTACATCAAATACTTTGCCAATCTTAGGTCTAATTTATTTTACATTTTCCATATTAATTAGATGGAAAAGAGATTAATTCTCACTAACCTGCGATCTTTTGTATAGAAATCCATTCAAGAACTCAACCTGTAAATAACAGAAAAAAAATGGTAAAAAAAATATAGATATAAAAAAAGTTTAAGAACTTCACATTTTCTCTTGTTTTTCCCACAAATTCCCATTCAAGAAATTTCACTATTTTCACACACACACAAAAAGAACTTGCAAATTTTGAGGCTTACATGAAAATTAAGGAAAACCCACAAGAAATTAAGTCTCCCTAATATCTTTAGCCTCAAAATCTAACCCTAACTAGGATCTAAAAATCTCATAAAAAAAAAAAAAAAAAAACTTTTCTTGAAAACTTTTAATAAGGCCTTGGCCTTGAACTAGAAGAGGGTTCAGGTCGATTCCTCGGCACCTGCTGATTGATTATGAACAAGGAATTAGTAGTAGTTGGATCTTCCAATCCTTCATTATTATTTCCAACTTGATTATTACTAATATTAACTCTTTCTCCTTCAATTTCTCTATATCTATTCAAATACCTTTTCAAAGGTACTGAATAATCATCGAAGCCTAATGTCCCAATAGCCCAACAAATATCATCTCCATTAACAGTCTTCCTTCTCTCTTTTCTACACTTGTCAGATGCTTCACTTGTAACAAAGCTAATGAACTCTGAAACACATTCTTGCATTGTTTCTTTAGATTCCTTTGATATCTTTGCATTTGATGGTAATATTTGCTTCATTATTCTTCCCACGTTCGCGATTGGCAATAATCTATCTTGTTCTTTGATCTTCCCTTCATCATTTGAGCCTCCTATTATGTTATCTTCCATGTTATTCTTGATCTTGAAATGAAGAAGAAGAATAAGAAAGAAAAATGAATATTTCTTCTTGGTCAATGCAACTATCTAGCAAGGTAGATATATTTATGCATCTAATATGTTATATATAACCCTTCTTACATGTCATTGCACATCTGTCTTTGTTGCTCAATATTGACAATAGGGCATGTGATTAGGCCAACCTGGTCCATTCAGATCCTCTATAATACTCCATGTCTGTGTTCATAATATTTTAATCTTAAAGATAAAACTTTCAGAATTAAAAATAATATTATCAAGTATAATATTACATAGAGTGTTTTAGAAAATATTACAGAAAGACTGGGTGAACTAGGTCGGCATCAATAGTGGTGGGGCATTGCTAAATGTCCATTAGAGACCTTCTAAAAAAAGATATTATAAATTAATATTCTATACAACAATGGATGCTGACTGATTTTGGTTCTATGAGCTTCATCTTCTTACTCCATTTGGTGGCCTAAGACCTTGATTGGGACGCCTATCGGATGACCGGAGAGTATGGATTGGAGGAAGGCAGCTTAAAATAATATTAGATTAATTATGGAAATTATTAGGTGCTTTGGATCCTATAGTAGAGATTGAAAATGCCATTTAACTAATATAAATTTTTTTTTAAATATAACTACGTGTTATTATCTCATTACCTACGACAGCAAATTATTAACATTTTTTTTTCTCATTCTGAAGTTGAATTTTTGCTTCTTGTTTTATTGTTGAAAGTTTTGCATTTGATGTTGGAATATCCCTCTTGAGATAAAGGGTTAATTAATGAGTTCCAAGAATCTTGGAACTGATGCTTGGGTTACATGTCTAGGTGGAGATGTCAACAGACCATTTTTCATTTTGTGTGGTTAAAATGAAGAGTAAAAGAAGTCACTGTGGGATTGGATATGTAATGTGGGTGCAGTTCTGAACTACGAATTAGATATTTAATCATCTGACTTTCTCCGTTGATTTTTTTTAAAAAATGAGACCATTTATAAGTATGGTCCAGTTTATTACAATTATATATTATTAGACCTCTCAAGAGGAGGAGTAGTAGAAGCCCGTTGAGCGGGTGCCCCGTGTGGGGAGTAGTAGAAGCCCGTTGAGCGGGTGCCCCGTGAGGGGAGTAGTGCGGGTGCCCCGTGAGGGGAGTAGTAGAAGTCCCGTTGAGCGGGTGTCGTAGAAGTTCCGTTGAGCGGGTGCCCCGTGAGGGAAGTATAAGACCCACACAAGGAAACCCAAAGAAATGACAATTAAATCATACTTTCTCCGTTGAGTTTGAGATAACATTTGAATATTAAAACATGGATATTTTACATTTCACCTTTCTGATCATGTCTCAATGAATGTCTTTTTCTAATCATGAGTTTTTCTTTCTGCAAATTTGTATATATCTGAATTAACAAAATTCAATCTTGATAATACTCCATTCGTTCCTAATTATCTGTCGCATAGACACATATTTTATCAGTTTTTAATTATCTATCATTTTAATAAACAAAGAGAGTAATAAATGTATTTTTTCTAAACTTATCTTTATCTTTAATTAATTAATTCAACAATTAATTTGAATTGTTCCAACATAAATGTATTAATTGAAGGGTAAAAGTGTCCATCTATCTTTAAATTAATGTATTCCAATCATTTTTTAATTCGAGTGCATTGTCTTAAAGCGAAAGATAAATGGTAACGGAGGAAGTACCAGAAAGAAAGAAACCAAAATTTAATACAAAACATGTATGTCCAATGAGACTTCAAGGTCAACCATAGGCTGGTCTTGAAGAGGGAATTCAAAAACTTTAACTAGAAGTCCAAGCCTCTCATTTTGATCTTTGTGATTGTTTTCTTTATAATAATTAAGAAGGCAATAAATTAGCAATACGGCTACGGGTGTTCTGCACCGTGCGATAAAAATGTGGTCGTCAGATTAAGAATGTGTCGGTTGAGATTATTTGGGTGAAATAATTTAAAATAAAAAAATTTAACTCCTACAATTTCAAATGATCTCAGTCATCAGATTCTTTATCTGACGTTCACCATTTGTTTTGCACCGTGCGAAATAAATTGGTGTTCTGCACCGTAACCGAGTTAACAAACTAAACATACTTAATTTAAATATCAGACTTATAAAAATTAAGATTCAGACATACTTATGTTTCTCAATGAGCTTTGCCTCTAAAAGCATCCTTAAATTAATTAAGGCTTATGGCATTTTAAAATCTCCTACTTGTCTTCTCTCTCTCAATTGAATCTTGGAGTTCTGACTTAAAAATAATAATTATATATGATCTGTCCATGCTTTGTCTTTTGCCTGCTTCATGGATATGTGGTGTAGTTCTTAATTAACTTAGTTCATTGGTTTAAGGGAAAAATATTAAAATATTGAAATAAAGAAATGGATATAGGATATATTAGAATCACAAGAATATTGGTGGTCCATTTTCATTTCTTCTTTTGCAAAGATTCCACCCCTCCACTTCCTGGAATTATATATTTTTGAAGCTTTCTAAATCTTTATGCTAAAGTTAGGACCTGCTCTACTTAAGCTTTGACTAATTCATCCAATGCCTTCTCTTTGTTGTTTTGTTTTGGGATAGATCTCCCACTATAATAAAGAGGTTAGGAAATCAAGTGATCTTTGTCTTAATAATGAAAATTATTTACTCTTAATCATGTGTCTCAAATTTGATACTTAATAACGCCGATTGTAAAGGTTTTTTTTTTTTTAATGTATTATGAGGTACGCGCGCTGATAAGAAATTATCATATATAATAATTTATTCATATTAAAATGTGCTCATGGAACACACGTTAGAAAATCCATATAAAAAAATTCTAATAGGTCGACTAAAATTATGTTTTACTAATTGAGCAATTGGCCTCTCAAACGGTTCGGATAGTCTGTGATATTCCCTGTAATATTTTAATTACGATTTTTTTTAATATTAATATAACATAAATTAAAATGAATAAACTTTATGATGAATCAATAAAACTTTAGATTTGAATATCACTATAATTAAAAATGTTACAAATAATATTACAAAAAGTGTCACAGAGCATGATGTGCTTTTCAAGGATCATTGTTCACGAAGCTATGAAGGAGTTTTGTTGAAATTGCAAAAGAACTATCCTTCTGCATCTCTTGAATCTTTTTTTTTTTGGTAGAAAAAAGTTCGGATGGGTTCGATCTCCCGGTCACCATCACTGGTCGGGCGTGTGCTCAGTGATCATATGTCGCTTACAAGCAGATTTCTGCGATCACCCACCAACACAGCCCTCACGTCGGCAACGGGCCTTGAATCTATTCAAGGACGACTCGACCTTTACATATGTCGTATTGAATTGGGTTTTTCCCAGTGCGATTTCTTTGTCAGTTGACCAAAATATTTATTTTGCCGATAGTGACATTAGCTTGGCCAGACATTAGCTTGGCCTAAATATTCATAATTTTTGAAATTGCAAGGGATTAATTTATTTTGGCTCCCTTCAAAAAAGATTTGACGAAAAAGTTCGAAATGACCCTGTGGGGATGATTGGATGCACTCTTTATATAATCTCCTATGTTTTTTTTTACAAATAATCTACTTTTATAAATTTTAAAATAAAAAAATTACAATTTAAATGACCAATTTCAATAGTATAATTTGACATAAAAATTAAGTATATATAGATATATTGCGTAATATTGAGAAAATGATATTTACACTTCTTAAGAGGGATCATTAGTTATGAAATTCAGAAGAAATGATAAGAATGTACTTTTTAATTTGTTCAAAATAAAATGATAATATTTGTAATTTAAACAAACGTAGAGGATAAAAATGTTATTAACCCAAAAGTTTAACATGAGGGTAACTTTGAAAGTTCCTCCTCATTCGAAGGGCCAACGCTGTAAAAGTTTCTCACCCCCCAAATCCGGGTACAAAATGATGGTCAGTTGTTGGATGATTTAATCAGTTGTCAGATCAATTCATCCAATAGTTGATAAATATTGTGTAGTTAGAATATTTGTTCCGCACCATATGTCATATTGCTAAAGTTTGAGCTAGGAGACAAAGTTTCAATACTCTTAATGTGATTAATTAATTATTTTCACTTTGCGTAGTTGGTGTCACATTCAAGAGTTTAAAAAATTATACTACCTTAAATAAGAGTCGCACTCTAAGGGCATTACGCAAACTGAGTCGAAGATACTTTTACCATTGGTGCGACATCTCGTTACCTCTAAGGTCGGATTGCCGTGTATTTCTCGACAGTGAGTTCTATTTCATTTACAATTTGTGTACATAAAAATAAATAAGATTGAGGAATTCCATGACATAGGAAACATCAAATCCTTTTAATCAACTAAAATCTTCAATGCTATGTAAGATCTTCGTAATTCTGTTTCTAGTATATTGGAATCAATCTTAATGTCTTTCATAAAAATCTTCTTAAAATTATACCTAACTTGTGTCCCTCCCTCAGTACTAATCCATGCTATGCCTTAATTTTCTGAGATCAAACGATAATTGTTGCAAAACTAAAACTAAAACAATAAGCTAAAAAATGAGCGAGGTATAAATATTTGAGTGAGTCTCAGTAATATAAGTGCGAGAAATTTTTTTTTAAATCATTTTATTTCGCTCACATTTTATTTGGAAAGTACGAAACACCTTTTTTCTTTTGAAGACTCATTTTTCTCTTTTTGGAAAAAAAACATTTTCTTCTGTTTGAAATAATTTTTCTTTACCTTTTCCCCGTACTGGTCGGTATAGCTTACGACTTTTCTTTAATTATTACAAAATTTACGACCTAATTAAATTTACCATTTTGTCCCTTGTCTTTTAAATGGACAATGTGATTCAAAACTGACCACGTCACTACAGAATGAGGAGATAGACAATTATGTGATGACGTTCCTAATTCTGAACCAAAAGGTTCATGTGGACCTGATCTATATCAGAACAATCCTAGCAAGATTCACAAATCAAACAAATTTATATTTTACCTGATAAATCTTTTTGTGGGTCAATCTACAATAATGTAAAGTTTTGGGTCCTATGGCAATTCTACCCCAAAGCTTATTCTATTTACATTATTTACCCTATAATTAAAGACTTAATTATTTCTCCTTTTATATACATTGAATCAATTCGTTGAATATATTGAAGTACTTACCCAGTTTGGAGCCTATTTTACTGAGTTTCACATGATGGATACCAAGAGATGGCAATTGACCTGCATAAATTGCGTGTTTGTCTATCCCTATCTCAATTAGAGTAGAGAATCTCAATTTAAGAAGTGATGAGAAAATGTCAGAGATAAAAATATTTTTCGTGTTGAGATTGGAAATGGGAGATATTATACTTATGTCTTCGTTCCCGTCCCCACCACGCATCTTTTTGAAAAGTAATCTCATATATATTTTTTTAGTCATAAACAATAAGAATTGTTTTTATTTATTTCAAATAAAAATAAATTAAAAATATTTTTCATACTATCTTTAAAAAAGAGAAAGAACTAAAAAAGAATGTCGATTAAATTTAGAGGGGAAGTCAAGGATGGGTATCTTTGTTTTTGCCGGCGGGACTAAAGTTGAGATTGAAGATAAAAATGAGAAAGTAGAAGTGCGATTGAAATATTTAATTTCCGTTCTCACCCAGTTTCATTGTCATTCTTACATATATCCCCATGTGGTAACAAAAAATAAAAGAAGAAAAGGATAAAAAACGTTGAAAGCTACTCACATTCACGTGTTAACTTACAAAATTTTTGTTACGCACTAAAGTACTTACGAAATTTCTGTTACGCCTTAATTGTAACTTTGTAACCTTTTTAAATATAAAAGGACAAAATTGTAATAAAGGTATTCCCATATTCTACCGCGAAGTTGACAAAGAACAACTCTGTCCAAATTCCAAGAGGAAAGTCGAGAAGTCTGCTCGGAGCAACTGATCGCCGCCTTGAACTCTGAAAATGTTGTTTCCACAGACGATTGAATTTGATGAAGGATGGCACCTTATTCAGCAAGTTATCACCAAGCTAAAGAACGTACTAGAAGGAAATTCTGAGGATACGAAATTCACTTCAGACGATTTCATGCAAATTTACATGTATGTTTGTTTTGCTTCTTTTAGGGTTTTAATTAATTGAAATCTACTTTCGTTTTTGTAAACTTAAACTGTTTTGTTATTTTTTTATATTATTATTATTTGGATTAGCTTTTCTGTTTGAGAATTTATGTCACGAACATTGAAAGAGTTATTGTTTGTGAGAGTAGTTTGAGAATTTATATCTCGGGCATTGATGGAGTGAATTGTGTATATCAGACGAGCCGTAGGGCCTAAGCGGACAATTTTGTGTTGGAGATTGCGCAGAAATGACGTACAGATGCATAATTTTTCACTTTCGGGAGGATTAGTGGTTACATTCCCTACTTAGAGACTCGAATCTATAGATAGAACAAAAGGGGGGGCGGGGGTTGCCTCCTCCAAGATTTTAAGAAGCTGTATTTTTCTCTTATAAATATTAGAAATTTCAGAGATGTCATGTTAAGTTTTTACTTCGGCCCCAACTTCAAGTTCCTGGTTCCTTCCATGCTCGAACCCCTGATGTATTGGTTTGGTTGAAGGGAATGTCTTAATACTTGAGTTGTTCTTCGTTGTCTAAACTGTTTTGTTAGAGAAATGTGAAGAAAACAGAATTTTTTTGTATTGGATTTTTAGTTGAAATCTTGTGCAATTTTTTCCTTTAGTTTGTTCTTCATTTCCCCTTTCTTGCCCCCTCTCTTATTTTACTAATTTGTTGAATCTTATGCCCCAGGTTAATCTACAGCATGTGCCTTCAGAAACCGCCTCATGAGTATTCTCAACAATTATATGACAAATACAGGGAGATTTTTGCAGATTACTTCTCAGCCACAGTAACCATTGAGGAAAATCCAACTTCTAGTTTGGTTTATTCTTGCCTTTATATATATATATATACTAGGATTATCCACGTGCAAATGCGCGTGGTAGAATTTTGGTATACCTTATATAACTTAATAAGGTTATCCTTTCTGGTTTTATGTTCCTTTCACTTGAGAAATCCACATTCTGAATCCATAAGCAAGCCTCATAGGCATCACACAAGCAAGTTGAGCCAAAACATGGACCGGTACATTCTCATTTTGTTAACAAAAGGAAAAGCAGTACAACCCGACCCCTCCCCCAAGTCCTAATATACTGAAAAAGATGACCAAAAGACACTCCAAAGAACTTACCATTTTGAAGAGCCGAATAGCTAGAAGGCAATTACTTTCCAAAACAATATTCCCAACCCCCAGCTTCATAGCAAGTCTTGCCCCCTCCGAAAGGGAAATTAGGGTTGGCCAAGGAGGGAAATGGCAGACCACTGAAGCCACCCCCTCACCCTCAGAATCTCGAGGCACCACCCAGCTTAAATAGTATAAATATGTTTTGTTCTTTTTTGGTTAAAAAATAGTATAATTTTTTTCTTTAACTAGCTTTTATTTGATTAAAAAAAAATCCTTATTTTTTAGGGGTCCTCCCCGTCCCGGCCCCTGCAGCAGGAAAAATATTCGCCCCCTGCCCCATTCCCGCCTTAACCAAGGAGTCTCCATAGTTTAGGAAGGTGAATTTTCATCCATACTTCCGTTTCATGTAGATTTAGGAAATTACTTTAGAGTCATTATTATGGACAAAAAAGTTTAAATTGCCTTCCGTTAATGAATTAGCGCTTGACAGTAGTAGAGGATTGATCAATTAATTAGGGGTAAGATTGAAAAAAATGTAATAATGCTTATCGATTTCTAGAACGTGGCTATTATTTTGGAACAAACCATTTTATACAATGTGGCTATATTTTGGAACGGAGGTAGTAGATATTAATCTTCTCCGTCATTGGAAAAATTCTGGCTGTTGAAATGTAAGTGACATTTTGGAAACTGAAAAAAGACAGGCAAATTGAGATACACATAGAGATATGGACTAGTCGAAGCTTATGTATTCAAAGTTTTTAATTATTTGGAAATTGCAAAAGGAGAGGAAAAATTGTGACACGCAGAGAGATGTGGACTGGCTGAAGCTTATGGATTCAAAGTTTTTAATTGGTCTGTGTCCTGATCAATGTTTTCTCCCTCATTTTATTTACGATAGAACTCAGTTGCTAAAACTGTTGATTGAGTCGCTTTTCTTTCTTCATTTCCGGAGATCGATCACAGCCAAATACATGAAAGAAGAATTCTATCCAGGACCAGTCAAAGAAAGTTCTATCATTCTTGGGTTTCCCAAGAAGAGAACCTATCTAAGTAGGGATATAATTTGGGACTTATTTTGAGTATACTGTTGATTTCCGATTCAGGTATTGCCTTCTTTGCGAGAGAAGCATGACGAGTTCATGTTAAGAGATTTTGTCAAAAGATGGTCGAATCATAAATTCATGGTAAGATTGCTATCCGGCTGTTTCCGTTACTTGGATCGGTTTCTCGTTCCTAGGAGGCTACTTCCTCCACTAAATGAAGTTGGATCACCTTGCTTCCGCGATCTGGTAAACCATGATACTCTTCTATTGTAATGATTTTATTTTTGTCCCAGTAATCATATTCTTGTCCTATTAACTTTCACAAAGACACATACCACTAGTTTCCTCCTTGTAATTGATTTTATGGAGAATTAAGACCATTGGTTATCTACAGGTGTATCAAGAATTGAAGGGAAAATTAGTGGATACTGTTATATCTTTGGTATGTTGCTATGTAAATTTTAACATGGAGACATCTTTACTTTGCTGTGATTGTAGTTGACAAATTTATTTTCTCTACCAGATTGATCGAGAGTGTGAAGGAGAGCAAATTGATGGATCATTATTAAAGAATGTTGTAGACATTTTTATTGAACTTGGAGGGATGGACCATTATGAAAATGATTTTGAGACAACAATGCTAAAAGATACATCTTATTATTCTCGAAAGGCCTCTAGCTGGAGTTTAGAAGTCTCTTCTTTTGATTATCTGTTGAAAGTATTAACCATCTTTTCTGCTTTAGTATAGCTTGAATCTTCAACTCAGAAATTTGCATTCTTTATTTATTCTTTAATTTGTCAATGATGTTTCCGTTAGGCTGAGGAGTGTTTAAAGAGAGAAAAGGACAGGGTGGGTCTCCCATTATTTGCATTCAAGCACAGAGATAAAGTTGCTCGAGGTTAGCTTTTTGCTTTTGATGATTTTTGTTGGCATTTGTCTTTTAAGTTATTGCAGTATAACTCTATGCCACTGTTTTCGACATTTTCTGACTTCAACGACTTTCTTTTACCTTTTAATATCGTGAACTAACTTGTTAATCTTGCATTTCTGTAGAAAGTACGACATGCATTCTTCTCATCTGTTTATGCCACCCAATTAATGGAGCAGGAACAGGCTAAATTTCGTGCATGCCTTATAGATCGCAAGGTATAATTTAAAGAGGTGCAAGACTTCTGGTGTTTATGTACCTGTGATACCTGAAGTTAATTATGATCTTTTCAAATTTTACTAGGCGGAAGATTTGTCGAGGATGTGTGGGCTTTTCTCCACAATACTGAAAAGCCTGGAGCCTGTTACTTACATATTCAAACAGGTTTGCCTTCTATAATTGGTTCCTAAATGGCGTGAGTTTGTCAACTATATTTAACTTATATTGCTTTCTGCATTAAACTTTTACTGTTTTCATCACATGCAGCATATAGCAGCTGAAGTTACAGATCTGGTTAAGCAAGCAGAAGATATTGCAAACAACAATAAGGTTTGTTCATATATATTTTACTTTTTTGGTGGATTTTTTTTCTCCTGACATCATTTGTCTCTTCAGAAGTTGATTATTCCCCCCTGTGGTGATTATGCATTTCTAATATGTTTGTCGGAGCCTTAAAAAGTTAGCAGAAAATGACAATGTCATGGTAGATATAGAAGCACGTTCAATAGGGGTGTTCATGAAAAACCGAAACCGACCAAACCAAACCGATCCAAACCAATTCGAACCGAATTTTCGGTTTGAGCAGTGCAATGGACTGGTTTCGGTTTGGCCTAAATTAAAACCGAACTTTCGGTTTGGTTTAAATTTTTTTATAATCCGAACCGAACCAAACCGATATATATATATATATATATATATATATATATATATATATATATATATATATATATATATATATATTAAAGAACTCTTTTGTAAGAAAACATATTGAACTTCTTTTTTATACCATGACAAACAGCAAGCTCTTAAAGTAAGAGATTGAAGAGTCATTTGTTGTATGTGGTTTTAGATTCACCTGAATTTTTTGTTTTACTTTGAAACTAATAATGGTGTAATTTTTGTTTTTTTTTGCTTTTTTCCCCGTAGGATAATTTTTCAGTAATTTGTTTGAAGTTCAAGAATCAAGATCAAGAATTTATGTTTCATTAATTTGTTTTTTTGTTGTGTTTAACTTTTTAAAAACAATAAACATATTTCTTTATATTTTTAGTAGCTAGATAATTATAAAAAAAAATTGTTTTTATTTTTACTTTATATTGAAGTTTAATAAACGAGAATTTATGTTTCACTATTTTGTTTTTTTATTGTGTTTAACTTGTTAAAACAATAGTCGTATTTTTTTTATAATTTTAGCAGCTAAGTAATTATATAAAAAAATTATTTTATTTTTATTTTATAATCAATATATTTTGTATCTCGCGGAAACCGAACAACCAAACCGATACAAACCGAATTCATCGGTTTGAGATTTTAAATGGTTTGGATTGGTTTCTAAATTTTCAAACCGAATATTGTTTGGTTTAAAAAATGTGTAAAACTGAACCAATCCGAACCATGAACACCCCTAACGTTCAATGCTATTGCTTGAAAGTTGAAACAGAGAACATTTTACCAAGTTACATTTGGTCAGAGTCTCATGTTCTTGTCCCAATATGCACGTTTAATGCTATTGCTTGAAACAAAGAACATTTTACCTAGTTACATTTGGTCAGAGCCTCATGTTCTAGTCCCAATATCTCATTTGTTTGCTTCACTTAAACGTGGTTTCTTTGTGTATGTTAATTCAAAATGACATACTCTCGGGGTGGATTGGATAACTCGTTAGTTTCTTTACTTATTTTAACTATACGAGAGACACTAGATTTGGAAATTCTCATTGCATTCAGAAAAATGACCAACAAGTGATACCCTGTGAGAGTTTCTTGAATTTTGCTACTTAGTCTTTGCTGCAAATAGTTTGATTTAGCCACATGCCTTATATAAAGTGTTTCTTTTGAAGGTGGACAAAAAAGGTCTTATTGGTTTGCAAGAGCAGGTAATCTTAAGGAGTCCTTTTTCTAATTTAATTTAACTCTGGTTTCCTAGCAATGGACTGATGTATCCGGAGTCCTTCAGGTTCTTGTCCAGGTACTTGAGTTGCAGGACAAGTATCTTGCCTATGCAGCGGACTTGTTTATGAACAATTTGCTTTTCTACAAGGTCTGTTATACAAGTTTCTGAATGGTTTAGTAGTTCTTACATTACCCTAGTATAGCGTGTCTTTATCTCCTCCTCACATTTTTCCTGTTAGGCACTTAGAGAAGCTTTTGGAGTCTTCTGCAAGACTGCAACAATGGTGTTGCTGGAAGTTCAGGTTCGGAAATTCTTGCAACTTTCTTTGACAATGTTCTGAAGAAAGGTGGACGTGAGAAGCCAAATGATGAGGACATTGACAAGACACTAGAGAAGGTATTCCTTTTTAATTCTTTCCATACCACGGTCTCTTCTGTTACTCATCAAATAAAATTGCGATTCACATAGTCACTTTTCAGGCAGTAAAGCTGGTTAGTTCTATCCATGATAAAGACTTATTTGCAGAATTCTACCGGTATATTATCCAAATCTTCTATCTTCGTTATTCTGCTTTGGATCCAAATCATAGGTACTGTGATTTATTATGCAACAATGTAACTATCACTGACAGGAAAAAGCTTTCTCGGCAGCTGTTATTTGATAAGTGTGCAAATGACGAGCATGAGAGAAATACTATAACAAAGTTGAAGCATGAATATGGTGGTGTGCTCACATCAAAGATGGAGGGGATGGTAAGTTGTTAATCGTAGTTTTCTTGATTTATAATTCACTATTCTTACCAAGATCCCTTATTCCTTTTCACCTTTTCTTTGCAGGTTCGAAATTTGATGGTAGCGAGCGAAGATCAATCCCGCTTTGAAGAGTATCTCGGTAACAATTCACATGCAAATCCTGGTATCGACTTCACTGTCACTGTCCTGACTTTCGGATTTTGGCCTAGTTACAAGTCTTGTAATCTTAACCTCCCTGCTGAGATGGTAAATACTCCTGTTTACAATGTAAGCTTAGAGCAACTATAGGTTGCGCGTATGTTACTGACTGCTTTTGTTCTTTCATCTCAATTTTCTGCTTCAGGTTAAGTGTGTTGAAGTATTTAAAGAGTTCTATCAGACAAAGACAGAGCACAGAAAGCTCAGATGGATATATTCATTGGGTACCTGCAATATCAATGCAAATTTTGAACCGAAAACGATGGAGCTGATTGTAACGACCTACCAGGTCTCCTATCAACTGTATTTAGGTTTTTGGGTTGTTTGTATAATTTACGATGCTGACCATAGAAACATTTCATTCTTGGTTTTTAGGCTTCCGCTCTATTGCTGTTCAATGCTTCAGACAGATTGAGCTATCAGGAAATAATGGCTCAATTAAATCTATCAGATGATGATGTTGTGAGGCTGCTTTATTCTCTTTCATGTGCAAAATATAAAATTCTTACCAAGGAGCCCGACACCAAAACAATTTCTCCTACGGATGTCTTTGAGTTCAACTCAAAGTTCACAGGCAAAATGAGGAGGATCAGGGTTTGTTCTTCCTTCCTTTCTCTTTTTCTGTTTTATCCAGAACCTCGGGCAATGGAGATATCACGAAAAGTTCCTTTCTTGATTATGCAGATACCTCTTCATCCAGTAAATGAGAAGAAGGTAATTGACGATGTAGTTAAAGATAGAAGGTATGCCATTGATGCATCGCTAGTGCGAATTAAGAAGAGCCGTAAGGTTTTGGACCACCAGAAGTTGGTTATGGAATGCACAAAACAGTTGAGTCACATGTTCAAGGTAATCCTCTTTCCCTACTACTACTACTTAATATGCTATCAAAACTCAATTATCGGTTGCTGAAATGCTGAAATTCGCTTGCACAGCCTGATGTCAAAGCAATCAAAAAGAGGATAGAAGATTTGATTAACCATGACTATCTGGAAAGGGACAAGAATAATCCAAAATTGTACAAGTACTTGGCGTGATTTGGCCAGATCTTAATTCTATCTTTCTATGGATAGTGTAATGCAATGACTCAAACCAGTGATAGAGAATAGTCAGGTGCTTAGTCCTTACTGACAATTGACCAATTTTTTTATACATGTTGCTGAAGATTACTTGTACATCCAAGATGAGATGAGATATAAGGGGATTGTAACAAAGTATTCTGCATTAAAAAAAAAAATGCTATTCAATATGTCTTGAACAAGCCAAAAAAATTGAAATGCTCAAAGGCTAAACTCACATTATGAGCAGTTTTTGTTATGAAGTCACAGTTTATCACTCTATGTCATAGTTTAAAGTTCATGTGAGTAAACACTTTAGTCCAAAAAGATGTTACTTGGCTTATAATAATTTTTTTTTTTAACCTCACCAGCAATGAGTAGTAGTTATAGCTGCAGGAGGGAGATATTATCGCCCTACGTGAAGGAGAGATACGTAGATCGAACCCCTGACCTGCATGGCTCAGGGTAGAATAAAGCCTTACCACTCGGCTATTTGATTCCTTGTAGCTTATAATAATTTGATTAGTAAAAGATCAAAAGTAATTCTTGATTGTTTGCTTCAGAAAAAACATGGTAAATATTGAAGTTTCTATCCAGAAAAATCTCATTTGCATCGACATGTTTTTATATAATCCACGTCATCTAAAATATCAACCAATATATGAAATTATTCACCCCAAAAAAAAAAAAAAAACAATATATATGAAATAAAGCTGAAATTTAGAGCTTAGAGAGAGAGAGAGAGAATAAATAAAAAAGAAATTCACATCTCACCCACCTGGGCCACCTCTCTCTCCTCCCCCCTTTTCTCTTCGATTAGGGTTTCTAAATCTATGATTGGATCAGGTAATACTTATTATATACGCTTATATAATCTCTCATGCCGCTGGTTATTTCTATGATTTTGCTCGAAAACTCATATTATATATATTTTTGTATTGGTTTTTTTTTAGTCGGACTTGGTTATATTGTTGATTGTGCTCTTATATAGCTTCGTAGAAACTGTTTCGGATTGAATTTTTTAGTTCGATATCGAATTTTCTGTTTTTTTATTGTTGCTTTTGAGTCAGCTGAATCAGTAGTTTAATTTTGCATAAGTGATCGAGCATGCTTGAGATCATGTTTTTCTTGGATTTTAGGTAAGTTTTTATGAGTTTTTAGAGATATGTCGATGTGGTTTCCTTTTATCATCTTGTATTTAAATTCTGTCTCGGTTTAGCTATGGTATCATCAGTTGAGTTGTTGGATTGTACCGGTGCCTTGTAGTGAACATACTAGCCACTTTATAAATAATCAGCAAAGTTTCTGCATTTAGTTTAATATCATATGGTGTATTTGGTACTCACAGGTTCTGGTCTTCTGTTTGAAGAATAGTGTATAAAAAAGTAGGTCCCAGCCAAATTATTGGTAGTGTCATCAAAATGACAATGAATCAACGGAATACTATTGATCTGGATCAAGGATGGGATTTTATGCAGAAGGGGATCACGAAGCTAAAGAATATTCTTGAAGAGAAACCCGAGCCGCAGTTCAGCTCAGAAGATTACATGATGCTTTATACGTATGTGGCTTATTTGTCCTCCACCCCCATTATTTGGCTAGTAATCCATTTTAGTAATTTGCTATACTAAGCTTGTAGCTGCTCACTTCTTGTTTTGTGTTGCTTGTATCCTGTGGACAGGACAATTTACAACATGTGCACACAGAAACCACCACATGATTATTCTCAGCAATTGTATGATAAATACAAGGAGTCATTTGACGAGTACATCACATCTACGGTAAGAGTCATCAGTCATGACTATTTCTATATAATAATCAGTCAGCATTACACATTAGATGTGAGGAAGAATGCAACTCTTCCATTTGTCTGATCTGGAACTTATCTTTGCATTTTTCAAAGGCTCAGGTGTACTAATTAAAATGAAGCATGAGCAAGATACTCCATCTTTTTGTTCTACTGGCTTAAGTAATCTTCCCTAGTCCCATTCGAAAATTCCAGCTGTTGAGCATGTCAGTGACAGTCTGATCTCTTGTCAGTGTTTTGCTAACTGATGATGAATTCATCACATCTAGACTTGGTGATGCAAAATTTGGATTTCAGGTCTTGAACTAGAATGAGAGTTAAAGATGGGTTTAGCCATTGACTTGACTGTCTTCACAAGTATGCTACTCTCTCTTTCATTCCCAGTTCATAGAGCCCAACCAATACATAAAAGACGAAGAATCCCCTCCATGACAAATCAAAGGAAGCTGTTTCATTCATTCATATTGGCTTCCGATCTTGAACTAGATTGAATAGTAAAGCAGTTTAGCCATTGACTTACCTCACAAGTATACCACTCTGTCTTCTGTTCCCAGTTACCTCACATGGAGGTTTGAGCCCAATACATGAGAGAAGAAGAATTCCCTCAAAGACTAAAGTTGTTACGTTCATTGTTTTGGCTTCCAAAAAGAAACCTGTCAAAGCATGGAGGGTTGGCACAAAATTTGAGCATTGTGCAAATGTCAAACATATTCTTGCTTTCTGATTCAGGTATTGCCATCTTTGCGTGAGAAGCATGACGAATTCATGCTAAGAGAGCTTGTCAAAAGATGGTCAAATCACAAAATCATGGTGAGATGGCTGTCCCGGTTTTTCCATTATTTGGATCGATATTTCATTGCTCGGAGGTCACTTCCGGCACTGAATGAAGTTGGATTATCTTGTTTTCGGGAACTGGTAAACTATGACTCTAGCTGTTTTATTATGGTTATTTTATTTTTTCTACTAATAATCATATTCTTTTAGTTATATTCAGTACACACATCTCTATGAACAGATGATTCGAGTTTTCTCCTTTCAAATAATTAAAAACATTTGATGCAGGTATACCAAGAATTAAATGGAAAAGTAAGGGATGCAGTAATATCTCTGGTATGTAGCTATGTCAAATTCAAATCGGCACCATCTTTGCTCTGCTGTGGTTATTTTTGACGTATTTGTTTCCTTTACTAGATTGATCAAGAGCGTGAAGGAGAGCAAATTGATCGAGCATTATTGAAAAATGTTCTAGATATTTTTGTAGAAATTGGAATGGGGCAGATGGACCATTATGAAAATGACTTTGAAGCGGCAATGTTAAAGGATACAGCTGCTTATTATTCTAGGAAGTCTTCTAACTGGATTTTAGAAGACTCGTGTCCAGATTATATGTTGAAAGTAACCAGCCCACCTATTTATCTATTCTGGTTCAGCATATTGTTAACATTCACATCAGCAAATCTGACTTTTCATTCTCTGATATTTTAATGGTTGTTTTTGTTAGGCTGAGGAGTGTTTAAAGCGTGAAAAGGACAGGGTTGCCCATTATCTGCACTCGAGCAGTGAGACAAAGTTGCTCGAGGTTAGTTGTTGCTTTTTCAATGTATTTGCATTTGTCTTTAAGTTGTTGCTCTCGAGCTCACTTGCATCATTTTCATTTACCTTATTATACAATGATCTAAGTTGTTCATCTTATCTTTCCTCTAGAAAGTACAACATGAGCTGTTGTCTGTATATGCCACCCAACTGCTAGAGAAAGAGCATTCTGGATGTCATGCATTACTTAGAGATGACAAGGTACTTGTTTATGGAGTGCAATGTGTCTGATGTTTATGCACTTGCAGTACCTGATTCTAATCATGGACTTTCCGAATTTTTTTTTATTAGGTGGCAGACTTATCAAGGATGTATAGACTCTTCTCGAAGATACCCAAAGGTTTGGAGCCCGTTGCCAGCATATTCAAACAGGTGTCTTCTATCATTGATTCTACTTTGGTTTTAAAGTTCTAAATGTAATTATTATGTGAGCTATATTTTATTATTTCATTCATTACGTTTTTGCTGGTGTTGTCAAATGCAGCATGTTACAGCTGAAGGTACTGCTCTGGTTAAACAAGCAGAAGACGCTGCAAGCAACAAGAAGGTTTGTGGATATTTATATTGGGTAGTTCTCTTCCTCCTTGCATTTTAATGCTACTTCTGGTCATAGCCTCATGAAAATAGGAGCCGGTGTCTCTTTTGTTTCTTTTAGTTACACATAGTTTGATGTTTTGTACAAATTATTTCCTTTGCAGGCAGACAAGAAAGATGTGGTTGGTTTGCAGGAGCAGGTGAGCTTTAAAACCATGTGTAAATGTACTTTGCACGTTTCATGATTAAGAATTAGAATTAGAACATTGGATTTCTTTTCCTTTTAGAACACTGACAATTAGAAGAAAATTAACATCAAAACTAATATCCTTGGGCATTATTGGAAAGCCAATGATATTTTATGTATGATGTCTGATATGATCTATTGCACCTCTTGTTGCCTAATAATGAACTGACGACTTATCTGCAAAATCCTTCAGGTTTTTGTGAGGAAGGTCATTGAGTTGCATGACAAGTACCTTACCTATGTAAATGACTGTTTTATGAACCATTCCCTTTTTCACAAGGTTTGTCGTAAGAAATTCTAAATGATTTAATAGTTCCTTATTGTTAGGCTAGTATAGTATTGGATTATCTTTTCTTTACTTCTTTTTTCCCCTTTAGGCGCTTAAGGAAGCTTTTGAAGTCTTCTGCAACAAGGGTGTTGCTGGAAGTTCAAGTGCAGAACTTCTTGCAACATTCTGTGACAATATTTTGAAGAAAGGTGGAAGTGAGAAGCTGAGTGATGAGGCCATTGAAGAGACACTGGAGAAGGTATTTTGTCAATCATTGTCATATCGTGGTCTCTTCTATTATTAAGAATGTGTTTGACATAGTCACTTTACAGGTAGTGAAGCTGCTTGCTTACATCAGTGATAAGGACTTATTTGCTGAGTTTTACCGGTAAATTATGTAAATCTTGTGCTCATTATTGTGCTTTTCAATTGTAAGAGAATGCATCAAATTTTGCCCTTGATTTGATGTGCAACAATGTAACAATGTAATGATAACTGATAGGAAAAAGCTTGCTCGGCGTTTGTTATTTGATAAGAGCGCTAATGATGAACATGAGAGAAGCATTCTAACAAAGTTGAAGCAGCAATGTGGTGGTCAGTTCACGTCAAAGATGGAGGGGATGGTAAGTTGTCTGTGTTAGTTTTGCTGATTTGGAGATTGATCTCAAGTCTCACTGGAAATCCCTTTCTCCTTTTTCACCCTTTCTACACTCTTTCTACAGGTCACAGATTTGACATTAGCAAGGGAAAATCAAGCAAGCTTTGAGGAGTATCTTGGTAACAATTCTAATGCAAATCCTGGTATTGACTTGACTGTCACTGTGCTGACTACTGGATTCTGGCCCAGTTACAAGTCTTTTGATCTTAACCTTCCTGCTGAGATGGTAAATACTCCTATTTACAATGTAAGCTCTGAGCAACCATGGGTTCGTGTATGTTACTGACTGCTTTTGTGCTTTCATCTCAATTTTCTGCTTCAGGTCAAGTGTGTTGAAGTATTTAAAGAGTTCTATCAGACGAAGACAAAGCATAGAAAGCTCACATGGATATATTCATTGGGTACCTGCAACATCAATGGAAAATTTGAACCAAAAACAATGGAGCTGATTGTAACGACCTACCAGGTTATTTTCCTATCAATTTTATTTAGGTCTTTGGTTGGTTTGTATAATTTGTGATGCTGACATGGAAACATTTCATTCTTTATTTATAGGCTTCCGCTCTATTGCTGTTCAATGCCTCAGATAGGTTGAGTTATCAGGAAATTATGGCTCAATTAAATCTATCGGATGATGATGTTGTGAGGCTGCTTCATTCTCTTTCCTGTGCGAAATATAAAATTCTTACCAAGGAGCCCAACACCAAAACAATTTCTCATAGTGATGTCTTTGAGTTCAACTCAAAGTTCACAGACAAAATGAGGAGGATCAAGGTTAGTTGCTGGTTCCCGCAGGCCGCAACCCTCGCCTCACAACCAAAACTTGAGTAATGGATGTTAAATTCCTATGTTTGTAATTGTTAAGAATATTTTTTTCCGGAAATGCAGATCCCTCTTCCTCCTGTGGATGAGAAGAAGAAAGTAATTGAAGACGTGGATAAGGACAGAAGGTATGCCATTGATGCGTCAATTGTGCGGATTATGAAGAGTCGGAAGGTTTTGGGCTACCAGCAGTTGGTCATGGAGTGTGTAGAACAGTTGGGACGCATGTTCAAGGTAATCTTCTTCAACCTAGTTAACATGCTACCGTATAACTTGTGAATTATCAGTTACTGAAATGCTGTAATCACTTGCTCAGCCTGATGTCAAAGCAATCAAAAAGAGAATAGAAGATTTGATTACCCGTGACTATCTGGAAAGGGACAAGGATAACCCGAACTTGTTCAAGTACTTGGCATAATTTGTACACACTGCGGTTCATTCTAATGTTCTACCATAGTCCAGGACAACCCAAACTTGTTCTAGCGCTTGGCATAACTCGTCCAGACCACGGTTCATTCTAATGTACTATCATAGTCACTGAATCGATGCTAGAACACAGGCATGTCGGTACTTGTTGAAAACTGAGCACAAACATCTGTATATGTTTTTTGTTACCTTTTTTTGAGAAGGTTGCTTAGAAGCTGGAGCTTTGGATGTTCTTGTACATTAGAATTGGGTGTAGACAATTTACTTTTCCTGCCAGCTTTGAGCAATGAGACTATTTGAGTTCCTTTTGATCCTATATTGCTACCAGACTTGTAAATTATACTGCTATCCTTTTGTCATATGATTCTATCGATCTTGTGAAGTAATTGTAATGTCAGTTACAGCATCCACCTATGTCTGAAATGAATTCAGAGCACAATGCTTCAATCCATGTTCTTGTTCTTGACGTGATTCTTATGTTGTGATGGATTTCGATATTTGAAGGGGACGTGAATGTTTGGGCGTGATTGTATTGGAATTCTGTTTGAATTTTATTTTTTTGTCGAGTTTTTGCAAAATTGATTTGTCTTACGGAAGGGGAGATGGGTCTCGAGCCTGACATATTAGTTTTGGGAAAAATGAGGGGTGAGGCGGCTCGAATTTGACCGACCTCATATCCCCCTCTCAAAACAACCTCAGCGGTTGTTCAAAATTTGGTAGTATAGTTAAGTCCGGATCCATTGGCTTTATATCTATACAAGTAGAATCTCATAAAAATGTGCAAAATATTTGGATCAATCGGGACTAAAATGGTGGTTTTTTCATCTACTAATCCGCTTGTCCAAGTAGGGCTTTCACAAACATGTGAAGAATGTGTAAGACCAAGACCAATAGGTTAAGGGCAGACCCCTAACTTTCCCAATAGAAGTATTCGAAATAATGATTAATAATTTCGGTCTTGTTGCAAATGTCTTGAAATGCTATATTATTGCAAGAGGTGATCTAATGTGTTTGGTTTTAAGTAGAGTTTTTGCAATACAATGTGTAAAAGTAAAAGTAAAAGCAAAGGGAGTTCTTGAAGCGAGGCTTGCGGAGCAAAGTCACTAAGCACCAAAGAGTATAAATTGAAAACAAACGTATTTGATGAGGCTTTGTTCATCTTTTTCCTATGGACAAACTATAGAAGCTCAAATCACTTTAATTCAACTCGATGGAAATTATTAGCCCATGCTACTCACTCCATTTCATTTATTTAATAGGAATGCAGACATTCAATTTGGGACGAAGTAATTATGATTAGATGAAATAAAGTTTTCATCAATAACAAAACAGAGAAAAGAACGGCAAACTACCACCCTGAATATAATTGACATCCAATTTGAGACTAATAATCAAGTATATTGTAACTCACCATATCACAAATTCAGACACAAGACAAGGTCATTCATTTATACGAGCCTCTACAAAATGTAAATGCTATACATATACAAGACAAGAAACTTTCTGCTAATGTTTCGCCTGTAACATTTGGTTGATAGTAATTGGTAAATGCAATGAACAGAACATATATTAATAGTTTAGAAGCAAAATGATCGTTCATTGGCCTTACTCTCAAGTCTTTCGGCATCTGAATCCGATTGTAGGCGCCACTGAATCCCAGGAGCACCTTTCTCCAGCTGATTTATGAATAGCACAAGGATCCCTTCAAATCCAAGAAAAGCACAAAGAGAAAGAAGCGATTTCAGAAGAGTAACCCCAGTACATTACCAAAGATCATAAATAATTTACCCAAATCTGTACAAGGCAAAAGATAAATGCTTAGGTGAGAATCCTTAAAAATACTGAACAAAGCTTGAAGCTCTCCTGAGAGAGATTCCTTGGAGTATCTCTGCATTGATAAGGCAGGACAAGCCAATATCCACGAGCACCAACTCCGTATACTTCAATCATGTGAAGTTCCGAAAGAGAGGTCGGGTAAGATAATCCTTTCCTGCATGAGAGTTGATAGCAAGATATTCTTTTTCCTATTTTACAAGTATCATATAGGTAAACTCCATGGTGGGGGGAATATGGACAGTGTAAAAACTGAATTGAGGAATATAATAATGAGAATAGTTTGTTAACAACCAAATTGTACCACATCTCTCAAAAAATTGGGCTTTCTATTGCATTAAAAATGAAGGTATATATATATGGTAAGAGAACTTTAAGTCCTTCAATAAGAAAGGGCCGATAGTAACTACATCCAATATGTTAAAACTAATTGTTTCTACCCCCTAAAAAATGCAGCTCTTCTTTATCCTTAAAAGAACTAAAAAAATTTACACTAAAACCTAGTTCCCAACCATATATAAGGATGAGCGAGCATGATTTGCCCTTATCGGTAAAAGACAACCTCAAAAATCAAAATCATATATCATGAAACTAACCAAAAAATCCCATTTTATACACATGTACAGTAACCAACAGGCTGTTATTTTTCTCTCTTCACCAAAATGCAAGTGCAGGACACACGTGCTTGCTTTACTGGCCTGCTTGCGATGGGATAAAGCACCAAAACGAATTATGTACAACACTGACTCAATCTCTACTGCCACTGAAACCTTGCCGGCTGATGACTTTAATTGCAACCCGAACCAGATGTACAAATTCCTCTACATCCTGGAAGCTAAAGTCAATGACCCTCTTTATAAAAATAACCCCCTCCTTGTTCTGAACCTCGTCAAGAATCGCTTTAGCAGCTGAAAAGGCAACCTGGGATTTCCTGGATGCCTCCATAGCAGAACTTACATCTTTTGTCTGGAGGAAAAGAGAAGGAATCAAAACCTAACACCTTGTTGCATACTTGAGATAAAAAAAAATCAAATGCAACTATACAAGCCAAAGCCCAGTGATTTCAAGTTTGGATTTCAACGAAAAGCCCGCATCCTCAAAATTCATATATGGGATCTGGAAGACTTCTCTTAGTTTGAATTTTCTTACAATTTAACTACCACGTTCTAAACATCATCATATTTCAATGTGAAGGCAAGTGTACTAAGCACCAAAAGAAGTTGATTCCTCCATATTCACCATTAAAGACTTGTGCAGTTATTTTACATCACTGCGCGATAGAAACTTAGCAAAAGTTCATGTTTAAGAAACAACATGCCGATTTATTTAACTAATAAAAGTTCCGAAGAATCATGTTCTCAAAGAGAATCAAATGTAGTTCAACAAAACTTCATATAAGATGCATGAAAAAGACGATATTAAGCACAAGAAGTAACTAACTTACAAAATCAAGCAGCCGGGCAAAGTTTGGACGGCTTTGAGGACCAATAATATTAGTTCCACTTCCGGTATGAGGACCATTACTTTTTGATAAAGAAGCCTTGTCCACCAAAGCTTGGTTGTTTAAGTTGTCAATATCAGATGCAGAAGATGAAGGAGATTCACCTAAGCAAAGGGTCAGAAATTAGACAGGACATTCAATCGAGGAAAAAGTTGCTAAACCTACTAAAGTATCAAGAAGGCACCCCACCATCCAAAATGCATAATATAAGCCAAAAGATCGAAGGCATACAACAAACCAAGTACAATATATATCCATTGCTGACCCTACCTTGAGGAACCATTTGTAAACTTGTTTGCAAGTCATGCCAAAGTCTATTTGTACTAGAATTTTTGCAATACACCACCCTCATATATGCCACCTCCATGCATTTATAGGCCAAAGCAGCAGCAGCCATTTCGTCCCGTCTCTCATATTCTTGGGCACAGGTTCTGCAGGATTATGGATGTTTATTATGAAGCCAGAGAAGATAACAAAAATATACAGGAACAGCAACTAGTTTGCAAAAGGAGCTCCATTCCAAGTATAATAATGCTGGGACAAAAATCTAGCAGTCAAACCCAACTAAATATTTGATAAAAGAGAATCTATAGAAAGCTAAAACAGTCACTCTAAACTGTACTAACCAAAATAGCTATACATATAATTTTTTTTTTAAAAAAACCAATTCTACAATATCATCAGTATTGGAAAGAATGAGATTATAGTCCAATCAGCGAACTTAAGAAGGCACTTCTCTAGTTCAAATATACTGCCCCCAAGCTTAAAAAATTAAATGAGCTCAAGAGTTTAATCTGAAATTAAAGAATTCAGAACAGATGGAAATAAGAATAATAGAAATTCGACTTACTCGCAAAGCTTAGCCGTATTAATATAGATTTGCATTTGCTTCGCCTCTCCATGTTTGCTACTTTCACTGCTTTCTAAAAATGAAGCACCAAGAAGAAACTTTAAGGCAGCCTGGAAGTATTCTTCATTACATTCATATCCAAAGCCAGAGTTCTACAAGATTTTGAACATTAAAAAGAATTATGAAATGAAGGAGAAACCAGTTCAATTAGCAGTCCATAAAAAGTCAAAAATGGAAGTTACAAAATCAAATGGGACAAAAATAGAACGTCGCCAAGATCAGAAGAAATTGAAAAAATTTAAATAGTGGAAAAAGCAGTTGAAAAACCTTAAGATGATCAGCATAGTCTCTGAGGTCTTCAGCTTCTTTTAATGTAACGGAAGCAGTCTGACCAGAGGCATCCCTCCTCACAGGGTTTGGACCACTAAGGTCCCGCACAGAGCGATCGTAAGCAGAAGGATTCTTGCCATGCCGAGACTCATTCTGGTGAATGACATTTCTAAGATCTTTTGATTCCTTTGGCACATTAGCGCTTGTGGAAGTGTCACGAGGCCGTTTCGGCAAGAGATCTCCATTCTGGGTTCCCGGTGTCAATTTGCTGGCAGTTAAAATGTTCCTTTTATCTTCACAATGTTGATCAACCTGTGAATTTCCATCCCCAGCCTCTACATGAGTAGCAATGTTCTTCACCATATCAGTCTGAAAACAGTGATTCACACTTTGAGGGACTGTTGTGATTAAGCAGCCTGGATTGAGTTCAGCAGCTCTGCTTTCATGCTCCCCGCATTTTAATTGGTTCTCCTTTGTGCTGTTACCTCGTTTTTTTGAGTCCATCTTGACAACCTTCTTTTTAAAAGATTTCAAGCTTGACTTGCCAGGAGGTGCAACATGACTTTGGTCAGCACCTGTTTCAATCCTACAAGCATACTTTGGATATGAGGGTCCGTGATTATTGACTAAATCAGAAACCTTTCCTGGTGATCCTTCAATACTGATGCCAACATTCCTTCCCTTGCCCTTCAGTGGCAAAGAACTCTTTCCAGATATCTTCTGAAGCAATGCAGTGCTTTGAGGGTTCTTATTGACCCTAACCCTACTAGTCGGATGTGGGCTGTGTCCATCCACGATGTCAAGATGATTATCGTCCAGATGATCATCTTCAGATAAAGAAGGCTTAGGACCTGCTTCACTTTTGCCACCAAATTTATCTCTACCAACAGTTTCCCGAAAGTCTAGCACAGGATTGCTGAGAGATTCAGGACGGAGGGCAGCAGAAGCTTTCTTCTTCTTAGCTGTTGTAGAACGCATGGTGTCACAATTACCGCCACCCCCCTCCACAGATTTTCTCGGGCTTCTTTTAATGTGAAAATCACCTACTCTCACATTACCGCCACTTAAACTGTCCATTCTCGGAGATGAAAATTTATTTGGAAAGGACATCCTCATAGGAGACGAGGAAACTGACTCAACTGGTGAGCCTTTCACTTCTTGAACATTGGTTCTAGTTTTACGGGAATCAGAAACCTTTGAGGAGCTTGAAGTTGCAGCTGTTGATAACTGTTCAGAACCCAATTCCCTTCTCAGAGACTCAAGCTCTTCCATGGTGAGTTGAGATGCAACCTTTATCCGGTACTTTTTGGGCTGCTTTTCTTTGTCACTGGAAGAAAATGGTCTGCTCATCATATCTTTTCTTTTCTGTTCATCATTAGACACATTTCCACCAAAGTCCTTCCCATCATTCTGAGACACCCTGGGCTTCTTGTTTCTTCTGAATCCACTGTCACTACTCTCCTCCTTCACAGGCATTGAGCTGTCATTGAGGTAACTCACATCATTTTGTAGGGACGCCACATCGTTTAGACCACTTTTCCAATTCTTTAGGTTTCTCTTCTTTGCAGATATTTCACCATCATTGAAATTTTTCATATCCAAGGATGCGGTTTCCACTATATTAGCCCTTTTTCTAACAGAAGATTGCAAACCATTCCCCTCCTCAGCCTTTGCATCTTTTGAATAATCAGATGCACTGTTTCCTTGCTTCTCTTTAATAGGAGCCATAATTGGCGAGATTGCAGTCGAGCCCAGCCCTATCTTGACTATGTTTCCACCAAGAGACTGTGAGTTATTCATATCAAAAGTCCCATCACTTTTGAACTTTTTCGAAATTCCAAGCCCATATTGATCAGATGCTCTCTTGATTTTCCTCTTCAGATTAGCATTGTCTGCAAAGAAGTTGTATCAGAAAACATGCTAGGCACTTGTGGATAAAAAAATCGACATTCAGAGCAAAGATGAAAGGCAAACATCCAGTTACATGTTCCGGCTTTTGTCTATTTGAATACTTTTCAACTGCATTATGTGATCTACTAGGATGCAAATCACTAGATTTGTTAACCAGATTTACCCCTGTAGAAGGCTGTTTCTTACCCTTTAAAGTTCCCTTTTTCTGCACATCCTGATTGAACTTATTTGTTACATGAGTTAGAGCCAGACCTGTCTTGTTGCCTTTGCTGGATGTCACATTTAATTTATGTTGCTTCTTTCTTCCATCAGCCATATAATCCGAACTAATATTCTGGAAATTATGGTTATATTCATCTAAAGAATTTACACCATGCGCGGTCCCCTCAGTGGGGTATTGAGCACCATTTTGATTCTCAGGAGGGGGCAGCTGGTACAAAGAATGCAGAGCCTTTGTCGTCTCCTCTTCACTGATGTCACAGCGGTTCATTCCAGGCCTAACGAAAAAACAGAAAAATATCACTGTAACTGAGGACTTCAAACATCCCGTGAAGAAGTGTATATACAATCAAAAGGAGAAAAGGGCTTCCTATTCACGAGGAAGAGAGAGATTTTTGGGGGATAATATACCAGCATGCCGTATTTGCATCGTTGTGTGATCAGATTAGTGATAGCAACTAAATTGATTAAATGATACGAAAACTCAAAAATGCACCAAAGGATGACTTACAGCCAGTTTAGCATGCTGCACAACCACTTCTCCGGCAGTTGCTCAGGCTTTGTTCCATAGGGCAGAAGACGCCATTGCTGACAACGATCACAACAGACCCAATCTTCTTCTATGACGATGGAAGCCACGGTTGCCTGTTCAGCCTGCAATGCAGGTCCATTTGCAGGAGGTAAACTCCCAGCTGGGAGATTCTTAGATAACGCTTCTGAATTTAGCTGGTTGTCCAACTTATGATGACTTGATTTCTCTTTCAATCTGGTAGCATCAAACTTTGGTTCCTTTGATCTGTCAGCAGAAGGCTTCTCCAAGAGATCTACTGAACAGCCACTAGGTTCCGAGTTTGTCTCGAATATATCTTTATACAAATCACGAACCTTGGGGACATCCTTCCTAATACCCTTCTTTTCTTTTGCTACAAGAGAGAAACCAGCTCCTCTACTTTCTTGGACTGAATCTGAAGATAATTTCCCATTAACTTGACCGACCCTCGATTTCTTTTTACTTTCCAACTTATTTGGAGTTCCAGCCATTCTTGTTTCACCTTGTTCATGTGAAGTTGCTCTCACGCCAGATTTCTTTAATGAAAGATGTCCAGTACCTCTGGAATCTCTGTCACTCTCAGAGATATCAGAATCAACCTTGACTGAAGCAGGAATTCTGTTGCTTTTGCTCCTCTTAATTTCTGAATAATCAAGTGAAATATCCTGACAAGTTTTTATCAGGTTCTTTCCAATCTTCTCCACTGAACAACTCTTAGCTTCGTGATGCGCAACCTTAATGCCACTTTGCCCAGTCACCGATTGAAAAGGCTCAAATGAATCAGCACCCAATATTCTCCCCTTCACCATATCTGTACTGACCTCCTTTCTGATTGGTTCACCATTTTCAGGCACCCTGGCAGTCTCAACCATTCTGGATGAGTCCCTCGATGATTCACCAGTATTAGCCAGTGAGTGAGATGGATGTTTCTGAGTCATTTCAAAAGAGGTAGATTGTTGTTTCAGCGGACTCTCAGCTACAGAGCTGTCCTTCAAACGTAACGCAACATCATATTCAAAAGAGACTCCATCCCCATGCTTTGATTCCTTGTGTGTTTCACTCTTCCTAACGGGTTTTGTTCGCTTTGCTAGCAATGCATCTCCATCATACAGTCTAGAGCCTGGATCCTCCATGGATATTCCAGAATGGTCATGCTTAACTTTTAAAGGCGGCAGAGAATAATTCCTGCCTAAGTTAACAAAACTATCCTGAATAGGTGAAAGCAGCGGGCCCCCAGGAACATTTAATGATTTCAACATCTGTTCAATAGATATGCAAAAGGATCAGGAAAACAACGAATCATATCAACAAGGAACAATATGTATAAACATACATATAGAATTACAGAAAAAGATGATGTTGATCTTAAAGTAAGTTTACCTGAAGAAAGCTTGGATATTCATCTGGAGCCTCTCGAGATTCAGAGGGAATTCCACCACTTTCTCCAGGACTGTTTCCTGTTGATGAAGATGGAGATATTAGCCCAAGACCACTGTATATTGCAGCATTTTTTGGTGCTGCCTTATCATAACCAATTTTGATCCGAAACTTCAGTTTTCCTTTATCAGTTGAATTCAGTGACTTATTCGGAGAAGGCTCGTATCTCACAGGAAGCTTTTCGGCAACTTGTGCAGAAAACAAGCAGGAATCTTTTCTGAATGGGACATCTTCTGATGAAACCTTTGTTTCATGTGATGCCTGCCTAATCTGTGGTGCAGTAGCTCCATTCCTCTGAGACAATTGTGCATCAGGAATAGCAGTAGAATTCTGCAAAGCGCCCTATAGTGCTCAAGACAACAATCATAAATTTGCAAGACAAATATTCCATTTTCCTACTGTAAGATCAAACAGAGGAAAAACTAAAGCTTTCCTTATACCTCCTTATGTGATGGATTAGGAGATTTTGCAGCACTTTGAGTTTGAACTCTAGGAGGACTCTTTGGTTTCGACGTTGTGCGCTGATACATGGGCAAGAATGAACCGTAATCACCAAACCTTGACCCTAACAAAGTTACAAATCAACGGTATCATTTTCCAGAAGAGAAAAGAGCTCTTATGCCTCTTATTTTCACTTCAAAGTTCCAATTTTTTTTTGCTTTACTCACCCAAAATTTCGGCAGTAAGTCCTCCTTCGAAATCTTTCTGAAAATGGCCCAGTACACTTTGGAGCTTCTCATCCTTAAGAAAAATGAAAATCAATGTCACTATTTCCTTTACATGTACCCCAACCAAAACAAAAGAACTTACTGCATCAGTGATCATATACTAAACTGCACAGTAACAACATTTACTGAATTGTAGAAAGTGGAATACAATATTGCCCTTCCAATTCTAGTATGAAAGTGGAAAGTAGGAGTGCTCACCCAATCTCACTAAGGAACAAACAGTGGGTGACCCTTTCATTAAAGGAACTGAAGCTCAACGGAATTCTAATATCCTTTATATCTCAGAATTAGATGATAAATGAACAAAAACTAAAAACAAAACTGGGAATTAAGTATATGTCAGCAAAGAAAAAACTACACACTCAATAACTCAAAACAAAGCAAATGCATAAACTACAAAGCTCTTGACTTTACATGTCTTAGAGCAGTCTATTCCATGATGCATACAAAAAGAAACTAGAACAACAGCATTCCTTAAATTAAACTAATAGGATGCATGAAAACAGCTCCCGCTAGAGATGTAAAGATATACTAGACTAGACTCTAGAGGCAAAACTACATAAAGTTTTCAGTCCTTTTCTCCGGCATTTCCCTTTCTAGAAGTTCTTATGTTATATTTCAATGCACTGATCAACAAACAAACTACAACAGCAATCCAAGCGCAATCTAAGACTTCAGAATCAAAACAAAACACCACATCCTTCCCTTACAATGACAAGAATCATGATGAATGAGTTACTAATTTGCAGTCATTAGGCAAATATACGTGAAGCAGTCACGCTTAGTACAACTTCCAAACAGTCCAATGCCAGGGCTCTTTCTTTCGTTCTCGTTTCTATTTTTCTTTCTTTTTTCTACTTTCATGTTCAATTAACTTTTAGCAAGTAGAGTTTTTTCCTTTTATTTCCATCTTCCACCAATATTGAAACTGATCATTAACAGTTGATTAATTAATTAGTAATGAAGCCAAAAATCTGAACTTTAATACATAAAGAACAATAAAAAAAAACTCTTACAATGTAAGGGAGAGCTATATCAGGGTCAATGCATCTATCGTCATCATCATACTTGTAATACAAAGCCGCCTCGCCTTCTTCAAGCTCAGCATCATCTTCTTCAGACCAACCCATTATTCCAAAACAAAACAAAACAAAAAACCTAACCCTAATATCACTCTAATTTAAAACAATTATAATCTTCAATCTCCCAAAACCCTAACCCTAAAATTAACACGTATCCTAAAGTCCAACATGTCCAAAACAATTCAAAAATTCAAAATCAAAATCCAACCCACCAAAATACTTCAAAACCCCAGAAATTTCCCTAACCCAAATTGTTCCCAAACCCTCGGAATTATTCCCAATTAGAAACCCTCATTCAACCCACGTGATCATCACCATCATCCACGCATTTTGTATAAAAGCCTCCAAAAAATCTAAATATATAATTATACTTGTGTAATTACAAGTACCAAAATTAAAATCCCTAATTTAATCAGGCCGCCGAAGAATAAAAATCGTCGATCGATTGTTGAGAATGAATGTATATGGTTCTTGATGTTTTACATAAGACTCGGTGACAGCACAGAAGAAGGAAATAGAGCTCTGTTTGTGTCTTGTATTTTTCTTTCCTTTTTCTACTTTTTTTTAAAACAAAAATATTATAGTAATAAGTATTTTTTTTTAATACCAATATAGTAAGTAAACAAAAAATACATTTGTATATGTACTTTAAGCATTACCAAAAACTTAAACTTAGTACCCAAAAAAATACAAAATGTAGCTCAATGGGGTCATTCTTGCAATATCTTGTTGATCGAGTCTGACTTCCAAAAAAATACAAAACGTAGTTTAATGGGGTCATTTTGTAATAAATGATTGATCGAGTTTCTGACTTTTTTAAGAGACTCATAGTCAAATTCTGATAACTTTTAAATGGTAGTCCAGTGAAGCGTATGTCCTTCTAGTTTGGAAATATCCCAAGTTCAAACCTATCCCTCTCTATGTAAAACATTTTAAATGCAGTTTTTGCCAAAATATCATTTTGGGCAACAAACATTGATAGAAGAAATAAAATAATTGTTGAACATCAAATTGATATGTATATTTTATTTAAGAAAGTGATATATTCTGCCTTAGTGTCTTTTATTTTTTTTCCATATTTATGTTATTACTAAAATGTGGATAGTTGCAATAAATTATAGAGTTAAATTAAAAATTGCCCTTAGGGCTTTTATTTTTTAGATAAATATGGTGGGACTGTAAGAAAATCTTAAAGATGATCTTAAAGTCCATCATGTTGAGAATCTACTAGAATGTAGAGACAAGTATGTGAATGTATATTAGGGCAATGCACAAGTTGGCTCAGTTAGTAAGTATTTGAAATGTTCTCACAAAAGTTAAGTGTTCAATTTTCGCTGCCAATGTGAGAGCTGTGTTAGTGGGTGATCTGTAAGTACCTTTGTAAGTGACTTATGATCTATCCTGATCCGTGGTGGTGATCGAAGGCGAACCCACTCAATTTTTTTTGTGCAAAAAAAAAATATTCTAATCCTCACTATTACTTGTCATTATTGTACCTGTTCCGTCAAACCGTTTCATTGGTCACCAAGTAAGGTTTAGGGCTCCACTACAGAACAAGTTTATTTTTTCATATGCGAAATAAATTTTAGTTGTTGCGATATCGGAATGAACATGTATTCTTACTTCAATGAATCTCAATTGTCAAATTTTGCATTTGACTATTGAGATTTCGGCACCAAAGCCTGGCTATCTAGGAACTTGCATTGTGGTCTTATAACCAACCTTGTTTGTCAGGTTTTGATTCGATGGTAAAGATAATTATTTAAGAATAACTAATTTGTTCCTAAATAACTATTTAATTGTATACAAAATTTAATGACCGGTATTGATTTATCTATCATTGATAAATAAGTTGTAAGCGCCATAATCGAATTGAGAAACTTAATCTATATTAAGATTGGTTTTCTAAACTTTTTTTTAAGAAAAATGTAAGGCTTTGACGAATTATCAAAATACTTCCAATTACTTATGATTGTGAAAGGAAATGAAAAGCTTAGAATTGACATTTTAAATTTGAATTTTTTTTAAACGAAAAAATAAAACCAAACAGAGCCTAAGTCTCACCATTTAAACCTGACCTAATTAAGGATTTATATATTATATTTGGATATGAATCTTATTTCAAAGTTTACACGGATACTCCGGGACACTATTGTAATATTATTTGTAATACTTTTTTAATTATATAAATATATCACGTTTACAAATAAAATTTATCGATTTACATTTAGAATTTATCTTTTTTTTTAATTTAGATTATATGAATAAAAAATTTCCTAATTAAAATATCACAGCTCCGAACCGTCTAAATTTATTATGTCATTTAAGTATTTATATAATTATTATGTATACATGAAATCAATAAGATATACTCCCTCCATTCCCTATTAATTGTCGTTTAGGAGATATCTAGGTATCCAAATTAATTGTCGTTTAAGGTTGTTTTATTAGTTGTCAACACTTTATTCCAATTATACCCTCAACATTTTCCTTTCTTTATGACAAAGAAGTGAGAGAGAGTGAGGGTGGGGGATAATATTGGAAGTTTAGGTGAAAATGACAACTTCCTTAATTTTCTCAAATTGTCTAAAGAGTCTTATATTTAGGAATGGAGGGAGTATATTTTATAATGTGATTAGTTGAGACGGTTCTAAATTTTACATTCGTTTGCTTAAAGGTTTCCCTTAAATAACAATTGAGATGTATATATTTTGTTACTTACAAAATATGTTACTTCTTATTTTTAACAATACTTCTATTAATGGATATAAATCTTAATATACACCTAACTTTATTAGGTTACTTCGTTAATAAATTCTATACATACATAACAAAACGTATTTTGACATTATTAGTCAATCATAATTAGTATATGACCTTGCTGCCTATAAATTCCAAAAATCATAATGGAAATGTCCATAATTGGATTGTTTGTAAGAGTTGTAATTCTATTCACAAGAATAATGATTTGAACAAATAAAAGAAAAGAAGTTTTGGTAGTTTCCCTTTTCAATATAAATTGGTTTAGTCGGTAATATGATCATACTCTCATTTTATTAATTAAAGATTACTATTCTTCAGCGACAAATAAATTTTGTATGCACTTTTGATAGCGACTAAAGATTTAAAAGGTAATAAAAAATAATAATAAGGCAAAGCGTAATAAAAATCTTCTATTTTAGTGAGTAGATAATAAATAGTAATGGGTAATTTATTTTTCTTCTTTTTCTTTTCTTTTTAAGTTGCCAAAGGTAGTTGGGTACGAATTGTTTGCTAAATAAAAAATTATTTGTTAATTACAAAATGACCGAAGTAATTACAATTAAATTATAATTTGAAAATATAAGGAAAACAAATGTACAATGGTTTAGAAAATTATGATAATAGATAAAAGCTCGTATCTCAAAACTGAATAAAATCATTATTACTAGTAAAAAAAGTAAATAGATAATAAAGTTCTTCATAACACGTTCTCGCAATTCTTGAACACTAATAACAAGAGAAGCCAATTTCAACATCTTTATTAGAAGTCAAACAATTTACAACATTATCAGTGTATCAACTGTCTACCTAACCGGACATGGTTGCGAGTCATAAAGTAAGGCGGCTTATTAACAAACTAGGTTACAATATTTGCATGGTGACTCGATGAAAATGAGCATAAAAAATAAAAGAAAAACGAGTTGGTAGACAAATGAGTTAAGAGTTACCTGTAAATTTTTTAATAACTTGTGCAACTATAATTGGACAATAATCTCACCAGTATCATATTCTCTCTTATCCGTTCCGTTTCAGCCTTTTCTTTCTTCCGTTTTCCGTTTTCCGTTTTTTAACTGTTATCCCCCATTTTTTCTCTTTTGTTTTTGTAGTGAAAAAAAAATTACAGCAACTTCTTTTTGGTTTATGGGAAGAGGGTTGTACCGCAGTGTACTATTATTTTTTCTTCAAATCCAGGAAAAAATATTCTAGGGTTATAGACTTTCCATTTTATTCATCTTTTTTTATTCCCTCTTTTTACAAAAACCTTTGCTTTTTTACTCGTAATCATGTAATTCACCATATAACCTTTCCAACTTGCTAATTTTTCATCTTTTCTCAACTGGGTTCTCATCAAGATCAAATTTTGTTGTGGTTTTTAGCTAGATTTTTTGTTGTTTTATATTGGGCTTTTGGATTCTTGAGTGGAATTGGAGAAGCAAAGCTAATGCATGAGCTGGATTCGAAGTGTTTTAGCAATTTAGGAAATTAAATTCAACAAATGGGAAACCGGGTTCTTACTTGATTACTCATTTTCTTAGTTTTCTTGATTGTTTTTTTTGAAAGATTGGTTATTTTTAGTTTATTTTGGTGGGTTTAATTGGGTAAATTTTTTCATAGAACTGGTGGGAGTGGATTTTACCATCCTTCTTTAATGGATTCTGGAACAGTATTAATTCCCATAAGATTTGTTTGGCCTCATGGGGGAAGAAGTGTATATCTAATTGGTTCTTTTACTGGGTGAGGCTTCCCTTGTCCTTTTAATTAAAAAATAACATTATGTTCTTTTAGTTTATAGCGTTTCTTTGAGTTTTAATTTTTTACTTTAGTTAGATTGCTGCTTATGTTGCTTATTGATGGTTGTTTTGAAGGTGGGCGCAATGGCCGATGACACCGGTTGAAGGGTGCCCTACTGTTTTTCAGACAATATGTAGCCTACCGCCCGGCTACTATCAGGTTCTTATGCATACTTGCATTTTGTCTATCAAATATATCAATGGATTGTTACCATTTGCTACTTACACTAGGATTATCTGAAAGTGGTAGTTTGCAGTTCTGATTTAATTGCATTCGAAGATTGTTTAGTTAATGAAAGAATTATGTTATTTGCGGATGATGTATTTTGTTATAATTATATAAAGAAATTACAGGAGTTGCAGGCATGTGGACTTGTCTTGAATGAGATTGAAAGGAGATTCCTTCGTGTAACTCATTCCTATTTGTTTCTTAAATGTAGTTATAGTTTCTATTTTGTGTATGAATAGTGTTTGTTGTTGGATACGTGGCTGCAGTGTTTTATGTGCATTATTATTTCGTAATTCAGAAGGCATAAATTCAAATTCAAATGTATTATTGTTCGTATGCAGTACAAGTTCGTTGTTGATGGTGAATGCCGACATGATGAACATCAACCTTACATCAATAATAACCATCAGATTGTGAATACTGTCCTTTTGGCAAGGGAACCTGATTACCTTCCTACAATTTTAAGTCCTCAAATTGTTCATGGTTCTACTATGGACGTGGACAATGAGGCCTTCCAGCGTGTGGTATGGCACCACTTTCTTGTCCGTGTTTAGTCATATTTGTTTACATGTGGTGTCTTCTCCTCTCTCATGTTCTTGCCATGGTTTAAGAACTTTAATTTCCCTAGTTGTCTGAGACTCTAATTAAATCATTTACTTGAAAGTTATGAAACAAATTACAATTGTCAAATGACACTGTTGAGTCAGAAGTCTGGAGGGCACGTCCTCTTTACTTGTGGATAGAATCCAATAACAGGGTGTCTGAAAGTTTCTTTTAATGCTTATTCATCACATGTAATTACTATTGTTGTAAGTTGTTTTCTAAATGATGGGCTGGACCTGGAGCATTTTTCACATGTTGAGAGACGACATAGCAGTAGTTTTTGAGTTGATAATATTTGCAGCTTTCCTCCTGATTAGCTCATAATGTGTGGAGGATTATGACCATAGTTGACTCCTTATCAAGGGATAACATGTAATGTGGGCTCTTTCATACTTGTCATGGATAAAATGACTTAATGTTTGCACGTTCTTTCAGTACTTGTTTTCTTGCTTATTTCTTTTGTTGTTTGCATTCCATTTGCCGGCATTATGATTTTGTTGAGAATTTTGTTCCTTAGTAGTTGATAAAACAAGTCGTTTGTCACTTACTTCATACTTGTTTTGTACTTTCTTCTTCTTTTGGTATATGCCATATGGAGTATTATGTTCTCTAATTGTCTGCTCATTCCAATTCCAGGTCCAAGTATCAGATGGTGCAGTTCCTGAGACTTTTCCAAGGATATCAACAGCAGACCTAGAGATTTCCCGGCACCGTATTTCTACATACCTGTCTACACGCACTGCCTATGAATTGCTGCCTCAGTCAGGCAAGGTTTGAATGATTCTTCTATGACTTGCATTTTATTATGTCTACTTCTCAATGTTTCTATAAGTATATACTTGACAATTTATTTCCTGTCACAGGTTGTTGCTTTAGATGTTGATTTACCCGTAAAACAAGCATTCCACATTCTGCACGAGCAGGTAATCACTGATTTACTCAAAGGTTCAACTAATTTTGTTTTCCTACCAGTATCTCAAACATCTTATGCCTATATATAAGTTTTGGCTGGTGTGCGCATACCTGAAAGAGTGTGTTCACCAATGAAATTTGAAATGGTGAATTGCTGTTTCATATTATGTGGTTTCCTTTAAATAGCTGATGATAATCGGGGCTCTCCTAAGTAGAACCAATCTCATGCTTGTATTCCATTTATCTTTTTTAGACATGCTATAATGTTCTTTTTTCCACATTTTATTTTCATTTTCACCTTTTTTGGCATATATATATATATATATAATGTTTCTAATATTGCTGCATGCCTCTTCTATATCTTGTTGTTTCCAGGGGATTACTGTGGCTCCTCTCTGGGCTTCCTGCAAGGGAAAGTTTGTTGGAGTTCTTAGTGCTCTGGATTTTATCTTGATTATGAGGGAGGTATATGCTTTGATTGATCTAACTTAAATCTCAACTATGACGGATAGTATTTGTTCACTCTTTACTTGTTATAGATTTGATATTTGTTCGTTTGGGATTTATGAAGCGTTTGTTAACATCAGAAAAGAAAAAAGAATAAAATTGGCGTATAAGTTTATTATTGATATCGACAAATTTCTGTACCAAATGCCATGTTTATACTCTCTTGATCTACATCTTTTATGGAGTTTGAACAGGTATTTGCTTCTTGATCTTGCAGCTTGGGGGTCATGGATCCAATCTGACGGAGGAAGAGCTTGAGACACATACTATATCGGCTTGGAAAGAAGCAAAGTCATATCTGAACAGACAAATTAATGAAAGTGAGAGAGCATGCCCCAGACAACTTGTCCATGTGAGTGTTAAATTTAGGATTATATCACTGATCAATGTGGATTTCAATCTGATTTTGGCTGATAAATCAATTTGAAATTAGCTTATATCTGGATGGTTTAGATGTAGTATAATATTATACTTCAATTTTTTTTATGATGGTTTATTATCCAATTTATTTTTGGTCTTGACCAAGGAGTGTCCCCCGCCGAGAGCAGGGACTAATCTCTTTCGGGGTATGGAAGGCAAAGGGTCCCCCATTAAACAAGTGGTTGAGAGTTCGAACCTCAACTCTTGCGGATGGAGCAGCAACCACTTGATTAATCCAATTTATTGGACTTGGCTGTTTTTTTTTATTGCTATTACTGGATATTCATTGTTATTCACTTATTCTCATGGACATGCCACCATCCAATGAGTTGGTTAGGCAAGAATACATAGGCAGACTTTATAGTTGCTCGTTCTGATCCTTTATTGTTGGACACAGACTCGTTAATTATTAAAGAACAATAAGCTAACCTTATTTAAGTTCTTTCTTTCTATTGATCACCTATTTTTTACATTGAGTTTTCTCATAGAGCTATTGAAAACTATTTGTCGTTATGATATTACTATTGAGGTCTGATTCTTTGGTTTCTATTTTTTATTTCCACAAATCTGTATAAGCCAGTCGTCTATACATTAGCATGTTTTGCAGAGGACCATGTCGCTTCTGCTGACATTATGTTATTTGATCAGGTCGGGCCAGAAGAAACTCTCAAAGATGTTGCTTTGAAGCTTTTGCAAACCGCAGTGGCCACAGTTCCTATTATACATTCAGCGTCATTAGATGGATCATACCCACAGCTATTGCATCTTGCTTCGCTCACTGATATTCTAAAATGTAATGCGCGTCATTTTTTTTTGTTTATATGGTTTTAATGCTCTCTCGCCCTTTTGCTGACGCTTTTGCCGTTTCACAGGCATCTGCAGGAATTTTCAGAATTCTTTAGGCTCCTTGCCCGTACTACAACTGCCTATTTGTGCAATTCCTTTAGGTACTTGGGTTCCGAAAATTGGAGAGGCAAATGGGCGTCCATTGGCCGTGTTGAGACCCAGTGCTTCTCTTAGTGCAGCCTTGAATCTATTAGTTCATGGTATGGTTTGCTGTTCCGAGCAGGAGTATAGTAAAAGTCCTGCTACATTTCCCCTCTTCCTTCCTCTTATCTATATTCTAACTGTTGTCTTTGCAGCTCAAGTTAGCTCAATTCCCATTGTTGATGATAATGACTCCTTACTCGATATATATTCCCGAAGGTAAATTCGTTACAAGTTACGGTGTATTTTATAGAATTGATAAGGTTCCAACTTTTTTCCTTAAAAAACTGAATTAATATGTGTCAAATATTTGCTTGACAGTGATATTACCGCTCTGGCCAAGGACAAACTTTATGCACATCTCAATCTTGAGGAAATGACCATCCATCAAGTAAGCACATCGGCTTGGTTTCTCCTGAGTGGTTTAATCAATAACCCCCACCCCACCCTGCTTTTATAAATTTTCTCCCGAGTATTTTAGCTGCCACCAATAAAATACATCTTTCCCATATTTTCATATTTTGCTTTTTTCTTTTGCGTGCCGGGATGCATCTTTAGGCCTTGCAGCTCGGAGAAGAGCCATATCCTCTGTATGGATTGAATCAGCAAAGATGTCAAATGTGTTTGCCGACTGTTCCACTAAGTAAAGTCATGGAAAGATTGTCAAAACCAGGTTATTTCATCTCTTTTTCTTCCTTTTAACAAATTCCTTATCCTCTAACATCGCTTCCTTTTATAATCACAAAGTCTACACATTTTATCGTTTATTCTCTTCAAAATAATTGATTTTTTTTCATATAATTCATCAGGGGTTAGACGCCTTGTTATTGTAGAAGCTGGAAGCAACCGCGTGCTTGGTATTATTTCGATAAGTGATATTTTCAGGTTCCTGCTCGGGTAGTTTGAACAACAGAGACAACCGGATTCTTTGAAGGCGCTTATGGTCTGCATCTATGTTGATATACACCGATATCTTCAGCACCGGCATTGAATCTTTGTCTCTGGTGATTTTACCTCAATTCTTTGATATTATACCATTGGATTGGCTTCACATTTCATGGCCTTGTTTTTAGATTAGTAAGCCTTGGGAAGTGAGAGGCTGTAAATTTGTAACAGTTGAATTTTCTGAAAATCTGCTAGCCAACACCGCGGGCGTTACCAGATAATTTATCTGTCCTTAAATTATGATGCACCTAGTTAAGGTTGCATTATTGTTAAAAAGCATATGGAAATGCAGTTTCTGCTACTGGTAATAAGAAAAGTGGTGAAAATAAATGGAAGTTAGTTGATGTACTTTTTATGGTTTTTTGGTCCATCTTTTTGGTTTACAATTGGATTTTACTTGTCAACCAACTATTCAAGAAACACTCTGATCTCCTTAGGTTCTTGAGGGTTTTTTTTTTGTAGAAATTCAAGTGATTTTTCCCTTGTTTATTTGCCATCTGTTTGTATTAAGTTCAAGGCAATGGTTTGGGCAGAATAGTATAGATTAAAAAAGTAGCAATTGGTTCAAGTCCTTGGGATAGCCAAGAATGGCCAATGGCCTAGAATCAAAGCAAGGTATTGGTAGGGGTGTCAATCGAGCTATGTGAGCTGAGCTTGGCATAGCTCACGCTCAGCTCACATAAAAATTCAAAAGCTCACGCTCACGCTCAGCCCGGAAAAGCTCATAAACCTTGAGCTCACGCTCAGTCACATTTTAACACGAGCTCGAAGCTTAGCTCACGAGCTTCCCAAGCTCACTTATATTAGCGAAGAAAACGAAAATCCCTGTCTCAAGAATAGCATAATACTAATGAGCCTTAAAACTAAATTTGGACAAAAATACACAAAAAGAAGCAAAAGTTTCAGAATTGTTTGATATGCTAATAAAAGAAGTCTTATATAAAAAAAACAAAAAACAAGAGAATCCATGCACTTAAAATTTTAACAAATGATATATTTGCAAATTTCAAAAGATTGATTTTATTCCATTGTCAGTGGCAATTCCAATTTTGACATTCCCATTGAATTCTTCTACACCATCTCACTTTTTGTTGTGATTCATCCCAATGTATTTTGTACCGTGTTTTCCCACGCTGTCTTTTCCTGTTTTCTCTCTTCCTTTAACTTTTGTACATGTCTCTCTCCTGTTTTAAGACTCCTTCTTTAATATAATCTCATTTCTACCCAAAAAAAAAGATTATTGAGTTAATCCACACATTATAATTATAATTATAATGTATATAAGTTTTTTTTTAAATTAGTATTAGTATTATATATATATATATATATATATATATAATATTTTAATTATATTAATCTTATTCGGGTTCGAGCTTTTTTTTCTAGTGAGCAGGGGTCAAGCTCACGCTCAGCTCACATAAGAAGCGAGCTTGAATATTAGGCTCACGCTCACATTTTTTTCGAGTTTATGTGAGTAGGAGTTGGGCCGGCCCGAACCCGTTGACACCCCTAGGTATTGGTCGAGTTCTTGGAATAGTCCCAACACATACAAGTTTGCTCGGACAGCTAAGATCAAACGCGTGCAAATCACATTGTTGTACCAAACTCAATGAACAACCTATAGAGTGCGATGATAAAACCGTAATAAAAATTAGGGTTGTTGTACTTCGGTCCGTTCAAGCTATTAAAATATTCGTTAGGTATTCCCCTCTAAATTAAGCATCGGAGCAAGGTTGAAGTCTTTCTTAACCTTCTTTGACTTTGCTCATCTTAGCAAGTGCTCGTCATTAAGTTAGGATTTCCGTGCTCTCCCAACCCACGAAAATATTAAAGAAACTCAAAGGATCATACGACGACGTAGATCCTCCTCATACTCTTTCAACTTCAAATCATTGACGGCGGCGACCTTCCCCAGAAGACCCAGGTCAAGGAATCCAATTTATCCTCCTCCTCCTTAATAGCTATTTTAAACACTGAATTACTATTTCTTATTAGCTACTTTTTTTAATATAGAACTAATGGCTATTTATGCCTCTAATGTATGTTTCAAATGTAAGTGTTAACTCTCGACTATTTTAGGTGTTATTTATGTCCCTAACTATTTACGGGTAGCTATTAATGTCCAAATCAAACAAAAACCCATCAAGAAAACACACAAATCATGGTCGAAATCATACTCAATTTGTCACAGAAGATGAAATTTTGAAGGGACGTGAAGAGAGTTGAACAGAAATTCATAAAAAAAAATCAAAACATACCAGAACTGTGGGTGTTCTTCATCGGAAGACAGCGCTGCTTGTGGTGGATGTGGCGGCGGTGCTGCGGTGGAATCCGAGCAATTTCCGGGCTCCGACGGTGATAACATGTTTATTTTTTTATAGGGGCAATTCGTCTGCTGTGTGATGGTGCAAATATATTGAATGTGATTTGGAGTCATATATTTACTTTCTCAGGTGGCTTCTTCTATTGATGCTATTGCACTTTGTATCTCAGATCTTTTGATATTGTTGTGTGATACCATGGAAGATTATTTTAGGACTTTGAGGTCGTCATATTACTACTTCACAATTCAATGTCCGCGGATTAACAGCTTTAGAAGAAATAATTAGGTTCAAACTTCAGCTTCTGCAAAAAAATTGGTATTGGGATTTTGTTTTCGGTTTGTGATTGTTGTGTCTGAATCACTAAATCTATAAAGAACATTTCTACTTTGGGGACGGGGATGGGGATGGAAGAGGAAGAAGAAAGGTGGGAGGTTGAAGATGACAGGTTAAATTGACTATTTTGCCCTTGAACAATCGCATATCTAGCCAGATTCCATTTGCATGTACCAGGATTAACACACACTACCACCGCAAACAGCTTCCATCTTCCCAGACATGTCGTCGCTTGACCGGCGTCTCTCAAACTTCTACCGGCGATTCAGAACCACTTCCGCCGCCTCTTTCCTCACCTCATTCCGCACTTCTCATCATTTCTCCACCGCCATCAATAAAGAAGAGAGTAGTACAGACACTGATCCATTTAGATCCCACCCAGATTTCCGCCACCTCTCCGCCATAAAATGCAAGTCTCAGCTCCTCCGATATTACTCCGTCACTCCTCCTATCCAACCTTGGCCTGACAACCTCTCCCACAAAACCCTTATCTCTCTTATTTCCCGCCAACATGACCTAGACCTCGCCGTTCGAATTTTCAACCACGCTGCCAAATTCCACCCCAATTTTTACCACAGTTCACTCACCTACTACTTCATCATCAAGAAGCTCTGTCGGGCCCGAGCTTTTCAACATGTTGAGACCCTTTTAAATGAATTGATGAATTCAGGTATCAAATGCTCGGAAAATATTTTCATTACTGTAATTCAGAATTACGGGATTGCGAGCCAACCCAGAAAAGCCCTAAGGACGTTTTTGCGGATTAATGATTTTTGCGATGTTCAATGGTCAGTGAAACCTTTTAACTCTTTGTTGAATGCTTTGGTTCAAAACAAGGAGTATGATTTGGTTTATGGGTTGTTTAAAATTTGTAGAAAGAAGTTTGACATTGTGCCGAATTTGCCAACTTGTAATATTTTGCTGAAGGCTTTGTGTAAGAAAAATGATCTTGATAGTGCTATTAGGATACTAGATGAAATGCCTGCAATGGGAATGGTTCCGAATGTGGTGAGTTATACAACTATTTTAGGCGGCTTTGTTGCGAGGTCTGACATGATGGGAGCCAAGAGAGTATTTGATGAAATTCATGATCGAGGGTGGTCAGCTGATGTGACCACGTATACCATTTTTATTGATGGATTTTGCAAGAAAGGAGAGTTGATTAGTGCTATTAAGTTGATGGATGATATGGAGGAGAATGGGGTTGAGCCGAATGATGTCACTTACGCGGTGATGATTGAGGCTTTTTGTAAAGGAAAGAAGTCTGGAGAAGCTGTTAATTTGCTCAATGATATGCTTGAAAAGACATACGTACCAAGCTCAGCTCTTTGTTCTAGGTTGATTGATGTTTTGTGCGAGGAGGGGAAGGTTGGGGAAGGTTGTGAGCTGTGGAAGAAATTGATGACGAAGAACGTTTCTCCAGATAATGCTATCCGGAGTACACTTATCTACTGGCTGTGTAAGGAGGGTAAGATTTGGGAAGCTAGGAGGTTGTTTGATGAGTTTAAGATGGGGTTGGCTCCAAGTCAGTTGACATATAACATGCTAATTGCTGGAATGTGTGAGAAAGGAGAACTGTCTGAGGCTGGGAAACTTTGGGATGATATGGTGGAGAAGGGATATGCTCCTAATGCTTTTACTTATGGCATGTTGATTGCAGGGTTTTGTAAAGTTGGCAATGCAAGGGAAGGTATTAGAGTTCTAGAGGAGATGTTGCAGAGAGGGGTTTCTCCCAACAATTCTACTTGCTCTATCCTAATCGAAAGCCTCCAAAAGTCTGGATATGAATCAGGAATTGAACGGGTGCGTTCCCTCGGCGCTTTAAAAGGAATTGAAATGTCACCTTCAAGTGTAACTTATAACCAAGGTAGTTGCTAATGTTGATAACTGCCATTTTGTCTGAAAATTGATGGAGATCTACGACTGTGGACTTAGTCTTGCTCGAAAGGAGGGGGGAGAGTTGAGTATTAGTGGCTGTTGGGAGTCCCAATCTTGAGTGGACTGCTAAAGTACTTCCAGTTCCATGTTTAAGCGTTTCATGTGATATTTGAAATTGTGATAAGGACTAGAAGAAGGTTATGATGAAAGGAGATTCTACAAGAAAGGAGAGCATCGCTTAAAGACGACTTCACTGATTTGGTTTTCTCATGCTCTTTCAAAGACATTTTTCTTGAGAATCTCCACTGAGTAGATCGTTAATCTCACATTTTCAACAATGCAACGAGCAACACATATTTCGCGAGGGGAATCAAATGGCTGATGCTTTAGCCAAACATGCAACTTCTCTGTCTTGGAACAAAAGCCAAATTTTCCGAACAGCCCCAGATTTTGCATACAAATTATGGCCAAGTGACAAGATGGGGAAGAAATCTCCAAGATCTAAAGGTTCGCTGTGTGTAATTTCTATTTCGGATAATATTTGTATTGCTGTTTCCTTTTCGTTTTTAGTTTGTTTGGTTTAGTCTTGTTAAACTATTGCTTAGTAATAGTTTAAAGTTCCATCTTTGATTTCTAAGGACTCATTCATGATAAGATCACCAATGAGGTGAAAGGTTGGAATCACTCAGAAAGCAATTTCATGTCGCGTTCTCAGTTTTTGTTTTGCTTAAATTTCACCAGATTAGTCGGATTGAGATACATATATTGATTTACCAGGGGTATTGGAATATTACTATTACTGGTAAGGGCAATGGTGTCATTACATAACATTGACCAACCAACATTCATACAAATATAATAACCATTACTAAGAGATGCTGCTAAAAAAGTGTGTGATTGTAGTTTTGTTTGAGATTTTTTTATCTTGAGAATGTAATGGTTGATTTGAATTGAAAGTGAATCCGAATGTATTCTAAAATTTTCGCCATTTTATTATTTTATTCTTATTTTTGCCAAGTACAAGAGAAAACGCAGGTGATGGTGACTAACATCCCACCAGTTAGTCCACGGGGCTTTCGTGTTCAATAACAAACATATCAAACTAAATGAATAATCAACGCAAACACGGACAGGTATAGTAGCACCACTAAAAGACAAGTACAATTTCTAGAAGCCGACAGACCCATCAAGATTCAGAAAATGCTTACTGACAAATAGTTAATGGTGCATATATCAACTAAAAGATCCATGAAACAAATGGTACATATTGAGATCCATGAAACACAATACCTAATCAAATAAGAACTCATCAATGCAACCACAAGAATATGGTATTCAATTTCATTGTTTGGTCATTTCAATTGGTACAGAATTCATCGAAGTTGCACAAAAAGAACCATGTCACAGAGAACAATGTACCAATATCTCTAAACAACCTAACTACTACGCGCGCCCGATATGCCGAGTTGAACCCACCACATATACCGCGACTTTGGACCATGCCTGAAAGACTAACTAGTAGGAAGAAAGAACTTCAAAACCTCGGGAGCATTTTCCGAATGGCACAAAACAAACTTGTCAAGAAAATATTTCTTAGAATACTGAAACATTGATATCTTTAGATCATTCTTTACCAAACCTTTCGACAACAGAACTTGATAAACTGAATATCTAGGAATTATACTTCCCTTCAAGCTCAATGAAAACACGATAGGCGTTTCAATTACTCTTGGTGTATCAAACCCCATTTCCAGAACGAAAAATTCCATAATTTTTTGTATCTGTTGCTTTGATACAGCCATACACCATGGACTCAACTTAAAAGCTAACATTACCTCATCTTCAGAAAAACCCCATTTCTTAAACAACTCTATCTTCTCTTTCCAAACCAATCTATTAGATGAATTCATCACATATGCCGCAGTGACGAAAAGATTTCTGAAGAGGATTAAAGCCCATTTTCTTGAGTTCCTCCAATGTTTCTTTAACTTTATCTGAACTAGTCATGAATGACCTCGGCTGACGCTTGAGCAAACTTATTACAGTAGATTCAGGGACCCCTGCTTCGCGAAAAATCTGAATATTTTCTTCTACCTTAGATTGAAAATTTCTTGCTAGGATATCAGGATATCGCTTGATGCAAAACATAGTTTCGTTCTGGGAGCTAAAGAAACTACCTAAAAGATCAAAATTTGGGATAATTTGCAAATCAAGATTCGCAAACAACAAATTCTGCGACTTAGTTACCAAAGTAATAATCTCGGGCCTTGATAAACCTAAAGATTCTAAAAATTGAAACTTGGGTGAAAGATATTTCATTGGATCACAAACAAGAAGGCGAGGGTATTTCCTAACAAGAACAGAGATCTGGGAACCATTGAATCCAAAATTCTTCAAGAACTCAAGAAATAAATCAGGTTTTTCTGGGGTTTCAAAAGATACATGATTTGAAGCTAAAAGAGCTCGTTCTGAAGAAAGCCCACATGAATTTATGAGGTAAGAAATAGTAAAAGGATGTTTTTTCAATGATTTTGGTACTTTTTCTAACGTTTTCTTGCTAGAATTAGAACTAGAAAATCTGTTGTTTTGAAGGAAATAGAATTCAAGATTTGAAGAAAAATACTTACAATGGTGCAAAGTTCTGCTGCGTATGAGATTAAACATAGCTTAAAAATAATAATTAATCACCTGATTCTTGACTTGATTTTGCAAAGACCATTTCTTTGATTTGATAAACCCTAATTTTTAAACCCAGGCTCTGAGGATTTCCCTGTTTGCCCTTTCTATCTTTGTTGGTCCAACTTCATGGAATCCCTTTGTGAAATGACCATAATGCCACTAGAGCTTTTTCCTTCTCATGTTATTTTATACTTTTTCCTTCAAAAACATTACTCCCTCCGTTCTCAATTATCTGTCGCCTAGATATACTTTATCAGTTTTTTAATTAACTGTCACTTTATGAAACCAAGAGAGTATTAAATTTATTTTTTCCAAACATACATTGTATTTAATTAATTCAGTCAACAACTAATTTGAATTGTCCTAACATAAATGTATTAATGGAAGGTTAAAAGTGTCTATCTATCTTTAAATTAATATATCTCAATCATTTTCTTAATTCGAGTGCTTTGTCCTAAAGTGACAGATAAATGGGAACGGAGGGAGTATAAAGGAAGGTGGTGTTGATTGTTGAACTCAACATTTATAATTCTTACTTGGCAAAACATTTATAATTCTTAAATATAATTCAAAATATGCTAATTGTGCTAGCTTTCCTGACCATCCGGTAAAAAACCTAGACGAAAAGAATATATCTTTTACTCTTTTGCAGTGCTCATTTTGTAAAAAGTTACTAGGTAGGATTAGATAGTGCTTGATTTAAAGAATTATTTCTTAGTTCTCGACACTTTTTGTTATCCAATTCAAGCAAAAGTTTAGAAGTTCCTAATTTTCTTTTCCATTTTTGGAAAAAAAAAACTTTTAAAATGTAAATTATTAATTATCAATAGCTATCACACTACTACACACGAGATACTTTCAACATTTCTTGGGTATTATATCAGAAATTGTAAAATATTCATGTGCAAGTTTTTGTAAAATCATGATCAGAATTAAGCCATTTTCATCATCCCCTTCCCCCAAAGTGCAAATCTGGCCTCCTGGTTGCTTGGGCCATATTAAAGAAATGGTTAACACTATTTTGAGATGCCTATGCCGTTTCTTCACACTACTAGGTATAAATAACACAGGCGTCGCAGTGATGATTGAATGAGCCATCCAGCCTCAGTTTTTCCTAGGGTGCAAGTATGCAGTGCAAGCATTCCTAACAGTATAAAGCATGGCGCGATCAAATTTGTCCAAACAAAGTCAAGGCATCACAGAGGAGTATTCAAGATACAGTACAACAATGGAGGAATGCTGCACATGCTGCTAGCAGAATAAATGATTAAAGATAACTTTCCAAATTAGATGAACGAAAGATGTATATGATTGAAACACATCCTTTGTAGTAACTAAATGGAATTAGTAACATCTACACAGAGCAAATGAACCAAAACAAGTAAATAGGGGAGATATTCAATACTGATCAATAATTCTCCCTGCAAACTTTGATCAAATTCCATTTGAAGTGCCAATCACAATAAATGCAACACAGTGATATATAGCAAATCAGATTAATCTTTGCAACTCCGCTTTATCAGAAAGAGGGGAAAAAAGGATTGACCTGTGTCATAAGACAACGCAGGATCACCTAGTCCCCCCAACATTGTGCAAGATCAAGAAGCTAACGGGACATCGCTTTTTGTTTTTCAAGCAAGTTGGTGATACTATCCACAAACTTGTATCCAAGTTATGTCGAACCAGACAAAGCCTTGTTATACAAGGCCAAAAGTTCAGGGGCTTCAACCTGAAAAGGTTCCACAAACCTCCGCAGGAAAGTATTTTCTTGAGCCACTAAAAACGAAATCAAATTAAGATCTTCTGGAACCAATCCTTTCTTAGACAAGGCTTGATAAACAATACTTCTCGGAATAATCCTCTTTGGCAAGCTATAAGAAATAACTTCTGATCGTCTTAAAACATCATAAGGCACAATTCCTAATTTATTAACAAGAATATCCATTGCTGCCATAATCTTGTCCTCAGACACCGTCATGTAACATGGATGCCTCACGAAAGCTTCAAGAATCTCATCTTCAGAGCAGCCCCACCTCTTGTAAATCTCTACTTTCTTTTCCCAAGTTGATTTATTCATCGCCCTAAAAGCAAGCACTGCTAAGAGAAACTTCATTCTCAATGGACTAAAACCCATTCCCTTGACTTTCTCAACGATCTCACTAAACTGAGAATGTGTTACCATAAACAATTTAGGCTGGTATGTCAACCTTTACAGCAATGTTGGATTGAGGAACTCCTATATCTTTCAAACATTTAACATTAGCTATCAAATTATTATCGAGATCTTCATTCAAAATTAGACAATAGCGTCTCAAGCAGTCTAAAGCTTTCTCATGTGATTGAACTATACCCTTTATCCACTCAAAAGACGGCACAATTTGTTTCTCCAAGCTCCTCTTCAAAATCTGTGGTGCTGTAGTCAACATTGCTCTTATTTTTTCATTAGACAACCCTAATGACTGGAAAAATTCAATCTTGGGCAAAAAGGGTCTTCTCAGGATCAGATAAGAGTATCGTGGGGAAATGTTTTCGACATATGATAAATCTGGGTAGTGGTGAACCCATGATTCTTGAGAAATGAAATCACAGAATCTGGCTTTTCTGGAGTCTCAAATTTCATATACTTTGCAACTGTTAAAGCTCTTTCTGGAGTAAACCCCAGCTCTTTCTTCAAGTAATTAACAGTAAATAAATGTTTATTCTCAACATTTCTGGTTGATTTTAGATTTTCTTGAACAATTGCTTCAGTTCCAAAGCTTTTTAAAGCTCCAACAGAAGCCCTCAACTGAAGCAAAGTCTTACAAAGAAAACTTAAACATTGGGAACAAAATATGTAAAGAACTAACCTTTTTCTTTATCTCATGGTTGCAAATTTGAATTTCCTTTGCGTTGAAATCCTAAATTTTGGCAATGCCAAAATCCCCTTTTGTCATAATTAATGAACCCTAATTGAATTTGCTAAAGTCCTAAAAGATAACTGGAAGAGTGTTAAGGACGACGTCGTTGAAAACCACCCACAATTGAGTGAACGTGTCTTGGAGGATTGAGCCCATTTATCGAGCCAAATATTATTATTGGGCTTTTGTTGGGCTTGGCCTCTAGGGCCAAAATCCAGTTTCACTATGCTAGTACAGACACTGTGGCCCAAGATCCGGTTATGTTATCTACATTAAAACATTTATACAATAATACTCTATATAAGAATAAACTCATCATAGTAATAAACAATTATGATCTCAACTCGGAACCAGTTATAAATAAGAATAAATTCTATATTGTAATATTTCATTCTTCTTTTAGGATCATCCTTAAGAAATTTAGCTCCATATAATAATAAAATAACATTAAATTTTAAATATATTTATATATCTTTATAAAATATTCATAATTATTTAACTATGTTACATTAAACATAAAATGATATAAAATACTTATCTAAAATTGTAATGTGCGTACATTTATTTTTTTTAAAACCCATGAATATTATATATATATATATATATATATATATATGTTAAATTTATGTTTTTAAAATATGAAGAGACACAATTCGAAATGTCGTATAATGTATATTAGTTATTTTTTAAAAATTATAATTTTTTATATGTAAGCCTCTATTTAAGAATAACCTATCTATAGTAATATTTTTCTCCAGTCCCGAGAGTATTATTGTATAGAGGTTCGATGTATTTTCAATTTAATTTCCACAAAAAAATATATTCAATTTAACAGTCGAGAATTAATGTTTGACCACTGAAATAATTATTCTTGATATAAGAACATTTTTTAAATAAGGGGTATGACTGTCAACGGTACGTTCTTAAATCTTGTTGAGTCTTCTGCATTGGGTACGATTATAGAAATATTTTTTGAGGAGCAATAGTATAATTTCATTTGTTAGTCATCGTTCAACATTAATCGCGTTAATTAATACTCTATCTATTCTTTAATATTTCCCCCGCCTCAAATTATCTGTCCATTTTGTATTTTGCTGACGTATGGTATTGAAGAAGCTAATTTATGTCAAATGCCTAAAGTTACTGTTCACAGAACACCGGTTCTATAAAATCAAAACAAGTGTTTTTTTAAAATCAATCTCAACCGTAAAAAATTTAATCCAACGAATGAGAATCCGTTTCGCACTGGAGCGTGTTGGTTTCCACCTGGAAGCCATTTATGCTGTAGGCGGCAAACAGCAATATGAAAGGTATAAATAGGAGAATTTTGAAAAAAAATATTGAGAAATGTCTGTTTTCTTCTTCTTTTCTTTCAATTTCTCTATAAACCATAACAAACAAAGAGAAACGAGTGCTCAAGTTGACGACTCATTTAGATCTGCGGATTCATTCTTCTCTCCTCCTGCAACTCCAAATCATTTTTCTCAGTTATTCGATCTTGATGCAACCCTCTTCAATTTCAAAGAAGAACTGTCTATCAAGAACGAGAATCTTAGCACTTTAATGAAAGTCATATTGGGTGTAGGCATTCTTGTCATCCCTATCTTAATTGGAGTTATTGCCTTGCTCTTACAGTTTCACGGGAAGACGCTCTACTTCTTGACCCTCTTTGGTGCAGTTATTGATTTTATTTCTTCTATTGGAATGGTTTGCATCCTGTTTAAATACTATTCCATCAAGAAGTTTATATTGCCTTCAAATGTTACAAAACTTTGTGATATGTATCTTTTATGGAAAAAGTGCAAACACAGAGGGCTGTTGAACCCAGTTTAGATTTGTTTTTCGATGCCTGTTGTAATTTTCCGCTCCTCTCTTTTGTCGGGTTGGTGATATTTGTAGCAGTAGTTGGAGTTGGAATATTTGCCTCTTTGATGGTTAAACAAAGTTGTCATCTCCATCGTTGATGAATTGATGATTTTCAGTGTAATTCAAATAGAAGAAACGGGCTGCCGTGTCAAAGAAAGAAATGGATGAATTCTTAAATTTCTTGTTTTCAATGTAATGCAAATAGTACTTAGCAACAAAAAAAAAAACCAAATATACACCTTAGCTGGTTGAAGTTCTTTGGAAGGAAGAAGTTTGCATTCTTAAATAATAACATATGCAGAGGCATTATAATTTCTTTCAATAATTGACTTTTGCTTAGATGCACTTGTTTTCATCTAAAGACATGTACAAAGATTGCCCTATTTTCTCCACTGTTTGTGACAATTAACAACACAATTGCCCAAACAAACTTAAATTAAAACTAATTTAAACCCTTGTCAGTGAGAAAAAATTGCAAAATGCAAATTGAGAGAGAGAGCACTAGAAGATGTTACCCAAACTATCATGTCAAAATTACCCCAATGAGAGAATGGACTTGAGACTCTTCATTTCTGGGGGTCAGATTAACAAAGATGTAAATAACTAACATTTTCTTTATCTCATATATGGAAGCATCAAAGTGTTAAGGTATGGAGAAGATGGGAAAGATTTGGTAAATTTAAGGATTTAATTCCCAAACTGATGGGTCATAAAACGGGTCGGGTTTGAGGAGGACAATTTTGTCCTTGGGTAAAATGCATGTGCAGTGCACGTGTGTCAATTTGGTCGGATTCCACTGCGTTTGTGGTGGCAATGACTCTACAGGCTGCCCGTAATTAGTTTGAGGACTCTTTATGTCGAAAAAATAAATTAGGACTATCGAGGCTAAAGTAAAATAGATGGGAGACGACTGAGGCGATTTTCCCATGAATTTACTAAAGTCCTAAAAGATAACTGGAAGTGTATTAAGGACGACGTCATTGAAGACCACCCGCAATTGAGTGAACGTGTCTTGGAGGATTGAGCCCATTTACAGAGCCTAATACTGGTAGCCCACAATGATTATTGGGCTTTTATTGGCCTTGGCCTCGAGGGCCAAAATCCAGATCCACTATGCTAGTACAGACCCTGTGGCCCAAGATCCGATTATGTTACCTATTCATATTGTTTCTCAGCAAAGTGCTGATGTATTTTCAATTTAATTTCCACCAAAAAAATATTCAATTTAACAGTCGAGAATTATTTTTCGACCATTAAAATAATTATTTCTTCATATAAGAACATTTTTAAATAAGGGCAAGACTGTCAACGATACGTTCTCAAATCTTATTGAGCCTTATGCATTGGGTACGACTAAGGTATATTACAGTTTGATCCCCAAACTTTTAATACTAGGTCAGTGAGTCATCGTTCAACATTAAACGCGTTAATTAATACTCTTTCCGTTTCAAATTATTTGTATATTTTATATATTGCTGATGGATGGTATTGAATAAGCCACTGTATGTCACATGCCTAAAGTTACTGTGGTAGGTGTAGCAGATGTAAATATAGCAAATGGAAGGACTTTTGATTTGTTAACGTTTAGTCCATAGATGTGTACATTGTGTGCTTTATTTGCAACTCTTGAAGTATCTGGAGAAAGTTACCCATGGATTGAAACATTTGAATTTTACTGTGCCAAGTAACTTTAAAGGTACTTGTCAAAGAAAACTGACGCAGTTGACATACTTATGACTTCGAACAATAAGTCTTAGGATCAACACATGTGCCCAGATAATAATAACAAAAAATTTAATGAATCTTTACAGGTACTCAGTTGAAAACTTGCAGCCAGTGCAATGGTGATGCTTTTACTGTCTTCTTCTTTTTCTTTTTTATTATTTTGGCTCTTTTTTCTTGGGTTATATTTGTGGGCACTTATGGGATGTTTGGTAAGAACAATATGATGAGTAGAGTTTTGAATAATTTATTACTACATTCATTTTATAATATAAATCGTTTAAAACATGTAGCGAAAATTAAAAAAAGTAGAAAATAAAGTATTTTATTAATCAAAATATCAATATTACTCTTTTAAATATAGTTAATAATATAAAAGTTCTATTTAAAAAAGTAATATTAATATTTTAACTAAAAAATACCTTATTTTTTTTATTTTTTTACTTTTCATTAAATATTCTGAAAGTCTTATATATAAGGAATGGAGGGAGTATAGATGCTTCTCATTTATCACACGGACACCCTACCTATAGAATACAAATTGGAGATGAGAATCTTATTACAAGGTTGATACAAACAAATCAATATCCTAGTCCCACTGAGGTCCCTATTTAGTACTACATATATTTCATAATATAAGTAGTTTAATACATATAACAAAAATTAAATAAAAAAAATAAGGTATTTTGTTAATTAAAATATCAATATTACTCTTTTAAATAAGACATGTATACCACTAATTCTATTTAAGAGAGTAATATTGATATTTTGATTAAAAAATATTTTATTATTTGTTTCCTTAATTTTCGATAAATGTCTTAAACGACTTATATTATGGAATGAAGGGAGTACAAGTATTTGGAAAGACAAACCATTTCTTTCATGAGTAAATGAATTTGAATGTCTCATTTTTAAATTTAGCTAAAATTTTAATGAAAAATTTTCAATTGTTTCTTAAATCAAAGATAATTTTTAAATTTTAACCCAAATTAAAATAGAACATTCAAATTCATACGGATAAAGTATTTTTATTTATTCAATAATCCCTTGGAGGAAAGCTTAGCTTAGAACAAATTTGTGGCCAGGTACTCTTAGTTTGCTCCTCCCTATTTCTTTTTTAAAATAATTGAACTTGTCATTTCATGAAAATTTGTCCAAAGTATGATCATGGATATCACATTTTTATCAATAAAGATTCCTCAACATGAAGACTAGGTTTAATTTTGAAAAGATTTGTCGGTATATCTTTGAAGATCCCACTTTTAGGGATGGCAACTGGGCGGTTGGGACGAATTTTTAAATATCCAAATTGGCTATGCACTATTGGTGTGTCGTCCCGCCTCGTCCTATTTTTCAAAAGTAATATACTTACCATATATATACAATATATATATTATTGTTTTCAAACGGGTCAGAACGGGACGGGGTAAGACAAATATCATATGCAAACTCAATCCGTTCAGTCCACCGCCCAGCCCCATTCTCAATATGGGGCGGCAGGGCAGGGGCCAAATTGCCTCGCTACCCACTTTATAGACAAAATCATGTGAAAAGGGAGGAGCATCAATTTTGATAAGTCTATGGTGCATTATAGCGATAATGTGGGTACTGCTTCTAAGGAGGAAATGGGAACCTTGCTAGGCATGAGAGAGTGCGACCATAGGAGTTCATATTTGGGTAGCCCATTTTGTAAAGGCAAGTCAAAGAGAGAGGCTTTCTTTCCTGTGATTGAAAAATTGAGAAGAAAGTTGGGTAGCTGGAAGATTTCTGCATTGTCTCAAGCTGGGAGGGCTATCCTTATCAAAACGGTAGCTCAATCTCTTCCCATTCACTTGATGCATTCTTTTATCCTTCATGCTTCTCTTTGCTATAAAATTGATAGTTTAATCAGGGACTTTTGGTGGGGGTTTAGAGAAAACAGTGGTAGACATTTGTATTTAAGGGCTTGGAATGCTATTTATGTTTCTAAATCTGTTGGGGGCTTGGGGATTAGGAAAACTATGGATATGAATAAAGCATGTTTAGCTAAGTTAGGGTTGGACCCTTATGAATGATTCTAACATTATTTGGGTTAAACTGATGAGATCTAAGTATTTGAGGGAGAGGAAACTTTTGAATGTGAATAACTGTGTTGGTTCTGCTTCCTGGATTTGGTCAGGTATTGTCAAAAACATGGAAGTAGTGAAGACTAGTACTTGTATCAAAATTGGTATTGATTCTAAGGCTTTAGTGTGGGAGGATCCTTGGATCCCTAATTTGGAAGGTTTCAAAGTTTCTTTGGAACAGAGACAACCTGATTCTGTGGTGTTAGTTAAGGATTTGTTACATTCGGATCAGAGAAGTTGGAACAGGAATTTGGTTGAGGCTTCCTTTGATCAGGTAACTACTCTTGCTATTCTGAAAATTATTCCCTCTATGGAACACGATTCTTTGATTTGGTTACCCTCTTCGTCAGGGTTGTTTACAGTCAAATCAGCTTTTAAATCATTAACTCAACACAGATTGCTAGGTGTTTCTCATAATCAAAGGCATAACTGGAATTCTCTTTGGAATGCTAATCTTCATAATAGGCATAAAATCTTGATTTGGAAAATTTTGCATAATGCCTTACCTTCTAGGGGTAGACTTAAGTGTTGTTTCAGATTGGTTGGTGAGGATTGCTTACTGTGTCATACTGAGGAGAAAACACTTGAACATATTTTCATTAGGTGTTCTTTTGCGAAGTCTATTTTGTTGGCTTCGAAATGGAATATTCATATGGATGCTGTTCAAGATTGGAGTATGACAAAGTGGTTGGGGGATGTAAGTAAGCCTTCTATTTTTTTGTCTATTCCAATTAAAAAACAAACTGAATTTCTTAATTTTATTGCAGTTTTTTTGGAGCAAGTTTGGTGCCATAGAAATGAAATTCTTCATGGGAAGCAGAGGAGGAGCAGGGAAGACATATTCTCGATCATTGAGAAGAAAAGTAAATATTACTGGGAAGCGGCAATTGCGAGGTTGATGAAGAATGTGCTAATTACAAATATGCTTCATGGAGGAAACCTCCAAAAAAAAAATTGAAGATGAATTTCGATGCAGGCTTCATTAATGAGGATAAAGCTGTTAGTTCCTGTCTTATCAGAAATGATAAATGAGAGGTTCAGGGGGTGTGGATTAATCGATTTCAGGCGAGATCACCCTTTGAAGCGGAAGCTCAAGCGGCTGTTATAGCCATGGCTCATCTCCAGTCTAGGAACATCCACAAAGCTATTTTGGAAGGGGATTGCCTTAATGTCATCAAGGGACTACAAGGAAACTCTCAAGATATTCACTGGACTAGTTTGGACCAGATAAATTCTGGTATAGACTATCTTGCTAGATTTAAAGATTGGAAAACTTTTTTTGTTAATAGAGAAGCAAATTTCCATGCTCATAACTTAGTTGTTTGGGCTAAATCTAATCTTGTAATAGGCTATATTGAGCTTTCTACTATCCCTCCTAATATCTTATGTGATAGGGGTGGAACTTTTTGTGACTTTGATCCTCCTGAGGAGCATTTTAATGCTTAATCATTTACTTAGCAACTCATCCCCATCATTTATATACAGTACTACTACTACCTACAATCAAATCATTAATTCCATTATTTATTGGAGATCCAGTTTGAACTTTACTTTGCCAATACTATATTGAACTACATATAAAACTGCAAAAAAAATATTGTGGGGGCGAATTTGATCAAATATTTCGAACTACATATAAAATTTACTATATCCAGTAAGATTTTTAAAAATTTTGGGGGGCGACTGCCCCCACCCGCTCCTCTTGTCTTTGTCCTTGATTGTAATAACTCCGATTCTTTTCTATGGAACGTCTGTTCTTCTCTTGATGGACATTTACTCGCAGGAAATGAACACATGTTCAGTATTCACAGATCTTCTCAAAAGAAGAATATATGTTCTTCCTCAAAAAAAAAATTCAATCGTTAGATTTCAAATTCGATAAGTTAAACCTATTATGTACATGTATAACTTAAAGCGTTGTGCAACAGAGCTGCACTATGCCAACCACCAGTGGCGGATCCAAGGGGTGGTCCTTGTATGCCCAGGACCACCCCAAGATCAAAGAAACAAGTTTAATTTTCACTTTAAATTGTTGAGGGACCACCTTAAATTTCAATCATAAATTGTCTAATATGCAACGAAATTTGTAGATTTCCCCCTAAATTGTTGAGGGACCACTCTAAATTTCAATTATGTATCCGCCCCTGCCAACCACAAGCTAACATTGTTGAAAAGATGGATCATATGCAAGAAAACAAAACCAAAAAAGTAAAAAGAGGTGACTTGTGAAGCATAATTTCTAAACGAGGTTAGATGACATCTTTTGATTCTTTTTTCCCTCAAGCAAAGTTGTGGTGAATTTCCTGCTTCTTAGATTCTTACATTACAGTACATTCAAAGGTACATTTTGTACACATTCCTAAAAAGAGCAAATGTGTCAGAGAAACATAGCAAGAAAATGTGGAAAAAAACCAAGGGAAAAATAAAAATTACCTCAGTCCGGCTCCAGTGCTGAACCCCCAAAATTCCGCACCTGCGGAACCCTCCTAGCCGTCGGATGAAATTTTGAACGGTCCAAATCTGGAGAGAGAAAAGTTGCGGTGACAATAAAAAAATAATAAAAAAAATAAATGTTATATAATAAAAGGGTACATATGTAATTTTACAAATAAATGTTTGGATTCAGGAGGAGAGAGAAAAGTTGCGAGTGAACAAACGCGTGTTTCTTTCTTTAGAGAACACATGTTTTTGGTTAGAGAACATGTGTTCTCTAACCAAAAACATGTGTTCTCTAAAGAAAGAAACATGCGTTTGTTCAGCCCGCAACTTTTCTCTCTCCTGGGAACAAAAAGTAACACGCAACCGTCACATCGATTGGGTTCTGAGGAGGAGAGAAAAGTTGCGGTGAACAAAAACACATTGCTTCGTTAGAGAACGCATGTTCTTTAACCAAGAACACATGTTCTTTAACTAGAACATGTGTTCTCTAACGAAGAACATGCGTTTTTGTTCATCGCAATTTTTCTCTCTCCTGAACAAAAAAGTAACAAGCAAAGTTTATCCCTAAAATACCCCCTATTTTTGATACAATCGTTGGATCAAACGAGTATAAAATCCAACTAGTGAGATCGTGGCACCGCGATCGCGAATTTTCAGCGTCGCATAGGGAGCATAGTGAAGAAAATGTGGAAAAAAACCAAGGGAAAAATAAAAATTACCTCATCATGCACAAGAATATCTGGAATCACAAGGAAAAGCTGCATTGTAAAAGAGACTTGTGCTTCTCTCTCTCTCTCTCTCTCATGTCTTGTCCTATATAGATAGGTGCAAGAATATGCTTGTCAATTCATTATAATATATATTGAGATATTCATTTTAACGTATTTAGTTAAAGAGTTAGCTACGAGTAGTGACGGATTTAGAATGCGGGAGAGACATCTCTAAGATTTTAAAAATTGTACTTTTTATTATACCTTATAAAATTTTAAAAATAGCATTAATAAAGTTACTTCTTATCGCTAAAAAATTGTGCAAAATTTTACTTCTCACTCCCCCATGTGAAGTTTTTAGCTTCGTCTTCGATCGTGTGTGCAGCCGAACCTAACAACTGCACTCTCAGATCGGCATGAGATAATAATGACGATTGTCCAATAATAATTATTATTGTTGTCTTTTCAAACTTGTTAACACGTGACGTGATATTAAAACATACAAAACTCTCTCTCTCAACGCACACAAGTATACTACTAAAAGAGAACCCTTTTTGTAGTTTGGCTTCTGAAATGAACATCATTGGGAAGAAATTAGCTTCTCTCTATTGGGTTCTTCTCAAAGATTTAAGAAAAAATGAAACAACAAGAAAACAAAGTACAAACTAGGTCTTTGGTGCAAAAAAAGTAAAAGAAAAAACATGCAAAACTAACTATATTATTTAAACCAAGTGGATTGATGTGACAATGTTCATAAAGACAATAGTATATATAAATATTAACTCAGATTTGGGTTTCAATCATCTTCCTATAATGATAAACAAGAACTGACATCCACCTGTCTATACACTCTGTTTAACCCAAAAGATTTTTCAGTAGTTTGGTCCCCATGGACTTCATTTCCTTCAATTCCAAAATCATGGTCCACAAAAAAAAAAAGTGATTTGGAGTCTTGTGCATGTAAATAAGTTAACGAACAACAAATAAAAAAAAATTATTACTTAGCAAAAAAAAAAAACAACAAATAATTTTTTCTGTCACAAAATTATTTACAAATACTATATTTGTCACAATTTATTTTTAATGTATTTTCTATCATGAAATATTTTACGGGTGTTAAAATTAATATTACACGATGGAGTTAAGAGATAAAATAGATAAATGTAAAAGTTCATTATAAATAAATCCCTAAAGTGACTTTCTACGCTCAGTTAAGTACTTAAAATATTTTTTTTTGTTACAATTGGCATCTCCTCCTAATTGTTTTCTAAACACATCACCTTCTTCTTCTTCTCCTCCTCCTTCCTTCTTCTTCCTCTCTCTTCCACCCACCGAGGCACTGACCATCGCACACCACCATTACCGTCCGACCACCACTACCATTTCCGCCACTATACTGCCAACATCTCCGCCACTAATTAATCAAATCTAAATCCAACACCTTCAAGATATTTTGCAAATGTAATAAATAAATAAAAAAGTATTTATATTGTGTATTACAGGAGGAGAAAAAATAATTATGATTTTCTTGAACTTATTTTCAAATGAGTTCATAGAATCCATGAAAATGGAGGGAAAAACTGAAAAATGTTCAAGAAGAATGGTGGAAGAGAGTTTTTCAATTGGAAATTGATATTGTTTAAGCTTTTTGTCCTTTTTCAAAATTGGGGCTGACATGGGTGGAGGAGAGAGGAAGAAGAAATAAAGAGAAGAAGAGGAAGGTCACGAGTTTAGGTAATTTTGGAAAAGATGGGTCAATTATTTAAAGTATATATAAAATTAGGTACTCAATCGAACATAAAAATCTAATTTGATGAGTTATTATGAATTAATTTTAATATTTACATATTTTATCTCTGAACTCCGCCTTAACACTACCGACCTTCCTTATTAATTGACTAGTAGAAACTTACAAGATGAAGAAATCAATAAATGAAACTATTTGAATTCTTCTTGTGATTGAGGTATAAATGAAGAGGACCACCTGAATGTTCTATGCATCAGAGTCAGGCCAATTACACTTAATTCAGGTACATGTAATTATATTACTCCGTTTCTTAATAAATGCCTTTCTAGTTATTTTAACATATTTTAAAGTAAAGAGAGACAAAAAAACATGTTTATTATTATACTCTTAAATAATTTAGTTTATTTTTAAAAATTGATCCCTCTCATTTCTTTCTAGACTATAGGAAACGTAATTTAGAAAAATATCCATAAAATTTTTTAAAAATATTTAATATTTATGTTGAAAATGAAAGGAAGAAACTAAAAATATCTCTTTTATAAAGTGGATTGAGTAACAAAAGGTATGCAATAATAGGGCACATGGACAACTTATATTTCGTACCACAAAACAGTGAATGTACAAATATCCCCCCACTTGCTACCATGGATAGAGACACCATATCCAACAACACACTGTTTCAGATTTTAACAATTCCCACTCAAAATTACTACCCCACCCCTCCCTTATGTACCCACCAATATATTATCTAGTAATACAAGCCTAATATTGTGCATAAGGTGGAGCAATTTGCATTTACTGGAGTGAGAAGAGGGGTAAAAGTGTCTTCCTACAAATAAGGGGTAACCAGTTTATTTCATTTTTTATTTTCTGACAAGTTTGTTTTACAGAAGAGCACACGTTCTTATAGTCGTAATGGAAAATTTTAAACTGCAGAATATGCTTTAGTGAATGAAAGGTGTATCATATGTACATTAGTTTGCATAAAGGGTTAAATACTGATACTTCTGATAGGATTTGAACCATCACCCTACCGCTACCAGCTAAACTTATTTTTAATTATTCCACTATTGACATTTTTACCCTCCTTCAGTAGTAGCTGTAGATGAAGCTGGATTCTTATGGTCCCATAAAATCAAAGCTTTCTCCTTTACATGTTGGCTATCTTTCTCAAAGGCCAAATGCCTAAGGCCTCTTTTATATCAAGCATTGGGGCCTGAAGTACATGACAAACTCTTTTCATACACAATTTCTACTTTACAGCCAAACTCTCAAGAGAATAATACAAAATAAATAAATGAGACCCTTTTAGCAGCTCAAGAATCCAACCCATATTTTCCATCCCTTTTCACAAAACTGAAATGGTGCATAATATTATGAATGTCACGTTCCATGACTGTGGGCCCGAAAGTGACCGCGAATGCCTAAGCCGGTACTCTTTTTCTTATGGAAAATTTCGATATGGATCAAGTCATGGGGAGTAGCGCTCAGTCACACTTAGCTGAGAAAAGCTCCACGTCACCCCTCTCTTAAAAAAAAATCTACCGATCACGGTTAAAATACAAAAAAAGATAGTCCGATATGGGACACAGTTAAAAAGTAAAAAAAATTGTACAAACTTGTCACATCACTATAAAATGAGGAGAGAGAAATTTTTTTACTTTTAACTGTTTCCATATCAGGACTATCTTTTTTGTATTTTAACTCGTGACTTTGAAAGATGATTTTTGCGGAGAGGGGTGACGTGCGCTTTCAGTTAGTGTGACATGCGCACTACCCTCTACCTGATCCCATATCGAAATGTTCCTTTTCTTATACACTTCTCGCTTCTTTAAACATATCAATTACATTCAATGTTCCTTAGATGTGGATACATAAATAAGGGAAATTGGAAATGTTTTTTTTTTTTTTTTCTTTCTAATAATAATAAAAAAACTATGCTGCAATTTTCTGTCTAATACAGTACAAAGATTTAGGGCTGTGGTGGTGTCTTGTTGGCTCAGCTGGCATGATCTGTTTTATGCAGAACATTTTCATCTTATCTTAATAAAACAAAAATATGAAATTGCCATCATCTTTCCAGGTCAGATGACAAAAACAGAAGCAAAAAAAAAAAAAGGAATATTAAATGAGTATAAGGAAAAGACTCAATGAATTGACATAATGTAAGTTTTTTTTCTGGATGAGACATATTATTTCGAGTCAGAAGTGTTGCGCTAACTATATTAGCCCTCTTTGACGAGCTAAATGTAAGTTTTTTTTCTAGATGAGACATATTGTTTCGAGTCAGAAGTGTTGCGCTAACTATATTAGCCTTCTTTGACGAGCTAAATGTAAGTTTTCTTACATTAATCTACAAGAAAACCATGTCTATATAATGTTAGCACTTTTTCTCATCAAAGGTACTAAATTTTTTGCAAGTACACATACTGTTTCAGAGGTATGCGAGGAAAATGATGAAATAGAAAGAAAGGGAATCATTTAAGCAAAAAGGACCTTAAACTGACATCACCCTTTGAATTCTTCTACTTGTTTTTTACTTTTCCACTTTCAATTCTCACTGCTTTACCCCCCCCCACAGACATAACCGACGCGCACTTATGGTGCTGAGGGTTGTTTTTTCTTAGCACAGTGCAACGGTGAAAAAATGTCTATTTTCTCACTTTTAATCTCAGCCATCAAATTATTCAATTTGACGGCTGAAAATCCGTCTCCACGGTGCCGAGGAAACCCCCTCATACATTTTTTTTTCCTCTAAAATTTTTTATCAGAGGAGGGAGTACAAGTCTCGAACTTAGTACCTATAATTCCGAGTCAGAACTGCTGCTCCAACTGCACCAGTCTTCTTTGACAGGAAAGTGTCAATTTATGGTGTAGGGATCTCAGTCAGTACTAGATTGCCTGGATTGATGTTGAAGTTATTTTATATTGTAAGGAAATGGACATCAATTTTAAGTGGTGGCAGTAGTAATATGAAAAATCTGAAAGGGTAGCCCAGTTGGTTCGGGCGTGGAAGATTTGTGTCAAGAGCGCATATTCGAATCTTGGTAGCCGCAGTATTGAAGTTTCAACCCTCCAATGTGGGGGTGGCTTCTTGCGGAGGGTTAAGACAAGGCCTCCCACCAGTCTAACCGCTGAGTCACCTTGATTAACTTCCTCCACGATTCCTGTCGGATCGGGAGGTGGGGTCCTGAGGCGTAGGTATCGCCTCTAGTGTACAAGTAGTAATATGAAAAGTGCTAATGAGTTGTCCATTCTAGTAGAAATTGGCAGCATTGCTCTTTACCTTACCTTAGTTTATGTTCCTCAAGTAGATACTATATCAGCAAGTTTGCATTTCTTGGGACTTCAGGCCAGAATAAGCAAATAAAAGCCTTTAGTATAAAGAGTATCTACACTTAGTATTTGGACCACTTCACATTGGTTGTGCAAAGGTTGTAATACATCATCATCATCATCAACATTGTGATTTTTTTTTTTCTTTGTGACCACCAAACAAAATGGATGAAATGTAAAGAATTTCTTGACCAAGTTGATGTCAAGATTCAATGTTCAAGCCTCTTGAGACAGACCGCGATTTCTTCTTTTTGTATGGGAACTTCATTTGCAGCCATTCTTGGAGGGGGCCTCCTAACATTGTTTTTGGTAATAATTTTGTTTATATGGTTCTTCAAATCACAATGCAAAGATACTCCAAGGAACTCTGACTCGGGATCTTCGGCTCCATCTGCAGTTGGTACTATCTAATCCTTGGACGGTCTTCAAAAAAAAAAATTAATTTTTTTTAATTGATTTCACTCTTTTAAGTTTTTTTTTTTACAGTTGAAATGAGAAGAGGTGGTGGATCAACCGGGGCTCCACTTGGGGGAGGATCACAAGAAGCAAGGCAATTCAAAATGGAAGAATTGCAGAAAGCAACTAGAGATTTCAGTGAAACTAATCTCATTGGAGTTGGGAGTTTTGGTATGGCTTTTAAAGGATTGCTATGTGATGGAACTGTTGTGGCTATCAAAAGGCATTCTGGTCCTCCAAGAGATGAATTTACTCATGAGGTATGTGTTCAAACAACTTATCTGTCTACTAATACAGTTGAAGCAGCACTTGCAATTCGCGTCCCCGATAATACAATTTAGAAAACATTAGAGATTTTTTTTTTCTTTTCTGATGTTGCAATTTTCTTGGCAGGTGACCTATTTATCAAGAACCAGACATAGGAACCTAGTAAGCCTTCTTGGCTACTGCCAAGAGAGTGGCTACCAAATGCTAATTTTTGAATATTTACCTAATGGAAGTATCTGTAATCATTTATATGGTAAAAAATCTTTTCATCCAATGGAAGTATCTGTAATCAATTTTATTTTTACCCCTCATGGAAATGTGATCAAAATTTTCTTGGACAGACACTGGGAAGGATATGCTAAAATTAGAGTTCAAGCAAAGGTTGTCTGTAGGAATTGGGGCAGCAAAAGGTACATTTTCTTCGGACGAAACATTTTTCCGCTGCAAAATATAAGGCGTTTTTGACACTTTTTCTCCCTTTGTCAAAGTGTTTTTAGGCCTTTTACGAATTTTAAGGATTATTTTTTTTAACAGTACTGATATGTATGCAGGTTTATGCTACTTGCATGGACAAAATCCTCCTGTATTACATGGAAACTTTAAGACAGCAAATGTTTTGGTTGATGAAAATTTCACTGTGAAAGTAGCAGATGCAGGGATTTCAAAACTACTTGAGAAAATTCAAGATTCTAGTCCCTCTTCCTCAAATTATGCTAATGTTTTTCGAGATCCAGAGTAATTACGAACTTTATTTTGTGACGGTTTCATACATTTTTCATTCCTGCTGAATTTCTCTATATATATCAACTGGTTAGGATGTTCCAAACGGGTACATTCAGTGAAGCAAGCGATGTTTACAGCTTCGGAGTATTTCTTTTGGAGCTCATTTCTGGGAAGGAGATTACAAACATAGGTGATGCTTTTCAATCAAATGAAAGCATAGTCCATTGGGTATGCTAATTACCTTAAATTCATTTTAAGTACATATGCAAGAAAACTAATATATTGGTTAGGATTTTGATGAAGTCAGAAAGGATCATTCTTCACTATAATTTACAAGATATGACAATAAAAATGATACAAGGATTCAGGATCAACCGTATGTCATTTGGACATACGTTTTTACAGTTTCTGATTATATGTCCATAGAAATTAAGAGAGCGTTAAATGTTTCTTTTTTCCAAATTTACCCATATTCTCTAGTAGTAGGATTAGGACTAAATGCTTACAAGTTAAATTCAAAGTTGCCAACAGAAGGGCAATATTGCCATTTTACACGGAATCTAGATGGTCAAACCCTTTTATTAATTGGAGTGCATTATCCGAAAGTGACAGTTCATTTCACACGGCAAGAAACAAAGATATTGTCATATGATTTTCTCTTATGTTATGATTGAAATTTAGGTTGAAAGGCAATTGAATTCAAACGATTTAGTGGATCATCGGCTAGTCGGAAGCTTCACTGAAGAGGGAATCAGGGAATTTATGAGGGTGGCATTACAATGCATGAGTTTTCCAGGAAGATTTAGACCAACTATGGAAAATGTAGTATCAAAGCTTGAGCAATTATTAGAGAAAGAGATAATCCTGACTACTGTAACAGGTGAAGGTACTTCAACCGTTACACTCGGAAGTCAACTTTTCACAAACTAATGTTATATAAGGAAAATCAAGAAAAGTTAGCGCAGTTACAGAAGTATTGAAGAAGCAAGAAGAGAATTGATAGAGAAAACGACAACTTAAACTGATTATATTGATTCAGGCTTGGTTTTATCAGCAAAGGTTGATAAAGGGAAGTGATGCTATAACTGTGGTAGTTTTTTTGACATCAATGCCCACATACTTTTCTCCTAGAGATGTTCATTGTCATCACCAGCAGTGTGACAATTCGAACTTGATCCGTAAAATGCATGCGGAGTTGAAATTTACTTGGAGTAGGTCTACATTTGAAGCTCTTAATTAAACATGCTATCACATAATGAAAATGAGGGGATTAAATTCTAGTTTTGGTGTAGCATTAGCGAGAAATTTTTCTAGGGGTTGACACCTATAATTTATCAAGAAAAAATGTCACACCAAGGAGCGTCTTACTACTTGAGCTGTATTTTGTTGTACAAGAAAAAAGATAAATTAATAGGTGTGTTTGAGTCATTCAGGGAACCGCATCGCGAGTTCGAGTCATCCACTAGTCAATTGCACTTGCAATGCTACGTTTATTCTAGTCAGATAACTTGTTTATTACTCCTACCATATTATAATTCTTACGACCGGGGTGGCGGGTTTACTCATGAGGATTACAGAAGCCCATTTGACTAGTCTGTCAGGTCCAAATAGGCCCGCTTACTCCTCCATTCAGAGCCAACATCTCCTTTTGTGGGGCTTGGCCTTAGACTAGTTATAGTTTGGCATAATTGGTCAACTATGATCTTATTTTTTTGGACATAATATTTTTGGCATGAACGGATTTGCCAAATCCGTTCTCGGCTGATGTGGCATTTTTTTAACACGTCTGGCAATGTCAGCGCAGAACGGATAGAGCAAAATGCAAGTAGCCAAAAAGTAGCTGCCACAAAAAGTCATTGATAAATCCGTTCTGCGCTGACGTGGCCAGATGCATTAAAAAAATGCCACATCAGCCCAGAACGGATTTGGCAAATTTCAGAACGAATTTGGAAAATCTGTTAATGCTAAAAATGTATTGTAAAAAAAAAAACAATGACATGGTTGACCCATTATACCAAACCATGGCCAGTCTAAGGCCAAACCCTCCTTTTGTAAACCCCTCAAAGCCAATTCTGGTGTCATTTGATCAAAATTACAATCATTGAATTTGAATTTAATTTGAATAAGAAGAATATATACGAAATCAACAATTCACAATTTGTTACGTGTATATAAAATTGGATAAAATGAACACAATACGAATTTTGATTAAGAAGAATACAAATAGTATTTAACCACCCGCAATTCACTACGTATATATAAAATTAAAAAAAATATATCTACACATAAATTTTAAATAATAAAAACATATAGGGGATATACAATTTTTCTCCGTGTAACTCCCCAAAATAAATCTAAACCATACACCTTCACAATAAATTACTACCATCCGTTATTTTGGTTTTTATTCTTCAAGAAGTTCCGAATTTGTCAAATCAGAGAACGTGAAAACCAAAATAACAAATGATGAGGTAATTCAGTGGTGCTTGTAAATAACAATCAATATATTATATATAATATAAGCCTATCAAATTTATAAAACAATCAATTGTCACATTATTTTCCATCACTCTTAACTAATGCAAAAATGTTAAACTATAAAGGTTTATTTTGGGCATTCAAAAAAGGAAAAAACACAAAAAGTATAAATCATTTATGACCCTATTTTAGTTTAGATTATATAAATAAAATAAAATCACGATAAAAATATTATAGGGAATGTGACAAGAGGATCCGAACCGCTTTGTCGGTATGATCACTGGCGGAGCCAGAAATTTATCATTGGGGGGAGGGGGGGTGGCAAATGTCTTACTGAAAATTTTTAGAAGGCGAAATACAATATTTATAATGAAATATCACAAAAAATAATTTGTCGTTTTTGAAAATGTTTCTCCCGCCCCCCTTGGCTTCGCCACTGCCCACAGTGCGGAATTAAATGCATTCCACACTGGATCTGGGTTGTTGCAAATGTGCAAAATAGATCACAATCGGTGCTGTTTGGAACCAAAAACTAGTTTGGCTTTAGGGTTTCGAATATCACGATTCGAAATAGTTAAGATTGTTAATTTTTACAAATCACTGATTTCAAACGCTATATTTAACTATAAACTTTATAAAATAACACTAACATTTTAATTAAATGTATGTATATTTTTAGAGAAATTTTTATGTATTTGAAGCGCTATTGTATACTTTGAGTTTATTATATACAATTAAATTAAGAAAGTTAGTGGTGGAACTATGTGTTAGTAGAACTTAATCTCCTTAAATTCGGAAATTGAAAGGACCAATATACTAGTGAATTTTAATTATATTAGTTTATAGAAGACTACTAGTGAAAGTTCAAATCAAAATTATTTCTATTTTAGAAAATGAGACATTCAATTTTGGACATCAAAATTATACATTCAAATCCAAATAGAGTGAATAATAAATAGTATTATTAAGCCTTTGTGTATGTCCGTCCGATCAACCCAAATTCATCAGGCCATGCTAAGATTCAACTCCTCACAAAAGTTGAATCCATGGGTGTTACCATTTTCCAGGATAAAACTCTCCCCCTTAATGTCTTCTGTTCTATCTATATCTACTATATATTATATGTTACTTAACAACCGTCTACCATACAAAAATGAATTTTCTAATCCGTACATATTTATATACCGGTTAGACTTCCTAACTTCTCACGTGTGGGATTGGAGATTAACATTTATGCATTCAAGGCCTTAGCCTACTCATTATGCACATTTGTTATACTTAGCTTAGGAGCAGAATCGGAGTGTGGGGTATTAGAGATATTAAGTGGCGGATTCAGAGGAGTCGGTAGTCGATCTCAATATTTTAATAAACGACGAATATTTTATAAAAAAATAATTATTTTTTTGTAAAATTTCTTTGTAATTATTATATTTCAAAAAAAAAAATTCAATAAAAAAAAAATGTCTAATAATAAATTCTTTACTCCGCCCTGAAAATAACTCCAACCACGCGTATAATATATTGCTAAGTTCCACGCATACAGTAACCACACTCTAATAATATAATAGCACGCCCTATACCCAGGATTTGAAGTGCTACTCATGTATTCGACACTATACACGATAAAATATTTTCACTGCCAAAATAGTATTCCAAACTTACTATGAATATCTTTTTTTTTTTTTTTAACGCCCGAGGGCGGAATTCTATGAGCGGGGAGAGAACAACCCCATAAGTGGGGAGAGATCAATCTTAGAAAGGGAGCCAAATTAAAGCATACCGCACGCTGACGGAGGGTATCGAATCCACGACCTCAAGATCGTGGGCAGGCGCCTGCCCCACTGGGCCACAACACCTTTGATCTTACTATGAATGTCTAGGTACACATTTATGCAGGTACACTCCTTATATGTATCCCATGCTGCCAATTTCCATGCATGTTGAACGGGAATTTTATGTTTCTCTTCTAAATTGCACCAAAGAATAATTTGTTATTAGTGCCCTAGGACCATTAGCATATGTTGTACGTTTTATATATTTTGAGCATTTATTTGAATAGTTAATTTTGCTTTTAAACTTTATATATGTGATTTGATAGTAACTCATTAGCTTATGCAATTACTATTCTGATTGTACCTATTTTTATGTAATGTTCTATACAATGAAATAAAATTAGTATGATTTTTGATTGATGATTATGTTTTATTAATTATGTGTAATGGATACAAATCATATCATAGATACAATATATTGGGATATATTGTATCGGACGTGATCCGTTAGAGAAGTAATACTTATGATGACTGTTTAAATGCATGGTCGTGCTCAAATGTATTTAATAAAGTGGTTATTATTCGAATGTTATTATTCTGAGAATAATAAAATGTTATTATTCGAATTAGAGATTAAGGATGGGGGCATTTTTGGTATTTGGCTTTCGCTGGGATTACGCGGGAGTTATTATGCGATAAAAATTACCACTACCAGAAGAGGTTGAGATTACGTGGGAGTTGGTTTTCAGAACAAACTCTCACGCCCTATATCTCTTTTGGGACGAAACCCTAGACATACTTCTGATAGCCGCAAAATAACCACACCCCGAAATAAGATTTTTTCCTTCCTTTTCTCTTTAGATTTCCGAAATTCAAAAAACAAAGAGTTAGCAATCGCTGCTCGTTTCGTCGCGTGAATAATGGTAGAGAGCAATTCTGCAAGGGAAGGCTATTGGTGACAGTAACACAACATCTGAAATCAGAACCATTAACGAAAAATTGTAAGTCTTTTTCGTCTGAATTTCGATTCCCATAGTATGAGCGGATCTCTTAGGGAAGGATTCGTGGGTGTTTAGGACGAGTTTCTATCCATTAATCCCTTCATAATTATGGGTTGGTTCAAGAGAATTCTTATTTTTTTTCATGACTTGTAAAAAAATAATTGTCAATGAAAGATTGATGCTTGGAAATAAACTAAATTAATTAAGAGTATATTTATAAAAATTCCTTTTGTTTTACATTCTTTAATTTATGCTAAATTACTTAAAAATGACTTATATTAAAAAAAAAAAAAGGGAGTAAATATTTTTAGTGAAAACAATTTGTAATTAGTGCAGTCAAAATGGGTAAATATCCACAGACCAATACATTTAATTTTTTTATTTTTATTGAAGAAATTGTAATATACAATATATGTATATATCCCTACATCATTTCAGTCTCTAATTTTTTATTTTTTTTTATGAATATTTCAGTCTCTAATTCGCACACCGGCTTATCATCTATATGTAGTAGTATATAGCTTTTATCGTCAAATAAAGAAGTGACAAAAATAATATAATATTTTAAGAATCAACAATGGAGGTGATCCAAATCTTGTTTGTTATTTATATTTTTATATCTTGGAATTGTGAAACCGTGATTTTATGATGTCTTATTTTTATATTGATCATGTGTTAACTGTTCAAATTTGGCAAGAGTCAGCTCAAAGTTAATTCAGAAATCTGAGACTGATGTTATATATTCCCCTGCATGCCTACTACTTGCAGTGCAGTGCCAGTGATTAAGCAGTGGACCAACCAACCAGGCCCTCCTTGTTCTTCTTTAGGCAGAAATAGCTTATTTCTGGTTGGTCAAAGCCTAACAAAATCTATCAAAGTTTTCAGGTCTGTGTACCAGTGTGAAAGTCATCCGCTCATAATTTCACGTCCTAAATACGATATTCAAGAATCACAATTGTAGTATGTGTATATAAATGTCTATAAGTAATTGACCAAAATATCTTATAAATCTCAATTAGATTATTTAGCCGGACCAATAATACTTAAAACATATTACTTTTATTTCTAAATATAAGTCATTTATGACATGTAGTAAAAAATTAAGGAAACAAAAAGTAATGAACTTTGTTAATCAAAATATCAATATTACTCTCTTAAATAGTACTCCCTCCATTCCCTATTAATTGTCGTTTAGGAGATATCTAGGTATCCAAATTAATTGTCGTTTAAGGTTGTTTTATTAGTTGTCAACAATTTATTCCAATTATACCCTCAATATTTTCCTTTCTTTATGACAAAGAAGTGAGAGAGAGGGAGGGTGGGAGATAATATTGGAAGTTTAGGTGAAAATGACAACTTCCTTAATTTTCTCAAATTGTCTAAAGAGTTATATTTAGGAATGGAGGGAGTATAATTCTATTTAAGAGAGTAATTAATATTTTTTATTAATAGAATATTTATATTCCACTTCTTAATTTTCGTTAAATGTCATAGGTAATAAATAATTAAAAAAAAATCCATTAAAAAAAAAATTCTCTCTTTCATGTCTCTCTAACATTCTCAGTCTCGTCAAAGTCCTTAGTCCTTAGAATGTCATAAATCTTTTCCCCTAAATTCCGGGCGACCGTAAATATATTAGACAAAAAACAAACCTTTGTGAAAGTTTTGGAGAATGTGCAAAATTCCAATCTGACCCCACCCCACCCATTGAATTGAGGATAATTCTGATATGGATCAGGTACATTAGACATTGCAGTTCAGAGCTAACCACATCATCACAAAGTTATCTCTCTCTTCTCATTCTGTGATGATATTACCAGTTATAAACCAAAATGTCCACATAGACTTGATCCATATCAGAATTTTCCTGAAATTGAGACTCCTGAGACCATTTTATGACACACAAAGCTCGTCATAAACTCTTTTATTCTTTTGGTCTATATTAAAAAAAAATGCATACTTTTAATTGTATAATTTTATTTTATTTGATGGGATTACATATAATTTCTTATACGCTTGGATGTCTAAGTAAATGTGAGTGTCGTTTGACATATTTCGAGGTGTATTTATTAATTTTTTTATTCTATCAGTCTCTTTATTCTATTTTATTTCTCTCTATTTATAAAGAATTTGAAGTATCCTCCACATTACTTCAAATTTTGTTTACTTTTATAGCAAATACTACTACTATTCATGTTGATTAAGGAATTTTCCAAAGTAATTTATTAGCATTATTACAAGTGGATCACATCTTTTTATATGAGATGCTTGACTGATGACTCTTCAAATTCATCACAAACTTCCAAAGGATTTGTCTTGGCTATACCTTTCTTTCAAGGAAAGGCAATAATTAATGTTCTTCCTAATTTGAGAATTAAATTTGTTAGGTACTCATATAACACAATGTCTCATGAACAAATAACTTGAATAAAAACTTACTGAAGTGTGTAAATGAATTTTCTTTGGACCGAAAATTCTCTTCTTCTTTTTTTCTTTCAATTTTAGATAATTTTTTTGTATTTCTTGCTATCTTTTTCACTTGAAAACATTTTGTAGTTCTAGCTATCATTGTATACATTCAGTTATGGAATAATTATGGTCGATGAGTCAAGAGCCATAGATTTTGTCCTTGTCCCATTCTAAAAGACCATGACCGTTTTAAGGTTTAAAATTCAAATCTTGATTATTTACTTATATGGATATACTTTTACGTCAAGATGGTCACATCCCAGTAAGACTGACCTCTGCCCACAACTGTGAGGTCGCGGTTCGACACCGCTCTCTCCTTATTGAGCTAGGCACATTTCAAAATCAAAAGAAAGATTCAAGAGAGAGAGAGAGAGAGACCGGTGGCAAGCAAATAATAATACTAGAATTGTGTTATTGATAAAGACACAAAAAGGGGGTTGACCATTTTGATTATGATTAGCTAGTGGTGTTCCCAATGCCATTTAGGCATGTGAAGCTCTTAATCAAACTTAGAAAAATTAAAAGTGTCCTGTTAAAACTGCTGATGAAATTAGATAATTATAATTATAGTGCTCTTACCCCACTATATATTTTTAATTTCATTTTTCCTAAAAATAAAAACTTATTTGAAGTTTTATTCATGTTGCTTTCCATGTGTTCCTCAATCTTTTGATTGCCCTTTTGACTATAGCCTCTTATAGTTCCTTTTACACTTGCCTTTTGCGCCTTTCTAATTTTCTTTTCCAAAAGAATTTTCGTTACCTTTATTATTTATCAGGTTTGGATAAATCTATCCAAGCACAAAAAGCTAGCTTAGAAAGGTTGGAGCAGTAAATCAATTGGTATTTTTCTTTCAATTATATATCGCACAGAAAGTTGCAAGTTCGATACTCTATTATCGCACGATATGTCTCAAGTTCGCACAATTCCATATTTTTAATAAAAGTAGTTGATCACTAAGGTTAATTATTGTTAATGTTTAACTGCTCCCTTTGAAAATCATGAAGAAGACAGATTATAAAAGGAAACAAGTTGTTTTACTTTGCAGAGAACCTGGATTGTACATGTGCAAGCCTAGACATAATACAAGTGTACCATTTTTTTTTCTTCAAAATTCAAATATTTTTTAGGTTTTCAAGAAATATAAAGACAAAAAGTTTGGTTTCTTTTCTTTCTATCATACTTCATGCATATAAAAAAGAAAGAAAAAAATATTATTATGGGGACTTTCCCAGACTCTGCTGATACGGGAGTCTTGTGCACTGAGTACGACCTTTTATCGGTTGTAGATTTCGAAAAATATTATTTTGAGTTAAAAGTGTTAAGTTAATTGCGCTTGTATTTACAATCTACTTCATGCAAGTATTTCCATTGTTAAAATAATTTTCATGTATCAAAATATATGTAATAATGTATCTCAGACTTTTGTAGATCACTAATGGTAACATATTAATTAAATGTACTTTTTTAGAAGATACAATTTACTCCAATACATGGTACAACTATCTAAAATCTTCAATCATTGAGAATCCAGACTCTAAGTAGAGAATTTTATTACATTAAAATAAGGATTCTCATTGGTGAATTTTTTTAATTTAATAATTAGTTCAAACATTCTCCTTTTACCACCTCCCAAATTCAAAATTAATGTAATGCACACTATAGTTCATGAAGACTATGGTAATATGGATGAAAGTTTTGAAATACTATTGTACATGTTTTTAATGGAAAATTACTTATAGCACTTTTCTCGCACGATAAATAATTTAGCAGTCAAGTAAAAATTAAAATTTATTTGAATGAATTTTAGTTCAGCATACCCTTCTAACAATACATGATGTATGTAGACACTAATTCTAATTCTCTTCAACTTTGAATCCAATACCTAATTGTGGATGTACTAAATGGAACTTATAAGTGATTTTACTTGATCTAGATTAGGAAATAAGCATATTTTGATCACTAGAAGAAAAAAAAAGCAATACTAATTAAAAAGCTTACAAACACAAAATATTACTGGAGAAAAGTCAATACAGTTGACGCAACATTATTATTTATCCTAAACAATAAGTCTTGTGTTCGACACATTAAAAAAAGAAAGAAAGGATAGTCTTTGAGATGAATGACATGTTTTTGCATAGCCCCCCCCCCACCCCACCCCAACCCCAACCCCCCTATTCCATGATCAACTCATGACTAACCCTTTAAAAACCCCTTCTTGCTTCCTCTCCTTCCCATCTTCCTTATCTCTCATTTCTCCACTCTCCAAAATCTTTCTATTCTTCTTCTTCCTTAATTTCCCTTTGCAAAATTCTTACAATAATGTCTTCAACAACCTCAAAAAGCCTTAGACAAAAAAACCCATGATGAATATCTATGAACCAATCCCTAACACAAACAGGGTTCACATTATTACAACGTAACACATCCATTTTTTCTCAACCTGAGAAAAGAGGCCGCCGGAAACAACCCGAGCCGGGGCGGTTCCTCGGCGTAAGAAGACGGCCTTGGGGTAGATATGCAGCTGAAATAAGAGACCCTACTACTAAAGAAAGACATTGGCTTGGTACTTTTGATACTGCCCAAGAAGCTGCCCTTGCTTATGATAGAGCTGCCCTTTCCATTAAGGGCACTCAAGCTAGAACTAACTTTCTTTATTCTCATGATGATCATAATAATACTACTACAAATTTTCATCATCTTCAAAAGACCATTTTGCCCCCATCACAAGAAAAACATTCAAAGAAAATTTCACGTGATCAGAATGAGAGTGTGATAGTAGAGCAGACTGGATTAGTCGTAGACAATAAAACAGACACTGAAAACTTATTTTTCTCTAGTGAGACTTATAACAAGAATTCAGGTTATTTATTGGATTGTATAGTTCCTGATAATTGCTTGAAGCCTCCTCCTCCTCCTCCTGATGATATTTTCAAGAATGATGAATCAAATATTGTGAGTTCTTCTTCTTATATCGATCAACAGCCATTAATTGAACATTTGGACAATGGAGACTTTTCACGGTACAATGGTTGTAATAACAACATGGGATTTTGGGATCAATATCATGAAGATCAATCATGGGAAATGATGAACAACAACCCAATTATTAATAATGGAAGAAAATGGATGCATGCATGGAAAACTATTACCCAATGATGATGGATAGTGCAAGTTTTGAGGCAAATGGTTCCACAAGTTTCTAATATTGATTACATGTTTCATTTTTCTATGATGTTTTATATTATTATTTATTATTATTACATTTTTGTCTCTCTTTTTTTTTTCCTGGCCTGGAAGCTAAAACTCTTACTAGAATGTTACATTAAATGTTCATCAATCAACAAGGGCGAAAGAACTTATATGTAGAAGGACAAATTATAAAAAATAAAAAATAAAAAAAAATAACATAAAGTAGTGAATTGTAAAAACTTTTGAGTGCGAAATGTAATATCTACAAGGGCATTTTAAAAATAAAATAAAAAACTATGAATTTTTCCACTTAAAATATTTGACATTTAAAAAAATGTTAAAAGAGCGACTAAAACCTAAAAGTTGCTCAAAGACAGATTCCTCAAATCCTAGGAGGAAACTTCAACCATCAATGACCGAGTGTGTTGATGAGGGGAAGGAGGATATTTGGTAAGGGAAAAAAGAGGAATCTTGCTTCTCCAGAAATAAATACCGAAGAACCTTTAGGCCTTTGTAAAACTCATAGAGGATACCTGTGGCCAACAAGTGTATTTTCAAACTATTCCGTTTCTAAATCAAACACGATATTCAGATTTGAAACCCCACGTCTTTTCTCCCAAATGATTAATCAACTATCGCGCAACACAAAAAACTTAAATTGGGAATTTTTCTATTTATATAATGTATAAATAATTTATACTTTTCTCCTTGAAATAAACTTTTATTTTCAAGTGTTTTCCCATACATAAACTATTTTCATGTTGCTCTCATTGTCAAATTGGATGACCGGGTGGTGATTTTCAGCAAATATTGGTCACGAATTTTTCACACGTGCAAAAAAGTGACCAATATTTGCCAATTTTTTCACACGTGACCAATATTTCGCTGAAAATCACCACCCGGTCATCAATTTGACATATATAACAGCTCAAAAACAGATTATATACAGGAAACACTTCGATGAATTGTTTATGCACGTATTTATCACTTTTCTCAATAAAATTTTAAAACCAAACACTATCTAATCGCACAAATTACATCGACCGCAGAGGAGAGACGTTAGAATCTCATAAATAAAAACATGTATAAGATCAAAGAGTTCCATTCCTGTTATCTTGCCAATCTGGAAAAATATGTGTGGCAGACAATCTCCTGTTCCAGATATATTCATCCAAAGAGCTCACAAAATCTAAAAGCAAATGGTAAACTAAGAGAACTAAAATGATAAGACAAATCATCTCTTCAGGAATAAATAAAAGAAAATGGCAATTCTTAAAATGTCAGTATTTTTCATTCTTCTGTATTTGGCCATCAAATGTATCAAGAAAAGTTCAGCCAATTTGTTTATCAAAATATAACTATATATATATATATATATATATATATATATATATATATATATATATATATATATATATATATATACTTACTCCCATATTAAAGGCAATACTCTTGATTGCCTTTTTTGCAGTTCCCTTGATTAATCATTTCCACAACGAGCCCCAGACGGAGGGGTGACAAGGAGACCTTGGAGTTCAATTCCTAAGTCTAATTGAAAGCCTGTTCCAAATTTGAAGAGGACCAAAAGCTGGACATCAAGACGGTCAATTTCAAAGAAGAATGGTGTCGGGATGATCTTTTTCGTTTCGAAAAAGATTACAACATGAATAAGAACTGACAAGCTCTAAAATTTGGGTAAAAGGTGTAGAATTTCTAAATGTGAGATGGTTTTTTTTTACTTCTTGTTATTCAGAACCAGCTTGAGGCTATAAGACGTTTGCTGGATTTTTTATGGATGATGGATATGGCTTATTAAAAATGAAAATGGGGGGAGGCCATATATGGTTTTATTTATGAACACAGACAACACAGCTACAGAGTCCTAGACCTGAATGTGCACCAAAAAATATATCACCGAGTCCAGGAGAGGAATGGACACAGAGATCAGAATCTCTTTATAATTTTGCTCAGCTTGACGTACAAACCTCACTTCCATGAACTGTACTACTGCTGCCACTTGAAGTAGAGGATCCCTGTCCAGGCTGCTGAGAACTTGAATGAGGAAGAGCTCCGCTCTTTGAAAATAATGAACCAACCGAACCACTCGAACAGCTCATAGAAGACATTCGGCTGGTGAAGGCGTCCCTGCTAGGTCCAGATATAAGCTCGGGCCTCAAGTCTGACGATGAGGACGATGGAGCCAAAGTACCCACTGAAGATCCAACAGGGTAAGGAGCAACGGGCATATCAGCAAGGGAAGATGCAGAAGGACTATAGCTCAGTGACCCCATTGGGTGATTAAATTTGCACGACGGCCCAAATTTGCACACTCCATTCTGTGCATAGTGAGTGCAAACAGGTGCATCCTATAAAAACACAGCAGAAAAAGTGGTCACTAATATACGATATTAGTGCAAAATTTACAGTAAAACAATACTTAAATGCGAATAGAGGATGAGTTTAGATCACTCTGATGTCTGAAACTTAGATTTTCCTGTATATGAATACATAGCTTATGTTTTACAGCATGAATAACAAAGCCTTGTCAGCAAATCAGAATATTGTAGGAGAAAAATTGCAAATATCAGGAATCTCATATGCTTCTCATGCTATGTATGAATAACCATGGATTACACTACAAAAATGAAGAATAATCTCTATTAGTCTACAAGATATCTACAGGAGAGCTGCATCTATAAACATTCGATATCTAAATTGGGATGGTAAAACATAGGACTTTGATATTCACCACAACAGAATTAAAAAAAAAAAAATCTGTCGCATGCTGACCATCTATAAACAGAGAAGGAAAAAGTCGGTCAGAAGCAAAGAAGAAATGCGGGAATAAACAGAGGGAATGCATGATAACTATATGCCTTAATGACGACTTCAACTATCTGATAAATAAAAGAATTGGCGTCAATGTAATCAGCATTCAGCAATCTCATTATACTATTATGCAGCCAAGAGTTTCTTAGTTTTATATAGATTATTAGGTAATATAATATCCATATAACTAAAGAAAGGGCAACGCCACCCAAGCAACAAATTCTTTGTTCCTAGAGGTAATACCGGGCGTAGAGGTAGGCCCATGGGGCTAAGGACAAAGCTCGTCTTATCTGCACTCCATTCAGGTGGGTGATGATATCTACATGAGGCCCCAAATTTACAATCGCCAGTTCTCATATAATACAGGCATTCGGGTTGTCCAGGCCTTCCAGGAAATTTGCCCTCTTTGTGGATGGTCCCTGAAGGACCAACAGAAGAAGCTAATGGTAGATACTGCCCAGTATATGCAGGCGCTGAAGGAGACAACTGTGTAATGCCATATGCTGGGCCAGGTCCTACGGTAGGTTGAGTAGTTGCCGAGGCTGCTGGACCAGGTGCCTGTAAATGTAGGTTGATGACCATATCAAGAGGAGAACATATTGTGAAAAGCTTTAGGAAGAAAAACAAGATTACATTACATACCGGGTAGGATGTCCAGCCCGGAAAGGGAACCATCCCTGGGGGAAGCAGCACAGGCCCATAAGTACCAGGGATGTATGAACCTGGAAGCAGAGTAGGTCTTGCAACAGGCCAGTTGCCGGAAACTACTCCATATTGTTGAGAAGATTGAACAGAAGGAGATTGCACTGTAGGGTACATTGCAGGTGCCTGTAAAGGTCCAGGTCCGGGCGCTGGTGCTTGGACTTGTGCACCGGCCGGCTGTGGATGATGAAATCTACAGGTGACACCAAACTTGCACTGCCCTGTTTTCACATAGTACAAGCATTCCATCTCACCCTGTGACAAGAATTTGAGTGTCTAGCACGATTCTTCAAGTGTATTAATCAACATAAAAGTGTAATAGGAAAATGAAGAGAACTAAAGAAGATTGAAAAGGCAGAAAGTGCAGACCGGCCGTAGAGGGTATCCAAAAACATTAAGAGTCACTGGGCTACGAGATCCACCCCCCTGTCTTGGATGGTGATACTTGCACGAAGCACCAAATTTGCACATTCCTGTCCTCATGTAATACTGCAAATAGCACGAACAAGAGAAGCTGCATAAGATAGAAAAACTCAAGGAAAGAGGAAAATGTTATGCACCAACATAACAAAACTGCAATCAATAGAAGATACACATTTATCAGATTCGGCTGCTATGGGGCACACTGCTTGCTTATGAAGCCAATTAAGTAGCATTTCTCCAATATATTATCAGTCGTTCATCATAATTCATGCCGGACACAGGAGTTCACTTCATGTTTATTTAGCTAAAGAAGTAAACCAATAGAAATAGGTAGAAGACAAAGATAGAAGACCTGCACTTTGCAGCAGAGCATGATAAGTAATGGACAATAAGCAAAATCAAATTGTGCCACTGGCAAAATGGAAACAATGAACCATTCAATGCAAAATCCAGGATATATACATAATTAACTGCAAGCCAATGCCAGAAAGCAAAAAAATCAAGTCGAAAAATTATATAAGTTGCACGCATATTCGTGCATATTCTGTCATATTTGTCATTAATGTGTAAAAATATATTTCATGCAGTAGTACTAGATATTTGACTATAATGGCACATCGTAATCAATTTGAATGGTCTAACCAAAAAACATCACATGTATTGCAGAATAGAAAAGATTTCTTAAAATCCACATAATAAAAGGGTTCCAACTTCTGAAAAGTTGAAAAAGAATTAAAGAAACAAATCATAAATGCATTGAATAGTAAAAGGATGTACTCTTTCTACTACCAAACAATCTTTTAAGATGATATCTTAATTTACAGGGAGATTGGTGAGGCAAAAACATCTTCCCAACAGAAAATAGAAGCTGAGGCAACAGTTGTCCGGAATAAAGAAAAAAACGAAATCAACATGAAGGAAGCAAGAGTCCCTCATATACAAGAAATACAGCAAGCAGACGAAGTAGAGAATCCAGAGAATATACAATTCACTAGATCAAAGATTTCTCAAAAAGATAGAAACTACTCATAGGAACCAAATCTAGTAAAACTAACAAGTGTTCCTGATGATTAACAAACTCACAAATGTGGCACCTCAAGTTCAGTATAACAAGAAGAGCCAATCTGACCTGCTGCAATGCAATCAAGTCAACCACTCACCCCTGAAGAAAATATGCTCATATTACCAAGAGAGGAAGAAGACGAGTGAGGAAGCAGACGAATCTGATCATAACTTCCCATATCCACCGAGTTCATTTGCAAGTACCAATCGTTCATTACATATCTTTAATGCATTGCTGGGTTTAAAAAAGGCGCGAGGCGACCTGAGGCGAGGCTGAAAACGCCTTCGGGGGTCTGAGGCGAGCTTGAGGCGACCGAGGCGCACAAAAATGAAAAAAATTGCATCATAGGCTAAAAATTCTCTTTGACCTAATTTAAAAGAGGCGGCCACTTTTCTTTTTGTCTTCTGCCTCAGAAATTCTGGTATCTGCTCCTCAGAACTTTCATCTATCTGCTCATAACTTTTTGCTCAACTCCTCAGGTACGTTCTTCTTCCTTCATCTCTTTCTTCTTCTTCTTCTTTAAATTTCTTTATCCTCTTCCCTTCTTCTTCTTTTTTAATAATATTTCATCTTATTTTATTAACCTATATTTAATTATTTTTTTCGGATGTCACAAATAGAACTAATTTCACTTGTGACTTTTGCAAGAAAGTAATTAAAGGAGGAGTTCAACGAATGAAACAACATCTAGTTGGAGGATTTAGTATAAAATATATGCTTTTATCTAGTATTTATAATATTGAAATAATGTTTATAATACAAAATTGTATATATATATATATATATATATATATATATATATTTAATTTATGAGAATTTTTGCAAAAAAAAAGAACGCCTCGGTTCGCCTCGCTCCTTTTAAAACTAAGATGCATTGAGAAGTAAAACAAGACTAAAGAAACACTTACCAAGTATTCACCCCCAAAAAAGGATGATATACAGAGGATGAAGACGCTAAAGATCATTGAAAATGAAGATTTCGCATTCACAAGTAGTTAGTATACAGACGAATGCAATTATTACAGGATCTAGCAAACAAGTATTTGGAAAGTGATGTAGCATAAACCACTATTAAAAGAAGCAAAAAGACAAATTAAGATCCCAAAAAAACAGGAGCACATGCACGTTCACTGGTATCATCCCATACATGAAAGCTCCAATTCGACAACCATAACTAAAAAAAGAAAGTACCTGACACACAGGTTGATCCATTCGTTCCGGGTACTCTCCTCCGGTGACCCTCATAGCGCCCATAACCTAATATCAATGAATTATCAGTGAAAATGAAACAATCTTGTCAATATATTCAATCAATTCCCTAAATTCTATACCATCCCCAAAATGCAAACTTTTCACATTTCCCAATTTAAGTCCCAAGACTCAATCTTTATGAACATAATCATCAAATCTAACAAATTAACTCCAATCTCCCAATAATTTCAACAAGATCAAAACCTCAAACTTAGTGATCACACAAATTCCCCAACAAAATCCTCAAATTAACCACAAAAAAACATCAAATTTACCCTAAAAATCAGCTCAATCAAATAAAATTTACCGTGGTACGATCTCGAGGATGATTGAACCGGCAGCGAGAACCAAACCCACAGAAGCCAGTCTTCAAGTAATACATACAATCGGATTCCTCCGGCCGTTCCGGGTAGGTTTCCGGCCCACCTCCAAACCCCAAGCGCCACATAGGCTCTGCATTTCCCACAAAACCCCAAATAAATTTCAATTTCAATACACATTTCTTGCACAAAAAAAATAATAATGATAATAATTCGCGCGAAATTCAAGTTTAATTCACATGAAATTAATAATTATAAAATATGAAAATAATTATATTTAAACCTTCAAGCCCCGTTTCACCACTCGGAGCCGTCCATTCCGCCACCGGACAGGCCGCAGCAGCCCCCTCCATTGCCTGGGTCCCACTGTATCTCTCCATTGCACACACTTCTTCTTCTTCTATCTTTCTTACAAACCTATTCACACACAATCTAGATATATATATATAACAATATATATATAACAATATATTTCAACTACAAACCTTTATATATATAATTTATACACACAGAATATCAGATGCGTGTGTATATATATATATAAATAAAATAGATACAGATTCTAGAGAGAGAAAGAGAGAGAGTGGTGAGAGTGCAGAGCTGTGCAGTGGGTTTTGATGATCGATGAGGAGGTTTGTTTGAGGTTTGGTGGTTTGGTGGTTTTTTTGAGAGAGAAAGTATGTATTGAAAAAGTGACGGCTTTTTTAGCTTTTTTTCTTTGCTCTTTCTCTGACTTTTCTTCAAGACTCTGTATTTATATATGAGTGCTTCTAAGAAATTAGATATTTATAACATATATCTATTTACGAGAAATGACTAATGTCTTCATCTTTTTATTGGGCTATTTATAGTCTTATTTTTTTACAGGTCACTATAAATGTCTAATTAGTGAATTCGGTGACGATTCAGGCTAAATTCTCCTTACGTACCGGCCACGTGGGGGCATTTTTGTCCCAAAAATTTTAGCCGACCACAACTCATCTTGCCCAGCTCTTTTCTCCGACCACCACCGATCTCAACTTCTCAATCAAAATCCTTCTTTTCCGATCTCATCCTTAACTTCTCAATCAAAATTGTTTATGCTCCAATCTCATCAATCTATTTGCAATCAAAATTAAAAATTGCATATCCAAATTACACACAATTAGGGCACCAGATTTTCTCCAATTCAACATCAATTCATTAGATCTAATGAGAGATTTGCTGAACTCAATGGTCGTGTAGAATCATCCTCACATTTATAAGAAATCATAAATTAACCAACATAATTTATACTCAAAAAAAAAAAAAAAACCATCCTCACAAAAATCATACCTCAAGGATTGGACTCGATTATCCATATTCTCCGGCGACATTTTGGACACGAATTTAACAAATTTTCAATCAAAATTGAATCTTTTTCTGCTTAACACCCTAAGAAGATCATTCCAAGAACTTCTCCGGTCATCCCTATTCGTCGTCTCCTTTTCTCCACCAAAAAACACACTCCTCGGTTTCCTGCGAACTTGCCGGCTTTTTATGTCTTGTAAGGCCATTTATGCCAGAAACTTAACAAGCCCGAAACTCTCTGATCTTATTCCCTGAATGAAGGCAATAAGATCCCCAGGCTGAGCAAATCCATGAATGGTGGTAAGCTTAGAAGATCTTGAACGCTGATTAATCTTCTGCCTCTGCATTTTCTTGATTCTAAATTTGTTAGATAAAAAATAAAAAATAATAATATTCTTTTTTTTTGGGTAGAATTTGAATTGAAAGATTAATTCTTTCCTCCTCTCCTCTTTTCCCTAGAGAATCAGAGAAGTATAAATGGAATGGAGAGATTAATTCTTAATTTCTGCCAAAAACTTAATAAGTCTGGAACACTCTGAATCACAAAGGTCAAAAATGCCCCTTACGTATATCAGGTGTGAACGGCACGGGCACGTGAGAAAAATTTGGCCTGAATCGTCACCGAATTCAGTAACTGGACACTTATAGTGGCCCGTAAAAAGATGGGGCTATAAATAGTCTAATAAAAAGATGAGGACATTAATGGTGTCCCGTAAATATATATGTTAAAATAGCTAATTTCTCGTGCTTCTAATATAATATATCATGATAAGTCTTAATTAAGATAAAGTTGATTATATATGAAGTCTTGTTAAATTGAATCTCAATTTAAATTTTTTTGTCTTAATGTCAGATTTCAAATCAAACTAAATTTTTTATAATTGTCTTAGATTTCATTCATATACTCAATTGAAATAGAGTTAATAGTTTGAATTTCTGTATGAGTATCAAATTAAGTTAGATTCAATTCAAGTACACTTATAATAATTTAAATATATCAAAATCTATTTAAAAAAAATTCCTTTATGCAAAAAAATACTTAACACGCTCACTATGTGTGTTATGTGTATATTTTTTGCCCTTTTGGTTTCTGGTTTTCTCTCTCTAAAGAGTCTCTTACATTTTCCTCTCTCTTACTTTCCTTGTTAGTATTATTCTCTCTCTTGTCTGTGAGGAGGAAGAGTTCTCTATTTTATTTTATTTTTATATCTATGTCCAAACATATTTTGCAACTAATGTTATTAAAGTCCGAATGATACCTTTTGACCCACTTACTTTTTTTTTGCTGAATAATCCTTATATTTCATTAATAATAGAAGAACCGACATCAGAAATCGGAAAAACTCCTAATGAGCTTGGACCATGATCCGAGTCTAATACATCACCATTCAGGCAGTGAGGGATAGGGATACAATTTGGGGGGATATATCCTATATGATTATTACATTTAGCCTACTTGGCAAGATTATGAGCAAAAATATTACAAGTTCTAGGCACAAAGGCCATCTTCCAAGACTCATACTTCTGCAGATATGCTCTCCCCTTCAAAGTACCCGCTCTGCTCTGCCAGCTTTCCATGTCCTGAACACCCAACAGTGCTTGGATAGCGAACAGAGCATCACCCTCTATAATCAGATTCTTACACTGGATATCTTCACCTATAGTAAAACAAAAAATTGCAGCTTCAGTTTCAGCCGCAAATGGTGATGTTTCTTCAGATTTTTTTGTCCATGCCCCTAGGATTTTTCCTTCATCATTTGTCAAAATACAAGCACAAAAGGATGGACTATCGCAGTCCCAAGTAGCATCAAAATTAAATTTACTGAGCCCGAGAGGGTGGGGCACGCTAAAAATTACAAATTACATTAGGCATCTTTTTTGTTAAAGCTGGTAAGCTTTCCAATATAGAGTAGCCTTATCCTCGATTAATTTTGTAATATTCTTCCAGTCTGGGATCTCCTTCCCATGTAGCACATTATTCCTCAGCATCCATAATATTTCCATCATAACCACTGCAAAATTCATAAATCTGTCCCTTTCATCCTGCACAATATGAAATCCATTAGTCGGGTTTAATATAAATCTAGAAATCCAGTCAAATATGGAACAATTGACGAACGGATCAATTTTAAAATTCCAAGATGATGTAAACCAGATATGCTTAGCCAAAGGACACTGTAAAAAGATATGTTCAATAGACTCAATATTTAAATTGCAGAAGTTACAAGGAAACTCCCTTTTAAAAATCGGCTGAAGTCTTTTACTAGTAGGTAAAATATTGTGGAGACACTTCCAAATAAACTGTTTATGTCTCCCATGCAATTTAGTTCTCCACAAAATTTTCCAAACATCGTTATCCGAATTTGGACCTGCAAATTTATGACGATTGTTAAACAAGTAAGCAGATTTGACAGAGAACTTCCCTGACGTAGAGGGAGCCCAAATCAGCTTATCCGGTTCCTCAATTTGAGGTAAATTAATCTTCAAGATTTCTGTAGACACGTTGGGAGGAAAATAATTAAAGACGGAATTAAGATCCCAACTACGCAGATGATTATCAATAAGATCCGAAAGCGAATTCGGGAGAATCCGCATACTCGAGATGTAAAGGAGGCTTGAATAAATCAAGGCCCGGAATCCAAGGATCTTCCCAAACGTTGATATCACATCCATTACCAATACGATAGCAAAGGCCCTTGTCCAACATCTCCCTCCCTTCCCAAATCCCTTTCCAAACCCAAGAAGAACCAGCGGGAGTGGACTGTTGATTCAAAATACTTCTCCCTCTCAGATATTTTGATTTGATCAAATTGACCCAAGGTTTGTGATCATTAACAACAATATCCCAAATCAATTTAGAGTGAAGGGCTCTATTGAAATCACCGAACTTTCTAAAGCCCATCCCTCCAAATTCCTTAGGTTTACAAATGGAATCCCAAGCTTTAAGATATAGATGATTACCAGATTTTTCTTTGTAACCCCAGAAAAAGTCCCTAACCAGAGAATCAAGTTTATTACAGATAGAAATAGGAAGGATAAAAGATTGCATAACATGTAACGGGATTGCTTGAGTAACCGATTTAATTAAAACAGATCTGCCAGCTTGGGATAAATTATGCATTTTCCAGCCAGAAAGTCTAATCCTCATTTTATCAATAATATCAGAGAAAGCCATATTCTTAGATCTAATTTTGCAGAAAGGCAGTCCTAAATACTTAGCAGAATGATAACATTCAGGCATCCCAAGAATATTCATCAAATGATTTTTCATATCCACATTGACATTCTTGCTAAAGTGAATTAGAGACTTATTAAAGTTAATGGACTGACCAGACCAATGACAGAAAGTAGAGAGGCATTCCTGAATATGATAAGCTTCCATATTATTAGCACGACAGAAAATGGTCAAGTCATCAGCAAACATAAGATGAGAGAAAGAAGGACTACCTCTTGAGACTTTAATCCCATGAATATTCCCATTGAGTTCAGCCCTAGAAATAAGTCTCGACAGGACATCAAAATAAATCGTGAAAAGCGCCGGGGACATAGGATCCCCTTGTCTTAGACCCCTTTTCGGAAAATAATGACCAAAAGGTGACCCATTTATAAGAAGGGAATAGGAAGCAGTAGAAATGCAATTATAAATAATACCAATAGATCTATCATTAAAACCATGTAAATGCAAGATTCTTAACAAAAAATCCCTTTCCACCTTATCATAAGCTTTAGCCATATCGATTTTCAGAGCCATCAAACCCAAATTACCCTTTTTTTTATTCATATGATGCATGATTTCATGAGAAATGATGATATGGTCATTCATAACTCTATTAGGTATAAATGCAGCCTGAGCAGGAGAGACAATACCATCAAGAATCGGTTTTAATCTAGAAGCAATGATCTTAGAAATGATTTTATAGATAAGATTACAAAGAGCAATGGGCCTGAATTGATCAACCTTGTGAGCACCAACATTTTTAGGAATAAGGGCAATAAAATTATGATTGAGAGATTTAAGCAAATGCCCATTAACAAAGAAATGTTGAACAGCTTTGATAACCTTGTCAGAGATAATATGCCAATACGTCTTATAAAAAGCAATAGTCATGCCATCAGGCCCAGGACTTTTACCATTATGCATAGCGAAGACAATATTTCTAATAGAATTGGCACAAGGAATCTCAGTCAAAGAAATATTCTGATCAGCAGTAATAGTCGGAACAATAAGATTTTCAATATGATTAGGAAAAACATGTTGCGAGCTAGTAAAAATACCGGAAAAATAATCCCCAAAAAGCAAACCCATGTTCTCCCAGTCACTAACAACATTACCCTGATCATCTAACAAGTTATCAATCATATTATTCCTCCTATGAATAATGGTAGACAAATGGAAGTACTTAGTACTAGCATCACCTTCATGAAGCCAACGACATTTAGCTTTTTCTTTCCAAAAAATAGTTTCTTTTTTCAAAAGGTCATCAAGTTGATTTTGAAGAAACTTATTTTCACAAATAGTAACATCAGTCTGAGATTGAGATTGGATAGCATCTATTTTATTATGTAAAACCTTGATGTTATTTTGCAAATGGCCAAAACAATTTCGATTCCACCTTTTGAGAGCATTCCTAACATTACGAATACTCCCTTGTAATTTGAACATAGGTGAACCAATAATGTCAACCTTCCATGAGTCTTCCACAATTTGGAAGGACCCGGAATCCTTAATCCACATTTCTTCAAAGCGGAAAGGTTTAGGATTAGAAGGAGTATTGGGGAAGCAGTTCAAAAGAAGGGGCCTATGATCAGAAGAAAGACCCGTGAGATGAGTAATAGAAGCCTTAGGAAATTGTAACCTCCAAGAGGTATTAACCAGCCCCCTATCTAGGCGAATTTGAATATTAGCGTCATCCCCACTACCATTATCCCAAGTGTAAGGATAACCAGTAAAACCCAAATCAATGAGGCCAACTTCCTCAATAAATGAGGCAAAGACCCCAGAACTACTAGAACTAGCAGGTCTCCCCCCTTTTTTTTCCGATTGACCAAGAAAACAATTAAAATCACCAATAAGCAACCAAGGACCACCAAAATTATCCCCCACATTTTTAAGATTAGCAAAAAAAGCAGGTTTAAGAGAATTCATGCATGGACAATAAATACCAGAAAACAACCAAGGATCAACATTCCTGCAATGCTTAACAAGCGCAGAAATCGAATTATGATTACAGTCAATAATATTTAAATCCATGTTATCTTTCCAAGCAAGAATCAAACCACCCGCCAAACCGTTAGCAGGGACAACAAAAGAATTAGGAAAACCCATGGAAACAACAGTATTAGCAGCTCTAGACACAGAAGCAAGTTTAGTTTCAGTTAAGTAAATGAGGGACGGATTATGGACCTTGAGAAAGAGTCTCAAGGCTCTTGTTGCCTCAGGTTTAGCAAACCACCTCGGCAGTTCCATATTATAGCAATCATTTGGGGTTGGGGGGCGTGCTTAGGCCCGCCTCCTCAGCCATCGAATTTGAAATTAAGGTAAGATTGTTATGCCCTAACAAATGATTCCCAAAACCCCCAACCTGAAGATCAATAATAGGTTTGTAAAGATGAGCTTTCCTAGCCAGTTTTTTAACATGGATAAATCTTCTCTTAACAGAAGTTACCTTCTCTTCCTCCACAATATAATCAGAAACAGAACAAGAATTAATATCTGAACAAGAAACATGCATACTATCCCCAATATCCTTACAAATATTCTTATCAATGCTTAAATTAGAGATAGAAGAAATCATAATTGAATCAGACTCTTTATTCAAAACCATATTATTCTTCCTCTCAATAGGCGTCTCATTAAACTCCAAATCAGAATCCCATCCTCCAAGAGAATCCGAAGGGATATTCTTAGGTTCCCGATTCACGTCCAAACAGATAACGGCAGTAGAATCATAATGCATATAATCATCAGATATTTCAATACCATATTTAGTGCCATTACTATTCTTCCTAGCATACATGTTATTAGGCATTTTATATTTTTTTGAAGGGTTCAAACATTCAAATAAACAATCCCTTTTGTTTCTAACAGACCAAACATTCAAGTGGGATGAAGAACAGTTAGCCAAAGGAACATTCATTAAAGATAAACCCCTCCCCACATGTGAACAAGATAAAGAATTAGGCAGAATATCCGGAACCTCCTTAGTTAAATCCACAATCTCAAGCACAGGCTCCGGTTGTTCCTTAAGAGAAACATTAGGTTCCAGAATTTTTAATCCATTAACCAAATTGTCCTGATTAGCACAATCCGATATAGAAAAAACCTTGTTCCCCTCAGCTATGTTCAGTTTATCTGTTGGGACATCCTTGTCCAACAGCGAATCACCTGCAATATCATTAACATTGTACACAGGAGAAACAAAATTCCCTTCCCCACCCACATTCTCATACAAAAACTGATTATTACCATTTACATTTGCATGAACCCAAGTCCCAAAAGCATTCCTTGGATCCTTAGGTCCAATTAAAACAGACTCCTTAAATTTACAAGCAAACACTCTATGACCAAGGCAACCACACCTAAAACAAATATCTGCCAACCGCTCATATTTAAACGAAACCCAAGTCCGTGCACCACCTTCTCTTTCAAGATAGAAACCTGTTTTCAAAGGTAATTCAACACTGATATTGGCTCTTACTCTCATGAATCTCAGATTTTTAAAATTATTTAGAGTCCCCGATTCAAAATGAATAAATTTCCCCAAATAATTACCAATCAATTGAGCATTTTGAAGATTTAGTCTGTTAAGAGGTAAACCATGGGCTTGGACCCAAAAATCGGAACAACTGAAATTCACTTCCTCTAAAGAAGAAGATGACTTCCAAATTTTCAGAACCATATGGTTTCCACTTACATTCCAAGGCCCATTACTTAAAACATAGTCTCTGTCTTTAGAGGTACTGAACTCGCATAGAAACTGATTAGGACATACAAGAGTAAATTTAACCGTCTCGTTAAGTTTCCAAGCTCTTACCAAGACATCCTTGACCCATTTCAAGTGAGTTATTTTCTGGGAAATAATTTTAGCAACTAAAAGAAAATCAGATCTATCACTCACTCCTTTAAAGTCCGGTGTGAGATTAAGAACCCCCATTTCTTGACCTTCCTCTTCTAGAGTCTCCATGAAGACGAGAAAGGATAAATAGTAAGAGAAAAATAAAACAGATCAGAATAAATCCGATCTATGAAACACACGTTCTATAATACCAGATCTAAACTAAATAAACAGAAAAATTAAAACAACTAAAATACCAGATCTAAACTAAATAAACAGAAATATTAAAACAAAACAGAAACCAGACTCAACAACAAAAACAGGATAGTAATAGAGACCTCTATATTTAAAAGAATTCTTCTTAAAGAACAAGAATTAACTTTGAGGTTTTACAAATTACCAGATCCTCTAAATTTAACATAGATCTATGGAGAGAACACAGTTTTACATCAAGAAACCCCAAAAGACTTCAATACCTATCGAAAACAGCATCATGCCATAAAAGCTCCCACCAACCAAGAGAGAGTAGGAAAAGTTAATGGTAGACAGCTCATCACACACACAGAGATCACAAAGGCTTAGTACCGTTGGATCTAGGAGGAAATCTCTAGAGAGATGGAGGAGCTTTTACTCAAGAGAGAGAAAGAGTCGTTGACCCACTTACTTGAATTCATGTACATCAGAGATATTTAGTATCAAACTCGTGACGTAAGGTCCGAATGTATATTTTCTCCACCAAAATAAACATAACTTGATTTTCTTTGGGATTTTTTGAAACGTTAAATCTTTAATGCATTTTCTAATTTATTGTCTAATTTTTTTAATGAAATTCCTTCATGTATAGCAACACTATTAGATCAAAGAAAATTCATTTTAACCAATTATATTATTCTATATATGAAAATAATATTATTGTAATAACTAATATACTAGAAGACTCATAGTTGTATCAACGTGATTGAATTAAATAGAGTTTGCGATTTCGCGCAAGTCACATTGCTTCAAGTAAAATAATTTTATTAACGTATCAAATAATAATATACTAAGTATATTAAAAGACACGAAATCGATTTTTTTTAAATGGTTTTTTTTCCTTTTGTAATATTCTTTTGGAGACCTTTTTTGTTTTGTATAAATTTATATTTTTTTTTGTCAGTTTTGCTCCAAAAAAATAAAATATTTGTTGTCAATTACTTTGTTTATAAGTACGCCACAAATAATAAGCGCACCTAACATGCAATGGAGGGGATTCCACGCCTGAGATACGGTTACTTCACAGTTATTAAGCTGCTAGAGCGTGATTGGTGTTTAATGTCCTTTTTACCCTCCTCTCCTCTTCTTTTTCCATCTTTACCAAAGATTTGTTTGGGATATATAACATGTGGTATATATCAGCCCACATGAAAACAAAAACTGAGAGGAGAATTTCTTTCATTTTTATTTGTTTTTTTTTATAATTTTTATTATAAGAAAATTAAAATACACTATTATAAAACGAAAAAATATTAAGAGTAATAAATACACTATTGTGAGATTTTTGAAGACGGTTACAAACTTACAGTGATTTTGTATAAAGATATTATAAGACCGAAACAAGCTACTTTACAAAAATAAAAAATAATTTTATGGTCAAATATACCAAATATGCACAATTTGGAACATATGTTGTATTGGTCAATAATTTAGACCATTGCACTCTCCTTTAGATAGTAAGTTAAAAATTAAAGAAATGAACATATTCTTGAAGTTTTTCACAATTATGTTTAAAATTCCTTTCATTTTTATAAGACTCATAGTTACTTATTTTAAATTGGCTTGTTTTATTCAAAAGAATGCAATTGAAATAGACTGTTTTTTTTTTTGTTATTCACGTCAGAATTATATACTTTTGTATATTTTTAAATATTATACCCAACTAAAGCTACATTATAGGATGGGAATCGGGTAGCCCGTGTGGTAAGGCTACCCGAACACGGGCCAGAGATTCTCATATCTCCCCAAGTGGGGCAAATAATTTCTCCTCCTTATGAGGCTAAAATTCCCTCCCCAGGCATAGGGCATGCTACAATCTCCCTACTTAGGGTACTCTCCACTCTCTCCCCCTCGAGGCAATCGCCCAACGGGCGTCAAAAAAAAAAAGCTACATTATAGGAGGAAGCACCTTCATTCATTTAATTTTATTTGCTCTTATTTTGGATCAAATTTTTCTTAGGTTATTATCTTTTCATGTTAAATCCTATTCGAATAGTCGAGTCAATTATAATTTTTTCTACTTTGATATGGAGGGAAAAAAAAGTAATGTGAAACGAAAAAGGTCATATCTAATTTTCCTTATATAGATGTCACAAAAAATGATTCTGATAGATTGTATTATGAGGTACAATATTACCTAAACAATAAATTAGACTTTTATTTACATGGTTTCTTCATATGTAATCCAGAAAATTCTTAAAGCATAGCTCAATTCGAGTTGTGTGTACAACCATAAGACCAGCCAGACACACCAATATAAGTTGGCTCAATTGATAAGAGTTGACACGTCTTTACAAAGGTTAAGTGTTCAATTCCCTCTGCCAACGTAAGGGCTGTGTTGGTGGGTGATCTATAAGTACCCTGATTTATGATCCCTGGGGTCTACCCTGACCCGTGGTGATGATCGGAGCCGAACCCACCCGAACTTTTAATTACCAAAAAAAAAAAAAGACCCAGACACAATTTGCGTGTAACTTGCACGTGAATACCTGGTGATTCACGCGCAAATGCGCATGCGGCACAAGAATCACTAGGTACTTCAGATTGTGTTTTTGTATCACTTTAAGCGTCCTGGCTCCTATGCGGAACAGATTTTTGTTCCGCACTGCAGGATACGATCTCAGCCGTCGGATAATATTTTCTAACGGTCCATATTTGGAGAGAGAAAATTTTTTATTTTTATTTTTTAAGTTCAGCCGCAATTTTTCTCTCTCCAGATCTGGACCGTTCAAAATATCATCCGACGGCTGATATTGTTCCGCATGTACGGAAAAAAAGCTATTCCGCATAGGAACCGGACTGCACTTTAAGTTGCAAAATGTCTCTAAGTTTGTATTTCGTACTAGTACACTTGGACACCATCTTAAATGTCAAATTTTAAAATTATTACTACATCTTTACTCGCTAACAATTTAATTTTTTTTTTCGAAACCAAGACAAAATCTAAAAACTAAAATGTTATCCATATATATATATATATATATCACCTTTTATTTTTTACCCCAGAAAGAAAATACAAAAAGAAAAAAACCAACAAAATTAAACCTTCTTATGTGAATATTTTTAAGGCAAAATCGTAGATTTGATCCTTAAACATTTTACGACTTGCAAGTTGGGTCCTTTTTGTTTTTTTTCCTTGTTGGGGTACTTGAACATTTTACGACTTGTAGATTAGGTCTTTCTGTGTGTTTTTGGCCTAGTCAATGGTTAGTCAACAAAAAACCCAATTTTTAGCAAGGGTATTTTGGGTACTTCATTTACCCCTCCTCCCCTACCCATCTGAACTCTTCCCCTCTTTGGATTTAAAAACCCACGAAGCCTTCCTCATCCTAAGGAAAAAACTTAGAATCTCATATTTCTCCAAGAACCCCAAAAAGGGGAAGAGTTCAGATGGGTAGGGAAGGAGGGGTAAATGAAGTACCCAAAATACCCTTGTTAAAAATTGGGTTTTTTGTTGACTAACCATTGACTAGCCCAAAAACACACAGAATGACCTAATTTACAAGTCGTAAAATGTTCAAGTACCCAACAAGGAAAAAAAATAAAAAGGACCCAACTTGCAAGTTGTAAAATGTTTAAGGATCAAATCTACGATTTTGCCTATTTTAATGCACTAGTTGAATAGCGACACATCAAGATGCTACTACCTCTATTCTTGAATAAATTGATACAGTTTACCTTTTCACACAGACTAATAAAATGATTGAAAAAAAATTCAAATTGCCCCTAATTATAATCATTAAAGTAGGCTTTGATATGCATGAGTAAGTGTGAAATTGTTGAAAAAACTATAGTATTAAATAGAGTTGATTAAGGTAAAGTTTATAAAAAAAGAGAAATATGTTTATATCAAATTTTGAAATGTATCAAATAATTTATAACATGCAAAAAAGTGGAATTTATTAATTATTTGGGAACGGAGGTAGTAATAAACAGTGTTTTTTTTTCCCTTTTTTGATGAATTAATAAACAGTGTAAAGTACTTGGTTTGAAGTTATTTTTTGTATAATATCAGTTTTACATAACATTGTTAAATAATAAAGATTCATAACCTCTTTTTTTTTTTAAAAGGATATATTCAGTCATTGAATAGAAATGTCAAGTATACTAAAAAAAAAAAAAAAATTAAGTTAATTTTTTTGATAAAGTGATGCGCAGACACATTGCTAATGTGCCTCAAAAAGACATAAACTACCATTACATATAAAAAGACCATATGATCAGGACGAAGTCAGGAATTTAGCGTTAGGGAGCGAAAATTACAACAGTATACCGAATTACATATAAAAACTGCAAAAAAAATATTGAGGATGAATTTGATAAAATATTCCGAACTACATATAAAATTTTCTTTATTTAGTAATATTTTTAAAAATCTCGAGGGCGACTGCCACCCCACCCCCTCTATCTTCGTTCCTGCATATGATCCTAAATCTTCTGTATCAAAAGAAATTATGTTGACTACTCCAAGACAACCGCCTATTTAATTAAATGTTTGTATGGTTTTTGTCTGAGAATAAATTATTATGAAACCAAATGAAAAAAAAATAATAATAATATTGAGGGCGCATTTGGATTAGTTTTCTTTTTGTTTAAATAATGAAAAAGTAAAGTGGTTCATTCTTCATAGTAATGTAGGAGTTTTTTTTTTTTTTGATGGAAAAGTAATGTAGGAGTTAGGAGAGGGTATTTTTGGCACTGGATAATTTTTCCTTTGAATTCTCCCCCCACGAGAAATACAAAGGAACGAAAATCTGGCAATATTTTCTCTTAAATGCTCCAGGGGCATGACCATTTGTCTCTATCAATACTAGGAGGCCACGTTTTCATGAGACCTTCATTTTTCACGCTCTTTAGAACTTTGTAGATCCCACACCTCCCATTTTTCTTTCAATGGTGTTCATATATTTATTTCTACTATCTCTTAATATTAGTGACTTTTCAAAATATCTCGAATTTATAACTTTAACTGGTAAAAATTGTTTGTCCTTAAATATGTATTCACCATTTAAAATTCGTCATGTGAAAACTTCTTGCAATTATATATATATGTGATGAATTTGTGAATGATTGAGTATAAAAAAAAGAACATAAACGGGGATAAATGATTTTTTGCCATGTGAGACTGCAGATGCAACTAACTAAATTAGTACAACCTCCATTCCCTATTAATTGTCGTTTAGGAGATATTTAGGTATCAAAATTAATTGTCGTTTAAGGTTCTTTTATTAGTTGTCAACAATTTATTCCAATTATACCCTCAACATTTTCCTTTCTTTTCTTTATGACGTATAAGTGAGAGAGAGGGAGGGTTGGGTAATATTGAAAGTTTAGGTGAAAATGACAACTTCCTTAATTTTCTCAAATTGTCTAAAGAGTCTTATATCCAGGAATGAAGGGAGTATCACTTAAGCCAACGCCTCACATTCAATGGTGCATAAATTAACTAGCTAAATTAAGATCACTTTAGCCAACACCTCTCATACACACATTGGAAACTAATGCAGAGTATTGTTAGTTATAATATCTATTTGTGCTAATCATTATGACAAAATAAATAAATAGTTCCTCATTGTTACACAAAATAAATAGTTATAACGATTCGAATTTGAGAATGACAGCAAAATTTCACAGAATTATATATGTGTAGTAAACACATTTTCAATTTTTGCACTTGTTTCTTCATCTATAGTAGTACTAGTTATCAAAGGTTCAATAGCTCAGGGGCATTGGCCGACCCGTGATCGAGAGGTCCCGGGTTCGATACTCTCCCCAAACATGGGATAAGCTTTAATTGTCTCCCTTTTAAGGTACTCTTCTCCTTTTATGAGGTGTTCTTCTCCGTTTTGCGGTTGATTCTCTCCCCTTTTGAGGTTCCGCCCTCGGGCGTTAAAAAAATATATATATATATATAGTAGGACTAGTTAAGTCAATTACATGTCCAATTGACCCAACATCCCCACTTGCATAAATGGTTCGGGATTTTATAATATTTGTCGACAAAGAGTATCCATATAGTAAAATAAAAAAAATAAAAATGAGCTGGAACTGGATGTATTGCTGACCTCACCATGGTTACATCACCGTGAGAAGGCTTGTTTGAAAGAGTGCTACAAGTACAACAGTTGGGATGAATTTTTTCGGTATTAGTCTTAGACTAGCCATGTATTGACATAAAAAAGTTAATCATGACAGACTTTTTTTTTTAGCAACATTTTTTACAAGAATGGATTCCGCAAATTCATTCTCACTTGTACAGAAAAAATTGGTGCTAAAAAAAAAAAAATCATGATTGACCCACTATACCATGACTAGTCTAAGGTCAAAGCTAATTTCTTCTGCAGTGCACCTGTTTATTTTACGACACTTTGCACAACGCCATCATTTAAATTTTATAGTACACATAGGGAGAGTTAAAGGCTAATTTGATGCAAAAGGCACAAAAGCCTTTGGCATTTTCTTCCTCTTTTCCTTGGAATATCCACTGCATTAGAGGTAAAACCGAGTAAGTCAATTAGATTTACAATAGCAAACATGATAAAAGACCCGTTCTACAAAAAAATAAAAATAAAAATCGTGTACCCTTAGGAACATGCTATGACTATTCTAGGAAAGATTGAGTAAGTCAAAGATCTCTCTCTTAATTTTTAGGACCTTGCCTAGGCTACTAGAATTATTGGCTAAAATATTGACTAAAATAATTTTTCGGATCTTTTTACCCTTAAGATAGTCATTTAATACCCTCAATTTGGGGTTTTAGGATTTCTATCCCCAAAATTTTAGGAGTAAATCATTTTCCTAAGTTTATACTAAGCAAAAAATGGGTGTTCAAATTCAGAAGGATATAATATTAGGACATGCCTAGGGAGTTAAAGTTTAGCTAATTAATTAGCTAAATTGGTAGCAAAATGATAAATAGTTGGGTGAATCTCTTATACCAACGTGGGTGAATAGTGTTATTTATATATATATATATATATATTGTAAATTTTTATGTAAGTTTCATATATAAAAATTATTTTGAGTTGTTATATTCGTCAATTTAGATATCCGAAGAGTAATTTTTGACAATTTGATTGTGCACTTCGTACGTACAAACAAATTTAAAGGTGATTTATCTATTCATTTGCTTACTGTTGTGTACATGCATTGGCGTAGCATTGAAGGGGCAGGGGGCCTATCCCCAAGAATTTTTAATTTTTTTTATATACTATGTATATATATTTAATGATTCAAAATAAAAGAAATTTTTTTCTATTACGGCCCCCCTAAAAATTTTCAATTTTTTCTACTACGGTTCCCCCTAAACTTAAATCTTGACTCCCCCACTGTGTACATGTGCAGAGTGCATGGCTAATACTCGACAAAAATTATCATATATATAATCACGCATTTTGCATGTGTGCATGTATTCGAGGATAAACATGTTCATTCCTTTGCTTTCAACAAATGCAAAATGGATAACCGTCGAGCGATATAAGAAGATATAAGAAAATTACTTATGTATAGCAAACACTTTAATAAAAATTTACAAGACAAAAAAATATAATTGTTTATATATATATATATATATATATATATATATATATATATATATATATACGGTTTTCTCTCTTCTTTTACAACAATTAGTTTTTACGATTTTCAAGACATTATATCAAACAAACAAATTCAATCCAAATACACCTAAAATTACTTATAAATTTCTAAACAAGATATTTAAATTATTTATACGGACGTTGTACGTAACCAATAACGGTAAAAAAAGACATATCATTATGACAAATGAAAGTCCCCTAATATCAAAATGCCTAAAGTCGATATTTAAAAGCAGGCATTTAAATCATAATGTAAGTTATGAAACTAACAATTCAATAACAGTAACTACCAAAAAAACTTGACATCATAACAAGTGAAAGTCTCTTCGGGTGAGATTGCCCGAAATTAACACGGAGTGTCAAAAGTCTCCACCTAAACTCTCCTACTCATACTTATAAATCTACGACCATAACCTTCGTGGAGCAACCAATGGTGAAGTGAAAAAAATAATATAGATATTTTGATGACGACAAGGCAGAGCAGTCTCGAATAATATTGAGACCCGATACGAATTATAAAAATTAAGCCCCTAATTTTTTTAAAAAATATTATAAATTATAAAAAATATTAAAATATAATACGATTTTTGAATTTCAAAAGTATAAATTAATACTATTATTTTCATGTAATTTTTGAAAAAAGAAGAGATTCTCAATTTTTTTTAACAAAATAACACACATGTATATATAGATAAACAAAAAATTGAGATTCGGAGGTCCTGTTTCGTAGATCACTTTAGGCTCCCTCATGGCCGGGCCTGTGACAAGGAAAGAAAGAGGTGGCATGGTCACCGAGCGAAGCTTTTCAAAGATTTGGAGGCATTGGTTCAATGCCTTTTCGTCAGCACTTAAATTGTTGTATTTAAGCATTATGCACCCAGTTCGGATCCTATGCGAAATGTTTTTTTCTCGGTACGTGCAGAACGTCTCATAACATGTGTCGTACAAATCAGAAATAAATGTTTATTTTAAATTAATATTAACTGTTAAAATTTTATTTAGACGGATGATATTAAGTTCCGCACGTATTGAAAAAGAAGTTTCGCATTAGAGGATCAACCTTATGCCACCAACCATGTGTCGGCGTTTGTTTTTTGTCTTTATTTCTTTTTTCGATAGTTATTAATTTATAAGCAAAATTACTATCCATTCCTGATTCCTCCCCATAATTGTCCATCCATAAATGTTCAGTAACTCCTCATTGACTAGCTCAACCATTCAACAACTTTATTTTCTCAATACATGATTTTATTCTGATTTCTGATTTTTATTTAGAGAAAAACCGGTGACATGTTTAGTTGATTAATACTTTCAACTCGAAATAATAGGTTTTAGTGTTTGTACGATAATAATAATAATAAAATTGGGAACAACCCAAGCTAAGGAAGGGAAGCCTTGGGCCCAGGGGCTGTGCTGATATAGTGAGGCTGGACTGTTAACATGCAGGCCCAGCACATCAGTTTTGGTCCATTGAAAGTGGGCTCAATTCATTTGATCCAAGAAACGACGCCGTTTACCCAATCTTCTAGTTAAATCTTTCAGAAGGAGCTTAAATTAGGGTTCATCAAATTGTGTAGAAAGGGGATTTTGGCATTTCCCAAAATTTAGGGCTTGAACGCAAAAGGAAATTCAAATTTGCACCCATGAGATAAAGAAAGGTTAGTTCTTTCGATCTTTTATTTTCCCAAATGTTTAAGTTTCTCAGTAAGAATTTCTCTCAGTTGATTAGGGCTTCTTTTGAAGCTCCAAGAAGCTTCGGAACTAAAGGAATTGTTCATGAAAATTTAGAATCATCCATACGTAATGAGAATAAACATTTATTCACTGCCAACTACTTGAAGAATGTGCTTGGATTTACTCCAGAAAAAGCTTTATCAGCTGCGAAATATACGAAATTTGAGACTTCAGAAAAGCCAGATTCTGTGATTTCATTTCTGAAGAATCATGGGTTCACCAAAACCCAGATTTCTTATATGTCGAAAACATGTCCCCATATCCTTTTATGTAATCCTGAGAAGACCCTTTTGCCCAAGATTGAATTTTTCCAGTCATTAGGTTTATCTGATAAAGATATAGCAGCAATGTTGTCTACATCATCAGGTACTTTGATGAGGAGCTTGGAGAAGCAAATTGTGCCATCTTTTGAGTGCTTAAAAGGGTTACTTCAATCACACGAGAAAACGTTAAACTGCTTGAAACGCTATTTTGGAATTTTGAATAAAGATCTCGATGATACTTTGATAGCCAATGTTAAATGTTTGAAAGATGTTGGAGTTCCTGAATCAAACATTGTTTTTTTGTTGACTTGGCAGCCTAGAGCACTTTAGTTTTAAACATTCTAGGTTTAGTGAGATCGTGAAGGAAGTTAAGGGGATGGGTTTTAGCCCGTCGAAGATGAGCTTTGTTTTAGCAGTGCATGCATTTATGTGTATGAATAAATCAACTTGGGAAAAGAAGATAATGATTTATAAGAAGTGGGGTTTCTCTGAAGATGAGATTCTTCAGGCTTTTGGGAAGCAACCGTGGTGCATGATGGCGTCCGGGGACAAGATAATGGCTATACTGGAGTTTCTTGTTGATAAATTAGGATTTGCGCCCTCTGATGTTTTGAGGCGGCCTGTAGTTATTTCTTTTAGCTTGAAAAATAGGATTATTCCAAGAAGTGTCATATATCAAGCATTGTCTAAGAAAGGATTGGTCCCTAAAGATTTTAACTTGGCAGTATTTCTAGAGGTTTCAGAAAAGGTGTTTCTGAAGAGGTTCGTGGAATGTTTTCAGGTTGAAGCCCCTGAGCTATTTGCATTATATCAGAAGGCTTTGCCTCTTTCGACATAACTAATTCTGGCTATGAAGACACGAGGCAGGAAGATCATAACCTGGTAAATTGAAGTTTTTTGCTGCTTTGTTTAGCTTGAAGCTTCAAGCAGATATAACTTAAACTCCTCCTTTTGGGGTGGTGTGGGGGGGGGGGGGGGGGACGTGAATTGGAATTTGATCAAAATTTTCAGTTAGGACTATTGGTAAAATGTTGCATATTCAATGTCTCCCCATCAAATTTTCATTGCTACAGAGACCTGACTCTCTATAACACATCTCATTCATCTTATTTGGTAGTTATCTTTAATCTTTATTCGGCTAGCTTGGTGCAGGAATCCTTTAATATTGTAACTTGAATACTCTTTTTTCTGATGCTTTGACTTCTTTTGGATAATTTGATTTCGCGAATGGCGCCATTGTCAATAAGAAGTTGAAGAAATTAGAAAAAAAAATGGTTTGTTCCGAAGGTGCTGTTGTATACATGCACCCATGTAAGAGCTCAGGCTGCATGGCTCATTCAATCATCACTCTTATGCTTAATATGTTATATGAATTTTCAAAATTAAGTTGTCTTTATACCTTCCTTAGGTTGATCATATTGCTGTCATGTTATACCGGTAGCTCAACATCAGGGTGTTCATCCCGTCCCCTGGAAAATGATCGCCGCCATGGTAGTGGACTTGTTCTTGAGCTTGAAGCTCTGATTTCCTCTCTAAATCTTCTAGGTAATCTAAGCACAATTAGGGTAAAGAATCAAAATTAAATTGTCAAATTTTGATCTTAAACAGCATATTTAGCTAAATTCAGCTGCAGATTTGCAGAATCAACCATCTCCTTGTGATGTAACAAGGATTTTTTTTTTTGGTTGCAGAAGTTCAAATTTAAAAACACTATAAAAAGCTCTGAATTCTTCTCTACATTGTTATTTCTTTCAGAATTCTAATCAGGTCAGCGATGTTGAACAAGGGCCTATGGTTCCAAGTCGGAAGCACTCCCTGCTGCCTTTCTTGACTGAATTCCTCCCTAAGTTTTTTTTTTAAATGTTTGCATGGTGTGGAACTCAAGACTTATAGTTTCGAGGCGGAATCATTTATTCTAGCATACCTTTAAGCACAATAAGAATAAAAAAAAAAAATCAAAATTCAATTTGTAAAAAAATCGATCTCAAGGGACTAACCTAAATTGTGGAGCTACCATTCTTCGTGGGCGAGAGTAAACATCAGGTAAACTGACCGATATGCCCTTCGGCGGATCTACCGAAAAGTTTGAGAATCCAGATTAATATCCAAGTACCACGAATCGAATTCGGAATTACATAGAAGACAATTCCTTTCAAAATTGTAATCAAGACACTTTTGGGGGTTAAAATGCAATTTTTAAAGTACTATTAAGATATATCGAATTCGGAATTACAGAGAGGACAATTCCTTTTAAAGTTGTAATTAAAACACTTCTGAAGTTAGAATACAACTTTTAAAGTATTACCAAAATATATGCATTTAGAATTACAATGATGAAAATTCTTTTTAAAATTATAATTGAGACACTGTTGAAGATTATAATACAACTATTTAAAGTACGCCATAGAGTAGCCAAATAAACCCAAAACGGGTAACCGATTAAGGAGTGAGAGTCCGGGTTCGCCAATATTAGATTTGAAAAGGAAGAGAGCGGTTTAACAAAATCATCCCCTTTCATAAAAAATATTGAAGAGAGAAGAAAACTCAGAGTTTACAGAAGAATCAATCAAAGAATGGAGCTTATCCCCAAAGATCAAATCAATACACTTATTGATAATGGCCTCTTTACTTCTGCTCAATTCCTCGTAATCCCCTCCTTCTATTTGCTTTTCTTTTGTTCTTCTACTGTTTTCCCAACCTCCAATTTCGATTCTTTCACTACAAAATTCTAATTTTTTTTTTTGAATTAGGGCTGTTTTCTTGTTTCGTCTTCATCCGTGAATTGTGATGCCACCCCACATCTAAAGGCTGAAAATTTGGTTTCTTTCTTTTTTCTTCTTCTAGTTCAATTTCTTTTTTTTCTTTTTTTTTAAAAAAAATAATGTTTCTATTTTCTTTAAAGCGTTTAATTTCATTTCTGGCTATAGGTTCTGCTGGGTGATGCATTGTTCAAGGAGAAAGAGTACCGCAGAGCCATTGTAAGTAAATATTTTGCATATTTTTTTTTCTTAAGTTTTATTTATCGGGAGGGGAGACAAACCTAAGAACTACCCCTTCTCTTGCAATTAATTGTCGCCTAGACATACTTTTTATTCTTATTTTTTAATATGGACAATTAAATCATTTCCTTAAAATGACAATTAATTGTAAAAGAAGGGAGTATGGTTTAGACTTTATAGTTGGAAGTGTTGTGCCAATTGCGGCAACCTTCCTTGACATTTTGTAGATCTTTGAATACATTTACATAAATCCTATTTGCATTTGAATATCTTATTGTTCATTGAGCTTCACTGATTGTTATTTTCCTTTTTTTTTTTTTCCCTTATTTGGAAATTATATAGCACACATATAAGCAAGCATTACAGTACCACAGAATAAGTCCTAAACAAAATACGGCATCAACCAGGAGTTCATTGTCTGCATCCACTAGGTCGTCTTCTCCAAGCTCTTTCAATACCTCAACAATCAATGAAAATGAGGTATCTTGAACAAGATGCGATTTTTATATTTATTCGAAGCTTGTTACTGAATAAGTTATTTAGCGTGTGACTTATAGTTTGGTATTTCATTAACGTTTGAAACAGGTCAAGTTTAAAATTGCTTCCTCATATTGTGCCCTTAATGAGAGCAGGCTCGCTCTGGTTGAGGTTCGTGCCAATGTCTTTTCTTTTCATTAGCTTGCACATTAATTTAATTTCCGTCTTCTGCAAAGTGTCTTGGTGTTCTAGTTTGCATCATGCACCACAGTCCTTACTTAGACATAGTTTACTTATTGCAGTAGTCTATCCACTCTGTATATTTTACTTATTACATTAGTTGACCCAGTCTGTAGTTTCTTGCCAGATATGCATGATGCTCATCTTTTTTGGTGAAAGTGCCGTTTCTGATGGATTTTTTAATTACTTGTTTGTCTCAAAGATGGAAGGAATTCCAAGTAAAGCAAGGACCTTGCAGATGAATTTGATGATGGGGAAACTTTATCGAAATTCTAGACACACTCGTGCAGCCATTGCTTGTTTTAAAGAGTGTTTGAGGTGTGATTTTATCCTGTTGGTGAAGATATTTCTTTCTTCTTCTTTCTTTCCTTAGTATCTCATTTTCCTTTTACAGTTTCGTGCACCATATTCAATAATTTATACTTTCTGTGTTTGTAAGTTAACGATACCAAAAGCTTTCCTGTCATTATCATTTTTTTTTTTCTGGTTGTGCACAGGCATTGCCCCTACATTATAGAGGCTATCATAGCATTGGCTGAATTGGGTGTCGCAGCAAAAGATATCGTTTCTTTGTTTCCTCAGGTCTGTGTTTTAACAAAACATATAACTCCCATGCTTTTCGTGAAGTACACTGTCTCCATTATGAATTTGATACTATGCTTATTTTGGGGGCTTCTGTTTTTAGTTTTTTCTTGACTGAGTTTAGTATCATCTTTTATTCTTCTAATTTTTTATTATTAATATCTGCAGACACCAAATAGAAGCGGAAGACCTCCTTTTGATAATCTTGATTCTACTCGCTGGTTGCAGGTACCGAGTATTCCTGATCATCTTAATTTCCATGAATTATGCTTGAGTTTGTATCCCTGTCCTGTCTAGGTGCTAGCTCCAATTTCCTCGGGTTCCCTAGAAATTAACTATCTTCTTATGCTTGACTCTGATTTCTGAAGTTCAATGCACTGGTAATAATTCCATTTATTCAACCAATAACAGGAAACATCTGAAATGACTTAACACAAGTTAGTACAAAATTTGATTTGTCAAAAAGATAAAGAAAAGTATTCAGAACCATTGTTCCGCATATTGCAAATGTGATTTGATGAAATTTGTATTCAATACAGACCTGAAAAGTAAAGATAGCATTGGGCTCTTAAGTCCTTAATTAGACTGTACTATATACTTCACTATTTCTTTACAAGTCTCTTGTAATCCAGTTTGGACAAAGAAGTAGAAATTTTGGTCTGTGAAGTTTTTGGCTTTATTAGTTAGTGGCCGTAAGGCTTTCTTCTCTACAACTGTTTGGATCATTGTTTAATTATTACCATTCTTGTCTTTTGCAGCGTTATATAGAAGCCCAATGTTGCATTGCCTCAAATGACTATAAAGGTTGTCGCTTTTGTTCAAATCCGACATTTTTCTGACTTGTCCTCTGCATCGTCTGCCACACAAGGCTATTCCGATAACAGTCACATCTGGTTATGTCAGTGTATAAATGCAGGAGTTTAGGTCTATGCCATTCTTTTGGCTAGTAAATGAAAGTTTTATCCTTCTACAGATACTTGTTGCTTGACGGATATAATCATGCATTCTATACTTTGTAACTTCCAGTGTTTCTAGTTACTTTTATTTACATACTAAAACAAAACAAAATTAAACTGCTTGTTGGGATTTTCTCCAATTATTCTATTGCTGATGGGGCATGGACTTGATCCCAAAAGGCCTAAGTCCATTATTAAATCTTATCTAGGCACCAACTTGTATCCTAGAACCTTGTCTTATATTTTGCTAATGCGTGATTAGAATCTCTTTATCACCCGTGGATTACATGTATTCTTTTGAAATAATAATAAGCACATGCTTGTGTCCAGTCCATCCTGCTAATTCCTTAATTTGATGAGACTACAAGCCTCATAGTTATGCTTCTTTATGCAGGTGGTCTGGAAATCTTCGCGGAACTTCTCCAACGATTCCCTAACAATATACACATATTGCTTGAAATTGCTAAGGTGTTGACCATTAAGGCACTAATACTTGATAACTGTAGTGACCGATATTCATGTTCTTATGTGATTCTTACCTTTACGAAAATCCTCATATCTGTAGCATTCACCTTAAGTGAACAAGCATTGTGTTCTTTTTGCAATTTTTGTATCAGCCCTTCATCAAATGAAAAGAAATATTTTCCCTTTTTTCTTTTTCTTTTGATTGGGAGGTGGGGAGAGGAGGAAGAAACCTAAATGTTACAATAGAATTTCAGAAACTTGGATATGGAATTGTTCCTATAGGTTTTGGTGGAATCCGCTAATGTCTATATTGGCACTTATCAATAAGTTATCTTTTATGCCTCTCATACTCATAAATCTTTGATGAAGGTTGAAGCTATTACTGGGAAAAATGATGAAGCCATTATGAATTTTGAGAAGGTAATAATTGTTCTTGGTGCCAATGTTTTGAGTCATTTTTTTGAGACCTGATATGTTTTCTCATCTCCTGATTTTACAGGTCCGATCTATTGATCCATACACGGTTACTTATATGGATGAATATGCCATGCTTTTAAAGATGAAATCTGACAATACTAAGTTAAACAAGTTGGTTCATGACCTATTGAATATTGATCCAACGAGGCCTGAAGTTTTTGTTGCATTGTCTGTTTTGTGGGAAAGAAAAGATGATAGAGGGGCACTCTCTTATGCCGAAAAGGTTACAAATTTTAAATTTTAGTAGACCCTATAGTTTCTGAATTTTATATTTTAAACTAACAATTCCATCACTTTCTGCAATCAGAGTATTCGCAGTGATGAGAGGCATGTACCGGGTTATATAATGAAGGTAATTGGCACACACACACACACACACACCACACACACACACACACACACACACATATATATATATATATATATATATATATATATATATATATATATATATATATATATATATATATATATATATATATATATATATATATATATATATATCTTACTTTAGAGAATGAACCCCTTAGAATATCTACCCTAAATTTCCTTTTAGAATTTTCCTATAAACTTCTTTACTCATTTGAGTCGCCATATTCTCAAAAACATTCAGGGGAACTTATTCTTGTCAATGAATCGGCCAGAAGCAGCTGTAATTGCCTTCAGAGGAGCTCAAGAATTAAGACCTGATCTTCGATCCTATCAAGGTCTGTAAATTGCTCGGGGGAGGAAAATCAATATTTCCATTCGTTTACTTGGGGTTCAATTTTGATTGATGCAATCTAGTCAGCTATTTTGTTTTCAATCAGTTAATGTAATATGAAAGAGCATCTTAACTTCTAAAAATTTATGTTCATCACAGGTTTAGTTCGTTCTTATTTGGCCCTTTCAAAGATTAAAGAGGCTTTGCATGCTGCTAGGGAGGCAATGAAAGCTATGCCTCAGTCGGCAAAGGCTTTAAAGTTAGTCGGGGATGTACATGCTAGCAGCACAACCGGAAGAGAAAAAGTACGGTTTGCATTTCTCTTCTTTTTGCTCAAATTTCTGCTCCCTTAGCTTATTGAATGCCCTTCTTCCTTTATTTCTTCTTTACCAGGCAAAAAAGTTTTATGAATCAGCTCTACGGTTGGAACCTGGTTACCTTGGAGCTGCTTTAGCTTTGGCGGAACTTCATGTCATGGAAGGCCGAAATGGAGACGCTGTATCTCTCCTTGAGAGATATCTTAAAGATTGGGCCGATGATTCTTTACATGTTAAGCTGGCTCAAGTCTTTGCTGCTACAAATATGCTGCAAGATGCACTGTTGCATTATCAGGCTGCTTTGAGGTTACCTTTAACTACTCATTTTTTCCTTCCCCCAAGCTTATTGAAACAAAATGATTAAACAAATTACGAGCATAGTCTTATGTATTCTGAAGAAATGCATTAAGCATGCCGCAATATCCTCATACATAACGCTCAAGATTTTAATTGCATTGCATGTCAGGATTAATCCCCAAAATGAAGCTGCCAAAAAAGGATTAGAGCGATTGGAGAAACAAATGAAGGTTTGTTTTCTCTTTCTTCTTTAAAGATCCTCTCTCTGATTCTCTTTATGAGTTTCTGCCAGTCTGTTGGTTATGCATGGTGGAAAAAGGCTATCTGATTTCACGATTCATGTTAGATATGCATAATGCTCTTAGAATCCTATTATCCGCAATTGCTTATATCAAGTTACTGTTGAACTCCAGTAAAGTTCCTGGATTTTCAATGATTTTTACATAAGGCAATCTCAGTAGTTCTTTTATCATTATATTTTATTGTAGACCAAAATCTTAATAACATTTCCCCACAAATTCTATCACATTCTTTGTCATCTACTACATGGCGTTGTGATGTATTTCTATTGATTGACATCTTTGTAAGCATAAATCCTATTTAAACCAAAATATAGTGATCTTGCTAGCTGCAAAACTACTCCAAAGATGCATACATTTTTCTGCACTTTCGTGTGATCTATTACCCATGTTTCACAGGGAGTGGATCCGGATGCCCCTGAAGAAGATGAAGAAAATGAAGTCGAAGATGTCGATGGGGACCAGGAGGAGAATGAGCTATTATGAGGGAAACGAAAGGACAATTTTTCCAGAATGTCCACAAGACTTTATGGATGTTATCGCTAAGGTTAACGATGCAAAATTTCTGGCAAGAGAATTTTCAGGACAGCATTCTATTCAAGAAATATCATAGCCCATGTACAAGAGAGTTGGCTTCATATCTAGCTGCAAGCGAGAGATTTTGGAAATTTCTATAGTGTTTGTGCTTCTTAGGGCGCTCCAATTTGTTGTATTAATTTAATTCTTAGTTATCTAAGGTTGTTCATAACTGTTTGTTTAGTAGGGGAACATGTCCACGGGTTTCATATCCGAAGGTTTTTTTTTCTCCTCTCAAAAGTAGTAGAGTTGGTTGACAGGAGATAATACTTGCCATCAAAATTGAGTATTCACTTACATTTTTGGTTGAAACTAAAGTATCCGCTGCAAGCAACATTGACTAATCCCCTCGCCACAAGAGGTCAACGAATAAGTAAATGACCTGTTCATAAAATGTGGTCCATTCTCATTGGCAAGAAAACCTCATAGTTAACCAACGAGTTGAATTCACTTTTTTATACAAAATGTACAAAATGAACAAGGAAAAGTAAATATTCAATTTTGGACACAGTAACTGTCACTTTTTTTCCCTGTATCGCTCCTAGCAGACAGAGAAGACATCACAGAGACGATCATTTGCAATGTGTTAATCACAAAAAAAATTAGTTCTTTTCCCCCCGACCATTAGTTAGAATAATATCACAATTACAAGATTTTTTTTCTATTTTACAGAGAATCACTACTACTAAGAGAGGGCAAAAGCCTAAGACGTTTGATCAACTATATATACAATAATGATATAACAGAGGATACATTAGTGTCATATACACTACACATGAAAAGGTTTTCTAGGAGTTGGTGCTCGATTCTCCAGTGACTGCAATCTCTGTTTTAGATGGAAAACTTCAACCTGCAAACAAGGCTGTCAAGATCGCAAAATTGACTCGGAACGGAAGGGTTCTAAAAAATCGTAGCACGGATCGGAAGATCCAAAATAAACTATTAAAATAATATTTCATGATAAATTTATGTCAATAAGACATCATCCTATATGCTAATGAGCAAAAAAATAATATAACAATACTTCAAGGGAAAAAATGAGAATACCAAAAGAACTAAAAAACTGAAATCAAACCACACACTAACAAGTGATAAACTTAAAAAACAAACCAACAATTCATAAGGTCTTTTAATTCAACAAATTTCATAGCAACACGTCTATTTTTCTAATGTTCTAATTTAGGAAACCATTCAAGACGTTATCATTATCCTCCATTTAATCTCCACATCCACTTAAATCGATGATGAGCGATGAAATAGGGATTCTGAGACTTGAGAGAGTTAAGAGGTTGGATTGAATACAAAGGGATGTTTTTTTATTTGAGATAACCCGGTACCGACCCATTTGAAAAGAGGGAAGATTGAATCGCACCGGATCGTACGATTCTACGATTTTGACAACCTTGCCCGCAAACAAATCATTTTTTTGCATACATAAACTTAACCTGGTTTATTTAGCCAAAAATAAAAAACTTAACCTGGTAGAAAGAAACAAAAGTTGATTATTCCAGAATTTGGCAAACACATTTGTTGGCAGGTCTATCAAACAATAAATTAGTCTAGATTACGAAAAGAAAGGAGGCGATTGTTAAATGATCTCATGAGTGAGTCTATTCCGGCAATGAGGAAAGGGATCTGGTCCGCAACAGTTGCATTTCTGTTGCGGGGTTGGTACCCAGTATAGCGTACCAAATACACTACCTAGTGTAAAAGGTACATGGAATAGTACCAGGTATGCACTTATCTCTAGTCTTTACATAAACTATTTGATATACTTTCACACTATAGAGTACATATAGTACTATAGTACTATATGATGTATACTAGCTACTGATATATACTAATGGTTGCACTATGTACTGCTCGATATACTTTTATACTACAATGTACACTAAGAAAGCTATATGGTAGACAATCGGTCGTAACAGTTGAAAACTCAACTGTTACACCCCAAATCATGAGGAAAGGACCAAAATGAAGAGATGCGGGCTACTTTCTTTAATTGGATCCTATTCATTCGGCTGAGATACGGCTTATAAATCGGGATTTTGTTCTGTTAAAGTAAGCAAATGCTCACCTTTTACCAAGTTAGCGACAAAAGTTAAATATGTAGGATATTTGGCAAGTTTATAAATTCTGAGCCGTACCTGTAACTGGAACGCTCTTGCCCTTTCTCCAGCAAGTACACCTCTAGTTGAATGCAGCTCCTATGAGATGTATGATGTCAAATAGATAAAAGAAACAACCACAATATTCAACTTACAAGTCATAATCCCAAATATTTAGGAGATGACAACTCCGTGCAATACCTTCTGCGTATCATCCAGAACTGCCTTGAGGAAAGCCACATCATGCTCAAGTCTGACATTGTCAGAGTGGACAATGTTGGAAAGATTATTGGCCTCCTCTTGGGCCAATTCCATACCAGCAAGGTTCTCTTTAAGTAATTCCATCTCTTTTATGGTGTCTGTCAACTTCTTTTCCATTTCTTGTCTACTCTTGAGAGCGGTAGTTATATTTTTCTCTGCCGCTTCACGGCTAGCTAATGCAGCAGCTAACTGTCCTTCGAGAATCCCGTTCTTTCTTATGAGTGCAGCAAGCTTTGTTTCATAAAATTGATAGACACCAGAAGGCGGCGGTACTCCTGATTTGCCATCACTTTCTTGGAATAAAGTTTCATCACCATCTAGAGAAAAAATTTCCATTTTCCTGTCTCCTATGCTTTTCCAAGTTTCCAAAGTCTAGTGCAGCCGATATTTCTTTTTCAGTGCAATGATCTCCGTTAATGGATGTGAAAGAACCCATATCACGATGTTTTGCCTTTTGTTCCATCACCTGGAATCAAAATGATTTCCTAATTATTAAATTGAGGACATAGATCTCACTTTAATCATGCATTAGTTAGTTATGTTCTGGTTCCCTTGTCCCACACTGGCAAAGTTTCAGCAAGAAAAAAGGAATGAATAAAACCAAATAGAAAAAAGGAATGAATAAAACCAAATTGAGGACATAGATCTCACTTTAATCATGCATTAGTTAGTTATGTTCTGGTTCCCTTGTCCCCCACTGGCAAAGTTTCAGCAAAAAAAAAGGAATGAATAAAACCAAATAGAAAACAAACATAGCATAGTAAGCTAGTATTCAATTTGAATCAACAGTGATGCAAAGCTGAAGCTGGCGATTGAGTTTCCAGTTTTAAGTTGAAGAATATAGTGAAAACGTAGAGCAGAAGAAAGAACAAAAGCAGGAATGTTAGGCCACCACCAATTGTTTTAGCGAATTTAATATTAATAACTATGCCCAATTAAGACTGGCGCTAGTTCAGAAGAAAATTGAAGGAGGCAGAATAGGATAATGCTAGGAGAATAATAGCTATTAACCTGTAAATGACGCTCATTTTCCGGAATCCTTGGTACCCTATAGCTGGTGTCTTCCTCGTCATGGAATTTCTTTCGGAGTGAAACATTGCCAGAACCAGGATACGATTCAACAAGCAAGGACTCTGACAATGATCTTCTACCAGAGCCATGGTGTTCAACTGCAGACGCTATATTTTGTCGTGAAATGGAATCAACAGTTCCATTAACAGCACCACTTTGTTGGCCAGCTGAGCCAGTGGAAGCTGCAAGATTCTCTGAAAGAATAGTTCCTGTACTTTTACCTAAAGTTGATCTCCTACCAACCGACGAATCACTTTTTTCCAAAACCAGTACTTCAACCTATTAAAGAGTATGGTAAAAGCAAAACTATAAGTCCTTCCGCGAGTCACTCATATGGTATCAACAAGCAAAAAAATTGAACTTTCTATTTCACCTGATTCGATGGATCTTTCTTGAAACCACCAAATGCAACAAGGAAATCCCTTTCTTTATGCTGCACAAGCACAAGACTAAATCCCTGCATCCAATTATAAGCCAAGCAAAACTCAGACAAATTTTCAAACAAAAATGCAATCCAGAATATTACTAAACTTGTATACAATAAGGACGATCAATCCTCAGACATTGTCATCCACAGGGAGTGGGAAAAAGAGGTGACCACCTAGAGAGGTTGCACTCCAGGCTTCTTGGTTATGAGAATATTGACTCTCTTTTTAGCTAAACATTGTAGCATTCCATTTTAGAGAAGTGTACATTGTTTAAACAACCAAAACTGAACGGAATTCAAAGACAAGGAACCTTATAGAAAAACAAGTCTCAGTAGCTACAATAGCAGACAAATGAGCCCAGTAAGAAGTGATATTCACAAAAAATTGCGCAATCATGGCACATGCTAAACAAACCAAAAGTCATCTGCAGACAATTAGTCTACACATAAATATGATACTCTTTGAGACGCATAATAAAATCAAACCTTGTTGGTTGTGATAGATGATGGAGGAGATGCAACAGAAACAGACCATTCAAGCTTCAGTATATCAAATATAAAAGTTTCTGCATGCCCTGAAAATCAGAAACCTTTCAGGTTACTGGGAAATGAAAGTCATTGGAGTCAACAATCCCAAGCAATTTAATTGTGCTTTGTGAATCTCCATATCACAAGAATGAAAATCAGTGACATTCACAGAAGCTTTTAGCACTATGATAACACCACAAATTCATATAACTATATTACTTTTCATTTCCTGTACTTTTCGAGAACCACGATTCAGCTTGTGTTCATGCAAGTTCAAAATAATGCTATAAAATCAAACTTCAACAAAATACCTAAAGTAGTCTCTCAAAAAATATTACATGCCAATTTATTTTGTTTAACTCTGGGTTTTTGGGGAATGAACTCATACATTAGCGGTTACTAACACCACTAACGAAAATGACGTGTGGTGAAAGCAAGGTAAAGTTAATCCGCTATACATAGAGGTACAATAACCTGCAAGTCAATTGCTAATGTCATAGTCTATCGGTCTTTGCCAGAAAGAAATACACTCTATAAATTCTCATCATTGACTCTTAGTGTACATTTTATAGTTTGAATCTTCTATGAACTGCATACTTAATTGTCTGAAGGTATACAAACATGATATGCTTTCAGACAAAACAGTTTGAAAATCTCTCAAAACAAAACAAAAATGCTTACACTGTTTCAGAACAGTTTAGACCGCAGTCCTACCTTCAAAAGTCTAAATAGCCCTACATGATGTCCATGATTATGTAAAATGATTAAAAGAAATTTATGGTTATGCCTCTGGCCGTACATACGTTTTTTCCTGCTACCACCACCAGCAATATACCATTTGCTTCCACAAAGGACTCCACAACAGCCAGCTCTGGGTGAAGGATGTAAACCTCGTATTTTAATTCTCGACCATATCATCTGAGAAAAAAAAATAATATACTACTTTACTAGAATCAGAAGGAAATGCGATTTGCACAGATGCTCATACAGAAAAGGCAAAAGAAACTGCTAAAGTAAAGCCGTCTAAAAGACAATTACTGAAAAACAAACCGTTTCAAAGTCGAGCGAATACAAGTCGTTTGTTGTCCTTGATTTTGATGTTCCACCAAAAACCAGGAGCAATTTATCATCATAAAGGGTAGACACATGGTTTGATCTTGGAGATGGAGCTTGTCCTCTATGAGCAAAGACAATTGAGTTAATGTAGAAATGTAGAACACATGGAAATTTGGGCAACAATGCTAATATTTTCAGTAAACAACCACTCACGTGCAATGCAAAGGGAGCCACATCAAAGACTTCAGATCAAACATGTGCAGATCATTAAGTTTCCTTCTCTTAATATCTTCACCACCAAACATAATCAGAACAGAGCTGGCCCTGACTACAGTGTGACCACTACGAGCAACCTGAAAATTTTTGGGTCTTGTTATTATGTTTCCTGTGAAGAACTTTTTTGAAGTATTAATGGTAGCAAATGCATCAATCACATTAGATGTACTCTACAATCTGATGACCTGGAAAGATTAGTTTTTAATTTACTTCATCCACTAATTAAAGATTACTTCTCATGCACAATAATGAGCAAGGTCTAAATCTTCTTCATCCACTAATTAAAGATTCCTGCTTAAAAATAATCTTAGGAACTACACTAGATGATATAATACAGAGCATGCAAAAAACAAAAGTATGAAGCATGAGAAAGGTGAGTGTGCATATGGAAGGACAATAAAGCTGTGCATTGAGAGTAGAAAACCAGAGACAAAAAAGAACAATATATTCAGCAACAAAAATAAGAGCCTCGAGAATGAAGCAAATGAGCTTCCATCATGAAAAGCCAAACCCATCAAGCACAGTTAAAACTTTAGAAGAAAATTCTTTCCTATGCAATGCATAAAATCCTGGAAAAGTAAATTTTATTATGGCGCATGCTTATGCATCATTGAGGTGAAGAAATTAGTAGTCTTAGAGTTCCTTTTGCGATGTAGAGTTATTACCGGAATATCTCCCTTAGTCTCCAAAAGTGTCCAGCACTCTGTTTCTGAGTCAAAAGCCCAAACTCCAGATGGGGAAATCCAAAATACGCAAATCAGTAAAATTTAAGGACATAGGAAAACTACAACATTACATATGTGAGAACAAAACTAACCAGAAACTTTGTCACTCGCAGGATCAGTTCTTCCACCAATCAAGAGAACCTTTTTACCCCAAGAAACCTACAAATTACAGAGTGAAAGACCAAAATGGGAATAAAATAAAAAAACTTAGTCAAATGCTGTAGAGAAAACATGAAAATGTACTGTACAAGATGGATCCTGGACCAGATGTATAGGGTGTAAAAAAATCAAAAGTATTACTGAGTGTGCATATGAATGTGACCATGGATATCATATATGGCAAGAGAGTGATCCTAATTATTGCTAGGACTCTGTCAAAATCTTGCCACGTCATCTTTTTGCCAATTTTATGTAAACAAATATGCAGATCTTTCAAAACACTTGACGATCTCCACTCAAGTTTAAAAGATCCATAGATTCCATATTAAGATTGATTTTGATTATTTGGGGGAACACAAATCTTGAAAAAGCAGAAAGCAAGGCAGATAAATCGTTAAATTAACTTTGATCAAAACTCTGCATGGCAGTACCACTCAGCCACACAACCAGCTTTGGGATTCCACAGAAGAAACCTTTTTCCTTCCTGACAAGTTCTATGAAAAGGAACATTTGTGGTAGTATACTAGTATCTGCTGGGAAAGTACCAGAACATGTCCCTTGCAAGCAGGAATTTTGAGCGGAAAACTGGTAGGCGAAAGGTAGATCTTTGATGTAGAGGTTGACCAGGAAAATCTATCGAAGTTTAACACCTGAAAAGAGCAATAAGAGTATTTGTATTATTAAGTTCTGCACTTAACTTGTGCACACTCCATGTGCTGGCTAAATGCTTATATTTCATAACAAACATAAAACAACATTCTTTTACCTGCACATCTTCTAACAGTTTATTTCCAGATTCACCTCCAACCACCACCATCTTGTTTCCCACAACTGCTGCCGCATGCTGTTCATAAAATTTTGTTAAAATATGAAGTCCCACATCGAGTGCTTAAGGAAGATCCAAATAACATATAAGTTCATTGGTTAACACCTCTCCATGCCAATTGGTTTTGAGAGGATATGGAGGCCCATGAGCTACTTTTCACATGGTATCAGAGTGGGGCCCTTAGGCAAGATGTGTGGGCTCATAATGCCCAAGTGGGCTATAATTGTCCCCGTACGACCCAAGAAGGGGCGGCGGGCCTTAAATTGACTCCCATCCAACATATAAGCTCATGGGTTAACACCCCTCCATGCCAATTGGTTTTGAGAGGATATGGAGCCCATGAGCTAATTTTCACAAATTTAAAAGGTATGAACTTTATACGGAGAAAATTATGAGCTTTACTGTAAGAAAAAATGATATGCAGTAGTAAGTGATAGAAAAAGGAATGATTTACATTAAAGCGAGGTGCTGGTTTATCTCCAGTCACTGAAAGCACCATCCAATTTTCAGAGCTTCCTGATGTACAGTTGTTCAATTCAGGTGCTCCAGATGTAGTTTGACAGCTTAATTCATCAGAAACATCAACTGTTGGAGTTGGCCCTTGACCCTGTTATACTTGTAGGACTTAGTGTGCAATTTTAGACTTCCTACGTTAACTAATCTGAAAATATGAAGCTTTTTTCCTTGTATTTTTCATTCCAAATATTAGAAATTTAGAATACAAAGTTAACTTCTCACATTAGAATTTCCAACACGTTTAGGATGTCTAATAGGGCTTCTAGTTCCCTGAGTTGAATCCGAAAGTTGAACTTTCAATCTGCAAAAGAAGGTGGTGATATGAAAACTAGTTCACAGGACAAAAAAACTGACTCTTCAGAGTGCATGCACCATTAAAAGGATGCTTACACCAAGTCCCACAAAGATGGTATGCAAAATTCCTACCATAGCAAAACTAAAATCAAGAAAAAAAATTATACGCAGCAGAAAGCAAGGTTAAATAGTTAAAAGAATACAAAGCTCCACTATTACTTCAATACAATATTTTGGGGAAAATTTTACAATATCCACCATAATCGTCAAAGTTACAAAGTAAATAAGTATTAACCAGAACGTCTTACTTTAAACCAGGCTGATAATAGGATGTAGATCCAAAAATGTTCAAATCATATGTATACTGTATTTGAAATGATTTTCCGTTATTATAGATTTATCTGTTTGTTTTAATAAAGGAGGTCATGTTCCCATGTTAATCCATAAGCTAGTGCTCAAGCTTTAAAAGTGATATTTGTACTTGAGCTCCCATAAAAGTTATTCTTATGTTATCAACATTCATTCTTAAATTTAACGATGTGCAAGGGGTAATAAACAAAAGAATGCTTCAGGATAGCTGCAAATTTCTATATATTGTCATGCACTAACTATGGGCTTGACAAATTAGCCTGAAGAAACTAGCACTATGCAACCATATAATATCTCCAAGAACCAGAAGCGAATCCCCTTTTTTATGAACCAAAAATGATTCAGCAAGATGAAGCCCAAGACGAAATTGACTTCTGGATATAACAGTTTACCCCTTATATTGCAACTCGAAGAGCTTGACCTAGTAATTAATTACCTGACTGGACAACAAAATAACAAAAAGCAAAAATCTTTCAATATCAGAGCACTGATTCCCTTATAAACCATAATCTGTGTCTTGTTAAGAGACATAATCTTTTGTAAAAACAATTTAAAACACATTGATAAGGAACGTCACATGAATTTATTCTCAATCCCCACCCAAATAGAAGACAATAAAAGAAAACATCAAAACATTACATGCAAGATGAATATGTAAAAGGTACAAACATGGAGTTTAAGAGCAGTACATCTAGAGCTACTAGCAGAGATTCAAGTGTTCTCAACACTTCATATGAAGAGATAAATTTAGAAGACTACAGTGCAAAACATAAAATACACACAAAACTTCCCAAAGAAGCGCACTCAAAATCACACATAAACAAATACTCTACTGCTAATTTCCAAATATTAACCAAACAAAAAGAAAGAAATTGAAACATTCATCAAATGTCAAATACATAAACATAAAGCTAGTAATGTAAAATGCAGTACCTGCCAAGCTTCATTCGTCTTCTGGAAAATCCAAACATTTTGTTCTGACCTTAAATATCCTTAACAACGAACACAAACCTTCCAAATACAGATAACAAAATCTCAAACACTAAATATACACTAATAAATCATAGCATCACAAAACTCACTAAACACCACTTACATTTCCATAAAACCTTCAAAATACGGGACAGAATCTAAAAAATACTACCTTCAGAAACACTGAATACATTATAAATCATAAATGCATCAAAGAACTCATCAAACATTTTTTACATTTCCATACAACTTTCAAAATACAGGACAAAAAAATCTAAAAGATACTACCTTCGAAAACACTAAATACACTACAAATAAACATAAATACATATTAAAAACCTCATTAAATTAAACATCACTTACATTTCAACAAAACCTTCAAAATACAGGACAACAAAATTTAAAAATGTTACCTTTTAAAACACTAATAGTATATATTATCAAAGCATAATTCATTAAAAACTCAGTAAATTTTCATTAAAAGGCAAAAAATAACAATAATTGCTCAACCGCCATAAACATATTTCACCTTTGTACAAAATAATCGAGCAAATAATCAACTTAATCCTAAAAATCTGAAATACTACTTTAAGAGAACACTAATTAAATACATCAAACCATAAAGGCACAAAAAAACTCAGTACATTTCCAGGAAAAAAAGCAAAAACATAGCAATAATTACTCAACGGCCATAAACATATTTTTACTTCCGTATAAATAATCGAGAAAATAATCAACTTAGAGCTAAAAGTCCGGAAATATTACTTAAAAAACACCAAACAGATATATCAAATCATAAATGCATCACAAAACTCAGTAAATTTCTTAAAAAAAACCAAAACATAGCAATAATTACTCAACCGCCATAAACATATCTTACCTCTGCAAAAAAATAATCGAAGTTAGAGCTAAAATCCGGAAATACTAGTTTAAAAAACACTAAATACATATATCAAATCATAAATGCATCACAAAACTCAGTACATTTCCATAAAGAGGGAAAAAAAACATAGCAATAGTTACTCAATCGCCATAAAAATAGTTTACATCTGTATAAATAATCGAAGTTAGGGCTTTTTCTGAAACGCACATTGAAGACGAAGGTACCGAGAGCTAATTTTCCAATTGAAAGTGACTTGCAGCAGCTGAAATTGTGGATTAGCTTTTGTATTTTGGAAGTTTCTTCCACCCTACGTATAGAGGAATAGATACAGAAAAAATTGTATGTATAGGTAGAGAGGAAGTGTTGAAGTTGACGGTGGTGTTACCGAGTTACTGTGCTGCGTGAGTGCGTGAGTGTGTGAGAGAGAAGATGAACAGTTGAAGAAGGAGCAGAGCATGATACTGGTGAGAGGGAGCGCACGTTAGCCTTAAGTTTGTTTTCTTCTCACACTGTTCTTTTTTGTAGCATCACTATTCAATTTAATCTCAATCGACTCCTTTACTAGTAATAGAGAACATAGTTCCGTTTCTAAATCGAAAACTCTTTAAAATTTTAAGATTAAGAGTTCAATTTATTATTGAAGCGAGTTATTATAAAGTGTTTTCACTGTTTTAATAATGATGAATCTCTCCGCACGAATTCTTCAATTAAATTTGACCGGACACCAATAAAAAAAAACAATAATAACATTAATCATTCAGAGTGTACTCTTCTTTTAAGAAATAGATAAAGTGATCACATCGACATCTCAAAATTAATTACAAAAACATGTAATTGTCATCATCCTATTTTTCTCCAAGCGGTTTATTGTTCTCAAAGAATCTTTTATTTTCTCTCAATTTTATTATAAAAATCTTTGCTCCAATAATTTTTTTGTTTTTTTGTGCTAAAGTGCGCCGAAGAGGATATGACCGTTTTGTTTACGAGTGACGTGGTGTTCGTTGGACTCGAGAATCCCTCAGAGGTGCATTTAATGCGTGTTTGTATATTGTAGGTCCATCTGGGCCCCACTTATATCTTGGGACTTGAGATTTTGCAGATTCGAATGGCCCTTTCCTCCACTAACCCACACGTGTCAGGTAGCAGGTTAAAAAGTTCTCCTTAACGCATTAGCTGGACTGGACTACTCTATCACGTCCGTTTTGGGTTGGACTTTCACAAATATCCATACTAATGTTGGGCCTTAAATAATCATGGGACTCTTATGCAATAAAAAAAAATGTTGGGGGCGAATTTGATCAAATATTTTAAAATACATATAAAATTTATTATCTCTAGGAAAAAAAAATTAAAAATCTTGGGGCGACTGTCCCGCCATCTGTCTTCGTCTATGAGTAGAGGTTTTTTTTTTTTGAGCGCCCGAAGGGGAAAAGCGAGAGTACTCTAGATAGGGAAGATTGAAGCATGTCCCATGCCTGGGGAGGGAAGATAAGCCTCATAAGGAGTAGAAATTATTTGCCCCAATATGAGTAGAGGTTAACAATGAGAATATAACAGATGATCTCAAACTGTGACTAATAAAAAATATTCTTACAACCGATTTCGAATTTTTTATGATCTCGACAAGACTAAGAAAATGAGGATTAAAAAACATATGGATTTTGACATTGCATTAATCTCATGTTTACCCATTTCATGATTTTGAAACCGATGCATGCATGTGACTATGGTCGATTCTTGATTGATATGTGAATGAAGTAGTCGAGGAATAAATGGATGAGGCCACCAAAAAATGAGGAATATATACAACCTTTCACATTCCATTTTTTTAGGGGTAAAATTGGGCAAAAAACTGTCTGTACACAACTTGTGTACTCATGCATATACCCACAACTCAAAATTCATGAAGTGAATAGAGAAAATATTTTTTTTTACTAGCTCCACTATTTCTTTTAGGTTATAGATTTTCTTAATTAAAAAATTGATAGAGTCAATTTCTTATTGATGGTCATGTATGAGTACACAAGTTAGAAATATAGGATTCCTAGCTGTAAAAGAGAAGCATATATCAAGAATCTTCTTGTGAATTTGTCAAAATCAACCTACAAAGACGTCATTCAAACCCCAAACTTAATTATTTTGTCAAAAAGAAAAAGGAAAACCCTCAAACCAGATTTTTTTTTATCTAGAATAATTTATTGCTCTATGAATTTTTTATCGAGTAAAATGATGTGGAACCCCAATGAATTTAGTAGCTTTTGTCGATCGAATCAATGACAAACTCGGATTATTGATTATTTTAAAAAATTAAGCTATTTTTCTACAATATTTATTTCTTTACACCTTGTCGTCAACTACAACACAAAATTGTATGAGTTGGCCCATAGTATAGCTTATGGTACATATTTCCTTTATCATATATTTCTCTTCATTATGCATTGTAGTGGTTGACCATGTTAAGAACTATAAAAAGTTGAACACATTTGAAATGTTAATTCAATATTGTAGCCCTTCATTTTTTATTCCACACTAGTGAATCTTGAACATAAAGAAGAAAAGGCCAAGCCTCACATACATTGATCAACTTGCATAGAAACTTTTTGTGACAAAATGACTCTTACACATACATATAACAGATTATGCATATAAATACTCAAAACTTGATATATATAGTCACACCATACTATATATAGTAATTATTACATGCATTAACCCTAAATAAGGTTAATTACACATTATTTATTTAGTAGTAGAGTCAGCACGTACTCATGGGAAAATTTCAGCACATAGGCCTCTCCTACATACGTTAAGACACTTAACTAATCCGACCATAATTATCATTTTTTTTGCAACAAAAATGCAATTATTCTTATAATGATTTCGTGTCGGATTATAGTAAATAATTAAACCCACAAGGCACCTGCCCTTTGAAGCATTGGCCTCAAGGAGCGACGAAGATGAAGACTCATAACTTCATTAGCTCCTCCAACAAGCTGGCCACCAATGAAAATGGCAGGAACACTAGGGTTACAACCATGCCTCAAAAGAGCTTGTTCTATTTCCTTGCCTCTTGGAATCTCATCGAGCTCGTAAACAACGGGATTAACTCCGAAATCACTAAAGAGTGACTTGATCGTGTGTGAAATACAGCAACTACTCTTGCTGAAGATCACCACTGGTCTATCAGCTACCATTTGGCTTACTTTCTCCATTTGAAGAATGATAAAAAAAAAAAAAAAAAACCTAATGAGAATTTTGAAAGAAGGTGTGAGATTTTGTATGGTTTTGATCGAAAATGATCAAAAGATATTGATCAGGACTTGTTTAAGAAAGTAGAAGAAGAAGAAGTTGGCTAGCTAGCTAGAAGTGATTGTTTAGGACACTTTGGTTTTTGTTGTGTGGAACTTGGAGGTTCCATGTTGACATTTATATAGGGATGTCAAGGTTGGGGTGTGGGGTCCAATAGGGCAAATAATCGTCTGTATCCGTCTGTATACTCATTCCTATGCCCAGCCAATTACAATTCACCATGTGTACATAATTAAAAAAATGATCATATGACGAATTTTATTGGTTGGATACATAAATGGGTACACAGACGAGTACAGACGATTTTCACCAGTCCAATAGTGGGTATTTTAAAAAAAAATATGTTTTATTTTTAAAAAAAATATATTTAAAATGGTACGCTTCCCCTCTTGAAATAATTGATATATATTTCTGGATAACTAGACCACACACTGAACATAAACATGGACGAAGATATGGAAAAAAATCACGTGTCTCGTGTATATCCCCTTTTCTATACCCAACAAATCACAATTTTGAAAAGCTTACTTAAAAATTACCCTTCACTCCGTTAAAAAATTATATAAAATTTTACCCTTCGCTTCTTCTACAATAAAATTTAGACTTCATCTCAAAATATATATTGTGTACAAAATATGAAGTTGCTGAATCTACTCCGAGTGGAGTGAGATAGAGCTTTCATTCACATGGCACAAGATAAAGAAACGAAGCAGAGGAATTTGAAGTGTCATTCATGAAGATGAGATTTTTGTGGATTGGTTACGAAATTAGATGATATCATTTGTTGATAGAGATTGGATCTGTCCCATTAAACATAAAAAGTTTTTCGCACGATGACGATTCTCTGCATACGGAAATAGAGACGTGTCCATGGTACGGCCGCTTTCTCGATCATAATTTTGTATGACATGATCATCATCATCATCATAAGTTCCTAAAGTATAAATTCCATTCGATTAGGAATAATTACGTGTCTAGCCTCTTTGAGATTGAACAAAAAAAAATTCTTTCCTTTTTTCGTTTTTTTCTCACCCCGAGGGCAGTGTCCATCACTTGGTGAATAATTTGGATTTGGCCTGTAGTGTAACTATTAGCGGGAGAGAAATTGACACATATTGCTCTTTATAAACGGAGCTCTACAACTGCGAAAAATTCATATGAGAGTTGATGTCCATCGAGAAAATCGAATACTCGTCAACGATGAAATATATAATATCTCCAACCAGCTGTCCTAGAGCTTGGGGTTTTTTTATTCGTCTTTTAGTGTGGTGCCTCAAGTCAAAATACTAGTGCAATTTCAGGCATCACTCTAAAGCTGCCTTAAGATGTATCTCTTAAGAAATGAAATTGATATTATATGTGAGCCAATGCCTAATATGTATTTGTAGACCAACTAATTTAAGTTGAATACTGAAAGTTTTATTTACGAGCTATAATTTTCATTCTCAAGATTCGAATATGGGACCTGTTGTTAAGGGATGAAGCTACTAAAACTGATTTTATAATGAGAAACTTGGCTAATACCTTAGTGATGATGAAGGAGATGATCATGCAAGACAAACATGGAGTGGTACATTTTCTGATCTAAGAAACTTTCTACTGTATCTTTCCAGGAAGCATCTTTTGAGTTGGAGAAAGATGTTTGCATTTATCCAATTGGGACCTTTTCTTTTCCATAATAAGATTCGAGCATATAAATTATTAATGCATGTATATGAAAAGAAAATGGTGAGGCAGCCATAATATCGGGTACAGATTTTCCGTCTCATTCTATGGTGAAAAAATTGTGATTAAATAAGAAATTATTTACACAGTTTGGTTAATATACATGATCTATACATTCAGGGCTAAGAGGTTGAGCTTTTGTTAGTCCGTACATGAAGTTCAAAATAACTTAACAAGCATAAATTTAAAATTTAGGTAACCCAAGCTTTCCGCTACCACCACATATGATTAGGTCAAGTCAGATTACATAAAGTTCAAGATAACTTAACAGAAATAAATTTTAATAACTTAATTAGCAAAAGAGCTATGTATATTTTCATAACCAGCATATGTATCTACACAACTCCTTTTTTCAACTGAATTTACGAAAAAATTGATCTAGATTATTCATCTCAAATATGTTTATAAATATTCTAAGATTCTAGTCGAGATAACACCAAATTTCTCTAGAGAATTCTCAACAGCTCAAAAAAGGCTATTTGATTACCTTTTCATCATCACCAAAACAATAGGAATCTCTTAATGGGTCATGCGTTGATGATCATAACTTGGGAAAAAGTTTAGAGGGAGATGGTTTCGGACAAGGTGACTTATAGAGAAGATAAGTCATCCAAGATTGTCCCTTAGATCAAGTGCCCATAACCAGCTCTTAAGGTATCCCAAAGGTAATATGCACCTTTGTACGTACGATCCCTTCAATTCCTTGTCCGTAAAATTCATGGGATTTTTCGTACTTATCAAAATATATATGTTCTTTTTGCATTGGTGGGAATTTTTGAAAATGAAAAAATATACTATTGCAGCTGAATGTGGCTTTAGAATGTCAATCTGAAACCAATATGTCTTAAAAGCAGTTTTATATCTTTAAAAATCTGAAAAGATTTGATATTGGCAATTTGTATAACTAGATTTTCCAGACTTATTCGTGGTCGGTCGGAAGCTATTCCTTTTACACGTAATTTTATCTATAAAAAAAAGTCGTACATAATGCACAAGGCTCTTGTATCATCGAGGTTTAAAGAAAGTCTAAATATATGCAGTTTTACCCCTTATTTTTTTCTAAAAAAACTATTTTCAGGATTCGAAACGTTGACTATCGAATATCAAGTAATTTTTTCTATATATCATCTAAATCATATCACTTATGGAGGTAGTAGTTCAGTCATATCATTTAAGTGGAAAAGGATAACAAGAGAGCCCTTGCAATCAAGTAAAATAAATAACCAAGATGATCATAAATACTAGGCTCATGCTTTCTTATACAACACATTCTTCTTACATGTAACTCATGTGGAACGCGATCGCATTCACCCTTTAAGGAGAACACAATTGATGACCAAACAGAGTACTCCAGAAAAACTTGTACGCCTTATGTAATATTGTGAAATTATCAAGTGCACAATGTAGCCAGTGGCGGAGCCAGAGTCCTAAACAGGAGTGTGGAATTTTAGATGTAGCTTCTACCGCGCACAATGTTGCAGTGGCGGAGCCAGGATTGAACTTCAGGGGGGGCCATAGTAGAAAAAAATTTCTTTTATTCTGAACCGTTGGATATATGTATCTAGTATATAAAAAAATTGAAAATTCTCCCCCCGCCCCTTCATAGCTCCGCCATTGAATGTGGCGCCTAGTTTGCTACTTTTAATTAGCTAGTAATGGGCTTTCATACCATAACATCACGTCTTAAACTACGCATCCTTCTTACACTTATCTCATTCAAATCAGAATATCACTGAATTATTAACTAATTTTTATATCATATCATATTAAGTTTCATTTCAATTACTTCCTTTAATGTTCACTTTTTTTTATATATATAAGACTAACATGTACAGAGAAATGAACAATTTCAATTCTAACATTGGTTGATAGACATTGCTAAACCATTAGTATAGTGATGCTAGTGATGTAAGTCCATCATGCATTCTACAAATATATGAATAAGTAGAGGTTAACAATGAAAGTATAACATATGATCTCAAAATGTGGCTAATAACAAATATTCTTACAATCGATCTATTATTATTATTTTTATTTTATGCCAACTCGATTTTTTTTTTATGATCTCGACAAGACTAAGAAAATGAGGATTTAAAAAACATATGGATTTTGACATTGCATTAATCACATGTTTATAATGTGTAGCCCTTTTATGATTTTGAAACCGAGGCATACATGTGACTATGGTTGATTCTTGATTGATATGTAAGGAAGTAGTAGAGGAATAAATGGATGTGAAGGCCACCAAAAATGAGGAATATATACAACCTTACACATTCCTTTTTTTTTTTATTTTTATAAGAGAAGATATATCAAGATTCTTCTTGTGCATTTGTCAAAATCAACCTACAAAGACATCATCCAAACCCCAAACTTAATTATTTTGTCAAAATAAAAATAAAAAATAAAAAGAAAAGGAAAAAACCCTCAAACATGATTTTTTTTTATCTAGAAGAATTTATTGCTCTATGTATTTTTATTGAGTAAAATGATGTGAAACTCCCAATGAATTTAGTAGCTTTTGTCGAATCAATGACAAACTTGGGGGTTTGATTATTTCTAATAGGGAAATCAGCCTATTTAGTCCCCCAAAATTTTTCATTTAGTCCGTATAGTCCCAATGTTTAATTGCAGCCTGTAAAGTCTCCCAAATTTTTTTGTTTAGCCGTATAGTCCCCAATGTTTAATTTCATACTGTAAAGTTCCCCAGAAATTTTCGTTCAGACCGTATAGTCCCCAATGTTTAATTTCAGCCTCTAAAGTCCCTTACCTATTTACAGGGTGCATATAGAGGTCCACCACCTCTTATGCAGAGGACTTAGGGCAAATGAGTTCCTCCAAATTAGGGCAATAGAATTTGGGGTTTCCTTTTTATAACCATTTTTATACTGATTTTTTGTATTTTGTAAATTTTATAGATTGAAACTGATAATTATTCCCCCGCTCATTAAGCACGTAGATGACATGAATTTGGGGCTTCCGTGATTCCGCCGCAGAAGAGGTGGTGGAACCTCTATATGCAGCCCGTAAATAGATAAGGAACTTTACAGGTTGAAATTAAACATTGTGGACTATAGGGCTGAACGAAAATTTCTGGGGGACTTTACAGGCTGAAATTAAATATTGGGGACTATACGGGCTAAACAAAAATTTCTGGGGGACTTTATAGGCTGAACAAAAAATTTTGAGGGACTTTACAGGCTAAAATTAAACATTAGGGACTATACGGACTAAACGAAAATTATTGGGGGGAATAAATAGGCTAATTTTCCTTTCTAAAAATTCATTTATTTTTTTATGATATATGTTTCTGCACAGATTGTCGTCGACTCTAACACAAAATTGTATGAGTTCGCCCATAGTCTAGTTTATGTTACACATTTCCTTTATCATATATTTCTCTTCATTATGCATTGTAGTGGTTGACCATGTTAAGAACTATAAAAAGTTGAACACATTGGAATTGGAAATGTTAATTCAATATTGTAGCCCTTCATTTTTTATTCCACACTAGTGAATCTTGAACATGAAGAAGAAAAGGCCAAGCCTCACATACATTGATCAACTTGCATATAATATAATAGAATATGCATATACATACTCAAAACTTGATATATATATATAGTCACACCATACTATATATAGTAATTATTACATGCATTAACCCTAAATAAGGTTAATTACACATTATTTATTTAGTAGTAGAGTCAGTACGTACTCATGGGAAAATTTCAGCACATAGGCCTCTCCTACATACGTTAAAACACTAACTAATCCGACCATAATTATCATTTTTTTTTGCAACAAAAATGCAATTATTCTTATAATGATTTCGTGTCGGATTATAGTAAATAATTAAACCCACAAGGCACCTGCCCTTTGAAGCATTGGCCTCAAGGAGCGACGAAGATGAAGACTCATAACTTCATTAGCTCCTCCAACAAGCTGGCCACCAATGAAAATGGCAGGAACACTAGGGTTACAACCATGCCTCAAAAGAGCTTGTTCTATTTCCTTGCCTCTTGGAATCTCATCGAGCTCGTAAACAACGGGATTAACTCCGAAATCACTAAAGAGTGACTTGATCGTGTGTGAAATACAGCAACTACTCTTGCTGAAGATCACCACTGGTCTATCAGCTACCATTTGGCTTACTTTCTCCATTTGAAGAATGATAAAAAAAAAAAAACCTAATGAGAATTTTGAAAGAAGGTGTGAGATTTTGTATGGTTTTGATCGAAAATGATCAAAAGATTTGATCAGGACTTGTTTAAGAAAGTAGAAGAAGAAGAAGTTGGCTAGCTAGCTAGAAGTGATTGTTTAGGACACTTTGGTTTTTGTTGTGTGGAACTTGGAGGTTCCATGTTGACATTTATATAGGGATGTCAAGGTTGGGGTGTGGGGTCCAATAGGGCAAATAATCGTTTGTATCCGTCTGTATACTCATTCTCTTATGCCCAACCAATTACAATTCACCATGTGTACATAATTAAAAAAATGATCATATGACGAATTTTATTGGTTGGATACAGAAATAGGTACACAGACGAGTACATACAAAAATTATATTTCATTTTAAAAATGATACAGTCCCCCTTCCGAAATAATTGATATATATTTCTGGATAATTAGACCACTTTGAACATAAACCCCTTGTTAACTGGGCCCCTTCTCCGAGCTTCGGTTTTGTTTAAAAAAATAGTTTAGAAATGCGCTTTTTCCTGGGCGCAGGGTAACGAAGGACTCTCGTGTCTGGGTGCGGATTAGTGGATGCTGGTAGCGGTACCCATCGATCCCGGAGAAATAGGGCCTTGAATTCTCCGTGCCCTCGGTTCACTTCACTGGGTGATTGACCCTTGGTTCCATCTTTATTCTATTTCATATATGTCTGAGGATCCGCATAGCCCTCGATTTATGTGTTATTTATCCTTTTTTGAGAGAAGAGATCAAGGGGCTAAGTGACTCTCGAAAGTCTCTTTTGTATCGTGTCATGCTTCACACTCACTTCAGCCATCTTTGGTGGCAATGGCTTCTTGCCTCGGCACCTTGATTCTATTTCTTTCTATTCCCTTTGTCAGAGCTCTAAAGCCCTAGCTGCAGGGCTACTTGGGATGACGGTCGCCCTTAAAATTTTCAAATTTATCTTTTTTTACTTTTCTAAAATTTTGAATTTTGAAAAGCTTACTTAAAAATTAACCTTCACTCCGTTAAAAAATTATATAAAATTTTACTCTTTGCTACTTCTACAATAAGATTCTGACTTTGTCTCTGAATATAAAGTTGCTGAATTTGCTCCGAGTGGAGTGAGATAGAGCTTTCATTCACATGGCACAAGATAAAGAAACCAAGCAGAGGAATTTGAAGTGTCATTCATGAAGATGAGATTTTTGTGGATTGGTTACGAAATTAGATGATATCATTTGTTGATAGAGATTGGATCTGTCCCATTAAACATAAAAAGTTTTTCGCACGATGACGATTCTCTGCATATGGAAATAGAGACGTGTCCATGGTACGGTCGCTTTCTGGATCCATGGTACATTTTCTTGTACACAAAAAAGATGATACCCTACGCCTCCAGGGTTTCTACCTCCCGATCCGATAAGAATTGTGGAGGATGTTGATCAAGATAACCCAGCGGTTTAACTGGTGAGATGTCTTGTTTTATCCCACCGCAAAAAGCCACCCCACATTGGAGGATTGGAGTGGTACATTTTCTGATCTAAGGAACTTTCTGCTGTATCTTTCCGGGAAGCATCTTCTGAGTTGGAAAAAGATGTTTGCATTACAATTGGGACCTTCTTTTCCATAATAAGATTCGAGCATATATATATATGAAAAGAAAATGGTGAGGCAGCCATAACATCAAGTAAAGATTTTCTGTTTCATTCCATGTTGAAGAAATTGTAATTAAATAAGAAGTTAAATGAGAGAACACGTATAATTTACACGATTTGGTCAATATACATGATCTATACGTTCAAGGGCTAAGAGGTTGAACTTTTCGTATTCCTCTCTCAATTGTTATATAAAGTTCAAAATAACTTAACAGGCATAAATTTAAAATTTAGGTAACCCAAAGCTTACGGCTACCACCACATACCTTCAAAAATGTTCTCTTTTCAGTCATGGTACCTCATGATCAGGTCAAGAAGGATTACATGAAGTTTAAAATAACTTAACAAAAATAAATTTTAATAACTTAATTAGCAAAAGAGCTTTTTGTAAGATTTCAACAAGCGTGTGTGTCTACACAACTCCTTTTTTTCAACTAAAATAGCGAAAAACTTATGTAGATTATTCGTCTCAAATATGTTTATAAATATTCTAAGATTCTAATCGAGATAACATCAAATTTCTCTAGAGAAATCTCAACAGCTCAAAAAAAGGCTATTTGATTACCTTTTCATCATCACCAAAACAATAGGAATTTCTTAATGGGGTCATGTGTTGATGATCATAACTTGGGATAAAAGTTTAGAGGGAGATGGTTTCGGACAAGGTGACCTATAGAGAAGATAAGTCATCCAAGATTGCCCTAAGATCAAGTGCCCGTAACCAGCTCTTAAGGTATACCAAAGGTCATATGCACCTTTGTACGTACGATCCCTTCAATTCCTTGTCCGTAAAATTCATGGGATTTTTCGTACTTATCAAAATATATATGTTCTTCTTGCATGGGTGGGAATTTTGGAAAATGCAAAAATATACTATTGCAGCTGAATGTGGCTTTAGAAAGTCAATCTGCAACCAATATGTTCTAAAAGCAGTTTTTTATCTTTAAAATTCTGAAAAGATGTGATATTGGCAATTTGTATTACTAGATTTTCCAGACTTATTCGTGGTCGGTCGGATGCTATTCTTTTTACAAGTAATTTTGTCTATAGAAAAAAATGCAGTACAAAATGTACAAGTCTTTCACATCAGTAAAGTCTGAAGAAAGTATAAATATACAGAGTTTTATACTTATTTCTTCTTCTAAAGAAACTGTTTTAAGAGTTCGAATCGTTGACTAGCGGATATCAAGTAATTTTGTCTATATTATCATCTAAATCATATCACTTATGGAGGTAGTAGTTCAATCATATCATTTAAGTGGAAAAGGATAACAAGAGAGCACTTGCAATCAAGTAAAATAAATAACCAAGATGATCATAAATACTAGGCTCGTGCTTTCTTATACAACACATTCACCCTTAAGGAGAACACAATTGATGACCAAACATGGAGTACTCCAGATTTTTCTAGTACGTCTTATGTAATATTGGGAAATTATCAAGTGCTAGAAGATTCAGAGTCCTACACAGGGATGTGGAATTTTAGACGTAATTTTCACTGCGCACAATGTAGTGCCTAGTTGCTACTTTTAATTAACTGGCGACGGGCTTTTATACCATCAGGGACGAAGACAAGGAGGCGGGAGTGGCAGTCGCCTCCAAAATTTCTAAAAATACTAGTAAATATAGTAAATTTTATGTGTAGTTCAGAAATATTTTATCAAATTCGCCCCCAACATTTTTTTTTGCAATTTTTATATATAGTTCGGCATACTGTTGCAGTTTTTGTCCCGACGCCAAATTCCTGACTGCGTCCCTGCATACCATAACATCACGTCTTATACTACACATCCTTCTTACACTTAATCCATTTAAGACAAAATATCACTGAATTATTGACTAATTTTCATATCATATTAAGGGATCCTCTGTCCCCATTCGGTGTCCCCTTTCTTGTCCCACCAATAAGAAAACTACATGTATTAAATTTTTAATTAAAAAATTATAACCTAAAATAAATAGTGGAATCCACAGGAAAAAAAAATATACACGTGACAAATATCTATTCGTGGGGACACAGAACCGAGACAAACGATTTTTTGCCCATATTAAGTTTCATTTCAATTACTTCCTTTAAACGTAATTGAATGTTCACCTTTTTTTTATTATTATAAAACTAACATGCAATGTTGTTAAAATCCCGATTTAAATCTACGATTTTACGATTTTACGATTTTTCACCCCTTCACCGATTTTACGATTTTACAGAAGGAAAATCCCGATTTTACGATTCTACAGAAGGAAAATCTCGATTTTACGATTTTTCACCCCTTCACCGATTCTACGTAGAATCCCGATTTTAACAACCTTGCTAACATGTACAGAAAAAATGAACAATTTCAATTCTAACATTGGTTGATAGACATTTATGAAAGCGTGGGCTTCAGCATTGCTAAACCATTAGTATAGTGATTGCTAGTGATGTAAGTCCATCATTCATTCTACAAATGTGTGGGCAAATAAACTAAAGAAACGAAGATCACCGGACCATTACCATCTTTACAACCTTAAAAACTGTAAATTGCTAAGGAGGGAAGAGAGGAAGATAAGGTTCGAGATGTCGATAGCCGCAATATAACATATATGGATGGGGTGAAAATCCTCTGTCCCCATTTGTTTATGTCCCCGTGTCCCTAACCAATCAGAATTTACTATATAAATATTTGTTTTAATTATATATACACATGGTGAATTGTGATTGGCTGGGGACACGAAAACATACACTGACGGGGACAGAGGATTTTTTGCCATATCCATATGGATGCGGTGACTCGAAAAAAGCCAGTCCACTTTAAAGAAGAAGAGATAATGTCGGTTCTTGGCATCTCGAATCATCTGTGTGGTTTTCTGGTACATTGTATCATGAGTTTTCTACACACACCAGTTGGTTTATTTCATTATCTACTCCTTCCCTTCCTTAATATAAGACTTTCATTACATGTTGCGAAAATTAAGAAAGAAAAAAAGAAGATACTCCCTTCATTCCTAAATATAAGACTTTCATTACATGTTGCGAAAATTTAGGAAGAAAAAATTAAGAGGTTTTTTATAATTAAAATGTCAATATTGCTATCTTAAATATGACTTGTATACCATCACTAATTCTATTTAAGAGAGTAATATTGATATTTTGATTACAAAAATATCTTAGTTTTGATTCCTTATTTTTTCCAACATGTAATGAAAGTCTTATATTTAGAAATAGAGATAGTACTTTGTTAGTTAAAATACAAATATCATTCTCTTAAATATGACTTGTATACCACTAATTTTATTTAAGAGATTAATATTGCTATTTTGATTAAAAAACATCTTAATTTTACTTCTTTAATTTTCGTAACATATAATGAAAGTCGTATATTAATGAATGGAGGTAGTATTTGAATTAATCAAATCATTTTTTTTTAAGAAAAATAGAGAAAGTAAGAGGCTCCAACATATATTCACGTCATTTTATAATATAAGTCGTTGATAATATGGAAAAATCAATATAAATAACGACTTATAATTATGAAATAGAGAGAGTATTTAATTAGGGATGAAAATCTAGTAAATAAATAAAAAAAACTTTTTAAAATATTAAGTTTCGCCATAAAACAATTACAGTATTATTTTCATACTGCCCTTTGATATATATATATATATATTTGTAAAACTCGCCGTCTAAGTACCAAGTTCCTGCATCACTAGCCTTCATTGACTCTAACGAGAAATTGACGAAAGTTGGATTTTCTAGAGAAAAACAGCATTTGTGACTGCAAGTGGATACAATTCATGAGCCCCTTTGCATCAAAACCTTGGATTTTGATAACCTGTTCTCTTGAAATTTTATTCTCCTTAAATCTTGTACAGAGATTTTGTGCAATTATATTATTCTCTTTGTCAGGGAGATAAAGTAAAAGATTTTGGTATCTGATCATACCTGATCCATCACTGTTATATGTACTATTAATGCATGTTTTTGTTCTTTAGCTGATTCCTAAGAAATCTAAAATTAAAGATACAAACTGATGCATGATCTATATAATTAGATGTTCGGGTAAATAAATAAACGATTATATGTGTGAACGTAATTATAATTCTACAGTTGGTGAAGTATTCCAATAAATACATATAGTATAAAGGAGAAAATTATTTCGCAATAAAGCACATCATAAGCCATAAAACATTTCTCCTTCAATTGATAGGTTGAGTTCTAGTCATATTTAAAGAAAAGTGTCAAATCACTATTGATTCTCCTAAGGTAACGTTCTCCTACCACTATCACAGTTAGTTTTGAGTTACTTCTTACACTCATAAATTTGGTATTGGCCCCGCTGGCATAAGTGAATTCCACATTTACAAACACTCATACATTCCCTCACTAAAAAGAGTTTTGAGTCTGAATCTCCACTACATACCCATGAGTCTCTGTTGGATTTGGGGGCAGGTCTGGACTGGGTCTAGGTTGGGTCAATTTTTTTTTATTATTTAAACATCTTCTTGCAATTTTTTTAAAGCATAAACGTATGCAAAAATAATTGGTAAACTATTAACTAAACCACCCAAAAAAAAACTTAGGTATCAATAAAATTTACTGAAGAAAATCAATAATACCATCGAAATTCATAGTTCCATTCTTGTTGAAATCGGATGATCTTGAACATAATAATTCAAAAAATTCAAAAGATAATTTTTTTAAGCATCAAAGATAAGTATTTTTTCCATTCTCTTTCCTGATATCATGAATATTACAACAATGAACATGATTATAAAAATGAAATCAAATATTATGGGACCCTATAAGCAAAAAATTTTGAGGTAGAAAAAGTACATTTTTTATGACAAATTTTGAAGTAATTGAAGAATTACAAGAACGTGAGAAGTTGAAAATTTGAAGTAATTAACCTTGTAATGCAAAGTACGTAATAGAGGCCCAATTGAAAGTTTTAATGTTGGCGGGCCTGTATTGGGACAAAGCCTATTGGAAGTTTTGGCTCTTTGTGAGTCTATGGGGTCTCTAATTAAATTTGGATCCAATAGACTCAACTAAACTTGAGTATAAAAAGAGAGACTCAATTGGATTTGAGTATAGAAGAGTTGGGGCTGAACCCAAATTAGTTTTGTTGGGTTTGGATATGAGTTCAGGTCCTTGGGTCTAATTGACAGGCATACAGGTAGGTTTCACCTCAATTCATGTGAGATGGTTGTGGGGCCAGTCCCACAAAAACCGGTCCATGCCAAAATGACCCTTGTCTAGCTGGGGAGAAAAAGAAGTACAAAAGAGAAAGAGTAAAAACCAATAAAAGAAGAGTGGGAATGAACTTTGTGGTAGTCTTGGTCTTCTATGCTTAAATGTACATTTTCCTCTTATGAGTAAGAAATGAATAAAGTTACACCATAGATAGAGTATGTAGTATATTATTAGTGTGTATTATTATTAGTATATTATTAGTGTGTACGTATAAAATACATTATTTAATATAATTTTTATTTTACAAAGTACTTATACATTATAATGTGTATTAATATGCATTTACAGTAATTGTGTACCACATTATAGTGTATCTCTACACCATTGAATGAACTTGGTATGATATTTCATGTACAATCCTACTGAATTAACTTAGTTGGTAAAATGAATGCTCCTCCATTTTTTTAATTAAGAATCAAACTTCTCTCAAGACATATAAACTTGTGTGCACCTTTAATAACGGCTGAAAAAGAAAAAAAAAATCCTACCCATGGTTGAGATCAAAGCATGATTTTGAAACTCAGCCTGATCCAGCCGCTCAAACCAGTAACTCAGTTCCAATCCTTAAAACAATTCGAATTAGACCTCAAAACCAGTAAGTTATAAAAAACGATTTCTTTTGCAAAATCCAGTTGATTCACTCGGTCGGACTGATGATCCAGTAATCCCGTCCGAGTTTAAAAAAAGTAGTAGGGTCTCAAAATTAGTAAAGATTTTTTTTTGTAGATGCTGTTAATTATTGGATAAAATATTATGTCATGTTTTTGTATCCCATCTCTAGTCCCAGAAATAACAAGTTGCTATATATATACAAATCTCATTCTAAACCCCCCACCCCCAAAAAAAAATGGAAAAAGTGAATCAAATAATTTTCGACTTCCCACAAAATATTGTATTCTTATTTCTTCTATGTACCAAAAAAATAGGAAATTTTATTGAAAACCAAAAGAAAGTACGTAGAAGCAGTATTTGATGTATGCACGATACATACCAATAGTTGGGGGTGCATAGCAGGACGCTGACTTCAATGCGTAACGGGGTAATTTCACACGTGCGAAACTTCTCTCGACCTTCGAATTAAATGTTTAACGGTTAAGATTGATTTAAAAATACACATCTATTCATAACCTCAAAACCTATTCTTAAGCATTCCGTATGTACTGAAAAAAGTTGTTCCGCATAGAATCTGAACTGGCATAGCAGCACCATCAAGATAACATAAAATGTGACAGATTAATTCAACATTATTATATTAAACAATATAAAATTATAGAAACAGAAAGTAATGTAGCCTGTGGTAGGCCTACCAGTTTGGTTTGCAATAAGTTATCAAATGTCAATCAAGAATCACCAAACTTGTCTTTCATGATATTGTTGATCCTTTCAGCCATAGGAGGAGGGATATGATTAACCCAATCCCCAACTTGTCCCTTCCTGAAATATAAGTTATATTTTATTCCATTATCATCAAAAAAGTATTTGATTGTGTTTTAGCCCAAATTCTGCATTAATTGGTACATATAAAAAAGTGTTTGATTTTTTGGCCTTTTTGAAGAGATAATCTTTTGGTTGGTCACTAAATAGGCAAGTGTTCATGCAAAACTCTATTATATAACATGTGACTTCTGCAGAAAAGGAAAAAAGACATTTAAAATATTCATTTTGATGATTTCTCCCCACAAGAAAGGTTTTGGATTTTATAATAATTGAACATAAATGAGTTATAACTTATAATATATTTTCATTCACATTTGTCCATTAGTTCCGTTCCATGGAATTATCATTATTCGCATGAATTGTCGCTCACGCAAAACACATGCACTGCAATACAAAACTTTGGGTTTGGATGATCATAGATGGTGATAGGTGATGTTGGTTGGAAAGCAGACTAAGAACAAAAGAAGTATGGGAGGTTGAAGCCTACATTTCACAATAAGAGCATCGAAGATATATAGACTAAGTATACAACAGAATTATCGCAAGGGTAGCCCAATTAGTTCGAGGGTGGTAGATTGTGTATAACGCGCATGTTCGAATCTTGGCAGCCGCAGCGTGGAAGTTTCAACCCTCCAATGTGGGGGTGACTTCTTGCGGTGGGTTAAGACAAGGCCTCTCACCAATCGAACCGCTGGGTCACATTGATTTACATACTCCACAATGCCTGTCAGATCGAGTGGTGGGGGCCCTAGGGCGTGAGTATCGCCTTTTTTGTGTACAAGTATATAACAGAATTATCTTAAAAAGAAAACCGCGTTCACTGCCCCACCAATTTTTTCTAATTTTTTTATATTTTATATTTTATAGTTTGTTTTTGTAACACCTTACCTCGTGAACATTGTTTATTATACCCATTTTGAATCACTTTACGATTTAAAATTAGATTATTTAGTTCGTGAATTATAGGGTGACACCACTTATATCTTAACATTTTTTGTTAAAATTGTAACATCGCATTTTTCGGAGGTGAATAGTGATCTACTAATTTGCGTTGCGTGCTTGTGTCCAAATAGATTTTTTGCTGATTTTCACAAGAACAAATTGATTAGACTATGTGGATACTATCCATTGGATTTTGATGCAGGACATATCTTAGCACTGGATGATCAACTTGATACATATATTATTGACATGCGTATGAGTGAAGAGTTTCAAGGATTGCAGTGTCTAAGTGAGCTTTCACAGAGGTTATTTGCAGAAAACAAGCATCAAGTTTACCCATTAGTTTACAAGCTTTTGACATTGGATTTAATTCTACCAGTGGCTACTACTTCAGTTGAGAAAATATTTTCTGTAATTACTTTTGTCAAGAGTCGTCTACGCAATCGAATTGGAGATCAGTGGTTGAATGATAGTTTAATTGCATTTATTGAGATAAATGTGTTTGATACTATCCAGAATGATGTAATTATAGAATATTATCAAAATATGAAACCGTAGGGAACCATTGTAATGAAATATTTTATATGCTTTTATAAATTTATTTTGTCAATGTTAATTGTACCCTCTATTTGTAATGTCTGCCTCCGGCACTGACTGTGTTGATCAATGTTGATTCATGTCGAGCCCTCTACTAAACGAGATCTTTATCTTTACAGGAAATTTGTATAGAGTGATAAACGAAATTTATAAAGAAATCTCAAAAGAAATAATTTATTCATATAAAAAAATATTATTTTTAAAAATAGGGTTAAATGCATTAAATGACCCTATGTTATTTTATTATTGACTTTTGGCCATAAAAAACTTACAGGATTGCAACTTTTAATTTCCGACGAAAATTTCGCTCACTTTCTCCTTATTTTTTAATTAAAAATGTAAAAAGATTAATGTAACTCCATAACTCGACCCGACCCCCAAACAGCCCGCCCCTGTTCATCTTCCCCATTGCAAAACCACCAACTCCGGCGACGAAACTTAGCCGCTGAACAGCCCTGTGAAGTCTCTCAAGCAGGTTCAAATTCATCTAAAAAACACAAAACAATTATTTCTTATGGAGTTTGAGAAGGAATTTGCTTCTCAGTTTGTGCAAGAATGGCAAGAAACATACATGGACTACAGTTGTTTGAAGAAAATCCTGACCGAAATCTTGAATTTCGGGCGGTGGAATGCAAAATCTGAAGATCCTATTTCAAAATCTGATGAACTTATTAATAACCAAGAAAAATTATTAAGATTTACTCAGACTTTGGAATGGAAATGGTCTTGGTGGAAAGGGTTTTTCTGAAATGGAAATGGAATTTCCCTAAGCATCAGAATTTGATGTCTCCATTTTTTTCCCTATTAGAAGAAGAAGAGAAGAAGAAGAAGAAGACCCTAATCTGGATTTTGTGTGATGAGGGATGTGATGGGGATGGTGGCTGTGTGCAGTGGGGATGGTGCTGCTCCATCTGTTTCAGCTGGGGGTCTGATGCTGCCGCCGACACCTGGTCGGAGAAGATGAAGAAAGAAGCTCGCCTGTGGGGGCTTTGTTGGGAAGAATAAACAAGAAAAAAGGACAAAAATATCCCTCACGTGGCCGGCACGTGAGGGCTTTTTTGAAATTTTTGTCAGTTGCGGCCCGTAAATTTTATATAGTAAAAAATACAAAAATAATTATTTTGGACCGTAACTAAAAATATTGAAATAACAGATGGTAATTTAGTGTATGAGTTAATAACTATTTATATCACTAAACTATTTACGAATTTCTCTTTATAGTACTAAACTATTTTTTTATCTAAATATGTCACTCAACTATTTACGTTTATCGAAAAATATACAATCACCCATTTTTTTGGGTGTTTTCCGACCAGCGATGTCACGTGAGTTGCTTCGGAATATGAACAACGACGAAAAGGAAAACAAATCTTGGAAACGTCGGGCGATAACTACTTAATTTGTTGTTGCAAGGGCAGACGGGTCTGTCAAATTAAGTAGTTATGACCCGACATTTCTAATATTTCTTTTCCTTTTCGCCTTTGTTCATGTTTTGAAGCAACTCACATGACATCGTCACAAAAACACCCAAAAAATGGGTGGTTGTATATTTTTTGATAAACGTAAATAGATGAGTGACATATTTAGATAAACGTAAATAGTTGAGTGACATATTTAGATAAAAAATAGTTTAATATTATAAAGAGAAATTCGTAAATAGTTTAGTGATATAAATATTATTAACTCTTTAGTGTATTTAACCCTTAAAAATATTAAGAAAGTAACTGTTACTCCATCCCTCTAAATCGCCACCACTTGTTGGATATCATCCTACCTAGCTATTAGTCTCAAAATCGTACACGGAAATAACCACATGCACTGCAGCGGTCACGGCTCGGATTATAAGAAATTTTGTCATCAAGCGTCCTTTTCTCTGTCACTGACATGTAAGAGAAAACAAAGAAGACATAGAGAAGATCTATTCTGTTATTGACCAGTTTCATTGGATCATACGGTACAAATTTGGCCACATTACTGCATTTTCTTCTTTCTCCTCATTCTGTAGGGATGTGATCAAATCTGGAACACATGGTCCACATGGACCCGGTTCATATCAGATATTTCCCATAGAGAAGGAAGAACACAGAAAAAGACAAATTTCTGTCATGTTATAGCTCCAAATTGAAGACTCCTACTCTATAGTATAATTCCTTCGTGTGTGTATATATATTATGTTGAGACTTCCTTCTAAGTTCTAATCATACTTGCAACTTATAAAAATTTGGTAATTTCCCCCATTAGAGATATTTTTTGGGTGTTGAAGTTGGACACGAGTACATTTTTTTATATGATATCAAAATCAGCTAATGAAATATTAATCCCCATTGATGTTATAGAGGGTGTGTTGATAATCTCACATTAACAACATATTTATAGTTTATAAGAATTAAGCAATTTTTCATCTCTAGAGGTATCTTTAGGATTAAAAGTAATGTGCAAATTTATTTTTAACGTAATACATAAAGTTATTAGATATATACAACCCTTCAGTCAAGTTAAACGGACCACGGTGCATTAAATCAGTGAACCAGGCTCTCTAGAGAGACATTTGGTAAACAAATTAGCAATGTGATTATCTTTGGGAAATAAATAATTTATCTTTTTTTTTCTAGGTAAAGCAAATTAAAAATAAATTTTGAAAAGGACAACTAGTTCAAAGAGGAAGTGATAATAAATATCCATTTGTGGAGTCCTACCCAGTCCGACTAAGGTATTAAACAATTTATATTTAATACATATTGAATGCGCATTCGACCGTTAATTCAATCATGTATTGTTTCGATGGTTAGATTTAAAAAATTATATAAAAATGTCGGACCATCTAAAACTCCGGCTAAATTGAAAATGAGTAAAGCGAATTTAATGATGACGAAATAATCACACTGAGATATTCTGTCAATTGCCGACAGTCCCACTATCACTAAGCTTACACTTCTTAGGTTATACTGAAGACTTCTTCAATATTTTAAGTATTATGGGGAGTCCAACCCTTGTAATTCCGAGGATCTAAAGCTAATCTAGCCGACAACTATATATGAATATTTCACTGTTTAGAAAACATCATGATTAAAGATAAAATCTTTTCCTCAGTTGATAATTCTTCTTGAATCTTTTGTCCACTGCCAATTATATATCCACCTGCATTTACTATTATGGAATGGAATAGAAATGCATTCTAAGGATATATGAATTAGAGAATGTCAACTCTAGATGCGTTTGTCAAGCTGATGATCATGTAATATATATGTTTTCATCAAATCATTATTTTCTTAATATTCTAGGAATTTTTTTACTTACTATGAGTTAGATAATCGACCAATACATTATTACATGAACATCAGTTTGACGCAAGCATCTAGAGTTGACATTCTCTAATTCATTTTTTCTGTAACAGCACGTTTGGTACGCGGAAATTGAATGGAATGGAATCCCTTTTCAGGCAGAATCAGTTTCCACCCAGAATGACTTCGGAATCCTCTTTCCAGTCCAGTGTTTGGAAGCCAAAGGCAGAATGGAATGTTGATTCCTTTTCTGTGTTTGGTAAAACTATATTTTAATGTCAAAATGGAATGGAATTAAACAGAATAGGACCTAAATGCCCTTTTAGCATATGCTAGTGATAAAACCTAATTAAACATTCATTACAAATCTTATTGACATTATATATATATTGAAACATATTTTTTTATTAAAATGTCAACATAATAATAAAAATATCTTTGCTTTTAAATTTAAAAATAGATTAAAACTACTACCAAGAAAAAGAAATATTTATAAAATTATCATCTATGAAATTATACCAAGTGAAATAAAATATTTATGACTAAATATGAATACGTTGCTATGTAAAATGAACGTAATAATTATTTAAAAGAGGGGTATAAATGTCAGTCACTATTTATTGATGATTCCAGCTTATCCTGTAAAGGCCATTCCATAAGTTTTAGTGTGGAATGCCCTTTCCCACTTCTTCCTGGAATCGTCATTCCCGTGGAATGATCATTCTCACTTCAAATTGTCCAACCAAACATCGCAATGGAAAGAGAAGTGGAAAATGACTTTCCATTCCTTTCCATTATCGCGTACCAAACACGCAATTAGAATGCATGGATATCAATTGTCACAATTACATGTCTATCTAAGAATAATAATGGGGATCCTTTGCATACTTTGATGGAGATAGATCCTTTTCCTAGTTGTTCCAAGAGAATCTTCAGCATTTCACTGCACTGAAGATTATCACAAAATCGTGGAATAATTTTATATATCAATCCACTTTCTTCATTTTTTACTAGTATAAATATTACCAAGTGTTGAAGTACCAATAGAGACCATCACAAGTCAATTCATCAATTCTCCTTCAAAGTTGTAACATTTCAGCTTTGCCTTCAAATATTATTATTTTTTCCTTCAATCCCTTTTTTGGAAATTAAATGGACCGCGTGACGAAATTGGCAGGACAGAATGCAGTGGTGATATTCAGCAAGAGTCCATGTTGCATGTGCCATGCTATAAAGAGATTGTTTTATGAGCTTGGAGTGAATCCAATAATTTATGAGCTTGATGAAGTGAGTAATGGAAAGGAAATGGAATGGGCTCTTAAGAGATTAGGCTGTAATCCAACTGTGCCTGCTGTTTTTATTGGTGGAAGATTTGTAGGTTCTGCTAGTGATGTTATGACTCTTCATATCAATGCTTCACTAAAGAAGATGCTCAAAGATGCTGGTGCTCTATGGCTTTAGCTACAAGTTTACTATTTTTCTTTAATTTTCTCCATGAAAAAACATTGATGAAGAAATTAGGAGATGATTGCCTTGAATGGGTAATGCATTGTAAACTTTTAATGGACAATGCAAAAATAAAAAGTTTTAACTTGTTTTGACAATGTAAATTGTTGTGTTATTTTCATCACACGTCACCTAATATATATATATATATATATATATATATATATATATATATATATATATATATATATATAATAAATTAGTTTTTGCACCATATAATTTTGGGTATTAATAGTCACTTCTTATTTACATTCCCTTTCTTGTTATTCTTCGGATTGGATCCAGAAATCCTACGATGGGGGAACGTAGTAAAATTTAAAAAAAATTTAGAGGGTGAGATATACTTTTTTAAAATAATTTTTCAGAAGAAATGTTTTTTTTCTATTTTCCCAAAAGAAGGGGAAAAAGGAATTGATGGTAATAACCAAGTTCGCTCGGAAAGTATAATTTTAAAATGAAACCTAATAAAAAACTCATTATTCATTTATTATTAAAAGAGAGGAGGATCGAACATGGGTTATAATTTTAAGTTGAAATACTGCATTAGCTGCACTGGCATTTACAAAAGAATATGTTTTTTTTTTTTGTATAGGTTGCGTGATTAAATTTTGAGAGTCCCTTTTGCAAGAGTGATCTCCAAATTGAAGTGACCTTTCAATTAGAAATGCTGATACAATGAACAAAGTCTGATGTCATTTTATTGGTCAATGGATATATTCTATAGAATAGCCGAAAAATAAAAACACAGCTTTAGATTATTCTATTGTCAGCATTAATATTCCGTCATGACTCATGCAGGTCCCATTACAAACAGTGCCCTGGCCTGCATGCAGCCCAATGCTGCTATACTAGATCCCTGCCCATATTTTTTAGGGATCCCCAATTTGTTAAAAAAATCACTTCACTTAAAAAAAAAAATTAGCACCACTATTCACGAACCCGTCGCCGACTCTATGCATTCTCCACCTCTCGGCATCTCCACTCTCCACTCACAGATTGTTATTGACTCTTGTTGATTGAAATTCCAAATTTCAGACTCGATTTCTGATTCTCTGATAGAAATTCCCAAATTGAAAATCGGCTTCATCGTTTCATTTTCTTGTGATTGTCGGACAGTGAGTCGGAGCCTCGGAGGCAGGTCACATGTGGGTCTTCATCTTGTGAATGTTGGATGATAATTGTGTTCTTGTTGATGATGTTGGAGAAAGTCGATTATGAAGATTCGATTAACGATTTCGCTTCAAAAAGTGTTAGAAGGATGACCCTTTTTAATTAAAGATCAATATTATTATTGTTAGCACACTTGAAACTTGAGTATAATTATGTTTTGACATTTTTTTTATAATTTATACTTTAAAAAAAAATCTATGGGGCCTAATTTTAGTATTTAGCACAGGGTCTCACTTTTGTTCGAGACGGGCCTGATTACAAATGTCCCAGAAACATATGGTATATATATGTGAGGATAGTGTTCATTTGCGCTCAAGTTCGGAACGTATAGAACACATGTTGATCTTAGGATTACAAAATTATTTATATCTCAACACCTATTGCGAAATATCTTAACAGGTATTGAGATAAATGGTATCAGTCATCAAATTCTTAATTTGACGGATAATAAGTATTTTGCATGTACGAAATTTTAGCACTATTTTAATGTTCCTTTGAGCACAATTAGGTTCCACAAATATATGCATTAGTCACATGGCAGTGCCGTGATGTTTTAGCAAGATACCCGATTCATTCTTCCTTCAAAGTTTTAGGAATACTGGCACAGTGGCGGAGTTTTATGAGAGCAGGAGGGGGTTACGCCCCCAAAAAATTTTAAAAATGACGAATTTTCTATAGAATTTTTTTATAAATGTTTTATTTCGGCCCCCAAGAAAATTTCAGTAAGAAATTCACCCCCCATTACAAATTCCTTACTCCGCCACTGCTAACACCAATGTTATTATTATGGAGACAAGTTGTATTGTAAGTTTGTAGCTCACGCATTGTTGATCTTCCAAAATGTTACGAAAACATATAAAATAAACAAATGTCTTTTATATATAAAATCTGGCATTTCAAAAAATATTAAAACAGCGCCCTTGGTTATGAAAATGGAACATCACCCTCGAAAGTTCTAATATGCCATAGTTACAAAAAAGTGTGTCTTGGAATCAAATTATATTTTTAAGCTCAAGCAAGCGAAGAGTAGGAAAAAGAGCTTTGGCCTTTGGGATAAGAATATGACCCCATTGATAGCCACAGCAACCTAAAGATATTACTTTTCGGACCCGGAAATCGTCTGTCTCCGTATATATACTCATTTTTGTATACATTACTCAAAATTCGTCATATGAATATTTTTTCTAATTATATATACACGTGGCGAATTCTGATTGATTGGGGGTATATAAATAAGAATATACGCCTTACTTTCAAAGATAAAAGAATATATATATATTGCAAGAAGATTTAAGAAGATGCTATACCCTAAAATCTCAAGCATTTTTCGCCGCATGCACATGTCCACAAATAGTAGTGACGCAATAAATAAATATTTGTGGTAGGCTCTACTTCTTAAAAAAGTGGAGATTCTTTTTTTTTTGGTTCACCCCGAGAGGCACCCGGTGTGCACTTACAACGTGGTAACTAATCCGGGCTCGACCTGCGGTTGGCCCGTAGCGTGACCGCTAGCGGGGGGAGGGTCTGGCCCATACTGTTCTTATACACGGAGCCCTACCACCGCGGGAAAATCCCACGAGAGTCGATGTCCACGGTGGGAGTCGAACCCTCATCAACGGTGAAGCATATGACAACTCCAACCAGTTGCCCCAGAGCTCGGGGTTAGTGGAGATTCTTTTTTGCTTATCATTTACAATCAAAAGTTATCATAATGTATAATCATTTCATAATCACAACCTTAATATATTCGGATCCATATATAACGCTTCGAAATCTTATGTTATGATTAAGATTTCAAGATATTAAAAAAAAGTTAATTTTACTTATTAATTATTAGTATCTACACATATATTGTGACACCCAGTCAGTCATTCTAAGACAGTCGAATTAAGTGTACGCTGCTCTATCTCTAATCAATACATATTTGTGTAGCCTACATTTTATTTCTCATCTATCTTATTAATACCAACATATATTGTGACACCCACAATTCCTCAAACAAGGTCGAGTCATGTGCCCACCGCTTTATTTCTGATCAATACATATCTTTATAGTCTACATTTTTCCTCTCATCTATCTTATTAGTACCAACACAAGGTCGAGTCAGGTGTCCACCGCTCCATCTCTTATAAATACATTTTTAATACCTTGATTTTGATTTTAACTTGGATGGATCGTATAGCAAAATTAATTGGCATCACAAAAGGCAGTAGTGATATATAGTAAGAGTTGATGTTGTATGTGCCATGCAATAAAGAGATTGTTCTATGAACAAGGTGTGAGCCTTATGAACAGCAGTGAAGCCAGGAATTTGTCATAGGAGTAATTTCTTATTGAAATTTTTTAGGGGGGCAAAATACAACATTTATAAGAAAATATCACAAAAAAAAAATTCTCATAAAAAATTCGTCATTTCTGAAATATTGGGGGCGCTCTCCCCGCCCCGCCCCTTAATAGCTCCGCCATGATACATGAACTTGATGAGGACAAAAGAGGAAAAGAAATGGAATGGGGCTCTTCTTGTAAGACTAGGTTGTAATAATAATCCTTCAGTCCCAGCTGTTTTCATTGATGGGAAATTTGTTGGTTCTGCTAATACTGTTATGACTCTTCATGTTAATGGTTCATCAAGGAAGATGCTCAAAGATGCTGGTGCTTTATGGCTTTAGTAGTACCATGTTTTTGTTAAAAACAATATGATCAAATGATCTAATTAAGGTTTTACTTAATTAATTGAACCAAAGAAACCTTAAGTTTCTGCCTTTTTATGCTACACAATTTCTTGAGAGGCAATATGTATATAGAGTTTTGCAATAAGCATATATTTATGTGAACTTTTCTCTAGTTTTTGTTCAACTTTCCTATCCAATTTTCTCTCAATTAGCAGGTTTTTGGTTGGTTTAGGATCATATTTCTCCATTCTCTTTCTCACCTACTATCGCAATGGCGGATTTAGAACTTATGCAATGGGACGTGATATAAGAAAAAATATATTCTAGTATACATTTTTAAAATAAAAAATAAATGGGGGAGATGCAAATTTTTAAAGAGTTTCTCTGAAAAATAAAAATTTCCCTTTTAGAAAATGCTGGATGCGGCAGCCACTCCCGCCTCTTAGATCCATCATTGCTCTATCTGATGTGTAAATAACTATTATATATTTCACTTGCCTTTTTAGAATTTCACTATTTCCTTTTAAGTTATAGATCGTGTAAAAAAAAAAAAATAGGTGGCAGCTTGTTAAAAGTTATAATTAGGTTGTAATAATTCTGTTGTGGCTAGCATACACTCTGTGTATGTGGGTCTGAGAGTGTAACTCGTGAGTTAGGCAATACCCAGATCAACTGTTGGGTAACTCTAGTCCAAAATGAAGATTTCAAAGTGACCATAATGCTTACTACTGTTAAGTAAGTATAATTTTGGTGATCTATAAAGCTACTGATCTTATACTTAGAAACCGTTCTTACTATGTGAACAAATATCCCAAAGTGACATGAGAGTTGGGCATGTGAGTGAATGTTGCTAGGCCCATAAATCAACCTCTCGGCCCTATGGACACAAGGTGTGACAGATACCTTCCTTAATTAATATGTCACTTCACTTTTTATTTGAACCATGAATATCTTAATTTATTAGTTAGTTAACATTCTATTTTGTGAATTACTAATTTAAGAGCTTCCTAAGTTTTTCTTCTATTGATTCTGCTTTTTCTTTTTTCCTAATTCAAACTTAAATAATGACACTTTAGTTAGGAAGTAAAATTGGAAGAAATTATATTTAAGTTGGATTAGGGATCTTGATGAAAAATGATCATTTAAGCAGTGGCAGACGACCAATGGATACCATATTTTCCTACATATTTATTTGTTGAAAATTGAAAAAAAAAAATGCATTTTTCTTGAAGAGGAATATAAAGGAGGAAGGTGGCAAAAAACTGGCACAGAAGGATCACTCTTGATAAGGTCTCTTAATATTATATTTTTGCCATAATCTAAAAAAGGAAAGTTAGAAACTTACCAATAAACTATGGTGGATATGAATATGTTAAATGTGCTTTTCTATTAGAAATTTTACGTATTTTATTATAATTAATTATTAGTATAACTAGAAATGATTTGCAATAAAACTTTATTTGACTACCTAAAAATTGTATGAACTGCATATGAATGTCATGTCTATGAAAATGAATGTTTATGTATCACTAATTAGTTTTCACATAAATTTATAGTAATTTTAGTTGAATGAAAAACATTTCTAATTAGGTTTGTATGTAATAAAGCCAGTCACAGTGGAGTTCATCACTCATTTTTCATTAATAAAAACTAAAAATAAATAAACAAATAAGTGGGGTCTTGGAGCTGTTGCTGTCGAAAGGAGCTATTTAACAATGCCCCAACCAATTATCTACTCATGAAAGAAGCACATGGGAAGTACAAATCAAAAAAGCTATAATAAGGTTAGGAAATTTATAAAATCATATAGAATGTTTGATTACAATTGTTCTTTACGTGTTTTCATACTTTTATAATATTTTATAATTACTTCATTCGCGATAGTACTTGATACATTACTTACATCAACAAAATGCTCCAATATTCACTCATTCTTTACATAACGAAATATTATCGACATTTACTCCTTCATTGATAAGTCACGGAATTCATCAACAAAAATAGAAAACAAGACTCTGAATATTACAAGGCCATGTATCCTAATTAGAGTGGGGTCCAGCAGCTTGTCCATTGTACTCTTGGCTACAACTATTGGCCCATGACTGTATTTGTATTGGTTTTGAATTTAAAGACACTTTTTACTTTTGAGTCGACTTCATAGAAGGAAAAATTTAATCATATGACCGTCATTGTGCACTGGTTCCACATGTCTCTTACGTGAATTGAGTGAGACATACTTGTTGATGTGGGCTCTTCTCAATTCATGTGAGGGATTGTGAAGGAGTATTACTATGATTATTTTTTTTGGGGGCTAATGAGTGTTTCTTGACAATAGAGATTAATCTCTTTCAAGGTCCAGAAAGCAAATGTAAATCCCTTCTGGCTTCATTTGCAAGAGTTGAGGTTGAATCCTCAACTACATGCTTAAGTGGGGAAATTCATTATTACTCATTTTGACCCAAGTCTTTATTGGGATAATATTTGCGAATTTTGTAGAATCTATTAAAGTTTGCTTAAAAAATAATTAAGTAAACAGAAAACACCTCATATCACACATAGATGGATTATCCGCAAGGGTAGCCCAATTGGTTCGGGGGTGGCAGATTGTGTAAGAGGGCGTATGTTCGAATCTTGACAGCCGCAGTATGAAAGTTTCAACCTCCAATGTGGGGGTGGCTTCTTGCGGTGGGCTAAGACAAGGCCTCCCACCAATCGAGCCACTAGGTCACCTTGATTTACATCTTCCACAATTAATGTCGGATCGGGAAGTGGGAGCTCTGTGGACGTGGGTATCGTTTTTTTGTGTAGGAGACATAGATGGATTGAAAAAGGAAAGAATTGGGATATTAATTAACCTGCACATGATGAAACTTCCCTACTATCCTAAGAGCAAAGTTTATTTTAGTTACTACAACAAAAAAATTGTTCAATATATGTAGTGAAAAGTTAAAGTCTTAAAGGCCGGTTATACTTATACATGCTCCCCTTGTTATCGAGATATTTTTCTGCAATGGCAGCATGAGTTGCTGCACCTATTGGAAGTACATCTTCATCGATCATGAAATGTGGTGAATGCCCGCTGTGGATCGAACCTAAAGTCTTATTCATGATTCCAATGTAGTAGAATCCGGCCGGAATCACCTGAGAATAGAACGTGAAATCCTCGGCACCCATGACCGGTTCGACAACCTTAAAGTTGTTAGGACCAATGAGTTCAGTAGCCACTTCCTTCATGTGTTTATACATGTGTTCTTGATTCACCATTGGAGGATAAATCGCGTCCTTGTTTTCGAAGAAATCAATTGTTCCTGAACACCGGTAAACACTAGCTTGTTGTGATATTACCTGTTACAGATTATATGTCAGGCTTCGATCCCTGATCATTTTAAGGTAACGGAATTATATAAACGAAAATTCTTGAATTTTAGGTATAACGAACCTCCTTAATTCTTGTCATGATTTGATAGAAGCTTGTGTTAGAGAAAGCCCTGAATGTGCCACAAAGAGTTACCGTATTTGGTATGGCATCTAGATCATCTCCAGCATTGAATGAAGTCACTGAAACCACCTGGAAATCAAAGTCGTATAAAGAAACTTATTAGTAACGGTTTGAAATCATTTGTCACGTTCTTTATTCTACCTTCTGTCCATTCATAAAAAAATCGTCATGTATCATGTTTTCTCCCCTTAGGCTTCCTACTATCCATCATGTGATAGTTTGATAATGATCATGGGACACTAGACAGGATAAAGTATAAGACAATAGATTTAGACTTATTCTCTGTCCCACCTTCCGTCTCATTCATAAAAAAAACGTCATGTGTCCTACTTTCTCTCCTTAGGTTTCCTAAGGTATATTATGTGACACAGTTTGATAATGATGGGACACTATATGAGATAAAGTATGGACAACAGAACAAAGAGACCTTGGAGAATTTTCATGCGAGATATTTGGATAACAATTCGCTCCAAACTCAATGCTAGATTTCCTTTTTAAGATTTGCATCTCCACTTAAAAATAATTCAACTTTTTACGAAATCCAAGATAAAAATCTCAACGCATACTCTATCCCAACTTGTGTAACGAGAGAACAAGACGGATGATGCTAAGTTGAAAGAAAATTTCAGGTATTGTTAGCAGATATGCACCTGAGAATCCAAAGGATCTGCTTCACGAGAAACAATACTTTGCAAGCTAATGACAGCAACTGAGGCAGCAAGAACATGATCCACAGATCGGTGGGGAGCGTTGCCTCGGCCCTCTTTGCCGCTGATTATTGCCTTGAAAAAGCCACAGCCGGCAAGCAAAGGACCAGCTCTCGATCCAATTACACCAGTAGGATGCTGATGCGATACATGGACCGCAAAAATGGCCTCGACATCTTCTATAGCACCATCTCCTATCATCCTTTTTGCTCCATTTCCAGCTTCCTCTGCTGGCTGAAATATCAGTATCACTGTCCCCTATAACAACAAATTAAAAGCATTATTTCCAGTTTTAAACGCGATATAAATTTCATTTTAGACGCGCTAATAGGGAAAGCAATCTTAAATTAGTACGAATTTGAAGAGACTAACATTATCTTTAAAAAACATATGTAACATCATCAAAAAAGCGAAAAGACTACCTAACTTATAATTGTATTTTTAGGAACATGAATGACAATATATACTGACCTCTCATAAAGGAAAACAAAGAATTCTTGAATGCAAAAGTTGGATAGTACACTCAAGTTGTTGTCTATCAAGATTAACAATCTTTTAAATATTAAAGAAAATGAAAGAAAATAGATAAATAAGTTAAGTTTCATATTTTTGTACCCTGACTTTATTAAATATTTTAATGTACATTAAATTTTAAATGTTTCAAATGACCTCTGTCCTTTGCCCGTAAAGAATGTTGTCTTAGAATTAAAAAAACTAAGACAAATGTTAAAAAATTAGGAAGAGGAGAATAAAATATTAAACCACGTTAAAGAAACTTTGTTTTATTTTATTATGATAATAGCAGCATATTATAAGGTTCTTAACAAAAGATTCCAGAAGAATATTGTTTTTATAGATTATTGCTATAACGTTGATCGTACCCTCTACAGTGCCAAAAGGGCCACAATTTTCTAGGGAAAAAGGTGACAAAAAGTTTTGCAGTAATAATACAATATAAAATAGTCCCAAGATTCTCATAAATTTTTAATTTTCAAAAGAACAATTCATCTCCAATGAAGGCTTAGCCCGCCATTATAAGAAGGAATAATGATATATTGATTTCTCTATGTGCCTAATAATTATTCATCCACAAATAACCCAGTGCAACTTGCTTCAACAATACTGGTTCACTTCAGAATTGAATGTCTACTTTTTCTATTCACTAATAGAATAGAGGAGTATCGCGATAAATGTGGGAAAAAAAATGAGGAAAACAGGAGAAAATTGCGAAACCTGCAAATGTTGTTCGCGAGCCTTGAGAATTCTTGCAGCACCAAGGAGCATAGCCACATGAGCATCATGGCCACAAGCATGCATTTTACCAGCATTTCTGCTCTTATGCTCCCATTCAACAGCTTCCTAAAAAGGGAAAAATCTCCACTTTTTAATAATTTTTTACTTCTCTTGTGATCTAAAAGTAAAAATAAATAAAGAAGACTTGAGAATTTGTTAACCATTTTAGCTAAGGCGAGCACTTTAAAAGGGGAACAAGACAGAGACAATTATGTAACCATGGTCCCCTTTTACAACTAGCCCTAACCCTTTAAAATATTACCATAAGAAAATATAATAGGTAGTTGTGTACTTGATATTGGCTCAAATTTCCCGGGAATTATAACATAGTGTCATTATGAAGTTTTTGAGCGCCCGAAGGGGAAGAGCGGAGAGTACCCTAGATATGGAAGATTGAAGCATGCCTCATGCCTGGGGAGGGAAGATAAGGCTCATAAGGAGGAGAAATTATTTGCTCCATTATGGAGAGATATAAGAATCGAACACGGGACCTCCGACCCGTGTTCGGATAGCCTTACCACTTGGGCTACCCGATTCCCATGTCATTATGAAGTTAGTACTCAAAAGTGTACTTATAACTTCGCAAAATTTATAACAGAGTGTCATTTATTAAAAATTTACACACATTATACATATCAAAATTCTGCGAGAACTATAATAGAGTATCGTTATGAAAAGTTAACACGAGTGCTGTGAGAATCTAGAAAGGGGAGGAAGGAATCAAAAAAATTTAGTGTATTTTCTTTTGAAAACAATGTATGAACAGACTCTGGTGCACTACTCCCAGATGAGAGACTAGGAACTTTTTATTCCATGAGAACAGAGCATAGTTTAGAAGTTAAATATTTTCGAAATTTAATATCCACTTTTCTATAGGTATGTGTATAACATGACAGTAGTAAAATTAAATATAAATTTTTTTGTTCATTTTGTATAGAAAATATACTTAACAGAATAAAATTACCTGTATAGGAAGAGCATCCATGTCAGCTCTGAGAGCAACAAAAGGAGGACCGCCGGTGCCGATCACCGCCCTGATCCCAGTTTTAGCTAACGGAAACCTAAAACCGATGTCCATTTTCGTCAATTCATGACGAATGAGTCGACTAGTTTCGTATTCTTCGAAAGCAAGCTCTGGATTCGCGTGAATTCTCCTCCTAACCGAACTAATCCACCGAATATTTTCTGGCTTTTTGGCTATCCTCATGATTTCTTCCGAACATTCCTTATTCCAAACAAAACAATCCGATGAATAAGAAGAAACCGGCGATGGCGGCTGGATCAACGGAGAAGATGTCTGATTTTTGAATTTCTTTTTAATAATCTCTGTTTTCGGATTTTTTGTTTCCAATTCCAAATAAGATATTTCGTGATCAGGAAACCACGAATCTACTTTTGCTATTATTGATAATGAATCCATCATCATGCAAAAATAAATAAATAATAAGAAATTAATCCAGTAGTTCCCCATATATATTAATTTTTAGTCACTAAACGGTCCCTAAATAGCTATTTTTTCTGCTTTTAAGAGTGAAAGGGGTGTGGTGATATAGGGAGGGTTGAGTAGTAGTTGAAGAAGTGAATTATAATTGGGGAAGATGGATGTAGGAAGAAAGAGAAGAGTTTTTTTTCTAGGGAGCCATGGGATGGGTGAAAATGTATGTCCATATTTCTGTAGTCAATCGTCCAATTAATTAAAATTTGTTATGTGAATATTTTTTTAATTATATATACAAATAGTGAATTGTGATTGATTAAGTATAAAAATATATACATACATATTACATACTCCCTCCATTCCTAAATATAAGACTCTTTAGACAATTTGAGAAAATTAAGGAAGTTGTCCATTCCACTTAAACTTCCAATACTACCCCCATCCTCCCTCTCTTTCTCTCTCACTTCTATATTATAAAGAAAGGAAAATGTTGAGGGTATAATTGAAATGAATTGTTGACACCTAACAAAAGAATCTTACACGACAATTAATTTGGACTCCTAAATTTCTCCTAAACGACAATTAATAAGGAATGGAGGGAGTATTATTTATTGCCCTGGTGAGAGAGTCCAAAAAAAGGAGAGAGGAAGACTTGATTTCCCCATATATGTCACGTGTTAGAATTGGATGAGACTTTTTTTTTTTTGCTGAATAAATTTTGTTCCCATTAATCACAAATAGCCGAGGCCATTACAATCAACAGAAAATCTGAAAATACAGAAAGTAAAGGTTATACAATGATTTTTAAAAAAATCACGATAATGGGACAAAGACACATCCAAGAAAACTTGGATGGTTAGGAAAAACAACTAGAAAAACTAGACAACTAAACAAATACATAATCTTCTTCTTCAAAGATCTTCATCGCCATTCTCGAACCACGCGGACAGGGAGAATATCACTTTCAACATCTTCCTTAGGGTCGACAATTTATAGGGACCATGGGCGTATCAACCGTCCCTACAAATTGTCTCTGGGAAGATGTAGAAAGTTGATAAAGCGCCGGATCAAGTCCGGGTTGAAAGTATCCTCCTAGAAAAATAGAAAAAAAATCTAGATCTGTGAAGATCTGAGACTCATCTAACCACTGTGTCTTGAATCTTGAAGAAAAAAACTCTGAAAAAGGTTTCATATGATTCGTAGTACAAAATAGAGTAATATAAACGGAACAAAAGGACCAAGATTTGACCATTGGCCGGAGCCAATGGCCAAATCTGGCCAGCAGCAGGAGGGAGAGGAAACGCAGGGAAGAAAAAGGGAAGAGAGAGAAGAGAGAGAAAAGGGGAAGAAAAAAAAGAGCACTTTTAATTGGATGAGACTTAGTAATGGCTTTTTCCCACTTTGTAGGCAGTAAGAGTAGGGGTTCCACCATTATGGCTTTAAAAGACGTTTGTTATTAATAACTAAAAATCACGCGGCTCCCGTTCGAAACAAATTTAGCAGGTATTCCTGTATAGGTAGGACAGATGTTCAATACAACTGCTGTGCGAGTATTTAAAAATTATAATAAGTATTTATTAAAATAAATTAACTGTCAAATTTTTATCCGACAATCAAAATGTATTTCATATTTGCAAAAAACTTGGGGGCATTTTGAATTTGAGTTGGACAATTTAAAAATAGATTGCAGTTTGAAAATTGAACTGACCACACTTTTTATTTTGGAAATTTCTATTGTGGACCGTTTTATGTTCTTTGGTGAAATAGAAGTTATATATAAATTTAGCTCGTAGGATAAGGAATAAAGTTATTACAATTAGGTTTAGATATCAAAAATAATCCTACCAAAAGTAGCATCACGGACCTCCCCTGCCACTAAGTGGCTAACGAAAAGGGGGTAGAGAGTCGAAAATAACAACATCAGAGAATGCTAAGAGTCTTCCAGCTTTAGCAACACCATCAGCACATGCGTTGGCCTCCCTGTAAATATGTGAAATATTAGTATCCGTTTATGTTCTCGCACATGGATATGGTGGTTCATAATTCTTTAAGATAAGGAGAGATAATTCTTTTGAATTATTGCTTGCCTATCTCCTTATCCTGAAATGATAAAAGACAATTTTAAAACACAAAATTCATTGAACTACTTACATAACATAATTATCATGTTAATTTTACGGACTTGTTATCGTAAAGTTACTAGTGGAGAGTAAATTTATACTGTTTTATCATATTTATTATATATAAATCCCTATTGAATGATTGTCATGATGGTAAATTTGGATTATAGTCAGATTGATATTGGGAGACCAATCTACCAAAAAGATTTGAAACTTGTCGAAATGAAATTGAATTTTTTTACTATATTCTTTTAAGGTTAATTTCAAAAAGTCTGTAAAATTAATGATGGATTTCAATCAGATATCTAAACATTTAAGTTTTCAATTGGGTACTTGTATTAAAATTTCATCCAAATCATTTTAACGGTGGTGTAAAATTGGGGATGATAAGGAGGTAGTGACTTAGTATGCAGGTCACGATCTTGATCCTCATCTTCATCTCTGGCACGACCCCATCCTTGTCCCAAAAAAAAAGGATTTTGATCATCTGTTAAAAAAAAAGGGGATGTTGTATATCGAAGGAGGAGGAGGTTGGGACTGGGGAATAAGATCTTTTAGGATTTTGATCTAATTGGGGAGTTTTATACAATTTTGGTTGGAGAATTTTCGGGTAATAATGCAATTTTATATTTAAAGAACACCAATTGTCCGTTAATTGTTTGATGGAATTTTAATTTTGGTATTTAATTGAAAATATTAAAGACTTAGGTACCTGGTTAAAATAATAATTCTAAGGCAACAAAAAATACAATAATTAAGTATAATTATTGATCTTTTAGTGCACTGTACAGTAAAATTATTATATATAAAGTAATATCATTTAATCAAAGTCAATTTATGAGTTTGGACTAACATCGCTCTACATGAGACCTGAGACATGAATGTCTAGAACCGTTGAACATGAGACATGTTTTCTATTTGTGAAATAAGATAATATATAAATAAAACTCACTAGCCCGTAGGGTAGGGAATAAAATTGTTAAAGACCGGCCTATCCTGTGATATCTCACATTCATACCCCGCCACTTCTTGGCTCACAGAGTGGGTATGGATTGAGGTATCCCGAATAGTCCTAACAAAAAACTCCCCGCATCTCCTCCACTAGGTGACTCACAAAATGGGGTAAAGAGTGAAAAATAACATCGGAGGATGAAGACTGTCTTCCATATTTGGTAAGGCCATCTGTACAAGAATTGACCTCCCGGTATACATGGGAGATGTTAGTCTCTGATATCAGATTGAGTAGATCCCTGCAGTTAGAAATTAGAAAAGATAAGGGGTGAGTAGTAATATCATAATGGAGAATAAGATCAATCACCACTTTTGTATTCATTTCTATAGCTAATTTATGAGTATCTATGCTGATAGCTAAGCTGAGCCCATCTTTAAAAATCCAAAGCTCAGCCACATTATTGGTACAGATACTTAAATTCTTGTAGAATCCCGCTATCCATTCCCCACTATTATCTCTTATTAAACCACCGCTGCCCTCACGACCAAGTTATCAACAGACGAACCATTTACGTTAAGCTTTCTCCATCCAATTGACGGTTTCTTCCAGGAGACAGATTTGTCTGGATTTCTAGGTCCGTGATTCTGGCCAATCAATCTAATCGATCACGTTCCCATGCAAGTATTTCGTAGCGACTAGATCTCCATAGAATCCATTTTACTAACAAGATTCTCTTAATCTAATTAAGAGATGAACACATCAACAAATTTGTGGATATGAATATTTGCAACTCATTTTCAGACATATGTTCAAAGTTCATCCAAGTCCAACCTATGAATTTTTTCCAGCTTAGAACTCAGGGACGAAGCCAGTATTTTAAGGTTGAGGGTAAAAAATTGCAATAGTATGCCGAACTACATATAAAAATTACAAAAAAAAATGTTAGGAGCGAAATTGATTAAATATTTCGAACTGCATATAAAATCTACTAATGGCGACTGCCCACTCGGCCCCATTGTCTTCGTCGCTGTTAGAACTTATCAATCAATAGTTCATCCTATAACCAAAAATTTGTGCAAATAAAGAATTTAATTATAGAAACTAGTGTATATATACAGTAGCTCAATTAGGGATGGTAATTTGATCCGTGATCTGTTGACCCACTCTGCCCCAACGTCTTTTGGAGCAGATCCGCTCTGTCCCGTATAGAAAACGGAGCAGATCTGCTCCGCCCCGCTAACGGGGCAAATCGGATTTGGTATTTGTGTCTGCTCCGCCCCGCCCCGTTTTGCCCCATATATATTATATTATTATAATATTATTATTATTAGGCCTAATTATGTTTAATTTTCATTTTAATATACTATTTGTACTTGTTTGAATATTGATTTAGTATAAAATTTATTAATTATACTTGTTGGAGGCTCTATTTTTATGAATTAAAAAAAATAATGATTTTTATGGTAAAATTAATGATTTTTTTTAAAAAAAAATAGGACTGGGCTGGGCGGATCGGAGCGGATCAGATCTGCCCCGTGCGGAGCGGATCGCGGAGCATAAAATTTTGATCCGGGGCAGATCACGGAGCGGATCGGAGCGAAGGTTGGACAGTGCGGAGCAGATCAGATCATACAGATATCCGACATGGTCAGTCCCATTGCCATCCCTAAGCTCAATCAATTAGAAGTGTTTCTTGGCTACAAGGTTAAAAAAAATTAATAATAGTTAAGTGATACTAGCTTAATTGATAATACATTAATCCCCAAACTTTATCGGATGGTAGTTGGCCCAGTGGGGCGCCTGCCTGCCCGCCCGCAACCTCGGTTGCGGGTTCGATACCCACCTCCCCCTGTGAGGTTTAATAAACTGCCCTTTATGGGCTTCCTGTGGGGCTGCCTCCCCCTGTGAGGTAAAAAAAAAAAATCCCCAAACTTTAGGATAATGTTATAGATTTCAGACATATGAAAAGCTACTAATATTATCAATTTACCAGATTTTCTGTCAGCGTCCTAATATTAATTCCTAACTGTTGGTCATAGATACCGGAAATGGAAAAAGTTTTTGTGGAAAAAATCGTCATATTGCAACTTTTTTTTTTTTTGAGCGCCCGAGGCGATAGCTTGAAGGAGAAGAGCGGAGAGACTCCTGAGACAGGGAAGATTGAAGCATCGCTCCATGCCCAGGGAGAGTAGATAAGCGCTCATAAGGGAGGAGAATTATTTGCCCCATTATGGGGAGATATAGGAATCGAACACGGGACCTCCGCCCCGTGTTCGGGTAGCCTTACCACTTGGGCTACCCGATTCCCATGTCATATTGCAACTTACAATTTTCTTTTTTTATATGTTATTAAAAATTAGATATTTTCTTGGGGTCATTATCCACCATGAAACACATGCATAAAAAAAAAATAGGCGGAAAAAAGTTGACCATGAAGATGTTCCTAGATTCTCTACATAAGGGGCAAGAGAAACAAAGAAGAACGCAAAGTACATACTACTTGTGAAGTGTTTAAAAAGGATAAGAGTCTACTTGGATTGAAATTGAAAGAAAACAATTTTTTAATAGAAGAAAAAAAATACGTTGAAATGGTATCTTCTATTTGTTTTTTTTTTTTTTTTTGAAAAGAAAATATCACTGTTGTAGCTTTCTTGACCGGTCTTGTTATGATACTGATGAGTGTTTTCAATAGCACCGTACTAATAAATTTTAATTGTTAAATTCTATCTAATAACATTAATAGCTATTATGTCAATTTTAATCTCAATATTCAAAGCAAACAATACGATATCTGAAAATCTATTAGTATGGTGCTAAAGAATATTGTTCAACAACTTAAACTTTAACCTTTGGTTGCAACCGAATTTTTTTTGTTTTTTCAATTTAACAATTGAAAAACTATTTGTACGGTGCTAAAGAAAATAACTTTCAACATTTTAACTAAAAAGCCTTTGTTGCAACGGTCATTCCAAACTACTTTTTCTGGGTTAATTGCACTTTACTACAATTAAATTTGGGATTATCACTTTACCCCATAAAATTTCAATTAATGCACTGGGGTTCATTTTGTTAAATTTCCATTAAAAATGGAAGCAAAATGACTTTGTCGTCGGTCTTCTACATACTTTTTCATTTCATTACCATCAAATTGATGCATTTTTCAATAGTCATATATCTATTTTCTTTGAATGTTTTTTATCATCATGCGGCGTAATCCATATCGTCTGCTCTCATGCGACAGAATCTAGTGATATCATGTCGCATGAGGATTAAACTCATAAAACAAAATAGATATGAGACTAAAATTGTGAAAATAGAATAGGGACTAATTTACAACTATAAACATAATTTGGGGACAATTTTTTAACGTTACTCTCTACGGTGTATTGGCATTTAAGATTATAGTAGTTAGAGTTTCTAAAAAACAGAAGGTGAAAGAGACTAAAGAAAAAAAAAGTATTTATTGAAGCTTTTTAATTTTATTTTTCTTACTCTGAAAATTTTTAATTAAAAAAGACGATTAAGTTAATTTATTTATTGAATGACTAAATTAGAAAAAAAAAATGCCTCAATTTGATAATAGTGAAACACAATAATGTACACAAGAGCAATAAAATTATTTAGTTGTAATTTTTCACAGAACCTCTAATATATTAATTAAAATTTTTTTTTTTTTTTGCTAAGTAAAATTTATATTAATTAAAACTTTATGGATAAAGTACTACTTCCATAACTTATGGTAGTAAGTGCAATTAACCTTTTTTGGGGGCTGTTTCACTTTAAGAATGAGTAGGTAGTGTGATGCTATGCAAAAGACGAAAGTAGGGTGGGTGTATGGTAACTTTATGAAATATAGTACTAATCCATCTAAAGTTAAATATTCGTATATATATATATTGAGATATTTTCAACAACAAATATCAATTTTTTACTTTGTTGAGGGACTTTGAATTGATCCACAACTTACCCCTTTTCCTGTAATAAAATGACGAATTTATGTCATTCCCAGTGTTTGTGGGGCCGCAATGTGATACATGGATGTGATAGCATTCACAATCATCTATTTGGCAACTGAGCTCACTTATAAGATTATCATGTGTACTTAGACTTATGTTATATAACACTTCATATTTCTTTACTTATCCACAGGGATGGGGTATCACATTCACCTCTCCTTAAGGCCCTAGTGTCCTCGTAGGTGCCCCAAACATACTTAGTCCAAGACCAACCAGGTGTATAGGATTCTATAGGCGGCTCTCACCCCTTATGCTGTAGCACTTAGTTCTCACACTTCCGCCTGGTCACCACGCTCTAATACCTCAAAATGTCACGTCTCGAGCTCGCGAGCCCACAACACGATACATGGGCCTGACAGCACCACAACCATTTACTTGACAGCCGAACTCGCTATACTAAAATAGATATCCATAGATAATAGTAAATTCTTAGGTCCATGCTTATATATCACTCAAACATTTCATTTTTATCCCATATGGGAATGGGTTTACATTCAATTCCCATTAAGGCCCTAGCGTCCTTGTTAGGCGCTTAGACATACTTAGCCTCAGGACCAACCAAGTGTGTAGGATTCTAGAGGTAGCTCCCACCTAGTACGGCGTAGCACTTAGCTCATACACGTCTGCGTGGTTACCGTGCTCTTTTACCATAAAACGTCACGCCCTGTATCCGTGAGCGCAACTATATGGACCTGGTAGCACCCATATCTACCTACTTGGCAACCGATCTCGCTATACCAAAATGGATATCCTAGAATGATTATGGATACTTAGTCCCATGTTATATAACACTTCATCTTTCTTTATCCCGTTTGAAATGGAATATCACAATTCCACTAATAGATGGTTATACTAGCAATCCTCTTCTATTAATAAAAAATGAGGTAGGAAGTTACTTAGGGTTAGTTTGACCCTCCTAAATCTTGGGGTGAAATTAAAGTGGAAGATTTAATTTTAGATAGAAAATAATAATTGTTCTCCCAAAATAACTAAGGATATGTATAGTTAGATAAACTTGTGCATACAAATTACAATCAGTCAATCACAGTTAGACCTGCAAATGGATACGGGACTGTCTATTCCGAATCCATATCCGTTTGTAACTGTTTATATCGAATCCGAATTCAGATCCTAACGGATCCGGATATGATAAAATCCATTTCAAAAAGTTCAATTCTCCTATTTTTGACCTTTCTATCTAAGGCTCACGACTATGATGAAAAGAGAATGGAACGACGGAAGGACTGTGTTTATAACTTTTATTCATATACTTTTATATGTGAGGATAAAATTAGGGTAACAATCTAGAGTTAGATGTGAACTGATCCAAAGATTAAAAAAAAAATCTTTTATATATAATAATATTTATGTATTTATTTACCATATATATATGCATAAACGGATTCAGGTCTAACGGATTCGGATTTTTATGTTTCAAACCCGTAACCATTTTATTACTCATATACGGATTCGAATGCGAGTATATGGGTTTGAAGTTCTTACCAAATCCTAAAATAAAAATTCGGATTCGAGTCGAATACGGGTCTAAACCCGACCCGTTTGCAGGCCTAATCACAGTCATATGATTTGAATATTTTATTATATATCTTTTAATACACTCTCTAATAAATTATTAATGATAGTGTTTTATGGGGAATGATGTGATTAATCTAAGTCCACAAATTCACTATGAGTCAGTGATATTGTTACATGTAAAGTAATATTATTAGTGTATTAAAAAATATATTAAAGATGTACTTGAAGATTCAAAGTCCACTCGTTTCAGGTTCATTTGAAGCTTTAAAATTCTCAGAAAATTTATTATCAGGAGATAGGTTTCAAATTCATCATCATCCAGACTTCTATCACGACATGTACAAAAGGAAAGCAAATTAAACACCAACAATCCTTTGACAATAAAGAAACTTCTTCTCTTTCGTTATATTAGAGAAAGAGTTTGGGAACTTTTCAGGTTGTAATGGCCTCGGCTATTTTATTATTAATGGGTAATTTTTTATTCATCAAAAAAAAAAAAATTTCTTCAATGCTGTAATTTAAAAAATCAATTGTCAAATCTTAGTAATTTTAAACAAAGGAAATGATTCTTCTTGTACTGTATAGCAAAGGGGAAAATATGGAAGAAAACACCTAATGAACAACCCCTTTGGCAAGAGAGAAATCTGTGGAAATGCATGGAAAAGGGAAAAAATGAAAAAGAATACTCCATCCAAATTAAGCAAGCAACTAGTTGAATTTCATGGAAGAGTGCAAACAAATGAAGAAGCTCCAACCACTATTTTTTTTTCTATAACATGAAGACAAAATATGAATTAAATTCAAAATATTATCATTGGCATTTTGACAACTTTCATTAAAAAAATTCTTTGTTTTTTTGCTTTGGTTTGTTTGTTATTGTCAAATTTTGATTTCTTATCTCCTAAACTACAAAGAAGATATTCAACTTGATTTCTGATCCTTTTTATTGGTATTTAAGTATTTGATTTGATTAATTCGGTTGATTTTTTTTTTTATTTTTTTTTTGCACTTTAACTCACTTAGTAGAAATTCTTACTAAACATATTACATAATGTCATATTTATGCACTTGGCAAGATTAGATCTCTCAAGCACTCTCAACCTTTGATAATAAAAAAAACCCCAACTACTACTTTTAATAGTGTCTCATTAGCCACCTGATTTCTGATCTTCTAAACTGCGAAAAAGAAATTAGAACACTAAAATTATTAGCTATACTAGTAAAAATAAATAAAAATGATTGTTTTAATGACGAGGTCAACAGTACAAAAATTGACAGTTAGTATAGATAATTTAAAGAAGGTCGTGATTGTCAAGTATTTACTTGCTTGCTATCTGTTAGATCACGGATTTTAACCCCTGAAAACAGCATATTTATGAAAATAAAGGTAAGATTGTGTATATCGGAACCTTCATCAAACTCTACTAATTCGTGAGTCTTTTGCACTATGTATGTCGTTTAGTATAGAGACTTTGAACTGGATTAGTTTCATGAGGCCAAACCGCCAAGTGTTAGGCTGGGACTACGTGGACGGCGTTCAGTTGACCAACTATCACCAAAGCTAAAAGTCCCATTACGGAATTGCAATTTGACTAATTTAGCACCCAAAAAGATTCATAAAAAACAAAAACAAAAAATTACCACCCAAAAACAAAAGAAACCCACAAAATTTGGAAATCTAAAAAAATAAAATCAGATATTTCCATTCAAAGTTTGATTTTAATTAGGGATGGCAATGGGGCGGGTGAATTGGATATCCGGATCGGTCCAACCCGATTGGATTGGGGTGAGGTTGGGGTTGGGATTGGGGATGAATTTGACCCCGCTAGCGGAGGCGAGGCTGGAGGCGGGTGAAATAATATCCCCGCCCCCATCCTGACCCGACCCATCCCGCCTCGTATTGCCTATCTAAAATACTAAATAGAAATAGCATAAAATGAAATAGACGTCTAATTTGGAGAAGATCGCGTGAATCAAATTCTTTCCGGGACTCCTCCTCCTAAAATATATGGTGAGGTTGAATCTCCTAATAGTATTAAGAAAGTTAAGAAGTCTTACATTAATTTGTTTAATGAGTACAAATCAAAAATGAGAAGCAACCAAATAGACAAACAAGTTTTTTGATTTCTCAATCTTTGGTTCTTGGGAAGAGGTCACATGTCTTGCAAAGTGATCTATATTATGTTGTTGGACAGTAAATGAGCGGTGTCTACAAACTAGTATCATCTAGTAAGCAAACTAGTATAAATTTAGATTATTTTGTTTCATTTCACAGACATTAAATATTTTATTTTACAATTCTATATCATTTTTTCAAGGTTTTATTTGGAAATTTTTGTTAAAAAAAATCACTATTTTTTCTAGTCGATGTTGAGCCTCTACTGGGACGAAAGTGAAAATTTGGGGAAAAAATTCCCCGCTTTTCCCCATTTGAGGGTGGGCCTCCACCTGAGTTGGGGATGGGATGCCCATCCATCCCCAGTTATGAAGCTGAGGCGGAAATGAGGATACGATGGAAGAGACGGGAATAGGATTGAAGATCATGGTATCCGCCCGTTCCCGGCTCTATTGTCATTCCTAATTTTAATCCTTATTTCAAAAAGTATTTAATTCATCTAGAATTGAAGGTAATAACGAATTGAATGGTCTCTTAAAGATGGGAATCGGGTAGCCCAAGTGGTAAGGCTACCCGAACACGAGGCGGAGGTCCCGTGTTCGATTCCTATATCTCCCCATAATGGGGCAAAATAATTTCTCCTCCTTATGAGGCTAATCTTCCCTCCCCAGGCATGGGGTATGCTTCAATCTTCCCTATCTAGGGTACTCTCCGCTCTTCCCCTTCGGGGGCAATCGCCTTCGGGCGCTCAAAAAAAAAAAAAGAACGGTCTCTTAAAGAAAATAGAAAGGAAAAAAATCTGGTTTCAATTGGATTTTACCTAAAAATTAATATATATTACTGCATTCATCATGTAATATAAAGCCTTTTAATTATTTCGATTGTAATGAGATTGTGTTTGATTTGAAACTAAACTTTTCAAATTTCGGCAAAGCATAATATTTTTGTTTATTAAGAAAGGTAAGATAGAAAAAGTAGTGAATAAGATATTAACTTAAAATATGTACGTTTTGAACTCCTCAACTTTAATCACTAAAATATTTTCCTCATATAGATCCTTTTTTTTTTTTTGATGAACTTTCCTCATATAGATCGATAAAGCATAACTATTTCATTTTATTTACTGTATATTTTCCTCTCTCTTCTCGGTTTTCCCCCTTTTTTTAATATCTCTTATTGTACCCAAATAAAAAAAGAATGGTAATAAAATTTTAAAATCTTATCCAATAAGAACAACTTTAAATAAATCTATGTGGTACCACCTGCAACGTTGGATCAAGTACCATGATGTCACATTTTTTTTTTCAGTGATCGCATCCTTCATCGAACGGTCCACAGGACGAATCTCACGAAACCCCAAAAATTACCCAACAGCACGCAATCATTATAATTTCCAATTTTGTGATTATTAAACTAATTTTAGTTATTCTGTTTTTAATAAATTTTAACATGTGTTAAGAATGTCCTTCACAAGTAAATTTTTAATTTCATTTTGGTCCAAAAATATTTATTATTTTACTATACCACCACACAAGTAAATTCACCGAATCTACAATCTCATCCACGTATTATTCTATTTCGATACTAACAACTATTTATTAATACCTTGTTGAACTAATCACATAGTTGTTCTCAAATAGTTATTTTAGTCGCTAAATCAAAGACCTAGCGACTAAGATTGGTCTAGCATTGTGTTGATGAGACCAGAACAAATAATAAATGAACAAGTTACTCGCATAAATCTTTTAAACTGCAAAAACATCCTTAAAAATTGAGAAAAAGAACATATATTTTAGTAAGAAATAAAGAATTTAAAAAGATACTGTATTTATTATGAAACAGAGAGTTTGTTATATACCTACTACATAGATTTGTACTAAACAAATTATATTTTTCTATTCATAAAAAAAAAGTAATTATATTTTTCTTTTCCTGCCGTAAACCCAATAAAAAACTTTTAAAACCCATTTTATTTACTTTTAACTCCTACTATTTATACTTTCAACCCCTAATATTCTACTATATTAGAATATTTTATATATTAAGAAAAAGTTCTTTTTTTCTTTTTTTCTTTTTTTCTTTTACCTTGACGACAGCCATCTTTTTACTTGATTTGTTGATCTACTTTGTCTGAAACGATCTTTGTTATTTTGAACTAATTTTGAGGTCACTGACAAGTGACACTCATGGCTGAGAATCTCTTTAAGAGAATTCTAAAGTAAAGAAAAAGCTGGGATTTTTTTTGTCAAAAGGGATTCTTTTTTGTTGTTGCGGGGAAGCATCCATGGTTAAGATTATCACTAATTAATGTGTAGATATATTAATTTTTCTTTTAGAAAATTGTATGTTTTGAGTTGGGTTCATTTGGGTTTTTGTTTGATTTGTTGAGTATTTGATTATGGGTGGGTGTTTTACTTGCTTTGTATCGTCAAACAAGAAAGGTGTTAAAGAAGCCGTAAAGAAAGAGTCTTTCAAGGATGGTTCATCTAATCAGTCACATCATTTGAACAGGATTAGTTCAGGTATAGTGTCAATTTTTCTTATATATTTTTTCATTTTTATTTTTGTCAAGATTGAATTTTTTTAGATAAAGTTTTTGGGTGTTTGTTAGCTGCAATGTAGAATGGGTTTTTCTGAATTTTTATTATTTTGAATTGCTTTTCTTGAGTGTACTGGTTAGAGGTAGTTGAAAATTTGGGTCTATCCTGATCTGAAGCTCTGTTCTTCTTAACATTTTGTTCAAGTTAATTGGGGATTATCAGAATTGGTGGAAAGGGATTCCTCTGTTTGTTTATTTGTTTATGTCTTTTGATTTTTTTTTGGGGGGATGGGTTAATGTAGCAGTATTGAAGTAATTTCGGAGATCTGCAATTTAATTTTGAAGTTCTGGGAATGCTTTCTTCAAACAGTTTAATATCACAACGAGAGAAGGAAAAGGGGAAAAGATGAATAGATGGCAGTAAAAGCAGATAACTTTAGAATCATCCATTAATAGAAGGATTGGTTGAATGTGTGACAATCTGAAAAGGGTTTGTTTATGCCAAGTATGTGTTGAGAATTAAAACCCAACTGTTTGAATGATATTAGTAGAATTTATTAAAATGAAGAATATTCGGAAACATTCTACAACTTACAATTTTAGGGATGGAGAATTTCAATAATAGAAGAAGGGTATGATTATACAGTAGAGTTTTCTTTGTGATATTTGGTGGCTAATTCATTCAGCATTATTATTCTTCACTTTTTATCATACAGATAAGTCAAAATCTCGTAGTGGTAATGATCTGAAGAAAGAACCATCTGTTCCTAAGGATGGGCCGACAGCCCATATTGCTGCACAGACATTTACATTTCGTGATCTTGCCGCTGCAACAAAGAACTTTAGGCCAGAATGTTTATTGGGTGAAGGTGGGTTTGGTCGTGTTTACAAAGGTCGATTGGAATCAGGACAGGTATGATGTGTGCTCTTGACAACAATATCTTGACACTAGTTGTTTATGCATATTCATCTGATCTAATGTTGTATTTGGATTAAGGTCAAATTCTGATTTACGTATATCGTTTTTCTTTTTAGTTTTGACCAAAATTGTTATATTTGCAGGTAGTTGCTGTTAAACAACTTGACCGCAATGGTCTTCAGGGGAACAGAGAGTTTCTTGTGGAGGTTCTTATGCTTAGCTTGTTACATCACCCAAATCTTGTGAACCTGATAGGTTATTGTGCAGATGGTGATCAACGGCTCCTCGTTTATGAGTTTATGCCATTGGGTTCTTTGGAAGATCATTTACATGGTTAGATCACTTGCTGTGTTTTCCATCTTTATCTTTGAACTTTATTTTGTGGAATTTGTTATTTGAATTACTAGGTTATTAATTGAGATACAGTAGGAGTTTAGCTTAATATTAGAAGAGGACGGGTCTCATCCATAGACAGAGCTAGAAAATTGACTTTGTGTGGGGCGGGGCTTGCGGGGCTAAAGCCTTAGAAAAATAATGCTTATAGTAAAATGTTTTGTTGAGGGAGGGAGGGGTGGGTGGGTGGGTGATTTGGTGGGGGGCTGCCACTTAACTGGGGTTTAAGCACAATTAACTCTGAGGTCTACACTTATAACAGGTCGTGGTTAATTTACCAAATCATTTCTTACCTGCCAACTAGATTATTGCTCTTCTACGATTGATATATTATCAACAATGTTCAGAACCTTAGTGATATATCTCTGGCACTTGTCAATCAAGAGAAGGAATATAATGCCATATTTGAAATATGGGAGGTAATATTAAGGTATTGTTTTGCTGAAGACTACTATCGGAGTGGCACATTTCCGGTTATGTGAGGAGTTTAAGGTGTTACATGCTCGTCTTTCGGTAGTATGTTAAGAAATATTGATTCTCTAGACTCTATGGGGGCTTTGCTCAATTGTGCAACCAGTTCTGTTTTCTCTGTTACCGTGTACTTCCGTGAAAGGAAACAACTCCATTCTTCAAGGTAAAGATTTTTATCTTTTGTCTGAAGACTGCAGTTAAAGTTGCTTTAAATCTTTTATCTTTTTTGCTGCCCTTTTGAGTTTTGGGAAACATAGGTTCAATTACCTGTAGAAACTTGAAACATTAGGGAATTCGTGTTCTTTGATTATTTAGACTATTTCAGAGAAATCAAAGCTCTTATAGCGCCTTAACTTGTAGGACACGTTTAGCAGGTGATTTGATTTTAGGTGTGGAATTTATATCCCCATTAATCTGCCAGTTCCGGCCTTATTGGCTTCATCATGGTTCTATATTCAAGATTTCCTATCGTGATGATTTCATGCTTATCCTTTAGTTTTGCATAAGAGTCTGCTTAACTCTTAGAAGTTTTCTAATTCGTTTACATGTCAAGGAGAAATTCCCTGTAGTTGCTAGTTGTTCTTTAGAAAATATTTGCGTTGATAAGTTTCATATATGTCTATCATTTTTAGATTCTTAGTACACACTTTTGGATAAATCTCTTCACATTGCCGGTAAGAACTGTCTAAGATAGCTCCCTGAAAAGTTGAAAACAATGAACTATGTTATTTTCATTACTCAAAAGATGAATGACTCTAATACTCCGTTCTATGCAAATGGTATTTCTTTCTTTCTTCTTCATATTTTTGTATGGTGGATAATCTCTTGGTATAGTCCTCACACAGTTGCTTATACTTTTAGAGGGAAACTCCTATTTAGCTGGGACTAGGTTGTAGTCCATCCTCACAACGTCCATGTAATTGTTCTCCATTTTTGCTTGAAATCGGTATATGATTTTCTTCAGGGTTCTGGGGGTTTCAACCACTTGTATCTGAAGTAAATGAAAATTATTCATTTCAAAGTACCTTTTGCGTCACGTGTGGGGATGGTTTAACAGATGATAGTATGGTAAACCTGCTTTATCTTCTCAAGGATTCCTAAACAAGTTAATCAGATCTTAAGACACCCCACTTGGATTTGTGGATTTGTGTTGGATGCTCATGTTATTCATATGGTTTTCTAGCAGCCAGCAGCTATTAATTCCTGTGGCCACAATTAACAAAAAAAAATGGTTTAGATTAAATTCTTCTATAGTGGTTTAAGCATTTAGAAGAGGTGGCAATTTGATAAGCAACTCAAATCTTCTACGGATAAATAGTTTAGTGAGGCATTGGCAGAATATTAGTCAAAGCAATAGGCAATAACACGGTGACAAAATCTAGTTGGTAGAAGCAATGGAAATATAGATAGGGAGTTGTATGAGATATTGAATTTTACTCCTTCAATTTCACAGTATAGGTCGCTTTAGCCTATTGTATAAGGACTAAGGGTTATGAAAACAATGAAACATTTGTAAGAAAATACCTTCTATACCCTTAATAAATTATTGTATTAGCTTGAGAGTTTGTTTTATGATTTACTGTTCTAACTTAATGAATAATTCTTTTATCAGCAAAAAGGAAAAGTGTAGGTACTCCCTCAGTTTGAAATTATTTATTGTGTTAGGACGGAAATGATTGGATTTTCTGGATTCAATGAGAGATGGACAATATTTATGTTCTCTTGTTTTACTCCAAATTTGACTTGGAAACTTACAATATCATATTGGGAGTATATGAAATTAGGTCATAGCTCGCATTGTAAATAGAAGAACAAGAAGTTAGTTGTTTAATAGACTCAATGTAAATAAGGGCAAAGTTGGAAAAAAGACATTCGATGTTCTCTTAATTCTCCAAAGTGACAGATAATTGGAAATCGATAAAGTATGTCCGAGTGACAGATAATTTCAAATGGAGGGAGTGGGTGGTTACGATACATAGAAAACTTAGTAGATTAGAGAAATTGAGAATAGGTTTTACCTTTTAGTCTTTACTCTTATTTTGCTTTACCAAAAAAGTAAAGGAAAAAGAACTTTTTCCTGGCACAGAAACCAAGACGCGTGAATACATACACTCTTTACATAAAGAGTTGAACCCCTGCACTACAAACAATGTTTGCTATACAATCATCCGATATCTAACAGTGGCTGATTTCTTATATTGGCACTCAATGCACAGATTTTCCTCCTGATAAAGAACCTTTAGACTGGAATACTAGAATGAAGATTGCAGCCGGGGCAGCTAAAGGGTTGGAATATTTGCATGACAAAGCCAACCCTCCTGTCATATATAGGGACTTAAAATCCTCCAACATCCTTCTTGACGAAGGCTTTCACCCAAAGTTATCAGATTTTGGGCTTGCAAAACTCGGTCCTGTTGGTGATAAGACTCATGTATCTACAAGGGTGATGGGAACATATGGTTATTGTGCTCCAGAATATGCCATGACCGGTCAACTTACGTTGAAATCTGATGTATATAGTTTCGGTGTTGTTTTTCTTGAACTCATCACAGGGCGGAAGGCCATTGATAACACAAGGGTTGCGGGAGAGCATAATCTTGTTGCATGGGTATGTAGTGCTATTCGTTAGATTATCGTTGAAGTTTTAGCTCTATGGTCTGCTTTAGCAAATTCTTTAGTACATACATAATTTAGTGGTTGATCTTTTGCCCTTTTACTTATATGGAAAGAGGGCTGCTTTACTTTCTTTTTATTTTATGAAAATGGATTTGCAGGCACGGCCACTTTTCAAGGATCGAAGGAAATTTCCAAAGATGGCCGATCCACTTTTACAAGGCCGTTATCCAATGCGAGGACTTTACCAAGCACTAGCAGTGGCAGCTATGTGCTTGCAAGAACAAGCTGCTACAAGGCCTCTAATTGGAGATGTTGTGACTGCTTTGACATATCTGGCGTCTCAGACATATGATCCCAATGCAGCTGCTGCACAGAATAGCAGAGTTGGCTCATCTGCCCCGAGGAGCAAGGAGGAGCGAGGGAGCATGGCAGATGGAGGAGCAGATAGCCCAGATGAAGCCGGGCGTGGTTTTCATGGTTCCCCTTCTACCCACAAGAACTCTCCTGATTTCAGGAAAAGGGACTCTCCCCGCGAGTTCAATCCTCCCGGTCCAGTCTTGCGAAGGATCGAAACCAGTGGTGGTGGGTCTAGAAGGAAATGGGGTCTGGATGAATTGGATCCCGCTGAATCCCAAAGGGACAGCCCTGCTAGAGCAGGTAGAACTAGAGAAACACCAAGAAATCGCGATCTAGACAGAGAACGTGCAATTGCAGAAGCAAGAGTGTGGGGCGAGAAGTGGAGAGGAAGAAAGAAGGCAAATGCAGGTAGTTTTGATGCCACAAATGATTGACTGCAATGGACATCTTATTTCAGATCAGTTTTCACTGTTCTATGGGATGGATGTTGCAGTTTCTGAAAACATCGCCATGTCCAACTTTTTAGTAGCGTCTGTTCATATGATTGATGTAGTCGGGTTTGAACTGAATTCTCCAGTGATGTGGGTAAAAAGGAAAGGAGATGAGATGAGATGTGCAGGAGTAGAAAAATGTCGTTGTGTGCAACATTCTAGTCCTTTGTATTTAGACTTTTGTTATTCAAGTACATGCTATATGATATGATGAGATGTTTGGGAAGATGTCTTATTTTTGCCTGGATTCGAGGTGGAAGAACTTGGCTTGGTTCAAGTGCCCAGGGGTTCTGGTCTTTAGTTGGACAGTGTAATACATTTGTAGACATGTTTTGGGTTATACAAAGAGGTTCCATGGAATTGTGGTTTCATTTCTTATGCTTATTCCTTTCCTTCTAATTGATAAGCCCTTAAACATGAGGGAGCAATAAACCAAATTCCTAGAACAATAAACATGAGAGCAATAGTCTTTGATTGGTATGCTCTGAATTATATCACAGTTGCCTTTTATTGGATCTTCTATGAATAAATTTATCAGAAAACTAAGACATAATTGAGTAACTGAACACTTTAGAAGAATTCTTTTAGTATGGAATCCTGAATCTGGTTTATGCTACGCAACCGAGGAATGCTCCCGTTGATGGAAAATGGTGTGGCATAATGTACGTTGTAGCATAAAAATGATCTTGAGCAGATTTTATTTAAAATAAATCGCGAAAATTAATTTTATGGTCACAAATATACTCTTCTCTCTGATTTGGTCCTCCCACTTTGATCATGTCTACAAATACATCATCTAGTTTAGTTACTCTTCCAGATTTACCTCGTTGTTCATCTTCCTGTATTTCTAATGTTTATGAATTAGATTATGTATCAGAAGATAGTAAATATTCTTTATCCTCTTACCCCCAGTAGTTAATCCATATAGTACTTATCAAAAATCCAAAAACAGTGTCGGTGTTCGTTTGAAACAAACCTCATTTCAACTTCTTCAAAAGACTTCTGCCAAGCATCCAATTTCTCTACCCACAAATTATCCTCAACCAAGGAAGAACAGTATGTCACACTTCAAATCCCTGACGAATTCCCACAAAACTTGGCTTAAACAAGGCTACACCTATATTCACTTCGGTGCTATCCAGTTAGCCCTTACTCTTCATGCCAAAAAAGGTCTTCCAATGGTTTTCCACATCGCACTGCTTGATTACCGGTTCCGAAAATATGAACATGTTGTTATCGGAACAATACAAACCACACTTAATGCTGGAACAATTTTTATGACTCTGTTCCCAAATTTCACCATGCTTCTGGATGATCCAACTCTTTCTACTGTTTTTCGTGTCCAGATCCAAATCACTGGTCCAGAATTGGAAAACACTTATATGGAAACCCTTCATCACCAGATGGCATATCGCATCCAAAATATGACTTCACCATTCACACTGTACATTTGTCCCTAGAGAGAGGAACTTCAATCACTTCTTCCTACCTCTTGGATCACTAGCTATGAAAGACATATCTGAAACAGCTAAACCCATCCAGATAACCGAACCCACTTTCACCACAAAAAATGATGACACAATTGAAATCAAATTCCTAGAAAGGAATGAAGTTTCCACTGTTTTCCCGACAGAATTTTCACTAATGGATGGTGACTCTTGGTCATCCCTCAACATCCCTGTTGTAATGTTCGGTGCTGATGGCATACCTGTTCTCCAAGAAAAGGATAAAAAATGTCACATTTGTTATGATGTTTGCTCGTGCTCAAATTGTTTAGATTACTCATCTGATGACAACTTGCCTAAAAAATCTAAAAAATCCAAAGGCACCCAACAACTTCTTCGCACAAGATATGAAGCACTGTTGGTCTTTTGGGAGAACTAAGTGGCAAAAACTTTGATTACTATGTTCAGTACCAACCTCCAACCCAGTTCCGTTCAGAAATACCTTCCCTAGATAATACACAGTTTAAATCTCCGCCTCCTCCTCCACATTCAACTCCACCACTAAATTTCCTAATGATGGATCAGGCTTCCATCTCCAATACTCCCATGTTTCCTCCTTTAGGCACCTTTGAAAAGGAGAAAAATAGACATGTCTGGAAAATTTCAAATCCCAAGCAGTTGATGACAAAAGACAGTTTATGTTGCAGAAGTAACCCTCAATTGGCAAGAAGAGAATGCAGTTGCAAAAACCATGCCCTTCAAAGAATCATTTGTAACCAAGAAACTCTTACAGCACATGTGTCCAAACACAATTCCGAGCTTACTTTCTTGGTTCAGAACATTTTTAATATTCGCAACAAAGTTGAGGCTTTGGATAAACAACTGTCTTACTTGGTTCAATACACTACATAATGGTCTCCACAGATGTCCAAATTATTATCTGAAAAGGAGTTTCTATAGCATCAACTAAAATCCCTCGAAATCTCAGTTAGACCAGTCCCAAACCAGCTTGTTTTACCCTCCCTCCTATTTCACCAAATCATCTTCTATACCAACACCCTTGGCAACACAATACCCACATTTGAGCCTATCTTCCGTCACAACTTATTCTCAAGCTTTAGCTTTATGGCAGGATTTACCTCACCATAAAAAAGACCAGTTCCACCACAATCACTCATGCCAGACCTTACACAAGTTACCCCACAGCTGACTGAAATCCAGTTACCTCATCATCAGACCCCCACAGTTGGAGCTTCCTCCATGGCCGAAATACTCAACTTTGAATAACCAAACCCATCACTTCTTTCCTGAAAAAACTTTCCCAAAATTCACCACCACATAATCTGATTCCTGTCGTTTCTCCAACAGATTCCTCTGACCTCGATTATTTTGAGTCCTTTAACAATCTTTTCATGATGGGTGCTGAACCAATTGTTGAAACGGTTGAAACTCCTATGGAAGATGATGCCCCTCCATAGTTCCCCAACTCAATTGTCAGAGAAGATTACTACTATAAGTTCACCATAGATGATGTCCCGCCATACAGATGGCGTGAAAGATTCCAGTCTCTATACGCTTGGCTCACTACAGATATGTAATAACATCCCCTCAATGATGTTCTCAGAAGATTTGTTGCTAGATTGGAAGGTAGCCTTCGAGATTTTTGGAGCTCTTTAGAAGAATATATACAACTGATGTTTCTCCAACTCAACTCTCCTGAAGAAGTGATCACAGTAATCAGAAGACACTTCCTGGGTGAAGTAGATCATGACATCACTATTGCCAGAACAGAATTCCTAAAGATGAAGTGTTGCTCCATCAAACTAAAAGACTTGGAAAAATACTTTGATCGCATGTGCAAAAGGTTTTATATCATTAACCAAATCGATGATATTAGCCTGAAACAAGCTTTTGTGAACTCTGTTTCTGAAGAATTGGCAGATGAAACAATGAGGCAAGTTCGCGCCTCAGGCATTGATTGGCAAATCATTACGATGGGACAACTTTGGCAGATGATACAGCATGCATTAGAAAAACTATGTGTGCAAACAAGATTTTGGAAAAAATATCAATCTCATGCCAAAGCCCTAGTTCCAGTGTGTTCAGATAAACACTTGTATATTAAGTGTAAAGATAAAAAGAACTGCGATTGCTCCAGCAAAAAGAAGTCACATAAATACAAGCAATCAACAGACTTTTCCAATGGACAAAGAAAGTTTCGGGGATTCAAGAACAAATGGCGATTCTTAAAGAAAATATCCAAGAGGGGAAAGCAGAAATCAGATCGATGTTTCTTGTGCAAACAGAAAGGCCACTTCGCCAATAATTGCCCAAAAAAATCAAAATGAAACAATTCATGGCCCAAATAGCCCCTCATCTCGAAGAAGAAGATTATTCTGATGTTCAATCTTTATTTGAGCTTATCGATGAACATTTACCAGGGTCCTTGATGGTCATTGCTTACACAGATGAAGAACATAGTCTCTTTGATGAAGATTATGATTCAGACTCTTCTAAACCTTTCTTTGCTATTTCAAAAACTTTTCCCAATACTCTCATCATGTCCATAACAAATTCATACCCTCTCGTCTGTATACATATCATTTCTCATCACAAATCTCTAGCCACTCCTGTGATAGCTTTGTTGGATACTGGTGCAGCTGCTACTATCATGAACCCTGATATCCTCCCAGATGACTTTTGGAATCCATATTTCAAGATCTTCACAGCAGCTAATGGCAAAATCACTTTGTCATTGACAAGATCAGTAAACCCATAAATGTCCAACTCTTCCCAAATCTAACAATTACCCACCAAGTCCTATGATCAAAGCTCCCACAAAATGATCTTGTTATAGGATTTGACCTCCTAAGCCAGATTCCCCATATCTCTTTCACTCCAGATGAAATTATTTATAGAGGCCAACTTCTTCCCTGGACAAAAAATTCCAACATTTTCCAGTTTCCCGAGTCTTGTGAGTCGAGTCTTCTCAAGTCAGTCCAAATAGATATTATCACCCAGTCATGTGCACAGTCCCATTCAGAATTTCTAACTAAATGTTCAAAACCATTGTGGACAAATTATGAGTTTTACATATCACTTCTGTTTGATCTCTCTATACGGTTAAACCCCCAAAAAGCAAGTCATAGTGGAAAGTCTCCAGAACAGTATGAACTAGCTACAAGTGAGTTGCAGCAACTTCTAGATGAGAAGCTTATTGAACCCACTTCTCCCTCGTGGGCTTCGGAGGCTTTCTATGTAAACAAGATATCCGAACAAGTTCGTGGAACAATGAGGCTTGTCATTAATTACCAATCGTTAAACAAGTTTTTGAAAGATGACAAATTTCCTCTCCCCAGAAAAAATTCCCTTTTCCAGTATCTATCAGGGGCCAAAATATTTTCCAAATTTGATCTTAAAGAAAGATTTTGGCAACTTGGAATTTCCCCTGAAGATAGATACAAAAGTGTTTTTTGCATCCCAAATCACCATTACCAATGAACAATTATGCCTTTCGGTTTAAAAGTTGCTCCCTCTTATTTTCAAAAGGCAATGACAAAAAATTTCCAACCATTGATTCTGCTTTAATTTATATAGATGATATTATCTTATTTTCAAAAGATTTTGAATCCCATCTTACTTTACTGAATCAATTTCACCAGTTGGTAAAAAGGTTTGGTATTATTCTTTCAGATAAGAAAAATGTTTTGGGTACCCGATGTTGACTCTTTAGGTATGAAACTTTATAATGGCAGTTACACTCCACAACCCCACATTAACGAAAAATTGCAGGACTTTCCTGATGAAATCCTTTCCATGCAACAATTACAACAATTCCTTGGTGTTGTAAATTATATCAGCAATTTCATTCACCATATTGCCAAATACAGGTCAGTTCTTACTCCCAGACTTAAGAAGAATCCTCTTATTTGGACATCCAAACACACTGAAGCAGTCAGAATGCTCAAGGATCTTGCTGGTAAAGTTCTTCCATTACAAATTCCTTCCTCTGGAGTCTGAATACTTCAGAGAGATGCTTCAGATGATTTTTGGGGAGCAGTCCTCCTAGAAGATCTCGACGGTGAAAGAAGAATATGTGCTAAGAATCAGAGAAACATTACCATTCTACTTTCAAAGAAATCTTGGCAGTAAAATGTGGCATTGAAAAATTCGAATTCTTCTTGGTCAGCCACATATTTGTCATTGAAATGGATACGTCCGCTTTTCCCATAATGCTATACTTCAAGCAGAAAATGATTCCTGATGCACAATTATTAAGATGGCAAAAATGGTTCTCTCAGTATACATTTGATGTTAAGCTTATCTCTGGAAAGTCAAATGTATTGGCAGATTTTCTCAGTCGACCTTCTAAGCCAAGACCTCCAGAACCGGTGTCTACAATAATTACATGTATTGCTACATTTGACACGTCTTGTCTTCCCCCTGAGGTTGTTAAATTAATCCTGGATCTAACCCTCTCTCTTAGAAGTACTCTCAACTATAAATTATTTCACAGACTTCTTCTACGACACCATGGCCCCTCATTGTTGCGTGGCATTGCAAATCATCCAGACCGTCCTTATGCTACCATATTTCATATCTGTGAACTGTGGTCCGTACCAAAATTAGCATTATGTTACTTCTGGTACCTCCTTGAGGGGCACAAAATAGCTTTTGTATTCAACACTACAAAACTATATTCTTATCTCTGGTGTTGTAACCGAGCCAATGATCTTCTTCCGAAAAAACTTGTCCTGTTTAAAATTCTAAATTAGTTCCTCGACACAGCCGGATAGTTTCGTTTCCTCAGTGGCAGGTATGAGAATTACGTGGTTCTCTGTTTACACATGTCAATAATGAATCTTCATATACCAAATTCCCTACCAAGACTTTATCACTTCCCAATAGATGAAATTTTAGGATGGTACTCTTTCAATATTGCCACTCCCATAATTCAAAGAGAGCACCCAGATGTCCGGATTGATATTCTCCTCCAAATGGCAATTAAAAATGGAACACAATTTAATAATTCAGAGTACATCCCTTGGATAAGACATTATGGACTCCTAAATATCTCACTCACCCCTATGAAACGTGGGCAAACTTCAATATTCAGCTTTTCTCCATTTTCAAGTCTTGCCACCTATAGTATTATTCCCAAGTTGACTAAAGTATTGTGTTTTAAGTGGTTTCGAGTCTGGATTTCAAATTCGTCATTTAATTATTTATTTTTACTATACTTACTTTGTTTTCGAGTTCGAATTTCAAATCCGCGTTGTAATCTTTTGCCTATAAAAGGCAGTGTAATCTCCTCCTCATTCCTTAGGAGTTGTTGAGCGAGAAGTTGTAATGTAAAGAAAGTTTGTCCACAAAATTCTCTTCTTCTTTTCCATTTTGTCAAACTTTGCACATGTTTTCCCACTTACATCTTTAATCCTTTTCCCAGTTTGTATTCCCGTAGAGTTTTCAAGTAGTATGTTTTAATATTGTTTTGTTTATTATTGTCTATTGTCTGTTATTACTCGCAGTTCAAGAGACCTATTATTAGACCTGGTCAGTACTCCTGAACGGTTGCCTAACTCCACTCCCAACCCAGGGGGGGCTCTGACAAGCAAGTTGATTCACATACAAGAATTATAGTAAATAGAAAGTGTGTTTACCAATAATCCTAGTTATCTGAAGTGCATCCCTGCATTTGGATGCTAATATTACTAATCTATCAAAAAGAGCATCTAGCCGTGCTCCAGTCTTCATATATACAACAAAACTAGATTATATTCCAGGGGATAGTTAGCCAGATGAGAGTACAAAAAGCTGAAAACATCCGTAATAATCTAGAAATAAGTAGGTGGCTGGTTGAATCCTTCGACTTGGATCAAAATCTGGGTTGATGCAAAATTAAGCAGTTACTTGTATGTCGGGATCATTTCCTCTTCTTGCCCTGCAAAACAGGTCAACTAAGTCATTCGCCAACTCATTTTAATCAATAATTAATGACAAAGACAGACGATCACAACAAGAACATACAGAGCTCACGTTATCATCCATCAATGATTGCTTGCGCTTCTTTTGATTTGAGGGAGGGGAGCTCTCAGCAGCTTGTCTTGACATGGAGCGTTTTGATGGTGTCACATTCTATAGAAAAAGTTGAGGGGGAAAAAAAATCAAAATAGATTTGGTTATGATAATGTCAATGTTAGATTATGAAAAAGATAAGCTACAGCAGGGAAAAGGAATCATTCAAGTAGCAAAAGACAGAAGACTACCTTTGCAAGCTTCTTTTCTTTGCGGGCTTGTCTCTCACGTTCATCAAATTCTTGGTTTTCCCTCTCTACCAACCGAATCAATGTATCACACCTCCTAGCAAGCTCTTGAGTGGTTCGAGACTTCACAAACCAATCAAAACGAAACAAGGGGGATGTGCGGAATGCTGCCTTCAGCTCATCCCAGTTTCCATATCCAAGCTTGTGAACCATGCACATCTGTAGAAATGGGCAAGTAAAAGACTTACAGAACAATGAAAATTTGGACAAACCGGCTAATTGCGAGTCAAGGGAGTCTCACCATGAAACGGTCACATTCTTCATTATACAACTTCCCTTTATTCTGACCATACTGGATCTTCAATTCCAGCCATGGATTCTTATATCGATCCAACTTTTTCCCAATGGCTTTCATGATCTCATCTTTCCGTGATATTCTAGCCTCTCCTCTTTCAATATTCTTAATGATCCTATCATAATCTGCAGAAAGCACATTTGCACTATAAATGTAAAACTCAATCATGAATGTCTTAAGAGCCTAGTAGTCAACACACTAAAGTGGACACAGATGGATGTAGGGTCACATTATTTTTGCAAACTATTAGATATACCAAAAATCTTCCTATGCTTGCTGAGTTCATTGCTTACCATTTAACTCCTTGTATCTTTCTTTAAAAACTTTTGCGTATCTTTCAACTTCCTCTTCCGACTTTCCTTCCATTTCAGAGGCAATACTTCTGATGTCGTTGCGGCCATACTTCTCACAGGCCCTGATGAATGTATTGAAGTCTCTTCGGCTCCATGTTGAAAAACCCTACATTGCACAATATCTCATAAAAATGTGATGATGTATAGGTGCATCTCTAATATTACTTCACACGGCAGCTACACAGAGACGAGACACTCTGTCAAAGTACACTTACCTCTTCTAATAACTGCTCCTTTTCTTCCTGCTCTTCAGCAGTCAAAGGATCCCCAACATCTGATAAGGATCTGAATTTTAGTGGTCTTGATGCAATAACGGTTAATCCAAATGTTTTATTACAAGAAGTACCAACATACCTTCTGGTTCTTCCACATCTATTGTATCTTTCACTTGATTCTTTTGATGTGCTTGCTGAAAATTATTGAAACGAATAAGTTGCAATTGCTCCATAAAAACACAAAAGCGAAGAAATTTGAGAGATCACTCACCATAAGATATCGCACTTCTTTCTCATAAATCTCACTCAGCCTCTGTGTGTTAAAGAACTGGAAATCATGCCTGAAAGAAATAATCAGGGTAAGCAGTGAAATCCATAAAGAAAAGCCTACATGAAGGAAGACAAACTTGATAGGAGGGATTGCTGGGAGAAAAGCTTACAACTGGGGCATGCGAGGAATCCGTGGTTCTTTCAGTTTCGCAGGACCACTTTGGCGCATTGTTTGCTTAAAGTACTCACTTTCTGAGTAACTTCTCAAATAACAAATCAGGTAATAAGTACATGATGAAAAAACCACACCCCCAAAAAAATGGTGAAAAAGTACAAAATATAAACAAGTCTTGTAATGAGGAAAACATACTTGCGCTTGCGTTCCCTCTTTGGTGGTTCAAGCCAATTGTCACTGACGATCTTCTTGAAATCAACCTTGCTCTCATCCTTCAACGAACAAAAAATTGAAAAAGATTAGAAAAACAAATTACACGAAACTAAACTCTCCATGGCCATAAACTGGCAGAAAGAAACTCCACCTTTTCCTCGTCAAAATCATAGAAGTCAGCAGCTGCAAACAGAGCAAATAACTTTTAGCCAATTCCAAGGAAATGCGTTAAATTGACTGATCATTTTGATAATACATACAGTCATCCATTTTAAATTTGATAGCATCTTCTGTGAATTTCTTCATCTTCGCATCAAGTTCTGCTGTTGCCTCTTCTCCCTTTGCAATGATTCTATCTATGTCCTCATCCGTAATAGTGCTATCTTTGGAGCTGAAAACCATCTCCGCACCAAACCTCACCATTTGTAGTAATTCGTCTTTGTTAACAGCTGAAATCAAACAATTCGAGATAAAAATTGTGAACAAATTCCTGATAAAACTAAACTGAATTGATCCACAGGAGAAAATCTCACTCTTCTGTTCAGCTAAACGTCCTTGCTGGATCACCAGAGCATCAAGTGCAAGCTTCTTATAGGCTCTCTCGATCACCTTCTCCTCAATTGTATACTGTCCATCATAAATTAAGACCAAAGGAGTCATTAGTACACAACATTTGATCCTGAGCAGTCAGTTCCAATACACCATTTGTACTATATTATTCAATGGGTCAAACCTCAGTGCAGAAACGGAAAACTTGCACTTCTTTCTTTTGACCAATTCTATGAGCACGATCTTGAGCCTGCAAATCAACCTGTGGGTTCCTGTGCAGTGATGAAGGAAAGATATCACAAAGTTAGAAACTGTTTAACTGCCCCGATAATATGAAATCACAGTTTTAGAAAATGCACCAGTATATAAACAAATGAATCTTGAGAAGCATTACCAGTCACTGTCATACAGAATAACTACATCTGCAGTGGCAAGGTTAATGCCAAGACCCCCGGCTCTAGTTGACAATAAGAAGACAAATTTTTCACTTCCTGGCTTGTTAAAGGCTTCAATGGAAGCATCGCGGTCATCCCCCCCAGTATTTCCATCTATTCTACAGTACAGATGTCCACGGTACATCAAGTAGTCTTCAAGAATGTCCAGCAACCTTGTCATCTATAACAGATCATGAAAAGGCATGACCACAGACGAAATATCAGATTTTTCTTCTTTATTTGGATGAGAAGCTCAGTTTAGATGATATTTCTGAGAATATAGGCAAAATACTAATAAACTTCCCAGTAACTAAAGACTGCTACAAGAACGAAGTACAAACCTGGGAGAATATTAAAACCCTTGAATCACGCTCCTTCAACTTAGGAAGCAACTTATCCAGTAGAACCATTTTACCTGGCATTTCCATTAACAGACATGTCAGCAAAATACACCTATCTACCAATGAAACATCGCTTATTTGTGTCCAGTAAAAGCACCTACAGGCTTCAGCATGTTTTTTTCATTCTTTTGTGTGTGTGTGTGTGTGTGGGGGGTACAGGTATTGAGGATGAGATAATTACCAGCATTTTCAACGAGATGGTCCCCTGTAGTATAAGGTGGACCAGGTTCGGCACCTTGAAAGAGATAAGGATGATTACAACATTTACGTAGTTGCATTGCTATATTAAGAAGCCGCTTGCGCTCCCCACCAGCATTTACTACTTCAAGATCTTTCTGCAAAAGAGCTTTATAATACTGCTTTTGCATTTGGGACATACCAACTTTAAGGATAGTTTCCTTCTTCGGGGGCAAACCTTTCTCAACATCAGATTTCAATCTTCTGAGAAGGAATGGGCGGAGGACCTTGCAGTACAAAATAGATGTGTTAACAGGGAAATAAAACAACAAGAACCAAGAAGGCATCCTGCATTCATCTATATAAACTAAGAGAGACAAAAAGGTGGCGTGTGTCTTCATCAAGTGATTTTTCTATGGTCACGGTCTCACGGACATATAGCTTTTTAGCCGAAAAGAATTCAAGTATCCTAAGCTACAGAAACCAAAATGAGCCTTCCTAATATATGAAATAGAATCCTAAGATAACAGATAATCAAATTGAACAACGGCATTTATCAGTAGGATGACATCATACAACACTTTCCAAATGACTTCATCTGCAGGGCAGATTACCTCACTAACATATGCACTTCAGGAATAGATGCAGTCTTTACCAAAACATTTCTGAGCACCATAACCTCAAAACCTACCTTGTGAAGTTGCTGGACAACCTCCTGCTGGTCATTTTCACCAGAAATTTGGAACCATTCATCAAAAGTTTCAGCTGAGCTGAAGATCTCTGGCAGCAGAAAGTTCAGGAGGGACCAAAGCTCATGAAGATTATTCTGCCAATTAAACAATGAGATAAAATATGGTGTTGTCTGAGCATTTTTATTGACAAGTGTTCATAGAATAAACATATTGTTCATTCTTAACAACTTGGTTTTCTCATTCCCCATCCTCGAAGCAGCTATCAGCAGCTGTTTAAGGCCTATTAATTTGTTTTGTAACATCTACTTACTCTGAAACCACCCAACCTTCAACTTAGAGAATGCATCTTTAGAGAGATCTTAAACAAAATCACTATTATAAACTCCAAATGTGAATACACCTCGAAAAACCAGTGATGAAAATCTGCAAATTTTACCTGAAGTGGTGTTCCTGTTATAAGAAGCCGATAATTAGTATTGTAAAGCCTCATTGTTTTTGACAGAAGAGAATTTTCGTTCTTGATTCTGTGAGCCTCATCAATGATAATATAGCGCCAGCTGAATCGACGTAATGTAGTTTTCTCTTTTATAGCCATCTCAAAACTTGTTACACAGACATCGAACTTCCCAGCAACAAGCAACTCTTCACGGATATATTTCTACACAACAAGAATAGGTTTAGGCGCATAAAAGATATGAACAAGGATCAACATCAAGTAGAGTCTTGAAACTTACTCGTTCTTCAGGGTTCCCGAGAAACTTAACAGCACGCAGAATTGGGCAAAAACGTCGAATTTCATTCATCCAGTTACCAAGTGTAGATTTTGGTGCTACAACCATGTGAGGACCAGTTATTCCTCGATATTCATTAAGGTATCCCAGCAGGGAAATGGTTTGCAAAGTTTTTCCAAGTCCCTAAAAACAAATAAATAAATAAGGAGAAAGTACATTCATGCACCACGACGAGGGGACAGCAGTGTTGCATGAAAAAGTGTACAAAGATTCAAAACAAATAAATAACAAATCAAACATTAACAAAAATGACTCGCTCAAACATACCATTTCATCTGCAAGTATTCCATTTATGCCATTCTCATAAAGCCGTATAAGCCAGTTCAACCCAGCAAGTTGGTAATCCCTCATCTTTCCCTGAATACCTGCAAAGACACGTGCATGGTTGGTAATCCCTCAACTCCAGTTACGATTGTTTTTATATTATACTATTTACATGATGAATCATTCCTGGCTACAAGCAGTGGTGGAGCATAGGAGGGGCAGGTGAGGGCAACGACGAATTTTCTATAAGAAAAAAATATTTTTGTGATATTTTTTTATAAATATTGTATTAATAAAAAAGTAGCACATAGCAGTTGAATGCAGAAAAATATTGAAGGCACCAACACAAAGTGGCCAAAAGCATGGAAAATTTTGAAACTTCATTCTAGGTAGACAAATAATAAACTGATAGATAAATTACAAGATGGTTGTGCGACAAGCCTCGTGTTCCCAGAAAGGCCATCTTCCTCTCCCTTGAGGTATTCCTCATCTTCTTCTTCTTCAGTAACCTTTGAAGCATGACGACCCCTGAAAAGGTAAAAAGAAACTTAAGAGACAACATACCACACAGCAGGTCAGACTGTTAGTTCAGTTTGGACAGTGCACAAGACACTATTTGAGAAAACCTTCACCCAAATCTTTTAGGTGTAACATTTTGACTACATCACTGATTCTATAGAAGACCCAAAATAGTGAAGCAAATCTATACACGAAATACACCAAACGAAGGGAACTGGTAATATCTCATGAACCCTATTAAACTAAGTTCAGTCTAAGAAAACCAACTGGCCCTAGGGGAAACACTTAAGAAATCAGGTGTGCAATTGGGAATACAATTGTGAAGAGCATAAATTTGTAATTCATTATCACACACCTTCCTTTGTTCTTCTTTTGGGCTGCAGAATCTTGACCTTTAGCAAAATGAGCAAACAGCTCCGTTTGCTGAAGCAGATAATTCAACCGCCCCTTTCCTTTGTTGTTCTGCCAATTAAAGTCGAAAATCAGTATAGTACCTCATATAAACAAACACAGCCGGAATGCCAACATAAAGAAGACTAAACCACAAATTTCTTTCTTTCATAATTACTCACCATGTCGGCTTCAATAGCAGCATTCTGTTGCTCCAATATTTCTTGAATCTTCTCCTTTTTCAACTTCTGCATTTCTTTTAGTTTCTTCTTTTCACGCTTGGCAATTTGATTAGCAGTAGCATCTTTCTCCTGCCAAATAACACAAACAAAAAAAAATATATAGAATAAATCACAACACCCCTTCAAAACAACCCCAAAATTGCTTAAACTCCCTGAAAAGCTCACTGCATGCTCCCAGTAGCGGGAAAACAATCTTTTTTTGGCAAAACCTCTAGAATTACTCACTTCTTATTACATAAAACCCTAGAACAAACAATTCCACAAACCAACCCTGCCAATCACGCTTTTTTACCACAAAGAACTTCAGATCTACTATGCATGACCAATAACCATAAATAAATCCTCAAATAAACGAAGTAAAATCACTTCAACAAAATAATAAATTAATAAATAAACACAAACCTCGCTGTCGTCCTCCTCATCGTCATCCTGCTCGGCGACTTCGTTAGGAGGAGCGTCGCCATTCTCGTCTTCATCAGAATCATCATCACCAGATCTAGCTACAGCCTGAAGTTCCTCTTCGTCTACTTCCTCCTCTTCCTCACCGCCTTGATTATTGTTGTTAGAACCACCACCGCGCTCCTCCTGATCCGACTCCGACGCCGATGAATTGGACATCTGCTCTTCCTCCTCCGACGCTGACGAGTCGCTGGCCGCTCTTCCGCCTCTCGCCATGGCAAAATCAAGGGGTTTTTTTCGCCCTTTTCTCCAGAGAAAGAGGGATAAGTTAGAGAAAGAGTGAATTGCCACCAAACCAAAGGAAAAGGTTAGACGGATAAAATTATAAGGAGACTATTTATAGCAGTCAGATGCATCTTCTAATACTATTAGTATTATATATTATCCGTCTCAAATCAATCCTCATAATTAATAAAAATGCTGGTATTATATTTTTATAAATTATAACAAAATAAATTTAAAAGTAATTAATTACTTTCGACTAACCAATCACTTTTTAATTTGTATATTGTAATTTTAAATGAATGGTTGAAAATAAGAGTAAATTATGACAATTAATTTGAAAAATACAAAAAAGAAAGTAGGATAAATAATTTGAGACTGGAAATAACTGATATGATTAACTTAAATTCTTTAACCATATTGATAATGTTATTATAAGTAGTACTAAAAGTTAATGAGGCTTACTTAAATAGTTAGTTAAATATAAGATTCGAAAACTTTCAATTGTAAAAAATAAATAATGTTATATATTTGCAGAATTTTTTTATAAATAAATTAAAATATCATTAAATAATTAATTAGGTCAAATGATTAAATAATTATGTTAATAAAAAAATATACTAGATAAATCTGAAATCTATATATATTGGTAATTTGGGTGGTTTTGGGGATCAATATATACCGATTAACGAAATGAAAATGTACCTTCCAAAAAAAGAGCGAAAAGAAAATTTTCCCGCCACGTATGGCTGCTGTGAAATATTTTTCCCGCCTATGGGCCTAGTACGAGGCGCCCAGAGACTTTTTTTTTGTTTGTTTGTGCTTGTAGATATTTTGGATTATTTGTTGGCCCAAATATTTTTGGGCTCTATGATAAAGCCTACAGGGCCCAATTGGCCCTTACTCCTCATTTATGTATTCTTGACCCTTTTGCCCTTCGTTAGCGGTTGGGATGTCGATGAATTTATATTATTTTTAATTTTTATGGATTCAAGTGATTTAATAAATTACTTTAAATTGCATTATTATGTTTATCATGCGTATATCTCAATTAGATTAGTCGGGAAAATCTATCTACTATCTACCAAAAAAAGAAGTTTAATTTTTCTCATCACACACTAATTAATTATCTGTATCGACTGGATTTAACAACTAATTTCTTTTAAAAAAAATAATGTTCTAGTTAGAAGAGTAATTAATAGAATAATTATTTTTAATAGAAAATATTCATTTTCAGTCTTTGAATAAAGAACTTAACATATAAATTAGTATATGTACAAATTTAAAAAAGCCATATAAATGCCGAAATTCAATCGATTTGAAAATCTTTGTAGAATAAACCTAATAATATAAGATGGAGTTACTCCCTGACTACTTGAACCCCTCAATATATTGGTTTGCTAGATGAAACCTATATAAGTCATCACTAGGGGGGGAATTAACACTTTTTAACTATTTTACAACAAAAAACAACTTAAAATTTGTAGAAAACACATCAAAAGCTCTAATTTTTTATTTCCTTTATGTTTTGGTCTTATTTTTCAATTTTATTTATATGAAAATCAAATTTTTGATAGCTTAACTTAATAGCTTCTAGGTTCCTTTCGTGTGATTTCTGTATTATGGAGTTGTAGTTCAAAAATATATTATGAATCTATATAGCATTCGGAAAATTGATTCAGAAAAAAAATATTCAAAAAATCATGAATCCCGACTTGACATAATAGCTTGTTTATTGCTATGAATCAACAGAAGTATGATTTTTGTGGGTGAAGAAACAGTACTAAATCAAAACTGCCTTCATTTCTTTATATAATACTTTCAGAATATGTAGCGAAAATTAACCAAGTAAAAGACAATGTACTTTTTAGTCAAAATATCAATATTACTCTTTTAAATATGACTTGTATACAACTAATTATGTTTACGAGAATAATATTGATATTTTGATTATAAAAATATCTTATTTTTTTATTTTCGCTAAATGTCCTGAAAGTTTTATATTAAGGAATAGAGTTAATACTGAATATAATCTGAAGTTTAAGAACATCAGCTTTGGAGAGGCTTTATCAGGCTATGAGATCCTTCCTTCAAATTGCCTTCTGATCTTTTTCTGATGATTCAATTTCAATTTCAATTTCCTGCAAAATTAAAGAGGTTTTTGTTTCTGTAAGTTAAACCTTTATTTGAGATTGAATAATTTGATTTCTTCTAAACTCACATGTTCAAACTTTTTTTCTTTTATGGTCGAATAAGTCATTTATTAGTGCACATAAATGTTCTGAATGCTAAATAAAAGAAGTATGATAATGTTCACGTAAATTAAAATGGTTCTCGAGTCTACATTCTCTTTTGCCTTTTGGCTTTAATTTGAGGGAATAATTCCATAACAAACGTGACGGTATTGAGGACTACTGTTTCAGTGGTATTCTATGAGCAGTCACTCTGTGCATTCATTACCAAAGGTTATATCAGCCTCCCATCAATCTGTTTCAATGGTATTCTGAGAATAGCTATTGTGTGTTTATTGCTAAATGTTATGTCTATCTCATATACAAGCGGTATATAGGGCTTATCCAGTCAAACTTACAAGTAAACCTGAGATAACTACTAGGGCCGCAGCCATAGCCTCAATATTTAGGAATTTAATTGGTTATGTTATTATTCTTGTTGTATCGAATAAGTCATTTAGATATTCGTTTTTCATATCTCTAATTACCTGTTTAGCACTTGGAATCTTCTCTTGTGCAGTGTTGGCTGAATCTTTTGCTTCAGCTGATTGCAATTGTTCTTCCTCTTTTGTTTCTTTAATTTCCTTCTGATCCTCAACAACTTCATCTGGAACAAAAAAAAACATAATCGAATTAAAAACCATATTGAAATTCTTCAACATGATTTTTCATAACTAAGATAGCTAAATGTAGTTTATCTGTTTAAGTAATAGTCTAGCAGTTAAATGCCGGAGTCATAATTCATGAGACAAAGGGGTTGAAACCTGATAGCTAAAACATGATTCATGCTGCAAATGTGGTATCATGATATGATGAAGACCGCAAACCATTATTTCATATGTTTTCATAACTAAGATAGTTAAACATGGCCCTTTATGTAATAGTCAATCAGTAGAATGCATGACTCGTAGTTCAGAAAATTATTATTGGACTTGATCCAATAGCTAAACACGATTCATGCAGACATGAGATGATGAAGGCCACAAATGGGTCACTTAGGCATGGAGACGCCATTGTGGGACTGGCTCCACATCAGTCTCACGTGAATTGGGGGTGAGGCCTACCTGCAAAGTAGGTCCCTCCCCAACTTATGTGAGAAGGTTGTGGGACCAGTCCCACGAGGGTGGTCCTATATTGGAATTTTCCGCCACAAACCATGCTTTTATATGATTTTCTAACTAAGATAGTTAAACACGGTTGTTTAGGTAATAGTCTAACAGTAGAATATCTGACTCCGTAGTTCAGGAGATTATGATTGAAGATGATTTGATAGCTAAACATTATTCACGCATCAAATATGTTGTAAACAAAAGAACATGACTTTATAAAGATCACAAACCATTTTTTGCCTCAGTCTTAATCTCCTTTGTTAATTCATTTTCCTCCACCACAACCTCATTTGAAGCTGTTTCCTTCTCTGGTGCAACCTTCTTGGATTCATCAGGTACCGGCATTTTTACTCCTTTTTCCTCGGTCGATTGGACGGAAATGATCTCTTCCTTCACCTCTTTCTTTCCCTCTCCTTCTTTAACAGCAGCCTCAACAACAACAGGAGCAGCAGCCTCCTCTTTGTTTCCATCTTCTTTCACTTCTACCTTTGGTAATGGTTGATCTTGGTTCTCTTTAACATTCTGATAAACTTTTTCAACCCCTTTCACACTCCCTTCAACAAAAGCCTTCTCAGCATTATTTCCATTTTCATCTTGTATGTTTGATTGGATAACATCACCTGTGATGGTCAAGAATGTTAGTGCAGTTAACGCAACATTTTTTATACTCCCTCTATTCCTAAATATAAGACTTTCATTCAGGGCCGTCTTGAACGATATTGAGGCCCTGTGCTAGTTATCAATATTAGGCCTCTAATATTTTTTTAAAAGTGTCAAAATATAATACGATTTTCGAATTTTCAAAACCAAAGCAAACTGCAATAGTCATGATTTTTCTTTATCTATTTGACCTAGTTTTTAATAGATTAACATTATATTAGATAATAATAACATTTAAAACTAAAAAAAAAAAGGAACCCAGTGTAATTTTTCTTAGCGCAAATAAAAATTTCAATACTATTTTTTTCATGCAAATTTTGAACAAAAAGAGAATTGATATCTTTAACTTGAGGATGACAAATTCTGGAGAAAATACAAAAGAATTATCAAATTTCTTCCACAAATATACATATATGTATATATACGTATTCAAAAAATTGGGGCCCCCAATTTTCAGAGGCCCTGTTCCGTAGGTCACTTTGAGCCCCTCCCAGCCGGGCCTGCTTTCATTACATGTTGCGAAAAGTAAGGAAGCAAAAATTAAGATTTTTTTTGTAATTAAGATGCCAATATTACTGCCTTAAATATGACTTGTATACAACTAATTCTATTTAAGAGAGTAATATTGATATTTTGATTAAAAAAACATCATAATTTTTACTTCCTTAATTTTCGTTATATGTAACGAAAAGTCTTATATTTAGGAATGGAGGTAGTATATAATAACAGGTCTAAGTTTGACACCCTCCATGCGGATAATAATAATAATAATAAATACCTATGGTGGGCTTTTCTTCAATGTTCTTCTTTGAATTTGATCTCTTGCTTTTGCTGATGGTGTTTTCAGTTGCAAGGGCATGTTTTGATTCCCCACAACCCATTGTTGAAGCTGCAAAAAAAGATGGATTTTCTTGTTTTCTCTTGTTGAAACACACAAAAGAGAAAGAGAGGAAAAAACAAGATTTAATTTTTTTTCCTCTCTATTCTCTTTCACCCTTTGTTGTTTTTGTCTTTGGGGGGTCTATTTTAAGCTGTTTTCCTTTGTTTTCTTGAAGCCTACCGGTTTTCTCGTTGTATAATAAGGATTTTGAAGGTGGAAACAACATTCATATTGTCCTTTAGTTAAAACACATAGCTGGCAATGCCATTTCTTAATCAGAATTCTTTTTTAAATCCGAAAGATATATATGATATATAATATAAGTATATGTCTAATTTTTACGATTACCTTAGAATGTTTATTTTCGCATACCAAAAGAAATTGTCAAGTAGGTGTTCACGGGGTCTGCTAAACGTATAAGTCGTGCTCTCGAGCTTGTAGAAAAGAGATTTAACTTTATAACATTATATGAGTCCAAGTGTCGTGATATATAATGAAAACATATTCCTCCTTTTGTTGGGGTCCGACTTAGATGAGAAAAAAATCGTATGTCCCTCGTATATGTCATGCCGATTCACTGTCTTTCATTGATCACAATTCACCATTTGTATATATAATTGGAAGAAATATACGCATAACAAATTTTAATTAATTGAGTACATGAATAGATACATACACGGGACAGACAATTTTCACTCGACTTAGATAATATGAGAGGCATTTGGTTGTGAAGAACAAAATGCTGTGCCGGCACTATTAGATGTATCTGTTTGTCCAAAGTATACTTAAATTGGAACTTCCGCTTAACAAAAAATTGTTGCCTACTGATTTAAATTTCTCTGTGTATTTTCATCTAGCAGGTTTTTTATTAGTTATTTTTTTCACTCAAAAATGGTCAATTCCATCACAACCACATGTCATGTTCTTGAAAGTAAAATCAAAATAGGACTATTTTCATTCCATGTCGTTTAAGAAATGCAGTGAAAATTGATGTTGCAAAAAATAAGGTACTTTATTAGTAAAAATATTAATATTACTTTCTAAATATAATTAATGGTATACAAGTCCTATTTAAGAGAGTAATATTGATATTTTTACTAACAAAGTACCTTATTTTTTGCAACATTAATTTTTGGTACATTTCTTAAACGAAATATATTATGAAATGAAGGTAATACTACTTTCCAACTTTCAAATTGTCAATTAATAGTCACTACTTATTTTTCTTTAATTTTTACCTTGGATCAACCACACTTCTCCCAATTCCCTGCACTCAGGGTTGACCCTTGTCTTGCAACCCAAGCATGGACATTATCTCGCACCCTTGGTGAGCTTAACAAGGAAGTACACCAGTCTTAAGAGAGGTGAATATGATTCCCGTCTCATCATATAAGATAAGTACAAGTAATTTGAGTAGTTTAAGATTACTAGGTTTAAATATAATTATCGTAGTAATATATTTATTTTGACATAATAAAAATAACAGCTAACTACATTTGATCTTAAATGTTAGGTGGGCCTTGGAGGTTCATGACCCATGCTATCATGTTCTTATCAGGCTTACGAGCGTTGATTTGGGTATGATGAACAGCTATTCTGTCTCTACATACAAAGTCATAGAAAAACATTATATTTTATGTGATGATAGCTGCTTTCGAATCGTTATCCTAAATTTGCAAGATCTGTCGAAGATATGTTCATGCGAGTGTCAATTCTTCTCAAACAATAGTTTTGAAGAAGAGTTAAACCTAGTTTGGTTAGAGTAGGAAGGGTAAGTAAATGGGGAGGAGAAGTAAATGTGAAGGTAAATGATCTATTTATCTCGTTTGTTGGAGGGAGATTGGAAGAGGAAATAAATGTGGAGGAGCATTTTAGCCCCTCAAATTTTAAAGGGGTAGAAGTGTAAATTAAATTGAAAACCCATTTTTTAATATACTAAATACTTCTCTTCCACTTAAGCCAAATAAGATGGAAGTAAATGGTATCACTCTATATCCCATAATTAAATTAAATGGTGTTACTTCTCCTCCTTTACCTCATTGGCGAACCAAACAATGCCTTACACGCTTTCGTGAATAACAATCATTTTTTCAAAAAAAATATCGATGTAAACATATGCGAATTAAATATTCGTTCTGCTCTGAATTCAAATTGCGAAAGCAAGGGACAGAGGAAGTAAATTTCTTTTGGGAAAGAAAACAAATGAGGTAGGGATAATGCAAAGATTTCAGTGGCATAATGCACAGTTCTCAAGAGCCGCCTTTTTTGTTCTGGGGCTTTGGTACACGCAAGTTGAAGTTTATACAACTTTGGAAAACGATGGCCATTAGGGTTTGACCAAATCTCTTGACATCACTCTTTTGAATTCTCCATCATGGACCCACTTTCCTCAGTCACAACCATCCATCATGGATAGGAAGATGGCGTCCTTACAAAGTCAAGTGTTCAATTCTCGTTGTCGACGTGAGGTATGTATTAGCAGGTGATTTGTAAGTACCCTTATAAGCGACCTATGATCCCTAGGGTCTACCCTAACCCGTAATGGTGACCGAAAACGAACCCATCCAAAACTTTTATTTACCAAAAAAAAATAGATGGAAGTTGGAACATAACAACTTTTTATTTTCTCTTCGGAATCAAAGATTTAGAGGTGTGTTTATACTTTTTTTCCCCTTAATTTATTATAATCGAGAGACAATAATATCAAACTGAAAACTAATATGTTCAAGTTAAAAATACTAAGCTAAATGCACTAACTTAAAAGTGTGCTTACATTCTTGAAAAATCATTTCAACAACAAATCTCAAACTGATTTTCTTGCAACGAAGAACTCTTTCTTCCGTGGCTTCTAAGCTAATCAACAATTATTTTCTTAGAAAAAGATCAATATTACTCCCTCCATTCCTTGATATAAGACTTTCAGGACATGTAACAAAAATTAAAGAAGTAAAATTCAAGGCATTTTTTTTAATTAAAATACTAATATTATTATCTTAAATAAAACTTATATATGACACTAATTCTATTTAAGAAAGTAATATTGATATTTTGTTTAAAAACATGTTAAATTTTACTTTCTTAATTTTTATTACTTCTCCTGCAAGTCTTATATTTAGAAATGGAGATAGTAGAAATTTATGATGGCATATAAGTATCTCGTATTTAAACAGAACTAGTGCAAAAATGGAAGAATTTTTTGTAAAGTTTTTTTCTAGAGTTTGTAAACATACACTATTTGCGAGATTCAAGGACGGAACTAGATGATGTCCTCAACATTCTTTAAATTGAAAATTCTTTTATAAAAAAATTATATTTTTTACAAAATTTCTTTATAAATATTATATTTTTTCTCTTTTAATTTTTTTAAAATTTCCATAATTCACTCACTCAACCAAAAATATAGATATGCTACTACAAATATTTTAGTTTGTCTTTATTTACCCTCCCTGAGGGGGTCACTTTGGCATGAACCGGTCCTTGTGGGACTGACCTTACATCACTCTCACATGAGTTGTCATGAGTTGAGATGGAGTCTCTACCTACAAAGTAGGTCCCGCCTCAACTCAGTGAGAAGGATGTGAGGTCAGTCCCACAAATCCGATCCCATATAAAAAGAAAAGTGAAGAGCATGGGAGCATGGGAGATCATTCAATGTTAAAACTTTGGTGGACAAAGTCTCAACCAATAGCAAACAAGACTCTCACGTGGTCTCTTTCTTTCTATCATATCCAAAGCAACCATCGACTTTGCTTATAATTTCCGCTTCTCCTCATTTATATAAATGGTATATAATTGTCGATATAGTTTTTTCCCGATGATACGAGTTAAGATCTTTCAATTAAATATTAATAATTATAAATTATATTTAGTGTACAGAGCAATAAATATCATATAGCAAGTAATTTTTTTTTATTAAGTATGACAAAATATTATAAAATTGTAATTGAATTAATTTAGTCGATATTAAATGAATGGACAAGAAATATTTGAGATTTGTTCCCATTGAGTTGCCTTTCAATCTTGACAATACCATTCGCCAATTACACGGCACCCTGTCACTTTTGTCTCCCATTCCTTCCCCTTCACCTTCATACACACCTTATCCTAATCATCGGATTTGCTTGGACAAGATCTAATTTGTATTCGATTTGGTATGTAACTCAAACTCAAATCACATTTGAATAGAGATTCAATATGAAAACATGTTAAATTAGATATTTGAAAATAATCCATAAATTTTGACACAAGAAAATAAAATAACCCATAAATGTCTAGTCATTGCATAGCATATAATTCTTACTCTTTTGTTTCTGACAACGGCGGGTCATATCACATTGACCCTTTACTTTTTTTTTAAAAAAAATTGAATCTGTCAAGATAATTTTTATTTAAATTGGGTGGATTATTGTATTATAGGCTATTGAGTTAATCTATTTGAATTGATATTTCAAATACCTACAAATAATGATTTGTAAGTTTTGACCCATTTTGAATTTGATACCCGAACTCAAAATCCTAAACCAAACCCAAATCAGACATTATCCCATCAAACCCATTATTTCCATCACTCTCATTGACCTGCCTAAATAAGTAATTCTAGAATAAAAATAGCATTATTGAACTTGACAATATCTTTCCATAAATAGCAATATACTTTTATTATGTGGGGATCATGTAAGTTAGTTATTTTATTATTTTATTATTTTATTTAGGGGTCACTGCCTAGCCTTGATCATTTCAATCTGGTTCAAAGCATTTCTGGGCAGGGCACAATCCCATCTTCTCCACTTCTTTAGGCTTCCATTTCTCCAAGCTCCAAGCTCCCTTGAGAATCTTGCCTCTACAAATGGAAGGCTTCTCTAATGATCGCCTTGATTTTGGGAAAATGGGTTATGGGTACTCTCTCTCCTCTCTCTCTATCTCTCTCAATGTAAATATGTTCAAGAATTGTTGCAAAAGGGGGTGTTTTTTCGTTAGGGGTTTGGTTTACATTTCATGTTTAATATAAAGATTTGTTATTTTTATAATTGTGGGTCTTTATATTTCTTCATAAAGTTATAATCTTTTTGCTTCTTGATTTGGTGGGATGCTTTTGTTTGTGGGATTTGCATATTACTTTTGGTCTTCAAATGTATGCATAGCTTTGAATTGTTTAATATTGGATTTCATTATATATGGTTAGTTAAAAGTCCCTGATCTGATCTGTTTTTGCTTACAAAACATCTAGGATATCTAACTTTGCAAGATATTTGTATTCTAAGTTCTTAGGTTCTGGATATCGTTTGATTTTGAAACGAAAAGCATGTTTTATTAAAAGTTGAATTGTTTGTGAGGGGATATGTGTCCCAAATATTACGTTACGAGAAGGAACACTGTCCAGCTAGACCGTTAATCTTCATATTTCTTTATGATTTTGTTGTACTTCTGCAGATGCCAGCATTATAGGAGAAGATGCAGGATAAGAGCTCCTTGCTGCAATGAGGTCTATGCTTGTCGACATTGTCACAATGAAGCCACGGTAGCTATGCATATAGTTTGAATTATTATCCCCATTTTCTTTAAATCTTAATGCTGATTAAACTGAACTTTGATCTGGATTTGAGCTCCTTGTATATTTATTAAGTTGTTCCTTTCTTGCCACAGACTTGATTTAAGTCATTTTTACTATATTGATCAATAATAAGGTTCATTTTGACTTGTATTTGTTATTGTTTTACCTTTATTCGGCTCTACAGAGCACATTGCGAAATTTTTGTGATCGTCATGAGCTGATTAGAAATGATGTTAAGGAGGTACGCCTATTGCCATTGTGTATCTTTTAATATGTGCTTATTGTTTATCATTTCTTGATTCTGTCTAGCAAGTATAGTCTTCGAGCTATCATTGAGTGATTTCGGTTCTTCCTTGTTTATTTCAGGTGATTTGTGCTGTTTGTGACACAGAGCAGCCGGTATGTATTTCTGGATTCGAATTTATTCCTTCCGTTCTGTTTCTCGTTGATTTTTCCATGAATTCCGTATGTCTGCTTTTCCAGGTTGCTCATGTTTGTACAAATTGTGGTGTTAGAATGGGAGAATACTTTTGCGAAGTCTGCAAGTTCTATGATGACGATGTAATTCAAATTACTTACTCTTTATATACTGAAATGATATAAACGAGGATAAGTGAATGCAGGCTTCTTTTTTCCTTTTGGTATTTAAGTTCGAAATAAGCTTGAAGTAATATTGAAATTAGTCTTACGATCTAAATTCACCGGTTACAGATTGACAAAGGACTGTTCCATTGCGATGATTGTGGCATCTGCAGGTAAGTAACTAGTCCATTTACGACCGTCCCTTCCTTCTTTTAATGTCAAATGGGGAAGCTATTCTTATTGTGTTATTTTTGCGTTTAGAGTTGGAGGTCGGGATAACTTTTTCCACTGCAAGAAATGTGGTAAGCAAGCAATCTTTACTTTACCTTATATTAGAAGTTCATTTTGTTTTTCTTAGTTTTTCAAGAATGTACGGTTGGAACATTTCTGCAATATGTGTAATCTTTATCTTCTGTATTAATTTCTTCAATCGCGTTCATAGTCATTTGCAAACAGATTTCTTTCGGATATGTTTTCCAATTTGTTATTGTTGTCAACTTGTAGGGTCTTGCTATTCAGTTAGCCTCCGAGACAATCACTTGTGCGTAGAGAATTCTATGCGGCATCACTGTCCCATTTGTTATGAGGTATGTTTTTGTCTTATGCTAGTTTCTTTCATCGGCTGAAAAGTATAAATTTAAGGGAGTTTGTCTGATTTTTAACAACGGTATGCTTTTAATGTACAGTATCTCTTTGACTCTATGAAAGATACAACGGTAATGAAATGTGGGCATACCATGCATTGCGAGTGCTACTACGAGATGATAAAACGCGACAAGTAATTCAAAAAATTTCCCTGAAAAATATTCATCTCCTATTGTTCTTTTGAATGACGAATCTGGTTAGTAACATCGACTAGCTGCTCCTGTCCAGGTATAGTTGCCCAATATGTTCAAAATCAGTGATTGACATGTCCAGAATCTGGAAGAGAATCGATGAGGAGGTGTGTTTTTAATATTTGAAGCTCCCTTGTTGTATTCATGAGTATGCGGTTTTAGACTTTACAGAGATTCGCTCTACCATAACAAAGCTCTATTTATCTTTTCATAGATCGAAGAGACTGTCATGCCTGAGGATCTTAGATATAAGAAGGTAAGCCCTTCTTTCCTTCTCGTTAATCGATGAAGCCTTTTCATATAGGATCAGATAAAGAAAAGTTACTTCTTTTTTTTTTGCAGGTATGGATTCTGTGCAATGACTGCAACGACACGACTGAGGTATTCTTCCACATAATTGGGCAAAAATGCAGCCACTGTGAGTCGTATAATACTCGTACAATCGCCCCTCCTGTTCTTCCTCAACAATAAGCATATCAGTAGAATCAATGGAGCAAAGCCTATAGCAGCATACTGGCATGTTCAATCTGGTTTGGCACGCAACTCGATAAGAAGATTGTTCAATCACCATTTTTCTTTTGTTTGGAAAACAATTTCACTTTGCAGCAATTGGTGCTTCAGAAACAGCTTAATTAAAGATCATTCATCCTCAACCCCTGATGATTTTCACATTCTTCCTCCATTTCTATGGAGCAAAGCAAACCTTGGTTATTGTAACATCAAAGTCTAATGTACACTGTTGTATACTAAGTATTTCTCTGAATGTTGTTGGGAGGAACAATTTATATGTTATGAATTTGTCCAAGACATTTAAATTACCTTAGTATGGTTAAAATGTAAACTATGTTCGGCCTAATATTTTTTATTTTATCTGTTTTCATTGTATAATACTCCATTCGTTTTATAATTTCTTAATATTTATCCTAACTAAATACTGATATTATTATTTTTTTAAATAGTCTATAACTTTTGATATCAAAGAAATGACCACCAACATGTTGGTTTAGTTGGTAGTAAGTCACTAGCTTTCATTTTGAACATTACGAGTTAGGGTGTAGACGTCGCCACTTACGTGGGTATTAGTTTATAATGTTTGATTCAGTAAGTTTTAAATTTAATTTACTAGTTACAGTGAGCAAGTTGAACTTAATCCTAATGAGTTATGACGAAAGTAATATTCTGTCGCAGTTAAATTCCCTTTATTGTGATGGTTTTCACTTTTCATACAAAAATTGGGAATTTTTTACCATTACGGTTAAAAATTACCACCACTTTTTAAACCTGCGGGAATAGTAGGTCTTGTTACGGTGTCGTTTGGAATTTTTCTCTACAATATTGCTTCTCTGTTCTCTCACTGTATCATCACTGTCGCCTCTTTCTCTATCTGTACGTGAAAAATGGGACGGCTTTCCGAAGCTCGCCGACTCGCTAGGGTTTTATCGACTCGTTCTTCGATTCTTCTCAACTCAGTCCGAGTTGAATCTACTCAGTTCGAAACTCCTCATCATCTATGGCGTTCTTATCACACATCTCTTTCATCAGGTACTCAAATTCTTACTACTTTCCAATAGCTCTTTTAATCATTTGAACTACTTCGCACCGCCAATTGAAAAAAAAAATGTTCAATTTATTTGATGACAAAAACGTAATTGAAGGAAAAGATACGGAAATGCAGTTCGGAACTATACTGATTATGTTCGTTTGATCATGGAATTTTTGTTTCTTTTTGCTGTATTGTTCTTAATTAATGACTGGAGAATTATTATTAGCGGTTAGTTGATTAATTAGTTAGGGGTAAAACTGGAAAAATTAGAATAAAATATGTATTGGTTTCTGAAATGTGTCGAATATTTTTTAATATAGAAAAAGTGCAAATGGTGCTTACGTTGTGGAACGGAGGTAGTATTTGTGATGTAAAGCATGAATTTCGGTAAAAAAAAAGAGATCAAAAAGGTGGAATTATTGTTTTATTTGTTTTATTTTTTACTTGCTATTGTTAAAATAAAGAAAAAGATGAAGTCTTGCTTTTTGTTAAAATTTTGGTAATCCGGTCTTTGCCAATACTTTGGAATATGTATCTAGCTTGAAATTGAATTCTGATCTGCAAAATTTGAAACTTTACAGATTTTGTTGGTGGAAATCACCGGCAGCTAGAAATGAACTACCGGGGAAATGCACTGCAATATTGTTTGTGGCCAGTAATGCAGAGGAAGTTGTTTTCTGTGGAAGCAAGTGCATCAGAAAGTGCTCCCACAGGTGGTTGTTCTGTAGTTTCTAAAGGTTTTAATGTTGTATTTTCCAACAATTTTGTGAGGTAAAATGCAGCCACTGCAATTAATTGATCTTTTGGTGCTTGGAATACAGATGAGGTAAAGGAACTTCATGATAGGATTCTGAAGTCTGTTACGGAGCAGAGAACTGCGCCTCCAAATGCGTGTTTGTGGTCACTCATAGCAAAATGTGCTACCCGTGAAGATATCAAGCTTTTATTTGAGGTTCTGCAGAGGCTTAGAGTTTTTGTAAGTTCTTGTTTCTTTTTTAGTTTTTAGATCATTTACCTTTTGCCCAACTTTCTTTGATTGCACGTTTGATGAAAAATTTATTACACATTATGTTTTGCAGAGATTGTCGAATCTTCGGATACATGATAATTTTAACTGTGCGCTATGCCAGGAAGTTACCAAAGCATGTGTGCGTGTTGGTGCTATTGATTACGGTTTGAGACTCATTCTCTTTGTGTTTTTTGTTTGTAGTTTTCTTCTTGCGGAACTTTCCTTTGGGTTCTTTTATTTATTTATTTATTTGGAGGGGGAGGGATAGGTAGCTCTGTTAGGGGCCCTCCATAGTCTATAGCAAGGGGGATGAAGTATGCTGGTTGCATGAACTGAAAAGGGTGTTGTGGGACATTTTCTTTTCGGTTGCTTGAATGAACCGTATTCTGAGTTGTACCAGATGGTATATTATTGTGTTCTTTTTCAATTCTGATGTAGTTGTGCTTGCTCTACTGGTCGCTTCATAAGGGGCTTTCTCTACTGGTTGTTTCTGTATAGAATGAATGCTTGCTTCTAAAATTTCCCCATTTGAATTACTTATATGCATATAAATCAAGGAAAGTATCTTGCCTCTTGTCCCCTTATATTTTTTGGTGTGGTGAGGGCCTCAAACTATGACATAACAGGATGGCATTCGTTATAATTTTGCTAAGATTTTATATCTTTTGGATCATATATTTAAAAGCAGGGTGACTTAATGTAGAAAATGCCATGCATTTTCTAAAAGATCTCAAATTTTGTTTCTAGACGAGAGACAGACAATAATGTGTAGAGTGTAAAATAGCATCATTATTTGAATTTCTTCTCATTATGCTCTTGATATTTGGTGGCTGCTAAATAGTAAATAAATGTAAGGAGATGCGAGGCCGTCCCTATGAATGCATGTATACTCTATATTGTTAAATTTAGGCTAATATCATGGGGTATACAATATTCTTTTCTGTTTTTGTTTTATGGAATGAGCTGTTGTGAAGTTGTATCGAGATATTTCCTTTGACATGTTCTTCTTCTTGGCAATTACAATGCTTGGTCTTCTTTATTCAGGTAAGAAGTCACTACGGAAGCATAACTTATATGGATTAACTCCTAATACTGGGTCGGCCCATCAGTTACTGGTAATTAAGAAACTTTTCAAATGCTTTCTATGGTATCTGAGTTACAGTGGTGCATGTTCTTTATCTAAGTAGGGTTGGTGTTGTATCACTCCAGTTACATGCAAAGCTGCACAAGGATGCTAAACTAATGGTTGAGGTTATGGAACTTCTGCACAAGAATGATCTACCATTGCAACCTGGCACAGCAGATTTGGTTTTTAGGTACATAGTTTATACCACACTGCATGTGGTAAATGTTGTCATTAAGGATCTTAGTTGCAATTTATTTTTGTATATTTGTGTATTTATATGCTCCTGATATTTATGAACTTATTCAATTGATTTCACTGATTTGTCGTCTTTCCTGGCTGAATTTGACCTGCAGCATTTGTAATGAGACAGACCGCTGGGGTTTACTCTCTAAATATGTTAAAAGATTTATTAGGGCAGGAGTAAATCTGCGAAAGACCTCCTTTGATATGTGGATGGAAATGGCTGCCAATAGAGGTCCATACTATTGCTTTTGCATTTCTCTCGATGCATCTTTATTATATGTGATTGGTTTTGCCTGTCATTCTTTGTCTATAGCATGTTTGGTATGACACCGCGTTACTCAAATTGGTACTTCATTTTATGGTTTCTTGAAATATCCATTTCTTCTTTATTCCATTTTTCAGGAGATGTTGATTCTTTGTGGAAAGCTGAGACGCTGAGATCAGAATCTAAGAAGCAGCACACTCTAGTGAGTGGATTTGCATGTGCAAAGGTAAAATTGGTGTTTTTCGAATAACAATATGCTTCCCTGCTGCTACTGTGTCAAATTGAGTAGTGTAGAATGTATTGCAAGAATTACATCAGGATCTAGAAGTATTACCTCAATGGGATCTCTCTGCAGGACTTGATCAGGAGTGTCCACATTTATAAGATGGATTTCAGCTTCATATTGTAGATGAATACAACAACAACAACAATGTATTCACCTTGTCGATGAATACATTTTAAAATTCACTTGAATGATCAAACAATTTCATGTCCTTACATGAAAACGTTGATCTGTTGAACTATATATAAAACAAGTTAAGTAGATACCTTGAGGATTTCTCCAAGCCAAGCTTGTGATGTATATGTTGATATACATACAGCACAGGCATATTCATAACCAGCAATCCCGAAATCTTTTGCTTCCAAGAAAAATATTTTCATGTTGTGAATTAAAGAGGTCATGTTTTCATTTTATTTTGGTTCCTTTTGTTTGCAGGGATTTCTACTTGAGCACAAACCTGAAGATGCTGCTGGAGTCATTCAAATACTCACTCAGGTAAAGTATAAGCTTTTGTCCTGAAATGCAATAGAGAACGGACCTCAAATATGGGTTTACTTTCGTATGCGTGTCACAAGCATGTGGAAGCAGTATTGTAATTAGAATACTATGTATATTATCTAAGCATCCATGCTATTTTCTGTTGTTATATTGCTCCGTAAATACTTGATTTAAATGATAGGACTAGGTAATCAGAAGTGAGAATATGAACTTGACCTAACAAGAATGATGGTAGTTTGATGCCTATATCTCTCCTTTCTTCTCTTTTCCAGTAACTAAATTTCCCTGCACAGTTTCACAACATCATGACCTGTCATTTTACATATGATGCCAGGCTTTACCTGATGTGAAAAGGCAAGGTATCATTAGTCAACTTGAAAAGCTAGTCAGTGAATGGCCTTTGGAGGTTATTAAACACCAGAAGGAGGAGAACAGAGAGGTATATCTATTTATGTAGTTCAATTCTAATGCATATTTCTGGAAAGAAATTCAATGAGCTTCTTGTCTGCTTCCATCTAAAAAAGGAAACTTTTCTTCTTTCTGTTCGGAGGTTTCATCCGATACAACAGAAATTTCCAATTATTCTTGTACCCTTGTAATCAATCAGATATGCCTGCTTATTCAAACAACAATGACTTCATACCCTCTCTCTTCTAGGCACTAGCTGCAGCATTACAAAACGATATTCCTGCAATGATTGCTAGCTTAACGACAGTTGGTTTGCAAGTGAATGTAAATTTGGAAGATTTGTCAGTGAAAGCAGGTCTTTTGGCTTGAAGTTAGTGAAATGAGTGTTCAGATTTGACATTGAAGTTTCTTCACACTTTTCATCTACATGGCGAAGTAGCATCTGCTTTGAAGAATGAAGCAGCAAATGAGCTTTAATGATTCTCTCAGCCAAAAGGTATCAGTAGTCAATAGAATATACTCTTCTAGAGACCTCCTCAACAATGACGCAGAAATCAAAATTATTCGATCTACTTTCAGACACCATTAATTGTCGGTTGCTGTTATTTTATTTTTTAATGGAGGTTTTTTTTTTTTTTTTATGTACTGTCGACTTGGCCATTAACATAAAATTGTTAACTTCAAGCAGTTGAATCTTCCCCTGTTTTATACAAGCTTTTGAATAGCAAGTTCTTGTTTTTCCAGTATATTCAACCAGACTTGGTCATATATGACATCTACCAAATCATGGATGTCTCTGCTTGCTTCAGAACGTAATAGTCGCGCTATTCGTTTCCAAATTTCCGGAGCAACTGCTGTTGCTTTCTTCCTTTGTATGTTTAAACATCGATGAAGTTGAGTTTCCTTTTCCAGCAATCTATCTATGGGAGTATGAGATCAATAAGATGATCCGCGTTGATTACACGTTAAAAGAAAGGAGGTGCATTGATGGATCCTTTTAAGACCCATCTTGATCAAAAAGTTGCAGAGAATTTGAGGGGAAGTACATAGATTCCTGCTGGTTCACTTGCACGTTCATGATGTTGAACGTTAAGAAAGTATCCAAAGGGCTAAATGAGAAGCCTAAATCTTCAAGTATGTTTGTTTCTTTTTGGTAGTGAACGATCCCTCTCCGAGGAGGAGAGAGAAGAGATTGCTCAACGTCTAGATAAAAGCAGAACTAACTTCTGGGTAATCATGGTTGTAGATGGGGAGAAAGCGTTACCTAATGGTTTTCTGGACAGATTGAAGGGTAGGGAACTAATTGTGGAGGGATGAGCACCCAATAATCATAGCTATGCCAATGCAATTTGATCAACCCTTTGAATGGTTGGCTCGTGGTTGAGGCCGGGATTGGGATGCAATTTGATCAACGATGAATCTATGACATAAAATCGCGAATGAAAAAACATGACGAGAATTCGAATATCAATTTATACCAAAAACCAACCAGAAATAATCAGGATAAGAATTTTTTTCCCCCTCATCTCAAATAAACATTTCCATGAATCAGAAAATTTGATCTATAAACTAAGGATTTCATTCTTAATCTTCTCAATAACATCAACCCCATGACTACCCCCGACCTTAAATTCACAAGTTAAAGTTAATTGGCCATGATCATTAACAAGAATAGTTGCTACAATAACCTCAACCTTATACTCTTCAAAAATCTTGAAAATCTTGATCAATGAACCCTTTTCAACCATCAATTGAATCCCAAAAAATGCAACTCCACTGCAAACACTAACATTAACAGAAGTCTTCGAATCCGTCATAATACAATTCTTCAAGACTGGTTTTGCCGCCATTTTTTGTTGCAGAATTGAATTCTTTAGTCCTTCCAATCTCTTCTTCTCTTCCTCAAGACTTTGTATATAATTTATTGTCTCACTCACAATCTTTTCTCTGCTAACCTGCAAGAATAACCAAACAAAAATTACAAAAAAACATTGCAAAATCTTGAATATATATATTTGCACTGTAATGTAAAAATTCTTAAGCCCACAAAAAAAAACATTGCAAAATTTGGGAAATCTTGATTATATATATTTGCAATAAAATAAGGTCTGTAATTACTGCACATGCTCCTGCATCAGTAGGGTCTGAGGAAGGTACTGTGTAAATATATATTTGTAATCTAACGTAACAGTTTCTTGGAAATCTTGAATATATATTTGCACTGTAATGTAAAAATTTCTTAAGCCCACAAAAAAAAAAAATTGAAAAATCTTGAATATATATTTGTAATAATAAAAAAAATATAGTACCTGGCACACAAGGCTCCCGCACCAGTAGGGTATGAGAAAGGTCCCGATATATATATATATATATATATATATATATATATATATATATATATATATATATATATATATATATATATATATATATATATGTAAAAAAAATCATAAGTTCATAAAGAATTTTGAATAAAAATAGACCTTGGGAATGGAGATGAGATTAGGAACTTGCGATTGAAGAATAGAATAATTTTCAGCCATTTGATCTCTTCTATAACGTTCTTTCATTATGTGAATGGGATCAGTCTCTGGGGAATCATTTCTTGAACTTGAACAAACTTTCTTCGATGGAGAAAACTGTTTTAATGGTGGAATAACTGAATCTTGATATCCATCCATAATTCCCAGAAATAGCTTCCCAATTTCCTCTTCTTCTGCTTCTAATTCTTTTGGCCCCTTTTCTCTTTTGGTCATTTTTTCTGAAGATTTAACAAATCTTTTTATATGCGTTTTTTGACTGGATGGATCAAAACCGTGTGCTGAAGAGGAGAGAGAAAGAAAGAGAGTCTGTTAGGAAAAGGCAGTGAAGAAAGAGAGGGAAATTGGCAGAGAAGATTTGGAGGCAAATTTATATGTTTGTTGTTGCTATATGGTGCAACTACACTCGAGTGTCAACTCTCTTTTCCTTTTTTTTTTCTTCTCATAGTGTCAACTCATCCGCCGCCTGATCTCGTGAGGAATATGTATTTTTTTTGCACAGGTTAACTTATTTTGACAGTCGATATTTCGATTCATCTGAATCGGTTGAAAAAAAAGATGAGTTAATATTTTTTTGACCGAATTAATTTTTAATTATTTGATCATTTTACTAATTAAAACTTCAACCATCGAACTAAGTGATATGGCGAATGAGAATGTGTTATACATGTGCGGAACGAACATCTGTTCTGCCCTAGATAAAATAATGTCAGCTTGTTACTTATCTAACCTCGTTAAGGTGTTAATGTATAATTTTTTATGTGTGGTGCTTAACAACTCGTTAATTTTTTATATCATTAAAAATAACCATTGTAGCTATTCTAAATTAACTTATATTTTGGTTGAAATAACTATTATCTTTTTTTTAAAAAAAATTTAATTATGGGATTGTACTGATCAAATAGTTGAAATAAATCAGTATGTGTAACTCAAGTTTTTTTTTAATTTTTTTTTATTGCAAAGTCTTAATTCAAGTGTTTGATTGTAGGAGGATATGATCATACTTTAAAAGCATTTCTTACCTTTTTATCTCAAATTTACACTAGTATAACCAAACCCATTTGATTTTTGATGATTTTATTTCCCTTTTATAAGTAAAACCGGAGCATTTACTGATTAGGAAAATCCGTTTTCACCAAAAAAAATCTTGCTGCTTTTTTTACTGGCTGGGAACAAATTGTCAGAGAATTAAATATGCATGTGGGGGGGATAATTACTTGGGTTAGAAGAAAAACAACCCTGAAAATCCTCATAGAAACTTTTTGGGACCACTTCAAGATTTGCTATTTTTACGTTGATGTAAGGTTTTTTTTTGTTGGCCTTTTCATGGTAATCTTGAAAATTGAGTTTTTATGTATCTCCCCTGGATGATATACTACATCAAGATTTAATTAATTTAGTTATTGAAGTTTCTCTTTTCATTTTTTTTAGATCCGTATTCGAGTACGATTTAATTAATTTAGTAGAGATCTGTTATTGATAAATTTGGTAACGTCGATCTTTACCCTTAAAAATTGAAGGTAAAATCAGCTGAACTAAACCACTTTGACATAAAATTCATCCTTGTAGAAATTTGACAAAGACATAAAATTGGGCCGTAAATTATTTATTTGTGTCACGTTCATAAGGGAAAACGAATTTTTTTTAAAAAAAAATTTACTTTAAATTTTCTATACTTGGGACCAAGTGAATATATATATATAATGCTGCTAATAGTACACAAAAATAGTGGCTACAAATAAGAATCTTTCTATTTCAAGAAATTAGTACCCACTGTTTTGAAATTTGATTCATAGTGTAAATTCATCTACACTATTATATGAGCCAGGTATATTTGCATTATTTTTTTAATACAAATTTTACTAACTTTAACCAAATATAATCTTAAAATAATATTAAAAAATAAATAAATTCATCAACACTTTCTGGAGAAGCAGAGAAACTTGAAGTGTCTGGAAGCCTAATTTTCTCGCAAAAGGGCTTATCCATCGGCCCATTTATCAACATTGGGCCAATTGGGCTAAGATGGGTTTATTTGGGTCTCATTTTAAATCCACTTAGACTTGTAAGCCCAATTGTTTTTCACATTTTACAAAAAAAAACAAATTAACTCGGACAAGTTCAGCTCATTCTTGATCTTAGTGACTTGCTCATTGTCTGTGATTGAATTTTGTTCGTAATGGCTATTTTAAAGTACGCGTTAGGTGAATTCGATCTTGTTGAACCGTATTAGAAAGAAAATCGTAAAATTTTACTCATTTTACTAACTCAATCAACTCCTCTTCAAGATTATTTGTATTGCGCTTTGGAAGGATGTGAAGTCCCTTTTCTTATATGAAGCAATAGACTTTAAATTTATAAAATATTAAAAAATACTTGAAAATATATTCCATTACCTCAAATTTCTACATAAAACAAAGCAGACACACAACTTTGTTACATTTCATAACACTTGATTAAAAAAAAACATGTAATAAACATATACTAAGTACTAATAATTAAACTAAGTGTCCACTAATGTTTCTTATGAAGGTTCAACATATTAAGCAAAACCAGCAACAAATAAACCACAGCTCCGAGGGCAGAGACGGCCACGGCACCGGCGACTTGGTGGCAAAATTTATCGAACACATTGCAAACTTTGTTCCATCTCACATGAGAGTTTCCTTTGTAGCCGATAAGGCCGACGGCTATGGCGGCGCCGCCACCGGAAAAGAGCAATGTAACCATGATTAGGTCAAGGATCATGATGGTTAATGAAATTATACTCTTCTTTCCTCCTCTATTTGCTAATATTAGGAGCAATGAGAGTGCTGCATATGCACATGCTATTGCATTTACCACCACCAAGTACCTGAAAAAAAATTAAAATCAAGAGTGAGATAATTTGAATTTTTGAAAAAATAATAATTCATATTTATACCTTTTTGCGGTCGTTTGTTGATCTACATGAGATAAGCGTGAAAAAATTCAATGTTATATAACATGAACGTAAATGCTAATAATCATATTGGATATCTAGTCTGACATAATATCAAGTAGATGATCGATTATAAATACTATTAGGCTCATGTATGTCACGAACAGGACGACATGAATTAGTAAATAGTATTATAAAAACAGTACAATTTTAACGAGAAAGTCAATAAATTAAGTATAAAGTCTCTGATTCTAGACGGTTCGACGTTCAATATTATACTAAAGTCTGAAAGACTGCAAAACTGTACGTTCTTAATTATGCATATCAATAATAAAAAACACATTAAAAATGTTTTCTTCATAATAACTAGGTAATTAATTACTACCTCTATTCTATAATATTAGCCGTTTAAAACATGTAGTAAAAATTGTAAAATTAAAAATAAGATATTTTATTAGTTAATATATCAATATTATTCTCTTAAATATAATTAGTAGTGTAAAAGTCTTACTTAAGAGAGTAATATTGATACTTTAATAAATAAAATAACTTGTTTTTACTTTCTTAATTTTTTATACATGTATCATACGACTTATATTATGAATGAAGAAAATATAATATTTAATTAAATAAAATTATGAGCTGGCAGTTATAGAAAAACTAATTTATGTACTTCCCTAAGAGAAAAACCGGCGCCAAATCTGTAACTTATATATAAACCAGAATTTTTTCTATCAAAAACCATTAATTTATTGTTTTCATTTGCGAATATATATTATTATTACTGGGGATGATATAATAATTGATGAATTGCTGAAATATTCACATGTATACAACGTACGTAGCCACGTTGGTCAAGTCAAGGTCACGTTACTCGGTTTGGCTTGGTTTGATTTGGTTTGGTCTCACTTTTTGGGGGGAAATGCCCAAAATTTGACCACTTAAAATAGGCGGGAAACATTCAAATTCAAATTTTTTTCTTCAAATAATCGTTCAATTCCAAATTTTGACCTCTATAATTGTCGGGAGATGTTCAAATTCCAATTTTTTGAGGCCAAAATTTGGATTTGGACGATTATTTGAAAAAAAAAATTTGAATTTGAATGTTTCCCGCCTATTTTAAGTGGTCAAATTTTGGGCATTTCCCCCCTAAAAGTGAGACCAAACCAAACCAAGCCAAGCCAAACCTTTTCCAAGCACACCCCTCATTTTAGATTTGACTACGTGTTGCTTGTATTAAAATGCATAAAAATGGAAAAAATAAAAATAAACTCATATGGAGAGTACAATATAAAATTGGTCAATGTTTGTGGAATGGGCGAAAGAAATGGATTTTTTTTGGAGGTATCCTATTTAATTTTGGGATAAGGCATTCCTATTTTTCTAGTCTGAAAAATTAAAAAGCTACTATACTTTGGTACGCCGAAATATAATCTCTTTTCATCCAGAATGGCTTTCCAAATAGTTTTGGAATTCTCTTTCCATTTCATTGATTGGAAGACAAAGCCAAAATGGAATGACGATTCCTTTCACGTGTTTGGAAAAAAAAAAAATTATTATTTAATGTTGGAATTGAATGTGATTCAATATAATATGACTTAAATGCCCTTTAACATATGTTGACGAGAAAACTAATTAATTGCATAATGTATAAATTTTCACTTGAAAAAAAATTATATTTGTACACGTCAGTATTTTAAGTGGGGTGACTATCCCTAACATTTTCAGAAATGACGATTTTATTACAAGAAGATTTTACTTTTTGTAAGATTTATTTGTAAATATTGTTTAAAAAAATCAGTAAAAAAATTTGCCCTTGTAAAGAATTGTTTTGGCTCCGCTACTGTTTCTACACTGAAGCGCATTAAACATACATTTGAATATTCAAATATAATTAATATATAAAGTTGAATATAATATAAAATAACTATATTTCATGTTAAATTAAATGAAAAAAGTAACAAAAAAATAAAATAAATATTTATGTAATTATCGTATATAAATTTTTATCAAAATAATAAAATATTTTTGGAGAAAATGAATAGGTTGTTGTCTAATTTGAATAGTATAATAATTAAAAAAAAAGGGTATAATGATTACTTTCCATTAATTGGGGATTTCAGTTTCTCCTGGAAAAGTCATTCCATAGATTTTGAAGTTGAATGACCATTCTCACTTCTTCCTGCATTGAGCATTCTCGTGGAAAGACCATTTCCACTTTAAATTGGTCAACCTAACGCTGGAATGGAAAGAGAAACTGGAAAGAACATTTCATTCCTTTCCATTCCAGCGTACCAAACACGCACTTGGAATCTAAAACAAATATTTTAAATTACGAGTCAATGATTTGGTTGGCTAAATTTTTAATAAACTTAACTACAAGTTGAAAGACTACTCAACTTGTCTCTTTGTGTAATTACTAACTTCATCCAAAATATTTGGAATGTTTTACTTTTTTAAAGATATTTTCAATAGTTACATTTTAGAAATTAATATATATATTTATTATTATTTTTCTAATCTATTCTCTAATATATAATTTAATTAATTATCAATAATAACTTCAGAGTTATTAATTAAAGTTATTTTAGATTTTTTTTCTTCATAATAACTCTCTTTAAGTCATTTAATCATTTCATTACTATGCGTAAGGTGTAAAAGTTGCAATAATATGAGATGTGGGTAATAATATTACAGGAGCAGTTGTCATTTTTTGAAGTTTATTATCATTAGTTCAATTCTTTCCTAAACACTTTGTTAAATTATTCTTAACTATATCAAACAAATGAGATAATTTTTCCGCAATCGAATTGTTTTGAAATAGTTATTTCAATCCTCGAATCAAACTACCTTAACACGATACTAACATTACAACTGTTGTTACAAAAACTAAAATGCATTATCATAGGCCAAAGCTTGATCATCCAAGCCCATTAAAACCCCATCTCCTTTTTTAACCTAAACCCGGTTCACGTACAAGATATACAACATATATACAGGGGCGAAGACCCGCCCTAAATTTTTAAAAATATTACTATTTATCAAAATTTTATGTGTATTTTGAAAAAATTTATTAGTTTCGCCCCCTCAAGAATTTTTTTTGCCTTTTTTATTGCTCTCCAAGAATTTTATTAGTTTAACCTCTCAACACCAAATTTCTGACTTCGTCCTTGCATATATACATACATGTGTATCCTATAATGGTAGTTCCTACAACATCTTTATAAAAAAATTATAAAATCTATGAAAATTATAAAAATTAATTAAGAACAAAGGTGTATGGTAATAAGACGAAGAATAAAACAAAAAATGAGAGAGATGATTCTTAAATATGTCGATGAAAAGAAAGAAGAGGGGGACTTACACGAAGGCGGACAAGTAATGATACTTGGCAGTGACCGGAATATTGATCGGAGGAAGAGTTGGGACAATAGACATTGAGACAACCTTAGTCTGCTTATTAACTCCAAGAACAATAGCAGAAACAAGTGTCAGTGCAAATGCTAAAAACCTCAAAATTACATCTGAACCCCTAACTGCCTTCTTGTTAGCAACCATCACTTCTTTTTCCCTTCCATTTATACCCTCAACACCTCCAAAACTACCTGCTCGATCCATTATAATCACCCCCAAGAGGAAAAAAACCACACTAAAAATTAAGTTCCAAATGAAACTTTTCTAATTTTTTGTTTATAGGGGGTTGGGAGGTAGAGGGGTGGTTATATAGTAATATTGAAAGAGACGTAGAGGGGGATTGTATAGGAATATATAGCGGTGCCAAAGGGTGGGGCAAAAAATTCTTTATCCACATTTTGTGTACTGTTCTCTGTCTCATAAATATATGTTTACCATATGTTAATTTTTTATTACACGTTTTACTATTTTTTTTAATAATTTTTTAATTAAAAAATTGACACATGTCAATTTTTATTAGTAAGAATAGATAATAGAACACTGAATGGGAACATAAGATTACTAGTCGGAGTGGGACAGGGGAGGGAGGGAGACTGTTGAAATGAATGGGTAGTACGTGGCTTTATGGGTGGGGAGGCAAACGTATAGTTGTGGTTTGGTGTGGTATGGACGTTTACATTAGGAAGATGATAAGTTTGAAGTTTGGACTTTACTTAATGGAAAATTTTGATATGGGATCAGGGCTTACGTGTGGGATCAGTATAGTGCAGATTTACCACATCCTCTGAGAATAAGGAGAGAGAAGGAAATGCAGTGATGTGACTAAATCTGTACCGCATGATTCAATGGATCCGCTCCATATCAGAAGTGTTCTTACTTAAAAAAGAAAAAAAAGAAAAAGGGTCTAAATATTTTTGACAACTTATTTGGATACAAGTTGACCATTAGATTGTTCTCACTTGGGAGTAAAATAATAATAATCCATTTTTTTAATTGTAATTTTAACAGATTTGCACGTTGTAAGAAATTGTTTTTGACTAGTATTGGTCATCAAGTAGACTAAAATAGATAATAAGGAGAGGAGACAGGAATAGGAGGGAGCTTGTAATCAAGCATTTATGATGTATAATAAATAATTAGCTTGATATAGGTGATAACAGTAATTTTATGAGTACAATTTCAATTTTGAAGATTTGACTATTATTATTGTTTAAGATCATACCGTTAATTTATTTTTCAGTTATCAAATTAAATGCTCAACGACTGAGATTCTGTGAATACGTCACCAATACTTTCGTTTCTTTCATAAATAATCAATTCAAATACTAGAATTTCAAATCCGTTCATCTCATATCCTTCTAGTCCTCTTATCCAAACGATGAAACAAAACCAGATAAAATTATACAATACTCCGTCTGTTTCAAATTATATCACCTAATTTGTATTTACATGATTATTAAGGTTTCATAAAATGTGATAATACATTTTGATAGTTGTCTAAAATGTCTCTATTTAAAGATGGTTGATTAATATTTCAAATTCAAAATAAACGTCGGTGATTGGTTTTTTGAATATGATGGTTTAAATGTTGCTCTTTTGAAAGTAAAAGGTATTTAAATAGTTTGTTGGAGATAATGATATATTTAAAAAATATATACTTCATTCGTCCCAAATTATTTATTAATTTTGTCTTTTACACGAGAATTAAAGTTTGATCAAATTCTATAGTAGAATATGGTAAAATATCTAATATGACCCTATTTAATTTACTCTCAATTTAATTTTACTTTTTATTCTCTGTATATTCTTCTCTCTCCAACATTTAATGTAAAGGGGTATAATTGAAAAATACATCATTAATAAATCTTTTTATTTATAAAGTGTAGAAATAATTTAGGACAGATTAAAAAAATGTGATATATAGTTGAGACGGAAAGAATAATAATAAATGTATACTTTATATAAAAATAAATAAGACAACTATTTTAAAACACACCGAAAAAGAAATTAGAACAACTATTTTAAAATGGAGAGAGTAATTAGCAGTGAGAAGTAGTAGTTGGTCATGATATTTTAGTCTCATTCACAAAAACAAAACCACTAGCCGTGTCTACTTTTTCCCAATAGTCATGAGAGATTAATTTGAAGTTGGGACAGCCGCCTTAATTGACAGCAGCCATGTGATTAAATGGGGAGACCATTTATGATATTTTCCCTTCCCATTGGGGGTATTATTTTCCATAAATGTGGACTAAATTGTAGTTGCTTGTATTTGAAAGGTAAGCCATTTGCGATGATCCAATATATAATCTTTCATTGCTTTATTTATTTATTTATTATCATGGAGCTTGAATGTACATAAGTTATGAATTTCTAATAATTCCTCTATGAGAGTTAAAGATATTTATAATGTTTAATGGTTATGAAATAAGGGTTCCAACCTTTTATAATATAATCCAAATACTCGTCCTAAATTATTTTATAAAAGCACACGTTAACCAATTGTGTCATGAGCTTAACTGATACTCACTTCATTCCATAATATAGGTCGTTTAAGATATGTAGTGAAAACTAAGCAAAAAGTAAGGTACTATGTTAATCAAAACATCAATATTAATCTCTTAAATATGACTTGTATACCACTAATTTTACTTAAGAGAGTAATATTGATATTTTGACTATCAAAATATTTTGTTTTTGCTTCCTTAATTTTTAATACGTGTATGTGCTAAACAACTTATATTATAGAAGGGTTTTTATCTAGTATCTGGTTTACCGTTAGAATGGACGGTTATCTTTCATACTAGCATCTTTGTACGCTACTCATTTATATAAATATATAAATAAATAAAAAACAAAAAAAAATCGAGAAATGGATAAAATAATAGTTGTGGTATGAATTTGAAAGAACAAAAAAGAGTATGAAAGCATTCTTTTGGAGAGGCAAAGAAGGAAGCTGTATATGGGTTTTTTCGAGGATAATCAATGGAGATGGAAATTGCAATTATCAGGAACCTTCTTGAGTCATGCATGGTAATCTTCTAGATGATTTAAACACTTCAAAAGTTGTAAATATAGTTGATATTAATTTTTAAAAATTCTATTAGATATAGTAAATTTTATATGTATTTCAGAATATTTGATCAAATTTGTGTTCAACATTTATTTTGCAGTTTTTATATGTAGTTCGGCGTATTGTTGCAGTTTTTCAATTCCAACATAAAAGTCCTGCTTTCGTAATATTCTCTGCTAATATTCTTGCGACAAATCTTAGAGGGGTCAAATGTAATGTAATTTTCAATTTTTATAACCCTTTAATAAAAGCTATTTTCAGAAAATGGGGGGCTGTGTAGATCTGCCCTTGCGACCAGTAGGGAATATTTTACAAACTATATTTTATTATTATTATTATTATTATTATACCTAATATCGATTTTGTGACCTACAAATTAAGGGTGGATACTTGTTTCACTGAGCCAGGCCTCCTAGACATTATGACAATGATCTCCTTTAATATGCAACAACTGTTTAAAATTTTGAACTTAAATTATCTTCAATTTGCAAGTTAAATATTGAGTTGCCGACATTTTTCAATTGTTTTGCATTGAAGGAGAAGAAATGTGCAGATTATTTGAGTAATGGCCAGGACCCAAATCTTACAGCATCATAAATTGATGGAGTTGGCTGTCTAAAGAAATATATATAATGTGAACAAGTGGAATTGAGGTTCTGATTTATTTATTTAATTATTTTTAAAAACATAGAAGAAGAAACGAATTGAGGTTCAATGAGAAGATAAAAAAATCTCCAGGCACAACTAAGTGTGAAACTTGTTTACAAGTATTGTTGTGGCAATTTATTTCTATTAATAGAGTGTGATTTTTTTTTTTTAAGCATAAGTTTATTGTTCGAGAACTTTTTAAAAAAAAAAAATATTTATTGAGATTAAAATCGCAAAACATATACATAGAATAGAAGGGCATAATCTTACCTCGAATATTAGGTGAAAATAAGTCCACTACATCATCGGACTAAAGTTTCTAATATGTGTGAAATTTCAAAGGAGATAATCTCAATTGCAAAAACGATTGTCTTTTAAAAAGTTTATACCTAGTTTCCATGTGGTGTTCCGTAGAGATTTTTATAGTTTTGTTTTTACCCTTACGTACGTGAGCGGAGTAAAATCATCGTACCCATCGTCCACTTGAGAATCCGCCAAAACGCTGAAATGTCCCGTGTGCAGGCCCTTGATATTTTTTGATTCAAACGATGCGCATTCCTCTTGCGTTGTTGTTTGAACAGGTCCTTTTAAGGTGGGCGATTTAATGCGTATATTAAAATCTCGAAAACTTGCAAATAATGCGTGACGATCTGAAAAGGGAGGAGCCGTTGGTGCATTTAATTTGGTAGCTGAAAAGTTTCGGGCAACACGTCTTTTATTATAGGATGGATTAGTGCTGATTTTTGAAGCACCGTTGGCGACTCCGAACTTAATCCGAGCCTCAAATTTCTGGAGCTCTCTACAGATTCCGCTATCACAAGGCCTTCAGGTCCAACCGCGTCAGCATATGGCCCTTGTTCTGCCATCTCAGCCGGATGAAGCTCCTGCAAAGCTGTAACCTCCACCTCATCCGGAGGTGAGTCATCATTGTTCGCTTGATTACTCTCCTCCTCATCGGCCACCACATACGTTACCATAAATGCCTGATGAAGCTCAATCAAATCATTATGCGGATTTTGCGGGATTGCAATCTCCGCCTCAACATCCGGCAGCTTCTTCTACAAAACCAATTGCAGATTTTGCAGGATTTTCTCTATCAATTGCAGACCCTCTTCTTGATCCCGAGGTACCCGACGCCATTCGGGACACTGTTCTAACTGGCCTATGGTAACTTCCAGCGAACCCGACCCATTCTCCTTTACCGGTGCAACAATTCTTCCCTGTATCGTACCCGGCCCAGTTATCAGGCCTTTTCCCGCAGCCTCTACATCGCTTCTGTCCCCAGCCTCCTACGGCATACCCGACCCATTCCCACGAACCAGTGAATCAATGCCCGGCCCATTTATTATAATTGGTCCATCTCCCGCTGTCACCACGTCGCCCTTTTACACAGCCACCGGCGGATCACCCGAATCCAAGCGTTTGATGCCAGACCCAGAACCTTCATCCAGAGCAGATCGAAGCCTCTCAAAAAATGGATACCAGTTTCCCCCTATCGTTCACCTTCATCACCACAACCTTCGATACCTGCTTCCGCACTGGTTTCGGCTGAACAAGAGGTAGCTGGCCTCTATTACAGTGATTAGCGGAATGTCCCAATGACATAACATCCCGTACAGTACTCAGTCTTTGCATGAAGAATCCAAACCCTAGTGGGGAATTCTTTCAACAAATCAAGCTACACACACCCTAGCCACACTAGGACACGTGAGATTCGCAGTCGGATCATCCAATGCTAATGGCGTGCCCACCGCACTCGCCAATGTAAAAAACTTGGATTTGTTAAAGAGATAAAACGGTAATCCCCAAAAACTAATTCATGTAGGAACAATTGATGGCTCCTCATGAACGTTGAAATTGAAAGTCCACTTGAATACTCTCATCCAAAGATTGCAAAACCACCATTGACCTCGCCTCCAAAATCGACAGTAATCCTCCTCCTGAGTGAACCGAATAATTATATGATTACTTTTTAACCATCCAATCCAAAATCCGCCCTTAAACCCAACACGCCCAAAATCCTTCTTGTACAAATCCGGCGGGGGGCATCACCGCTGAAATTTTTCGATACAAGCGAGCCTCCAAGGCGCCGCTAGTGTCGGATGTTCTTCTTCTTCGATGGTCAGACATTGCTCTCCCTTGAAGGAAGGGCATTAATCGGTAATTGTGGTGCACTAGTGCGTTGCGGTTGTAGAAGGTCCGCAAAGGACTTCCGGTCCCATGCTCCGCCCCAGCAGCAGGTGGAGGAGAGGCAGTCGCCATGGGCGCTGCTTAGGTTTGCATTAGTTCCGAAAGTTTAATATAGAGAGAGAATTGTGATATGTGGTATATGTCCCGAGTGTGAGCTTAAATATTTTTGCCAAAGACATATTGGAACCTTTGTGTGATAGTGTTTTATGTGCAGTTTGTAGTAGACTCATTTAAAACACATTACACCAGTTAAATCTTTCCCTAGAAGCTAGAATGGAAAATTGGGAACCTTAAAATTGTTCCCTATAAGCTAGAACGTCAGTAGCCGGTCGTTAACGTATATAAAACGATGTCATTTTGTGTCCTTCATTTATTACTATACAAATATACACCGTTATGTATTACGTCGGTATTCGGTCGTTATATATTTTGTCGGTAAACGATTGTTAATATCAATCGGTAGTCGGTCGTTAAGAGTGATCAAAACGACGGCGTTTCAATTTGGTCAACGGGACTGATGTGGCCGACGGAGGGGCGAGGCAATAACAACCGTTTATTTTTCGGTTTCTAGTCGGTCGATATTCAGTCGTTAAATTTGTGACCTAAAATTTCGGTCGCTAAATTCGATCGCTATTTAACTGTGTTTTTTTTGTAGTGTCAATCCTTTTTAAAGAGAGAGAGAGAGAGAGAGAGAGACGATTTCAAGTTTGCAAGTTTGACTTAAGATTTTTCCTTCTTTGGCTCTGCAAAACAATACATTCATACTCTTTTTGACTGAGACCTTTTTGTTTGTTTGTTTCCTCGTTTTTGCTCTTTTCAAATTCGTCCAACAATGGTTACTTTATGAGTATCTTTGTTCAAAAAGAACAAAAAAAAGAAAAAGACGAGTGTGCTTTTTGAGAAAATAATTCAACGATCCACCAAATAATTACTCCCTCCATTCCATATTAATTGTCGTTTAGGAGATATCTAGGTATCCAAATTAATTGTCGTTTAAGGTTCTTTTATTAGTTGTCAACAATTTATTTCAATTATACCCTCAATATTTTCTTTTCTTTTCTTTATGATGTATTAGTGAAAGAGAGGGAATGTGGGGTAATATTGGAAGTTGAGGTGAAAATGACAACTTCCTTAATTTTTTCAAATTGTCTAAAGAGTCTTATATTTAGGAATGGAGTGAGTACTTTGTAACTAAAATAACATTAGATGCGAGTAAAAAATAAAGAAAAAGCAATGAAAACCTTTGGAAACCTATAAAGATAGTAAAGGAGGCAGCAAATTTAGATACCAGTGAGGCATTATTTTAGTGTGATGTTCAGAAAAAGGAAACGATAAGAACTCTTGCCACTAAGATTTAATAGATTAATTGAGTCAATAATATATTAATACTGGTATTAAAAAGAAACATTGGATGCCAGGAAAAGCCTTGTAATTAGGGGTGAAAGTGAGTTGAGCCGGCTCGTGAGTAGCTCACGATTCGATTCGATATTCGGCTCGACGAGCTCAACTCATGAGATAAATGAGCGATACATGAGCCAAGATTTTTGGCTCATCTAAAATATGAGTCGAACTTGAACTAGATAGAGTTCGACTCACTTACCTCATGAACTGGCTCAATATATATATATATATAACAAAATAGCCTCACACACCCCTTAAAAAAAGTAGACGCACATCTTTCTTAAGGAAAATAAACAAAGACACCATAGAAATCTCTTATAATCTTCTCATCTTCTCAAAGTGGAAGAGTTATTGATTCATATCGAGTTTTTTTGCCCGAAAACAGTTCAAGCATTGAGTTGTGAAGGAGATTTGATGCACAAAATCCTAGCAAGTGAACTAGTGTCCAGTTGAGTATATAAGTAAGACAAGTGTCGTTCCCACAGAGATTATAATTAAGTACCAAAATTGTTTATTATCCTAATTTAGACCTACAAATATTTTTGAGAGTTTACTAACTAATGCATAAAATTAAATAACAACTAAATGAAACAAATAAGAAAGAAGATATCAAATAATGAGAGAAAGGTTGATTAGGACATTGATCCAACTTGTTTTCCCAATGATTAGTTTAAAAGATTCCCTTTTTAATGTGTCAAATTCCCTTAAATTTATCCTAATTCATTAACGGTAAAATTCCCTAATCTAGGTTTTATTCAATTCCTTGCAATAAACCCCCTAATCTCAATTAACAAAAACCATATGTCTATGTGAAATTGATTAATGAGACAGCATTAACGATTTATGGAATTCCCCAATTTCAATCCCCGTAGTTATCTACTTTTTGGAAACCGTCTCAATAGAAACCGAATCTATTCCTAGTCGGGCTTTTACTATGAGTTATTATTACTTAGTTCCTAATTAATTACTTCACCTCCCGGTCCTTCGCAATTAAATTATGAGATCATGTGTAGAGTGATCAAATCTATACAAGCATTAAACACACCATAATAATAATTAATAAAATAGGGATTAAGGGAATATTGAACACAATATTAAGGGAAAAATAGTAAACTAAATCATTGTTCCAACAAAGTTTTCACAAGCCTAATCAACTAGAAAATTTAGCCAATCATCATATATGAATCAACCATGACAATTAATTTAGACATAAGAAAAATTACGAATCGAGAAAATAATAACAAGATGTAAGTTTTAGATTACAACTTGATGTCGAAATTATATGAAAAGGTGATGAAGTGATGATGAAGTGATGATGCAGTGATGATTGGTCAATGGCGATTGATGGTTGGTGATCACACGTGATGATGACCAGAATGTTGGCCTTGTTTTGGTTGCGGCTCCTTGGTCAGTCTTTCGCGGCTGCTTTGGGGATCTAATTTGCTGCTCCTTTGGTATTGATTCGGGGGCCTTGGTTGATGCCGCCGGTGATCAGGGTCTCGGGGTTGTGTCCTCTTTAGGGCATGAAACCCTCTTTTATAGAGATAAAGAAGTCTTTGTTTCCTTTTCCATATCAACTAGTATCCAATTAATATGATTTCCTGCCAAATAAATAAAAGAAAATATAATATAATCCTAAAATAAAGATTCTTAATAATATGTTTCTATTTAACATCTAAAAATACCTAAAATATATAAATCAAATCAATATATTAAGAAGTTGATATTAAATTGACTCTAAAATATGGAAATATAATATTATTTAGGTAAAAACTAAGTGGAAAGTAGTATAATTTATATAGAAAATATGAGTTTATCAAGATTGACTCGAGTCACTTATGACATTAAGAGAAACTCAAAGTATATTACTACTTGTCATTTATTACTGATTATAATTAATTGTTAATCTACAAAATACTCTTTTTATGACAATACTATAAAACATGCCACAAAAATCAAATTGGTTATATAAGAAAGACTTTTGACATTTATTAATAAGGATTATAATATTTGGTAGCTAGACTTTTGTTGGTTTACATTGGTTTAATTTTATATCTTGTTAAGTTTTTTTTACCGGAGTCTTTACATAGTATAATTAGTAGAAATATATAAACTTCTATTATATGTCATTGTGCTAATAAAATCTCTTGATTTATTTTGTATAAGTTGGGTTTAAATATTATAAGTCATCGTATTTTTTCAAAAATATTTATAAATAAATGAGCTGAGTTGAGCTGCTCGTGAGCTACTGATGAGCTGAGATTGAGTTGAGAAAATTTGCTCATATTAAATATGAGCTGGGCAAATTTAGTGTGAACTCTCATTTCCACCCCTACTTGTAATCTTTCACAACAAATCGCTCAAATGTGTTGTTTCTATCATCATAAGAGTAAATTAGTCGAATTACTCTTTTTCAAGTGTAAACTATTTTGAGAAAATGAATTTCAAATTTAAATAGAAGGTCCATCAGCATAATTTTATGACTCGGACGTCCAACCTAATTTTTTGTGGCAACACTATGTAATTATACCCGTCTTCAGTAATAATGGTTTCTCATAAAGAGTTAACTTTGATGAAATTGTCTTCAAGGTACAAGACATTTGTGTACATTTAAGATATCGAATAGAATATTTTCGGTAAATTGTACTAAATGAACACCAATTATTTCAGAAGTTTAGAAGTTGGAAGATAATAATTATTTTTGCGCTTTTTAGCCATCAAAATTTTACGGGCAATGGATATTGAACTCCGACGTAAAAGTGACCCCTGAATTCTTATGTCGGAGTTCAATATCCGTTACCCGTAAAATTTTGATAGCTAAAAATCACAGAAATGATTGTTATCGTCTAACTTCTAAACTTTTGAAATAGTTGGTGGTCATTTAAGTACAATTTATCCAATATCTTCTCCACATGTAATAAATATTTTGGAAATAAAGAAGGAAGAAAAGAATTTTTTCCAGTAACTTTTAGATTGAGGTTCTGAATTTACAAAGTTTTTTTCTCCTCGAGATGAATTGATTTAGGCCAGGAGCGGAAAGCACACGCACTAACTTAAAACTTATCCTTATGATGGCCCATCAAATTAGAATCATTAGGCAAAGGAATATCCGTATCCATCTTTTAGCTAAACACTTTCTTGATATCCTTTAATTTTGCAATTTTCTAAATGATTCACTTTTTATTTTTTGAGAGGGGAGGAGATCGAAGATTTATATTCAAGTTTAGCAGTCCGGTTCCTATGCGGAACGCCAAAAAATCCGCACGTGCGGAACACTCATCCAGCCGTTGATTTCATTTTTTAAATGGATCAATGGCTATGATTTAAAAGAGGGTTAAAAGGGTATATATGTAATTTTATTAGATGAGAGAGAAAAGTTGCGGCTGAAAAGTCAAAAAGGTGGAGAGAGAAAAATTGTGGCTGAAAAGTAAAAAAGGTACATTTCTACAAGAACGCCGTTCATGTTCGGTGAATACATGTTCTTGTTCGGTGAACAGATGTTCATGTTCGGTGAACAGATGTTCTCGTTCTGTGAACACATGTTCTTAATGAGTGAACACATGTTCATGTTCGGTGAGCGAGATGTTACCGTTCACGTGAACACATGTTCTTTCCGTGAACACATGTTCTTGATGAGAGAGAAAAGTTGCATCTGGAAAAAAAGAGTCCTTAAATACTCTTACTTTGAAACAACCGTTGGATGAATCCAACGGCCCTCAGCTTGTCCCGCACCAGTCCGCACCAAAACTTTTCGCATAGGAGCCAAAGTGCAAGTTTAGTGTCTTGGTGACCGGCTGTTGTAGCTTTGCCAGACTAATGATTTACTTCATCATCAGGTGCCGTGGCCCAGTGGGCAGGTGCCTGGCCCGTAATCGAGAGGTCCCGGGTTCGATACCCTCCACCAGCGTGCGGTGAGCTTTATTCTCCCTTATCTAGGGTGCTCTCTCCCCGTTAATGGGACTGTTCTCTCCCCGCTCATGGGGTTCCGTCCTCGGGCGTTCAAAAAAAAAATGATTTACTTCTTAATTTTTTAACAAATTGTCCTTAATATATTTCTTTGGTTCTAAGGGGGGAAATCTTATTCCGGAAAGACTGCTTGCCCACGTGAATTCGTACAAGAATTCATTCTTTAGGTCCAAGTTGGCAAAAAATCGCATGTCCCCATTCCGTGTCTCATTTTGTGCACTTACGAATAGATATTCGTTACGTGTATATTTTTTTTATATAGATTTTACTATTTCTTTTAGGTTATAAATTTTTAATTAAAAATTTAATACATATCATTTTTTATTAATGAGACAGAGAAGAGAATACCGAATGTGGACAGATGATTCCTAGCCGATCCGAGTTCGACCTTTTAATCAAACACCATTGCTCCCATCAGTAGGTCATGTACATTTGACAATAAATAAAGTCCAATTTTTCTTTCTTGAATTATGTTGTTGTATTGTTTTTTTTTTGTCCTCTCAATTTCAACATAGTAATTTCCAATGTGAAGAAAATAAATAAAATACACAACTAGAGGTAAGCTAGTCTGGAACTATGGGTATTCTATGTCTATAGGTCAACGTAAACATTACGTCGATATTTCGGTAAAAACATGCTATGAGTAGGAATGGCAACGGGACAGATCGGGGCGGGTATCTGAAATACCACGCCTTGCCCCGCCCTGTTGATCTGTGCCCCGTCCCACCCCAGATCAAAAATTTCTGCCCCGCGCCCCGCCCCGCCCCATTCTATTTTTTTTTTTAAAAAATCATTATTTTTTTTAAATTATAAAAATCATTAATTTTATCAAAAAAATTAAAATCATAAAAATCATTAATTTTATCATAAAAATAATTAATTTTTTTAAAAATCATAAAAATCATTAATTTTATCATAAAAATAATTAATTTTATCCCAAATCAATTCTCAAACAAGTACAATTAGTATATTAAAATGAAAATTAAACATGATTATGTTTAATAATAATAATATTATAATAATTTAATATAAATGGGGCAAAATGGGGCGGGGCGGGGCGAGGGAGGAAAAAATACCATGCCCGATCCGCCCTGTTCGCGGGGCGAGGGCGATCTCGCCCTGTCTCTCTACGGGGCGGGGCGGGGCTGCCCAAAAGGCATCGGGGCAGGGCGGATCGGCGGGTCACGGGTCAAATTGCCATCCCTAGCTATGAGGACTAAGTCTTCGCCTCAATGATTTGAAGATCATTCAAAAAAAATGATATTCTATTTCCTATTAAAAAAATATAAGGGTAAGCTAGTATAGAATTATGGATGTTGTACTTATTATACATGCGAGCATAAACTATGCTAAAATGAGCGTATCAAATGTAATCTCACACAGGACGCACGAACAACTTAGTTGGTAAAACTAAATTTGAGGTATAATTAAATAGTGTCATATTTTAAAGCTTAACACAAAATTTAAAATTTATATATTTTTTTATAAATAATTTAATTTTTACAAATCTCAATAGTCTCGGAAATACCATTAGCAAAAGTCTACTCAACTTTGCTACCTGCAAAAGTCTCCAAGGGATAAGATGGTAGTTGTGGATAAGGACTATTGAAGATGATGTGTAATTATTAGTTGAACAAATTCTATCAATTGCTAACGTTGAATTCTTGAGATTTCTTGAACACCTGGGCAAAGGTTGTACTTTGTCTCGATGATTCCACCAAGAAAAAAACGCCACTATATCTATATATTTATTGTTCTGATTATGAGATAAATTTCAAATAATCCATCCAAGAATCGGGTGAATATGAATCATGAGTCATACCAGTTTTGTTTTATAATGGAATATAGATATTTTTTGGTTTATAATAAAGCTTTTTAAGTTTTGTAAAATAAAAGTTTATATAATTATTTATAAGGAAAAGATTAAAAAAAAAAATATCTCAAATTTGAAATTTTATATCATCGATTTTTGTTTCTTGGCATAGGCAATAATATCCTCTCTTTCACATACTCCTAATCGAAATTAGAAAAATAAATAAAATAGCGAATATTGAGACAGATGAAATATTAATAATTAAAATTAGAACAATAAACGAGAGTGCAACTATAATCTTTCGCTTCCAAATAGCACATCATGAAGGTGCCCATAATCTAAAAGTGACAAAAATGTAAGATAAACAATGTTTAGAATCAATTTTAGCTTTACATAAAGCTTTTTTTTTTTTTTTTTTTTACGCCCGATTGCCCCCGAAGGGGAAGAGCGGAGAGTACCCTAGATAGGGAGATTGTAGCATGTCCCATGCCTGGGGAGGGAATTTAGCCTCACAAGTAGGAGAATTTATTTGCCCCACAAGGGGAGATACGGGAATCGATCACGGGACCTCCGTCTCGTGGCCGGATAGCCTTACCACTTGGGATACCTGATTCCTGTAAAGCTTAGAATCTAAATTATGCATTAATTTACAAGATATTGTCCTAAAAAGTAAACCAAAACAATCTTTTGGGGTGAAAGCAGCACTATACAAGTTAATGATGCCAGCAACTTTTAATTTCTTAACAAGATATTTTATATTCCAAGTCAATGATACAGGTGTAGTAATAAAGAAATAGCAAAGAAATTCAAGAAATTTAAAAATACTGTATTAAAGAACTCCAAATAGTTTAGGTATTATTAACATGAGATATAGCTTGTTTTCCTTTTCTTGTAATTAAACAAATTCAACCTCTTGTGTATACTAAAACAATAACATAATTTATTAAATCTCAAATATTTAGTAGTGTGGGCAAGAATAAATTTGAAATCGAAATAACCATTGACAATAAATGCAGCTAGATTACTACTCCCAAAATACCACTAAAATAGATATAGATGGGAGACTGATATAACATTTGGCAATGAATGCACAAAGTGGCTGATCACAAAATACCACTGAAGCAGCAGTTCCCACGTTTGCTACGAATTCATTATCTCAAATCAAAGTGAAAAACATCAGAGAAGGCAGATTCAAGAATAATTTTTTTTTGATGAATAAAGAACCATTTTAATTTACGTGCATATTATCATGCTTTTTCATTCAGAGATTTATGCGCAATATTAACCTATGGGTGGATAAAGAAAAAAAAAGGATTGCATACCTTAAGTAAGGATTATTTCTATCTCATTAATGAAACAATTGTTTCATGCTTTTTACATTAAAATCAATCATTAATCACATGTGAAATCTATGATATTCATTAGTTCATAATTATAAGGAAAATCTTGGGTCTTTCATTGATTATTTTGTAGTTTAAAATTGAATTAATAGCGAATATAATTTATCAATGTGTATCCTAAAAATTCGGTACAACAGATCTTAAAAGAAACTTTCTGTAGCGATATTTCTATATTGACATTCCCACTCGAGTCCGATATTTTGGGTTTGACATTAAACATAACAAGCTAACGAAATCCATTTTCTCGGCTTAGAAAAGAAACCGAATATAATGTAAATTTACGATACAACGACAACAACAACCAAGCCTTAATCCCAACAGATTGGGGTCGGCTAATAATGTAAATTTACGATATATGACAAAATTCATTGATGCTACATGTCTGTTTCAAATACTCAAAATTCGGCACATGTATATTTATTCAATTTTACTTCTTCTGCAATCGTTATTCATATTTACGATCATTATTCAAATTCACGTGGTGAATTGTGAGTGGTTGAGATAGATACGTAGACTCTAGTTGAGGAAAAAAAAACCATTTTTTCCCACTTTTCTCTAATGTGAAAGTAAATTAAATAGCATAGTCCAAGTGTAAACACCCACACTATATATGATATGAACAATATACTTTTCAAATATTAGAAAGAATCAATGGCGTGTTGGTCATTCCAACTCCATCCAATTAGTATTTTTCGCTATATATATTTTTCCTAATCATCTCTAATATCGTTCAATTATCACTTTGCCTATAGGAAAAAACAGGACTTTTTTGAGCACGTAAAAAAATATCCCAAATGGCCTCAATTGAAGAACAAAACAAGATTGCTCCGGCGGCCGAAACTCCGGCACCACCACCACCGGAGACAAAAGGGCTATCCAATTCACCGCCGGTAAAGGCTAAAGATTACTTTCCGGTAGTTAATGTGGTTTTAAGGTTGTTGTTGTTTGCTTCAGCAGTTGTTGCTGTTGTGGTTATGGTTACCAGTAAACAAACTGAAATTACACAAATACCATTTCCACCTTTTCGGGCTCCTGTTACTGCTAAATTTCAACACTCTCCAGCTTTCATGTAAGTTTTTTTTCTTCTTTTATTTTTTTTTAAATACCGTTTGTGTACTAGTTTCAGTTCTTATCAGTTTAATATTTGTCGGCTCGCATAATATTTGCCTTATTTTCCTGCTCTTTCGATTTTTTGATTTGGTTCGGACTGTTGTTTTATTTATTTATTTATTTATTTATTTTAATGAGGAGGCAGGATATGCATATAACTCGAAATTTACGATGATTAAAATTGAACATACTGTAATAATTGTGCTAGTCTTCCCAACTCTAACAATTGTTTGTGGCAGAATATATATTCATAGGCGGATCTATGATCGGCAAGGTGGTGCAATTGCACCACTAGAATTTTTTTTTTGTCCTTTTTATTGCCCCTCCAAGAATTTTATCAGTTTTGCCCCCAGATTTGCACCACTAGATTTCGATTTGTACCACTAAATTTCGACTATTGTGTCCGGCTATGTATATATTGCATATACTTTTTGAGGTTGGTTGTATTTTGATTGCTTTTCTTCTCTCAAGATTCATTGATCATCCGTTTTAATTATTTTGATGGCGTACTGAGATATTCTAGAACATAATTTGCCAAAAGTATACAAAAATACAAAAGTTGACGTTCAAACCTTTGGAGAAAATAAAATCAAAAGTTTAATATTGTATTAACTTGAGGCAAAGTTGAAAAGGGAAGAAGCCTCCATTCACAATACGCCGCCATAAGTATTATTTTTTAATGAACACGTATTTTAAAGATGTAACACCTATTTTGATTTAATAATAGCTTAAAAATATTTCGACTGCCAAATTTTACTTATAACGGTCAAATTTTATTTTGCCCGAAAAAAATATGCTTTTCAAATTCATCCTCATTCTGTACTGTCCAGGAAACAATAGACAATATCTAATCTAGGCTTTTGATTAATGTTTATATATCACTTATCATTCTTACATTTATCTCACGTGGGACGTTATTTTCTGCACAGATACTTCATAGCAGCTCTTTCCGTGGCTGGTTTGTACGGCATCATTAGTACACTCGTTTCCATTTATGCCCTCTTAAAGCCTACTTGCTCAACAAAGATCTTGTCACATTTTGTCATTGTCGATGTGGTAAGTCCCCCAAAAACTTTTCTGGTCAGAAATACTGTGTCAACTGCACTAATTGATAACTAAAGGTTTGTAATATTTTGGGCTTCTGTTATTTGTTTTGCAGCTGCTATTGGGGATAGTAGCTTCTGCAACAGGAGCAGCAGGAGCAGTTGCTTATATAGGTTTGAAGGGAAACTCGTATGTTGCCTGGCGAGAGGTGTGCAACACCTATGGCGATTTCTGCATCCACATTGGAAGCTCCGTTGCAGTCTCATTGCTCGGATCCATCGTGCTGGTTCTGCTCGTTTTGCTCTCCGTTTACTCCCTCTCCAAGAAGATCCCAAAATAGAGTCGCCTAGAAGTCATTTTTCCTAAAATTAGCTTGTGTGAAGTTTGAACCATTTCTTATTTTGTGCTTGTAAATTTCATTTTGTAATGATGATCTTGTGTAGTCAACAGAAATAGACATTATCTGTAATTTATGTGTGAATTTAAATATGTATCTTGTGAAAATTAAATTTAGGATGATATTACATTGGAGTTTGGAGATATTAACATTGTTAGATCACCCATAGACAACCAAAAATCAATGAAATCCTATGAAAAACTATAAAGATTGTAAAAGAGGCCACAACGAGGGATGCATAAAAACTCGGGGAAGTCAATTCAGTAACTTGTCAGAGTAAGCCAACTATTTTTAGGACTAGAGATTAATCTAGACTCGGTTGTCGATAGCGCCTGTATTGTCTAACTCTTATCAAGGACAGTGCCTGGCCCTTAGAGGTCTTTACACGGAGCTCACATTCAGGACAATATTGAGAGCCGAAATCCCACAAAGGGGATCCGAACTCTCGTGGCGTAGCATTGATATCCTGCAACCAGCTTTCTCGGAGCTCGGGGTTCATAGACTGTCAATTTGATGCTACATTCAATAATAATAACTAGACAACATTTTCCTTCTCTGGTAACTCTAAATTTAACTCTGAGCATTTACTCATACTGTTAGATTAGATGTAATAAAATGCTGTCTTGATTTTTTAAAACTAACTGATAATTGCAACAACAAAAAAGTATGTACAAGTGACAGATAATTTCAAACGGACGCGCAGGATGTACTCCAATAATAATTATCAAGCATCAGCAGCAATACAGTTTGCACACCAAGAATAATACTCTTGCTGCTAAAAAATAACAGAGAAGCTCAAAAAATGTTCTGTTCTCCCAACTCTTGTCCAGCCATACCTTCTCTAAGGACCTTTTCAAAGAAATCTTCTAAAGTATCATTTCCATAACTTGGTGTGTTCTCAGCGTCATATTTTCCAGTTTCTTGATCCCAAACAAGCATACTTTCAGCTGCATAATACCTTCCAATCTTCCCAAACTCAGCTGCATCTTCAAGTGAAGGAAAAATCTTAACTGCAAAATCAAGAACCCCAATAGCAAAATCCATAATCCCAATTGGAACTTTCAAGAACTTAGGTTCTTTTCCCAATAGCTTAAACAAAATCTCCCCTTGTTCCAATGGAGTAAAGGCCTTCCCCGGTCCGCCTATCGGCAAGATTTTATTAATCTTATCTTCACTCAACACACAATCTGCTATAAAAGAAGCTAAATCTTGCTCACTTATTGGCTTACAAGCACATAACTTTCCATCTCCAAACATTACATAAGGCTTCCCATCTTTAACCAATTCCACCTGCCCTCCTAAGCTCTTGAAAAATGCAGTTGGTCTAACTATACTGTAACTAAAACCCTCATCATTTTCAGCTTCTTTAGCTAATTCGGCCTCGAATTTCAACTTTGCTCTTTGGAATTCTAGAAGGGGTTTTTGTACACAAATTGCAGATAACAAAACAAAATGTGAAGCCCCAAATTTCTTACCAGCAATAAGACTATTCTTTGTTGCTTCATAATCAATCTTCCAAGAATCCTTTATCCCACCATTTCTACTAGCAAGACAAGACACCACAACATCAATTGAAACCCCCAAATCTTGCAAACTTTTTTCCAAGATTTCTAGTTTTGTTACATCTGAAAAGCAAACATTTGATCCATTTAACTTTCCCAAGGTATCTTCTTTACTATTACTACCTTTAATCCCACTTTTCTCCCTAGCAATGGCAATAACATTGAACCCTCTTTTAACCAACTCTGTAACTACAAATTTACCAATATAACCTGTAGAACCCACAACCAAAACATTGATATCTTTTGGGGTTTTGGTCCTATATGAAGTTCTTAAGGTTTCCACAGTTCTTGGAGTAGTATCTGAAGAAGCTGCTATATTCTGAAATCTAATCTTTGTAAATTTAAGGGATTTTGATAAATGAAAAGAAGTTTTTACCTGAAATTGATTGATGAAATGAGAAGAAAGTAGTTTCTTGAAGCTTTGTGATTTTGATGAATGGAGACTTATGAGTCCTCCATTGAAGGAAGTACAAATGGACATTTTTTACCTTTGGATTCAAGAATATTGAACTTGAACTTGAACAGAAGGGCTTTTTGGTCTGAAAATGGACATTTCTTAAATATATTAGGTGAAATAAGAGAAAAAGAAACAGAGGTTGTAGATGAAGAAATGTTTCTATCCATGGAGAATCCAGATGATTGGTTCATATTGTTGGTGGGTTGATGCACTAAAATCTTTGTTGTTTCTCTTACTTTTTTTTCCTATTTTTCTTTTATTTTTTATATTAAAAATATGCAATATATTTGTCGGCTATCCTCATTCGGTGTTCCATTTCATGTACCACAAATAAGAAAATGATATGTATTAAATGTTTAATTAAAAAATTATAACCTAAAAGAAATAGTGAAACCCACAGAGAAAAATATACACGTGATAAATATCTATTTGTGGGGACACAGAACGAGTACAGACGATTGTTTGCCATATTTGTCATAAACCAGTATCAGCCAATCTAATTCAATAAAATTTGCGCAAGATAAATTGAATTGAAGTCACTTCTAAATTATTTGAACTTGTAACCTTATTTTTTTGACAACCCTTTAGAGATTAAAAGTGAAGCGAGTTTAGAGATGTCCAAAACCGATTCGGGCTGCCAGTTTGGGACCGTCGGTTCTGGTCCGATTCCGGGTGCAGCGTCTGGAACCGAATCGTCCCAGACTTGGATTGGACCCGGACAGGAGGTTCTACCCGCCGGTTCTCCTTTTTATTTTTTTATTTTTTTTTAATTTGAAATGGAAGGCTGAGATCATTGAGTTATTTTAAATGGATGGTTTGGATTAGATTGCTGTTTGGGCTTCAATTATGATGGGCTTCAATAATCAGATGGGCTAGGATCATTGGTTTTTTTTGGGGCTTTACAGTTTGGGAAGATAGACTATTTATCTCAACCAAAACAATATAATCAGACTTATATTTATTTAACTCTCTTTCAATAATGAAAGTGATTTTATTTTTTTAAAAAAATTTGGTTGATGAAATTTAAATAGTTAAACACCAATATATTTTATTTCAATTTTTTTTCCAAGTTAAACAATCTACCAATAATAAGAAAATTACAATTTATAGATTTTCTACTGGGAACTAATACTGTTTTTGCAATTTATCGAAATCAATTTTTCTTAATTATGGTTCTAACACAGAATCGGATTAGATCTGTATTCAGAGTTGAAACCGTATAAATATGTAACGGTATGGAACCGGACCCTGAAAAATCGGACCGTGTGCATCTCTAGGCGAGTTATAAAAATTTATAAGTATGCGATATATTCTAAGTACCAAAATTTGTAGTCCAATTTGAGGATTTAAAAGAACCAATATTTGGTATCGAACGGCCCACTATAGAAAACAAAGTTTAATTGGATTACTATACAGCCCAAAATGTGAATAAACAACTAAAACAAGACCTGAGAAAAGAACAACTAAATAAAAAAAAAGGCAGCGTTTGGTGACTCAACAAACCTTGGGGGGTGGGTAAATGGTGGGCAAAAGTATAAAAATAAATGAAATATATGTTATCATTCCCCTCTATATTTACTCTTCTGCTTATATTTCTTTCTTTTATGATTTCCAACCAAATGGAAAACAATCCTTCATAAAAGGACGAAAGAAACAATAGTGTGAATTTCATTTTGATCCATATAAATGGCAAGTTCGTCCTTTCTATTTTAAAAATGTCAACCTCGTCTTTATAAATGGCTCGCAGTGTCAAGTTCGTCCCTAAAATTACAGAAATGTCAACCTCGTCCCTAGAAGTGGCTCGCAGTGTCAAGTTCGTCCCTAAAAATTAAGAAATGCCAACCTACATACCATGTAATGTTGTGATCTGTAGAAGTTTTTGAATATATTTTTGCAGTTTGATTTCTGGTTTCATTATAATCGGTTTTGAACTTCTGAAATTTTCAAATTTCTAGATTTCTTTAAGCTCTAGCATATTCTTGAGAAAAGAGGACAATTTTTTCACAATTTCCGAAATCCTTCTTCTTCTTTTTTTATCACATCTTCCATATACTGATTGGGTAAGTAACATTTTCACGTTCAACATATCATTAGAAATATATGTATCAATAATATACTGGAGCTTAAAGAAAATCTAGAAAATTGAAAATTACCGTAAACGAAATTCAAAACCCATTATAATGAAACCATAATCAAATTGCTATATATATATATACAAAACTTCTACAGATCATAACATCACTTGGTATGGAGGTTGACATTTCTGAAATTTCAGGGACGAACTTGACAATGGGAGCCATTTCTAGGGACAAGGTTGACATTTATGTAATTTCAGGGACGAATTTGACACTGCAAGATATTTACAGGGACGAACTTGACACTGTGAGCCATTTTTAGGGATCAAAATGAAATTCACCCGAAACAATAGGCTGTGATTGGATTGTGTTTGGTTTGAGTTTGGTCTGTTTTGAAACTCAAACTCAGATTCAAACTAATTTTGGATTGAGTCTGAAAATGAAACCATCTAAATTTTTATTTGAGTTTAAGACTGAGACCAAAATTTCAAACACAAACCCAATCGAAACACACCCCAAAGTAAGCAGCACACTAAAACAATTATTGTCCTTCCTTTAGTAAAATGTACACAAAATATATTGAATTATTACAGAGCTCCTTTATATGGTGTCCAGTCTTTTTTCCAATCTAGGTTTGTGTTTAGCTCAAGTTAGCAATATTTCATGAACAATTATGATTCTCTTGACCACTTATGTTCATTTGATCAATACCTTTAACATGAAGGCCCATGCCAGACACCTACTTTTATAAGCATGTACCAATTGTGTTATTGACTCATCTCACTAACCTTTTTTACAGGTAAATACTTACTAATTAAAAAAAATACCTTTTTGGGGAAGGGGTACAGGAATAGAACACCAGTTCACTGGCCAGTGTTGGATAGCCTTTTCCACTGGGCTACCTGATCCCTATTAAAACATACTTATACCTTAAAAAACAATAATAAAAAAAACATCTTATACACGTAATTGCTGATGATTTCTTTGTGTTGTTTACGTATATTATTATGTCATAGTTTATGGATCCCGTTCTTCCTCTGAATTGTCTCCCCAATATCAATATGGACATGGGAATTACTGATCTCCATAAGCATTTGGTTCATCAATAAACATACCATCAATGAAAATGCACAAAATGCTAGTTCTTACGTTTTAAAAAAAAACTAGTTCATATTATGTCTTCATGAATCATAAATTTTAAATAGTTGTATCATATACTTTGCAAGTTCTATTTTTCTAGTGTATTACATTTAAAAGCTCTTGCATTTTTCAGGTCATAAAAAATGGTAAATAATCATCTGTACCTCTGTGTATGTTCTCATTTTTATGTCCAATCACTCACAATTCATCATGTGTATATATAATTAGAAAAAGTCTCTACATTGCGAATTCTAAGTAATTGGACACATAAATAAGAATATACACGAGTACGGACGATTTTCACCACTGAAGAAGATGCTTTTTAAGTGAAGGGTAAGCATTACAGAGAGGGGAAGGTCACTTGACTGTCTACGGTTCCATTGCGTGTGCTCCCCCCGAGGGGGATCAAGGGGGAAACTACTTCTCGCACTACTCTAATCCACGAGAACGCTAGTTGAATCCCAAAGCTGGATCGTCTGTCTTCTGTTCCAGGATCAAATGCTTGGGAGGCAGAATTTGGAATGAAAAGAGGAGTAATGCTCCCTTAAAAGAGGGTAGAAAAACATAAGTATTCTATAATGTAACTAATTGTATTCAAGAGGTTCATAGACAACATATAGAAGAGGTACACACTTTAAAAAAAATTGAGGATTAAGATATATTATACCTTAAAATTTGGTTGACTTGAAGTCCTTAAGGATTAAAAATATGCATGCACATGTTTAACAATTATATTATATAGAACTCATTAATTTTGTAAGAGATTTATTTATAGGGTTAATTTTATAAAAGTGCTCAAAGTTCGTTCCATTTTGTAATTACATATACATTCTTTTAATTATTGGACAGATTTTAAATTAAGACACTCTATTATTATTGGTCAGTCTTATAAGAAGAGTCATATGATTAAATTTTTGTATAAAGAGATAATATAACAAAATTTATTTCCATTTCTAAAGGATGAACAATGTATTTGTGGAACAACACAAGGCTGGGGGATCTTCCACTGTTTTAAACCAACCCTAATAGTGAATCTTAGGTTGAATAATTATGACATCTTAGGTTGAATATATTTTCTTTCAAGAAAAAATGTGATATTTAAATTCTTTTACTCTTAATTATAGCATATCAAAAAGATACTTTATCGATTATTATGGTGTACTTGAATTGGTTTGTATCTAGTCTTGGTTTGTTCTTATTTAAAATACAAACTGATACTGAAATTCTTTTTAATTGAATTTAAGTATGCAACCTCAAACATTGATTATTTTGATAGACTGATTTTGATTTTAAATTAATCTAAAATCGAGACTAGAAATCTCCGACAAAACAAAAGTGGATGGAATTTGTTTAGTCTTGACGTAGGCGCAAAGAATAAACATAGCTAAAATCAAGATGAATTGTCCTTAAATCTTAGTACCAACACGTGGCATGTATGAAAATTACAAAAAAACTAAGTTGGTGGTAATACTGATTGGAAATTAATTGAAGGGCAATCCTTTGATGCCCGAAGGCGATTGCCCCCGAAGGGGAAGAACGGAGAGTACCCTAAAAAGGGAGATTGTAACATGCCCCATGCCTAGGGAGGGAGCTTGGCCTCACAAGTAGGAGAATTTATTACCCCACAAGGGGAGATACAGGAATCGACCACGGGACCTCCGTCCCGTGGCCGGGTAACCTTACCACTTGGGCTACCCGATTCCTATGAAGGGCAATCCTTGTTTTGTGATTTTTACCAATCTATAGGAGTTTTTAATACAAATCTCAAGAGATTATTTTAACATAACGGTCACTGTCCATCAATCACTTGTAATTCTCTTTTTTTTTGCTAAGTAATCACTTGTAATTCCAATTATCAATAATTTTAGCCATTCTTGCAATGAAAGCTATTTCAATTCTTTAAAGTAAGGTTATTATGATATTTACGATTATTCAATGACTCGTTTGATTTAGATTTATTTGTATTAGGAGAAAATATTTTTCTATTAATATAAATAAATTTCAACCATATACTTAGGCATGTCAATGAGACTCAAATGTGCAAATTCAGATTTAGATCCATTAAATTCAATTTGAGTATAGACATATTTTTTTATATCCAGATCAAGATTGAGTAGAGACTTAGATGAGTCTGGATCCATATAAATATAAGATCTAATAGTAGTAAGACTAAACTATAATTGTTTAGACCCAAAAATTCAAAAACCCAATTAAAATTTATAATTTTCATTTAAGATTGGAGGCCCAACATAGTTGAGTTCTAACTCTAATTAAAAAGACTAAGATACAATGCAATAAAGACTCAACTTGAATCTCCATTTGGTGAGTCTATATCCAGACCCAACATTTTGGACCCAAGTGGATCCATTGGACCATACTCCGTAATATAAAAAAAATCTTAAAGTTATTATACGATCAGTGTTACTTGACAATGAGACATTGATATAGTGCCTAAAACTGAAATCTCATGACGTAAAGCAAGGTTTTGAAATTCTGACCAGACATCGACCCTGAAAAGTTATTGGGTTACATATTACTGGTCGGACCGGAGGGTAGACCGTCATCGACCCGTTAATTGACCCGACGATGTCATAAATATTATAAATAAATAAATAATATGGGAAATTTGTGAAATAAATGAAATTTATTATTTAAAATGAAATAAATGTGAAATTTTCAACTAATGATGCACAAATTCAAAGCTTAAAACACCAACTAAATATAAATTTGAAAATTAGCAAAATGCTATGTAAATTCAGTCACAACTCATAGATCTTTATAATAAAACTCTAAACCCGAATAACCATAAATCATAGGCAATCCAACAATACAATAACAATCTCAACTAGAATAACCATTTTTTTTATTTTTTTTTAAAAACTTACAACATATTAGACTCGGCCGATTCTACTAAACCCGTTTCAATTTCCAGGTTAGACGGTCCGACCAGGTTGAACAAATGAAGCATGTTTTTTATTTTTACCGGTTTTGGGAGCCAAACCGGACGGCAAAGCATGCCGGTCGACGGTTTAACCAATCCAGGCCAAGTTTCAAAACCTTGACGTAAAGATTATGAATTCAAACAAATATCTCTACCTGCTTCTTAAGAAATATGGCCAACATGAAGTCTTGTCAATAGTATTTTTTTTTACAATAAGCCAATACTTAAGTAAAATCTTAAGGTGTACTTTGGTTATTATCGTCGGATTGAAAATTTATCATCTATTCGTTTCAAATTGAACGTTTGTCTTTGTTCATTCTAAATTGAACGTTTTTATTTGACTTTCACATGTATAAAAAAAAATAAAACTAATCGTTTTGTAAGAAAAGCAAGAAGAAAGATCTAAGCATAAAGGACGGTAGAAGGAAAGGGACAAGAAAGTTTAAGGATCCAGTGCAGTGCAGAAGGGTGTTTGTTCTCAACTGAAAATGAGAGATTCCCGATCCCGCGGTATGGGCCTGGCAGTACCCACGGTTATCTACTTGGCAACCGAATTCACTATGACAAAAGGGATATCCCAAGATGATAATGGGTATTTATGCCCACCTTATATACCAGTCACAACCTTCAGAGTTATCCCATGTGGGATGGGGTTTCACAATAGTTGATTTGTTCTTTTTTTAAGAAAAACACACATTTTATTCATAAAACATAGAATAAGTATTCGAAAAAATATGTAGATTAAGAAACTTTCTTCTTAATAGTTAGATTAAAAATACTATAATTCAAATTTATTCAATACGTGTAGAACAATACACGTTTTCCGCCTCAGAGTTGGATTGATGAAGAAATAGTCCGGCTCCTGTGCGGAACGCCTTAAATTCCGCACGTGCGGGACACAACAAGGGCCGTTGATTTCATTTTTTAAGAGGATCAATGGTTGAGATTTAAAAGAGAGGTAAAAGGATATATATGTAATTTTATTAGAGGTGAGAGAAAAGTTGCGGCTGAAAAGTCAAAAAGGTGGGTTACCGAGGAGAGAGAAAAGTTGCGGTTGAAAAGTAAAATAGGTATATTTACTAGAACGCATGTTCTCGTTAGAGAAACACACGTTCTCGTATATTGTGAAACACATTTTTTGTTAGAAAAACGCACGTTCTTTATTAGAAAACACATTTTTTTGTTAGAGAACGCACGTTCTCTGTCAGTGAACACATTGAACGCACATTTTTTATTAGTGAACGCATGTTCTTGATTATTGAACATGTTCTCTGGCAGTAAGCACATGTTCTCTGTCAGAGAACGCATGTTTTTATTAGTGAATCGTATGCTTGATTATTGAACACCCAGGGTTAAAAGTAAAAAAGAGAAAAAGAGCTCAAAGTTTATCTCTAAAATACCCCTGTTTTTTATACAACCGTTGGATCAAAAAATACAAAATCCAATGGCTGGCAGCATGACTCGTATATACTGAATTTTCTTGTTCAGCATAGGAGCCGTGGTAATGAAGAAAAGAACAAATCAGCAGCGACTCTGTTTTTGACTTTGCTCCGTCACTGTTGCGCGGTAATAAACATACATTCCCATTTTTCCAGCTCAAAAACATTTTGTAGAGCTCTTTCATTTTCATCTATGCATTTTCTCCACAAAAAAAATTAGAATCCAGTAAAAATCCTAGAATTCTTAAATTCCTTTTGGTTCTTTTTGCATCCAAGTGGAGACCTCACTTTGCAACTTTTTTATCTATGTTTGAGTATTAATCTGACTAATTTGAAGATTCATATATATATATATATATATATATATATATATATCCATTAAAGTGATATGAAGTCATATTTTAAATTACTCGAATTCGTAACTTTAAATTGAACATATTGTACAGTGGAAGTCAGGGACGAAGCCAGGAATTTGGTGTGGGGGGCGAAACTGATAAAAAATTTCAAAATACATATACAATTTCGATAAATAGTAGTATTTTTAAAAATCTTAAGGCCCCGTCTTCGCCCCGGGTGGAAGCCTCACTTTGCAACTATAATATACTGTAATATAATCTTTAATCCCAATAATAAAAAGCTCCATAAAGTTGCACCATTATTTTACTGTATATTTGCCTTTGCCTTTTTCCTAGTTCTTAGCTCATTTTTTTTACCGCCATAAATTGTGTGCTAATATTCAGCAAAAAATAAAATAAAATAAAATAAATTGTGGGCTAATCTGTAAATCATTGCTGCTTCTACTTTCTTGGGCAAAAAAGTTAAGGCTTCTTCAATCAGCTTGTCTATTACATTACATTATTTTGCTTTGTTAATCGATCCACATTATAGTTTCTTTACTAAAGATATAGATTTTTCATTTTTTTTGTTAGCTTGTAGTTTGTATCTCATTAGGCCCATTTACTCATTTGCTCTGAAGGTATCTTTTTTTAGGTGTAAATTCTTGTGAAAAGTTGCAATCATTTTTTGTTGGTTTTTGTTGTTTAATCAAATCCCAAAGATATATGTGTTTGGGTGTAAATTCTTGTGAAAAGTAGTAATCTTTTTTTGTGGGTTTTGCTGTTTTAATCAAATCCCATTGTTTGTTTTTAATGCTCTGCCTGCATTGCATGTGGAATTCTTGATGTTTCTTTTGGTTGAGCAATAAGATTGAGAGCTATGTGATGAGAAATGAGGGTTAGAAGAATTTGGGGAAAATGGGATGTGTTTTTGGTAAACAGATTTCTTCTTCTGGCCCATCTAGTGGAGAGTTGGTAGTGGGGAAGGTTAGAGAGACAAATGGGGGACGAGCTTTGGCAGTGCCATCAGGGAGGAGAGAGAAAGCTGGGGTAGTAAGTACAGGGGAAGGTGGTGGAGGAGATGGAGAAAATGGTGGTGAAGTTCAGAATGGTGGAGATCAGAAGGAGGAGCAGAAGGATAGGAATTCTAGGGCTCGGGGCGAAAGGAGGAGGTCTAGGCCTAATCCAAAGCTAAGTAATCCACCAAAGCACATCCATGGTGAGCAAGTGGCTGCTGGATGGCCGTCGTGGCTCTCCGCGGTGGCCGGAGAAGCCATCAATGGCTGGACCCCTCGCCGGGCGGATACATTTGAAAAAATTGATAAGGTAAAATTGGTTCTTGATTTTGCCAATTATTGTGCATTTTTGGGATTCAATCTTTTATACAGTCTTATTGTGTTTCTTTATGTTTGTTACTGTTAGATTGGGCAAGGTACTTATAGTAATGTGTACAAAGCAAGAGATTCATTAAATGGCAAAATTGTAGCCCTTAAAAAGGTTCGATTTGATAATCTGGAGCCCGAGAGTGTTAGATTTATGGCGAGGGAGATTTTAATTTTGCGGCGCTTGGATCATCCAAATGTTGTGAAGCTGCAAGGGCTAGTAACATCAAGAATGTCATGTAGTTTGTATCTTGTGTTCGATTATATGGATCATGATTTGGCGGGACTGGCTGCAAGCCCTGTAATCAAGTTCACCGAGTCTCAGGTTGAGTTCTTGCATCATATAGCTAGAAGTTTTTGTTGGTTTGGGTGGGTGGGTGGAGGTTGCTTCTATTTTTCGGTCTTTAATTGCAATGCTGAATATGCAGGTTAAGTGTTTTATGCACCAACTGTTGTCCGGCCTTGGACATTGTCATAACCGTCATGTATTGCATCGTGATATCAAGGGGTCAAATCTTCTTATTGATAGTGGAGGAGTCTTAAAAATTGCTGATTTTGGATTAGCTTCTTTCTTTGATCCGAATCAAAAGCAACCAATGACTAGTCGAGTTGTAACACTATGGTATAGGCCACCGGAGCTTCTTCTTGGGGCAACTGACTATGGTGTTGGTGTGGACCTTTGGAGTGCGGGCTGCATTTTAGCCGAGTTATTGGCTGGGAAGCCCATTATGCCCGGCCGGACTGAGGTGAATTTTGACTACTGTTGCATCAAACGCTTTCTACGCATATTTGCATATTAACTTATTAAAATGGACTAAATGATATTATTGATTGTGCTGGAATATCAGGTGGAACAGCTACACAAGATTTTCAAGCTATGTGGTTCTCCTTCAGATGAATACTGGAAAAAGTCGAAACTACCACACGCGACAATATTCAAGCCCCAGCATTCATATAGGAGATGCATAAAGGAAACATTTAAAGACTTCCCACCTTCGTCACTTCCCTTAATTGAAACTCTTCTTGCAATTGATCCAGCTGAACGTCAAACTGCGACTGCTGCATTAAATAGTGAAGTGAGCCCTTATGCGCTTCTTTTTGTCTCTGCGTGTTTAGCCTCTAAAATGTGTCTATTTAGCATCACACTGAAGATTTGAGTTTGCCGAATTTATCTATCCTGAACTATTCCAGCAAGTATCATGGACGATTATTGTATCCATTACTGTTTTGCAGTTCTTTAAGACAAAACCTTATGCTTGCGAGCCTTCCAGCCTTCCAAAGTATCCACCGAGCAAGGAGATGGATGCTAAACTCCGAGATGAAGAAGCTAGAAGGTGTGACTCGTATCACTTGGGTTTTTTTCTATGTTCAACACTCTGATTGCTTTTTGAACTATATTTCATGTTCTCGCCCTGCAGATTTTATTAATAGTACAGTATCTTTCAAGTCTTGATTTTAAAGTTTAAATTAGAATCTGATTCCTGATAACTGCACACATATGTTTATATCAATTTTCATAGTAATGATGTAGCTACATTATTTCATAATCACAATCCTTTCTTCTTCTTTTTTTTTTCTCCTTTAACTTGAGATTATGTTAGTTTTGCTGCTAAGTTTTGAAGATCTGAATAATGGAATGTTCATCTTAGTATTCCAGTCACTTGATTCGTTGTCGTATGCTTTCAGTTAGCTTAAGCAGTTAGCAGAGATTCTTAAATCTGCATTCTGTCAACAAAAAAAAATCGCCCCATCGCCCCTTGAATTTATCTGCAATCTGCTTTCATACTGTAGACTAAGAGCTGCTGGTAGAAACAACGTCGATGGTACAAAGAAAGCGCGTATGCATGATCGCACAAGGGCAATGCCTGCTCCTGAAGCCAATGCTGAACTCCAAGCCAATATTGATGTATGTCGTAAAAAATGGACCTTTTATTAATGTTCTCATTTGCATGACATTAGAATGCACATTTATTGCTTGATAATTCATCTGACATGCTACATTTTTCTCCCTCATGAAACAGCGGTGGCGGCTAATTTCACATGCAAATGCAAAGAGCAAGAGTGAAAAGTTTCCTCCTCCACACCAAGATGGGACACTTGGTTTCCCTTTGGGTTCTTCAAATCACATCGACTCATCTTTCAATCCCCCTGACATCCCATTCAGTTCTATGAACTTCTCTTATTCAAAGGAACTCATACAAACTTGGTCAGGCCCGTTAGTAGAACCTACATCCTTTGCTTCCGTTAAGAGAAAGTCGAAGCAATCAAAGAAGGACAAGAATTCCATTCGTACAAAAGAAAAAGAAAGAATGTAATGTAGGATTAGTTTACACTTACCGGGAGAAAAAAAAACAGTTGGTGAAGGAAATATAGCAGACGAGTTTCTCGTTTCTATGGCGAGAAATTGTATAACTGCAGTCTGAGGTAAACAAACTTTTTTCAGTATCCACACACTATTCATTTTTTTATAAGAGGAATTTTCTCAAGTTTATGTATATCTTTTCCTTTCTATATAACTATTCAACTTGCATCGACAACAATGTGTACTTTGATTGTGGTTTGGTACTATGCGAATAGAAGGGCGTACGTTCGCCTCGTTGTCAATGATGATAAGTTAGTATGTTTTGGTTGCCATAGCAATGTATCTACCTGGAAATTTTGCTTCTCTTATCGATAAATTTTATACTCATAGTTGTGAATAGTATAAATGTGTTTTGCAATTAAGAAGGGTAGATAGAAGAAGAGCAGATGCAGTGAAAGATTTGGTAGCATGAAAGACCTCATGAAAGTTCACATCTAACAATACTAATTATGACATCTAACCAAGTTCTATAAACCTTGTTACTCATGTACAATCAATCCTAGTGTCTTGGCTACTTTTTGTAAAAGGCAGCAGAACTGCAGAAGTTGTTAAGTCACCACCACGAGACCACCTCCGGGCGATCCTGGTCCTCCGCCCAGTTGGGGTCCTCCAGCTCCTCCATTTCGTCAGCCGAGGCCCTTCGGCTTTTTCGGTCAATTCTGCGATGCCATCTCTTCTTGGTGAGGATTGTTCCTCCAAGATTCTTCTTGTCATTTTGAGTGTTGGTTGGTTTGTTGATTTCAAATGTCATAAACTCCCACGTCCCAAATTGAATGTCCGCCTTTCATATTATGGACATTCAATTCAGGAAAGAGAGTGTTTCATTGATTAAATCAAATTTGTGAAGAATCTTAAATATTTTTGTAAATTCTACCCTGATGGGTTATGTTATGAACCTCAAACTGCTTCTGATGTATCACATGTGGTTTTGTGGCTTCTGGCAGCTTCTACTTCTTGTGCTATTGCTGGCTATTGAATGACTGCTTTGGAGTTCCTCCTCCCGGCCCTGCTCCTCCGCCTCTTGGTCCTCCTGGTCCTCCTCAGGGTGGTCCACCGGGGCCTGGTGGACGTTCTTCTTCATGGTGTTCCTAGTCTAAAACAAGCTGATCAGTGTATCTTTATTTCTAGTGGATCATTCCATTTTCGCAGCATAAAAAATGTGAACTGCTATAACTCTGCATTACAATTTGCCTATAAGTTGTACCTTATAAGTTATAACGCTACATGAAGATTGAAGATGTTCTTGCTATGTGTGTGTGTTTATCTGTAGGTTTGATTCAAAGATGGAACAATTTCCATCGATCTATTGATCGGAACTTTCTTCCTAGTAGGGACGAAGTCAGAAATTTGACATTAGGGGGCGAAAACTGTAACAGTATGTCGAATTATACATAAAAACTGCACACAACAAGAATTGTTGGAGGCGAATTTGATAAAATGTTCCGAACTACATATAAAATTTATTATATGTAGTAGTATATTTAGAAATCTTGCCCCCCTGTCTTCGTCCTTGCTTCCGAGTAAAATCATAAATGAAACAATCTAAAAACTGAATATGGTTTTATTTGAGATCTATAAATTTTGTCAAAATTAAATTGTGTAGGGGTTATGAGCATGAAATTTAAAGTTTGTATATTACATTTTGAAACAAATGCTATCAAAGATTGAGAGTCATCATCTCTTGTGGAATGATCGTAAAATGAATTTTCATTCCAATGAATCACCCAATCAGTCCAATGGAGTAGGACTTTTTTTTTTTTACTTAGCAAAAAAAAAGTCCTACTCCAAAAACAAATATCAATTTTTTTTTTTTTTGGGTTTAGAAACATGTTTCTTCCATATTTCATAGTCTTGTAATCAGTATATATCTTTATTAATATTTATATTTTAATTAATAATATTTTTTATTTTTAAAAATTTTCGTTACAGATTTTAACGACTTATATTATGAAATAAAAATGTAATATATATTGTATTGTAGATCGTCACTGAATTTAAACTGCTATTCAAATCACTCAGGAGTGGTTCATATGCTATTCAAACTGCTATTAAGGACCGTACGAAACAATTAAGGAGCGTCGGATCTAAAATTTGACTGTTGAAATCATTTGGGTCTTAATAAATATTATAAAAAAAGTGTTAGTCAAATGATCTAAACCGTCAAATTTTAGATCTGGCGACACATAATTGTTCCGTACACTAAGGAACAATTAATGTCCGCACTGTAGCCAAATTATCGCAGGAGTAGTTCATATGGATTATGTGGGACCCACTTTTGGTACACGACAGTACAATTGAAAATGACACCCCCACAGTTGATTATTCAACAGTTTGTTATTTAATCGCATCTGAGTCTAATTTGATTGAGTTTGGTTTGACTTGAAATTTAAGCAGAGACACAAATTAAATTTAAATTAACTTTGAAAATAAAATATTAAGCATTAAATTATCTAAAATTTGGTTTGAATATGAGACTCATTTTAGACTGAGACCAAAATTTCAAACTCAAACCAATCACACTCATAATATATAATATAGTATATCAAATACGCTAAACATTATAGAAAAACACACCACATTAGTGTATGTATAAAAGATTTAAAAATTAGAATGCTGAGGTCCCCCGGGTTTTAAGGGCTTTGCCTTGGAATGGCTATGGATTTGGCATAAAGGCCAACCATGCCATTGTTTTTTGGAAAATTCTGATATGAATCGGGTCTATATGAATCATGTGGTACAAATTTGGCCACATCCCTGCAGAATGAGTAGAGAGAAGGAGATCTAGTGATGTGGCCAAATCTGGACCGCATGGTCCAGTGGACCCGATCCACACCAGAAGTGTTCTTGTTTTTTTTAACCAATATTTTTTTGTCAGAACGGATTTGCCAAATCCGTTATGGGTGGAGAAGGAATTTTCCCCTAGTAGCATTGTCCAAAACATGGGCTGACGTGGCACATTCCAGATCCGTTATGGGGGACGCGCCTCGCCACGTCAGGCGAGAACGGACTGGCAGAAGCTTTGTGCCAGAAACACTTTGAGTTTTGTTTTTTGCCTAAAATTTTACAGTTCTTATTTTATAACAACCAAAATCACTAAAACAGAATATTAACCAAAAAATATGTACAAAAATTACTTGGATAAAAGTTGCTTTATTAATAAAAATGAAAAACGTAAAAAACAAATCGTATGTAACATAAATTAAACAAAAGAAACTCAATATAATGTCATATCTACAGCCCCGAGAGTGTGTATATAATTGTCTTTTTCGGGTTCTTCCGTAGATAGTACGTGTGGCTATCTCTCGTTCTGAGGGCACTACCGTGCTCCGTTTCTATGACTTTAGCGCCTTCGGAGTCGAAACGTATCGGCTCCTTAGGTGAATCTGCCTCGAGCAGTGGAGTCTGCAACTGCGTCTGTGTCTGGTCGATGTCTGGGCTGTACAAGGGTGTCGAACCAAAAAAGACATCTGGCTGTCCAGATGTAGAGGTCCCCGCACCAGGATCCCCCAAATTGACTACCCCTATAAGACTGATGTGCTCGGGAAATGATAAACATATGTGGAGGATACCTCACCAGCATCCATGCGTTCTTCAGATTGAGTCTGATACTTAGGTGGTGGAGCCGCTCCCGTATCTCCGCGGGGCCGAGTGCGCTGTATCCTCTCATGAATCTCTTGTGTAGCCTGGCGAGTCCGACGACCAACCGACCCCCCACGCTAACTCCTACCTTCAACATACTATCTCGGTTGTGTCAACGGTTGCTCAATGGCAGTCTCTGCAATGTCGGTAGATCGCGGTCTTCACGAAACAGCCTTCTCAGTCACCTTGAATGCATCTATGATGGCTTTGCTCGCCCCGATGATCGGATTTTTGTATTGTCTTACGGTTTAGGCTGTAGTTTCAAAATTCTTGAATTCCCGCAGTATCATTCTATTTGACTCCGTATGTAACATTATTATTAAAATTAGTAAATTCAAATTAATAAGATTTATATTAATAACAAAAGAAAAAAAACTTATAAAAAATTCTTCTGCTGTTGCGTTTGGTTGATAACCCATCGGGAGTTGCCTAGTATCCGTATTTCTTGGGTTCGTAAGAAGGTGAACGGTAATGTTCTTGTACCAAGCTATTTACTCACGGCTTGGTAAAATAACATTACCTGTTGCTGGAACACCTTCCACGAGTGTTTGTAAGAGCTCATCCCACAACTTTATGTATCTATTGTGCTCTCTCTCCCAATTTTTTGTGGGGACCGTTTTGATTGTGTGGACGTCATCATCCTCGACAATACTGTGCGTCCCTGCCTCAATTGGTACCACTTGCTCGAATCCAAATTGCCTTATAACCCTGTCAGGTAGATGGTACTCTACTACATCGAAACAAATGAGTGGCACTCGGGCACGCACGGTATACAGAAAGTCGACATCTCGAACCACTCTTTCTGCAATAACCGCGTCCGGGTACGGTACCTACATAAACTGTAAAATAAGATTAAGTTAATGGAAAATAAGTTATTTAATTAAAAAAAAAATACGAGAAAACTGAAATTAACTTACCCTTTGTGTCTCGGTCATCAAATCTAGTTGATCACGAAACACCAACAATTGGTTTTTTGGAGTATTGCGGAAAGTTCGGGCTACATTCTATCTTGCCCCGAAAGCAGCACCCGCTGTGGGGATATCATCTGGAACTTCGTCTCGGTTCTCCGGACGGAGACAAGAAATGTGCTCTCACGCCACAACTGGTAAAAACAAATAGTATTGATTATTAAATATTCAAATTAAATATTAAATATAAAAGTTTATAGAATTTAGACATACTTGAATGAGCAACCAACAGGCGGATATGTCCTTCGAATCAGCCATACAGGAGATGCAATCTGCCTGTACAAATGTGCAAGGACACCGCTAGCCCACGAAGTCGTATAATGCTCAAGATCATCGATGACTAGGAGGTAATGCATGTTCGCTCGGGAGCCCGACTTATTAGAAAAAAAAGTAAACTACCCATTAAAATGAATATCAATGCCCTAGCCCTCTGCTCTACCGCCAACGAAGTAGCATCATGTCCTAGAGGCTCACTAATGTGGGCATAAACTTCATACAGTTGAAGACCGTTTTCCTTAATAGACGCACTGGCGGGTTGGAAACCTAATAGTCTAAATACAATACCAGACTACTGAGTTTTAGAAATATTGTATTACGCACCCCACGACACCACGTGTCCCTTAGTAGGTGGTCCAAAAAGACATCCTACGTCCTCTAGAGTGAGAATTTTTTTTTATCTTGGTAGGCTACTAAGTTTATAAGTTACATCCAAACCAATGAGTGCAGTACACTTAGGAAAGAGAATTGATATAAGTTCAATTCTCTTTCCTACGTGTATTGTATTGATTGGCTTGGATATAAGTTTTAAACTTAGTAGCCTACCAAGATAAAACTACTCCTAGAGTGATGGTCACCTCCCTGGTACATAAGTGAAATGTATGGGTCTCTAGTCGCCATCTCTCTACTAAGGAAGTCACTAGAGCGTGATCTACCTTGATGCGTCCTATCCTACAAACTCTCCCAAAACCTACTTCGTGTATTAGGTTAATTAGGGCAGAGTTTGTTTCTCTCTTATTCGCATCATAAAACTGACTGTCACTTCTAATACATTTTATAGGGGTTTTAGTGCGTCCTCACCGTGTCATATTCCTAACGATCTATGAAATGGTTGTTCGGTTAAAACACTCATATCTAAAGGACGCGGATGAAGATGAGCAGGTGTAGACATCTATAACAAAAAACAAAAAAAAAACATAGATTTTATCAGAAAAAACACACATGCATTCTTTATCATCAAATTTAACATCAATTTAACATGAATAACATCAAATTAACACGTTATCCAAATAATATCATAAGACTAACATAATTAAAATTCAAAGTAACATAAATTCCCAAATAAACAAAAATTTCATAAATTCCCCAAAAAATCACATTCAAATCACCAAATATTATCCAAATTCCAAACAATATGATAATTTTAAAAAAAATTCACAAATTAACCAATATTCCCAAAAGCAACAAAAGTTTAACATAAATCCCCAATTACATACATACATTTATTTAAATTAATAAAATTTCAAAATTAAAAAATAAATAAATTTATACCTTTTTTTTAATTGAGGTTGATGAAAAATACTAGGGACGGTGATGGGGGTGAAGGCGGCGGCAACAAGTGGCTCTTGGGGGAGGGGGGAGTTTTTTTGGTTTACTTAGTTTTTTTTTTCTTTTGAAACGCGAGAGGAGAAGGGAAGAGCCTGCTGCAATTGAAAATGGATATGCCAAAAGTTAGAAAAAAAACCCTCTCTAACTATTGAAATCTTTGCCAAGTGGCAAACAACTCATAAAACTAGGATGTATCTCGAAAACTGTCGCAAATAGCTGGTTGTCAGCCTGTGCCGCCCTAATCTATTAGGATCGTATAATAATTCATAAATAAAGAATCTGCAAATTGACCATTACAACGTGGATGAGGTGTTTTTTCCTTAGAGTTGAAGGCACTCAAATCATATTGTCTTTTCGGCTACATTTCAAAGAAATCGACGTTAAAGTTTGTTTATGAAGGGAAAATAAAGAAGAATTTGACTGGTACTTCACTCTTTGATGTTGCTATTGAGCGTTTGTGTTAGTTGTTCACTTAGTTTGATATATTTATGGCAGATTGGTGAATTTGGTTTTTTAACAATATGTGATTAATGATTATGGTCCCTGTTTTATTTTATTTTTTTGGTTTTTAGAACCTTAAACAATTTGCGTTTGGTGATAACGGTCATTCCGTCTACAACTGTGACGGAAATAATTAATTTTTTTTTTAAAACTCTTCAAGATACCAGGGTTAATTTGGGTATTTCACCCAAAAATATAGATCAGGGACCAAAACCACTAATCGCAAATTGTTAAGGGACGAAATTCATTAACTTGCCTATATTTATTGTTGAACACAAAAATTTGAACATAAAGGAACGGGAGTGTTGATCACCATTATTTACATTTTTTTTTTTATTTACCAAAAAAAAGAGAGAAGAAATTCAATAATGGGAATTGCCAAGTTAGCATTGCTCTAGATGATGAGATTGGGCACTGATATGCTAAAGAAAATCTAAGAATCTTCGAGATGGTTCAATTCAATTATTGGGTTATAATAAGTACTGAACTTATTGAGGCCAAGCAATTCTCCTATTATTTTGAGTTCGATGAGTGAATAATAAATAATAGGGAGATCTTAGCTAATATCGAGAGAAGTAAACATGAATGATTTTATTTATAAAAAAAAACATGAATGATATGTTAGTATTTATGTTTACGCAATAAAAATAAGAATTTAAGTTAGACTTGATACTCTACATTCAAAAAGTTAACGTAATTAGACGTGTAGATTTCTAGCTTAAAAATAGTTTTGAGTTCGAGACATGATAAAAAACTAAGGATCAACTAATTGAGCATCAAATAACAAGATAGTAGTTTTTAACTTTATCAACCTGTTTAATTATGGGAATCGGGTAGCCCATGTGGTAAGGCTACCCGAACACGGGCCTGAGGTCCCGTGTTCGATTCCCATATCTCCCCAAGTGGGGCAAATAATTTCTCCTCTTTATGAGGCTAAATTCCCTCCCCAGGCATGGGGCATGCTACAATCTCCCTATCTAGGGTACTCTCCGCTCTCTCCCTCTAGAGCAATCGCTCAACAGGGCGTAAAAACCTGTTTAATTTTCCTTAATGTTGACTGGTTCTGTTTCTGGTTCTACTCAGTTCCAAATCCAAAACCGTCAGACTATGATTGGACCAATCAATTGTGTTTGGAACTTCGAAGTCTCAATTTGAATTCAAACACAATAATAATGTAACACCGAAACAACATAAATATTAATTTTACTAACCGACACTATACTCATTGTTATCTCACACGGAATCTGAAATAAATTGGAAATAAAAAGGACATAGATCACCAGCCATTTGTTTGTGACGAAAACATCCAAGATCTAACTCATCACAAACTCAAAATACAGCTACATAGGATGACTATTGATACATTCTATTTTGAACATAAAAACAAATCTTAAAATCAGCTAAGCAATGACAAAGCAAACCTCATTCGGCCCCGCATAATAATAGAACAACCTTATCCACATTTGTAATCTTTTTTCTTATTCTTATGGCAGTAATATTTTTTTCCAGTCCACGCCTCCCGTCAGGGACGAAGATAGAGGGCGCGTGGGGTAGTTGCCCTACTAGATGTAATAAATTTTATATATATTTCGGAATATTTTGTCAAATTCGCCTTCCCCAAACATTCTTTTGTAATTTTTATATGTAATTTGTCATACTGTTTCAGTTTTTCGCCTCCAACCTAAAAGTTCTGGTTTCGTCTCTGCCTCCAGTGCAGACAAATAACCGTCTGTCCCCGTGTATATTCTCATTTTTGTATCCAACCACTCACAATTCGCCATGTGTATATATAATTAAAAGAAATGTCCACATGACGAATTCTGAATAGTTGTGTACAGGAATAAGAACATACACGAGCACATCCAATTTTCACCCTCTAGTGCATAACGTTAATTATCCTTTTATGACAAGTGATATCCCCTATTAACATTTGTCCTAAAGAATATAACATTTATTTTAGTTAAATTTAAATTCAGCGGTTAAGATTTGTTCTGAATCAAAGACAAACTGCAATTTTTATGATCAATCAATTATTAATACGGTCAGAGAATCTATTTCGGTACCAAGTTGGAGGCGAAGTCTGACACGGACATGAGTCAGCAAAAAGATGCCTAGCCACTTGATTATTGCCACGTGAAAGAGCCTACTGTATTTTCTCCTCATAGATTTAACGGAAAACAATAATAGAATAATTACCTGGTCGTTAAATTAGTTGAAGTCATGACCCCCTTATTTCGCCTTTAATTAATTTCCACGTTATTTTCTGCTCTTAATGGTGTTTCTATTCTTATCCATAAAATAATTTAATGATACTTTAATCCATCCAATAAAAATTGCTGCAAACATACAATATGATATCGTTTTTCTACACTTAACAGAGTTTGAACTCTCAACCAAATGCTTATGTTTACCACTTAGACTTGGGTAATGTCTCGCTGGCGAATAGCATAATCTCTACATTAAATTAATTAGTAAAAATAGTTAAGTGATCCTAATTTAATCCGTCACATTTGCGTTCAGAACAAGGTCGCAAGTTTGAGACATCTTGAGAGCAATTAATATCTCATATTCGTAAAAGAAAGTTGCCAGTAGGATGCAGTGCCTATCTAATCTTAAAAATTATGGTCGAGTCATATCAATTAAAAAATGTGATTAGTAGATAAGAGATTACATAATTTTTATTATAAGAATTGTGATTAAAGTCTCTTATCCATAAACTAGAATCTAGCATGAAAGGCGGTGATGTATTCTTTTGTTTTTTCTCTTTCTAGAACGGTGATGAAAATTCGTTTGTCCAATGTAAATATGTCAAAAAAAAAAACCAATTGTAAATAAACTAACTCGATAGCTGACAAGTATTCTAAACGTGGCACGTGCAGGCAGAATATCGTGTTCTGTATTGAATCATTAATCCACATCATCATCAAGTTTTCCATTTCTTTTTTCTTTTTCACGTTTATTCTCCTCATTCTATATATTCCCATCTTGGATGCCTCAGGAACGTGAATCCTCCTCCATCTAATCCATTTTCCACACAAATCAAGAAATCCCATTTGACCATTTTGCTTTTGCTTCATCTTCCAAATTCTTGAAAAAAAACACAATTTTTCCGTTCAGGGTTTTTTATATAATCTGAATTTTGTTCATAAAAAAAGGCCACATCTTTTTCTTTATTGTGGATAATTTATTTTTGATATAATTATAGATGGAGGTTTCTTTAATGGGAAGCTCATCTTATCAGGTGAATCTTGTTAGGACTGATTATTTGGGGAATAAAAAAGTTGTTGGGTTTTGTAATTTTTCTGGCAAGAATTATTTGAATTTTTTCTTCAAAGATTTCTTCAAAGATTTCTTCATCAAAACCTTTGTTTCCTTTCTTGTTGAAAGCTTCTGCTGCTGTCCAAATGGAACCTGTTGTAACCAGAACAAAATCTAAAGCTGTAAGCTTTCTTATGTCTCTGTCTCTCTCTGTTTTTTCTTTTCTTTTCTTTTTTAATTTTTAATTTTCTGTTTTGTTGTAAATCTTTTCTTTCTAAGTGTTGATTTTAATGTTTGCTAGGATAAAATTAAAGATTTCTCTTTCTTTTGGTAATTGTATTAGGCATGAATAATAAGAAATTTACTGTCTTTCTTCATTTGCTTTATGGATTTGTGGAGTAAATGTTTGATCTTTTTGCATGGTGGAAAATGTTGTTTGTTTGTTTTCAAATCCTTTATCTTTTAAATGTTAATTTTTTAACAAATCTCTAACTTGTGATGAGTTTTTATAAGCTATTAAGCTTTTCTTTCTTTTTAAATAATTATTATCGGGGTGCAGACTCAACCCGGGACCTAATGTTTCAAGTCGAAAGTTCTAAGCCAACTATGACAACTATTAAGCTTAAATATGTTAATTTAGCTGTCAAATTTAGCAAGGGAATTGGTAGTTTACTTGTTAATATAAATAACTCATGAACTGCAAACTATTACTCACCATAGATTAAGCTTAAACTAAGGGGAGGCTAGTAGAGTGGATGTTCATATGAATTTCATATTAGTACATCCGATTCAAAATAAGTGTCTTTTTTAGAAATTTTCATACAAATAATGAGCTGACCTATTTTTGTAATTCTACTATGAACAGTTGCAGGATGAAGGCTTGAGATTGTTTGTCGGGTTGCCACTAGATGCAGTGTCGGAATCTAATACAATCAAACACGCCCGAGCAATTGCTGCAGGGCTAAAAGCCCTGAAGTTATTGGGCGTGGATGGAGTCGAGCTACCTATCTGGTGGGGCATTGCTGAGAAAGAAGGCATGGGAAAGTATGATTGGACAGGATATCTTGCTATTGCAGAGATGGTCCAAAATATGGGTCTGAAGCTTCATGTTTCGATTTGTTTCCACGGATGCAAACGATCCCGAATTCCACTTCCAGATTGGGTTACTCGAATTGGTGAAACGCAACCTAGTATTTTCTTTTGTGATCGTTCAGGACAGCACTATAAAGATTGTCTATCATTGAGTGTTGATGATCTTCCTGTTCTTAATGGAAAGACCCCAGTTCAAGTTTACAAAGATTTCTGCGAAAATTTCAAGGCTTCATTCTCACAGTTTCTCGGTTCCACAATCACTGTAAGTTTTGACATTTTTGGAATGGTACATTATGACCTTGATCGATCCCTTTTATTAATTTCGTCTTGTTCTTTTGCGATACTTTGCAGGACATTTCAATTGGCCTCGGCCCAGATGGTGAGCTTCGATATCCTTCTTGCCATCAGACACCGAAAAGTGGTCATCTTTGTGGGGCTGGTGAATTTCAATGTTATGACGAAAACATGCTTGGCCATCTTAAGCAACACGCAGAAGCACGAGGAAAGCCACTCTGGGGACTTTCCGGTCCCCATGACTCTCCCAAATATGATGAATCGCCAATTTATGATGGCTTCTTTAAGGAGAATGGAGGATCATGGGAGTCCCAATATGGCGATTTTTTCCTCTCTTGGTATTGCAACCAGCTCATATCTCACGGAGATCGCCTCCTCTCCCTTGCTGTGACAACATTCAATGACGTTCCCATCACGATTTCTGGAAAAGTCCCTTTAACGCATGCGTGGTACAGAACACTTTCCCACCCTGCTGAGGCGATGGCTGGATTTTACAACACAGTCAATAGAGATGATGCCTATGAACCTATCATAGAAATGTTCTCAAAGAATTCTTGCAAGATTATCCTTCCTGGAATGGACTTATCTGATGATTACCAGCCAAATGAAACATTCTCAAGTCCAGAATCATTGCTCGAACAAATTTTATCGTCTTGCAGAAAGCACGGAGTAGAGATCTCAGGTCAGAACTCACTGGTTTCGGGTGCTCCTGAAGGTTTCGATCAAATCAAGAAGACTCTTTTGCAAGAAAACGCGGTGGACTTGTTTACATATCAAAGAATGGGAGCTGATTTCTTCTCTCCTGAACATTTTCCCGCCTTCACTAAGTTTGTCCGAAATCTCAGTCAACCGCATCTACATTCAGATGATTTGCCAGCTAAAGAGATTGGTTCTGCTGAACCTCTGCCTCGAAAGAATCTGCAAATGCGAGCAGCGTAGACAAAGGAGAAGTGTGGTCACAATTTTTTGTACATAATAAGAGATTATAATTATATGTAATTCTGCATTCTATTTAGACAGAGATTGTAGTAATAATAGTATGTATATATATGAGATGATTTCAGTGTTGTAAAAATCGGCCTAGTCGGCGATTAGTTGCTAGTCAGCACCTAACTGACTAGTCCGGATAAAATATCGGTTGACCAACTTAATCGGTCAAAAGTCGGTAAAAAATAGTCAAAAATCAGCCAAAATCAATCAAATCGATTACTTTAGTATTTGAACTTGTTATTACTTATTATGGTAATGAATTTAATTATTATGGATGGACTTTGTGTACTTTGATTTGACTAGTACTTGATTGTTATTTTTTTATGGAATTCTATTTGACTAGTATAATATATAGGATAAGAAAATTTAAAAAAATCCCTAGTCGCCAATCTGACGACCGACTAGCGACTTCTGCAACATTGGATGATTTATAGAACTTTATAGTCTAGGCTTCTATTGCTCCACATACTTAGTATTTTCTCTCTTTTATCTTTAGTACTAGTGTCCAAACATGATTGGCTAGACTAATCCGGTTCGTATATGGACACTTTGATCGACCTGCCTAGTGTTCAAACATGGTCCGGGGCGACTGACTTCCCTGTTGAAATAGACATCACATGATCAATCTTTTCAATCATTCATACTTTGGGAGAAATTTGAGAAATTCCCTATTTGTAGCATATATCTATTTATGTATTTCGATAAATAGCAGTATCCTTTTATTAGGTTATTTATAGCAGCATCTTTTTACGGGTCACTATAAATGTCCAATTAGTGAATCCGGTCACTGAATTAAAAAAGGTGATTTGTGTGATGTGTTGACTGAATTACTTTGACAATGCTCTCCATTCTGCAGTGTTTTTCACTGTATCCTTGGCCTTTTAAGGGCAAGAAATTTTCTCATGGTTTTTTCCCCAAAATCATGTTCTTGCAAAGAAAAGAGAGATGAAGAAATTTGAAATGAATTTAGATGAAGGAATTTTGGTTAGAGTTTTAGGTTTTATATTGGAAGGGATAAGGAAGAAATGGGAATGTGGGTAGTGTTCTTCGGATTTTCGAAGGGTTACCCCGGATCCATTAATAATTTTGGACAATTTTACCCTTGAATAAATACACACGTGCAAGTCACGTATCACCTCTTTTGCCTGAATAGTGACCGGATTAACTAATTGAACATTTATAGTGGCCCGTAAAAAGATACTGCTATAAATAACTTAATAAAAAGATACTGATATTTATCGAAATACATAAATAGATATATGTTACAAATAGGAAATTTTTCAGAGAAATTTTAAAGAAAGAAAATGATGGATTTAACACTTTGATTAGCATCTTTTCTGCATTTTATATACAATCAAGAAAACATGAATGTTTAAGAAGCACAAGAATGTATAATCACTTTAACAGAATCTACAAAACAGAGAAAATCAAATAGCAGACTAGACATATATAACAACAATAACATAACCATTAAGTCCCTATGGGCGAGCACTAGACATATATCCCAGATACATTTGAAATCCTTAATTTGAAAAAAAAAAAAAAAGAACTAGGTTTTGATCAGGAAACTAGCTTGAAGGAAAATCATTAGATAATGTTTCTCCTTCTGCATTATTTATTCACAAGCTATCTTGGTATCAAAGCTGCTAAGGCAGATGGCAAATGCTTGAAATGCTGATACTGGATATCGGTAATCCATCGTAAATATATCTTTCTCAACTTTCCCAAACTGGAGGATGACATTGTCGTGTTCTGGTCCACGAGGGCCATCTTCGGGTGAAGCCACAAGCTGGAAGTTTTTCACCGAAGCAACTGTAACCCGTCCATGGAAATTCAAGCACCAGCACTTGAGTTGATCATGCCATCTGGGATTCTTGTTTTTCAGAACTAGAGATCCTTCTTGGGGACTATCCAATGGTCCAGGTAAAGATTTATCTAAGCGGCTTGACTTTGATTCGAGATATGGGAAGTAATCAACATCACTGGGAAAACTGGTCTGGTTAGGAGATACTCCTCGCGGTTTAATTGCAGAAACTGGAATTGCATCCATGACACAATGCATTCTTCTTGGACCACTGCTTTTGACACACAAAGATAAATCATTCCCGAGTCCATCCAGAAAATAAAGAACAAAAAACATCTCCAAGAACCACAAGCAGTTGTCAAAATCAAAGAACACACTTACAATTAAGTGATTCTTGAATTCAATTAACTTTATAGCATAATGATTTTATGTTAAGAAACAAATATTTCTCTTACCGGGTGCCCCTCATATTTAAATCATAGGAAATGTGAGCTACAGGAAAGCAGCCTGCTGGAACTCTTGGGGTTACTTGTTTTGAGCCTACTAGCCTAGTGGAGCGACTCTTTGATAATTTATTGCCAGCTTCACACGGGAGAGAATCATATACAACAAATTTTGTTCCCAAGAAATTCGATCTTGCAGAACAGGAAAGCAGTACAGTTGGTGAATAGCTTTTATGAACAAATAAACAGGCATCTAAATAAAAATTTAGACAATTAGAAGTTTAAACAAACCTCAGTTTTCCTATATGAGCTTTGCTTCCTTTTGACGTATCATCTCTTTTTAGAGAGATGAGGTAATCAGTGCAGGTAGCCCGCCGATTCCTATGAGCAGCAAGAAGAAACTTCCCATCACTGGCCAATGCTGTGCCAAAAATCCAAGCAAAGGATAGAGACTTCAGTCAAACCAAGACGATTAAATGAAATCAACCCTGTGTTTTCTACCATGTGCTTTCTATTCACAAAACCTAAAGGAAGAATATATACAAGAAGCAGCGAAGCATTTTTGCAGCGTAAACTATCTTGTGCACAAAAGGCGTAACCCACGCCCAAAGGGCCCCCACTCTCCAGTCCGATAGAGAATTTGGAGGATGTAAATCAAGGTGACCCAGCGGCCCGACCAGGTGGAGGACTTGTCTTAGCCCACCACAAGAAGTCACCCCCATATTGGAGGGTTGAAACTTCCACACTGTGGCTGCCAAGATTCAATCCTGCGTCGTCTTTGTGCACAATCTACCACCCCGGAACCAACTGGACTGCCCTTGCGGACGCAGCGTAAACTATCTTAACTCCACTCAAAGATGCTTACTTTATTTTTCTTTCAACTTTCAGCAGGAAATAGTAGTGAAGTAATATCTAAACTGCCAAATGTGCAATAGGAATGCAGTTAAAAGGAAAAGTTCTGACCTTGACTTAAACTCAGGTAAAGTTCATAAGTCTGTCCAAAATGCCTTCGTATTATGAAACATCGGAGGAGAGAATCTCTCCGACCAGGCTGCAAGAGAACTTGTTCTTAGATATCTGATAATTGATCACAGAACAACTACTTCATCACACGCTACCTAAAAAAGAATCAGCAGGGACAAACGGTTCCTTCATAAAATTAGGAGGCAAGACATTAGTTCTGATTCGTGACCTAAGAATGATAAACATGGAAACAAGAAACATTCATACGGTTTATAACTTCTGATACTGCTATGAGGTTGCTAAGAGGATCTTTTCAAGTAAAAATAGCAGAGGAACTTTTTTTCAGTTAAAACTGGATATTGAACAAAGGAATCCCGTCTTATAATCAAATTTAACATTCTAAGCGCTTAATTTCAACAAGCATAGAAAATAACCATTCTTGTTCATCATTCATTTATGCTTTTCTTTCAGAAAAAATAGTAAACTCACACAAACTAAATTAGTAATAATGGTCCTTGGAGAGGTAACTTCTATATCAGAGCAACAAAAAGGAGACAACTTCGGAGGAAATTTTTTGTTTCTAACACCCTCTCATGTCCAAACATGAGATTCATTGTTTTCTTTAACCTTTTCAATATTTTCTGCACTTATGAAGGAGGGAAATACAACTTCCCTCACCGCTATGCCCAACTGAAATTCAAATTCGAGGAAATACACAACCAATGATACTTAGAAGCTTCTCAAGCTAAAATCATCAGAAAACATGTCATCCAACCTTTCCATGACAAGGTAATATTTATAAACATAAGAATAATCACAAAGAAACAGAATCCAATTACTATCATACAAATTATAGAAACTTAAACTAAAAATCCATTAAAACTCAAACAATATATCAAGATAAATTAAATAAAATAAGTTATAACAAGAAAACAATCCTCACCTGTTTAACAGATATAGGGAAAGTAATCTTCCCAGATACTTGAAGAGATTTGACCACTTCTTTCACAGCCTCCCTCCAGCTCCTACACACCCCTGCACACCCCACCACATCTTTCCTCGACGACATTTGATCGGCATCTTCTTTTGAATGCCATTTAGACTCCGATTCTATTTTCATAAATATCTCTCTCAATAGCTCTGATGGAAAATTAGCCCAACAACTTTCCGTTAGCCCCTCATCTTTCATTTCAGTCTCTACCTCCAAAGTACTGTCCTGAACAATCCTCTGTGACCTCAATCTCAACTTCATTTTTTGCTCTCAATTATTTTCTTTATTTCACTATAAAAATCCTCTTTGAAATTATTCCTTATATATACACCTTTTCTGTATCTAATCAGCTCCGAATTACAAAAAAAAATTCTTCAATTGAAGATTCTATCTAATAAAGATATCTGATGGGAATTCACATACAAATCAATTCTACCATCCTAAAATTACAAAAATGCACAACCCACTATTTAAATGACCTTCTATTACAATTTAACAATACAAAACTCAAAAAGATTACAACTTTACAAGGCTCATCTTATTAATCCAACAAAATACTTGAAATTCATAATGTGAGCTCAAACCCAGATGCGATTCTTGTGAATTTTTTTTGCTAAATCAAAAAGATATATACAAAATTACTTACATAGATAGATTATGCATGTGCATGTCTATTTGATCTGAATTTGTGAACAAAAAATCAGAACCAAGAACAAAATCCAGTTCGGTGGATCAATTCTTGAGGTTGTGATGAGTAGATACTATGGATTTTCTTGGGGAAAAATACAAAATTATTTATGGGTTTGTTGGGATTTAAGTGTTTCCAGCTGGAGATTTTAATGGGTTTTTGTAGATTTGTAAATTATGAAAAGAATTGAAGACTGGAAATGGATGAAATGAAGAAGATATAGATATAGAGAGAAAGTTAAGATATCTTCTAATAATTGAGATATCCATTCAAGTAAAGGGCCCACTCGAACAATGTAACTATAATGACATCTACTCCAGCATGCAACTCAATTTATTTAAGAACACTTCTGATATGGATCGAGTCCACTGGACCATGGGTTCAAATTTGATCACATTACTGTATTTCTTTCTCTCTCCTCATTCTGCATTAATATCACCAAATCTGAACCACATGATTCACATGAACCCGATCCATATCAGAATTTTCCTTTATTTAATGTCTGAATAACACAAATCTAAGTTTTCAGATATGCTTTGACTTTTGAGAACATTGAATACTACCCATCTCAAAGTATTTACAACGTTGTAGTTACTTAGCAAAAAAAATGTTGTAGTTGTTGAGATAGCTTAAATTGTTTATCACGTTTAAAAAATTAATTTATTTATTTTTTTATTATTTTTTTAGTCATACTCATAAATTATTACTCAACTAACCACTAGCCATATCTTTTTAATCATTGTTTAGGGGAACTTATTAGTCATTAATTAAGGTTATCTTAAAATTTTCTTAATAATAATTCTCTTTCAATCATTTCTTTAGTACGCTGTACAAATATTGCAAATAATTTGAGACGGAGGTAATAAATGTTAATCTCTTTAAAACCGTCTTTATCAAGAGATGAAGAACATGTGTTTTGGTGTACTAATAGAACAGTTTCTTCTTAAAAAATCCCAATTGTAAAATCTCACATCTGGAAGGCTGAAGTTTTGTTTTCTACGTGGATCAGTGAGCAACTGTAATGATTCAATGCTAAATAAGTTTATTTGTATTTTTTTACATACAGAGATATATGTGCTTGAATTGGGTTTGGTTTGAGTTTGATTTAGTTTGAGACTCAAATTCAGACTCAAACCAACTTTGGATTGAGTCTAGAAATGAAATTTAAAGTGTTAAATCATCCCCAAACCAAATCTCAGACTCAATCCAAAGTTGATTTGGGGTCTTAAGTTTGAATCTCAAACTAGACCCAATCCAAGCACACAATCATACAGGTATACACAATATAGCACATACATAAAAAATTTCAATCAACAAAAGATTTCAATCGTCTAATCAATTTATTCAATAAATGTGAAAAGTATTAACCCATGTTAACAAAAAAACCATTCTACATTGAATCCAAAATCATGTAATTGGACAAAGTTTGGTAGAGTCATTTTTTTTTGTACAAAGATGGGTTATTTTTGTAATTCTTTTGTGTGTGAAAGAGTTGGGTCCAAAAAGAAAAAGAAAATGGGATGCAAAGCTTCTAAAGATAGTGACTTATAGCTTACCATGGGTTGGCACTTGGTAGTGGTATCCTGGATTAGTCTACACTATGTTCTTGTTGATTCTCACAAATTCTAGACAACCTTTATCTTCTGGTTGACCAATAGGATAAGTAGCGAACCGTCTATATACTTGTACTACAGATAACACAACACGCAATTTCTTATTACTTCGAAATTAAGGTTTTATCAAATTATATACTAGAATATGATAAAATATTAAACAAGACCATATTTAATTTTACTCTCAATTTAATTATCTTATTTTCTTTCTCTATTCTTCTCTTCCAACATTTAATGTAAGGGTCTCCTCCTTTTTTTTTCCTTTTTTCTCTCTTCTCCCTCTCTTCCTACTGAGAGCTTTTTCCCCTTTTTTTTCCTGCTGCCTCTGGCCAATGGTCGAATCTTGGTCAGTTATCTGTTTTTGTTCACTTTTGGTGTCTTTACCCTCTGCTGTAAATCATGATAGAGTTTTTTCAATACATTTTTATTCAAGATTCAAAACTCAGATGCAAGATCAACTTCAAATCCTTCCAGATCTGAAATTTTCCTCTATACCCGAAGTTGTTCTGGGCCCTTCCTCAGTTTTCTTCATCTTTTCGAGATAATCTATGGGACAGTTGATACGCCCATGGTCTCGTAGATTATTGATTTCTAAGAAAGGTGTTGAAACTGAACTTGCTACTGCTGTTCAACAATTTTGGAGAAGATGCTACGAAATTTTTTATTATGTATTTATTTTTTTTCTACTTTTTGTAGTGCTTACCCGATCCAAGATGTAAACTTTTATCTGTTATCATGGTGGTCTACACCATTGTATAACTTTTATTTTTCTTGTATGTTCTTTTTATCCTTTGATTATAATGACTTCGGCTATTTTATGATTAATGAATAATTCTTTGTTTAGCAAAAAAAAATATATATATATTTAATGTAAGAGGTATGATTAAAAAAATTATCATTAGTGAACCCTTTATGTAGAATGTGAAAATTTAAATTGAGACATTAAAAATGAAACGTGGTCATCATTTGTTTATGGGGGGAGGCCAGACATCAATCTTGTTACATCTTCGCCACCACCATTTTTTCCTCTCTTCTGTTGGCATCAAAAGTTTTTTTTCCCTTTCCCATTCAGAAAAAGAAAAGGTTTTTTTTTCCCGTTATTTATAGCTGCAAACCCCCCTGGACCATAATGAAAAGCCGAACAAATATCTAATTTGGGACCCAAATTGCATTTTTTAAATTCTTTTGGAGGGCTTTCTTTTGTTCATGGTGCTGTTCTACCCATAATAGATTAATCTAACCCCCATTTATGCAACAAAAATAATATTCTCAGAAATCTACCTAAAAACAAGCATATAATCCTAGGTCATTCTGTCATCTGGACATTATAATTTAAGCACATAACCTAAAAATAATAAGCAAAAAGTGCAGCGTTCTATAAGAGAATCTTTTTTGTAATCTTATGAGTTCAACTTTCTTTGCTAAAGTAGCTAAATATCATATAGAGATGCCATATAAAGCATTAAAGGATATGTCCCTAATCCCCACCAAGACTTAAATCTTCACAACTTGATAAATATCTTCCATTAAACACATAAAAAGCAGTACTGAAAATATCTGTTATCAACATCAAGGCATCTCCTAGAAGTATTCCGACATGGTCTCTACGTAAAACTTAATATAAGTCTTTTGTCCATATCTTCTCTTGCAAACAATTCATCTTCTACGCAACCTAAGACAACGAGGAACTCTATCCAATCCCTCCTCGGATTTGACAACTAGGCCGGGACAATCGGAATTGGAAGAATGACGGGTGACGGGTGACAAACCACAGATGTGAACTTGAAATAAATCATACTTTTCTGCAGTTAAGGGCAAGAAGAAGACTAGCCAAAGATAGTGACTATTTGCAAGCAGACATAAAGCCACTATCATAATGTCTCTATAATGGACATAGGCATATAAAAAAGATTATCTCAAACTTCCGTCCCACACAAGAAGAAGAATTGATTTCATATTGAATTAGAGCACCACATTAAACCCACTAAACCCCTGGAACCCACAGCCAGAATATGAATGAGAAAATTCACTTTTCTAACACCAAGCTGAATGCTTAATGGTCTAGTAATGAGCTGAAATGTCATGTGTATATAATATCAGAACTAGACATACAGTAGGCAGAGTTCTTTTCTCCAAATTGGTCCCATCTAGTTCCGGAAATGAAGAATCTGGGAATCTCTTGATGCAGAAAAGCATTTCAAGAGAAAAAAGTGCTAAAAGCATACATGGACTCTATTGACTCATGGAGAAAATGTACTTGCAGGAGAAATTAGCAGAACAGTTGAGATCTTTAAGTCGTATGGTCATCAGATTGTGAATATCTGTCTAGGCTTTAATCATCTGAGTTAGATGTCTAACAATGTGGATAAAGAAGAAAAGGAACAAAGATGGCAATCTAAAATTTGACTAAAGAACATATTCAGGGAGTTTTTCCCCATGCCCTCTAGAAAAACACAACAAACATAAATAAGCGTTGACAGAAGTTAAGTCTATTCCCATAATGTCATAATAAAGATGAAGTCACTTTGATTAGTTCGTACACAAGTGGCATGGAATTTTTAAAAGGTTGTAATATTGACAGTGGAATAAGATCCTAACTTGAAAAGTAGGTACAAATTAGTATATCACCTTCACTGTGAACCTTTTTTCAACTCCTATACAACCGTTTTAACCGCTGTTGTAGAGGTGTATATGCATAATTATAGGAATTAGATTGATTAGCTTGATTCTAGGAATTAGATTGATCTTTCATTTATTTACTTTTCTATTCAGTTTTCCTAGAAGTGTATATATGAAAGATCAAGTTGTATTTCATATAGAACAAGTGTTATATATATATAACACTTGTTCTATATGAAATACAACTTGAGTATTCACAATTCCTAATTACTTTGTTACAAACCGAAACACTTCCTTCAGGCTGCTGCAAGCTTCCTAGTGTTTTTCCTACAAAACCACAACTTTGATTATTTTCCTATGTCTAAAGGTGAATCAGTTACTTTACTCCAAACGCCACTCCCAAGCCTTGTAGCTCATCCTTTTGAAACTAATTACAAGATAAAAGAAGAAAGAGAGCAGAGGAAGGGCCTGAATCCAGTAGGAGAGGATACTTTTTACAAAGAACAAAAACTGTCCATCCCAGCGGCCGATATAATCAAAGTCATATAAAGAATAGCCAGAGGGATGGATTTTGGTTAGAGAGTACCACAAGAATCTAAAGTCTTCATTTGTTGTTCGGAGAAACTAAAATGGAGGGGGAAAGAGGGTAATCTATTATGGATTTGATTAGTCACCCATCTATCCATCCAGCTCAGTTACCAACAAAATTGCTATTCCAATGCATAGTAGGGCTTATTGGTGGCTTTAAATTTGAATTTACTATTGCATTCTCTACGTTGTTTAAGATTTTAGTATTTGCATCTTTTCAAATAAGGAGCAAAACGAAAATACAGCAGTTAATTACCAGAGCCGTCAGCAAAAGAATAAGAATTTGAAAAGTAATTGCTTGACATCTTTCCAAGAGAAGTATGATGTCTAAGGACACCATTCACAGAAAACTGGTTTGAAATGCTCATGGTAGGTGGAAATCCTCCGGGTCCACATGAGTACAATTCTGAACTCTGTGCAAGATTTTGATCAGGTATATGCGCGGCATATGTTGGGTCATCACCTTCCTGTTTCACAAGAAGCATGGACAAACAGGATTAGACTCGAACGTGTATCGGGTGACAAAATTAATCTTGTTTTTCAGTTTGATAAGTCATCAAAAGAAGGGGAATGGAATATTTGATAACCTAGAAAACACGAGTACCTCATTCGGCCGGTTATCACTGATTTGATTAGGAGAAGAGTTGTTTGGAGATGACGTCAATGTTGTGACCATATTACCCTGTAGTGTTCTCTCATGAACAAATTCACTAGAACATTCCTTGGTTTGTGCATTGTAATACAGATGACCAAGTGCAGATCGTAAATGATTAGTTCTTTGAGAATAGTATATCTTGGTTGCAAGAGGAACTGGAACGTCTGATATCACTGCATCATAATTATTTCCATAAGAATAGCCAGTAAATGTAATCAAGTACATCATACAACTTTTAAAAATCAGTATACCTTTGTTCACTTTGTCAGACTCAGTAAGTTCCCTAGGCATTTGTTGCCCAACAACATGATCCGAAACCTCTTCACTTCCTATTACAAAAGTTCTTGGATCCTCATTGCCTGAGTGTACGATAAAAATCCAATTAATAAGAGGATATCCAGCAGCCAAAGAAAGAAAGAGGAATAATCACCAAACATCAAATAAGCATACAATGAATGAGGCAAACAACTGCATAATATAACAAATCTGGAAGTATCCCTAGTTTACTCTTTTGGCAATCAGCATGCAGCAGGTCTACTTTTCACCCCTTTTTTCATATATCTGGAGACAACAAGATGAAATAGATTGCTGTGAAATACATAGCATAAAATAGCGATTGAATTTGGCTTACAAGAAACAGTCTCCTGGGGGATCGGACCACTTGCAGGTGCAAAATGATTCAGTATAAATGGTGGATCCTCAGCTGTTAGCCTGCAAGAAAAGGAAAATTGCCATCACATATCATTCTGACATTATCTCTACCAATCAACTTTTTAAGGGAAAAGAAAAAAGTGTCAGCATTTAGCAATTACAAGCAAACACATATAGTTTGAGAAAGTAGAAAGGAAAGGAATAAGAATTGGGGAATGTCAGGTTGGATCTATATCACATCCAAAGCTTGGGCACTAAATTTTGGACTTCAATCTTCCGAATGGAAGAACACAACCAAAGAATAAAAAATAAAACAATTAAAGAAAAGCCTACTCCATCCAAATCTGCACTCCAGGGTTTACTTCAATTGAAGGAAAAAAATTAACGCACAACTTATCCCTGTTGATCAGAAGACAAATAGTGTGTCGCCCTTTCTCTCTATCTAATCTTTATTTTCATTTGGGTGGGAGAGGGGGGTTGGATATTTTAGTGCAGTTATTTCCTTACTGCAAAGAACACAGAACACTGCAAGCAGGCAACAAATTATTTTAATATACTATCTCCAACGAAAGAAATGCTGTCAATAACTCCAAGAACTCTCTAAGTTCTCTTGTCTCTCTTTTTCTTTTTCCCTTTCGAAACAACTTAGTTGGTCAAACTATTGTGATCACGATCTTATTCAGCCAGTGTTACAGGCAAGAAGATAAAACTACAGAGAGTATATCAATTAGACAAAGAGAAAGCCATGATCTACTCCTTACGAGACTCTAACTTAGGAAGAAAAACAAAACAACTCACATTTTGGATCGTTTTCTTGGACGCGGAACTGTGGTTGCTAGGGAATTTGTGTTTCCTGGTCTAATTTCTGTACATTCGAGTATGAATGGCCCATCTGGTGGATCATAAAAAGTGCCAGTAAATGAACAAGAAACCTCATAAAGAATGGTTTTCAGAAATTGTAATACAAATGTTTCTATTTGGGCTAAAAAATTCTCTGTGTTAGATGAACTACAGGTTTCATAACAAAGAACTTTTTTCAAAACTTGTAACGAAATTCATTTCTTTGTCTCTTCATCTGCTCTGCATCACTCATGAGGATAACTTGATGTAAAAAAAGGGGACGATTTCAAAGAAAGATTCCCAGGAGAAAAAGAGATCACAACTGAGACAATCTTCATTTTAAGAAAGAAAATACTAGAAAGAGCAAAAATATTTCATACTTTTGGCTTCAGCAGAGGGAGTCTCCAGTTGTGACTCCAATGCAGAAATATCAACGACATCAAGATGTTCTAATTTGTCTCGTTCACCTATTGATGTAGCTTGGTTTATGGAGGTTAAAGCAACAATTGATCAACCAGCAATGATGCAAGTCCATAGTTCTCATATGCTAGTGGAAGCAAATGAGAACTTGAATCGCAAGTTATAATGATAGTTTAGAAATGCATGTAGGGACCATTCATTTCCTCCAGAAGATTAAGCAAACTTATAAAAGAAGACCATGAGAAATGGTTACAGTACAGATTCCAAATCCAGGAGGCAAGAGAGCAGTAGAAGGATACCGGAAGGAACGATAGGTAACTTTTTTCTCTCCTTCCGTGGAGGCTTCTTGTGCCCTATGTTTCCATCAAGCTCCAAGGCAATTTCTCCAAGAGAAGATAGTGATGTACAAAGCTCTGAAGAGATCAGCAAAAAATTAAGATCAACAATAGAAAAGCTGTAAACTTTAAACAAATAGATATAGAACTATATAAATTCACCAAAATTAGATAGAAGAAAATCAAAACTATTACATTGCAATTTATAGATGCAAGCAGAATAACAACATAACCTTTAATATCATAAGAAAGGTAGACAGCAACGATTAGACTCTTATGAATAAGCCAACAGAGCTCAAGACGGATTCTCTTGGTAAACAACATTTAAAGACATCTGGTTCCAGAGGCGAAAAGATGGAGAACTTCACGCGCAAAACCAGACACGTTCCACAAGTAAACAAGGTCTTCTAACAGCTTTAGTTGTAATTGATGACAATTCAAAATTTTCAGTTGTAAAAAAACGGGTTTTACATAGATGCTTCATGATCTTGTACTTTTGACTCTAAACATAAAACTAAACTTAAGCACTTTGCTGCCACTAAACTCTACCTGATGTACATGATTCGCCAGTCATGAAGCATAATAAGGAATCTTAAGACTGAACCCCCCCCCCCCAACCCCCATTGCCTTCCCCTGAAACAATACAAGGTGGATAAGAAAGAAACCAAACCTGCATGGACTGCATATTGACTGGCTTTAATAGGCTTCCTACAAGCATTACAAGAAACCTTCAAGAAGAAAAGGTAAAGAATTAATATTATCCCAAAAAGAGAAGATTCTTCTATATAACTTGGAATCAGGAATTATCCATCTACAAAGAATAATAGTTGTTTTGCCTTATCAAGTGCTAGAGATAAAAGTTCTTAAAAAAAATGTTCTCTTCTAATAGGGACAATGGCATAAATTGATACTGGCACGTCAGTATAGTGTAAGAAAGCAGATGATAGTTTTGGGACAGTACAAAATAGAATTTATTTTTGAATTTTTAATAAACATCCTCATAATAACAGTTAGCGGCTTTTACGACACAAAGCTACACAAGGTTTAAGAAGTGAAGCTGTCAAGGAAAGACTTTGAAGCTTACCAAATATAAAGGATCTGTCAGAGGCCGTACATCAAATATGTGCATATCTACAAGACAAAACCATCAAAAGTGGATGGACATCAGGAGAAAGAAATACTAGGCAATGCTTTTCCGAATCTACAGCTGTGCTTTTGTACTGATATTCTATTGACAAATAAAGAATATTGTTTCAACAAATATGATTGTCTATATAGAGTACGAAAGCCTAGCATGATAAAGTGTGCAGCGTGCTATGTCGCCAAGCATCACTTTGTTAATTCACCGTCATTATGTGGAGGAGGAATGAAGTGAAAGGATTTCAAAAATCTAACCCCAAAAGCAGGAGAACAAGTACCTCAGGTTTTTAATATGTTATCCTATGCATACCATATTAACTCACGAAAGCTTGTTCCATCACTAGGATCTCTCATGTTGACAAAGTACCTTGTTCATCTATTAGATTTGCTTCATTTGCCTCATCTAACTCTCTGTGAATGTATTGCATGGCTAGCTTTTGACGGCCGAAGTCATCTGCCGAAGAGATTGTGAACACCATAAGCCACAAATATATGAAATTTTCATTCTCAATCAAGTTTTAATGAAGCAGGAAAAAAACAGGTAAATAATATTCTCTCCTTACTCCAAGTTGTAAAGAACAACAATAAGTTTATCTAGTATATATCTAGCAATAACAAATCTAATAGAGCATGAAGAAGCAAGATATAAGAGCATATAACCATGTGCAATGCATGTTCCACAGAGTATTTTAAACCAAAAGAGCTTCATATAGAGGGAATTTGTTCATAACAACCATGATACAGGTTTTGATGGACTGCATAGTAAACCTCGAACACAATAATGGTGGATTATAATTACTACTTTATGTCTTTGGATTAAAGCCTTCCCGCAAAAGCACATTTTATGATAAATTTCGATTCAAAATTACTACTCAACACTAGTTTAAGATATGCAAGCATTGCTTACATCTGTACAAATACAGAGCTTGAAACGGACATATTAATCAGAAAGGTTGCTAACGGTGAGTAAAGAAATTTCCTTTTAGCATCTTCATAACTTGAAGGAGGCTCAATGAAAGAAAATTTGAACAACAAATGCAATTTCAGACTCCTCATCAACCCAAACACCCCCTCCCCTACCCAAAAAAAAAATATATATATATAGAAATAATAATAATACGAAACAACAACAATAACATAGCCCATTAAGTCCCCAATAATTGGGGTATGGGCGGGGGATGGATAGGAGACAAACCTAACATTTTGGCAAAAAAATAATAATAATAGAAAAAATAGAAAATCATTGAAAGCCAAACTTTCCTTCTCTACCTTCAATAGGTTTGGAGAGGTTTCCAGATGTCAGAAGTCTTGCCAAGGCTGTCATTCTTCCACTTCCAAAAGCACACACCATTAAATTTGGAGAATATGTAAATCATGCACTGTCAAGAAAAGCTGAGTCATAAATACAACGATGCCAATTATAGAATCAACTGTGTCCAAATTACCAATCAAACAACAGCAGCAAACCACATCGACATGTATTTGTGATTGATAAGAGTAAAACATCTAAAAAGGGGTTCAAACCATTTGAATGAGCAGTACTTAACAAGAAAATGAAAGTTAGAACTATAAAATGTGGCATTTTCCAAAAGAGATCAGATGCACAATTTTTCTTAAATAGATGTGTGCTTCCGAGAACTCCAACCAATTATCATGAAATTATTTCTAAAAAAGAAACTGCTAATTCCTTCTTTCAGCTAAAGCTACAAAATCAACCAAGAATCGATATTTTCCTAAGATAATATTCAAACTAATAAAAATGAAAATGAGAACTTCATGTTTTTCAGAAGTCAATCATACAACACAAATTTATTTTAACCACGAAGACATATTTTCCAAAAGAAGCGTCCACATTTTGATATCAACCAATTTATTTTAACCACATGCAAATCGGAAAAGCTCAATGTCCATAATATTCTAACATTATGCACTATATAAAACTAATAATCTGCGAGCAGGCTTGTAAAATTACCTCAGTTTCGAATTTGGAACTGTAAAAATGTGGCAAATTTTCTACTAGAGATGAGATGCACAATTTTTCTTAAAAGGATGCATGCTCCCGAGAACTACAACCAATTATCCATGAAATTATTCCTAAAAAAGAACCACTAATTCCTTCTTTCAACTAAAGCAACAAAGTTAACCAAGAATCAATCTTTTTCCTCAATTTTTCTTAACATTAATATCCAAATCAATAAAAAGGAAAATGCAAATCATTCTAAGGTTCACAAAGACAAGTACTTTATATTCCAAAAGAAGCATCCACGTTTCGATATCAACCACATGCAAATAGAAAAAGCTCAATGTCCGTAAAAATTCTAAAAGTATGCACTTAAACAAAACTAATAATCAGAAAATTAGTGAAAATTAACTCAATTTCAAATTTGGCTGTGTCAAATCCATTCACAATTTAAAATCAAACTCAAATTCCACATGCAAATCGAAAAAGCTCAATGTCCGTAAAAATTCTAACAGTATGCACTAAAACAAAACTAATAATCAGAAAATTATTGAAAATTAACTCAATTTCAAATTTGGCTGTGTCAAATCCATTCACATTTTAAAATCAAACTCAAATTCCACATGCAAATCGAAAAGGCTCAATGTCCGTACAATCCCAACGTTATCCACAACAACAAAACTAATAATCTGCATATTCGTGAAATTACCTCAATTTCAAAATTGGCTGATCCGTTCACTATTGAACAAATTTGAACTCAAATCTCAAACTGAATCGCTAATTTTAAAGCAAAATCCGTAAATGGCGATCATAGAAACCCTAGGATAATGTTAGAGAAGAAAAGGAAAATTTATCTTTGATTTTATTAATGAATATTTCTTTATTTATCCCTGTTTTGGAGAAGAGGCAGAAATGGAAATAAGGATTTGGCAGAGCCATCCTTCTTTATGATTTACTGCCCAACTTTGTTGGCTACACGTGGCATCTTAATATTTCAAAATTTTCACCTCCCAACTGCAATTGTACTCCCTCCATACCTAATTAGTTGTCATTTCATTACTTTAATTTAGCATTTAAATAATTATTTTACAAACACAATATTAATTACATTTAAAGTTTGGAGATATTTTTTTAGTCATTTTACTCAAAATAAATTAATTCAACTAACTATTTCTTAATTTGTGACTTTTTAAAACTTATACATACAAAATGAAACGTAGGAGTAGGCATTTTTTTTAATTTTTTATTTATTAGGGGGAGATGATTTATCTATTACAAGAAATAAGGGATTCAAGAATTGGGGAGATCATTCGCAGATTTATTGGAATACATCAAAGTACAATACATATCTTAAATTGGATTAATTGAAGTCATTTATACTTTTTATTTTTTTTAGAAACGGGATATTAATACATGATCAACAACATAAAAAAAATAATAATAATAATAATAATAATAATAATAATAATGAATTAAAATAAAAGTCCAGACTACCGGTGAATGAATTTCGGCTGATTTGCACCCTTACTCAAGTCTAGGCAAAAAAAAAACACAGTTTGCCGTGATATGGTATTTAACTGTGTAGATTTGGCCTTTATTTTTCTATTTGGGCCCCTCCTGGCCCATAAGAAGTTGGACCCTGGTATCAACCAATTTGGGCTTTAATATTTGGGCCGAATGTTTATGTCATGGAGGAGCTATATATCCAAATTCCAAATCTATGCATTTGAATTCCACATTTCCATATAAAAGGTTAGCCCAATTGTATAATAAGATTTTTGTTGTAATATGATGAATGACCAGACCCATAAAGCCCATAGAGGATGAGGCCCATGACCCAAAGGGTTTTTACCTCTATAAATAGAGGTCTTTGGTTCATAACAATAGACATCTAATTCTCTTCTCCTCTCCCAATTTCTCCTCTCCTTCTCTATATTATAACAAGTTATCAGCACGAAGCTCTGCCAATTTGTTTTGAAAGAAAATTACTAGGTTTGTTATTATAATTTTTCTATAGATCTGTTTGATATTGTGGCTTCAAATCAATTGAAGTATACAATAGATCTAACATCTTTGATATTGTGGCTTCAAATCAATTGAAGTATGCAATAGATCTAACATCTCTATTTGATTTAAACAAAAATATAATACATATCATATTTTTGCCGCCTGCTTTGTACATATCATATTTTTGCAGTATGTTATACATTCAATATAGGACATCATGTTCTACACAATCATCAAGTGCTTGGCCCAGTGGGTAAGTACTTGGCCCGGGACCGAGAGGTCCCGGGTTCGATACCTCCCTCACACAAGGGGAATGATTTAATTGTCATTTCTTTGGGTTCCCTTGTGTGAGGTCTTATACACCCCCTCATGGGGCACCCGCTCAACGGGACTTCTACTACTCCTCACGGGGCACCCGCGCAACGGGACTACTACGACATCCGCTCAACGAGGTCATCTACTTCTCCCCTCTCGGGGTCCTTCTACGACACCCGCTCAACGGGACTTCTACGACTCCCCTCACGGGGGCACCCGCTCTGCCGGGCTTCTTCTACTCCTCCTCTGGTGAGGCCGACCTCCTCTGGAGAGGTCTAATAAATAAATAATTGTAATAAACTGGACCATACTTATAAATGGTCTAGTTTTAAAAAAAAAAAAAAATGTTCTACACAGTTTATTAAAAAAAAAAAAAAAAAAAAAAACGAATCAGCATGCATGATTTTGATTGTATACTTCAACTGATCATATACTATGAATGATTTTTGATTGCTCATCAATATTGAATATGATTAGTATTGTAGTGGCATCATTTTCGCCTGATTTATTGTATATTGATTTTTACTTCACCGTTTTGTATTGCTATTAATTACTTTACATGTTCTCCTTGATATTCAATTGTAGTGAAATCAATTGATATTTTATTTTATTTTATTTATTATTATTATCAAGAATATTGTAATATCAATATTCCTGAAGAATATTGATTGATTGATTACTCCTGAAGTATTAATAGTATAAATTAATAATATTACATGTTCTTGGAGAACATAATAATAATAATATTTCTGAAGAATATTATTATTACAATATCGAAATATTGTTCCTGAAGTAACAATTGTTTAAACAATTTTTATTTGTAATTTTTATTATGATCTTGGAATAGAATTTTTGTCTCGCAAACAATTGTTATGTCAATACAACGTAATAGCATATTGTATAATCAATCATATTTATTATAATTATATTGCATATTGATTACATATTTATCATATTTATTACATACTGATTATATATTTATTGTTTTTAATTTGATTGTCATCACATTTAATTACTAGCTGACCTTCCATATATATATATATATATATATATATATATATATATATATATATATATATATATATATATATATATATATATATATTAGATTTAAACAATATTTAACATACAATTACATATATTCAATACCCTTTTGATAATACCCGATTTTGATATATGATATTGAGGAATAGTCAAAATGATATTCAGTATGCTAAATGATCTATATGAACAGATTAGCATGATATATTATACATTTGTCTTATTTGTTTTGATTGTTTTGAATTTCTGATATTGAAATTGTAGATCTGATCAACGATGAGTTTTGATGAAATTGTATTGATTGAAAGCGAAATTGAACCATGGAAAGTACACATATAATCTTGATATTGAAAAATAAATAAATAAGGATTTGGTGCATGATTTATAACGGTTACTGTGCATGATTTATGACTTTTGTTATGGCAGCATATTCTTATCATTTATATTCTTATTAATACTATGGAATCAATCAATATTCCATGATTCACTATTCAATATTATTATTATTTTTCATTTATTATTATTATCAAGAATTTAAAATATCAATATTCCTGAAGAATATTGAACGATTACTCTTGAAGTAGTAATTGTATAAATTAATAATATTAAATGTTCTTAAAAAACATCATTTAATATTTCTGAAGAATATTATTTATTCCCAAAGAATATTATCACTATAAATTACTTAATTATTCATGGAGAATATTATTATCCATTAATTATATTTCTGAAGAATATTATTGTTAATTAATTATTTACTCCTGAAGAGTAAAATGTAATTTAAAATTAGTTGAAAAATATCGAAATATTGTTCTTGAAGTAACAATTATTGAAACTAATATTATATTTGTGAATTTTTTTTTTAAAGTAATTGGTTATGTTAGTATAATCCCTGAAGGATAATATATGTCCAGCTGACATTGTTTATTGGATTTTCAAATGGCAAATATCACCAAATTGGATTTCGTTGCACTCGACATATCAGGCAAAAACTACTTGTCTTGGATCCTTGATGCAGAAATTCACCTTATATCAAAAGGTTTGGGGGAGACACTGAACGAAGGAAATACGGAAAGTCAACAGAATCGTGCAAAGGCACTGATCTTCCTTTGTCACCATCTGCATGACGACCTGAAAGTCGAGTATCTCACTGTCAAGGACCCACAATTACTATGGCAAAATCTAAAAGAAAGGTTTGACCATCAAAGGACTGTAGTTCTTCCTAGAGCCCGATTTGAATGGCAACATTTACGTATACAAGATTTTAAGTCTGTATCTGATTATAATTCTGAATTATTTAGCATTTATTCTAAATTAACACTTTGTGGAGAGAAAATAACCGATGGAGATATGATGGAAAAAACATTCTCTACTTTCCACGCCTCTAATGTGCTCCTGCAGCAGCAATATCGCGAGAGAGGTTTTAAAAAGTACTCGGGAACTTATATCTTGTTTATTAGTTCTTTGAACAAAATAATGAATTGCTTATGAAAAATCATGGAATACGTCCAACTGGTTCCACGCCATTGCCTGAAGCAAATGGTACTGCATTTCCTGAAGCAAATGCAACATCATATCGTGGACGTGGACATATGCGCGGACGCGGAATGAAACGCGGACGTGGGCGTGGACGTGGATATACCCATGAGCAAAGCCACAACAACAAAAGGCAAAAACCAATCAGAGATTACGCTCCATATAAAAGGGAGCATGAAGAAAGTTGTTATAGATGTGGCATGAAAGGGCATTGGTCACGTACTTGTCATACGTCAAGACATCTTGTAGATCTATATCAAAAATCAATCAAGGAAAAGGGGAAGATGGAAGTGAATTTTCATGATTTTGATGGTCCAGTTAACGTGACAAATATGGAGACTTCCGATTTTTTTGCAGACCCAAAGGGTAACATTGACCATTTAATTGGTGGTGGCGTATTAGAAGATAAAGAATAATTTATTTATTTATTTATCTTCATAGATTATATCATTTATCTAAGTTTGTTTAAATTTTATTTTGTAATTCGGACTTTTCAGACTTTTTCATCATTTTGGTTTTTATTATTATTATTTATTATTATCTCAATGTTATTCTATATAATATGAGTTTTTAGAAACAAAATAATTAATTCATTTTATTATATTTTTATTATATTATATAATTTGAAGAATTATATTCTTTTTAGAAGCTCAGAAGAGTTTGCATGTTGAAAAGTTCTAGCGGGAACAAATTTATAATGCATATGAGTTTGCATATTGAAGAGTTCCAGTAGAACTAATTTATTAATAACTCCAGACGAGTTAGTTCATCAAGAAATTTGAAACAACGCTTCCTTTATAATAGTTTCTGAAGAACTATAACTATTCATACTAGTAGATGAAATGCTCCAAAAGAGCTAAAGGATTAAAATCAGTTTCAATACTTTTTATAAATGTCCACAATATAAATAATATTGTACAATTCAAGCAGAAATAGTCGATTAAAAGCTCATGAAGAACTGGTTAATTAAAGACTCGTGAAGAGATCTATGAAATCGACTATTATCTATAATTTCCTTATAACGATTCATTTTGATAGTGGACAAATGCATTTTTCAATCATTGCTATTGTTATTAGCAAATAATGCATTGAAAAAAAATTGCTATTTATCTCTTATAAATTATATTGTACTGTAAATAATTGCATTGAAATGCATTATTGATTAAGCCTGAAGCTTACTTGGTTAAAGAAATATATTAGTTGGCATGACTGATTAGACCATCTCAGATCATTGAAAATACGAAATCATGAGAAATTCGTGAAAAAAATATTTTTATGGATCCAGAAGTTTCCTAAAATATTATTTGAATTTAGCTACATATTTCAAAGTAATTATATTTTGTCTTAGTACTATGAATATTGAGATTGAATATATTTTTTGGGATGAATATTTTATTAGATGCATCGAAATACGTATATTGTTAATCCGCAACTTGAAGTTTGCGTTTTTCTTGATAAATTAATGAGCTCATTCTCCCATAAATATAATTTGTCTCAAATGTACTAGTGATATTATATGTCATCTAGATAAAAGTTGCATATCCTGAAGAATATGTTCATATATTAAATGATCTTGTAGAATCATATATTGCTTTGAATTTATTAGATGTTTCATTGTATTTTTTCCAACTATTAATTTCTTATTTCTCCTCTTTTTAATTGGTTTTTATTGTTGCAAACAACAAGATTTCCACCTCAAAATAAAATGTGCGCTTATTCTCCACCACAAGGTGTTGAGATTGGTCCTCAAAAGAGGATAAATTATATGTTGGTTATCAATCCTGCAGATTGGTATATATTGTTGCAACATAAAGAAGAGGAAATATATATAGCCGAACAAACTATTTCTATTCGTGTCTCTAGTTGATCCTCAAATAAATGAGTTTTGAACCAGAAGTTCAAAAGACGAATATTTAGAAATATTTTATAACCAAAATTCGGCTAGAAAACTCCATGATATTTAATGTCCCTGAAGGACAAGCTATCCATAATATTTGAGACATTGAAATGTGGTAGCATTATGAGTTCCAATAATACAATTTCTCGCAAATGGAGTAAATATTTATAGATGGTCAAGTCGAGAAGATTAAAATTCTAAAAGAATTTTTCCAAACATGAATATTATATCATTTCCAGAAGAAATTCAGGTACCTGAAAATTTGTGAGAATTATGAGATCTCAAATGTTTGGAATTGATGGAACCATATACATAAAATTGTGCAAAAGTCGACATTATTTATGCACACAATAGAATGAGGATCTTTAATATAAAGTCTGCAGATTGAAAAATTGAAAGTGTAGAGATGATTGGTCCAAATAAACCATTGAGTTCACCTCAAATTGTGAAAAGCCTGTACGAAAATTTTAATACAATTGAAGTGCAAATGTATTCGTTACATGTATTATACACCAGAAGTGTAATCTTAGAAAGATATTCGTTTAGAATAACGAACAAATAAATTACTTTGAGGGTGGATGCAAGTGTATTTGAATAGCGCACAAACACTTGGTATATACATAATGTTGCAATTTTGTAACATCATTTATAGGAAATCTTTGAAGGACTTGATATGCCAGAAGCATATAAGTAATTCTTCCCGAAAAATATATAAACATCAAGACTTAGTGATTAATACTTTTTGAAATCATTATGGAAAGATAACATATTTCCATGTATTTACAAATTAAAACATCCGGAAGATGTAATTTGTTGAAACTATGAACACTTATTCACTAAGATCCAATTGCAAATTAAATTATATGCATTGGTCAAATGATGCTAAAAAGGGAAGTAATTTGACATATGATTAATGTACTCTTTTTCCTTAACTAGGCGTATTTTTTCCCACAGGGTTTTTCTTTTTCCTGATACGCTCAAGTGATAATGTGGCAAATTTATTCACCAAGGCTTTACCAACATCAACATTCAGAAAGTTGATAATCAGATTGGAATGCGTCGTCTGAAAGACATCCAATGATCAGGGGGAGTAGTCGTACTCTTTTTCCTTCGTTCAGGTTTTGTCCCACTGGGTTTTCCTGACAAGGTTTTAACGAGGAGACAATTAAATACTTCAACATCAATTGTACTCATTTTCTTAGTTTGATATAATTTTTCCCACTGGGTTTTTTCCAAATAAATTTTTGTGAGGCAATTGTTGTATAAATTAGTCATTCAAGGGGGAGTGTTGTAATATGATGAATGACCAGACCCATAAAGCCCATAGAGGATGAGGCCCATGAACCAAATGGTTTTTACCTCTATAAATAGAGGTCTTTGGTTCATAACAATAGACATCTAATTCTCTTCTCCTCTCCCAATTTCTCCTCTCCTTCTCTATATTATAACAATTTTTAAAATTTTTTAATTTTCTTTTTTCGCTTAAGACATGAACTAGTTATACCATACTTGTTTAGTAATTTACTCGAACTTGTAGAAAATGAGATTTACTTAGTATCTTTAAATAGCGACTAAATTTCTCTTATTAGAAATATATATATATATATATATATATATATATATATATATATATATATATATATATATATATATATATATATATATATATATATCCAACTTCCGTACTTAGAGTATGAAATATCTCTATTACTTTGTGAAACCCAGGACCTTCTTTAGGGACTAAATTAATTAAGTTGATGACTTTTGGGACTATAGTGTATAAATTCTTTAACATTTGGATAAGATGATATTAGTTACTAGTTGGGGACTAATCTTGCAATTTTATTTCCTATATAATATCTTTTAGTCAAGACCTAGAATTATAATCGACAATCTTTTCTTTCTCTACGGCTGCAGACACTCTTACGGAGACAGAACATGAGACAGCTCCGGTTCCCGTTCCATCGATCGAAGGGTAAGATCTTTCACCGTATCGTTAGTACGATTAGTAGGATTATAAGAGTAGTGATGATTAGTCTCTGCGTTTTTGTTAGGTTTTATTGATGAAGAGTTTTGCCTCCGACAGTTTAAGAACGAATCAAAGGTAAGTATAGAACCCTTCGTTTTAAAAAGGATTATTGTATATTCAATAAAACTTACGGAAAAAATCTGAGGTATATTTTACGTTTGCTGTCTTATATGATTTTTGGACATGAAAATATTATTGCCGCGGGATTTTTTTGTTTCAAAATCTCATCTGACATGTATGTAAAACTATTTTCTTAACTATAAACAAAGAGAAAAGAAATCCTATGGCTTTGAACAAAATTTTTGCGTGTGAATTGGAACTGCAGAAAGCATTGATATTAATTGATCTGTGCTAGTCTTCTTGTTATAAAATAAGAAAAGATATGTTACTTTTATAATTGCTCTCTGCAATGCCGTTTAGCTTTGCCTTATCTTCCAATTCTTGGGTATATTTTAATACAAAGAATTGTATTCGGCACTTGCTCATCAATTACGGTTCGTGCTATTTTTGTCTCTTTTTCTTGCGTCTTTGAAGCCCTCTTATATTTATACTGAGTCTGCCTTCCATTCCTTTATGTATCTGTTGGGTTGTGATGTAAAAATTATTTCTTTTTCTTAATATAAAAAAAATAAATAATTGTTCGATTCGGCTGTTGTGCGAGCTTATTTTGACATTGTATAGAATTGTTGTCCTGAATCTGCTTCGTTGAAAATATGGGGTCGACGCTCCAGATTACTCTTGAAATTGTTCAAAGAGCCTCCTACTATTCTCTGTGTACTGAATATTATAACTTCCTTTGAACACTGAACCTATTATTTCTTGATGATTTGCCTCTTTTACTCTTCTTACCTTTTTTTTGTTTGACTCATGTAGCCTAGTTGTTGTGCTATTTTGATAATAGTAATATCCATATTTGCCTTTTTCTTTCATTGGTTCAAAATACAAGCATTGCAATGGTTAGTTCGTCTTTCCTGGGTAAGAAGAACTCATGAATGTAAACTTTATCATATGAGGTTATTGAACATTGTACTAATACCCTCTGTTATTCATAAGCCTTTTAAGTACCCTTTCATTTTATCTCACCATAAATTATATGTATCAAGTTTATGGATCTGAATCATTTCCAATATCTCATCTACGACCTAATTGCATGCACCTCTATTGCCAAGGGAGAGTTGTTCCCTTTTTGCTAAGTAAGGAATTAAAGTTGTCATTTTTATCAAAGTAAAATACTTTTATGATTTTGTTAAATGATATCATTATGTATTCAACTAGTTTTGTACTTTGAAAATTCTTTTACGGCTACCTCTGTTACTGTTTGATACTTTGCGGGTTGACTTGGAATCATCACTGTTCGACCCACCTAGGGGGGTAAAAGCTAGGACTCAGTCTCGACCCATTCCCTAGAGGGTATAAGTCTAGAGTGATATATCGATTTACATTTTCTGTTTGGTAAACCTATGATCCCTCGGTCAAAGTATCACTCCCGAACATTCTCGTTTACGTTAAAAGTCCCCGCAATCATGTAACTTATCCGAAAAATTGTCTGAACTTCTGAAAGTTTCTGAAAATACTTTTTGTGTCAAAATGTTCTATTTAAAGTATACTTCTATAAAATCTGTTTGTTTTGTGAAAACTATATATATGTAACTGGATTTTTCCCGGGAGGTGTTTCTATACTTACTGAGTTGTAGCTCACTCCTTGCGTTGTTGTTTTTACAGATGATGAGTCATAATGGAATGATAGACCGTACGACGGGGACTGAGTGTAGAAGCAACTTTGGATTGCTTACGGAATAAAACTTTAGGATATTCCATTAAGAGTATTTTTCTCTACTTTAATGTATTAAAATTTATTGAGGAATTTTGATAGTTGAATTAAATGGGTGATAATTATTACTTTATGGAAATAGATTCTCTGAACGTAAGGACCTGGTATTCTTGGATTTTGATTTGAGAATACGGTCATGTCGGGTTTTTGGATCCGGACTTATAGAACCGGGGCGTGACAATTACACCTTCAATGAGACTGCCTTTGTCGAATCAAAAAATATTAAATATTAAATATTAAATAAAGAACCAGGGTTGATAAAGATAAATATTAAATAAAGAATCTTTTTGCATTTTTTTGGGTTGATAAAGTAAAAAATATCGTTATATATCTTTTTTTTGTTTAATTTTTTTTACAATGGGTGTCGAACCAGGGTTGTTACACTGGAAGAAATGATGCGATCCACTAGGACAGCTTTCCCAGACAAATTTTTATTTCGTATTCAAAATATAAGTCTTTTTAGGAGTTATTTTTGTTGCAAATAAATTTTTTTTAATGAGAATGGTGTGTTTATTGACTAATTTGCATCTATATCATTTTCTTCCTTTATTTATTTTGGTCAAATTGTGTAGTTCTCATACAACTCTCTATTAATTTCTTTATTCTTTAGAGTATTAAATGGAGATACTTTATTCATTCTTATTAGTATCTTAATTTTTTATAAAAACACTTAAAAAACTTATATTTTGAATCAGAAGGAGTATCGTAATATCTCTATAGAATAAAAAGAGAAATAAATCAATGAAAAGAACCAAAGTTTATATCACCGGGGGGCGGGGGGCTCTTTATTCTAGTGATCCAAATTAATTCACCTGGGCCCTAGTTGTCACATTCCTACCCCCACACAAATGGTAATCGATCTAGGGTTTCCAAAAGTACCAAAATGTCATCATCAAAAGAAAAACAAATCATGAAAAATGTCTTTATTTATTAATCATTATTAATACAATAAATTTTGGCACGAGACTATACTTTTTATCCTTCTAATTTCCAATCATAACTAGGTGCATGCATGTATACATGTCACATTATGTCTGGAGATCACAAAAGTAATATTCTTTTTAGTTCAGCTGATTGTGAGTTGTGTTTGAATATAAGCAATAAGAAAAAAAGAAAACTTAAGAAACGGATTTGGGCATTTAGAACAACTTTCTTTTCTAAAGGGGAGGGGTTTTTGTTTGAATATAAGCGCAATAAGAAAAAAAAAAAGAAACCCGAAGGCGATTGCCCTCGAAGAGGAAGAGCGGAGAATACCCTAAATCGGGAGATTGTAGCATGCCTCAAGCCGGGGAGGGAACTTGGCCTCACAAGGAGGAGAATTTATTGTCCCATAAGGGGAGATACAGGAATCGACCACGAAACTTTCGTCCCGTGACCGGGTAGCCTTACCACTTGGGCTACCCGATTCCTATAAAAAAAGAAAACTTAAGAAACAAATTTAGGCATTTAGAACAACTTTCTAGTTTAAAGGGAAGGAGTTTTTGTTTTTTTTTATCGAAGTCGGTGTCGAATTTGAGTATAATACCTGATGAAAATGGTTGCATTTGAAATAACTTTTGTAAGGTGATACAAATGAAATGACCAACACCCGCCAGAGTAGTTGATAATGTGGTGTGACATTTGATCCGCATGTTGCGAGATCAAATTCCCTTTCCCCATTTTTTTTTGAAAAAAATGAAATGATAAAATAAAAAGAAATAAGGACTATATGTTTAATGACGTGCAACATGATACTTGTTTAAAGCAAAGAGATATGTGATTATTGTTCATGAACTTTTTTCGAGAACTATTTATACACATTATAAAGTAACATTATTTAGACAAATGAATATAATTTAGCTTGTTTCACCTTCGATATTTCAGTGCTTGTTTAAAGAAAGTTCACATGTTCTAGTCTTTTGAGAATAATTTAATATTATATTTGTCAATTTTATAGTATTTAAATATCAATCAAATTAGTCAAATTCATATCGAATAAAGTAACATGAATAGTAATGAAGGAGGAAAAGTGGTTGAAGGTCATGCGCACGTTTAATCATCATTTCATCACAACCTAATAAATCTTGAAAACTATTTGAATTGATGATTAACAAAGTGGTCGGTCTTTAACCAAAAGCAATAATAAAACGGTGACTATAATTCTGCTTCCCACAATGAAAGCCAAGAAAGCACAACAAAAATATACTACATTGCTCAAAATGCTCACAGTTATAGTGCAAATTTTTTTTTCATTATTAGATTTGACAGTTAAATTTTATTTTGAAGAAGAATACTTGTTTATGAATTGAGCACATGAGTTTCGAGAACATACGTTCACTCTTTTCAATAATTATATTAAAATTTATTTTACACGTGTAAAATAAATATTTATTTCGCATTATGAGCCAGATAGACCCAAAACTTCAAATTACATTGACATCCGGGGTGTGCATTTGGTGCGGTTTGGAGAAAACCGATTTACTAATGCGATTTTTTTACGGTTTTTTAATATATATTTTAAAATCACACCACACCATTTTAACTTCCAAATCGAATTTTACCAAACCATAATGATTTCAGTTTGGTGAAATTCGTTGCGGTGAAAACCGGTGTAAAAACTTCTAAGATTATTTAGATATCTCACTACTCATGAATTCCAATGTAATATTTCTTATATATTAACCATGCAACAAAATCCCTCAATTTTAATGTGAAGTCAAATAAATAAATACATGTCTAGGTTGAAAACGTTAGCAAAATACATATGTTTTTTTTGAAATTTCTAAACCAATTATAATTAAAATAAATCAAAATTTCTCATCATACCATCAATTCCAACCAATAGCTTCTTGAATCTTGAATCTTAAATCACATATTAACCTAATTTAAGTCGAATAAAATAACTAACTAAGATGAATATATTAATAGTAGTTAAAATTAGTGTAGTGATTTGACTAGGGGCGGCTCAAACATATCCGAGACCCTGTGCGGAAAAAAAATTGAGGGCCCCAAATTTTAGGCTAAGTATATATATATATATATATAAACAAAAAAAAAGTGGGACCTCGGAATTTTTTGCTAAGTATATATATAAATAAATAAATAATTGGGGCCCCGAATTTTTTTCTAAGTATATATATACAAAAAAAAAAATTTGAGGCCCCGGATTTTTTATTAAGTATATATATATAAACAAAAAAAAATTGGGGCCCCGAATTTTTTGCTAAGTATATATACAAACAAAAAAAATTGGGGCCCTAGATTTTTTTTCTAAGTATATATATAAACAAAAAAAAATTGGGACCCGGATTCTTTGCTAAGTATATATATAAATAAATAAAAAAATTGGGGCCCTGGTTTTTTGGAGGCCCTATGCGGTCGCTCATTTCGCACACCCTCATAGCCGCCACTGGATTTGACTCTAGACATCCGTACGCTAAAAAGGTTGCTTCTAGACATGAAGTCGGTGATTATGGCCTGTAAAATGGTAACAATGTATTGATGAAATATAGCTTTTGATCAGTGGCAAACCATAATGCTATTAGCGTTTTCTTTTCTGCCCTTGCTTGTTGGTTGCAGTCCGGCTCCTGTGCTGAACGCCTTTAATTCAGTACGTGCGGGACACAATATGGGCCGTTGATTTCATTTTTTAAAAGGATCAATGGTTGAGATTTATTAGAGGAGAGAGAAAAGCTAAAAGGGTACATATGTAATTTTATTAGAGGAGAGAGAAAAGTTGCGGCTGAAAAGTTAAAAAGGTGGGTTACAGAGGAGAGAAAAAAGTTGCGGCTGAAAAAAGAACGCATGTTCTCTGTTAGAGAACACACGTTCTTGTATGTTTTTATTAGAGAACGCACGTTCTCTCTCGGAGAACTCACGTTCTCTCTCGAGAACGCACGTTCTCTCGTCAATAAACACATTTTTTTATTAGAGAACGCACATTTTTTATTAGTGAACGCATGTTCTTGATTATTGAACATGCGTTCTCGGTCGATAAACACATGTTCTCTATTATAGAACGACGCGTTTTTTATTATTGAACGCATGTTCTTGATTATTGAACACCCGGGTTACAAGTAAAAAAGAGAAAAAAGAGCTCAAAGTTTATCTCTAAAATACCCCTATTTTTTTATACAACCGTTGGATCAAACAGATCAAAAAGTACAAAATCCAATACGGTGACAAGACGTCTCCCGTATATACTCGAATTTTCTTGTTCATAGACTTCGAGCTAAAGGTGTTGTTGGTTGAGGTGACTTTTTTTGTCCTACCTTTGTTGTGTCCTTTTGGGACCTGTTAGGGTGCCTATTGGAGAATATTATTATTATTTTTAAATAGGGGAAAGAGGATTCAATTCCACGATATGCAGGTCGAATGTCACATTATATTATCAGTTACTCTGAATAGGCAGTGACGAATCTAATACCTGAGAGTAGTGAGAACATTCGTCAATTCACTTTATTTGTGTGTATCACTTATAAACTTATCATCTAAATATAGTAAAAATGCACATATTTACTAAAAAAAATTAGGGGCACGTGACTCCATTGACGGGACATTGCATCCGCCGCTACTGGCGGGTGTTGGAGATCGAAACTTCAACATACCAATGATGTATTAGTTTAGTGGCCAAGAATTAGCCTCAAGGTTCAAGACGTAAAAGTTTTCAGTTCAAACTTCATTCACATCTTATTATATTCATATCATGTCTAATAAAAAAGTTTTTTTTTAAAAAAAATATTTTTTTTTGACTCTATGATGGGCGATTGCCCCACATTGGGGAGAGAGAACAGCCCCACGTTGGGGAGAGAGAACACCATAGATAAGGTAGAATAAAGCTTACCGCACGCAGGCAGAGGGTATCGAACCCGGGACCTATCGGTCACGAGCCGGCTAATGCCCCACTGGGCTATTGGCCTCTTCGATAAAAAAAGATTGATACTCCAAGATTTTTGATTTAATCGATTGTTTCTTAATATTCAATATATAATATAGGTATTCCGTTTGGAGAAATATATTAATGTTGTCGCTTTGAATTAATATGTACATAACATGTTGGGATTAGATAAGAGTTATTCCTCTAAAAGAAACACTAAAAATTTCTACAAACTTCACACCATCTAGTTCACTCTCAATGTCAAGGTTTCTAGGCTCCCGACTCCTATGCGGAACAGCTTTGGTGCGGACTGTGCGGGACACCATCTCAACCGTCGGATGATATTTTTTAACGGCTCAGATCTGGAGAGAGAAAAGTTTTTTTATAATTATTTTTTAAGTCAGTCGCAACTTTTCTCTCTCCAGATCTGGACCGTTCAAAATCTCATCCGACGGCTGGGATTGTTCCGCACGTGCGGAAAAAAAGCTATTCCGCATAGGAACCGGACTGGGTTTTTAGTGCACAGTCGGCAAAAAAGCTAAGAATCCTCTATTCCAACTTGTGTATCCATGTATTTACCATCAATAAAAAATTGACACATATTAATGTTTTAATTAAGAAAATCTATAACCTAAAAGAAATAGTGGAACCCAAAAGAAAAATATATTTTCTCTGTCTACGTGGCAATTTTGAGTGGTGGGTACATGCATGGGTACATAAGTTGGGTACAGACGATTTTTTGCCGGCAAAAAATCATCTGTTTCCATGTATGTCCTCCTTCCTATATCCAACCAATCACAATTCGCCATGTGTATATATAATTCGAATAAATGTCCACATATCAAATTCTGATTAATTGGATATAGAAATAAGGATATATACGGGAACAAACGATTTTCACCCTACACAGTCAGCAAGTTACTAAAGATCAAGAAATATACGTTATTTTACGTTAAGATACAATATTTAGTGACGGAATATTCCAAACTGTTTAAATAAACTTTGTTATTTTGCACCCTGCCTTCTCTATAACACTTCTTTTACAATTTCCTATAATATTTCTAATTATAACACTTTTAATCCTTAAAGTTATCAGTTAAAATTTAAGTTATATAAATAAAAAAAATCATTATTAGAGTATTATAGAATATCTTAATTGGTTATTTTGTAAGAGCATGTTTGGTACGCTGGAATGGAATGGAATGAAACGACAATTCCAACTTCTCTTTTTATTCCAGTGTTTGGTTTGACCAATTTAAGTTGGAAAGGCTATTCCACGGAAACGACGATACCAGGAAGAAGTGGGAAAGGCCATTCCACCAAAACCTATGGAATGGCCTTTTCAAGAAAAGTTAGAATCATCAATAAATAGTAACTGACCTTTATACCCCCTATTTTAATTAATTATTACGCTCATTTTACACAACAACGTATTCATATTTAGTCATAAATATTCTATTTCACTTGGTATAATTTAATAGGTGGTAATTTTATACATATTTCTTTTTCTTGGTAGTAGTTTTTAATCTATTTTTTAAATTTAAAAGAAAAATTTTTTATTACTATGTTGACATTTTAATAAAAAATATGTTTCAACAATATATAGATATATAGTTATATATGAATATTTTTTATATATAATGTCAATGTTATTCAAGTAAGAATTTGTAAGGAATGTTTAATTAAGTTTTATCGTTAGTATATTCTAAAAGGGCATTTAGGTTAGATTGCATTTAATTTCATTCAATTATGACATTAAAATATAGTTTTATCAAACACATAAAATGAATCGACATTCCATTCTGGCTTTGCCTTCAAAACACTGGAATGGAAAGAGGATTCTGAAATCATTTTGGGTGGAAAACGATTCTGCCTGGAAAGGGATTCCATTCCATTTCATTTCAGCGTACCAAACTGCGGTAAGCGTTTAAGACACGCAACGAAAATTAAGAAAATAAAAAATAAAATGTTTTTTTTTATCAAAATATCAATATTATTCTTTTAAATAAAATTAGTAGTAAATAAGTTTTGTTTAAGAAAGGAAAATTGACATCCTAGGTTCATAAATAATTTGGCATTTAGAAGTCAGGTACATAAAGTATTTTTTTCAACTAGCTTCTATCCTAAAACAATTTACGATTGGTGCACTCAATCCTTCCGTCCAAAAATGCTAAAGTCAACTGTTAATTCAACATTTGAATTTGGTCAACAATAAAATTATAAGGGTATTTTTGTATTTTCAATTAATCCTCCCCTCCCCATCCCTACACTCTCCTCCCCCACCACAAACACCCTACCCTACCCCTTTCTTCTTCATCTCCCCCTCCTCACTTTGACCATCTAACATCGTCGCCGCCGCCGGCGCTCACCACCTTCCTGGCCATTGCTTCAATTTCGGTGGAAAGGAAAGCACAACTAAAAGAACCTCTGCGGGATTTGCCGATTTGCTTCAAAATGCTCCTAAAACTCAATATTGATAGAGAAGATGGACGAACAACAAACCAATTGAGACCGCTTTCTTGATTTTGAACTGATTCATTCACCAAATTTGAGACCACTTGCAGATAGAGAGTTGTTGAAGAAAGGGTGGTACTTGCTTACAAAATTGGAACGGGCTTGATTGTTGCACGAAGATCAGATGGATCGTGGTCAGCACCATCAACTATCCTCTCCGTTGGTTTGGTGTGGGGTGCCTAGGTAGGAAGTTATAAATGTGGCGATTCCGAGTTCAATATTGGGTGGCGGTCATGGAGGGTAGGGTTTGAGTTGTGGTGGTGTGTATTTGAGTTTATGGGAGATATGTGATTAAATTGAAAACTTGATGAATTTGGTGAAAATGATATCTGATTGAAGGTGGTGGTGGTGGGCGGCGGCGGCGGCGGCGGCGGTGTAGGACGGTGAAGATGGAGGAGGATGGGGAAAGGGGAAAGGGGGAAAAGGGGAGATGAAGAAGGAAAAGATATGGGTAGGGTGGGGTGGAGTTAATTGAAAATACAAAAATACTCTTATAATTTTATGGCAAATTGGCTCTACGGGTCCAAAAATAATTTTACTTTGGTGATTTTTGTCCAAAATCTATTTTTTTACAAAAGTAGGTATCAAAACAATTTATGTTTGGCGGAGAGGGTCCTTCCGTCCAAAATCCCATCAGTCAACCGTTACTTAAAATTTGAATTTGGTCAAACAAAAAACTAATGAGGGTATTTTTGAGATTTTACATTAACCCCCTAAAACCACCCCTACCCGACCCCCTCCCTCCCTACCCTTCCCTATCCTATCCTAACCCTGCTTCATCTTCCTCCTCCTTCTCCCTTCCCCGCCCCCTCCCCGGAAAAATACCACTTTCTTCTCTTTGCCATCACTAATCAGAATAACAAAAACTAAGTAGACCTATATAACAACATCCAAAGCAATGTAAATTAATGGATACATCAAGAAACTGGTGAATTATCTACTCCATTATCCTATCCTCGAAAAAAAAAAAAAACACAAAATTTCTCTCCATACTGATCAAAACCACATATTAAGATATGGGATTTCCTAAAATTTTCCATTTTTCATGAAATTATCACATCAAATTCAACTTTAAACAGATTTTTTCATAACTTTCAACTATAAAACAGATTCGGGATGTGGGTTGCGGGTGGTGTTTTTTCTGGGGGGTGGGTTTTGGGAGGGACAGTGGGGGTTAGGGGGAGGGGAGGAAGGTGGTGGTGCGGTGAAGGGGAGGGGGATGAAGGTGGTGCTGTGAAGGTGAGGTGGTGGTGGTCGGGTTAGGGGAGGGGAATGGTGGGTGGAGGTGGAGGTGGTTGCGGATGGCGGCGGCGGTGGAGGTGGTGGTGTGCAGGGGACGGGTTAGGGGAGGGGAGAAGGAATGGGTAGAGTTAGGGGAGGGGAGGGGAATAGTGGGTCGGGGTAGAGGAGGGGGTGTAATTTAATGTGTAAAATCCCCAAAATGCCCCTGATAGTTTTAGTGTTGACCATGTTCAAATTTCAAATTAACAGTTGACTGATAGAATTTTGGACGGAAGGACCTACCTCACTAAACATAAATTGTTTTGATACATACTTTTGTAAAAAAATAGATTTTGGACAAAAATCACCAAAGTAAAATTATTTTTGGACCTGTGGAGCCAATTTGCCTAATTTTATTGTTGACCAAATTCAAATGTTGAATTAACAGTTGACTTTGGCTTTTTTTGGACGAAAGGATTGAGTGCACCAATCGTAAATTGTTTTAGAATAGAAGCTGTTAAAAAAATACTTTATGACCCGACTTCTAAATGCCAAATTATTTCTGCACCCAAAACGCTAATTTAAAAAAAATAATATTAATATTTTAAAAATAAAAGAAAATAATTTATTTGTTATATTACTAAAAACTTATATTATGAAATGTAAACAGTATATTATAATAAAGGGGTTTTCTATAACCTTGTCGGTTTATACATCTTTTGGTCGGTTCGATAGAGACACCAGTGGATATCATCAAACCGAGGTACTAAAATGGGAAGGGGGGCTGTATTTTATACGTCAAAAAATCGTCTATCTCTTCACAAATAGACATTTGTCACGTGTATATATTTTTATATGGGTTTCACTATTTTTTTTAGGTTATAATTTTTTAATTAAAAATTTAATACATATAATTTTCTTATAAGTGAAACAGAGAAAGGGATATAATTTTCTTATTGGTGAGACAGGAAAGGGGATACCGAATGAAAACAGAGGATTCCTAACCATTTTATACCAAGTCACAGTCAACCCGATCTAAGCATACTTTTGTTCTCAGAAGAATGGGGATGGCAAGTTGACATCACAAATCAATAGAGTTTCTTTTTGTTTATTTATTCATTGTTTTTATATACTACAAATTCTAAACAATTTTCATTTCGTATATAAGTTAAATGAAAGATAATCCACCCCAACTTCAGACTTTTGTTTTATTTTTTTGGAAATAGTGATATAATATACAAAATATTCTTATTAAAAAAAGGAAAGAAAAACTCATGGGATGGCATATGTTGAAGAAAGTGACATGGAAATGGAGAACTTGTGGACTTATCAAAATTAAAACTTACCACACGTTATGAAAACATGTCCAAGAAATCTCATTGTCGGGGCCAACTGGCTGGCCATTGGGAAGTTTTCGATATTATTTATTAAAGAGATAATCACTATTTATACCCATTATCTAACTTTGAAAAGTAAGTTATACCCTTTATCTTTTTTGCGTGCTATAAATAGCAAGTATAATTTTTGAGGTGCCATTTATACCCAAAATGAGGATTCCGTCGTGTCGTAGAAGCAATAAATCGTCTCTCTGGTTTGCCGGAGATGAAATCATTCCAACTGAGGAAGACGCAGATCGGATTTCACCGAGGTGCTTACTCACGCCTTTGAATCCTGCTGTCCGATTCGTCAGCTTATCATCCGATTTCGCCTAGTTTGGGTATAAATGGCACCTCAAAAATTATACTGGCTATTTATGACACACAAAAAAGATAAAGGGTATAACTTGCTTTTCAAAGTTAGATAATGGGTATAAATAGTGATTATCTCTTTATTAAATTAAATATCTAAAATATAAATAATATAAGGACAAAATTCCACCAAAAAGAACAAATTAGAGTGGTCCAGCAAAGCAAATTGCCAGCCAGCCCAGCAAGCCAAGGACTTATCAGAATATCATGTGGAAATTGAGATTGAAATGAGAGAGAGAGAGAGAGAAGAAATGAAGTTCTGCTTATATAAGAACATGTGTTTTGTCTATTAATTCAGATAAAATTTTGGACACATTTCAATTTGTACAATTTGGTTTTATATTGTCTTCCTCCTCTATATGTCTAATCTCACTTATCAAAATCAATAGTTGTTTTGTACTTTGTACTAAGCATTTTAATGGGTTCTTTTCTCATCTTAGGGGTGGTGGGAATCATTCCGGTTTAACGTGGAATGTGTGTTTGTCTCTGCATTAGTACAATAAGTTACCGTCGTCGAATCTTAATCTGACAATTAAGAATATAGTAGATATATGTTCTCCGTCAAGACACTAAACTTGGATATAAAGCCAAGTTCGACGCCAAATAACCAAAAAAACATATTTAAGAATAATTTTATTTTCTCTCTTTTTCCTTATTCTTAGAGGGAATTCAACTTTTCGCAAGGAATAATTAATAGAATTTGTTGAGAATCTCATTTTTGGTTAACTAGTGAGCAAGTTTAGTTTTTTATGTGACTTGGACAAATTTTCCTCTCTTGAAGTATTTTTTTTAATATGATATCAAAATCTTGTATTCCAATGTCGACAATTATTGTTCTTCAATCACATTGAAACAAAGAAAATAGAACAATTCTAATATGGAGCAAGTTCATGTGGACTTTGTGTCCAAAATCAACAAAATCATCGTAGGATAATCTTGTAAGATGTGAGAGTCCTGCCATGATGTGGCTGGTTATGTATAATTATCTGTAAAAATGTGGCTGATTTTAAATCACAACATACATAAAATTTTATTCATAATATAACTATTCAAGAAAATATAGGTTCTTCAGGGGTGGTTTGGGGTGGGGGGGGGGAATCATATATTTCTAATTTAATAAATACGGTCACAAATTTCAGTTCCTTCGAAGTAACACAAAAATGTAGAAAGAGGGATGGAAATCCAACAAAATACAATTCATGCAAAAAAAAAAAGTATTTTGCATTTAGAGAGAAGTGTATTCATGTTACAAATCTAAATGACTGTCTTATGAGAAGGCTTTCTATTGAAGTGTAAGAAGTTAGCTTTTGCCCATTAATTACCACCCCCAAAAAAAAACTAATTTAAATTAAAGTGAGTGAAATCTAGTCATGTAGTAGTATTGAAAAGTTTTTACTTTATCGTCAAGGACGTTAAAATGAGAAATTGCATGTACATACATTTTTCATAATCACTATTCAAGTATTTTACGTGACTAATTTAATTTTGATCTAATAAATACAACGATTTAGTAGTAAGAAATTCTTCAAATCTACGACATTTATCGCCCATATGTCCCCATTATCTACCTTACTCTGTACAAAAAAATAATTTATCCTCATTCCGTGTCTCGTTCCTTATCCAATGAATAGATGTTTGTCACGTGTTAACTTTTTCCCTACAGGGTTTCATTATTTTTTTAGATTATATTATTTTTTTAATTAAAAAAAATAACACATATCAATTTCTTAATTATTAGTGGGGACGACTAGAGATTAATCTTTAACAAGATAAATTTTTTTTTGCTAAATTAAGCACGACATATGTCATCCATCGGCTTTGTATTTTTATTTTATTTTGACTAAATAGTCATTATCAATGGCTTAATTAATAGTTCTCGAATCAGACATTCTAGGAATTATTGTTTGATTTTCAATTAGTGGGTGTTCTGATGAGATTATTATCATGATTTTTATATGCTATTTGTGAAATTCTTAAATGTAGCTCAGGTCGAATTAAGTGTACAATTATATATGCCCTAAACAAAATTTATGTATAATTTGCGAGTACCTAATGAACAATTTTTTTGTTTTTCGATAACTCTGAGATAATGTTTCCATTTTAAATTAGTGTGGAAACTGCACTTCAAGTTCTATAGAGACTTCTCTTGAACTCCAAGAGTAGGTGAAGTATAAAAGAGACTTGCATGAATATTCTTGGGAGATCGTGAAGAATCGCCATAACGTTTCCTAGAAAGAAAAAAAAGGAGAGAGAGTAAAGAATCGCCATAACAAAATGAAGAAAATACAAGTACTATTGAAATAGAAAAAAGAAAAACAACAAAAATGATGGCGCCAATATATGTGTAGGCTAGAAATTTTCTTCTCCCGTTCGATGTCTCATTTCCGATATCTACGAGTTAGACATTCGAGCATCATACAATTATTTAAGTGGCAAGAAGATAAAAATTTAAATACAATTATATATATAGCAAAAATTCCCAGATATTATGGTAAATTTCTTTTTTATATATATAAGAAAAGAGTAAAAGAAAAACTATATAAATAACATGTACAAATATTTTTTTAGCAGAAATAAATAGGAGTAACATATAAATATGGAGAAGTTTTATTTTGTTAGATGAGTAAATTTAAAATTTATACTCAGACCAATTACTGCAACATACATAGAATAAAAAGTCAATTCTCTTTTCTATGAATTTACTTTTAAGGTAGTGATGATTGGATAAAAAATTTCAAATTTAGATCAAGAAGGCATAATATCACATTAAATTCTAACAATCATTTTTATTTTATACTCTCTGATTCTTGTTTGATCTAATTTTTTTGATCCAACAATTATTGTTATATTTATTGGTTTGAATATAAATTTTTAAATTTACTCATTTACCATGATATTTATAAGTTTTAAATCACTTACAAATATGTGTGTGGTTTTAAACACGCGCCAAGATTCCTTGAGACAAAATCATTTGAGATGTGGGTCCCACTTTAGCACGGGTGAAAATTGTCTGTACCCGTTTATGTATTTATTCATATGCTCAATTAAAAAAATTCGTTAAATAGTGAATTGTAATTGGGTGGGTACAGACGATTATTTGCACTTTAATACTATCATCTCGTCTCACCCTTTTTATACTCTCCCCACCACAAAAAAAAATTAGATATTTTCGCTTTTAAAAGGCAAATAATTATCTGTACTCGGTTATATATTTATTTTTGTGTCTAACCAATTACAATTCAACATGTGTATATATAATTTTGAAAAATGATCACATGTCAAATTATTATTGGTTAGACACATGAATGAATGGATAGACGAGTACAGAAGATTTTCACCCTTTTAAACAACATCAACGGTCCACGTAAAACAATCAACGGCAAATATCACACCACTGATATCTAATCAACGGTGTTCATTCAAGCAGTTTCAAAATTCATGGTCTTATTAAACTATATATTCCCTCTCAAGTCACCTCCGTTGCTCACTTTGCCTCGCTTTCTCTCTCTAGAAACTTCTCATTTTCCCTCTCCTACCTGTCCAATTTCTTCTTCCAGAAAAAAAAGTTGAATATTTGCTACAGAGATTTTGAAACTGTTTCTCCAAATTTCTGGATAACTAAACGCAATTTAAACGGTAAGACGATTGGCTTAAACTGGTAGACACCACTATTTGATCATTCTGAAAAGAAAAGAAACCAACTTTCCAAATCTGTGTATGTTTCAATTTTATGTGTTTTCTCCCTCTGAATTTTGGATTCATAGTAGCGAAATTTGAATTGGAAGTTGAAAATTAAGTTCAGAGATTTCTAGAAAGGTAAAATTGAGTTTTCTATGATTTTTAGCTGTTTTTGGAATAGAAAGATTCTTACTTTATATGGTGATTTGTGTAATCAAAAAGGAATTTTTGTTTGTTTTAATAATTTTAGCTTGACTTTTGGTTCTAATTTGAGATCTGATTCCAATTTTAATGAGGTTTGCATATATAGCTTTAGTTAGGTTGTATATATTAGATAGAGGTGAAGTCCAATTTTGTCCAAGTTCCCATTTTAGAGTGTTATATATGAGCTGTCACGTGATCCTAGTTTAACTTGTCACACTTGCGAACCTCAGGCTTGCCTAGGGTGAGGTATGGGTGTGAGGCCCTCTCACATGAGTTGTGGCAGGGCATAGCCGCAACTCATGTGAGGAGCCTGTGGGGGTCACTCCCACAAAGGCGGCTCTACCTTGGATTTTTCCTGTTTTATGGTCTAACAAAGCTTTTGAAGCAACACTTGAAGTTCTGGTTGTCGATGAGGGGTTTAATAACAGTAGTTTAGAAAGAACTGTTAATTTGTGATTTTTGCAACTTTGTTTTGCAGACTGGATTTGGTAAATGTAAAAGCTGAATTGGAAGTGCTGAACCTGAAACTTTGTGAAATTTGGAGAAGTTTCTGATAATTTGTTTTTTAGAAATGGGGTTGGAGCTGGGAGGGCTGCTTGGAAAAATGAATGCAACGGATCACGCTTCAGTGGTGTCGATAAACTTGTTCATTGTGATTCTCTGTGTGTGTATTGTGATTGGTCATCTTTTGGAAGAGAATCGTTGGATGAATGAGTCCATCACAGCTCTTGTGATTGTAAGCCTCTCTTATTTTGTTGCTGTTGTATTTATAGAAATATTTAAGTAATACTCCCTTCGTCTTAAGTTGAATGTGTACTTTCCTAAAATAGGAAAATGTACATTCAATATGAGACGGAGGAGGATATAGTATTGTATTTCTCTGTATTAAAGGAAGCTGAAGTTTTCTTTTCCTTTGAATAACTCAGGGTGTGTGCGTCGGAGTTGTGATTCTGCTTATTAGTGGTGGAAAGAGCTCCCGTCTCTTGGTTTTTAGTGAAGACCTTTTCTTCATTTATCTTCTTCCGCCGATCATTTTCAATGCTGGGTATGCTACGAATTTTCTATGCCATGTTCTTAGCCGTTACAATATATTCCATGAAATTGTGTGCAAGGAATTAGTAGAAACATGATAAAACTGTTCATTTTAAGAATTCATTTGGGGATTTTGAGATATTTCAACATGGCGTGAGTGGAAGACAGTATACTAATTTAAAAATTTGGAACTAGTGAATGCAAGAAGTTTCTGTTAGTAGTTAAAACGGTGTTTTGGTTTTGTTAATACTATTATGCAAGAAGAAGTTTCTGTTAGTAGTAACTTTTTCTTCCTTCATTACTTTAATACTCAGGTTCCAGGTTAAAAAGAAACAATTCTTCCGCAATTTCATGACTATAGTGCTGTTTGGAGCAATTGGTACCTTGATATCCTTTACCATCATATCATTAGGTATGCTCTAAGTTTCTTATTGCATTTCTTAATTTCTTATGTCTTAACACATCACATTCTAGTATGTTGTCTCAGGTCATTTTTATTAATATTACCATCAGTCTGTGTTTCCCGTCTTTTGTATTTCTGGCAAGAAAGGAATAACTTAGTACCCCATAAACGAAACAGAAAATGTAGGTCAACAAATTATCTCCTACTGACAGGGCTGAAGCTTTCTAGTCTTGTGGTTGACATCGGTTTCTAAATGAACATAGGTTGAAGATAGCCTTTTTCGGAAGGATCGGCAGTTGCGGAAGATTGTTGATATGGTAAAATCTGAGTTGCATAAATGATTCACTTCTCGATATGGTAATAATGACTCAATTAGTAGCATCTAGTACTGCAATAGTAGTTAGATATCTCTCTAGCATGTTTCTTAACCTCTTCAGAAGAAAGAATGTGTAGCAGGCCCTATAATTTCGATAGTACAGAATTTGGAGAAACGTCTGTCATGTAAAAAAAAGTGCAAATGTATCAAACAAAAGGAAAACAGGAGACATATAGGGTGCAATAATTTTTACCCTAAATGATAATCTGAATGAGTAACACGTGGTTGCGTAATCTGTTAGAATTGAGATAATCGCTCAACTGATTACTAATTAATTATGTTTATGGTACAGGCGCTATCAGCTTTTTCCAGAAGATGAATCTTGAACCTTTAAAAATAGGAGATTATCTTGGTACTGCCATTGTTTTCAGTAGTTTTCCAAAAGCATTTCCAGCTCAAGGAATTCTGATCCTTACTAATGCATCTTTTTGTGTTGTTTCAGCAATAGGAGCAATCTTCTCTGCAACAGATTCTGTTTGTACTTTACAGGTATATGCACATTTCAGGATGTCTATTTCTTAAAATCTTTTTGCATGTTTGCATGATTGATGATTTCCATGCGATTTTACAGATTCTTAACCAGGACGAGACACCTTTACTCTACAGTCTAGTGTTTGGGGAAGGTGTCGTGAATGATGCCACGTCAGTTGTGCTGTTCAATGCAGTCCAGAACTTTGACTTGTCTCACCTCAGCGCTGGTGTAGCTTTCCAGTTACTTGGAAACTTTTTATATTTGTTTATCTCAAGCACTTTTCTCGGAGTTTTTGTGAGTCTCTCTCTCTCTCTCTCTCTCTCTCTCTCTCTCGGCATTTGATCAATGAGCATCTTTGATTTTCAGGATGACAAGCTTACTTAAATAATACTCTTTTGTAGGCTGGGCTGCTTAGTGCATACATTATAAAGAAGCTCTACTTTGGAAGGTTTGTAGATAAATGCTGCTCTACTAAAGTTTCTTCTAGAGATTATTTAGTGAGAGTACCTAGGATGATATCCTTATATTTCTTTCCCAGATTCTGAAAGCTATCGAGAATTAATTACTTCCAGTTTGTATGCCTCATTTCTAATCGAATCAGCAAAAATGTTTTGATCTACTGCAAATAGTCCGACTTAGTTGAGAATTTCTGGTTTTTTTCCAGAAGAAGTGGATGTTTCTATCCAGTTATTTATAGTCAATCTTATATATATTGAATGATGTTGTGCAGGCATTCCACTGATCGTGAGGTAGCTCTTATGATGCTCATGGCATACCTTTCGTACATGTTAGCTGAAGTAAGTTATCCTAGCAGCTTGTAGTGTCGATTGAGAATTTTCATTATTTTGTGTTTAGGATATGATTTAGTTTGATACTTCTACTAATTATACACTTTGCCTTGCAGTTGTTTGACTTGAGTGCCATTCTCACTGTTTTTTTCTGTGGAATCGTGATGTCACATTATACCTGGCATAATGTTACAGAGAGTTCTAGAGTCACCACCAAGTATGTTGTTCTCTAACAGGAATTACAAAAACATCGTAGCTCTTTTTCAAGATAGATGTCACATAAAATTTTATTTATTATTATCTAATCTTTGAAACCATCACTTTGATTATCTTGCAGGCATGCTTTTGCAACACTATCATTTATTTGTGAGATATTTATCTTCGTTTATGTTGGTATGGACGCCTTGGACATCGAGAAATGGAGGATTGTCAGTGACAGGTATGATATCCTTGAAAGATGCATATCATTTGTTATCTTATATTTCGACAATTCATTCAGCATCATAAAAGTATGACTACACTTCTCTGGATGCTTAAAATGTGGAATTTTTTTCGCTTTCTCCAGCCCAAAAACATCCATTAGGGTCAGCTCAATCCTTTTGGGACTCGTTTTGGCGGGAAGAGCTGCGTTTGTTTTTCCCTTGTCATTTTTATCCAACCTCACCAAAAAGTCTCCAGAAGAGAAAATTGGCTTCAAGCAGCAAGTAAGAGTTACATAATTTAACTAGGAAGTGCTCAAGCCCTTGCATTGTTTGGTTCTCTTAGTGATTCTGTAAATTTTGTTATTACAGATAACCATATGGTGGGCTGGTCTCATGCGAGGCGCAGTCTCCATGGCCCTTGCTTATAACCAGGTACGTATGCATTCATCTCTGTTCAATTCTAAATTAAATTTCCCGTTTTTATTGATTGTTCGACCTATTTGCAACTTTGTTTCCCCTTTCAATCTTTTGTCTGGTGAAATGCGATTTGCTGCTACCTAGTCTGAGGACAGAGGGTGAAGTATTATCAATTTTGTACTTAAATATTGATTATGTTTTATGCAGTTTACAAGAGCAGGTTATACTCAGTTACGCGGAAATTCAGTCATGATCACAAGTACTATTTCAGTTGTCCTTTTCAGCACAGTGGTGAGAATCTGAAACAACAGTTATATCTATGCACTTTTATGTCTTTGGATCCCTAATCATCGTATTGCGTAAATACGTACTCTTGGTTCTGTATAGGTATTTGGGTTGATGACAAAACCTCTAATAAGATTGTTGCAGCCTTCACCAAAACACTTGACTCGAATGATGTCTTCAGAACCAGAAACTCCAAAATCCTTCATCATACCCCTTCTCAACGAAGAAGATTCAGAAGCCGATCTAGGCAACCATATACCTCGTCCAACCAGCTTGAGAATGCTCCTGAAAAATTCATCCCACACGGTCCATTTCTATTGGAGAAAGTTCGATAATGCTTTCATGCGACCTGTTTTTGGTGGACGAGGCTTTGTACCCTATGTGCCGGGCTCACCAACTGAAGTAAATGGACGTCAGTGGCAATGAAGAATGAGATATCAAGGTCAAGGAAGACTAGAGCACTTGGTTCAGCCAACAAGAACGTTATGTCCGTGCAGCAGCCGAGCTTTTTGGTTTTATCGGGTTATATATTGAGTGCTTCAGTGTGTCATTTAGTTGTGATTTTGTCTAGTGAGTATCAAACTGACCCAAGAGTTTGTATATGGGAATTCCAGTAGGTAATTTCCTTAACTGCGTCTTGTGTTATTCTCTGAAACACCAAATTATATATTTTTGTGAGGGGCTTTGATCTTGATCTGTGTATAGAATTTTGACATTGTATGTTAATCAGATTGCTATAGTTATAAATGGGATTTTGAGTGTCAAAAAAGTATCTTTCTGTCCTTCTAACAAAATGTATAAAGAGCAGTTATATTAAAATATATATATATATAATAATTAAACAAGATTTAAAAATGAAGAACAAGTCAAAAATGAAAATCTCATTTAATGAGAACCAATTATTACAATTATACTATTTACTTGATGATAAAGATGAAAAATTAGTTACCAGATGGATTAAAAAAATGGTGGTGATGAGTAAAAGGAAATGAAAATGGGATATTGTGATTAAAAAGTAAAGAAGGAAAGTAGATGAAAGTGAATGTTGGTGGAATTAGTTGAGGAGGATGAGTTGGTGATCTGAAACAAGAACATTTTCTTTTTCTTTTTTTTAATTTTTTAAGTTGTGGATTTGGATAGGATAAATCAAGCAAATAAAACAATAAGACACTTCCTGAGTGAGTTGAACCCTAGACATTTTCTGAGCAGGTTTTAGGGGATCAAAGGCGAGCCCAGTTGAGTTACGTCTACTTGTCTAAGTCTTGAATAGATTGGGTATACTCTTAATTTGGTATGGTAATCTAATCTCTAGTTGAGATTGAGTAGTATGAAACTCTCGAGCAATGTCATCTAAAAAATATATAGTTTGATCTTTATAATAATAGCATGATATTAAGACTCGGAATCTCATAATAGACTCCAGGGGTGTTCATGGTTCAGTTTGGTACGATTGTGCACATTTTCAAACCAAATCAATATTTTTGAGAAGCGGAACATATCCATGAACTAGTGTAGTGTTGGTGGTGGTCGTCGACAATGGTAGTTGATGGTTGATGGTAGGTTTGTTCGATATAAAAGAGAGTTATGGATTTTGAAAAAAAAAGCAGGGATTGTTGTTTAGGTGATGAAGGTGAAGTAGGTACTGGTGTTGGAGGTGGTTGATAGGTGGCCCGGTGGAGAGAGATCTAGTCTGTCATGCCATATCATCTGTTTGGACGAAAATTTTCGAATTATTTGATGGAATTATGAAAGTGGCTGACCGTAAAATTATTGAGGATAAAAATACCAAAAATAAATAAATAAAAGTAGCTAATTGTAAATAATTTGAGGGTCAAAATGACTATTAATTCCAAATACCAAGTTAACCACCACGTTTACTCCGTCAACGGACGCGACTTCCATGCAATTAAACGTGCGAGATGGGCCAACGACATTTGGAGAAATCTGGAGAGTATCAACCTTTACTGCTTCACTGTATTTTCTCTTCCTCGGACCTCACCTCAGTTAGGGAAAATTTTAATATAAATCTGGTTTGTATGACTGGTCTCATAGCCCTTTCATATGAGTTATGTCGGGACCTACTTTGCAGGTAAATTCCACTCTAACTCATGTAAGAGTATCGTGGGCCAGTCCCAAAAGGCCGGATCCATACCAAAGTGATCCCTCAGTTAGAGCTTGTTACCAACAAAGTACCAAGTTTAAGGGCATAATTGGTAATTCCTTTTTTTCTGGCTGAGCAAATAGAAGATGTCACTTTTTTCTTCTTTTTTATGATAATATATAATATTATGATAATATTGATGTAGGAATGTGATTTAAATAAATGGCTTTTGCTTCTTTTTTTTTGAATTACCATTCCCGAAGGATTAATAATAGTTCCCCATAAATACTACTCATTAATTCCTTAATATAGGTTGTAAAAATTAAGGAAGTAAAAACAAAATATTATGTTAGTTAAAATACAAATATTATTTTATTAAATATAACTTTATATCGCTAATTTTATTTAAGAGTTTCACTATTATTCTCTTATAGGAGTTTATGTTTTGCATTTTGATAATAGTAATTTTTAGTAAGCAAAATACTAATGTCAAAAATGAGATTATGTGTTTGATTTTTACTTTTGGTGTCATATTAAAACAACTATGAATTATGTCTTTCTTCTAGTAATACTCAGATTCTGCGAGGTGCACTGAACATAAAGTAACCTTTCCTAGAGTGGGAATAGAGTCAAACTTTGTGAGTCGCACTGAGCATAGAGTAATCTTACTTAAAGCAATGCTAGGTGCTATTATGAACCCAAAAAAAAAAAAAAATGCCAGGTGCTATGAATAAAATAAAATAATAATTTTTTTCAGTTTTTCTTAGTTCTATCTTCAAATTCTTCAGAGAATAATTTATGAAATTCCAAATTTACCCTCAAACACCGTTTATGATAGTACTCTTCAATTAAGGCCGTCTCAAAAAATATTGAGGGCTTGTACTATCTATCAAAGGGCCCCTAAATTTTTTAAAAATTAATAAATTATAAAAGTGTCAAAACATAATTATAACCCCAAGTTTGAAATGCGAGCAATCCTTAAAATTCATATTTTATTTTAAAAATGAGCATTATTGTAACACACCTTGAAGCAAAATTACCAATCAAATGTTGGTAATTGATTTTATCCGAAATATCATTCTCATTGCTATCAAAACTAATTGATTGAGTCTTTTTGTCACATTGTAGAACGCATATATTACATCTAACAATTTCAATTTATAAAAACTTCTATCTGTAGATAAACAGTTAAAGTAATAACCAATCAAAATTATATATGCAATAATTGCACTATGAAAAAAAATCAAGATCTTTAAATTTTTTAACTAATAATTATATATAAATGAAGTAATTTTTAAAAAATTTGTGCCCTCACCGCATGTCACTATAGAGTCTAGACATGCTTGAAGCCGGGTATGTATTCAAGCCCTCAAATATACATTAGACCCAAACAAAACACCCCACTTTCGATACAACCAAAGAAACTCAAATAAAGGAAAAGCCCTCTATAAAACTCCATTTAGCAGACTCATCTTCCCATATAAACACACCCTCTTCGTGCTCTCCGCCACCCTATTCTTCTTCAGATCTAAATTTCTTGATCCATCAATGGCCTCTGTTACAGGATCCTTCACTGCTCTTTCTTGCTCTTTCAAGAAAAACCCGGTAATTTTTTTCATGATCTCTCTATTTTCTTGACTTAATTTGAACATTTTGATTTGATCTTATCTTCTTGATGAGCTCCTGAGATGATTTGTATGTATATTTTAGTTAATATTTCTGGGTTTTGGGTTGTCTGATCTGGGTTGCCTAAATTTAATCATGGATCAAGCTAGTTCTTTTTTTGAGTTTATGGGAAAGGAAAAAGCTTTCAAATTTGTCTCTTTTTTGCTTAAGAAAATCTTTTTTTAGTTTTTAATTTATGGGTTCTTTTATTGTATTAGAGAGGATGTTTTGTATCAATATAAATTGGCTTAGTTGGTAAGGATTTTGCATTTCCTCAAATAGATAGTGTGATCGAATCCTAAGGTCAAATCGAGGGCAGTGTTGATGGGCAATCGTTAAGAACCCCTTATAAGTGGTCGTGGGGACCGCCAACAAAAAGAAAAGAGAGCATCTTTTGCTTTTAAAAGAAATTTTTCCTTGCACGAGTTGAACTGGATGGACAAACAAACATACAAATGATTATTAGTGAAAAGGGTATAAAAATGTTAATCAAGATTTGTTTTTTTTTTGCTTGGCATGTTAAGAAGTGTTTTACTTGCATAAAGATTCTAACTTTGTAGTTTTAATCCCTCGTGTGTATGTTATTTTGGTCTGAAATTCTAATTCCATTGCTGTATTTTGAGCAGGTAAATAATCAGTTCTCCAATTTGAGATCGGTTTCACTCTCATTCAATGGTAGAAATTTTCAATCTCTTAGGATGCAGCCAGCTCGTTTCCGTATTGCCTGTGCTGTAAGTGATTTTCATTCCTATTATTATTTGTTGATATGAATTAAACTCTGATGCTTTGAAACTCAAAAAGGATAAATGGGATTGCTGGTGTTTTGACTTTCACTGAATTTGAGCCACATTGTTTTCATTACTTGCTTTATGAAGATTTGTTGGCATTCATTTAGTGATGTGTATCTATATTATTGATCCTCCAATTATTATGGTAATTTCTTTCAAATAACAGTTGGTTAAGCAATCGATCTTTCCAGGACCATGTGCCCTGGCTTCGATATCTGTGAGCAACAATTGTAACCTTTCCTGCAAGTTCGGCCAAAGTGCCCTTATGATCCCAGCCGGATTAATCTGCCCAAATGCCTCGAACATAGTAATAAAAAACAGCAGTTGATTAAGCAACCGAGTTTGTTAGTTGGTATTTGGTGTCAATTTAGAATGTGTTTGTAGAACAATTTGTATATTAAACACCAAGTCAAGTCCCCTTAAGCGGATACACTTGTGATTTTTATCTGAACTTGGGAAAGGGTTTTACTTGCTTGTTTGGAGCTGTTAGAATGGAGATTGCTCAAAATTCTGGATGCCAATGTGATTGGGAAGTGCCACCCGAAAGATCCTTTTAGATTGTATTTTTTCCGACCAATCATGACCCGATCTGACAAAAAAAAATTAGTCTGACCGCTTTTATCCCGTTTGGTATGGTTAATTTTGCATGAACGTGCAGGCCAAACCAGACACAGTTGACAAAGTATGCAAGATTGTGAAGAAGCAATTGGCTCTTGCAGATGATTCTCTAGTTTCTGGAGAGTCAAAGTTTACAGCTTTGGGTGCCGATTCCCTTGACACTGTATGTATTCTTACATTCAAGCAAATTTTATGAATATACGATGTCATTGGACAGGATCCCCATATGCTCTTATATTTACTGTTATATCTTCTAGCATCGTCATATTAGGGCGTTCTTTTTCTCTCTCTTTAATCTTTGGGGATTTATAGTTGGTCTAATATAATCACTTTTATTGATTTGATTCTATGAATTTTTCGATGGACTGGAGCTTTACTGTTAAGTCATGTATAATATTTAATGATTGCTTTTTAAGTTGGAACTAAAAAATTACGTTTCTTTAGTATGCCTGCCTAGTCGGTGAAAATGCCCCATTCATCTGAATCGTACCTTTGCCATTTTTCTATGAAAATGCAACCTGGTTGGCTTTGAATTGTGAATGCTATTTTTGAGCTCTATCAAAGAACCTTTCATGGATGAAAGATTTTGACAGACTTGTAAAATATCCACTTATGTTAGGGTTCTTGTGCCCCGTTGTGTCCGACTCCAGTGTGGGGTTTATATAGTTAATATTATCTATAAAAAAGTAGACCTCATTTCATAATTGATATTTTTCCTTTTCATCTGGTCTTAATTTTATTTGACCTCTCTAATTTGTCGAACCTTCACTCAGGTTGAGATTGTGATGAGTCTTGAGGAGGAGTTTGGAATCAGTGTGGAAGAGGAAAGTGCTCAAAGCATCGTCACCGTCCAAGATGCTGCAGATCTGATTGAGAATCTCCTCGATTCCAAAGCTTAAAATATTTATGAGTTGCAAATTCAGAGATCTAGAAGATTTATATTAAGATCCGCATTATCTTAGTTTCATATATATTTTTTTAAATATCTGTTACCTGGAAAAAAAATGAGGATTTCCCCCCGTAATGAATGAATTCTACCCCTAGATTTTTCTTCTTTCTTTGTCTTGAATCTAGCAGCACCTATTGGCCTCATCTTTTTTATGTTTCTTGAACTTAAAGTTAGAAAGATTCTATATGATATGTTTTGCAGTTTTGGTATCTTTGATTCTTCTTGATTTTTTTATTTTATTTTTATATGGACCAGGTCCTTGGACCTTGTAGTCACGTAATCACAGGATTTTCTCTTTCCCATGTGGCTGATTCTGGATCCATATAAAAACTATTCTTTTTAAAATTCCATTCCATATAATTGGGATTTGTTGCTAGGAACTATAGTTAATAGTTTCTTGATGTCACCTATTATTATGCCTTTTATGTTATGGGAAATACTTATTGGCTCATAACAGGGGTAAAGTTGTCCACAAGATTTAAAGCTACCCTTGTTTCCTATTTGTATGGAAATACTGGGGCTGGTGTTGCCTTTTTATTAGGGTAGCAAATATACTATTTTGGAGGTCCCCGGGGCCGAACCAGGGTGGCGTGGTGCCGCAGGTGGGTGAAAATCATGTGTCCCTAATCTTTCCCCAATAAACATTTTTTTCAATTATATGAGCAACCACTTTGTGCACTTGTTGCCAAAGGTGTGGTTAGTCTCCAATACATTTGTTTCAGTGGTATTCTGGGATCACCCACTTTGTTTGACAGAGTTAGGCTCATGATCCCGTCCATCCCCGCCCATACCCTCAATTATTGGGGACTTAATGGGTTATGCTATTGTTGTTGTGTATATATATACACAGGGTGAATTGTGATTGGTTGGGGACACATGGGGACTGAGGATTTTTTGCCCTCCCATGTTTAGGGAATTGAGGCTGTGCCTGTGCTTTTAATCTGTGTTTGGTACAAACGGTAAGCTCTTCGCTTTATAGATTTGAATTAGGATTGTTTGATCCAAATGATAATTGTTTTAGAACAACTTCTCAACAACTGTTTGTAAACAGTTGTTTTGGATTATGCAATGGGGCCACTAATTGAAGTCTTACCAAGAATCTCAGGTCAAGAGTTGGTACAACCTATGACCCTAACTCCAAGGCCCAAAGTTCAGTTCTGAATATATGAAGCCACACTAATGTTATTTTTTTTATCCACCAAAAAAAAAAACACTAATGTTATTTTTTCTTCTTTTTTTAAAAATCCCCAAAGAGGAGGATAAATGGTAGTTCTACAATTTTCCTCGAGCATAAGTTGAACCACCTACATACTGTTTACAGATGAAGCGTTTTACTGCTTGAGCTGCGTTTCTTTGTCCGCACTAATGTTAAATGCTAAGGCAATCAATCAATTAATTCATAACCCTAGTTCTCGGGCAATTGGTTATGAGATGTTAGTATTTTGTTGTTGGTGAGGATTCGAATTCCTTTGGTGAGTGAGATTTCGACCTTTATTATTCGCTGAGAGTGCCATGTAAAAGAACTCTATAAGCTAAACACTATCTGGTTAAAAGTCAAATTCTACAAGTGCTATCAAAATGCCGACACCTCTAAAAAAGAGAGAGAAAATAAATGAATTAATTGATAGGCCAAGTTATTGTTGTTAGCCAGCAAGTACTTGTGTGTATTTTTTGTCCATTGCATCATATAAATTTCTAACTTCAAAATGAGATAAAGAAAATGGGAAGCATATTGTTGAAGATTCAAAGATGGCCACCGGGGTTAATTTATTCAACTAATCAATTTTAAGCACCCTTTCTAATCAAAGGTTCTTTAGCCCAGTGGGGTAAGGGTATGTGGGTTCGATACCCTCCCCATATATGGGATAAGCTTTAATTGTCTCCCTTTCTAGGGTTCTCTTCTCCTCTTGTGGGGTGTTTTTTCTCTCCTTATGAGGCGACCGCCCAGTCGGGCTTAAAAAAAAGAAAAAAAAGCACCCTTTCTACAAAGGTCCTTAATTAATATGTCTTTTCCACCCTTTTCCATCTTTTTTCTTGTCCCATTCTTGTGTTAAAGCCACTTCCCTTATTCATACTTCATTAACCAAATAATCAACCTTAACATTTAAAACTTGCGACATACTCTTTATACAACACAATTATTTCTTTTTTATTTTAACTCCCGTATTAAAAATTAAACTCAAGACTTTCAAGAGAAAGACCTAATAGTACAACTTTGCCCTTAATGTCGGAAAGGATATGCGGGGTCACAAGACTTTTTTTTTGGCTGAGTTGTTCACTAATTGGACATATTTAGTAGTCCGTAAATATTTCGTGCTAAAAATAGCATAATAAAAATTTTTTAGGTCGTACAAATATTTGTGCCATAAATAGCGGATTTCTCAAGGGGTAGGGCAAAATATGACAATTTTTCCCTTAATGTCGGAAGTATGTGCAGGACACGTGACTTTTTTTTACCAGAATTGTTGTCGGTTTCACTAATTGAACATATTTAATGACCCGTAAATAGTCCTTGCTAAATGTAGCCTAATCATTTTTTTTTGCTAAAAAATAAAAAAAAAGTAAAAAATGTTCGTACCATAAATAGCGGATTTCTCCATTGACAAATATCAAGCCAAATTAAATCTAAAAATGCAAATGAGCTTTTGCTATGCAATCTTCTTCATACCATACTTAACCCCACCCCACCCCACCCCACCCCTACCATCACAAGGTCTTTAGTCTAGTGGGGCAACGGCTAGCCCACGACTTTGGGTTCGATTCCCTCTCCGCGCATGGGGTATGCTTTAAATTGTCTCCCTTTTTACGGTTATCTCTTCCTCCTTTTATGAGGTGTTACTCTCTCCCCTCTTGGGGTGTACGCCCAGTTGAGCTAAAACCCAACCCACCCCACCCCATATAGCAGACTTTATAGTATTCATAAAGTTGGCTATTTCCATGTGCAAACCAATCTTTTTAATCATTCCCACAACTGCTTGTACCCAGTGCATATACATGAGGACAAATTACTTAGTCTGTAAAAAAACTTCATGCGTTAATTTTTTAATAAAAAACTGCATAGTTAAGCAAACATAAAGCCAATCTTCTCTATTTTTTAATCAATCTTCTGCACATGAAAACAGAAATCTCGAGCTTTTTTATGATATTAAAACCCATTTTCTATTGGTTTGATCTTTTAGGTAGATTGATTCATATTCTTATCTCTGTAAATGAGTTCAAGAGAATCTAAGCGAGGTTAAAGTTATTTTTTACAATTTCTCGATTCTGCAATGACTTTCTTTTATACGAGTAACAACAGTAAAAAAATGCTCGTGCGAAATAGTTTTTTTTAAAAATCTTTTATAGGTTCTTTTGATACATTAAGTGATATGAATATAATTCAGTATTTATCGCATAATAAAAAATACTTTTAACCATCTAAATTGAATTAATATTTTGTCGCAACAGTAACAAGTTAAATCGTATTAAATGTTACATATTGGATAGAAATTAGAGCTCAAAGCCTAAAGTAATTCAATTACACTTTCAAGTATACTAAAGAATACAAAGCATTTATCAGGGTCATACAATTTATTTTTTTTTATTTTTTTTTACAATTGAAAAAGTTTTATGAACTTTAGGGTATATTTTCCTAGCCAAGATATGGTATATCCATACATCAAGGTCCTCCCAGTGCTAGAAATAAAATATATCCATTAATTCTGGACTCACACTCTTATCACAACTGCAGAAATATTTTACTTATTTGTCCCTACTTGCACAAGTAGGGCGACAGAAAACATGCCAGAAAAGTATATATGAAACAGATTCAATAAGTCCGGTGTAAGATACAGTTTTCTCTCAAGATGCCAGTGCCAGAAATGAAATGTAAGAGATGAAGCTAAAAAACTTGAGAAATCTTGAAGATCCCATTATACTAATTAAACTTACTGCTGAGGAATCCGGCAACGCTGAACCCACCGGAGCAAATGCCGAATCAGGGCCAACGGGATCTTCATCGGGGTTTGGAGGGCTAGGATTGGATGGAATTGTTGTAGGTAAGGAGCCACCTGGAGAAGGTAAAAGAGGAGCAACATCTGGAGACAGTTCAAGAAATGGAGATTCTTGAGGAGGATTTGAAGGTGAAGTTGAAAGGGTATTACTGGGAATTTCTAATTTGAGTAGATAATGAGAGGAAGATGATGATAAAGAGATTAAGGAAGAAATAATTATGAGTGGTATAATTTGAAAGGAAAAAGAGGCCATCTTAATGATAGTGAAATTATCAGTGTGGTTAGACTATAGTTTTTGGAGATAGTAATTACTAATGAATGTTGGTAGGACTACTAAGAGGATTGATTTCTGAGGACAAAGTGAGAGAATTATGGATATATATGGGATTTCGGGTCGCAACAGTCAAATTTTGTGACGATTCCAGATAGTTGGTACATCATATAATGTATAAGTGTACTCAATAGTATAATGGTACATTATTTGGTACACCATTAGTGTATATGATGTTAGTACATTTTATAGTGAATGTATACAAATAATCCGTAGAATAAAATGCATGCCAAATAATATACATAATACAAACATACTATATACAATATCTGATGTACTTCTAAGTTATCAAGTGCATGGAAATACAATTGTATACATAGTATGATATACAATTGTCTGTAACAGTTAAAAATTCAATAGTTGCAACTCTTGATCCATATATATGATTTGTAATAGAAGACTAGTGCAATTCATACAGTACTTTTTACTGAAAATCATGAGTGTTGAATTATGACACGTCTTCATCTAATAATAATTTTTTTTTTTTAAATGATGATGGATGCTATGTTATGATTATTGTAAGATTAGGGATCAATGTGGGGGACTCATTTAGCTGCCCACTGAACTGGAGAAAAGTACATGGAAATACAGGTTGGCAAGAGATGGAAAATTGAGCAGGAGTAGGTATTATGAGCCCACAAAAGCTTAATAGAAAATATTTCCTTTTTCAATTTAACATTTGTTAAAAGTCTCACAAGTTGCATCAATGGGACAAAGATAGTGACCAATCATAGAGTTAATAACTATTAAAGTTGAATAGGCCATGGATGCTCTCCCTCTCTAGGGCGATTTTTCTCTCCCCAAATTGGGGCTTTTTCCACGAAATTTTTCACTGCAACCTAGGGCTCACCGATCGTGAATCCATTTCACTCTCTTCTCCAATCAACTTCCAGAAGATGTGGCTCTCAGGATGATTGTTCCTGCGGCACTGGTTTCTCTCTCCTCTGTCTAGAGGTGCTCACACTAGGGTTTGTTCCATTTCTTTTTTATTGCTTTCTTCTCCACCCTTCACTGCCAATGGACCGCAATAGTATTCAGTCTCTATTGCAGTCCCTCTCCATCACGGATGAGGAGGCGGAACCAATACGGGTTACTCCTGAAGAGCTTTCGAAAGGTGCCGCTGAATGCCGCCAAAGCTTGGTCGGTAATTTTGTCTCTCAGTCGGAAGTTGTTGTTAAAGGACTAAAAATGGCCATGCTCAAATCATGGGGTTGTAAGAATTTCGAAGTGGTTCGGCTTCGTATGAATGTCCATCAATTTTTCTTTGATAGTCCTCAAGATGCAGAATTTGTCCTCCGCGAGGGTCCATGGTGTTTCGATAACTCTCTCCTTGTGATCAAACAATGGTCCCCTCAGGTTAATCTTTCTGATGAATGTTTCAAGTCGTCGTATTTTTGGATCCATATTTGGGGATATCACCGTGACTGTTATACTATCCCTGTTGGTTCAAGCATAGCTCGTATGTTTGCTGGTTGTACTGAGGTTCAAGTCCGGGAGAACAAACGTCTACATGAAAAGTTCTTCCGCTTGCGAGTTTTGATGGATGTCACGCTACCTATTCGTCGCCGCGTTATTTTGGACACTCCACAATACGGTAACATATCAGGCCTTGTGGTTTATGAAAGACTCCCTCACCTCTGCCGCCGCTGTGGGCATATGAATCACACCCTTAATTCTTGCCCGTTACAAGTTACTGAGCCAACTGCAGAGGAAATTAAAGCCTTACCGTATGGTGTGTATCTGAACCCTCCACCCGAGAGGGGCTCACTCTGTGAAAATCTAATTATTGATGTTCCTCCGACGGGCACTGATAATGGTACTTCCTCTGATTTGGCTGACTCGGGTGATCTTCTTCCTCCCATGCATGTTCCGCAACCTCCCCCACCTACTGGGGATCCTATGCAAGGTATGGAATCTGCTACTTCCTTAGCTATTATCCCCGTTGTCCATCCGGTTGTTATTTCAGGTCCACCAATGCCTCAGGTAGGGGCCGAGCAGAAGTCCTCTGTTCATAGGATTCTGCCTGGATCGCTAAATGGTGCCTTGGTTCAGACTTCGACATGCCATGAGGTATTCAAGGCGGGGGACGTCCGCGGAAGAAGGGGAAGGGACTTCGACTTGGATGCCACCCTCCACCCTGTAGGCTCAAAAGCGGAATTGCCCTCGAATTCGATCGTCGCGAGGGTTGACATGGATGGTGAGGTACTTTGTTTTTCTTCCAAAAAGGCTAAGACTGCGGGGTTTTCTGATTGTGTTGTTATGGCGGAGGTTGCCTCGGAGCAACCCCGCCAAACATTATGAATATCCTTAGCTGGAATTGCCGGGGATTGGGGCTGCCCCGTGCAATTCATAACCTCAGGAACCTTGTAAAGGTTAATAAGCCCGTTTTGCTTTTTCTTATGGAAACTAAATCTGTTCGTTCGTCTATGAATATTATTCGTGCTAATCTTGGTTTTTCTTCGGGTATTATTGTTGATCGTTGTGGTTTGGGGGGTGGCTTAGCGCTCCTCTGGTCTGACGATGTTATTTCTGTCTCTCTTCTTAGTTACTCGAGTGGTCACATTGATGTCCGAGTTGGCAATGGTCCAGGGCCATTTTGGCGATTCACGGGGTTCTATGGTAATCCGTATCATGAGCAGCGACACCACTCATGGACCCTACTTCGGCGCTTACATTCTTTATTTCAGCTTCCTTGGCTTTGTGCAGGTGACTTCAATGAGATTCTTTCCCAATCTGAAAAGGCAGGAATGAATGACCGAAGCCCTGCCCTCATAGCTGCCTTCCGCAACGTAGTGCATGACTGTGAGTTGGTTGATCTTGGCTACATTGGACCACCTTATACTTGGCTTAATGGGACGGGGTCCCGGATCTTGTTCGGGAGCGTTTGGGACGGGGGCTTTTGCAAATGCGGAATGGAGGGTTCTTTTTCCTACCTTGGTCGTTAGACATCTCTCTGCTTCACATTCTGACCATATTCCTATTTTGATCTCTGCAGCGAATTTTCGAAAGAAAAAGTGGCACTCCTTACCGCGTTATGAGCCTTTTTGGATACAAGATGCTGAATGCACTAATATTATTACTAATGTATGGCAGGAGCCTTTTTTTGGGAATGGGGCGGCTTTATTTGCTGAGATCACCCATGTTCGTGATCGCCTTCGTAGCTGGGGCTCTAAGAAGTTTGGAGATTTAGAGAAGAAAATCAAGGCCAAGCAAGATGAATTATCTGCTCACTGGGGTTCTCATATTTTTTCCATTTTGGAAGATCAAAGACTGAAACATGAATTATATATTTTACTTTCCCATGCAGATGAATTTTGGAAGCAACGAAGTCGGGCCGACTGGCTAATGTTGGGAGATCGTAACACAACGTATTTTCATCATAAAGCTACCTCTCGACGCTCTCGAAATTTTATTGAAAGATTGCAAAATGCCTCGGGTGAGATCATTGATACTGAAGCTGGTTTGGCGGATATAGCTTGTGCTTACTTTGATACAATTTACACAACCAATGGTACCCCCCCATCATCACTGGCGGATCTTCCTATCCGTGAGTTGCCTGATGCTGAGGCAATTTGTTTAGCTGTGCCCTTCACCAAAGCTGACATCTTGACGGCTCTGAAACAACTACCACCAAAAAAGGCCCCGGGGCCGGATGGTATGCAAACAATTTTTCTCAAGAAATATTGGTCTATTCTCGGTCCTCAAATCTCATCTTTTATTCTTGGGTTTCTCAATGGTGCTAGAGATATTTCGGGTTTAAACAACACTTTTATCGTTTTAATTCCCAAGGTTAAAACCCCTACACTCATGTCGGAGTTTCGTCCCATTAGTTTGTGCAATTCGGTTTACAAGTTAATTTCGCGTATCTTGGTTAATCGTTTAAAACTTGCTCTTCCTTATGTTATTGACCCCTCTCAAAGTGCTTTCCTTAAAGGCAGGTTAATCACTGATAATTCAATAGCAGCCTTTGAGGCCTTTCACAGCATGCAATCAGGGATTTCAGGAGCAAGTAGACACTGCGCTCTGAAACTGGATATGCGTAAGGCTTTCGACAGGGTGGAGTGGCGATACTTGGAACTCATGATGGAGACTATGAAATTCCCGCCTCATTTTCGCTCCCTGATTATGGCTTGTGTGCAATCTGTTAGTTACCGAGTTCTCATTAATGGTAAGCCCTCCCGCGTCATTCGCCCTTCCCGGGGGCTCCGCCAAGGTGATCCGCTATCCCCCTTTCTCTTCATTCTTTGTGCCGAAGGTTTCTCGGCTATGCTTCGTAAGGCCGAGTCTGACTCTTTGTTTCACGGTCTTAAATTCGGCCGAAATGGGCCTATGTTATCTCACCTTTTGTTCGCCGATGACTCTCTCTTATTTTTTGAAGGTAATTTGGACAATGCGCTTGCCATCAAACACATTCTTTTGGATTATGAGGCCTTTTCGGGTCAATCTGTTAACTTCGATAAATCCTCCCTCTTTTTTAGCAAAAATTTTGATATTGACTTATCTAATGTTATTTGTCAAGCTTTGGGTGTACATCTTGGCAGGGGCGATGGTAAATATCTTGGTCTTCCTTTCATGATTGGTCGCAACCGAAGGGAGGTTTTTTCTTATATTAAGGATCGGGTTTGGAAAAAATTACAAGGATGGAAAGAGAAATTCTTGTCTCCTGCTGGCAAGGAAGTTCTCATCAAATCAGTTATCCAGGCTATCCCAACTTACATTATGCAGAGTTTCTACATCACTCGTTCTATATTGGACGAGATTATGGTCATGATCCGAAAGTTTGTTTGGGGTAAAGGAGGGGGCAATGATGGGATTCACTGGCTTTCATGGGACAGATTGTGTAAGCTTAAATCGAGGGAGGTATGGGGCTTCGGGACATGCATCATTTTAACTCAGCTCTTCTCGCGAAAGCAGAGCTTGGAGGATCGTCCCAACATCCCGAGACTCTCCCTGGCTCGGATTCTTGCGGCTAAATACTACGATCGTAGTACATTTCTTACTGCTTTGGTAGAGGTAGTAGATCTTCATGTGTTTGGCAAAGTATTCTCGAGGGCCGTGAACTACTAAAGATTGGCCTTCGTTGGCGAATTGGCGGCGGCGAAGAGGTTCGGATCCGGCGAGATCCGTGGATTCCATCGCCTCATACCTTCGGGCTTGCTCCACCACGAGAACTCTCGCTTTCCGGATGGTAGCGTAAGCCGCTTAATTCTTTCTTTTCCTCGGAGATGGAATTCGGACCTTATTAGTACTCTTTTTTTGCCACATGAAGTTGACTCGATACTTTCCATTCCTTTTGGGGGAGCAAGCTACCGAGGGATAATCTAGTTTGGCATTTCACTAGTAATGGTAACTATAGTGTTCGTTCAGCTACCAAGCATCAATAGGCTGGCGAGGAGAGAGGCGATGTTGTCGAATCTTCTTCGGTTGATGAGGAGAAATTCTGGAAGGCTTTGTGGCAGATACCGGCACCGCCGCGTGTGTTGCACTTTCTATGGCGAGCCTCCCTCGAAAGTTTACCAACTGCGTCAAATTTAGCTATCCGTATCTCCATTTCCCAAGGCTGCACTTCTTGTCAGGACCAAATCGAGACCGCGACGCATTGCCTTTTACACTGTCCCTGCGCGAAACTTATTTGGTCTTACTGGGAGAAAAAGGATACTTGGCTGAGCATGGAGTTGAATTCTTTTAAGGATACTTTATCCTTTATTTTACAGCATGGTACACAGGTGGATCTTACTTTCTTTGCACATCTAGCTTGGTTTATTTGGAAAGATCGGAACCAGCTAATTTTTCAATCGTCGAGGAGACCGCCACCAATAGTCTTTATAGGCAGTGCTGCTGCAGTGCGAATTCGGTTTGATGATCGCAAATGTCCGTATTCGGATACTTGGTCAGCCCCCATTTCAGCAGTTTGGTCGCCTCCTACCGCAAATTGTATTAAAATCAATACAGACGGTTCCTGGCGTAATGGTAACGCGGCTTATGGGTGCCTTGCGCGTGACCATAGGGGTTCTCCTTTGCTAGCTGCATGCGGTACTTTGGCTTCCTGTGTCAATGCTGGTCATAGTGAGGTTCTTGCGGTTATTGAAGGTCTGAAGCTTGCCTCGCTTATGGGACTTAGATCTTTTTACTTAGAGTGTGATAGCCTAGAAACCATTTCCCATCTTGGTTGTCTTGAGTCGGACTTCTCCCTCCTAGGCTCCATTTTTGATTATGCCAAGTCTTTCATGGCTTCCTTTGATAGGGTCTATTTGCTTTTTGTTAAGCGTGGTGGGAATAGGGTTGCTCACTGTCTAGCCCGTCATGGCCATTGTTATTCCCCCATGCTCTGGGATTCACATCTCCCATCTGATGTAATATCTGCGATCTCTCACGATCGTCGTATTCATTAATCATATTGCACCCCTTGTGGGTTTCAAAAAAAAAAAAAAAAAAAAATCATAGAGTTAATAGTTTATTCAGCCTTGTGGTTGTTCTAGAGGACCTAATTATAGGAGAATAGAAAGGAGAGCTTTGTGGCAAATTGGTGTATTTAGTTCCCAAACAATTTATAGTCAGAGAGGTAAGATCTTTAAAGATTAATTATGAACATCAAAATTCCCAAACAATTTACTATTGTTATGTAAGGTCTTTCCGTCAAAACTTTAACGGATCAACTTAAATTGAAAAAAAAAAATTTGACCCAAAAGAAATAATTGAATGGGCATTTATGGTATATTACATCCTCACTCCGTCCCAAATTATCTGTCCACTTTGTGTTTTGCACGGAGATTAAGGTTTCATCAAATTTTATAGTGGAATATGGTAAAATGTCAAACATGACCCTATTTAATGTTAGTCATAATTTAATTCTACCTTCTCTTCTCTTTATATTCTTCTCTCTCCAACATTTAATGTAAGGGGTATTATTGGAAAAATCACCATTAATGAACCCTTTATTTAGAATGTGGACAAATAATTTGGGACAGATTAAAAAGGAAATGTGGACAGATAATTTGGGACGGAGGGAGTAAAAAATACCACTCCCCTCTAACAATGCACCCCTCTTCTTCTTCTTCTCCTCCAACCACCCTGACACCCCCCATAGCCCCTACACTCTATTCTTCTTCTTCAACCACCCTCCCTTCCTCCCACGCCACCCCGAACACCCATCACCCCTATGCGACCCACGCCTCCCTCCCAACCCGCACCACTGAGAAAGTTCCATTTATTGAAAAAGTTTGCATCTTTTTATAAAAAAAATTTGGGTTTTTGTTTGTGGCATTTATTTGTGGGTTTCTTAATTCTTGTTACTTGCATGTACTTGCATTAACTTGTTCAGTTATGGAAACCTTTCTTCTTATTGGTTACGTAGAGGATATTTGCCAATTGCTTTATGTCTGCTATTTAATTTATTCATTCATCGTGCTTGTTGTTTTAATTTATTCCTTGGTTGCTCAACATGCTGAATCCGTCATTAATCTTGGGTTCAGTTTCTTTAATATGATGTTGTTTTAATTTGTTTGAATATGTGACTGATAAAGATGGAGAAGTTGGTGACCGGAGAGGGTGGTGATTGTTGGTGGGCAGAGATGGATATGTATTGAGAGAGATGAAGGGGAGGGGGTGGGGTGAAAGGGTAAGCATTCAATCGTTAAAGTTAAAAAGGAAGATTTGATTGAGTATCGAGGAGCCAAGAAATTTAGGCCAAAATACCAAATGAAAGTAGATCGATTTTTTTCATTCCCGAGGAAGTCCATATCTTACCTGGATCTTCTTCCATAATGGTACGGAACAATAGTATCATTGGGGTAGATACACAAATAACTTTAAATCTAAGAAGTCGGGTAGGCGGGTTGGTCCGGGTGGAGAGAAAAAAAATGGACTCCTCACGATGTATTCCGACGAAATGTTATTGATTTTAGGAGGACTATAATGAGGAGGACGACAGACCCACTCACGATCGACTAAAAGGAAAGTCGCCCAGAGATATTGGTTCAAATCCAATTCGTGAAGACAGAGTCAATTCAACAAATCTAAGGAGGCAAGTCCTGGGCCTCACTATATATCAATCAAGAAGGTAAAGGACCTAAGCTATTTAATTTTAGATTTGAAGCCCGTTCAATTCCTTTTCCCATTGATCCTCTTGCAGAAAAAAAAGCGGCTTAGAGAGTGGTCCCCCTTTCTCGAGTAAAAGCGATAAGAATTCGAACACGCCGCGTTTTACTGGGAAGGATCGAACCATGGGAACAAAAAATACAGGGCTATCACCTTCTTTGGCCACATCTTCCAATCTTTTCACAATTACAGTTCACTGCGCTTTCTTTACTTTCTAGTAAAGGGTGGAGATGTTATTTTAATTTAGGTCCTAAAATATCCCTAAACATTTTTGCATTGATTTGGTCAAAATTTTGAATTAACCCTTAACTAATGATTTTTTGGATGGGAGAATCTTATATACCAATAAAAAAATGTTTAGGAATTTTAATGTTCAAAATTATTGTTTTAAAACCTTATGTGCAATTTATAAATTGTCTGGGGACTAAATACATCAATTTGCCGAGCTTTGTTGGTCATACTTTGATTGGTTTTAAGAAGATTGATTTTAAGAATGCACAAATGATCATTATTCCCCATCTTTTACATTATCAGGGCTAGCAACCTTATATCGGGGACAAGTTGTACAAAAATATATATTAAAGAAATATAGAAAAAAAATCGATAGCATTATGTTAGGTTAAAATATATAATTTTAAAAATCTGAAAGATGTCATCTTTACCTTGTATGTCTTCTACTCATGTAGACACTAGAAATGCATAAACTAAAGTCAACCACAGGACATGATGTGGTGATTGCTCACATCGTCCCTTAACAATGAGGTTGGAGTTTGATTGCTGCCCATAAAAACGAAGCATATTTGGTGACTAACTATTAGCTCACATCGTCCCTTAACAATGAGGTTGGAGTTTGATTGCTGCCCATAAAAACGAAGCATATTTGGTGACTAACTATTAGGTTTTAGGGTGAGGAACCACATTTTGCCCTAAACCTCTTCAGAAAGTAAGTTGGTGATCAATTCGGCTACAGTACTGCAAAACATCAAATTATTTGCACCGTACGAAAGATTTGAGTGACATCGGATTAAGAATCTGACGGCTGAGATCATTTGACTTAAAATCTTTTTCATAATAAGTATTGAGACCCAAATGATTTTAGCCGTCAAATTCTTAATTTGACAATCACCGGTGCGGAACATTTGTATGCGGATTGGTGATGAGGAGGATTGGTCACTTTAACAGATGTTGAACACCTTAGTTTTTTACCAAATGCATAAACCAAATTCATAACAATAGACACCCTCATATATATAAGGCAAAAACCTATCCCAAATTGGTATAGTTACAAAATTTTGGCTACAAAATCACTCATTTCTTCCTATCTTATTCACAAAATTGAACAAGAATTAGGATTCTCATCACTAAACATTGTACAAACCTCAGTATCTAAAAGATAACTTGAGCCCCAAGCTTCTATAAGATAAGCTGGATTTCCTTGCAGACCAAAGTCTTCTTCTTCCTCCTGCGAATCTTCTTCTTTACTACACACAATTTCTGCTCTTTTTCCAGTTTTCTTCTTTATTTTCTTCACAACTTTCTCTGGGTTTATTTCACCTATTATTACCACTCTTTGTCTCGGCATGTCTGTCATAAACTGTTCCACCCCTTCATTTTAATTTTCAATACATGCCCAAAAAACAAAAATAAATTATGTAGTTTTGTTTGGAGATAATACAACAAATTCGTGAAAAATCATATAAGTTTTCGTAGTTTATAAAGTTTCTACACTTCCAAATTTTCCTTATTGTTAATTTATCAGTCGGAGTTGACTTAGCACTTTCGACTCGAAACAATAGATCCCATTCAATACGGATAATAAAAAAAACTGCACAAGCAAATCAATTATGCCATGTAACGTACTAGTTTATAAATAAATCTTCTAAGGTATATCTGAACAAGGTTTCCATCCGAAATCCAATAATTTATTTATTTATTTTTTTCATTTTGCATAATTCAACTTTCATATATAAAAAATGAAATCTCAAATATACAGAAACTCTATTCAATCCCACACCTAAACTTCAAATTTCATTATATAAATAATCTTAGACGCATTAAAGCTAGTTAAAGTTACGATCATTCTCCATTTTCTATATGATGAAAAAAGAAAAAGAAAAAGAAAAAAAAGAACCTTTGATTTTGGAAATGGCTTTGGCAACACTTCTTTCACATGCATTGCAATGCATTGAGACATTGAATTCTACTATCAATACCTGTTAAAGAGATTGAATTTTATGTAGACCTTAAACCATATGTAGAACAACAAGAGACATGTGAATATTTGAATTATCTTACTTTCTCATCTTCGCGTTTCTTTAAATCCGCCATTGAAAATGAGAAAGAAATCAGACACAGAAATATCTAAAATTCAAATTACCGAAGGTTGTATTTAGAGAGGTATATATATAGTTAATTACGTGTTTGGTTACAAAGCAAGTCAATGAAGAGTCGCCCGCAAGAATAGGGTCCGAAACCATTTCAGTGAAGGGACACAATGATAAATTATGACAACTAGACTATGAATCTGTCCAATTTAATTTTGGCAAAAATTATCTTGATTTGTGGCTGAAATCTAGAAAAGGAAAAGGGTAGAGATCAAATTCATAACTGTTTCTTTTTCTTTTTCTTTTGCCAGCCTCTTTCATACATGGGGGATCAAAGGTTCTTTAGCCCACCAGGGTAAGGGTTTGTCCACGATGGGTTCGATACCCTCCCCATATATGAGGTAAGTTTTAATTGTCTCCCTGTCTAGGGTTCTCTTCTCCTCTTGCGAAGTGTTCTCTCTTCCCTTATGGGGCAACCGTCTAGTCAGGCTTCAAAAAAAAAAAAAAAAACATGGGGGGAGAAAACGAAATACGTGTGAAATTCGAAAATTATCATCTAAGTTGATAATTAAACACAACAATAAGGATCGGGATAAGGATATGATTTGAACTCAAGACTTGCGTTTTAATTGTTACATTGGTTTTTTATACTATAAATTAGGTACTCGATTGATAAACTATTACTCCCTCCGTCTCAAATTATTTGTCAACTTTTACAAATGTACGAGTATTAAAGTTTTGATGATAAAATATAAGCAAAAGTCTAACATACCTTTTATTAATTTTGTTAATCTCATTTAATATTTATAACTTTCTCTCTCCTTCCTCTCACAAAACATTCAATTAACTCTTAAATATGTGTGGAGTTTGAAGAGGGAAAAAATTGAAAAAATTGTTATTAATACTTACTTGATTTAGAAAGTGTATAGTTAATTTAGGACAAATAAAAAAGGAAATTTGGACAGTTAATTTGGGACGAAATAAGTAATTAACTACTACTAATACATGTGCTATGTTAGGATCAATATATGTTGTGAATCTCGTACTTACAAAAGAATTCAATTTATTATAGTAAAAATTTTAAACTAATACTCGCTCCACAATTCCATAATATGTCGTTGGTAACGTGATTTTTTTATGTTACCAAGGACTTATGTTATGAAATTGAGAAAGTAACTTAATGAGGAATCATTTCTTATAGTGTGAATAAAAAAATGATTCTTATTCAAATGCATTCTAAAAAATGAAAAAGAAAGAAATTAAGGACATTTTATAGATATTTATTAAAAATCACAAATATCAAATGAGAGAATTAAAAAAAATTACAATAATAGTTTTATTCATAAGGAGACCAATATCAATATGCATTTTGGCTTTTCATAAAATGATCTCCTTTGAGTCGAACCACGTGTACTTTAAGCTAACAAATTAATTTATCTACACTTACCTTATTCAAAACACAATTAAATTGATAAAATCATGGATTGACAAAACGACAAATTCAATTTTGAAAATCATAGATTATAGTAGATTTTTTCAAAAGAAACAATATACACTTGGTAAAATGATGACAAAGACAAAGGATAGTATAGAAAATAAGACAGAAGATCAAGACTCGTTTGATGTACCTGAGAGTGCGACGAGATAATTGATGTCGAGATTTTTCTTGGCACCTTGAATTGCAAGATATCGAATCCCATTTATATCATTACAAATTATCAAAGACATGTTGATATTATTATCAGGGATAGAGCCAGAGGCTCGAAGTTGGTAGTCGTAGAAAAATATAGTAGAGGATAATATCGTAAATTTCAAAATATTCTTGTCATTTACGGAGGCTATTTAATTATGGGGTTTGAAAAATCTGATTTGTCTAAGTTTTATACTCCATTGAATCAAAATATAAATCTCCTTTAAAAGTTATTTTTTGTTACAAAATAAAGTTCCTTTTATAAGAACGGTGTATTTATTGACTAATTTACACATACATCATTTTCTCCTTCTATTCATTTTGGTCAAAATGTGTAGTTCTCATGCAACTCTTTATTAATTTTTTTGTTCTTTAGAATATTAATTAGAGGTACATTAGTGATCCTGGTTAGTAATTAGTATCTCAATTCGTGTGAAAACTTCTAAAATTACTTATATTATGAATCGGAAGGAGTAATAAATAAATTCACCCACAAACTAGCAAATTCGCCATTTAATAAACTAAAAAACATGCGACTTTTTATTACTCACGGGCAGCGAATGCAAGAATATCAGCACAAGAAATAATCCCGGGGCATACTTTCTCTACATTGATATCATCAATTACTTCAAAACCTCGGGTCTAATTGGATTGAGTCTTACTTAGAGATTAGTCTGATTTTAGACTTAAACTAACCCAAATTTGAATTGAGTTTGAAAATGAAATTTAAAGTATTAAATTATTTAAAATTTAATTTGCAATTAAGACTAATTTGAAATTGATAATAAAATTTTAAACTCAAACTCAACATAATCACGCCCGTAAAATTGGGCATGGCCTCCTCAGACTGGTTTGTTCCAACTGTGTTCAATAATATATATATATATATATATATATATATATATATATATATATATATATATATATATATAAAAACGTCCCATTCCTGCAAAACCTTTAATCAATTAATGCAAATTAGTCATTTATGTAACAGTCTAATAGACGAATGTCTCTAATTGATAGTTTAGGAGACGAGTATTGAAATCTAACAACTTAACAGGATAATAAGAAAATGGGTAAAAAGCGCTCACGCCCCCTAAACTATTCCGTTTTTTGATTTTTGACCCTCAACTAAAAACGGTCAAGTTTTACCCCCTAAACTATTTCGGTTTTTGGTTTTTGACCTTCCATCCATATTCTCCGTTACATCATAACGGAAGTCCAAAAAATGGGGGCATTTTTGGGCAATCTGTATACGATCCTAAATTTTTTGTTTTTATAAAAAAAAACCTATTATTCTGACGAGAAAGAAGAAGTCGCCGGTGAGAACAGTGACAGAAGAAGCCGGAAGTCGGGTACCACTCTTCTTCTCCAACCACCAACTGTAAATTCCAACCTCTAAAAAAAATCTTAAAAGGCCCTTTTTTCCCCTTAAATTTAATTCTATTTATTATGAATGATATGATTTTCCCAAAATGCCCCCATTTTTTGGACTTCCGTTATGATGTAACGGAGAATATGGATGGAAGGTCAAAAACCAAAAACCGAAATAGTTTAGGGGGTAAAACTTGACCGTTTTTAATTGAGGGTCAAAAACCAAAAAACAGAATAGTTTAGGGGCGTCAGCGCTTTTTACCCTAAGAAAATTTTAGAAAGAAAAAAAAGGAAAAAGGAAATAATCCAAAAACATTTAGAAACATTATAGTCTCTCGGTCGAAACATTCTGCTGTGGACCTAGTCTACTAGACTATGTGGTTCAGAATTGATCACATCACTACAGAATTGTCTCTCTCCTCATTCTGCGATGATGTGACTAATTCTGTACCACACGGTTAATGTGTACTAGTTCTATATTAGAAAAAATCCTCCTTGAATGCTTTTATTATTTATTATATCATTCAGCCCATCTCATCACGGGGTGAGTCTGGCATGGGATGGTCCCATGTGAACGACCCCACACTCCCTCTCACATAAAATCATTTAAAATCTATCTGCATTGTAGGTTCTGCCTTTATTTATATCTCATATGTTCTATTGGACCGTCCCATACAAGAATTTTCCCTCATCATGCGGTCCACGAGCTCACAAAAGAAAACAAAATGAGCCACGTATTTCTTCCTATTGTAATAATTCTTGTACAGGTGGTAATATTGGATAAGGGGACGGTTACTTTTTAAATTCCAAATGCGTAAAAGCATGATGCTGATTGAAATGTTTATGGATCTGAGCATTTTTATGTTTGAGAATTTTTATTTTGAATACTGGAAAAATGATTTGGTGTAAAAGAAATATGAGATACTATCTCCATCTCTAAATAAGGTTAATATTTGGATTTCATTTTTTACCAAAATAATGTTAACATTTGGATTATCAATAAAATTTTACCATTTTTTACCCTTATTTTACTATTTTTTTAACTATAATTTCAATTTCCAATAAGTAGTTAATGATGATATTTTAGTCTTTTAGTTTTAACTTTTATTATTTTTAGAAATTTCTTAATCTATATGAAAAATTCAAATGGTAACCTTATTTTGGAATGGAGGGAGTATAAAATAAGATTTTTGTATTAAAGTATTTGCGAACAAACTTTATTTCACATTATTTAACCAATAATACATCAATCTTGTTATTTTGGAAAAAAAAAAAAAAGATAGAAAAAGAAAAAGAATACTATTACTCCCTCTGTCTCTCAAATTATCTATCCACTTTGTATTTTACATGAGAATTAAGGTTGCATTAAATTGTATAGTGCAATATGATAAAATATTAAACATAACTCTATTTAATTTTACTCTCAATTTAATTATAAAGTTCTCTCTGTTCTTTTCTCTCAAACCTTCAATGTAAGGATAGAATTGGAAAAATAATCATCAATAAGCTTATATTTATAAAGTTGATAGATTTTTTTTGCTAAATAAGAAAATGTCCATTAATCATAAAATAGCCGAAGTCATTACAATCAAAAGATAAAAAGAAAATACAAGAAAATAAAAGTTATACAATTGTGTAAACCACCTTGATAACAGATAAAAGTCCACACCCCGAATTAGGTACATACTACAAACAGTAGTCAAAATAAATACATAATAAAAAATTTCGCAGCATCCTCTCCAAATTTTTTGAATAGCAGTAACAAGCTCAGTTCCAACACCTTTCTTAGAAATCAACAATCTACAAGACCATGGGCGTATCAACCGTCCCATAGATTGTCTCGAAAAGATGAAGAAAACTGAGGAAGGCCCAGAACAACTCCGAGTTTAGAGGGAAACTCCAGATCTGTAAGGATTTGAAATAGATCTTGCATCTGAGTGTTGAATCTTAAATCAGAATACCTTGAAAAAATTTCATCACGATTTACGACAAAATGAGGGGATGAAGACATCAAAAGTGTAAGAAGGATGGTTGGATCTAGCCATGGAAGTAAAGAAATAAAGAAACTTCAAGAGGAAGAAAAGAGAGAAAAGAGAAAAAGGGAGAGAGAGAAGAGGGCTGCTATAGATAATTTGGGACATATCAACAAAGAAATGTGATCAAAGGTCCAATAGCTCAGTGGGGCATTGGCCAACCCGTGATAGAGAGATCGCGGGTTCGATACCCTTCCCAAACATGGAGTAAATTTTAATTGTCTCCCTTCTAGGGTACTCTTCTCCTCTTATGAGGTATTCTTCTCCGCTTTGCGATTTATTCTTCTCCCCTTTGGGGTTCCGCCCTCGAGCGTTAAAAACAAAAACAAAAAACAAAGAAATGTGGACGACAGAGAGAGTATTAGGCAACACTCGTCATCTTAGCGCGTGGAGAGGAAAAAGACAGACGGTGAACACCGATTGGGTGCATCAAATGCAAATATTAAAAGCAACCTAACAGCATCAACACTCTTCTTCATTCATCATCTGTTGACTGCATTTTTTTTCCTCTCTTCTTAGCAATCCAAGAAAAATCAAGAAAAAGGGGTTATCTGAGGTGATATGCAACTTTTTTTTCACTTTAATTTTATCTTCTCAAATCTAATTATGCGATATTTGTTTCTGGGTTTTGCTTAAAATGTACTCTTTTCTTGATTCATCCTGCAAAGTTTTTGTTTTTATTCTTTTTTTGGGGTGTAGGGATTTGAAAAATGTTTGATTCTTTGTTTTCTGTTTTCTGTTTGATGATTTACAATATGGGTTTTTAAATTGATCAAGATTAGCGTAATTTTTAGGCTGATTCATGTGTGTTTGATTGCTTTCATCTGGTCCGATTCTTGGTTTTGTAAAGGGTTTATGATGATAATTGGGTGGATATAGATTTAATTTATGAGGCTTCAGATCTATGTTTTATTTTAGTTTTAATTTTAATGTATGATGTAACTTTTTTGTTTTTTGGTTTCTGTTGTTTGCTCGTACTATTGATTTGATTTATTCAGTTTTGAAGAGTGTTAATTTGTTGTAAGAACTAAAAAGGAGTTGATGATAAAGAACTATTGATGAATCGAGGTGAAAAATAGGAACTCTTTGGCCATCCATTTCTTTGATGGGCTAAAAATTCTTTGGATAAATTGTAAAAGTTAGAAGGGATTTTGGTTTCAAAAATCATGTCTGATGATTAAAATTTCCGCTTAAAAGACCTTTGGTTAAAGGTTATTCATTGCAGAATCGAGAAGTGTGTTTTCTGAGCGGAACAAGTATTTGCTACTAGTTATTTTGGTCCATTTGTGCTTAATTTGATATCAAATGTTTGATAGTAGAGTGTAAAAACCTGAATTTGGTTTATTCGAAGTTACGGTGTTTCATAATTCTAATATGGAAACAATTAATCTCATTTATATTTGGTAGAGGCGTATGAGGTTATCGATCTTGCTTTTTGTTGGTCTAGTTATTAGGCTATTCTTTGTGGGGTTAACAAAATTTATTGTTCCGTCTTAGATCACAAAAAGGCAATGGTGAAGGGTGTCGCAGTTCTTAGCAGCAGTGACGGTGTTAAGGGCACCATCAACTTCACAGAAGGAGGAGATGGTAAATTTGCTCCTCTCGATCTGATTGTTTCAAGAACCAGCAGTTTGAACTTGATAATGTTTTATTCTTTTCGATGTCTCCTGCATTTAAATTTCCCTTTTTCTTTGTAATGACAGGTGCTACTACAGTTACCGGAACTGTTTCCGGCCTTAAACCTGGACTTCATGGCTTCCATGTCCATGCCCTCGGTGACACAACAAATGGTTGCATGTCAACTGGTAATTTATACATCTGTAGAAAATATGCGATAGTTGGAGTTTTTCTTACCTAATCTTTTCTATTTTCTTTTTCAGTTAATACATTCATGTTCTTATGTAGGACCACATTTTAATCCTGTTGGAAAAGTGCACGGTGCTCCTGAAGATGAGGATCGCCATGCTGGTGATCTTGGCAACATCACAGTTGGAGAAGATGGTAATAACGGAAAGTTTTTGGAATCAATAACGGACACTTTGTTATTTGCTAATTTGTTGTAGAAGCTATATATATATATATATATATATTTCTAATTGCTACTGATTGAAGTTTAGTTGTTTTGTAATGGCATTTTTGTTGCTTTTATGCAGGTACTGCTTCTTTTACAATTGTTGACAAACAGGTGATTGGTACTGCTATCGTTATTTTTCTGAAAACATATACATTGCTTTCGCCTATCTCTTGACAATTGACAACTACGTGCAGATTCCGCTTTCTGGACCACATTCCATCATTGGAAGGGCTGTAGTTGTCCATGCTGATCCTGATGATCTTGGAAAGGGTAATAGTCTTTCGTTTTAGGATTGGCACATCTTGCATAAAACATGGAGAAGGGAATACTTGACTGCAATTCTTGTACTTTGATAGAAATACCCAAAAATATTCTTTTGAAACTTCGCTACTAATATATTTTATTTATTTATTTTTCACTGGATTCTGATTGCTGCCTTTTTTTTTAACCTTCAGGAGGACATGAACTCAGCAAAAGCACTGGAAATGCTGGTGGCAGAGTTGCTTGTGGTAGGTGTTTACTATGTCTTAAATTAGTTCCCGTGCTTGTGGCAGAGTTACTTATGACATTGGAGTCATTCAAACACTCTCGTGTAACCTCAAGTTCGCATTAATTCTCAAATTAAATCAAGTTGTGTGTTTACGTATCAGATTTGTATGCATTCCAGGTAGTTCTATTTTTTATTCTTCGTCCAACTTATTTATTGCACATTGTCAAATCGTTGCAGGTATCATCGGACTTCAAGGTTGATGGACTTTTTCTCGACTCCTAATTCGCTTCCTGGCTGAGTTTTGGTGTCAAAATCATCGTGCTAGCAGAAAATATTTGAAAATAAAGAATTGATCAAACTTGATAGCATTGAAGTTTCTATGCTTCAAACCTTGGTGTAATCCATCTTGCTATTTTAGGGGTTAAATTTATGGTGTGTTGTAGCAAGAACATCATGTTTCCAATATGCTACTTTTACTTTGTATGGATTTAAATGGAATAAGTACGAAGTATTTCTACTTAGCCAGCTTACTTGGATACATTTTTGTTCTCTCTATAGCTTATAATTTCTGATTCATCATCTAATAATAGGCTCTAATTGTCCTCACACGTCTTGTTCCAAGGCCATAATTTCAATTTTATGCATAAATTTTTTTACCACTTCATATTATGGAATTCTATGGTTTTCTATGGTTTCAGTTATGGTTTCTATCCCCAAAATTCTAGGAGTAAATCATTTTCCTAATTATTAACACCGTCATTATATATTTAGGTGAGTGAGGTTTTTGAGGTGGCCATAAAGATGAGATGTAAGTCTTAGTCTCAAACTCAAAATTAAATTTTAGATGATTTAATACATCCAGGTTTTATTCTCAGACTCAATTCAAATCGATTTTGAGTATGAGTTTTAATTTCAAAACAGACTAAACACTATCTAATTGACCCGTAGATTGGCCAAATGCACCACAACATTGCAATGACATGGTGCTGCGACCGCACCAAAGATTTTCTCGGATTGGAGGGATAGCATATACAGATATCATTCGATTTCATGAACCATGGTTAGAATAGATGTCTGAATTTAGGATTTTCGAAACTAAAACAATATTTTAACTAGCAATCCTGATAGGTCCCGTACTTATTTGTTCTTACTAATAAATTGTGTCTAGTATGTGTTATTTAATTTTAGAACCGTTTTTGTGGGGTCAGTTTTAAAAGAACCGTCGTAGTATTGAACTTTACAACTAGTATCCATGCCAAAAGAGTTAGGTGAGGAATGCAATGTTCACCCTTAACAAGAAGTTATATATTAAGCAGGTTATAGTGTAATGATCTCTTAAGAAATATTAAAAATAAATAAAAGGTGTATAAATGAGGGATTTAGGCTCTGTTTATGTACCAATCAATCTTGGGGTAACAAGTGGGTACCCCCCCCACACACACACACACTTTTAAGGCCTTAGGGGCATATATTCAGAGGTGGCTATGAGGGTGATCGACCGCACAGGACCTCCAAAAATTGGGGGCCCCAATTTTATGTTAGTTATATATATTATTTAGGGTGTGTGATTGTATTTTGTTGAAGAATAATAAAAATTATAATTACTTGAGAATTTTTTATATTGGCAACTACTAGTAAATAACTCACTCTATTTATAGGTAAAAGCCCAAAAAAGTGAAATACTTTATCTTTCTTCTTAATATCGATGAAAATGATTTGAATGTGGAGTTTAAGTTACTTAGAAAATGGGAATCGGGTAGCCCAAGTGGTAAGGCTACCCGAATACGGGGCGGAGGTCCCGTGTTCGATTCCTATATCTCCCCATAATGGGACAAATAATTCTCCTCCTTATGAGGCTTATCTTCCCTCCCCAGGCATGGGGCATGCTTCAATCTTTCCTATCTAGGGTGCTCTCCGCTCTTCCCCTTCAGCCTTCGGGCGCTAAAAAAAAAAAAAAGTTACTTAGAAAATTCTTGCCTAATGAAAAGATGAGACCTATTGATATTTTATGTTCTTGAAGCGTGTAGGGTTTTTTTTTCCTATTGTATACGGAATTTTGTTTACTATTCCAGTTACTGTTGCATCTACAGAAAGGAGCTTTTCAAAATTGAAGTTGTTGAAGTCATACATGCGTTCTACAATGTCTTAGGAAAGACTCAATAAATTAATGACGATAGCAATTGAGAATGATCTTTTGGAGCAAATCAAACATGAAGATTTAATTGATGATTTTGCTTCAAAGAAAGGTAGAAGTATCACTATTTTAAAGTGAAGAAAATTTGTCAGTATTTATATTTAAAAAAATTATGTTTACAAATTTTTTGTATATTTTGGAGAACAAAAATTATGATACAATTGTAATGATATTTTTTTGTTATATTTATATGAAAATCACTTTTTTTTCCTGTTATGTAAGGCCTCATTTCGAAATTTAGCACATGGTCTCCAAAATTATTGAGACGCCCCTGCTCATATTAATGTGATACTCCCTATCCCACTTGGGATAAATTTGAAAAGTTTAACTAGTATATAACTATGAGCTTAAATCTCATTTCATCTCTGATATCTATTTTGCTATAACGAGGACACTTATCAAAGAAGTGATTGTATGTTGGTGTTGTCATACCATGGAATCGCTCTTTAAACCTACGGGCGTGAACATAGCATTTTAATGGATAACATAATAGTTTTGTGCGAAAAGGACGGTTTGGACCGTGAGTAAATTTATTAGAAAAAAATAGTTAAAAAAAGGGATAAATAATGAATGGCTGAGCAAAAATTATTTGGGTGGCTAATTATCCGCTAATATTATCAAGTTTAAGGGGATAAAGGACTCAAATCACACATCGCCTCAAGGGTGTTTTGGACTTTATCCAAAAACCAAAAACAAATTAAAGAGCAAAACGGTTTTGGCTTGGAACAAAAGTGTTGCCCCAAACCCCAATTGATGTTTATATGCATGCCTTAATCGTTCAGAATTTCTCACGTGTTCACATGCTTATTATTTCAAAAAGTAAAATTGAAAATGATATTCACATGGTAAATTATTAGTGGTAGGTAAATGCACGAGGACATCAAGTAGAATTGAAAATGATATTCGCGTGATAAATTCTGAGTGGTGGAGACAAACATTAGAAAATCGATTGGGACAACAATTTTTTCCCTCGTGAGGCATTCCGAATCCTATGTGCAACGCTTTTTTAGTACGTATAGAACGTCTCAAGACAAGCGTCTTGATTCCTGAGGCACATAAAGATAGAATATATGTCTTTAAAACATGACAAGTGTCGTACAAATCAGAACATGTAATCGTTTTAAATTAATTTTAACGGTTAAAATTTTAATCCAACGAACAAAATTAATTTCTACACTTATTAAAAAAACGTTCCGCACCAAAACCTCACCTCTCATTTTTGCCAAGTAGGAACATAGTACAAAATAAAAAAATCAAAGATTGACGTCGCCAAATTTCCACGTTTTCCATCCTACGGTTACAGACTTGTCTGATTCTGGCTGCTGCTCCTCCCAGTCATCTTCCCCCCAATTCATACTTTCACCCACCCCTACACAAATGGCCACACCCCTACATTCTGATCCGACAGAATAGTTAGAAATGTAAATTAAGGTGACTCAACAATCTGATCAGGTGAAAATACTTTTAATTTGGTGTCCACAAAAAATCACCCCACATTGGAGCAGGTTTTTTTTTGCAAAAAAATAAGTGTTCTCAAAATGAGAACATATGTTTTTTTAAAATCAATCTAAACCGTCAATAGTTTAATCCAACGACTGAGAATTTGTTTAAAAAATACAGAATAAATACCCATTCTACATTAAAATCGTGGTGCAATCTGCCACCTGAAACAACTTGCCTATCCTTGCGGATTACTTTCACCAACCCACTAAACAAGTTTTCTTTACCAACCAATTTCTTTTCTTCAAACTCCATCCATCAACAGTTGTAGGAAAGGAAAATCCCCAAATATAGTACAAGTTTAATCAAATCTAGCTCTCTGACCCAATTCTCACACGCCATCGACTACAATTAGCTGAAGCACAAAGAGAAACTTTCTACCAAGAAATCAATAAACAAAGCAATGGAAGCTGTAAGGATTTCGTTTTTAACTACTTTTTTTTATAGTATTTGTATATTCAGTTTCTTGTTTTTTTTTGTGGGTTTCTTTATTTGGGGAGTCAAGAAATCAATAAATTAAGCAATGGGAGTTGTAAAGTTTTGATTTTTTAACTGTTCATAAATTTTTGTATATTTCAGTTTCTTCATTTTATTTTTGTGGGTTTCATGTTTCTTTATTTGAGTAGTCAAGAAATCAATAGATAGTGCAATGGAAGATGTAAAGTTTTGATTTTTAACGATTTCTTAGTTTTATGTGTTGAGTTTCTTGATTTTATTTTGTGGGTTTCTTATTTTGAGGAGTTTTGTTTGGTTTGATTAGGTTGCATCTGAGGTGGGTTTGAAAATGGAGACCGGAACAAGGCGAAATCAGACATTAATTTGTGCTCCAATAATGGCAGATACAGTGGATCAGATGCTTGGTTTGATGATTAAAGCTAAGAACAGTGGTGCTGACCTCGTGGAGGTCCGATTGGATCACTTGAAAAGCTTTAATCCGCGCTCTGATATTGAAATTCTTATTAAACTTTGTCCTTTGCCAACTCTCTTCACTTACAGGTTCCATTTTCAGCTACTGTTCTAGATGTTTTGTTGCAAGTTTGACTGGCTTTTATGGTTTCTGTTAATTGGAATTGTTTTTTGTGTGAATGTTCTTTGCTGATGAATTCAATTTCCATTCTGCCCTTTTGAGCTTCTTTACTTGGGCTTGCTGGAATTGGATAGAGTTTGAGTTTTGATTTGTGGTCGTGGGTTTTGCAATAATTGAATTGTTTGTGAGAGGATATGTGGGGCCAATTCCCGCCCCCCAAAATTTTCAGAAACTACAAATTTCTATAGGAAAAAATTATTTTTGTGATATTTTCTTATAAATGTTGTATTTCGCCCCCTAAAAAATTTCAGTAAGAAATCCGCCCCCCTATGACAAATTCCTTGCTTTGCCACTGTGTGGGGCCGAACATGAAAACTGTTGGCAGAGCAATGGGTTTGACTGCAAAACTGAGTAGAGTCGAAAAACATGGGAAGTTGCCTTTGGAACCCCGCAGCGGGCTTAATGTGGAGATAGTGGGTTCATGTAATGAGAGTATCGTGAAGTTTTGCAAAAACTTGAAGTTGTTGTTATCCTTCTTGCATCAAACAAACGGGAAAAATGGGAAAGAGATTGGTGAACATTGCTTGTACATGTTCGCAAGTTGCGGATATACCTTTCGGCTTCTTTGTGCTACTACATATCATTCTTAGATTTGAAGCAACAATTGTTTGCTACTATAATCTATTGGTTACCGCATTTGGTGATTCCAATTCTAATGTGCGGTTTCATCTTGTATTAACTTTTATGGTCCAAATCTAGGTTTGAGTGGGTTTTTTTTTATCCCAAATACCTTATATGTAGTAGCTTATGCTACTTGAATCTGCTTATAACTTTATGAATGTTTGCTAGAAGCTATCTGATGATCAAATTTATGCTTTTTCTAGACCTACGTGGGAAGGTGGCATGTATGAAGGTGATGAAAAGAGTAGACTGGAGGCACTTCGATTAGCAATGGAGTTGGGAGCTGACTACATCGATGTGGAACTTAAGGTTGGTTTTTCCCTGTCTCAGATGGACGATTGCTTCTCCTTATAAGCCTTAATCTAAGCCTTTGAGATGGGAGTCTTTTTTTTCTTCTATGACATCTTATGTTGATATTGAAGTCTAATAAAGTGCTCTATGTGCTGCCATCTCTGTGAAGGTTATTCAAGAGTTCAACAGTTCTATGCGTGATAAGCCCGCAAAGTGCAAAATCATTGTTTCTTCTCACAACTATTACAACACTCCATCTGCTGAGGATCTTGGCAACCTTGTGGCGAAGATACAAGCAAGTGGAGCTGATATCGTGAAGATAGCAACAACTGCGATCGATATTACTGATGTTGCTAGAATTTTTCAAATAACTGTAGATTCTCGAGTAAGCAGTGTAAGTAGTATAGTCAAGTTCTTTAAATATTTAACTTACACAGTGTCACTGCATTCTTTAGGATGTTTGTTTTTTTCTTCTTTTTTTTCGGGCTGGGGGGGATTATGGGGGGAGAGGAGAGAGGAAGGGGATGGGCATGTGCCTGGTGAGCATTGAACCGGAGACCTCTTGATCTGGTAAGGAGTGCTTTACCAGTAAGCTACTGCCTTGGTTCACATTCTTTAGCAAGTTAATATTGTTGTGCCGCGCTTACAGTTTATGGTCTTTTCTGGTCAATTATAAATCGATTTGTGGACTTTCTGAGTTTGTAATATGCTTGTGACTTTTCAGGTTCCTATAATAGCAATGGTCATGGGAGAAAAAGGTCTTATGTCTCGTATACTTTGCCCAAAGTTTGGTGGGTATCTGACTTTCGGTACTCTAGAGTCAGGGAAAGTATCAGCACCTGGGCAACCGACCATTGATGATTTAGTGAATATATACAATTTCAAACAATTGGGGCCTGATACAAAGATATATGGAATTATTGGGAAGCCTGTTTTCCACAGCAAATCCCCTAAATTATACAATCCAGCTTTTAAATTTGTTGGCTTCGATGGCGTTTTTATGCATTTGTTGGTGGACGATGTTAGAAAGTTTTTCGAGACCTATTCGTCTACAGACTTCGCAGGCTTCAGGTTAAGTTGTAAAGTACAATACACTCTTTTCCATGATTCTTTGAGCTCATTTGTGCTCAGTCTCATTATATGATAAATTTGAAGTAATATAAAATATCCTTGTGCAGTTGTACTATTCCTCATAAAGAGGAAGCCCTCAAGTGCTGTGATGAAGTAGACCCTGTGGCAAAGGTTTTGGCTAAGAAAATCATGATTTATTAGTTTTTTTCTGCTGAAATTGACGTCACTACTTTAAACAATATTCTTGATTGTCTGCTGCTTTTGTTTGTCAGTCAATAGGGGCTGTAAATTGCCTTGTCAGAACTGCTGATGGGAAGCTATTTGGTTGCAACACAGACTATGTTGGTGCAATAACTGCCATTGAGGATGGATTACGAGGTTTTTTAAATGACTTATACGTGCCGTAAATAATTCTACTTAGAGGATGGATCTTGATGTGCTTGCCTTAATTTGTTTTATAGGCTCTGGGTATTTTACCAGTGCACATGAGTCTCCCTTGGTTAATAAGTTATTTGTGGTTATCGGTGCTGGTGGCGCCGGCAAGGCTCTTGCGTATGGTGCAAAAGAAAAAGGAGCAAGGGTTGTGATTGCGAATCGAACTTATGGTTAGTAGTAACGAACCGAGGTGGTACGAGAAAAAGTCTCGTTTAGTTGCCTGCAATTTCTTGTTATATTGAAATGCTTATTAATATATTTCCATAGTCATGCGAGTTTCGTTTTCTGGTCCTCTTAAAACACCATAATTAGAACTCTCAAAGTTGATAATTTCCTCGTATAGTATACTTATGCAATATTCTATTTCTTTTTTATACTAGACCGAGCTAGAACAATTGCTGATACTGTTGGAGGACAGGCTTTAACTCTGTCCGAGTTGAATACTTTCCATCCAGAGGATGGCATGATACTTGCAAACACCACCTCCATTGGAATGCAACCAAAGGTGGACGAGACACCCATTTCTAAGGTATGCGCATACTTCTCGTCGTCTTTCGCAAATATATGAGTTACCAGTGATCTGATATTAAGGTTAGATGACTGTATACTTTTGCTCACGACAATAGGAGTCCATACTTTTATGATATCCCATATCTGGTGCTTTTCGATGGACATATTGCATTAGTTAAGTCTCTATTTTGCAGGAAGCTCTGAAACATTATGCATTGGTTTTTGACGCCGTATACACCCCGAAAATCACTAGATTGTTACGAGAAGCAGAAGAGTCCGGAGCCAAAATTGTGACTGGAATTGATATGTTCATCGGGCAGGCATATGAACAATATGAGAGGTTCACCGGGATGCCTGGTAAGATATTTCGAACTAGTTCTCTTATTTCTGGCTATACCACTGTGGATAACTTGCTCGCTTACGATGAATGAGTGATTATATTCATTTGTGTAATTGCAGCACCAAAGGAACTCTTTCGTAGAATTGGAGATTCATTATGAGTTTATCAACACTGCTGATTTGATTCTTTTCTCTGTCCCGCTTATTCAATATCGATGAATATGGGATTTCTGACTTTTTTTTCCCCGCAATATATGTTAATTTCGGTTGGGTCTTCGTTAGGCTACTAGAAGACTTCTTTTCCACTGTAATTTTTCCCTTATTGTTCTTGGGCAAAGGGAAATGTATTTGTCTACTAGAATATGTAGCAGAGAAAGAATTATGGATTTAGAAATTTTCATGTAATGTTATATTTGAATCATTTAAATGTATTGGGAGGAAAAAGTGACACTATATAGTTTATTCACTTGACTTTTTGCATAGTTTGGCAGCAATATTTCTTATAGATTTGGGCCGTCAGAAAAATAAATAAAAAGAAAAGATTTCGACATATTGGTTGTTGAAGACGACTTCCTCAACACATATGAATTTATTATTAATCATTGTATTGTATTAGTTTAATCTAACGACTCAATTTTTAAATTAGTATTTTTTAAGAATATCTATTTTCAAGAAGAAAATATGTATTTTTCACTTTTAAATAGAACATCAACTATTGAGATTCAACCAGGTATATATGAGTATTTATGCCAGATAGGGATATATCCCATAACCTTTTTTTCAGAAATTTACCAACTTAGTCCAATTGGCAATCATGAAACAAAGGTTCAGAAAACGAAAAAAATGATAGGTGCAGAAACTTGACGGAAGTTGTTCTAACAAATGAAGTTGGCTGCGTTGGTAGAGAAATCTTTCCATTGTCGAATCTCGTCTGAATCGTCATTTGTCACGACTCTTCGGCGTAAGTTCCTTCTATTGGACAAGGCATTTAGTATATGTTGCTATTCCTGGATCCAGAGGAGAGTACGAAAAAATGCTTACAGTCGATACCTAAGCACCCAGAGACAAGGAAGGTCGTAGTAATCGACAAAATGCTTCGCGGAGTTGAAAATAAGCATAGATCTGGAGATTCCCAATTAGGGCAACCTTTCGAACTGCTGTTGAATCCATAGGCAGGCAAGAGACAATCGCCAATTTTCAAGAAATTGGGTTGGTTCATAAAAGAATTTCCAGTAGTAAATAGGGTGGAGAGATAAGTTTTCTCATTTATTTTCAATAGTAAATTCTAGACCATAAAGTTCATTTGAGTGGACCGAGTCAATAATTAGAATTTTCCCTGGTCGAATTGCGTTTTTGTTTAATAATTCTTCTCTTAATTTCGTAAAAGTGAATAATTTGTAAAAGAAGATACAAAATTTGTGGTGAAAATTTTGCTAGGCATCCAAAAAAATTGTCATTTTAAGTTTTTGTCAATGGAAAAATTGAAAAAAACTAATTTAATGGTTGCTTTATAATTCTTCTATTTTATTTCGAAGAAGCAAGATTTTGAATTCTAACTCGGAAAAATTATTAGGTCAAGGATCAATAGTGGGATTACTGAGTGAACCGTTATTAAATCGTTTATCGACCCGTGTCGTAATAAATATTTAAAAATAATTAATATCTAATAATTACTCACTCCGTCCAAAATTTAATGTCCTATTTTTTCTATACAAAATAAATAAGAATATAGACATTTAATTCCGGACAGAGTGAGTAATAAACTAACTATATGTAATCATTAACTAGGGATATAACCCCATTAAAAAATCAACAACAACCAATTTGACCAGTTTATGTTAACTATTTATCGAAATAACTTATAAGATACAAAGGAGCTTGACAAAAATATAAATCCAATCACAAAAATTGACATCTTATAATATAATTGATAACGTGTGATGCCCGAAATTTTTCTTACTTACGTGTCTAGCATGATCGTATTTGATTTGTGTATTAATTGATTTCACATGTTATATGTTATGTACTTTATTTGTAAGGGGTGTTTTGGTATGATTTGGAAGTAGAGGGACTCAAGAGTTAATCATATAAGTTAGTTGGTTAGTGGGTTGAATTAGATGGGAGTTAGGATGGTTTTAGGGGGGTTATACAGGTGATTTTTGCTGGAGTTTTAGGAGTGGGAAGTTAGAATTAGAAAGGAAGATAAGAAAAAAAGAGGAGATTTTCTGGCAGAACTGTGAAGATGTGAGAGATTTCACTTTTGAGATAGAAAACAATGTCCGTTTTCAGTGATTTGTAGTGCGTTTCGAAGAGGAATGATAGAGCTACATGTTGGATTTGATAGAAAATCGTTTGGAGTTCGGTACAAATAGTTATAGCCTTGGGAGGTCAATACTACGAATCTGTAATTTCTACTTTGGTGCATTTTTTAGGTTTTGATCTAGGTTGCTAAGGTAAGGACCCTTCACCCTTGTTTTTTCAGTCCCAACGCATGAAAGATGTATTTTCAGAAATGATGTCATTATTTCCTACATTGATTTTGATTCATAAAATGGATGAAGTATTGTAGAAGGTGTTTATGTGATATCTATGTTTAGTTGGAAGTTTTGTGTTCATTGTAATTGTTCAGTTCTGTGATTACTATGTAGTTTATCAGTTTTGTTATTGATTAGTAAATTCAGAATTTAGTAGTGTCGGGAACTGCTGATGCAAGGTCATCCGAGATGGACTAGAAGAATGTGAATTTCTCATGAGGCAGTACCTCATGAGATTAGAAACCATCGGCACCGATCAATCAATGAGGGAGACAGCCTGTAAGAAGTGGACTGAGATATAGCAGACTCAGAAGGCTTTAGCCCTATGAGAATATTAGCAGAAAGTTAGAAAGTGGCAAGTATAGAAGTAGTAGTGTAGTTAGTACTGCAAAACGAGTCGATCCAACCCGCCCCGCGTAATCTTTCTTTTAAACAGACCGGGCCTGAACCAATTTTTGCGGATCATACAAAGCCTAATGCATACCTGACCCATTACAAATCACGGAGTTTAGATTGAGAAAACTCACCCATTGCTTCTTCTTCTTCGAGTGGGAGCTGTTGTTCTAAGAAACCCTAATTTTATGCAGCTTTTTTACAAGTTTATACCATAGGTTTGTTTTAGTTTAAATTCTTGAAATGTAATGGCCAAAAGGCTTTTTATTTTTGTTTTAGTAATGACCTAAAGTTTAGTTTTAGGCCTACTGGGCCTCAAAACTCTCTTAGGCACCATACAAAACTCTCTTAGGCCTCGATCGGAGTGTTCATTTTTTGTCAACTCTGATTTCTGCCAGTTCTCTTTTCAAGTATGTTGACTTCTACTTATGTAAAATATTTTACAAGTTATTTCAAGTGTTTTAAAGTGTATTTCAAGAAGTAAAGTATGCATTGTTTTTCATATGATTTGGGTAAATGTGAAAATATTTTTAGAGTCTAACGGTGCTTCATCCCAAGGGTGTTATGACCTTGCTGAGCCAGTGTAGTGGCTCAACCCTTACTTAACATTTTACAGGTAAGCAGGTGGCGGAACAGGTTGATGAACCATGTATTGATGAAAGGCTTGGTTGAGCTTTTGATGTAATATATAGTTTGTTTTATCTTTTGGAGACTTGGTCAGTTCGGTGTCTCATTGGTAGATGAGAACACTGCCCGGTCATCCCCAGGTTCCAGGTGTGACATAACGCGTTATAATATTAAGAGGAGAAATGAGATGAGAGGTTTAGAGAGAGGAAAGAAGAGTAGGGAACTATCATAGACTGATTCTCTATTCATAATAATGTGAATCAAAGCACTCTATTTATAAATGTTAGACCTTAGGGCTTATATTGTTTCTAGAAGATTCATTCACTATATATTTACAATAGTGATCAAATAATTTATTTGGTCTAAACCTCTACATATTAACTACTCAATTGTATTAAAATTCTCTAAAAAAACTTATTTTTTTAACTAGTTTGGAGACTTGGTCAGTTCGATAAAATTCGGACCAAGGTAAGTCAATTGGATTTTACAAAAGAAAGTATTTTTTAGATCCTACCAGGTTCGAGGTCCAAACCGGATCACCAAGTTACCCGTCCAATCGACCATATCAGCTAGCTTTCAAAACTATGCATAATAGTGAATAATTTGTGAAAGAAGATATGAAACTTAGAGTTGAAATTTTTGCTAGGGCTTAGAAAGACAAGCAATCAAAAAACTTTGTCATTTTAACTTTTCACCAAGGGCAAAATAGGAAAATACTAAGTCAATGGGTTGCCCTAAAATTACACTTCCAAAAGGAAAATTGTGTACTAGGATTTAGAGGACAAAACAACCCAAGTACTTGTCATCTAACTTTTTTCAAGGGTAAAATTGGAAAACACTAAATCAATGGATAAGCACAAAGTACAAAGTGAATTTTTTTATACTCATTTTGTCCCAAATTATTTTTTTAATCGGTCCTAAATTAACTGTCAACTTTTTAAATAAATGGCTAATTAATGATTTTTTCCAATCTTACATCTTACGTTGAATGTTGTAGAGAAAAGAATAGAGAAAGAAAATAAGGTAGAATTAAATTGAAAGTAAAATTAAATATAGTCATGTTTGATATTTTACTTTATCATATTATAAAATTTGATGAAATTTTAATTCTTTTAAAAACACAAAGTTGACAGATATGTTGGGATGCTGGAAATACTAGGGTTTAAATATTTGCCATCTAACATTTCGCAAGGGCAAAATTGGAAAATCATAATTAAATACTTTACCCCTCAAACTCAATATATTTACCAAATGCCACTGAGAGCATTTTCAAACCAGGGCCATCAATGTAATTAAACTAAAATCGATGACTACTTTCTTCTTCTTCCCTCCTTAATAATATTCTCAGGTTCCTCCCTTCCTTCTTCTTCCTCTTCCTCAAGACCCAATCTCTCTCTACACTTTCTCTCTCTACCCTTCTTTACTGCATGACACTTTTTGGTCTGGAGAAAGTCAACAAGTACACTTTTTTCTCACTCCCTTTTCTGTTTTTGCTTCTGGGTTCTATCTGCTTTTGATTCTTTCATGCCAAGTTTGTGTTTTTTTTAACGAGCGATTTAGTTAAATTTGATTAATTGCTGCTAGGGTTTTTGAAATGGTTAGGAAATTCGTTTTATCATCTGAAGAAATTCACTTCTGGGTCACTCTGGATTGATGGGTTTTTGGAAATTTTGATCTTTATTAAGTTTTCAATGAATTTCTACTGATTTTACTGTTTGATGTAATTCTATTTCAGATAGTTTTTTTCCCTGGTTTCTGGTTTCATGTATTTTTTTTTATCCTGCATGTTGATGCAGTTGTTTTGAGTTATGCTATGGTGTGAAATGAAGTAAAAAATCGAATTATTAGCATTTGTTAAGTCCATTTTGGCCTTGGTTGTGTTATTTTGGGTATGGAATCAGCTTTTTTAGACTTGGGTGGACTTTGGATTTATATGATTGAATCATTAACATTTGTGTTGAGCCCATTTTTTTGCCTTGGTTGGATTATTTTGGCTTTGGAATCAGCTTGTTAGCAGGACGAAGCCAGGAGTTGTATGCTTGAGGGTGAAAAACTGCAACAGTATGCCAAACTAGATATAAAAACTGCAAAAAAAATGTTGGGGTGCGAACTTGATCAAATATTCCGAACTACATATAAAATTTACTATATCTAGTAGGATTTTTAAAAATCTCGGGGCGACTGCCCCCAGAATTGTCCCTGCTTGTTAGACATGGATGCATAGATGGAACGGGGGTAGGGCACGGAATTTTTATAACACTACAATTTTCTCTTATGAATATAAATTTTTTAGAGACGTCTTTAGAAATTTGAGCTTTCGCCCCCTTAAGAATTATGTAAAATTTTAATTCCCCCCCACAACATGATGTTCGTGGTTCCGTTGTTTGGGGAACTATGGATTATATTATGGACTTATTACTGTTGTGTTGAGCCCATTTTTTGCCTTGGTTTGATTGCTTTGGCTATTGAATCAGCTTGTTAGACTTGGGTGGACTATGGATTATATGATTTGTGAATTTGTGGCTTACTTATTGGACTACCTATTAATGGGAAGAGACGGTTGAATTATTGAGCACGAAATTTGATACTTAGTTGTTCTTTTATTTTATTTTGAAATTAGTTTATTGCGTTCTGTTTCTGGTTTTGATGAACTGGTTCAGATTGGGTAATCACTAATGAGTCCAATCTTCTTATATCCCTTTTGCAGAAATGAATTGACCTCCAAGCTTTATTAGCTTCTATGGATTTTTTTCCTGTAATTCTGTTAATGGTGATTTCTTGCTGTTGCAGTCAGTCACTGCATCATCGGCTATCAATTCCAATGACTTTGAAACCTTAAGGGGGAGAAAGAAGACAAGGGGAGAGGGGACTTGCACAGTTTCAGGTAAGATTGTAGATTTTTACCTGCTTTTGGTGGTTTTTCTTTTAAAAAAAATTCTTCCTCTATTTTGTCCTTTACTCGATAAAAGTACATCTTGTCTGCTGTCCAGATAAGAAGTTCTTAGGAACATCATAATTTTTCATTTTCTTGTTCTGTTATTAGGCTTTTAATAGCGGTGTCTTGGCCAACTAGCTTTATATTCAAGATTATGTTCAAGAAGACGTGAACATGATCCCAGTAAACAAATCAGATTTATAAATTTCAGCTAGTAAACATCCGAAAGCTTTGACCTTTTTTTTTAAAGTGAAATATACTTATCCATGTCATAATTCATAAAGAGTATTCCATTTTTTAAGAGCACCCTTTCTGATTACTTATGTCATGTCTACATTATACTGTGTGGCTGTGACTTACTTCCTATGTGTCTTTTAGAGACACTGCCACTTCATATCATGTGTGTATACAGAAACTTTTCGGCTATGACATGCTGCACCCAGTGGCGTCCTGCACACCCCCCCCCCAATTTTTTTTTCAGAAACGACGAATTTTCTATAGGAAAAAATTAATTTTGTGATATTTTCTTATAAATGTTGTATTTCGCCCCCCTAAAAAATTTCAGTAAGAAATCCACCCCCCTATGACAAATTCTTGGCTCCGCCACTGGCTGCACCTGGTATACATCTTAATCATTAACTTATCCAAATGATTTTACAAACTTTAAGCTATTCTGTGCTTCCTTTTGTGTATATAAATGCAGAAGATATAAACTTTTAAATATTTATTAATGTTTGATGTGTTAAGCACTCTATATCAAGAACACGTGTTCATGTCCTTATATGTTTATACTAACATATGTTCTTAGTACATATTTATAGACTTAATCTTTTTGAAGTTTGATTTCTTTCGTAAAATAGGTTTTAAATGTCCATTATGTTGAAGTTATCCCTATGATATCCATGCATAGATTTCTAATGGTTGCTGCCTGTATTGTTGTACTGTTTGTTTTTGTTTTTGCTTGTGTGACATGGCTGGTATAACTCCTGTGTGGATGTCGAATTCCTGTTGATTTAAGTTGGATCAGAATATTAAATTGTGCTTAAAAAGTACTACTTTGAGCTCAACACGAATCTAGTTGACTTCAAGAGCTCTGAACGAAGTTATTGAACCTAAATCATGATATAATAAATGTAACTCAATCCATTGCAGTTCTATTTTAAAGCGGGAGATGCATTTTAAAGTTCCTAACCAATCAATCATGAAAACCAAGTTAACAGTAGGAGCTACTTTTATAGGAAGTTTTCTCAAGCGACCTCTATTCTAGCATTACGGGGTCTTTCATCTTCTTATTTGTTGTCATATTCTTCAAAAAAGAAAAAGGTTTCGTCCAATTTAATCTCTATTTTCTCACTTTTATGCTTTTACTCTTATCTCCATTTGCAGGTATTTGCAAGGTAGAGGGATTTGTGGTTGATCGATGAAGAATATCTGTACAAAAATAGCTACTTGACAATCTGTTACGCCATTCAAACTGGTTTGTTCTGACAAGAATATTTTTACAATAATAGCTACTTGGCTTTTAGAGTTCACTGATGGAGTGCAATAAAGAAGAGGCTGTCAGGGCCAAAGAAATGGCTGAGAGGAAAATGGAAAGTAAAGATTTTGTGAATGCAAAGAAGGTAGCTCAAAAAGCCCAGAAACTTTATCCCGAGCTCAAAGACATTTCTCAGTTGATCTTGGTGTGTGATGTTCATTGTGCTGCTCAGAATAAGGTTTCCGACAATGAGAACGATTGGTACGGTATTCTCCAGGTTGAGCCTACAGCTGATGAGACGGCTATCAAGAAACAATATCGCAGGTTAGCTCTCTCGCTTCACCCCGACAAGAACCAGATTGCTGGTGCAGCAGACGCTTTTAAGTTTGTTGGTGAAGCTCAGAAGATCCTTTTGGATAGGGAAAGGCGGATAATGTTCGACAGAAAATGTAAATCATCCGGAAGATATCCCGCATCAAACTGGACCATGAAGCAAGGAACTAGTCAACCAAATCCCAGGCCGCCTGTACATTCTTGGTTCCAGAACGCGTTTCCTCCTAACAATGCTACTACTCAAATGAATCAAGATCATCAACAAAATAACCAGCAAACTCAATCAGGACCCAGTGATCCCCGGCCAACTTTCTGGACTGCCTGCCCTTTCTGTTCTGTGAGGTATCAATTTTATAAGGAGCTCGTTAACAAAAACGTACGCTGTCAAAACTGCCAGAAGGGATTCTTGGGTTACGAGACAAATGCCCCCAGTGAAACCAGCGGAACTAACTTTAGGCAGCCTACAAATTCCCAACAGAGAGCTGGTCCGAGCCAAAACCACCGTACAGCTGTACACCAAAGTGTTTTTAAGAATCCCTCGAAGACAGGAAATCAGGGAGGCGTTAATATTGGTCCATCACGGGAGAAAGTATTCACTTCTGAGAAGGTCTTGAAAAATAATAGAAAGAAGAGGAGCAAGATAGTAGAATCCAGTGAAAGTTCAGACTCTGATAGTAGCGCAAGTGATGGGGAAGATATGAATATTGAAGAAGAGGATGAAAATGGGCTTGGACAAAATTCTGGGAGTCACACTGAGCAGAACCTCCGTAGATCTGCTCGTTCTAAGCAAAAGGTAACTTATGATGAAAATCCGAGCAGTGATGATGATCTGGCGAATCCATCAAAAAGATCAAAATCCTCTGAGTCTTTCCGCGCTGTCAATCTTGAGGAGCATATGTTCCACAAACAAGCTGGTCCTGACGTGGTGGAGGAACTGAAAGATCTACAAAATGAACGGAAGGAAGTTGAGAATTCTTATAAAAAGGAATCAGTACCCGAGGATGATGAAACAAATAATAATCCAGAAACCTTTGAATATCCTGATCCAGATTTTAGTGATTTTGATAAGGAAAGGAAAGAAGAATGCTTTGCTGCTGGGCAAATATGGGCTTGTTATGATATTTTGGATGCCATGCCTAGATTCTATGCTCTGATAAGGAAAGTTCAGTTAGCCGGGTTTAAGCTGCAAATCTCCTGGTTAGAACCAGCACCAGATGACAAGGATGAAATCGAGTGGGTCAGCAAGGGCTTGCCTGTCTCTTGCGGCAAGTTCAGACAGGGAAGCTCCGAAATCTGTGAGGATCACGGAATGTTCTCCCACCTGGTCAGCTGGGAGAAGGGAAGCAAAAGAAATAGTTATCAGATATATCCAAGAGAAGGGGAGACATGGGCCATCGTTAAGGACTGGAATATTAACCGGCATCCTGATCCGCCTAGCAAGAAGAAATACGAGTTTGAATTTGTTGAAGTTTTGTCAAATTATGTTGATAATGTTGGCATAGAAGTAGCATACTTGGGTAAGTTGAAAGGATTTACTTGTCTGTTTTGTCGAACGAAAAAGGAAGGGGTGGGCTCTTTTGTAATTCCGATAAAGCAAATGTTCCGATTCTCTCACAAGGTTCCGTCTGTTCAAATGACTGGGAAGGAAGGGAAAAATGTTCCTGCAGGGTCGTTTGAACTTGACCCTGCTTCCTTACCGAGTAGCCATGTTGGAGTTGATGTTTCCGAGACTATAGATAGGGTTACGGCACAAAACCATCTCAATGGTTCTTGTTCTAAATCACCGGAAGATATTCAGGGAAGGAAGAATGAGTCTCCAACTCGGTTTGTCAAAAAGACGGCAGAGTCTGAAGCGAAGCAACCTTTAATAGAAAAAGTCAATCTCAAAGCCGATGCATCTCAGAAACATTTTCAATATCCGGGTTCTAAAGGAAATGCAACTACGGCAAATGTGGGAGAACCTGTTGTACTGTCTGATGAAAGTGAAGCAGAGGAAGCGGAATTGAAGGCCCATCGAAAGTCCAGTTGCAATGGTTCTGACAGTATTCCCAAGGAGATTGTGGGCTCGCCTAGTTCTGCCTCAGATGGTGTTAAAGTTCCCTGACCCAGTATTTTATGACTTTGACGCTGATAAGTCATTGGAAAAACTCGAGGTTGGTCAGATATGGGCAATATACATGGATGAAGATGCCTTGCCAAAGTACTATGGTAGGATTAAGAAAATTGATTCCTCTAAGGGTATCAAAGTGACCTTGACATGGCTTCTTTCCTGTCCAACATCGAAAGTTGTAATCCCGTGGAAGGACCCAAACATGCCAATTTGCTGCGGGGAATTTAAGCTTGGAAGACAGATCAGGTACGATAACATCAATGTATTTTCTCATATGGTAAGGGTCGAATCTATAATGAAGAAAATTTACACAATTTTCCCTGGAAAAGGCGACGTTTGGGCCTTGTACAAGGATTGGAGTCCTGAAATCAAATTATCAGAGCTGGGAACTTGTGAATACCAGATTGTGGAAGTCTTGATAAGAACTGATCATGGGATAACGATCATGGACCTCGACCAAGTGGATGGCTATAAATCTGTTTTCAAACCAAAGATCGAACTACAAACGAGGGTGACTAACCACGTACCAATGTCCGAGCTGCTTAGGTTCTCACACCAGATACCGGCTTTTCGCCTGACAGAAGAACAAAATGGCAGCCTGAGAGATTTCTGGGAGCTTGATCCAGCAGCAATGCCCTCTTACTATTTTTTAAGCTGATGATACCGAAAAGATGATGGAGGCTTTTTGCTCTTGGTTCTTTCAATATTCATCATAGTTGCTGGGGACCTTGTTTTTTTTTTTACAGAAGCCCTTGTAATAAACAAGAAATTGTTTTTGCACAAGATTTTAAAACAGGTAGTAGTGACCAGCCAGACTCAAAAGAGTACTTCAATTAAACTTTTATCAACAATTCTCTAAAAGTTTCTTGAACTTGCATTGCATAAAAAAAGGACGCACCAGAAGGGATTGGGGAAGGTCTCGATGAACTTGCATTGCATAGATTTTCTTTATTAGTCTGCTTGGATCATCAGTAATGGGGTTTTGGCATTATATTAATGAATTGGAAACACCTTTGTCCCGAATCATTTGGAGTTTCCTGTCATTTGAACAAATTTATCATACTGGTTTTTTATGCATTTAAGGGAAGGACATTATTTATGTGTGTCTGGAAATTGCATCCTGTTTTTGGCTCATTTTTTAAATCTCAAATTTCTCTTACAATTGGGTCGGCTACATAAACAAAAAAAGGAAAATTCTGATATGATATTGTGGTACAAAACTGATAACATCGTCATAAAATTGTCTTTCTTCTCATTTTATCATTTTATAATGATGTTGTCAGTTCTGAACCACAATGTCCAGTAAACCTGCTTCATATCATAATTATCCAACAAATAAAGCATTCTCTCGATTTGTTTTTACTCAAAAGTCATATAACTTCATATCATTACTCTTGTTTCACCCTTCAATTCTTCTAACAAGAACATCACTCCACCATCTTTTTACGCATGCAAACGATTCTTACTTTTTCCCAAACAATCTAATTTCTCACTCTATCATTCCTCGTATGCTGTCTATCCCAACATACGCATCTTGCAACTATTATTTTCTAAATATACAATGGCCACTATTATAGTATACAATCCCAAACTGGCTAAAAGAAAACAAAGTGGGCGTTTGGTCTAGTGGTATGATTCTTGCTTTGGGTGCAAGAGGTCCCGAGTTCGATTCTCGGAACGCCCCCTTCTTGTGGGTTTTCACAGTAACTAATAAAATTCCCCTTTTCCCTCCAAAATCCAACACTAATTTTCGCTCCTTTATCAATTTCCCCCCCACTTCTCACTCTCAAGAACCCTAAATCGCCTTCCCCCCAGCTCTTTTTTCTTCTTTTTTCTTTCTTGCTTCCTTTTGATTAGATTCTCAATTAAAATCGTCTCTTTCTATACTCTTTTAATAAATTTTCTATTTTTGGAGTAGTTTTTTTGGTCGCGGATGAATTAGAATGGGTCATCTTCGAGACATTGAGAAGACGATTGAACCGATTAAAAATAATTCGGATGATGATGATGATTTATGCGATTTTGATACTCAGCCCGTTGATGATGATTTTTCTCTATTGCCTGGTAAAATTCTTCCTTTTTTTATTTGGTTAATTTTAGGGTTTTTTATTTTATATTCAATTCTTCCGGAATGAACATTTTGTTTTGATCACAATATGAAGGAAGAGTGATGAGAGGTTGTAGCTTAGTTGGTTGTTGCTCGCCTCACTTTCATTCCTAGGGCATGCCCATGGTAAAGTCGAGAGTTCGAGTCACAGGGATGTGGCTTCATGTCACTTTAATTGTCAGATTACACTGGATTAGTCGGGTCAATAGCGAGACACCTGTTAACCAAAAAAATTATGAAGGAAGAGTGAACTAAAGTTTTGTATTTTCATTTTTCAGTGATGGTTAATTGATCCCTTTTCTGAGACATTGTTGTAGTTAGAATGTGCTGAACATGAGCTTGTTTTCTCTGGAGGAGCTGTGTGATTCTATTTGTATTAGCAGATATGGTAGAAAAGTATTGAACTTTTTGGATTATTTTTTGAGTAAAATGTGTTCTTGTGTTTATTGCATTTTCTATGGTGCAGTTGATGCGGAAATCAGTAGCTTTTTGGTTTTTGTTTTCTGATATCTTCGACATTTATATGGGAACACTCTTGGTTTTTTTCAGACAAATTAGGTGGCGGTTATGAAGGTGACAATGCTGATGATTTTCAGTATCTTCAAAACACTGTGCCATGTGATGAATTTTTTCCGTTCGGAGATGCATTTGAAACTCAAATGGTGGATATTGGCGGTGAGACTCAAATGGTTGAGCTTTGTAGGGAAACCCAAATGGTGGATGTTGGCGGTGAGACTCAAATGGTTGAGCTTTGTGGGGAAACCCAAATGGTGGATGTTGGTGGTGAGACTCAAGTAGTTGAGCTTTGTGGTGAAACTCAACCAGTGGATCTTGGCGATCATGCTCAAGTAGGTGAACTCTATGATGAAAGTTTTGCAGCAGATCTATGTGGTGAAACTCAAGTCTTGGATGAGTGTGAAACTGAAGTTACTGTTTATGGTGATGACGAAGGTAATGAAATTGAGGTTTACTTTGACACTCAAGTGATATCCGTTGAGGACTCTGCACAAAGAGATGGTAATTGTACAATTAATCCTGGGAGCACACCGTCCACTGGTCGTAACAAACAAATTCAAAGAGATTCTAAAGCAAAATTAGTTTCGTTAAGTAATAGAGAGCATCCTTCAGGTTTGTGGTTTTTCATTTTTGTTAACCTGCAGTAAATTTTTTTTTTTTTTTTTTTTTGGGATGAATAATTAACTTGCAGTAATGATGATAATGTGTTGGTTCTCTTTTTAGTTTGATATAATGTATACATACAGAAGTAAATGAATTCATGGACTAATTATTCCTTTAGAACTCATAAACCATGTTTGTGTTTTCAGGAACTATTCTTAGAGGGTTTACTTCTATACGTGCTGCATCAATTCGAGCCTCTGGGTTTGCAGCTAGGAAGATGGTAATGGAAAAAAATAACAAGAACTCATGTTCTGATAGTGATAAATCTCTAGAGGGGCAGAATGCTGAGAAAGATGGAACATGTGTTAACAGAGATCCTCTCAACTTGGGAAATGAATCTAACCCGAAGAATCAGGAAGATAAAACCTTTGATGGCAAAGATGTTCTCGAGTTGGGAAATGAACGTAACCAGAGTGATCAGACACATACTCTGGAGGAGTATGATCAACAAGTTGAATCTAGAAATGAAAATTCACGGAAAATAAGAAGTTCAACAGCCAGAAAACTTTTTATGGATGAAAAAGCAAATGAGGTCATACTAGCAGATGATAATGGTATGGACAACACTGATAATACAGGCTTGCCTCTGTTGTTTGCTTCTGAAGATGATCTGGGTGGTTTAAGTTATATAGATTCTCAAGAACCTGGGGAATTGTCACAAGCTAATGCACTTGATGTTGTGGACAAGATTGTTAAACTTAATATCATTGAGGATGTTGAAGAAATTGTATCCAAGGGGTCCACTGGAGGGAAATCAAAACCTAACTCTTGTGCAAAAGGGACTCAGAGTGTGGCCAAGAAAGCTGCAACTAGAATCAGAGAGGGAGTAAATGGCGCTTTTAGTTGGGATGATGATCTTGAAGATGAAGGAGGGGGAGAATTTTTCCAAAAGAAAAAAGAATTGTTCTTCGATAACAAAAGTCAGAAGCGGAGATCTCCTAAGTCTTCTTCTAGGAAGTCGTGCTGTCTGAACTCCTCAAGTGGCACGACTCTCAAAGAAAATGGAAACAAAAAGGAGCAACTTAACAACAATAGAGAATTGAAAAATGCAGTTTTGGCTGATTCAAGGCTTTTGTCCAAAAATCTGAGCTTGAATAGTAAGGCATGTGAGCTAACGGGGGCAAGCTTTGAAAAAAAATCTCATTAAGGAGATGGATGAAGCGGCGAATGCTGTTTCCGACAATAGGCATACAGATGATAGAAATGACAAAGATGCACCTGATGTGCCAGATGTGGGTATAAATACGCAAATGGCTGCTGATGCTATGGAAGCCTTGCAGTTTGCAGTAAGTCTTACCAATAATGACGGCAATGAAACTGAAAGGGCGAGAAAGAGTTCTGGTGATGAAGCAGGCTGCAAATCAAATTTAGAGCAAAGTCTCCATCAGAAAGAAGCTTGTTCTTCTGGCGCTGGGATTGTTACAAGACAATTTCAGAAAGATAGGACTGTTGTCGGATCAAGGGCGGAATTATCTTTGAGTGAAAAAAGAGAAAAGAATTATGGAAGGAAATTGAACGTAGAGTATGGAAAAAAAGAATCAAAGAGGCATAAGTTACACACCAAAGACGCTGAAAATGTGAGTGAAAAATTGAGCAATGTATCAAAGATGGTTGGGCAAGCGAAGGAAGATAAAGTTACTGCATCAACTGGTCCAAAATCTTTAAAGAAAGTTCCTGTGAAGGATCAGCATGATTCTCTTACACCTGTCGGTCGTCGAACTAGGGGGTCAATGCAAAACAGTCATTCAACAGGTGGAAACAATTTAAATAATTATGGGGAGCATATTGATGTTATAGGTCATGTTTCTCAGAGGAAAAGGAGCAGGGCAAAAGCTTATACTTCAGAGGCCTCTGCGGGCAAAGCTGATCAAGCTGGCGAACTTGGAAATATGAATGTTAGGCAACCTGTGCAATCAAAACCGAACTTTGTGGACTATCCCAAAAGGAGAAGAACTCGTTCGACATTTCCATTGGTTGGTCAAGAAGAATCTACTGGAGGGGATAGAAGGTCCAAAAGATCAAAACTTCTTGATACAAGCCCTTCAACAACTAACAAAGAAGTTAAGAAGCATTCTTGCAGAGATAAAAGTATCCAGACATCAGTTGATAGTAATACTTTAGTTATTCAAGAAGATGTGATTCAGACCAATGTATCTAAGGTCAACAGAGATCCAGAAGATGTGGTTCAGGCCAACGCATCTAAGAGAGATAAAGATAACAAGAGATCTGTTGAAGGTGAAAAGGTTAATGGCAATCCGGAAGCATCATTAAAGGACAGGCGTGAACCATCTGCTCCAGAATGCACGACTCCTGTCTGTTGTGCGACACCAATTAATGATGCATCACCAATTTGCAAGGGTGATGAATATCATAAACTATCATGCAGGAAGAATCTTCTGAGGCCATCTCTCAGAAAAGAAATTAATAGCTTGCTTACCACTGGTAAAGAACCTTCTTATCCATTGAAAGACTCTAGGAGGCGAAGAGATATGGCTAATGTTCGAATCTTGTTCAGCCGTCACCTGGATGCGGATACAATTAAACAGCAGAATAAGGTATCAGTTAGCTGTCCTTCACTTATTATACATAATTTCGTTTATACTTTAAACTAAGCATTTTTTCTCTATCATCTCTTTTAGATTTTGAACCGCCTTGGGGCTTCCGTAGCATCTTCCATGTCAGATGCCTCACACTTTGTAACTGATGAATTTGCCCGGACAAAGAATATGCTAGAAGCAATTGCTTTTGGAAAACCAGTAGTGACACATCTGTGGCTAGAGAGTTGTGGACAAGCTAGTTGTTTAATTGATGAGAGAAGTTATATATTAAGAGATGCGAGAAAGGAGAAGGAGTTCGGCTTTAGTATGCCAGTTTCATTAGCAAGAGCCAGTCAGCATCCCCTTTTACAGGTAACAACTTAACTTTTTTACTTTAGTCTGATGCAATAGTTGTATGTTCCTAATATGAACAAAAATTCAGGGGCAACGAATCTTAATCACCCCAAACACGAAGCCTGGTAAGGAGATGTTAGCAAGCTTGGTCAAGGCTGTTAATGGTTTGGTATGTGAATTCCCGGCACTTCTCACTTTACTGCATTGAGATGTATGCGAAAATTTGAATTGCCATTTTCTGTTATATGTATTAGATTATTTGTATTTTTTCCTCTCTTTGTTGATGTGAGTTATCTAAAATTGTGGTAAAAATAATCAGGCAGTAGAGAGAATCGGAAGGTCTGCACTGAAAGATGAAAAAATTCCAGATGACCTTTTGGTTATTTCTTGTGAAGAGGACTACGAGACCTGTGTGCCCTTCCTTGAGAAAGGTAGAATTGAATTTTTTTTTCCGGGTTCATGAAGAATAAAAAACTAAACTGTGAAACTGTATTTTGATTCTATGACATTGTTTGCATTTTTTTCCAGGTGCTGCCATTTACAGTTCTGAGCTGCTACTGAATGGCATAGTTACTCAGAGACTTGAGTATGAAAGGTCAGTATACGTTTCCTTGGCTACATAAAATTATCTTTCGCTCTCCCATTATATAAAATCTACCTTTCGTTCTTTGCTTCTCTTGACATGTTTTTTCGAACTCATTTGCAGGCATCAGCTCTTCACGGATAATGTCAAGAGAACCCGCTCGACAATATGGTTGAAAAAAAGTAGTAATGTGTATACTCCAGTTTGTAGGAGCAAATAAGGTGTTTTAGTTCTTTTTCTTGTTTTTCTACATGTAAAGAAATCCTTGTAAAGATGAATTTCTGGGTTTTCCCCTTTCAAATTAGTAAAACCCCAAGACATCTGAATCCTGTGAAGTATGATCAGATGTGATTTATTTCGAATTAACAAGTTTTATATTCCAAACCTTAATTTTTCTTTTCCATAAAGAACTAAAAGAAGTTAATGTGTTCAAATTCATATGGTTGATAATGTAGGTTATCTTTTATGGTTGGAGCAATTGATGGGGGCCAAGAGGAATATTTTTTTCATTTATTAGTTTGATTTTACGAGGATATACAAGTATCGAACTGCAACATACGAAAGTGTTGGTACTCCTTGATCAAGATGATAGAAAGTGTTGCAACAATTGCACTAGTCTTCTTGACTGGCTGATAGGATTTTATAGTTCATCGATTATGTAATGCACTGTTTTACAATCTTTCTACTATTTGAATGAATATGTACATTCTGCTACTATTGTACTAGATAAACAACAAAAAGAAATGACAGAATTTTATGCATCTCCAAAGTTTGATCAGGCTAGATTAGAGCTCCTGTTAACTTGTACTCTCCACATAAAGTATCGAATATAAAGAATGTTGAGAGCCATAGCCAATCCAAAACCTAAAACAGATGCTGCCAAGATTGCAAAAACTGCCTGCAATTGAAACTGCCAAAGGACAAAAATTGTGTGTTAAGACATAATAAGATGAGCGAATTTCACAGATGATAAAGCTCAATCTCCAAGTAATAAGCCATCCGGGTCCAAGTGCCCTCCAGATCCCGACCTAGGTAATATAGTAAACAGAATTTCTAACACGCAGCTGGACAACTTATTAATGTTCAAATCTCACCCAGTCAATTCTATAAAATAAAATAAAAAACTGAATCAAACTCACCATTGAATAGAAAACATGGACAATGATAGCAACGAGGGCAAATTCAAGAGCAGCGTATGTCCATATGTATTCTTTAATTGCTGCACACCAAGCAGTGAGGTGATTTCAGGAAAATACCTACTAACTCAAGCAGAAGTTAAGGTTAAACAAGATTTAACATAGTCCTTACCTAGGATGATTGCAAACATAGATCCCAGAAGACCCAACGTGAAAGCAAATGGTGCAGCAATAACAAGTGCCTGTCTCTTCATGTCATGTATCTGCATGAATGGAAAAGCATAGATGAAAATTGTATGCGGTTAACGTAGCATGCACTAAGCATTTCTCCACTTCACGGTTGAAAGCAGGGAAAATAATATGCATCTGGTGTATAACGTAAACATCTTAGGGTGCATTGGCACTGCAGTAGTTAAAACTCGGTTTGCAAGTTCTCTCGCTCTCTCTCATGACATTCATAAAACCAAAACGGCTCCAATGCTAGCACGAAAAGAATATTATTTTCAGACTAAATACGTGGTTTTAAAACTCGGTTTGCAAGTTCTCTCGCTCTCTCTCATGACATTCATAAAACCAAAACGGCTCCAATGCTAGCACGAAAAGAATATTATTTTCAGACTAAATACGTGGTTTTGACCGCTAAAACATTATGGTTTTACTTTAAAAGGATCTCTAATGAGTTTCCTTTCTCCTTCAGTTCGGATGCAAATATCTGTTTAAGTTTGGACATTGTCACCCAAAATCAAGAAATTGGTTTAGAAACCAATACACAAAAAGATATCTTATCCTGATGGATTATTTCAAATTTATGGCACGAAAAATAACAAATGGAGAGGGAAAAACAAAATTATGAAGAGGAGAAAAATGTAAAGTTCAAGATTATGTTCGGCGCCTTCTTTCGTTTACCTTGTGTTACAAACAGGTATTCTACTTACCATCTCCTTGAACTGCTTACTCATTTTGGAACCAATTTTTCTCAATTCAAGTATGAAAGCATCAGCTCTTGTGGAAGTACGGGAGGATATGTATACCAGAACTGATCAATTTACGATATCTTTATCATAAAACTAATGTTATTCTTCCTACTTCTGACATTAAAATACGAGAAAATGAAAATGGAAAATATGTCATGCTTCTCAAATCAAGTTATGTTCCATACTTTCATGTCATATTTTAGAGCCAGATTACTCACCAGCAGCTGCTCAAGAAAGAAGAAATAGCATATCGTGCTAATCAAGACGAGCACCACAAAATCCTGCCAAGCACTGCACGGGGTAAACATGAATCAAATAAGTTCTTGATGGAGAAGTTAGCTCAGTTGATGGATAGAACCAGTATATCATTTTAAGAAAGTTCTGAACCTTGACTTACTTAATTCTCTCTGAATTCAAACTATGTGGTCCATGGGAACTAGCTTCGCTATGATTTGTTGGCACACGGAGCAAAGTTACCGGTAAATTGCGAACTTCTTGTCCACAAACGTCACAGTTTCTATTCCCTTTCAAGGTAAACCATTTAACAGCACAATGTTCATGTACAAGTCTTAGATCACCCTTGCAGCTGCACTCGAGCTTGAGCGTATTTCCTTCTTCCAATACATCGAAGCAGATCCTACAGACTGCTTCCTCTTCAGGAATCTCTTGATCATCAGTCACGGGAGCAGGAGTTATTTGGTCTAACTTGCACATACAAAAGTATGAGGAACAATAATAAAACATCAATACCGAAGTATTCCCAAAAATTTAGTAAACAAGTAAAACAGTAGACTGCACACTGACCGTCACAAAAACATAGATTATTTCTTAATTTACGTTGTACTTTCATCTTATTAAAGATAAAATCTTTCTTCTACCCTAAAGAAAAAATGTACCTTGAAAACTCAGGGCAGTTTCTGTTAAATAGAAAATGACGGTGTGATTTAAAGATATAGGTTATAGTACGGGAAGAATTTCTAACACTGAGACTTTTAAGTTCAAGGATATAAATTCATTAAAGAACTACAAAAAAGATACATAGTTCTATATGAATACTAGACGCCTTAGTATCAATAAGCAAAAGGAAGCATGGATGTGGCTATCCAATTCCATGCGCATAATTCACAATAATAATTGTACTACTGGTACCAACAATTAGATGGAAAAGCTAAAGCAACTCCTTAAAGGATATGCCCTAAAGCAAACAGATTGTAATTTCACCATAGGTCATCAATGCAACCAAAAATGGAATTTAGTAGCATAGACCATATCGACGTAGCATACCACCACCAGCTGCTGAATGATCTTCCTCGCGGTGAGCAAAAGACACTGATCTTACAATGACCAAATTTCTCCCAGGTGTGGAGAGGGGTCTAGAACCTTCAGGTTTTGGTGTACCTACCTGCAGTGTAAATGAAAAAGTAAGAATTATTTATGCTTCTCCAATAACAAGGACCCTTCCCTCTGTCTAAAGTCAGAAGTTCAGGCAGTGAAAAGACTGATGTATCAAAATTACATTTGAAATGGCTCACTCAATGGTTAAGCTCATAATCTAGAATTTCACTTCTTCAAACCAACAAAAGAATTTAGAGTCTCATTTCTAAATAAACCTATTTTACGTCCCTGGTCAGCCAAAATGAGAAAAAGCAGCAGTTAATAATCCACCATAACAACTTACATGTGATTTTTTCCTTTCACTAAATGTCCTTGTGGAAGTAGGTGTGGACACCGTAGGAGCCAAGTTATATGCATGTGAAGAAGGAAGAGACGTACATCTTTTCCAAGAAAAGCCAGACACTAAATTGGTCAAAACAGGGGTTTCAGCTGCTTTGGGGTCTGAATTTAATAAGAGAGAGCTTCTTTCACCCTCAATTGCAGTTGGCTTCTTGTTGAAGCTTAAAGCTCGAAGAAAGCCACCGGTTGATGAAGTCCCACTAAAGACACCAGGAGACGGCATTAAAGCCTTCCCACTTCTGCTATTTCCAAAAGCAGGTCTAGGAGGTATGCTAAGAGATAGATCTGTACGCCGTGTATTTGCAGCTGGCTCCTGAGCTGCTCCTGGACGCTTGTTATCAGCATCATCCTGCATGTAGTGACCAACTAGAGCTCATCATAAAGAAGTAAACATGTCATATTTCTATGTAAAGGAACAAATGTGGCTAATCTAAAGTCTTAAGAAAAATGTGGAAAGACTATACCGGTAAGGGAAGTTACTTGTCACTCCAGAACCGTTATGAACATAACAACAAATAAGTAAAAACAGATAACTTCCCATAATTCAATCTGTATATAGAAGACCTGAGTTTAGCAAGAATAGTGAATGACGAAACGAGCAACAAGAAGAGGAAAAGGCTGACATATACACAACCTTAAAAGACGAGAAATAATTCTGGATTTTCTATTTAAAAGTTGATGTCATTACACAGCTTTTGGTGTTGTCCATCAAGCATAGTTTGGAGAACCAGATAAATTTGACGGGAGGGGGATAGGGGGGTTTCCCTCTTGATAAACACAAAAATCCATACTAGTAAAGTAGCGACTAAGGAGTTTATATACCTCATATTACACTGTTATTTCAATATCTAATGAAGTTGAAGAAGCAACGTTAAAAATATTCAGCAATCTTATCTTATAGTGCGCCCCAAGAAAAAAGCTGCTGGACAAACAGTAAAAGGCGCATTCTATATCTTCTAAATATTATTATCTCTTGCTTTCTTCCCTGAATAAAGCCTTCTCTCAAATGCAATATTGCAGAAAGTGCTTAAATTATGAACGGTGTCAAATCTTTTGAAAAATTATTTATATCCCTTGAGCCTGAAGCCCGAGGCGCAAAGGCGCGCCTGAGGCGTGAGCCTTAACAACACTGGATCTGACATATCTTGTTAGAAGTGTTCTCTCTCAGAATGGAACACAAGATTTCAAGTTCGGAACCCACATCTCTCCTCTAACAAACAATTCGACTTCTACAAAATCTAAGAAGTATGGTTTCAAAATCAAATACTATCCAACTAGACCGGAAGTTAGCATAATGAATTATATCAACCACTAAAAGAAATAAAGAAAAACACCCTTGACAGCAATATTACATGGGAATCATAAAGTTCCTAGATTATGTTCAAGAAAATAAAAATCCCATAAACCAAAAACTCACAATTTATTCAATCCCAAAAAGAAAAAGAAAAAGAAAAAAACCCACTATTTGATAAACTGACCTGTGAAGGAGAAGAAGGAATATTACACTCTGAAACATCATTTGGGACATCCTCTGATGTTTTAGGTGTCTCCATTTTCTTGTTCTTCTTGGAAGAAAAAGTTTATCTTTGATGAACAAAAGGTAAAACAAAAGATTATAGTCCCATGTAACACAATATATATTATAATCTAGAAAAAAGATCAAAGAAATTATGTTTCTATTAAAGAACAAATATTTATCAGCAGCTGAAAAAACATTAAAAATAGATAAAGGGAGTATCTTTCTTATACCCTTTTCTTTAATTTATTACACTTTGAAGTATGTTTTATTTTACGCTAAATATTGAGGAAAAAAGGGTAAAATGATAAAAATCAGTGATTAGAAAAAGGGAATCAGGATGATATTAGATGAGGCAGAGAGAGGGAATCCATTCCTCTTCTTGGGTCGGGCGGTCGGATCTTGGGAGGGAAGAAGATAAGGAGCTTTCGGTTGTCAGAAATAGGCCCCACCCTTTGGAATTATAGAATTGAGGTTTCTGTCTTATTGCAATTGCTGCATTCATTCATGTGTTTGATGCCGCTGTCATCATTTGTCTATGTCTCACTCATATTTGGATTCACTTTTATGCCAATTTGGCGCAGCGGTTGTTAAATGTTATTTTACCAGTCGTGTTTTTATTAATTGTGATTTATATAAAAAAAATAGTATTAGTTTTGCGTTTAGAAATTAATTATAAAAGTCAGTTTTCAAATTAAGCGTGAAGATTTATGTGTTTGGAAAACATTATGCATATGTGATTTTGACTAACAAAATGTTCAATATATCTATAGAATAACATTTGAATAAATTAAAATTTTAAAGCAGACTAATAAGTAATTAGATAATAAAATTAAATAAATATTGTAAAAATAAACTAACTTTGTGTTTTCTTACAAAAGTAAATGTTTAGAACAACGAAATGAGAAAATAAAATATTGTAGTTTGGTCAATTTATTCAATAAGTCATATAATAAATTATCTTTTATTATAGGTGTTCGAGAAAATCTATGGTAAAGTTAATGATATTCAAGCGAGTTTAAGAAAATATATGATAAATCATATGTAAGTTTCATTGACAGTGACAGTGTAAGAGTTCGAATCCCACTATAAAGGTTTTTTTTTTTGGGTGAATCACACTAAAAAAGTTGAGATAACCATTTTTGTGCACTAATATACAAATACATTTTAAAACCTATAACCTATAGACTTCAGTATTTACATTCCTCCACAAAAACTAAATTAACAGGGTGGTGGAGTAGTACTTTTCTTTATTTTGATCACTATTTCTTTTCTCTTTTCAAGTTTCTTCCAAGATGCAATAATGTAACAATATTTCAAATTATTATTTCACCAACACAAGTTTTCTCAATTGGTAAATATTTAACAGATTTTTACAAAAGTCAAGTATTCAAATCCCTATGTTTGACGTAAAGACAGCATTGATGAGCGAACGATAAGAACACTTTGTAAACGACTTATGATCCCCAAAAGTATGCCCTGATCCATAATGGTGATCGAAACCAAACACACCCAAATTTTGTATGACAAAAAAATTGAATTTATAAGCATTTCATTAGAAACAAGAAAAGACTTATCAAATTGAGTAAATAATATATGTTACTTAAATATGACACAAAGTCAGGATGGCCGAGTGGTCTAAGGCGCCAGACTCAAGTTCTGGTCCTCTAACGAGGGCGTGGGTTCAAATCCCACTTCTGACAAATGATATTTTTTGCTATTTTTTGTCTGACTTTTTGTCTTTTAACTTCTTTTGCAATTTTTTTGTCTAACTTTTTTTTCTTTAACTTTTAACTCATTATATTATTACCTTTGAGGAATTGATCAAGTTTACAATATACTCTTATTATGAAAATTACACATACTATTTATGTTTAATTCATAACATTTATGATTTATTTGGAAAGTTTATGCAACACAATTCTCAGACTAATTATTATGATGTGAGCTTAGGTTTTTTTTTTTTTTTTTTTTTTGATATTTAGAGAATATTATTGTGTAATAAATTAGTTTTTTTTTCCCAAATAAAATGTAACTATGTAAGTATGCAAATTTACTTCTAATTTCTCTTGCATGTCCAGGAGTCGAGTTAAATGAGCGATACACGAGTCAAAGTTTTTGACTCATCTAAAATATGAACTGAGCTTGAGTTAAATACAATTAAGTTCATTTACCTCGTGAGCTGGCTCAGTGTATGTATTATTTTGGATCAATGGGATATTAAATTTGTATTATATGTCACTGCAATTATTTTGTTTAAAACTTGTATATAAATGAGCTGAACTGAACTGTCCATGAGCTAATAATGAATTGTACTTGAGCTGAGAAAATTAGCTCACATCAAATATGAACTTTAACTATAAGATGATAAAAAATAATGTGAACTAACCTTACCTCAGCTCATTTAACCCTTAATCGTCTAATCTTCTACTTACCATCATCAAGAGGTGGCTTAAGCAAATTTCGGCAAAAAAACCCATTTCGTCCTAAATGTATTTTCATCTTGAGATTTGTGTCTTGTATGTTTTATTTCCCTTTTAAGATCCTATTAGTATTTACGACCTGCCATTATTATCTTCCGTCCAATTTTCTGTGATGTACTTTTGAAGGGTATTTCAGACAATTCAACCAATTTTCCATAAGAAAAAACTTGTATACTCAATTGTTAAATATTTTAAAAACCATCTAGAATAATTATTTTTAAAATTGGTTGGAGTTATGGATATGATAATTTGGAGTTAGTAATTAATTGTGGGTAGTAAAGTAATAAATTATTTTTATGTGTTTTCCTTTTCTGTTGTTCACATGCTGAGCATGTTATGGCTTCTTGATGGGAACTCAAAATTCTCTTTGTAAATTTACACATAGAAACTGATATGTTTGATCCAGATCTGCACTGTTTTGTTTTTTTTTCTACATTGCTTATTCAAAAAAAAAGTTCTAGAAGAGTTTAAATTTTATTCCATATGTGAATCTGATTTTATTTTTGGAGATGAATCTTTTGTTAGATTTGAATATTGTGATGGGTTGGTTTAATTAGGAGAGATGCTTTTGAGGTAGTGTTTTTGGGGTGGTTATAAAAGTTTCAATTGGTGGTTGTTGCAGGTGGTGGTGGAGGGAGATTGAGGGGCAGATGAAGATGGAGGGAGGAAGAGATAGATTTAGGAATTTTTTGTTAATTTAAATTGAGTATTCATATTTATTTTATTTATTATTTGAGTACCCAAAATTTTATTGTAGACACTTTTTAACTGAGAGAGTGAAGAGATTTCCTAATATGCCCTTGAGTAAAAAGGCACGCTTTGACCAGACTACCATTTTGACGGATTTTCACAGAAAATTAGATAGAAGGATAATAATAGCAGGTCGTAAATATTAATAGGATCTTAAAAGGAAAATAAAAACATACATGACACAAACCTTAAAGTGAAAATACATTTAGTACGAAATATGCGTTTTTGCCGCAAATTTCTCTAACTTTTGGGGTAGTAAAATGCAATAGTAGAAAACATAAAAAGAAAAAGAAAAAAAAGGCCCAATAGTCTTGCATCCACATGGCCCGACCCAACCAAAGAACTGGCTACTGAAATAGAAGTCCGTTTTCCCCCACCCCCTCACTTTATTGCAGTCAGATTCAGCTTCTCTTTGAAGTTCTCTTTAATTATATATATTCAACTGATTTCTGTAATTTTGAATTCTTGAAAAAAAATCTGGTTTGATTTGCTAGAGAAATCAAGATAGTTACAGAAGGACTATACAAAAAAAGAAGAATGAAATTTGTGGGGTGGTACTTGAAGATTGCACTTGGTTCCGCTATGATTGGAGGTTCAATGGAATTATTCATGATCAAAACTGGTTTCTGTGTGAGAACCCTCCTTCTCATCCCCCCCCCCCGCGTCTTTTTCCTTTAGTTTTTTATTTAATCTTTTTTGGGGTAATCTTTACAAGGTTTATATCTGTTTATAATAATCTTGGTCTTTGATTTGTGGGTTTTGTTTGAGCTCACCTGAATTCAATTTTGGGAGGGCGAACCTATGCCCTATAAGGACATTAACAAAAATGCTGACAAAATCCACTTGGGCATTTTTCAAAAATTTGAGCTTTTTTGCCTTGGTTAGAGTATCATGGAAATTATGGATAATATGACAACCTTATAATGCTAGAGAATCATGGAAATCATGGATACGTTGTTGTGATTGTTGAAAGTTTGAACCTTGGCTTTCATGCCTAGTTCTTGTTGGGGTTTTGCTCTGGTTTCAAGCCATTTTCAATTCTTTTTTGGGCTAATCTTTTCAATGTTAACATGTCTTTGATTAATGGTTTTTACTTTCGTCTACTTTTTTCTTCGGCTTTGTTTGAGCTGAATCGAGTTTTGTCTTATGGGTTCTTAATCCACTTGGTTTGCCTAAAAAATTGAGTTTTTGCTGCTTCTTAATCAGAGTATCAAAGAATTATGGATATATGACAACTTTATAATGCTAAAGGATCGTGGAAATTGTGGATATCATATGATAATTATATAATGATTTGTTCATAATGTTGAAAGTCTGAAACTGAACTTTACTTTCATGCTTAGTTCTTGTTTGATTTTTGCTCTGGTGTCAAGCCATTGGTTCATGCTTAGATTGTGCTTCTAAGTTCTACCTTGTTCGTTTTCCATGCATTCTTAAAGTATAAAAACTGTGACTATTGTCATATTGGTTTTGGATCTGCATGCACTTGTCTATTAGTTAGTGTTTAAGGAATACTTCAAACCGATACTTGCATATTCATAATTTTTGGGACTGCTATTGTCTTGATGAAAATGCTTGGAACCAATGAACTTGAATGTGATAGATCAGTGTCCAGTTATATATCAAAAGCATCGTGAAACGGATTAGAATGAGCTATGAGCTAGCATTTCATGCGTTTTTTGTAGCTCCACTATAGTTGCTCCATATAGAATTCTGCTGTTTTCTAGGTCCTGATTATGTTTGTAACCTTCTTTTTTAGTGTCCTTATCCTACTTTATGAGCTACTACTGCCTTCGTCCCAAATCAGTTGTCACTTTTGAACCTTTTCTTTGTCCCAAAATACTTGTCAATTTGTTAAATCAAGAAAGCACTTATTGATTTTTTTTCTAACCTTGACCTTTATTAATCCACCAAAACTAACATTAACTGTGTTTTAAAGTTTCGAGATAGTTTTTTAGTCCTTTAACCTAAAAAGTCAAGTAAGACCGATTTAATGACTTTCTTAATCACCGTGAAACCCCCCCAAGAGTGAAGTAATTTGGGACGGAGGGAGTAATTTTGTTTCCCGATACTTGGGCAGTTAAGGTATTACGTTTATGGAACCTGAATGCCATGTTTGCCGAGTTCATGAGTTAACAAGTTGTTTTTCTATTAATGTGTGTTGAGCAGATGATAAAGTAACTGTCTTGGAATCAGAGAAAAGGGCTTTTGAGAACTCTGCTGAAGCTCAGGCTGTAAGAGAAGCTCTGAATCCTTGGAGGCAACAGGACTCGGAAACGAGAAAAAGTTCCTAGGCCTCACCCCACAACTTTAATTGCAGTATCCAAATATGCAATTCCCGTCTTTGAAGTTTGCTTTGCATCAATCTATTTCCAGGCAATCAACATTTATCTTTGAAGAATCATCAATCGATTAGTAGAGTCGTTAATTCTGCATGGGCTGCAAGTCGGTGTAGATTAGATTCTCAATATTCAGATTTCAGATTACAAGAACATCATCCCAGACGATAACTCAGATCTCAGTATTAAATCCATACTTCACTTGTAAGACCATATTGATTTAGTCCTTTTCTTTTTGTTCCTCATATTTTAATTTGTCTCAGAATTTCAGATAATTAGTATAATAGATGTCTCTTCAAATTTTAAATTGCACGGAAAGGTGTATCACATTGGAGAGGAACTAAATATTATATCCGTATCAAATTGTTTGTAACGTTTTAGTTTTTTTTTTGACATATCTAGTTGATAAACTCATATTTTCTATATAAATTATACTACTTTTCACTTAGTTTTTACCTAAAGAATATTATATTTCCATATTTTAGAGTCAATTTAATGTCAACTTCTTAATATATTTATTTTGATTTGATTGATATATTTTAGGTATTTTCATATGCTAAATAGAAGTATATTATTAAGAATCTTTATTTTAGGATTATATTATATTTTCTTAAATTTATTTGGCAGGAAATCATATTAATTAAATACTAGTTGATATAGAAAAGGAAACAAAGACTCACATCTCTATCTACTATAAAAGAAGGCGTAGGCCCTCAAGAGAGACACACCCGAATCAGACCCGATCAGCAATAAAACAAAGCAGCCGCAAAAGAAAATAAAGAAAGAGAAGCCGCAAAAGACTCCAATCAGCAGGAGCCGCAAGACAGAGCCTAAAATCATCATCCTGCTTCTTGCGAGAAATCATCATCACACCAATCAACACATCATCATCTTATTCCAATTGAAACTGTGGAGATAAATTTCGACATCAAGTTGTAATCTAAACTCTTTCCTATTTATTATTTTCTTGATTCGTAATTTTTCTTATGTCTAAAGTAATTGTCATGGTTAATTTATATATGATGATTGGCTAAATTTTCTAGTGGATTAGGCTTGTGAAAACTCTGTTCGAACAATGATTTAGTTTATTATTTTTCCCTTAATATTGTGTTCAATATTCCCTTAATCCCTATTTTATTAATTATTATTATGGTGTGTTTAATGCTTGTATGGATTTGATCACTCTATATATGATCTCATAATTTAATTGCGAAGGACCGGGAGGTGAAGTAATTAATTAGGAACTAAGTAATAATAACTCGTAGTAAAACTGACTAGGAATAGATTCGGTTTCTATTGAGCGGTTTCCAAAAGTAGATAACTACGGGGATTGAAATTGGGGAATTCCATAAATCGTTAATGCTGTCTCATTAATCAATTTCACATAGACATATGGTTTTTGTTAATTGAAATTAGGGGGTTTATTGCAAGGAATTGAATAAAACCTAGATTAGGGAATTTTACCGTTAATGAATTAGGATAAATTTAAGGGAATTTGACACATTAAAAAGGGAATCTTTTAAACTAATCATTGGGAAAACAAGTTGGATCAATGTCCTAATCAACCTTTCTCTTATTATTCGATATCTTCTTTCTTATTTGTTTCATTTAGTTGTTATTTAATTTTAAGCATTAGTTAGTAAACTCTCAAAAATATTTGTAGGTCTAAATTAGGATAATAAACAATTTTGGTACTTAATTATAATCTCTGTGGGATCGACACTTGTCTTACTTATATACTCAACTGGACACTAGTTCACTTGCTAGGATTTTGTGCATCAAGTTTTTGGCGCCGTTGCCGGGGATTATTTAATTAATATCATATAGTTGTTAAAAATTCTGAGATTAGACCATTCTTTGCTTATTAATTTGTTTATTGTCTTACTAATATTTTCTATTTTTATTTTTCAGAAAATTAAAAAAAAAAATTATATTCTTTAACAGGAGAAAAAATCTTCTTAAGCATAGACGAGGTAAGAAGAAGAATTCGTGTCTTCTTACAACAAAGGAGGGGTAAGAAGAATTTTTGTACTCTTTGTTTTATTTAATATTATTCTTTTTCAATTTCTTGTTGTTTTTTATTTATTTATTTTTATTTTATTTCTTTGATTGAACTTATTTTTGCATGCAAACTAGCATTAAAATGGCAAATGATGGTATTAATGATATTGCTCTTAATAATCAAGAACCACCTAAAACTCTTAGAGATTATGCTACTATTAAGGTAGATGACTTTCATCATGCTATTTTAAGACCTGCCATATCTGCTAATAATTTTGAAATTAAGCCTGCTGTAATTCAAATGGTGCAACAAAGTGTCCAATTTTATGGTTTGCCTAATGAAGATCCTAATGTTCATATATCTAATTTCTTAGAAATTTGCGACACTTTTAAGCAAAATGGGGTAAGTGATGATGCTATAAGATTAAGACTTTTTCCCTTTTCCCTAAAAGATAAGTCTAAGGCTTGGTTAAATTCTCTTCCCTCTGGCTCAATAACTACTTGGAATCAATTAGCCTCTAAATTTCTTAATAAGAATTTTCCACCAGCTAAAACCATGAAGTTAAGGAATAAGATAACTAATTTTAGTCAAGAAGTTGGGGAAACTTTATATGAGGCTTGGGAAAGATATAAGGAAAATTTAAGAAAGTGTCCACATCATGAAGTCCCATTCTGGATGCAAATCCAAATATTTTATAATGGCATGAATGAACCCACTAAAAATATGATTGATGCAGCATGTGGGGGTAGTATAATGGGTAAACCACCAGATGAAGCGTGGGAATTATTAGAGGATATGACATCTAGTGGAAACGAAAGTAATAATGAACGTAATAATCCTCTAATAAAGGGAAGTGCTAATGGAATTGATGTTACTCAAACTATTTTGGCCCAATTAGCATTAATCTCTAATAATTTAGGAATTGGAAATCAAGTAGATTGTGGAACTTGTGGTGGTAATCATTATAACGTGAATTGTCCGCATAATAATTCTTCCAACCTTATTTTTCATGAAGGGGTTAATTATGTAGGTCCTAACCCTAGGATAAACAATCCTTATTCTAATACCTATAATCCTGGGTGGAGGAATCATCCTAATTTTTCTTGGAGTCAAAATTCGAATCCTAATTTGAATCAAAATGTGAGACCTTCAACACCCCCTGGTTTTTCCCCCACACCCGAGAGAAAACCTGATTTAGAAGACTTGGTTTCAAAGTTCATAACTAGTGCTGAAACGAGATTTCAAAACCAAGAAGCTTCTATTAAAAACTTAGAAACTCAATTAGGACAAATGGCTAATTTGTTAAGTAATAGGGTTCAAGGATCATTGCCTAGTAATACGGAAGTCAACCCTCAAGATTGCAAAGCCATAACTATAATAAGTCGGGAGGAAATAAAAGAAACAAAAGAAATTGAAGAAGTTGAGGATAAAAAAGATTTAAATATTAATGCTTCTATAGAGTCTAAGCCATCAATCTCAAAGAAAAGAGAAAAGCAAGATAAATACCTTAATGTAGAAGTCGATTATAAAGCTTTACCTTTTCCTCAAGTGGTTGAACCCCCTAATCCTCAATTTAAGAAATTATTAGAAATATTTAAAAAATTGGAGATTAATATTCCTTTTGTTGAAGCAATTTCTCAAATGCCTAAATATGCTAAATTTTTAAAAGACATTTTATCTAGTAAAAAGAGGCTGCAAGATTGTGAGAAAATTTGCTTAAATGAAGAATGTTCAGTTGTGCTTCAAAATAAATTACCACAAAAACTCAAAGATCCTGGTAGTTTTATAATTCCTTGTAATATTGGTGATTTATTTTTTAAAGATGTTTTATGTGATTTAGGAGCAAGTATTAATTTAATGCCATATTCTATTTTTTAAGCGTTTAGGGATAGGAGAATTAAAACATACCATGATTACCCTTCAATTGCGAGATAGGTCTATTAAATATCCTAGAGGGGTAGTGGAGGATGTTTTAGTCAAAGTTGATAAATTTATTTTTCCCGTAGACTTCGTGGTTTTAGATATGGAGGAAGATGTTAATATGCCCTTGATATTAGGAAGACCTTTCTTAGCAACTGGGAGAACTCTAATTGATGTATATAAGGGCGAGCTAATATTAAGGGTCGGAGATGAAAGTGTTACGTTTAATATAAATCAATCAATTAAACATCTCCAAGAAAATAAATCTTGTTTTTCTGTAAGCACCAAAGATGTAATAGTGGCTAATTGTGTTCCGAATAAAAATACTAGTGAAGCAATAGAACACAATATAATTAATCATATTGCAGTAGACAATGAAAAACAAGAATTAAATGAGGATGATAAACTTTTGGAAGCTAAACAAGAACCTAGGAATGAGAATAAAATTGATGAGCCTCCTTGGAAATTAGAATTTAAAGCTCTATCTTCTAATCTTAAGTCTATACTCTCAGGTGCCGATAAAATTTTATCTCCAATAATATCATACTTGTTAGATGAATTAGGGGAAGATGAATTGGTGAGAATACTTAGAGAAAAGAAAGAGAAGACTAAGTTACTATCTAACAAGGATAAGGAGCCTAATAAATTTCATATGGGTCAAAATGTATTGCTATTTAATTCTCGTTTAAGATTATTTTCAGGAAAGAAAAAATCAAAGTGGTCAGGCCCTTTCGAAGTCACACATGTCTATCCCTCCGGAGCCATTGAGATTCAAGACAACAATAAGAGGAGGTTTACTGTCAATGGACAACGCCTTAAGGAATATTTGGAGAGCACTCTATCCAACAATTTGAAGGATGAGGAATGGGTTCTCGACCCCTCTCCAAAAGAATAACCATTAAAGGAAGTCAAGCTTGAGACTATAAACGAGAACTACATTTTTTTAAAATTATTTTTCTTTATTTCGTTTTTCCATTTAAAAAAAAAAAAGATTTTTTATTTTTTTATTATTTCGTTTTTCCCTTAAAAAAAAAAAAGAAAAAAAAATTATGAAAAAAAAATTCTGTTTTATTTATTTATTTTTTTCGTCATATTTTCTTTTTTTTTATTTATTATTATTATTTCGTTTTGAATTTGTAGGAAGATTTCGCCCTACATTCGTTTTTCTGTCCAAGAGAGCTTTCTTCCTTGGGATTCATCTTCAATTGACTTCTTGGCACACTTCCAGCTAAGTATCTTTATTCCCTTTTGTTTTTCTTTTATCACATTGAGGACAATGTTTATGTTAAAGTTGGGGGTAGAGATTACTTTTATGTTTATCTCAGAGCATGATTTATTTTTTTTCAAAATTTCAAAAAAAAATTAAAAAAAAATATATATATATAAAAAATAAAATAAAATACAAGATTGCGACCTCTCTTCATATTATGTGAGCTATGTTAAGATGATGAATTTCATATGGATTAGATTGTGATTGACAAATTTGACACTTTGGGATTCCTTTGCTAATGATATCTTAGAAATAAAACAATATTTTCTTCAAAATATTTATGACCTATACATTATAGAATCTTGTATTTTGAATTAGATTTTTAGACTTTCTAAGATAACCTTTATCTAATTGCGATTTAATCTTTAGGTACCCTAATTTAATGTGCATTTAGTCTGACTTTTGAATATATATTCCTAACGAAAAATAAAGACCTCTTCGATATATTAAAAAAAAAAAAAAAAAAAACATATATATATATATATATATATATATATATATATATATATATATATATATATATATATATATATATATTCCATATATGATGAATGGTATTTATGTCAAGTGATCAAAGCAAAGCTTGTCACACCTGCGATCCCCCATGGTCACCCTAGGGCAAGGTCGTGGGTTTGAGACATTTTGGATATTTGTTGGGCAATGCTTCGCTGCTCTTGGGTTTTATAAGTTGGCAAATGAAAACCAGCAAAATCAACGGATTTTACCAAGAGTATGAGCATGCGTAAGTAAGCACACCAATAAGCGTTAAGTAAAAATGTTCACATTCACTGGTGCCCCAAATATCATATGTAAATTAGAAGGAAAAAATATATTGAATGATGTCACATATTCTTTCTTTAGTTTTATATATCTAAGAGCCGAACCGAATGCACATTGAAAAAGGGTACCCATAGATTAAAAATACAAGAAGAGGAGGTGTGAAGAATGAATGTCTATTTGTTTAATTCTAAGTACAAAATTCTCAAATGTATAGTTGTCATGGTAAATCAAAGATTCACTTTTCAAAAAGTTATTCTTGTCTAGATTTTATTAGCCTTGGAATCCTATTTGTCATACATTGATTGAACTTTCCTAAGTCCATAACTGATGATACTTGCTTACAGAATCGCAAAATTGGTAGTAATATTAATAAAAAATTTTGTTTGAGATCTTCATGAATTGTTTTCTTTGATCGAGGACGATCAAAATGCTAAGTTGGGGGTAGTTGATAAACTCATATTTTCTATATAAATTATACTACTTTTCATTTAGTTTTTACCTAAAGAATATTATATTTCCATATTTTAGAGTCAATTTAATGTCAACTTCTTAATATATTTATTTTGATTTGATTGATATATTTTAGGTATTTTCATATGCTAAATAGAAGTATATTATTAAGAATCTTTATTTTAGGATTATATTATATTTTCTTAAATTTATTTGGCAGGAAATCATATTAATTAAATACTAGTTGATATAGAAAAGGAAACAAAGACTCACATCTCTATCTCTATAAAAAGAAGGCATGAAGCCCTAAGAGAGACACACCCGAATCAGACCCGATCAGCAATAAAACAAAGCAGCCGCAAAAGAAAATAAAGAAAGAGAAGCCGCAAAAGACTCCAATCAGCAGGAGCCGCAAGACAGAGCCTAAAATCATCATCCTGCTTCTTGCGAGAAATCATCATCACACCAATCAACACATCATCATCTTATTCCAATTGAAACTGTGGAGATAAATTTCGACATCAAGTTGTAATCTAAACTCTTTCCTATTTATTATTTTCTTGATTCGTAATTTTTCTTATGTCTAAAGTAATTGTCATGGTTAATTTATATATGATGATTGGCTAAATTTTCTAGTGGATTAGGCTTGTGAAAACTCTGTTCGAACAATGATTTAGTTTATTATTTTTCCCTTAATATTGTGTTCAATATTCCCTTAATCCCTATTTTATTAATTATTATTATGGTGTGTTTAATGCTTGTATGGATTTGATCACTCTATATATGATCTCATAATTTAATTGCGAAGGACCGGGAGGTGAAGTAATTAATTAGGAACTAAGTAATAATAACTCGTAGTAAAACTGACTAGGAATAGATTCGGTTTCTATTGAGCGGTTTCCAAAAGTAGATAACTACGGGGATTGAAATTGGGGAATTCCATAAATCGTTAATGCTGTCTCATTAATCAATTTCACATAGACATATGGTTTTTGTTAATTGAAATTAGGGGGTTTATTGCAAGGAATTGAATAAAACCTAGATTAGGGAATTTTACCGTTAATGAATTAGGATAAATTTAAGGGAATTTGACACATTAAAAAGGGAATCTTTTAAACTAATCATTGGGAAAACAAGTTGGATCAATGTCCTAATCAACCTTTCTCTTATTATTCGATATCTTCTTTCTTATTTGTTTCATTTAGTTGTTATTTAATTTTAAGCATTAGTTAGTAAACTCTCAAAAATATTTGTAGGTCTAAATTAGGATAATAAACAATTTTGGTACTTAATTATAATCTCTGTGGGATCGACACTTGTCTTACTTATATACTCAACTGGACACTAGTTCACTTGCTAGGATTTTGTGCATCACTAATTGTTTGTCACGTTTCAGAAATCAATGAATCTTTATTGTTAATTTTCAAGTCATACACATAATTTATTACTCAACTAATTACTAATAGTAACTTTTTAATCATTAATTGAGAGATATTTAAAACTTTTTTTGTCATATTAATTGTTTTCCAATCATTTTCTTAATCTTGATAAAAACTCTAAATGTAACAAACAATTTGGGACGAAGATAATAAGATCTTGTGTAACAGTGATTTGGAAATTGTTTGACATGGTGTCGGCAAAACCCATTTTTAAGTTAAAAAATGATCTTATTTTGATAGGTGAGTAACTTTAAAATTTATATCCAAACCAATGAATACAATGCACGTATGTCAAAAAGTCAATTCTCATTCCTATGAATTTGTACTTTTGGCTCATGTGTATTGTATTCATTTGCTTGAAAGTAAGTTTTTACCAAGATAAAACTTCTCATCCCAAGGGTAGCCCAAACGGTTCGGGGGTGGCAGATTGTGTAGGAGGGCGCATGTTCGAATCTTGGCAGCCGCAGTGTGGTGGAAGTTTCAACCCTCCAATGTTGGGGGTGAGCTTCTTGCAGTGGGCTAAGATAAGACCTCCCACCAATCGAGCCGCTGAGACACTTTAATTTACATCTGTAGGGGGTGGGTATCTCTTTTTTGTGTAAGAAGATAAAACTTCTCATTTTTAAGTTAAAAAATGATCTCCAATCAAATCAATTTTTGAATCGAGTTGGAATATAAGTAGAAGTGTAACTGTTTCTATTCAAAATTTAAAAAATAAAAAAAATTCACTTTGATATTCTTATCTTTTCTTTCTAAAACAATCTACCTTTACAAAATTTAAAACGGAAATCTTTGATAAAATACTATATAATTCCACCTGGTGGGATTCATGTAAAATTCTAGTTGGAAATATAATTATAGTTGGGTACGTTTAAAGACTTTTGTTTTTTTTGTTTTTTGAAGCCGGATGGGCGGTTGCCCCATAAGGAAAGAGAAAAGCGTCTCATAAGAGGAGAAGATAACCCTAGAAAGGGAGACAATTAAAGCTTGCCCATTGCATGGAGAGGGTATTGAACCCACGACCCATTGTCTCAGTGGGTTAAGGAACCTTTGATGGGTACGTTTAGACTTGAGCAAGGACAAGATTATTAATGGAGAGATTCACAAGAATCTATCTACTGAAAATTTGTAGAACATTCTAAGACTTTTCCAAAATATTTTTAATTACCTAAATAACACTGCACATCTAGTATTCAAGAGGTGAATAAAGATTAGTCATAAAAACACACTTTTTAAATTAATAAATTATTAATTTATCAATTAATTAATATCTCTAAATTTATTAATTTAGAAAGGAAATACTGTACTATTATTTTATAAAAGTATAGTTGATTTCATTAATTTATTTATCTTCTTACTCGGCCTTCCTCATTTCCCGCAAACGGCTGTAAGGTACAGCCAATTAAGCCAAGAGCCGCGGTATTACGTACTACTTATTCTTCTCAAATAATAGTATAGGTTTTGAGTTTTGACTACGAATTTTCAGAATTTCCTCTCAAACTCTATTAATTAAAATTTTTAATTGTTTACCCAAATTCTTTATATATATATATATATATACAAATTTTTATGTTACCATGTCTTTTTCATGTTAGAAAACTAGCTTTAGTGCTCAATCAGCAACGAAACCAAAAATCTTGCAAGAAATTCCATTTGCTATAAGCCTTTAAAATAAAAAACTATTAAAAAGAAGAAAAAAAAACAGAAAAATGGATTTTCTATAATCTCAATACATTGGTTGACAAGTCAAAAAAATCTAGTTATTTTAGTACTTCCAACTTGAAATAATAAGTTTCGGATTGGATACTGACAAACTGCTGTCAAGGAAGATCTAGAAGGGGCGGAAGGTAGCAGCGGCCCTCCAAAATTTTTTACAAAGCTTTTTTTATTATCAAGAAGAACATAATATTTTGGCAAATTAGTATCCAACTTGAAACAGTCTAGGAAGTATAATAGCCAGCAGCGGATTAATTAGGGGCGCTATCCTTTCAAGATTTTGAAATTTGAAAACAAACTTTTTTCAAAAAGAAAAAATTAAATTATTACCAAAATAATAATATTATTTTATATAAATTCTTTAATATATTTTTGTATAATTCGCTTTTTATCTGCATGCACGGAAATAACATTAGTATAAATAGAAGCTTTTTTTTTCTAGAGCACAGACGAGTTGGTTAGGTTTGAGGTGATGTGGAGAGAGATTCACCGGTAAGGTAAATTCGAATCCCATGTGAAATAGATTCTCTCTAAAATATTACGGGGGTCCGTTTTCAAGTTTGTATATTGTTGACTCTCTATCTTAGATCTCTGTCACTCTTACATATCTCTCGATTTAAAATCTGCTTGGTTAAAAAATCTCTGATACAAGTGAGGGTTCCACCTTCTGACCATTCCTGTAAGAAAATAGAAGCTTTTGGAACATAAGATGAGAATTGACTTTGTCATCATTCTTTAGAGAATATTGTAATTTTTCTTTAAGTACTAAAATAATATATCTCTAGGAAAGAATTGAACACGGTATAGTTCTTTTTTTTCTATTTAAATATGGTTTTCCAAAAATTTAATCAACTATCTATTCTATGAAATTTGCCATTAGACTTCATCAAATTATTCCAGTTTTTGGTCAAACAAATGTTTTCTGAACCATTCTGTAAATGCAAACTTTTAAAACAAGTAACATTCAACCTTTTCATGGGAGATGCCTATAAATAGTTTGTGAAGTAGCCTCAGATCTTCATCCAAATACATATCGAACATTTTCAATATCGTTTAATTTTCCTTTAGCGAGATCAATATATTTTGAGAAAAGATGAAAAAGTCGATTGCTTCTGTATCATTTCTTTTGCTTATAATCCTTGGAGTTTGTGGAATTTGCAATGCAGGACAACTCAAGAAAAACTACTATGCAAAGACCTGTCCAAATGCTGAAGCCATTGTAAAGAGAATTTCAGAAAAATTAGTAGCTCAGAATGCCAATATAGCAGCAAGGCTTCTTAGGCTTCATTTCCATGACTGCTTTGTTAGGGTAAGACATACTTCGACTTGTTTTTACGACCAAAATTTAGTGAGCACCCTATTTTAGTCATATAACTTAATCAGTCGCAAACTATATTAGCGACTGATTAGTGACCAAGCAGGTGACTGCAAAATGTTACACACTTTTTTTTTTAGTGATTTATGAGAGAAAAAACGTCGGGTCTGTCATTTCTTTTCCTTAGAGCACTCGTTATCCTCACTTTTGGTTAGAGTAATCTAAGTTTGACTGGGTTTATGCCGTTAGGATTTGACATTTGCTAGGGAGAAGACATGATCACTCACAATTTATTATATATGTCATTTACAATGTACAAATTGTTTTGATTGTAGGGTTGTGATGGATCGGTTCTTATTGACTCAACTCCAACGAATACAGCTGAGAAAGCTGCTTTGCAAAACCGATTTGTATCTGGATTCGAGTTCATAGATCAAATTAAGACAGAACTCGAAAAGATATGCCCTAGAAAGGTGTCATGTGCTGATATTGTTGCTTTGGCAGCTAGGGATACCGTTTCATACCAAGTAAGATAACTTCCATATATATTCTTGGAAAAAAAGAGGGAAATTCTAAGGCATATGGAACTAAATTAAGTTGATTATCTTGAAATGTTTTCCAGTACAGAGAGCCACTATGGGAAGTTTACACAGGTAGAAAAGATGGGAGAGTTTCACTTGTAACTGAAGCAGTTGCAAACCTACCATCCCCTTTTGTAGGCTTCTCTGACCTCGTCCAGAATTTTGCAGCTCAGGGTTTAAACTGGGAGGATATGGTCATCTTGTCAGGTAATCAAGATATAAATTCAAGTGAAAATCTTCCGGGTCATTTGTCCCGTTCTCTGTCTCATTATCATCATACTGCCACATGGACATCTCATTTTCTTAAGAAATACATAACTCTATAGGAAAAATGAGAAACTCTGAAGAGAAAACTCGTGGTAGTTTTTTTTAATTGTGAGATAGGTGATAAGACTGAACGGGACACATGATCTTACACAATTAGATACACTTCAAGGCACCATATCGTACTAATAAAGTAAATGCATATATTTTTTTCTTGAGAACAAAATTGTGGCTTTTGCATATTCTGGAATGTGACAAGTTATTTAATAAGGTCAAAATATTTCAGGGGGACATACTATTGGAATTACACATTGCACTTTGCTTCAAAATAGACTTTACAATTTCACTGGAAGAGGCGACACAGATCCCGATATCAACCCAAGTTATGCTAAAACTTTGATGAGAATCTGCCCTAATGGAGTTGATCCACTTAAGATTCTTGACATGGATCCTAGAAGCGCAACCAACTTCGATACAAACTATTTTAAAATTGTGAGTAAACATATGGGTATTTTCCAATCAGACGAAGCATTATTGAAAGATCGTAAAGCATCCAAGTTGGTAAAAGATCTCCAAAATCCTCGCATATTTTTTTCACGATTCGCTGTATCAATGAAGAAAATGGGTGAAATTATATCACTTAAAGACGGTGAGGGTGAGATTAGGAAGAACTGCCGAGTTATTAATCCTTAAAATGTTTAATATGTTCTTAAGTTTTAAGGCATTGCCTTTGCTATCATTTTATGTTATGTAATTGTAATTAGATTATATTTTGGTGAAGAGTGATTTGTAATTCTTTAGAAGTATCTGTATTGTAAAATTTATATTTAAGAAACAATTTGTATTAATTTGATTTCTTGAATGGGAGCAAAAGGCAACTTAACTCTTGAACATTTGTTAAATTAACTTAATTATATTAAATCAACTTAACTATATTTTATTGGATAGTTAGGGATTTTTGGTGGGGGTTTAGAGAAAACAGTGGTAGACATTTGTATTTAAGAGCTTGGGATGCTATTTGTGTTTCTAAATCTGCTGGGGGCTTGGGGATTAGGAAAACTATGGATATGAATAAAGCATGTTTAGCTAAGTTGGGTTGGACCCTTATGAATGACTCTAACAGGATTTGGGTTAAACTAATGAGATCTAAGTATTTGAGGGGGAGGAAGCTTTTGAATGTGAATAATTGTGTTGGTTATGCTTCATGGATTTGGTCAGGTATTGTCAAAAACATTGAAGTAGTGAAGACAGGTACTTGTATCAAAATTGGTACTGATTCTAAGGCTTTGGTGTGGGAGGATCCTTGGATCCCTAATTTGGAAGGTTTCAAAGTTTCTTTGGAACAGAGACAACCTGATTCTGTGGTGTTAGTTAAGGATTTGTTACATTCGGATCAGAGAAGTTGGAACAGGAATTTGGTTGAGGCTTCCTTTGGTCAGGTAACTGCTCTTGCTATTCTGAAAGTTATTCCCTCTAGGGAACATGATTCTTTGATTTGGTTACCCTCTTCGCCAGGGTTGTTTACAGTCAAATCAGCTTTTAAATCATTAACTCAACACAGATTGCTAGGTGTTTCTCATAATCATAGGCATAACTGGAATTCTCTTTGGAATGCTAACATTCATAATAGGCATAAAATCTTGATTTGGAAAATTTTGCATAATGCCTTACCTTCCAGGGGTAGACTTAAGTGTTGTTTCAGATTGGTTGATGACGATTGCTTACTGTGTCATACTGAGGAGGAAACTCTTGAACATATTTTCATTAGGTGTTCTTTTGCTAAGTCTATTTTGTTGGCTTCGAAATGGAATATTCATATGGATGCTGTTCAAGATTGGAGTATGACAAAGTGGTTGGGGAGGTAAGTAAGCCGTCTAATTTTCTGTCTATTCCAATTCAAAAACAAACTGAGTTTCTTAATTTTATTACAGTTTTTTTGGAGCAAGTTTGGTGCCATAGAAATGAAATTCTTCATGGGAAGCAGAGGAAGAGCTGGGAAGACATATTCTCGATCATTTAGAAGAAAAGTAAATATTATTGGGAAGCGGCAATTGCGAGGCTGATGAAGAAAGGTGTCAAATACAAATATGCTTCATGGAGGAAACCACCAAAAAATATTTTGAAAATGAATTTCGATGCAGGCTTCATTAATGAGGATAAAGCTGTTAGTTCCTGTCTTATCAGAAATGATAAATGAGAGGTTCAGGGGGTGTGGATTAATCGGTTTCAGGTGAGATCACCCTTTGAAGCGGAAGCTCAAGCGGCTATTATAGCCATGGCTCATCTCAGTCTAGGAATATCCACAAAGCTATTTTGGAAGAGGATTGCCTTAATGTCATCAAGGGACTACAAGGACACTCTCAAGATATTCACTGGACTGGTTTGGACCAGATAAATTATGGTTTAAACTATCTTGCTAGATTTAAAGATTGGAAAACTTCTTTTGTTAATAGAGAAGCAAATTCCCATGCTCATAACTTAGTTTGTTTGGGCTAAATATAATATCGTGATAGGCTTTATTGAGCTTTCTATTATCCCTCCTAATATCTTATGTGATAGGGGTGGAACTTTTTGTGACTTGGATCCTCCTGAGGAGCTTTTTAATGCTTAATCATTTACTTAGCAAAAAAAAAAAAAACTATATTTTATTAAATTTAGAAAGGTATTAATTAATAAATAAATTAATAACAATTTATTAATTTAAATAGAACTTTTTTCAAGAGTATTTTTTCCTCAAAGCAAATTGTTTCCAACATTATTAGCCTCTCTCTCTCTACACGTTTTTTTGTTGTTGCTAAATCTCTCTCTACACGTTATAAATAGATATCATCGAAAATGAGGAGGTAAGTTCAGAATTCGAAATTCATACATATATTTGACATAATCTCTTTGTTTCGATATGATTTCAGTAATTCGATAGAAAGTTTTCTAAATTTTTTTGATTTCGATCTGGGAAAATTTATTTTATTTTATTTTTTTTAAATGTGAAAATGCAGGTATGGACACCGGTTTCCTCATCAGCTGAAACAATCATCCGGTGGAATTGTTAGAGGAATGTTTGGAAGGCTTTCAATTGCTGTTATCGTACTCCTGATCTGTATGATTTCGCTTCTGACCACTCTAAAGAGTTCCAGCAGTCCTCCTAGTCTCACTCGATCCGAGGTCATTTTAATGAATTTTGATTTATTTGCATTTTCAGTTGTTTCTCAACTTGTAATTCAGTAGGAGTTAATTAAATAGTAGTAATATTTGCTTGTTGCCGAGTTTATTGCTGTGTATTAGTAGTAAGATTAGCGGTTCGGATACTCTGTCGATCCGAGGTCATTTTGTGTTTGATTTATTTGCATTTTCAGTTGTTTTTGAACTTATAATTTAGTAGGAGCTCCATTCCCGTTTAACTGTTGTTTAAGAGGTTTACAGGTATCCAAATTAATTGTCATTTAATCCTCTTTATTAGTTGTCAACAATTTATTTCAATTATATCCTCGACATTTCTTTTATTTGCTGCTCTGCCATCCCTATTTTTTCCTTTCTTTTCTTATGATGTAGAAGTGAGAGAGGGGTAATATTGGAACTTTCTGTGTAAAATGACAAGTTCCTTAATTTTCTGAAATTGTCTAAAGAGTCTTGTATTTAGGAATGGAGGGAGTAGGAGCTAATCAAATAGTAGTAGTATTTGATTGTTACTGAGTTTATTTCTTTTTTGTTAGTAGTAAGATTATGGGAAAATGACTTCAATGGTCCCCAAAGTATTTTTCAATATAAGCTAAGGTCCCCAAAGTATTTCGACTTCTCACAAAGTCCTGAAACTATTTTCGCGGCTTCTACATAGTCCTACCACCAGTTTGGACGGTGGTTTCCGGTCAAGCATCAGCATGCCCAGGGGCAAAATCGTCCCAAAAAAATTCTGCTCATCGTCCCACGCTGCAAATTCAGGGGACACCAAGAAAACTCCAAATTCAAGGGGACACCATTTATATATCTTCTTTATCTTAGAATTGGTTCATAATTCTTCTCAACAAACTCCAAAAAAACCAAACACCAAGCAATTCAATTCTTTCCATAAAATGGTCATCTAGTAAAAATCCAGTTTCCCATGGAAATTTCCCCCAATTAAACGCCCTTGAAATTCATACAAATGTAGCCATTGATGAACAAGGGTTCAATTCCAAAAGACACCAAAATGCCAAGCAACCCGTTGTCGGAGATTTCGCCGGAAATGGGTTTTTTCAAGAAAACAATTGCTTTGGCGATGTAAATGGAAATGGGTTTAGGGTTAATTTTTTTTAAAATCCCCAAATTATTGAGGATCTTTGTAATTGATTTGAAAGGTCCCATTTTTGCAGTCTATGACTTTGTTGATGGGTGGAATTGGTGGTGGAATGGTGCTGCGGGATGGAATTGGTGGTGGAAGGGTGGTGGTGAGCGGCGGCGGCGGCGGCGGGACCAAGTCCATACCAATCGAATCGGATACCCCGACCCGTTTCAAAGCTTCAACTTCAATTTGGTTTCATCCTCTCTGATTTAATTTAATTTTGCATGAATTTGATTGATAGAATGGGAAATTATAGGGGTTGAAATTGCATGGAATAAGATAAGATTATAGTATATTCTAAAATTCTTTGGATGCTTTGCTCTTGGCTATTCTTGAAGAGGGGTTGGAGAAGAACTTCAACTTCAGGGATTGAAGTAGAATTTTTTTGGGACGATTTTGCCCCTGGGCGTGCTGATGCTTGGCCGGAAACCACCGTCCAAACTGGTGGTAGGACTATGTAGAAGCCGCGAAAATAGTTTCAGGACCTTGCGAGAAGTCGAAATACTTTGAGGACCTTAGCTTGTATTGGAAAATACTTTGGGGACCATTGAAGTCATTTTCCCTAAGATTATTGCTTATTCTGAGTTTATTGGTTTTTATTAGTAGTAAGATTTGATCCGTGGAGCAGACCGGATTAGTTGTGGACCGTGACACGGATACCGGTTGAGTCGCAAACCTTACCCCTCCAAAAAAAAGAGAGTTCATTTTGACAATTTCGTAAAAAGTTTGTTTTTTATTGGTTTTTTATTTGCTTCTGTAGATAATTCCTGCTTTAACTCGAATAGAAGAGAAGGAAATAGCATGAATGATCTTAAGCTACATGTTTGTGCAGACTAAAAGTACATCATTTTTCCAGTCCTACTCTCCCTCGATCCGAGGTCTTTTCCTGTTTGTTTTCTTTAGCATATTTGTTTTTTCACTTAGTCTTCTTCAATTTTTCCAGTCATATCTGTTTATCACTATTCTGGATGTTTATAGTTTGTCCATGTCTAAACAGATTAAAGTGGAGAATCTTTGGGAACCTGCTGCATCTAGTGGTTGGAGGCCGTCGTCTGCCCCACGATCCAAGTGGCCTCGTATGTGGTTTCATATGATTATTCGCATATATATGATCATTATTTGGACTGATGATTTCGTGATACAATTCATGGCCTCTAACTGCTCTCTGTCTATCTCTATCTCTGTACAGCACCTCCACAAGAGAGCAATGGCTACTTGCGTGTTCGTTGTAATGGTGGTCTCAATCAGCAGCGCAGTGCGGTAAGTAATCAAGTTAATTGATGGTCTAGCAGCCTTCTGATATTCTACAAATGCTTCCTGTTAAATTTTAGGGAAATTGGCGAAATAAGTACTCAAACAATATGCGATTGGTGATAATGGTCCCCGTTCTTTTTTTTTTTGTTTTTTTTGTTTTTAGGAACATAAACAATTTGCATTTGGCGAGAATGGTCCTTCCGTTCACAACTGTGACGGAAATAATTAATTTTTTTTTTTAAACCCTTCAAGACACCGGGGTTAATTTGGGTAATTCAACAAAAAAAATAGAACTACCACTACCAAACCTCCAAACCCCCCGGTGCCACCACCACTACCAAACCTCCATCTTCCACCATCTCCACTTTGATACTTGGTTAGTATTAAAAGAAAGAGCAGAAACCCAAATCTTCTTAGCTTCAAAACCCTCAGATGCAGAATTTACTCCTGAAAATGGTTACTAATTTTCAAAATTCAGACCATAGGCATTCGCTTCTTCGTTAATCGATTTCAATCTCATATTGATCTCCTTAACTTTATAAACCATTTTGATACGAAAAGCCATGGGATTGGAAAGTGAGAAAAAAGAAATTACCAATTTGCTTCGGAGAATCTCGTAATTGAATTCATCTAACACATTATCAGCCTCGTAAGCTAGGGTTTCAAGATTCTCCAGCCATGTTTTGAAGGCAATTCTTCTGGATAAGCTTCTCTGATGATCAGAATAAAAAAGGAAGGATTGAGCCATTGTGAAGGAAATTTTAAGCCTTTGTAAATCTTCCTTCAAATCCCCAGAAATGGCTTAATTCTGTAGAAGCAATAGAAATTGCTTTCTCTATTGGAGACTGTAAAATTGCTTGTACCATAGCACTTATCACAGCTGCTTCAGCCATTACTTCAACTTTTTTCACAGTAATTTTGTAAATATCAAAGAAATGAGAACTCAAAGTTGAAAGAAACTATCCACTCTTCTTTTCAACTCAAAGGAATGGGTCCGGTCCGACTATTGTGTAGAAAGGCAAAATTTAATGGGAAAGGGTGGTGGAAGGGTGGTGGTGCGGGGTAAAATTGGTGGTGGTGCGGCTGGCGGGGGAAGGGTAGTGGAAAAGGGAAGGAGAAAGAAGAGAATGAGATGAAGGGAGGGAGGATGAAGATGGGGACCAAAACAACCAATCGTAATATGTTTTGGTACTTCTAGTGCCAACTTGCAAAAAATAAAATAGATTTTCCCCAAAATACCCTTTAATTTTGCTAATTTTCATTTATTTTTTGGTTGACTAACAGTTGACATTAACTTTGATGGACGGAAGGACCATTCTCGCCAAACGCAAATTGTTTATGTTCCTAAAAACAAAAACAAAAAAGAACGGGGACCATTATCACCAATCGCATATTGTTTGAGTACTTATTTCGCCAATTTCCCTAAATTTTAATGCACTCTTGTCTCTGTGGGGGATGGGCTGTGAGTTATCTGCTATTTGTATTAGTATTAACTGATGTGCCTTGTGAAGATGAATAGAAAAGTGATAATGACCTGTTCCTGACTAGAGAATCATGACTAGAACATCTCCAAGGATGTTAACTCTGTGAAAATTGCTTCTAGACATTCCTGACATTTATGTTCATGTATATATATTCATCCCAAAAATACATAAAATAGTCAGGAAATACAGAATAAGCACATAGCTGTCTAGAAAACATCTTTGAGGCATTGAAAAAAATAAAATATTTAATAATGAACATGATGGGAATATCAAATTTTAAATATGTCATGAAGGAGAATTGCTAGAGATCCATCTTTGTTAGCTGCTTCTAAAACCCTACCACTGCCTCGAAAAAGAATAAACTAAAAACTAAAAAAGACGATAGAAGGGGAAAGAAATGAATACTTCTAGTGTTGTTTATTGCGTTTGCATCATCAATATGGAAATTCGAACCTTCTGCCTTCTTTTTGGTAGCTTCTATTCATTAGACTTCTTTTGACTTGATGATACATGTGACAAATTCAGATTTGTAATGCTGTCCTTGCTGCAAGGATTATGAATGCTACACTAGTGCTTCCAGAGTTGGATGCAAACTCCTTTTGGCATGATGACAGGTATTGATTTCTTAAAATTCCGTTACTTATTTGCTTATCAAACAAAACTACGATATTTTTTTTCTTCACAAAAACGAATTCATCCTAAAGAAACATGTAGTTTGTTTAGTTTCTTGATTAGTTGACTTAAGATTCTGCAACAAACTTGTGAATTTGTCTTTTGGTTGGTTTAACCCATATGGAGCCTTTAGGCTAAAACCACAAGAAAAATGTTAGGGACCTAGTTAATGATTTCTACTGAAGTTTTTGATAGAGAAAGACATATAACTAGTTTAGATCATTTGCATAGCAGTATCTCCAGTTTTGGATGTCATAGTAGGAAGTCATTGTTGAAGCAAATTAGTTATTGTTTTTTTTGGCCAAGTAAATTAGTTACTGTTGTTTGGGATTTGGGAATAATACCCTCAGTCCCTTAGATATAGCACATAACAATAATAATTATCTTCTTTATGCTTATCTATGCTAGTCTGTAGTCTCCATGCGTTTTTATCAAGCAAAGTTTCTCACTTATAACTTTTCACCTTAATGCTTAGTGGTTTTCAAGGAGTCTATGATGTTGAGCACTTTATCAAGTCCTTGAGGTATGATGTTAGAATTGTGGAGAAAATTCCTGAAATTCGGAAAAATGGGAAAACAAAGAAGATAAAAGCTCATCAGGTAAACTTTTTCACTTGAGTTTCAAACAACATACTTGAATTTCTTATCAATTAATTCTTATATCTTAATTCCCTTTGAACTTTAGCTTCGGCCTCCTAGAGATGCTCCAATCAGTTGGTACACGTCTACTGCATTGGAGAAGATGAAGGAACATGGTGCCATTTATCTGACGCCTTTTTCACATCGTCTGGCTGAAGAGATTGACAATCCTGAGTACCAGCGGCTGAGGTGCCGAGTCAACTATCATGCCCTCAGATTTAAGCCACATATCATGGAGTTGAGTCAGTTAATAGTTGATAAGCTTCGAGCACAAGGTCACGTCATGACAATTCATCTTCGTTTCGAGATGGATATGTTGGCATTTGCTGGGTAAGTGATTATGTTTTCATATTAATATGCAAATATTTTGGCTGTTCTGGAATTGTCTGGCCCTTTCCATAAAAGAAGCATGCAAAAGTTATGTCTTTTTTCAACATTTATTCAATCTTTGGTATCATTATACAATACTTGCTTTAAAACGGGATTATGTTGAAACTTTTTAGGTGCTTTGACATTTTTACTCCTGAAGAGCAAAAGATTTTGAAGAAGTATCGGCAGGAAAATTTTGCAGAAAAGAAACTCGTATACAAGGAAAGAAGGGCCATTGGCAAATGTCCCCTTACTCCAGAAGAAGTAATTTTAGTTTTGTATTATATTTATTTGCTTGCAAACCTTATAATTTGCTTCGTCTTGTAGTTAGCTGCTTAGTTTTTTCTTTATTTACAGTTAGCATTGCTTGCATCTAATTCTTCTTTATTGTAGTACACTTGTTTATAGGTTCTTGATTGTGAAATTGCTGCTATTTTTTAGATTCATGTTGTTTTCATTGATCATCAGGTGGGTCTTATTCTTCGTGCTCTGGGGTTTGACAATACCACCACTATATATCTAGCGGCCGGGGAGCTTTTTGGTGGAGAGCGATTCATGAGTCCTTTTCGGTCTCAGTTTCCTCACCTTGAAAATCATAGCACAGTTGACCCTACTGGTGAGCTAGCTAAGAACACAAGGGGATTAATGGGGTCTGCCGTGGATTACATGGTTTGCCTTCTCTCCGACATTTTCATGGTAACATATGATGGGCCTAGCAACTTTGCTAATAATCTCCTTGGCCACCGTCTATATTATGGTTTCCGTACTACAATCCGTCCTGATAGGAAAGGTCTTGCCCCTGTTTTTATCGATCGTGAGAATGGAAAAACAACTGGTTTTGAGGAAGCTGTTAGGCGGGTGATGCAATATACGAACTTTGGTGGACCTCACAAGCGCATTTCCTCCGAGTCTTTCTATACAAATTCCTGGCCCGAATGTTTTTGTCAGACGCCAGCTTCAAATCCTGCAGATGAATGTCCACCAAACAACATCTCAGAACTCCTGGAAAGCCAGCTACAGAAAGGTGGAATTAGTGACTCGGAGTCAACTTCATCGAATTTGACATCTACAGCAGATTAAGTAGAAAATTTTGCCTCACACATATTTGATGGTGTCCCGAATTCTTTAATGACTATCACTACAATGCCAAAGCGGAGAAATGATATCTAGGCCAGCTTTACAGGTATCTAACATCTTCCATCTCATACCTTTTTTTCCCCTGATAAATTCCATGTCATGTTTATATATTTGAGACATGTTAAGGTATGGCTAAGGGTGAAACTTGGTGGATGACAACAATTTCATATTCTCTGACACTCTTGGAAATTTAAATTCCATTTCTTTTAACGGTGTTACACTTTAGGCCTTTAGTTATCCGAGACCTTCATGCATGAAGTCCGTCAAGAATCAGTCCCGGAATTGCAGCAATACATACATACATACATACATATATATATATATATATATATATATATATATATACTCGAAATCAGTTGCGTAAATGTAATTGTTCCATGTATACTATTTTTTTTGGTAATCTTAAACCACCACGTTTCACTTTTTCTAAGTGCTTTTTCTTTCTTTGGAGATCTGTTTGTTTGCATGATAGTATCATGTGTGCTTCACTTTCTTTCAGAGAATTCGTCATCTTACAATTCGATTCATGTGTCAGTTCCCACGATGTCTTGTTTTTCTACGTTGCTGAGACAATCGCCAAGATGCTGCAAAATTTGTTTCGCGATAGCCTATAATTGACTAGAGATTGAAGTTGCATTTGAAAGAAGTCGTCACAACCATACTGATATTCTACGGAATGACTCGCTTGTTTATATTTAGCAGTATTGTATCAAATGTATCAATATACATACAGATCCTGATTTTAGGACAGATACTAATTGCTGAAAATTTTTGATGATCGAAGATTAGTCCTTAATTTTCTTTTCTTTTCTTTTGCGTCCCTTTTAGCCTTTCTGTATGTGCAATTGGCCCTAATTTAGAGTTTCATATTCTCAAGTTGTATTTTATGACCGAGCTGGTTAAGGTGTCGAGGAAACGGATTGATTATCCGTTGTCGAATCAGTTTGATTCAATGGATGAGTTCTAAAATAAGTATTTCAAGTGTTTGATTCAATGGATGAGTTCTAAAATAAGTATTTCAAGGAAAAGTTACTATTCTTTTAATAATATCTGTTTTCTGGTAAAAATAGTTATTTTTAAGGGGAAATATGCATTTCTTAACCATTGGATGAGAAAAACAGCTATTGAGATTTATGAAGAAGTGGTAAAAAAAACACCCTCAGCGTGGATAGTTTTTATGACGGTACGTGATTCCCAAATTTAGTTACAGTGTTAATAAGCTTTTCTGTTAACACTGTGCATATCGATTTGTGTGGTTGGATCGCTTGATCACACGATTTAGATGTAGTTGTTTAGAAATAATTGTTCAATTATTATCTGAACCGTCCATCAAGTGATCAAACAGTTCTATTTGGTGTTGATAGAAAAGCTTATCAAGTACCGTAACGTGACCGGCGATTCCAACCGAGAAGGAGGAGCCCCAGCCAAAATCTACGGTAACCAGGATTTGATTTGTACCGCCACGCCAATCCTATTCCTACTCGGTACTGATTTTTACAAATGTGTTCGATTTCACATGCCTCTTGCAAAATTTTAACTCAGAATTGTGTTGACATTTCAGAGTTTCCTTTTACAAATAGAATCGAGGGAAGTTAGGCCAATCTCATTTATTAGTTTCATACTCCAATTATGTAGAAAATACTGTCAAACCCTGACAACACTATTACACTAGTCAAGATAACAAAAACAGTTTCATGGACATAACTTAACTAATAAAATCACTACGAGTAATTTTGTGCTAACTTTTCTTCAATCTTAAGGTGAGGTTTGAATCCTATCAAATGCAGTAATTAGTCATTCTGAATTGTTGATGTGCAGACAATTATGGTAAATTCCCACTTAAGACAAGTCTCACGATTTAACTCCTCTACATGACCTATTGACCGGGCGGTTGGGTTTAATTTTTTTTTTAAGAAAACAAAAACAAAAAACTTTGGCGACCTAAGATAAAATAAAATAAAATGAAAAGGTTCCTCCAATGGATTTGCTGATAGAAGTTGGCCATAATCATGAATTCATGATACTTTCTTCTTCAATTCCATTTGGACTAAAAAAAAAAACAAAACAAAACAAAAAATCCAGAGAGTAACTGAATAAGCAAATGAGGAATACTTCTTCTATACCAGCAAAGCAAGCAAAGAGAACTCCCTTTTTTCCCGCCAAATTCACCACCGCCGCCGCCAAATCTCCCAGCAGTCCCAGAAAACCACCAAATGAAGAAATTGAAAAAACCCATTTCATATATTTAATCCATTCATCAAAATCCACGTTCCAAATCAAACAAATCCATTCTCAACTTATCCGTCACAGTTTCTTTCAAGATAGCCGGATTGGTACCCAATTGATTTCTTCATGTTCTTTGCATAAGGATATTCAATATGGTTTGAAGATTTTTAGTTCTATTTGTAGACCTAATTTGTTTATCTTTAATGCTTTGATTAGGGGTTTAGTGGGAAATTGTTATTTTTACAAGTCAATTGATTATTTTAAGGTCATGTTGCGGGTTGGTGTTAGGCCTAATAGGATGACTTTTCCATTTGTGATTAAAGGAATAGTGGGTTTGGATGAGAAATGGGTTGGGGGAATGGTACACGGTGGGATATTGAAAATGGGACTTGAGTTTGATAGTTTTGTGAGGGTTAGTTTGGTGGATATGTATGTGAATATTGGGATTTTTTATTTTGCCCTGAAGTTGTTTGATGAAAGTCCTGAGAGGAATAAGGTTGAGAGTGTGATCTTATGGAATGTGGTGATCAAGGGTTGTTGTAAAAATGGGATCTTGGAGAAGGCGGTTGAGTTGTTTGAAGCAATGCCTGAGAGGAATTTGGGGTCTTGGAATAGTTTGATTGACGGGTTGATGAGGAATGGGAAGGTGGAGAAGGCGGTGGAGTATTTCGAGAGGATGGTGGAGAAAGATGTGGTTTCTTGGACCAGTATGGTTCATGGATTATCTCTAAATGGGATGTATGAGAAGGCACTAGAGTTGTTTTTTAGGATGGTGGAGGTGGTTGGTGAGAGGGGTAATGATAGAACTCTCGTTTCTGCACTTTCTGCTTCTGGAAAGGTTGGAGCACTTGAGGCAGGGATAAAGATTCATAACTATATTGTGCACAATGGTTTCCGATTAAATGCAGCTCTAGGGAATGCTTTGGTGGATATGTATGGAAAATGTGGGCAAATTCAGTCTGCAAGCATAGTTTTCAATCAGATGAAAGAGAAGGATATTCGAACGTGGAGCATTATGATATGGAGTTGGGCTATTCATGGATGTTTTAAAGAAGCTGTTCAGTGCTTTCAAAAGATGAAATTGGCAGGTTATTTAATTTTAATTTTTCTCTACTGCTTTATGGAATTTGTTGGATTCTTGTGATATGCTGGAGAAGTAAAGATTGTATTGTACTTTTGCAGGAATAAAGCCAGATGAAGTTACTTTACTTTGCATTTTAACTGCGTGCTCGCATACTGGCCGAGTAGATCAGGGGCTTCAATTCTTTAATGCAATGAAGCTTGACTACTCCATAGAACCCAGTATGAAACATTATGCAGTAATAGTAGATTTGTTGGGCAGGGCCGGCCAGCTGAATGAAGCTCTAAACTTTATTGAAAGAATGCCAATAGATCCTGATCATGTGATCTGGGGAGCACTTTTTTCTGCTTGTAGAGCTCATAAAAATATTGAAATGGCAAAACATGTGTCAGGAAAACTATTGCGGCTACAGCCTGAGCATTCTGGAAGCTATGTCTTTATATCAAATATCTATGCGGGGATAGGAAGATGGGAAGATGTTGAAAAAGTTAGGATTTCGATGAAGGATAGAGGTGCAGATAAAAATCCTGGATGGAGTTATATTGAGGTGGATGGCAAAGTTCATAGTTTTGTTGCTGGTGATCAAGCTCATAAACACACAAAAGAGATATATTCAAAACTAGAAGAAATGATAACACGTTCTAGAGAGCTAGGTTATATTCCTGAATCTGAGTGGGTTCTTCACAATATTGAGGAGGAAGAGAAGGAAGATGCATTGGGAAGCCATAGTGAGAAGCTAGCGCTTGCGTTTGGGATCATCAGTACTGGTCCTGGGGTGGTTCTTAGGATTGTGAAGAACCTGAGAATCTGCGGGGATTGCCATTCTCTCATGAAATACATTAGTACATTAAGTCAAAGGGAGATTGTGGTAAGAGATAAAAAGCGTTTCCATCATTTCAAGGACGGAGGTTGCTCCTGCCAAGATTACTGGTAACGTGGTAAGTTCTGGTTTTGCAAGAAAATGCAGTTCTGTTCAGTGTCTTCAGTTCGAGCAATTCTTCAGCTGAGGATCATAATACAGAGATCAGTGAAAGCATGCGCTCAGAGATCGAGTACAATGCTCATCGTGCCTGGTAATTCCATCGAAACAATTTTGGACATTTATTTTGGAGTTTCTAAAGCTGACGTCATATGCTGTTGCTGTATAATGATAATTTAGGTGCTCATCAACACTTGAAATTAGGTTGCTGGACAGCCTTGAACATCTTTGCATTGTAGGACAACAGGGATCGCAAGATAATTGATGGGGTTGCAATTCTACAAATGTATCCATGACTTGCATTTCTTTCCTAGGATTCAACCTTGGATAAATCCCAACGAGGTAAGCTTATAGCAATTTTCAGCTTCAAAATTGGCAGTAATTCGTTGCAGATTTGCTCAGTTACTTGTTTCTTCTATTTCAGGATTCCCCAAAAAGCCAGGCTCATTGTGTTCCACGGACAAAACGTGTCCTAAAAGTGATCCGGACGAAGAAATTCTGTAACTAATCTATGATTTATCTCAATCATCCAAATAGTTTAGGGATTATATTTCTCCTTCTGTTTCACGATTTCACCATTTCTGTTTGTTCTAGTAGTAAAAAGTCTATTTATCTTCTGTAAAATTGAATTAAAAATTCAAAACTCATTCTATTCAACCCTATTCATACTTTTTCCTCCACACTTGAATGAACCAAAAAGTGAAATTTCTATAGAAGAATTGAATGAAAAATGAACGAAACTATATTCTAAGAGATCAAATTCAAGAAAAGATAATTCTCAAAAAATAATAATAATCAAGAAAAGATGAGTTGGTTCATTCAATCAAACAAAACATCCCCACAACTACCCCAACCCCCCGAAAAAAAAATCAATGAGGTCATAGACAAATAGAATAGGGCAAAGAGACCAAATAAGCAAAGTTTCGGTCCTCCTAATTCCAATCAAAGTTAGCAACAAAATCTCTTTTTTGTTTTTGTTTTTTATTTATTGATGGAGGAGACCTATCTATTACAAAAAAAAAATAAGGGATTCAAGAAGTAGAAAAGGGATTCAATAAAGGTTACGAGGCCTCAGCCCTTTAACCATTAGACCAAAGTCTCATTGGCCGTTAGTATCAAAATCTAGTAACATCTATCCTGTAGGAGAAGCCATTAGTCTGAATAATCATGCGTTTCAAGTTTGATACTCTATACAATAATTATTGCATGATGTTTATTACAATCACTTATTTATATGTTTGTTAATTATACTTGATTTTCTACTCCCCTTATTGTGTTGGATCTTTCATATACTCATGTAATTGTTATCTTCGTTTAATGAAAAATATTAAGCCTTCTACGCATTTAAAGTTGTTTTCGTTTATATTTGTTATGTCAAATGGTCGTTCCATTTTCACAAAGTGACAAAGTGTGCAAGCCGAGAGTAATTTAGAGATTAAAAATCAAAATTACTCAATATTACGGTATACTTTAAAGTGCTAAAATAAGTGACACGCGACATTTATTGTTGGAATCCTAACTGAGTTAAGGAACAAATAAATTTGAACACCAATGAGTTGTTTACAATTTTATCCTCAATTTAACTAATTAATGAATTAAATTTTACTAACTAGTACTCCCTCTTTTTTTTTTTTTTTTTTTTTTGTTTGCTGAATAAATTTAGTTTCCATTAATCACAAATAGCCGAAGCCATTACAATCAAAGGAAAATCTGAAAATACAGAAAGTAAAAGTTATACAATGATTTAAAAAATCACGATAATGAGACAAAAAGACACCCAAGAAAAACTTGGATGGTTAGGAAAAACAACTAAAAAAAAACTAGCAAACTAAACAAATACATAATCTTCTCCTTCAAAGCATCTTCATCGCAATCCTTGAACCACGAGGGGACGGGGAGAATATCACTCTCAACATCTTCCTTAGAGTCGACAATTTATAGGACCATGGGCGTATCAACCATCCTACAAATTGCCTCGGGAAGATGTAAAAGTTGATAAAGGGGCCCCGGATCTAGTCCCAGGGTTGAACAAATCCTCCTAGAAAATAGAAAAAAAAGTCTAGATCCGTGAAGATCCGAGACTACATCTAACCACTGTGTCTTGAATCTTGAAGAAAAAAACTCGAAAAAAGGTTTCATATGATTCGTAGTACAAAATAGAGTAATATAAACGGAACAAAAGGACCAAGATTTGACCATTGGCCGGAGCCAATGGCCAAATCTGGCCAGCAACAAGAGGGAGAGAAAACGCAGGAAAAAGGGGTGGGGGAGAAGAGAGAGGAAAGAGGGGATCAGCGACTAGTACTCCCTCCATTCCCTATTAATTGTCGTTTAGGAGATATCTAGGTATCCAAATTAATTGTCGTTTAATGTTGCTTTATTAGTTGTCAACAATTTATTCCCTTCATGGTCAACGTCCTGAGTTGAACGGTCTTCCTCTTGCGGAATGGATTAAGAAGGGTTCTAGCTCCAGTAAGATTTCCAACTTTCACAATTTGCCTTGGGGTTGCCTTTTTGCTTATGGATTATGGACGTTGTGGAGTGCTCGGAATAAAGCCATTTTTAATCCGAGTCAGCAAATGTTGGATCCCTTCAGGTGCTCAATTCAAAAGGTATTGGAATTTTATTCCCTTGGTACCAATAGGGTACATATCAAAAAAGATAAACAAATCAGCATTTCTTGGACAAAGCCGGACTGGGGTTACCATAAACTTAACGTTGATGGTTCGTCGATAGGGAACCCAAGTTGTGGGGGTTGTGGAGGACTAATTCGGGATCATCGTGGAGTATGGATTTCTGGATTTAGTAGATTCTTGGGGCATTGTTCAAATAATCTGGCGGAGCTATGGGGTCTTCGAGATGGACTCAAATTGGCAATCGAATTAGCTATTGATAAACTAGTTATTGAGATGGATGCTAAGATTATTGTTAATCTAGTCCTTAATTCTGACATTTCTAACCACCCTCTGTTCCCACTTCTACATGATTGCAGGGTGCTACTTGGGAGGATACCGGATCATAGGTTGACTCACATCTATAGGGAAGGAAATGCCTATGCTGACAAACTGGCGAAACATGGAGCTAGTTTAGTTTCTTCTGATTTCATTACGTTTCAATCTAGTCCCTCTTTTGTTAGCCAATTAGTGGCGGGGGATGCCCGTGGGGCCTGTTTTTTGAGATTGGTCTGTAATGATACTATGGGTGTATCTTGGTTTATTTTGATATGTTATATATTCTGTTCTGACCCAAAAAAAAAAACAATTTATTCCAATTATACCCTCAACATTTTCCATTCTTTATGAAGTAGAAGTGAGAGAGAAAGTGAGAGGAGGGGTGAGGTAATATTGAAAGTTTAAGTGAAAATGACAACTTTCTTAATTTTCTCAAATTGTCTAAAGAGTCTTATATTTAGGAATGGAGGGAGTAGTTCATAAAAAAGAAAGGAAAATGATTTACTCCTATAATTTTGGGGATAGAAACCCTAAACCCCCAAATTGAGGGTATTAAATGACTATCTTATCTCTTGTTGGTATAAGAGATTTACCCAACTATAAGGGTAAAAATGTCCAAAAAATTATTTTAGTCAATCTTTTAGCCAATAATTTTAGTAGCCTAGCAAGATCCTAAAAAAAGGAAAATGTAACGAAGATGTAAAGTAAGGGCGTGTGCAGGGGTGGGGGGGCGCTCATGGGGACGTGGCACTCTCTTCTTACATAAAGTCACGTAGGGACCACGCGAAAAATATCTTACAGGTGAAGTCCCTGCGAGGAATTTATGTGAGAGGGAGGTGGCACGTCCCCATAGGGACCCAGTCCACCTTGAATTTTTCCGTAAAGTAAACGGATCTCCATTCCATGTGATCCACACGTGATCTGTTATTTTCCACCTGTCATTATTCTTCTCCCAACATCCTTACACACAAACACATACTATTACACGCTTTAACCGCTCTGATCGATGCTTCACTTCCGCCACCTCCTTCGACCATGACGGCGGCGCCGCTTCTTAACCCTTCAATTTCATCCACCACCACTATCTCCGCCACCACAACTCCACCTCCTCTCCACTACTAACCAATTTTCAAAATCCTCTTTTTTTCATCCCAAAAAATGCTCAATACTAACAACAATACAGCTAAAAAGCGCGTTCCGGACTGGCTTAATAGTTCTCTATGGAAAACAACGTCGTCTCCTTCACCGCCACCGCCACTACTATCTCAGAACGACGTCGTCACCTCGAAATCATCTTCGATTGTAAAGGAACCGAAAAAAAATGAACATCCGGTGCCGGCGCCACTTCCGTTGAATCCTAGGGTTGAAGATAGGGATCCTTTGAGTAGAGGTACTAGTAATTACGTGATTTACGATGAGGAAGACGACGAAGAAGAAAATGAGGTATCTAATTCTGCTTCCGTGGAAACTGCTAATACAGCTGGAGTGACGGTGACCGTGACGGAGAAGGTAACGCAGAGAGATAATTCTGCAGCTGAAGATATTTCTCGGCAGGCTCAGATTTTACAAGAGGTATAATACGTGTAGTTTATGTTACCGTATGTTTGTGGAAGTTAGTACCTTTTTAGTATGGTGCATAAGAATTATACTCATGGAGGAAAATAAACTAGCTCCGGTGTCTTATTTGAATTGATCATAGATAATTTTTGCTAATAAGTAGTGCACAGGACATATTTGCAGCGAGTAATTTTACATGTTTGTGCATAGAAATTTCATGGAAATGTTTAAACTATTCAGTTTTGGATATTTGGAATTGATAATTTTCCAGTGTCATGCTAATTAGGAATCTATTAGTGACGAATAAAATGGAAGTATTACTAAAAGTTGGTGGAGATGCTATGTGGTGCGGGTTGTAAAATTAATAGGTTTTATCTGAATTTTTACCATGTTTATTGTTGGTTGGGAGCAGGAGTAACTGGAGAGTGTATCAAAGGATTGAGAGGTCTAGGTTTTTTTTCTTTTATTTAAATTTTGATTGTTGGCTTTGAGCTGCTTTTCTATGTATGCGCATTTGCGTACTTTCTACTTTCTATGTATGCATTTTTTTTTGTAATTTTTGTTGCTTGTTATAGAATCTTCTGAAAATTTCCAATCAGTTGTCAAGGAAGGTTGTAAATATGGGGGAATTGCGGAGGCTAGCATCGCAAGGCATACCAGATGGAGGTGGCATCCGTGCCACAGTATGGAAGGTAAAGAAATGATCTTTGGAAGTGTCCCTGTTAGTTACTTGGATTTCTCTGGACCATTAACCTCTAGTTCCTAACTTCCCATTGAGGTCCGATAAGTTGTACTTTTCGGAAACCATTCTGAACAAATCTACAAGTCTTACTGTGCCATTCTCTGCAAATTTATACTCATGTTCAAGTAGTTCAACTTCTAGACTTTCTGTTGCACAATGAGATGGAGAAAGTATTTCACATGCCAATTATAACTAACAACCTTTGATTAAGATTAAGATTATTGGCCTTAAAAAAGGTAAAAAAAAAAAAGGTTTGAGATGACATAACTGTCATTGGAATTCTTGGTAGGTTTGGATTTCTGTGCCTCTGCAATGTACCCGGTGGATTTTGTAGTTAGAAGTATATAAAAGTTTGCACTGGTTTAAAATTTGGCGTAATGATCTTATTTTCTTTCAGCTTCTGTTGGGGTATCTGCCATGTGATCGATCACTTTGGTCTTCAGAATTGGCTAAGAAGAGATCTCAGTATAAGCATTTTAAAGAGGAGCTTCTGATGAATCCTGTAAGTCCTTGCTTTGCTTCTTTTCTATTGTACTTGGCTGATCATTTCTGGTGGTTCTGTTGCGATTTTCCACTTTTACTCTTAGAAGTTAATTACATGACCTTGTTACTCTGAAATTTCCTATTGGTTCTTTGGCTCCTTTATGTTCTCATGTATGAATCATCATAGTGTCTAGTGGAAGGAAACTATGTATAACTATCTATTTTGGCATGATGTTTGGTTTGGCTACATGAGCTGGGAAATCCTTTTGAAGTTGATCGAGTCTATCTTTAATGGACATTGATTCGTTGGGGGTGGGGGGATTTCCTGAAATGGGAGTAGTTACTGATATGTAATTCTTGTTAAGTAGCATGAGCTTTAACATATAGAGCTGCCAGATGCAGGCTAAACTTTGTGGTGAACTGTACTCATAGTAGAAACTGCAAAGTCACATCACATTATTTGGTTTTCCCTTCTGGATATGGGAATTTTTATGCTTCAGCTGGCTGAATTCTGAAACTAAGATTTGTGGTTGAAATCTATGTTTGTTTTTTTATTTTTTATCTTGCACTGCCCTCTAATCTGCCTGTCAATTGTATTGTTTGTTCCTAGTTTTGTAAGGAGAGAGATATAGTAGTTCATGTTTTGGGTTATCTATTTGCACACATCAAATAGGTGGCTGTTAAGAATTACTCCCTCCGATTCATAATAGAAGTCTTTTTAGCCTCTTTATCTCTTCCTAAAATATGTCATTTTACAACTTTTAAGGATGCTATTCTAAAATTACCCTTATCTTGTACTATGGAATAGAGAGAAAGAGAGATTGATTGATGTTTGAGGCATAAGGGTATAACAGTCAAAAGTTTCTCGTCTCCCCGTTCCTTAATCTATGCTAAAGTACCTAGAAATACTTCTATTATGAAATGGAATGAGTATTTGCATGCTTATATTAGGGATCAATATTTTATGCATTACATCTTCCCGATCTATTAGGATTTCTGAATGCTTCTGTGGCTAGTCAGTCAGAGATCACCAGGAGGCTGGAAAAGTCAAGTCTTGACAATGATGAACACGATAGTGAGAGCAAGGGTTTCCTTTCAAGATCAGAAATACCTCACGGGGAGCATCCTTTGAGTCTTGGGAAAACGAGTGTCTGGAATCAGTTCTTCCAGGTATTAGTTCTTGTCTATGTTCCTTTTCCTTTTCTTCTATTCACTTTCCCTTTCCAATGTTCATGTTCACAATGATGAATTACTGGTTTTATATTTCGAGTACCATAATGAAAGTAAAGTAATGAATTCCACATGTACTCAAGAATTTGTTGGGAAATAAATCCTCTCCAATTCTAGCCAACAAGCAACTATGACAAAGGAAAGCGATAAAGGGACAATGTGATTTACGTGGTTCGGTCAACTGACCTACATCCACGGGTAAGACGAGCCCATACTCTCATTATAATGGAGAAACAAGAATACAATGGAGATTCCTCCAATCCATTAGCTTCCCCTCGCCTTAGAAGACACATATATAGGAGTAGTAAACCTTTAGCTAAAGGATTAGGAGTTCACATAATTAGTAATTCATCTAATTACTAATTTTTAACCTAATTAGTATCCAATTAGGAGTGCACATAATTAGTAATTTACCTAATTACTAATTCTTAACCTAATTGATATCTAATTAGTAATCCAGTGAATATGGGTCAAAACCAAACAATCTCCACCCGACACATATTCACCAATCTCCAACTAGTACGCTCTACATCTCATATGGTTCACGTCTCATATGCCCCTACGCACAAATCCACTGCTCTGCACTTGAACCTTCAAATCAGTACGTTGAATGAAGGGGAATTGACTAAGCTAGGTTTAGTCAACTTTGATCAACGGTCAAACACTGCAACACCAATAATGGAATAAACTGCTCAACGTTCAAAGTCTACCAAACCCACTCTGGTTTAGGACAATTGATACACCTCTGGGTCCTTGCACCCGAAACATACCGGATCAATCCTCCACCCTTCCAATTCAACCGTCTAGATTTAATCCATTTCATTTGCTTGACTTGTACACCAACAACACCAGATTTTTATCTTTGTTAGCAACACCTATTCTCAAGCGGAACCCCTGTTTGATCGATCTTTCAATGGAGAGTAACGACAAATTCTGGTGTAGCAACGCTGCGTTTCCACCTTGACTTAACCAATCGAAATATTCTGCTTTCGATTATACCCAACACTCTCCTCCAATCTCTGGAGAAATAGATGAACCAAAATAACTCCTCTTCTGTTCTGAACCTCACTCTGATACCAGTTGTTCGGAAATAAATCCTCTTCCAATTCTAGCCCCCAAGCAAATACAAATCAGGGAAGAGATAAAGGGACAATGTGATTTACGTGGTTCGGTCAACTGACCTACATACAGGGGTAAGGCGAGCGCATACTCTCATTATAATGGAGAAACAAGAACACAATGGAGATTTCTCCAATCCATTAGCTTCCCCTCGCCTTACTACTCCAAACAATATAGAAGACGCATATATATATATATATATATATATATATATATATATATATTAGCTTCCCTCGCCTTACTACTCCAAACAATATAGAAGACGTATATATATATATATATATATATATATATATATATATAGGAGTAGTAAACCTTTAGCTAAAGGATTAGAAGTTCACATAATTAGTAATTCATCTAATTACTAATTCTTAACCTAATTAGTATCCACTTAGGAGTGCACCTAATTAGTAATTTACCTAATTACTAATTCTTAACCTAAATGATATCTACTCCCTCCGTCCCAAATTATCTGTACACTTTGACAAATGCACGAGTATTAAGGATTTGGTGATTTTGATGGTAAAATATAAGTAAAAATCTAAAACAATCCTCATTAATTTTATTTATCTTATTTAAAATTTATTTCTTTCTCACTCCTTCCTCTCACATAATATCCAACTACCTCTTAAATATGTGTTGGAAAGTGATAATTTAAATTAACTAAGAGCATTCAATGAGGAGTTGGAAGAAGGGTAAACTTAGAAAAATTGTCATTAATACATACTTTATTTAGAAAGTGAACAGTTAATTTGGGGCAAACAAAAAAGGAAATGTAGACCGTTAATTTGGAACGGAGGGAGTAATTAGTAAACCAGTGAATATGGGCCAAAACCCAACAAAATTAAGTAGAGTGGACAAAACAACCCAATTATAAAACATTTGCTATTGCCTGCCTTTGTATGACAAAACTTAATTGGTTACTGTACTGTTAGTTTTCTGAGACAAATCTTTTGTCCAATTCTTTCCTTTGATCACGACACACACAGCTGCTTCTGATCAACACTTGAAGTTGACTCGTTGATTGTCTTGAACATCCCTGTTTCCTAGGATACAGAGATCATAGAACAAATTGATCGGGATGTGAAACGTACACATCCAGATATGAACTTCTTTTCTGGAGATTCATCCTTTGCAAAATCAAACCAGGTGAGATTTGTCATGTTTCAGCTTGATGTTTTATAACAATTTGGTTCCACTGAGATATCTAAAGAAGTTCTTTTTTGTTTCAGGATTCACTGAAGCACATTCTAATTATATATGCAAAGTTGAATCCTGGTATTAGATATGTGCAAGGCATGAATGAAATGTTGGCACCACTTTACTATGTATTCAAGAATGATACTAATGAGGATAATGCAGTAAGTAATGTTTTTTCCCATATTGGTTACATCTTACATCTGTACCCCGGATGATATGGTACCACCACATGGTTCATGATTCCCATCTTTGTTCTCATTTTTTCATGATTTTACCCATGTAGTTTTTGTTTTCTTTCATCTATTTAAGCACTCTCCTTCAGAAGATATATGCAGATAGTCCTCGAGGATGAATATTAATGCCAGTATTCACTAGTGAAACTGAAAGCCAAATAGGAGCTGTGGTTAGGTCCTGCTTTGTTAATAGTTTTGTCCTATGAAACGTGATTGTTGAAACTGGAAAGAATAGAGCATGGAAGCATTCAAGAAAGAAGCTATTTTGTCACTACCACAAAGTATTCTTTTTTTTTCCGGGTTAAACTTTGCAACCTCTAGTTATTGGTCAGCAGAAATCCTTGGGAGATGTTATTACTATAGAGTAAGAATTCATGTTAAACTTACATTCATTTACTTATCTATTGGCCAAGTTTTACTCATCTAGATCTGTTTTACTTTTTCCTGCATAACAAGTTGCCATATCTCCTTCTTTGTTGTTATCATTGGTACCTTTTATTTCTTTCGTTAACTATCAGGTGACTTCAATTTTCTGTTTTCTCAGCTTTTAATATTTTGTTTGGAACTTCTCCCAGGCTTCTGCAGAATTAGACACTTTTTTCTGTTTTGTGGAATTGATAAGTGGATTCCGGGATAATTTCTGTCAGCAACTCGATAATAGTGTTGTGGGAATACGCTCCACAATTTCAAGGTTATCAAAACTTTTGAAAGAGCATGATGAAGAACTGTGGCGCCATCTTGAGATCACAACCAAGGTAAATTATTAACACACATCTCCTAGGACTGCTCAGCGGGTCATTCTAACAATTTTCGGATGTTTATGATTTATCTTTGGCAATTAAAACTGCTACGATTTTCTCTGAATTATTTTGTTTCAAAACAGGTCAATCCGCAGTTTTATGCATTCAGATGGATAACACTCCTTTTGACGCAAGAATTCAATTTCCCGGAGAGTCTACTTATTTGGGACACACTGTTGAGTGACTCTGAAGGTCCTCAGGTGAGTTGACTAGTCCTTTGCTCATTCTCTCCTGCTACCCCCTTCTTTTATTACCATAGGTAAACGTATTCTGTAATCTGAGATCTCTCTGTAGCATATGCTTCTTAATTCCTCTGAACATGTTATTCTACACATTGCGTGTTTTCAGTTTGGGGAGCTCAATTCTAGGAGAATCATAAACCTATTTTAGCGTCATAATGTATATGGATCGGGTTTTAATCAAAGAAAATATTTCGTGGGAGATTTGCAGGGTGGAAGAATGAGAAAAGTCCTAAACTGGAATGAGGATTTACTATCATAATACCCATTTTATGTTTTTTTTTCATTTATATGGTAGAATCTTTCATTCAAATTGTCTTATTACAGGAAACACTTCTACGAGTTTGCTGCGCGATGCTGATCATCATCAGAAGGCGCCTGTTGGCAGGTGATTTCACTTCTAATCTGAAGGTACTTCAAAACTATCCACCCACAAACCTTAGTCACCTGCTCTATGTAGCCAACAAATTGCGCACCCATCCGGCTGGCTGATTTAGCTGCAGAAAGGACTGTTAGATTGCTTCTGTCATATGTTCGACTTTCCCCGATTTTGATTTGCAAATTGAAGTTATTGTAACATTACTAGATATGTAAATGTTAGTTTTATATACTGTTAGTCAGATTTTGCACTTTGGCCATTTTGCTGTTTACAATAACACTTTTTTTTGTTTTTTTGCTGAATAAGAAATTATCCATTAATCATAAAATAGCCGAAGTTATTACAATCGAAAAATAATCTGAAAATACAAGAAAATAACAGTTATACAATGATTTAGACAACCATAATAACAGATAAAAGACAACACCCCAGAGCTGGGTAAAAAATATTAATACTAGTAGAAAAGGTAAATACATAATAAAATTCTTCACAGCATATTCTTCGTAATCCTTGAACAACAGCATCAAGAGAAGTTCAGTTTCAACATCTTTCTTAGAAATCAATAATCTACAAGACCATGGGTGTATTATCCGTCTAGTAGATTGTCTCGAAAATATGTAGAAAATTGAAAAAGGGTTCAGAACAAGTTCGGGTTTAGAGAATACTCCAAGGAGGATTGAAAGAAACTCCAGATTACAATAACACATTACCAATACCGGCTTATTGAGGATTTTAGTAGAATGCTTTTATTTGGTTATTGATTTTCTTTTCTTTTTAGTATCTTGAATTTACATTTGACCTCATTCAAGTAATTCCAAATTTTGCTTTATTTGCCTTAAAATTAGAGAATACTGAATATCCTTGTAAATCTTCAACCAAGTTTGTTTCTTACAGTGAACTGTTGCCAACTACATATTGGAAAAATGATACTCATATAGACTTTCAATTTTCTTTAATAAGGAAAAATCGTAAATTTCGTCCTTGAACATTTTACGACTTGCACGTTGGGTCCTTTTTCTATTTTTTTTCTTTGTTGGGTACATGAATATTTTACGACTTGCATGTTGGGTCCTTCCGTGTGTTTTTTGGCTAGTCAACATAAATCAAAATATAATCAAGGGCATTCTTTGTACTTCAAATATCCATCCTCCCCTACTCATCTTCATGAAGCTGAAACTGAAATCTTCATCTTCTCCGGTGACCACACCTTTCTCCGGCGACAATATGTAAAATTTTCAAGAAATCATAAAAAAACAACCCATTTACATTTTCATTTCATGAAATTTGATGAAAATTTCATGAAACCTATACCATTTTCATGATTAAAAAAAACCCATTTCCATTTAAAGAGACCCTTCACCAATTTTTTTTCTTAAACCCATCTCAAGAACACCCAAAATACAACAAACTAACCCATTTCAAAACCCAACAAATCTAGATATTTTAGAGAGACCCATTTTAACACTTCACCAAAAAAATTTCTTTATTAAATGAATGAGAGTGGACTGATTTTTTGACTTCCATTTTCGGAGAAGATGAAGATTGGGTTAAGTTCTTTGGGTCACTTTCTGTTGAGATGGGTTTAAGAACAAAAAATTGGTGAAGGGTCTCTTTAAATGGAAATGAGTTTTTTAATCATGAAAATGGTATAGGTTTTGTGAAATTTGATGAAAATGTAAATGGGTTGTTTTTTATGATTTCTTGAAAATTTGACATATTGTCGCCGGAGAAAAGTGTGGTCACCGGAGAAGATGAAGATTTCAGTTTCAGCTTCATGAAGATGGGTAGGAGAGGATTGATATTTGAAGTACCAAAAATGCCCTTGATTATATTTTGATTTATGTTGACTAGCCAAAAAACACACGGAAGGACCCAACATGCAAGTCGTAAAATGTTCATGTACCCAACAAAGAAAAAAATAGAAAAAGGACCCAACGTGCAAGTCGTAAAATGTTCAAGGACGAAATTTACGATTTTGCCAAAAAATAATAATCTATATTTACTTTTTTATATGTATAAATCTTCTATATTTATTTCACAATGTCTAGTAGCACATTAAAGTCAAAGATAATTATTTCTTAAACCCAGAGGAATGACAAAGATAAAGGAGAAGAAAATGAATAATGATGACAATGTGATTTAACTCAATTGATACAAAATCTCAAGTTTAATCACTTTAACCTTCCAATGCCAGGGAAGGTTTACAAAGTTGGTTTAGCACTTTAGACTGAGAAGGGAAAATGACTTCAATGGTCCCCAAAGTATTTTCCAATACAAGTTAAGGTCCCCAAAGTATTTCGACTTCTCACAAAGTCCTGAAACTATTTTCGCGGCTTCTACATAGTCCTACCACCAGTTTGGACGGTGGTTTCCAGTCAAGCATCAGCATGCCCAGGGGCAAAATCGTCCTAAAAAAATTATGCTCATCATCCCACGCTGCAAATTCAGGGGACACCAAGAAAACTCCAAATTCAAGGGGACACCATTTCCATATCTTCTTTATCTTAGAATTGGTTCATAATTCTTCTCAACAAACTCCAAAAAAACCAAACACCAAGCAATTCAATTCTTTCCATAAAATGGTCATCTAGTAAAAATCCCCAAATTATTGAGGATTTTTGTAATTGATTTGAAAGGTCCCATTTTTTCAATCTATGACTTTGTTGATGGGTGAAATTGGTGGTGGAATGGTGCTGCGGGATGGAATTGGTGGTGGAAGGGTGGTGGTGAGCGGCGACGGCGACGGGACCAAGTCCATACCAATCGAATCGGATACCCCGACCCGTTTCAAAGCTTCAACTTCAATTTGGTTTCATCCTCTCTGATTTAATTTAATTTTGCATGAATTTGATTGATAGAATGGGAAATTATAGAGGTTGAAATTGCATGGAATAAGATAAGATTATAGTATATTCTAAAATTCTTTGGATGCTTTGCTCTTGGCTATTCTTGAAGAGGGGTTGGAGATGAACTTCAACTTCAGGGATTGAAGTAGAATTTTTTTGGGACGATTTTGCCCCTGGGCGTGCTGATGCTTGGCCGGAAACCACCGTCCAAACTGGTGGTAGGACTATGTAGAAGCCGCGAAAATAGTTTCAGGACCTTGTGAGAAGTCGAAATACTTTGGGGACCTTAGCTTGTATTGGAAAATACTTTGGGGACCATTGAAGTCATTTTCCCTTCTCAGTCTAAAGTGCTAAACCAACTTTGTAAACCTTCCCTGGCATTGGAAGGTTAAAGTGATTAAACTTGAGATTTTGTATCAATTGAGTTAAATCACATTGTCATCATTATTCATTTTCTTCTCCTTTATCTTTGTCATTCCTCTGGGTTTAAGAAATAATTATCTTTGACTTTAATGTGCTACTAGACATTGTGAAATAAATATAGAAGATTTATACATATAAAAAAGTAAATATAGATTATTATTTTTTGGCAAAATCGTAAATTTCGTCCTTGAACATTTTACGACTTGCACGTTGGGTCCTTTTTCTATTTTTTTTCTTTGTTGGGTACATGAACATTTTACGACTTGCATGTTGGGTCCTTCCGTGTGTTTTTTGGCTAGTCAACATAAATCAAAATATAACCAAGGGCATTTTTGGTACTTCAAATATCAATCCTCTCCTACCCATCTTCATGAAGCTGAAACTGAAATCTTCATCTTCTCCGGTGACCACACTTTTCTCCGGCGACAATATGTAAAATTTTCAAGAAATCATAAAAAAACAACCCATTTACATTTTCATTTCATGAAATTTGATGAAAATTTCATGAAACCTATACCATTTTCATGATTAAAAAAAACCCATTTCCATTTAAAGAGACCCTTCACCAATTTTTTTTCTTAAACCCATCTCAAGAACACCCAAAATACAACAAACTAACCCATTTCAAAACCCAACAAATCTAGATATTTTAGAGAGACCCATTTTAACACTTCACCAAAAAAATTTCTTTATTAAATGAATGAGAGTGGACTGATTTTTTGACTTCCATTTTCGGAGAAGATGAAGATTGGGTTCAGTTCTTTGGGTCACTTTCTGTTGAGATGGGTTTAAGAAAAAAAAATTGGTGAAGGGTCTCTTTAAATGGAAATGGGTTATTTTTTAATCATGAAAATGGTATAGGTTTCATCAAATTTCATGAAATGAAAATGTAAATGGGTTGTTTTTTATGATTTCTTGAAAATTTGACATATTGTCGCCGGAGAAAAGTGTGGTCACCGGAGAAGATGACCGGAGAAGATGAAGATTTCAGTTTCAGCTTCATGAAGATGGGTAGGGGAGGATTGATATTTGAAGTACCAAAAATGCCCTTGATTATATTTGGATTTATGTTGACTAGCCAAAAAACACACGGAATGACCCAACATGCAAGTCGTAAAATGTTCATGTACCCAACAAAGAAAAAAATAGAAAAAGGACCCAACGTGCAAGTCGTAAAATGTTCAAGGACGAAATTTACGATTTTGCCAAAAAATAATAATCTATATTTACTTTTTTTAATGTATAAATCTTATATATTTATTTCACAATGTCTAGTAGCACATTAAAGTCAAAGATAATTATTTCTTAAACCCAGAGGAATGACAAAGATAAAGGAGAAGAAAATGAATAATGATGACAATGTGATTTAACTCAATTGATACAAAATCTCAAGTTTAATCACTTTAACCTTCCAATGCCAGGGAAGGTTTACAAAGTTGGTTTAGCACTTTAGACTGAGAAGGGAAAATGACTTCAATGGTCCCCAAAGTATTTTCCAATACAAGTTAAGGTCCCCAAAGTATTTCGACTTCTCACAAAGTCCTGAAACTATTTTCGCGGCTTCTACATAGTCCTACCACCAGTTTGGACGGTGGTTTCCAGTCAAGCATCAGCATGCCCAGGGGCAAAATCGTCCTAAAAAAATTATGCTCATCATCCCACGCTGCAAATTCAGGGGACACCAAGAAAACTCCAAATTCAAGGGGACACCATTTCCATATCTTCTTTATCTTAGAATTGGTTCATAATTCTTCTCAACAAACTCCAAAAAAACCAAACACCAAGCAATTCAATTCTTTCCATAAAATGGTCATCTAGTAAAAATCCCCAAATTATTGAGGATTTTTGTAATTGATTTGAAAGGTCCCATTTTTTCAATCTATGACTTTGTTGATGGGTGAAATTGGTGGTGGAATGGTGCTGCGGGATGGAATTGGTGGTGGAAGGGTGGTGGTGAGCGGCGACGGCGACGGGACCAAGTCCATACCAATCGAATCGGATACCCCGACCCGTTTCAAAGCTTCAACTTCAATTTGGTTTCATCCTCTCTGATTTAATTTAATTTTGCATGAATTTGATTGATAGAATGGGAAATTATAGAGGTTGAAATTGCATGGAATAAGATAAGATTATAGTATATTCTAAAATTCTTTGGATGCTTTGCTCTTGGCTATTCTTGAAGAGGGGTTGGAGATGAACTTCAACTTCAGGGATTGAAGTAGAATTTTTTTGGGACGATTTTGCCCCCAGGCGTGCTCGATGCTTGGCCGAAACCACCGTCCAAACTGGGTGGTAGGACTATGTAGAAGTCGCGAAAATAGTTTCAGGACCTTGTGAGAAGTCGAAATACTTTGGGGACCTTAGCTTGTATTGGAAAATACTTTGGGGACCATTGAAGTCATTTTCCCGACTGAGAACGATAACTTTCGCGGATTCACTTTATTTGTACAGGTCACTTACAAACATATTATTTAAATGGAGTAACAATACATCATATTTACTAAAAATAAAATATTTTTCATCTGGGTATGTGACTTCGGTGATGCGACACTCCATATGCCATTGCCTGTCTGGATAATAATAAGATTTAAAAAGGGAAAAAAAAAAACAACAACAACATCCCCAATGTCTAATAAACTGTTTTTACAAGGGCAAAATGATAATTACGGAAGGTAAACTATTTTTTGTGGGGGGTAAAATAGTAAAAAGCAGAACCTACCGGAGGGTTTTAGATGTCCAAAAACCCTTCTTAGCAAGAAGATGATGTAACAGCCTACTCTTTCTGTTCTCAAAATAAATAAATAAAATCCTCTCTGCCCGTTTTCTTCCTCCTCCAGCTGACAGCCGACGAGCAGCTTCCACTCGGTGTCTGTCTCACTCATCTAACCAGGACGACTGAGTTGAGTTCCATCCCTCCGATGATGAGAAAGAGAGCCACTTTTGTCACCTTCCATTCTCTCAGAACCGTTCCAAAGGTATGCAGATCTTCAGAAAACTCTCTAAACTTTATTAAGAGATTGATTTTCCTAAGAAATCACAGTACGGCCACCGAAAGATTCGATTTTGATCATTCTAATGGAATAAATAATGGGTATAATCAGAACCCTAATGGAAATTATGAGCAGGGCCAGATTTGGATAGGAAATTCAGGTGAGAAATGGGTTCAAGAGAAGCAGAATCATGTTGGGGTTTATGGGAATAATTATAAGGGTAGTGAATATCAGAAGGGGCAAATTGGGGAAAAATGGTGTCTTTGAGGATAATAAGTCTGTTAGTAATTTTAGGAAAGGATTTCAGCAAAATGAGTATATGAGGGAAGGAGATAGAGGTGAGTTTCAACATAGTCCAGCTGAGAATAAGTCAAATTTTGGTAGTGGGAATTTGGAGAATTTGGTGAGGAATTCGAATGGGGTTCAGCGGAGCCCAGATAACCAATATGGAAATTATGAGGGTCAGAATTGGATAGGAGAGAATGAACAGTCTCGAGGAAATTCAGGTGGAGGGTATGGTGAAAAATGGGTTCAAGAACAGAAAAATCATGTTGGGGTTTATGGGAATAATCACGGTATTGAATATCCGAAGGGCCAAGTTGAGAGAAATGGCGTGTTTGAGGATAATAGGAAGGGGTTTCACCAAAATGGGGATTCGAGAGAGGGCCATAGAGGTGAGTTTCAGAATAATCCATTTGAGAATAAGTCAAAATTTGGTAGTGGAAATTTGGAGAATTTTGCGATGAATTCGAATGGGGTTCGGCAGAGCCTAGATAACCAACCTGGTAATTTAGCATCCAAGTATTCTGAGGGCCATGGAAGTGAGTTTCAGAATAGTCGAGCTGAGAATAAGTCAAATTTTGGTAGTGGAAATTTGGAGAGTTTGGCAAGGAATTCGAATGGGGTTCGCCCGACCCCAGATAACCAATATGATAATTTAGCATCCAAGTATTCGGAGGGCCATAGAGGTGAGTTTCAGGGAAGGGGAAATACAAATTTTGGTGGTCAGCGAATTCCATATGCGAGAAAGGATAATTTTGCACAAACACAAACAGGAGAGGGTCAAAGAAATGAGTTTCAACAAGTACAAAGTGGGGAAAGTACGAATCTTGGACGCGGAAGTAATGAAAATATGCAGTTGCATTCCAGTGGAGGTGTTCGGAGTTCAAGAACTTGGCAGCAGAGTGGACAAAATTATTCGTTTGGGTTTAATACTGATGGGCCGTTGAAGGCTCAGCCGAATTTGAATGAGAACTATGGACACAGTGCAATGCAGTCGACTATTGGTTCTTATGGTGGAAATTCTAGAACGCCACCGCTACAGAATGCAAGTGGGTATGATATGGGGAATGTTAGGGTTACACAGGAAAATTCTCAGAATCATAGTGTAGGAAGCACTGGAAATTTTCAGCAGGCGCGATATAATAACTATAATGAGGTCAGTACTGGAACACATCAACAAGGCTATAATGTTGGGAATGTTAGGACTTCAGAGCAAAGTTCCCAAGGTTTCTATAACGAGGTCAATGGTGCAAAGCATCAGCAAGTTGCTACTGGTGTTCTTGAACAGAATGGCGAGACAACTGAGAATGATGATGATGTTGAATTAAGTGGGACCATCGAGGAGCTTGATCATTTCCTCAAAGAGGGGAAACTTGAGATAGTCGTGGAAGTACTGGATTTGTTAGAGAAGCAGGGTATTCCTGTTGATTTGCCTCGGTACTTATCCTTGATGAAGGTGTGTGGAGAGGATAAAGCACTCGAAGAGGCCAAGTCTGTTCACAAACACCTTGTGAGATCGATACCCGATCATCAAGTCAGTACCTATAATAAGATTCTTGAGATGTATTCTGAATGTGGTTCCATGGAAGATGCTTTTAGCGTATTTGATAACATGCAACGTAACCTTACTTCCTGGGATATCATGATTACTGGGCTTGTTAAGAATAGTCTCGCAGAAGCAGCTATTGAATTATTTGCAGAATTCAAAGAATCGGGCCTAGAACCTGATGGTCTAATGTATCTCGCAATCTTCTCTGCATGCAGTGCATTGTGTGATATCACCCGAGGGAATGTTGCACTTTGAATCGATGGCCAAAGATCATGGCATTGATCCATCCATGGACCACTATACTAGCGTGGTAGGCATGCTTGGAAGTGCCGGACATCTAGATGAAGCTCTGGAGTTCATTGAAAAGATGCCCATGGAACCAAATGTTGAAGTTTGGGAAACTTTAATGAATGTGTCTAGACTTCAAGGTAATGTGGAGCTTGGAGATCGTTGTGCTGAGATTGTTGAGCTTCTTGATCCATCACAACTGAATGAACAATCAAAGGCGGGTTTGGTACCAGTAAAAGCCTCAGACCTTGTTAAAGAGAACGATAAAAAGAAATCGGTCGGTCAAAGCCCTCTAGAAATTAGGAGCCGGGTACACGAATACAGGGCAGGAGATAGATCTCATCCAGATCATGAAAAGTTATACGCCTTACTTCGGGGGATGAAGTATCAGATGCATGAGGCGGGTTATCTACCCGAGACTAAATTCGTGCTCCACGACATTGATCAAGAATCAAAGGAAGAAGCTCTTCTCTCTCATAGTGAGAGGCTGGCTGTTGCTAAGGGTCTCTTAAACACTCCAGCTCGGACCACAATGCGAGTAATTAAAAATCTACGCGTCTGTGGTGATTGTCATAATGCTATGAAGATTATCTCAAAGCTTGTTGGAAGGGAACTCATTATGAGAGATGCTAAGAGATTTCACCATTTTAAAGACGGGATATGTTCTTGTCGGGATTATTGGTGAAAATCAAATTTGAGGTACTATTTAGAAACTTCATCTAATCTGAATGCATTTGTAACTGAAGCTATTCCAATACTGAAATGATTTAGAAGTTAATGAATACATTCATCCCTTTTCATTGAATTTTCTTCTCTAACCTTATGTCTTTATATTTTGAAATGATTCTACTGCTTGTTTCAATTGCTTACTTATCTTTTGACGTTGTTCTTGTTAGTATCTTCATATCTTGAATAAAAGTTATGCAAATTAATGAAAACTTACAGGGATTGTTAGTGTGTCTATCAATCAAGAATCACCGGTATTTGTTAGTACATCTTTAATCTAAAATATCCCAGTAACTTTAAAGTATAAAAGCTACAGAGATCGATTGAGAAATAAATATTTTTTATTATATTTCAACTGGATACATGCTTCCCAATATAGAATATTTTAGAGAAAATTACAACCAATTGATTACTTCTTTTGCTCAGACTCTGTTGTCCAAAGAGGAGTTAACTTGTCGAGGAACGCTAGCGCCAGTTGGCGCAACACTTCCTACTCAGAAGTCGGAACAATCTGTCCTGAGTTCGACACCTCCTCTCTTGATAATATTTTTATTATTTTAAAATTAAATAAATAAAAGAGCCAACTAAATAAACTCCCAAGTGTTAATATCTAGTTGATAATAAACTACTAAACACACTGCATATTTGATAATATCTGTGGAATGAGAATTTCAGACATGTGACTATAACCCGTCTGAGTTAGATGCTTCCCATCCCAATGCATATATCTGCTTGGATCTTCACAAACAGGCACCCCTTTGTTTCCACACGTCCTGCTTATGTCGAAGTTGTAAGCACCCCCAGTTCCGCAGCAAGCCTTGAGCACCGACTTCCGGTCGATCCCCAAGGAAGGTGCGTTCCGAAGAACAGACTTAAAAGCCTTGTAATAGTCTGCATATACAATTACAACATCAGGAAACTCATGTTTAAGTTCTTCTCTCAATGCAGAAAGAGCCTTCTGGAGATGATCATTTTGATACTTAGCAAACTCGTTCATCTCTCTCAGGCAGCCCATTTCATCATATGCTTTATGATCAGCAACGGAAAATTTCGTCAGATACATAGGGATACAGCCGACCGGGAAGTTTCCAGGCACCACAATCCGAACGGCCCCGAGTTTTACAACCCGTCTGATGGCTGTCACTATGGTATGCACAACATCTTTAACATATTTTCTGACTTCTTTTAATGACTTGTCCTGAAATAAAGCATGGTTATAGTCGTTTCCCCCAATTTCGCCCATCATTATGAGAGATCTTCGCAACCTTTTAGCGCATTCTGACTGTGTACTACAGACACAATTAAGGTGTCTTTGAAACCATTCTAATTGCATGTCCAAAGGGGAATTTGTAGCAGGTTGAGATACGTTTCTTGCACGAAAATATGAAGCATCCTCTGCTGTACTTCCGGCTACTGCAAAATTGAGTCCCTGAAGCGATGAAGCGCCTTTCTTCAAGTATGGTTCTAATAACGGAAGCTTGAAAGCTCTGGCTATGAAATCTATCATCAGAAGACCGTCAGAACAACGGCCGGTGGGTTTCTTGAAGTAAGTTTCTCCATAAGGTGGACGAGAGGATAAACAAGACGAATTTTTCAGAAGAAGATTTCCTGTATCGGAGATGGAGTCTCCGAATTGGTAGATGTGTTGGAAGCTACATGAGATCCTCTCCTCCTTAGCAGCAAAAGAAGCAAGAATACTGGAAAAGAGTGTGACAACAACCAGAAACTGGGAAATTGCCACCCGAGACGAGCTCATCGACTCCATGGTTGAATGCAAAACTTGAAATGTGACGAGGAAGCAAATGTTAACATGCAACAATTGATTGAAATGGAGAGGCAAATATATATATATATATATATATATATATATATATATATATATATATATATATATATATATATATATATATATATATAGAGGGTATTGAAATAGAAACTACACCCGTCCTAAATTAGTTATCCTAAAATATACTTTTTTCCGCTTTCTATTTTTTCTTGTTACAAATTACTAATTGTTATCTTATGATTTCAAGACATTATGTATTTTTCAAATTTACCTTTATATTTATTAGTTCAATAAACTTAACATTCATTGTATTCAAAATTTCAAGATGATTTCATTGGAAAAAACTTTGCTGGGATTGTTAAACTGACACATATACTGATTGAGTCTCAGACCTTATTTAAAAAAAATCAAGATCTTTTGATCATTTAATTTAAAAAACTAACATGATATAACTATTAATTTTCTTAATCCTTTGTGAAACTTGATATGGGACAATGAATACGAGACAGGAGTATATATAGCCTTAGTTTAACGAAATTTGAGACAAATTTTAAACATAGTAATCTCTCAATTCCTCAATATGTGTCGTTTAGGACACTATGAAAAAATTAAAGAACTCAAACAAATAATATTTTTTTCACCACAATTCTAATAATATCCCTTCCTTCCTTCCTCGTCATTTTTCACTTTTTCAATAAAAGATATGTTGAGCGTATAATTGGAATAAATTTTTAACAACTAATAAAAGACATGTAAATGACAATTAATTTAAATATATATAAATCTCCTAAACGATAATTAAATGAGAATGGAAAGGAGTATTGCTTTTAGGAAATCTAAGACAGACGGAAATATCAGACACAACCTTTTATGTTTCACAAGAACCGCATTCCAGTAACCGTATGGTGCTGCCGTGATGGGAAAAATCATGCTAATATAAAGATTCCTTAAACAAATGCATTAAAATGTACTATCTCCGTTCTTTACTATTGGTCGTCAAAATATTAATATTATTCTCTTAAATAAGATTTGTGTACCACTAATTATATTTAAAAAAGTAATATTAATATTTTGATTAAAAACTTTCTTTGCTTAATTTTCGATATATGTCTGTACTAAACGACTAATATTATGGAAGAGAATGGAAGAGATGGAATATAGTTTTGGGGAAGTCTTTTCCCATTTTCTGTTATTCTCCGGGAAAATAAACTCCACGTGACATGAACAAGGTTGACGAATTAGACGGAACTAAAAATTCACCTTTTTTTCACGGCAGCTCCACCCCCACCCCTGGGTTCCGTCTCTGATTACACTTCTTTGCATTGTAATCAGGAAAAGGGGATTTTTTTTTTTTTTTTTTTTTAAGCCCGGATGGGCGGTTGCCCATAAGGGAAGAGAGAAGCGCCTCACAAGAAGAGAAAATAACCCTAAAAAGGGAGACAATTAAAACTTGCCCCATTACATGGGGAGAGTATCGAACCCACGACGACTTCATGGTCGTGGGTAGGCCCTTGGCCCACTGGGCTAAGGAACCTTTGATGAAAGGGGACTTCTAATAAGATAAAATCCAAGATTTTTCTTTGAAAGTAAATATAATAAAAGTGATTAAATTAAGAACCAAGCAAATGGTGCTGGTTTGTATAATGAACCATTTGTCCAACTCTGAATAAAAATATATAAATAAGAACAAATCCAGAGGGTTCGATGGGGTAAAGCCATATGATATTTTAAATGAATAAAATAAAACCCATCTTTTACATACTATCAAACTGATATGGCTTAAAGAACACCAAAGAATGGATTGTTGATTGCATTGTTCAACTCACTTCCAGCCGTATTAAGCACTTGTATGTCTACTTTTTCTCTTTGAAGGAACAAGAATTCGCCACCTTCCACTTTCTCAAATCCACAATGCTCGAGAAACTCGATCCCTCCTTGCAGTTTACCAACTCTCTCCTGTTGAGGATAATACGAATCAATTAAGCGTCAATAACAGATTTTTAGTAATGATTTTGTTAATGGAAAACAATAAAGGGCGGCATTGCACCCGAAACAAGGAATAGAAAGTTGTTACTTTCTGTAACAATTGGTATATGTAGGTTTCTACAGGAAGAGTTGCGACTCTAAGTCGGGTCGAGAGGGGGTAAGTTGGTATCTAGACGGCCTCTCTGCATATCAGCCGACGAGCATGCAACTTATATGGAACATGTCAAAGGGTGAAGTTAAAGAAATAGTGACTGAAAACCCTAGAAATCAATAAAATGTCAAAATGCCATAATCTATACAGGGGTTTTTTAGGAAAATAAATTTTTTGGGGGGTGTTTTGCTCCATCAATGGGACACAAGAAATCATTTTATTCCATCTCAAGACAACATAATCGGATTCTCAGAGGGGTTGAGAAGGAAGTTTGAGAAGCTTTTGCTGTTCGGCATAGCAAGAGAAAAAATTGAAGAGCAGACCTTTAAACCAAGTTTATAAAGAATATGAAACACGCAGATTCAATAGCAGAAAATGCTACAAGATACATTTTCTAGTAATAAAAATTCTACCTGAAAAGCAGCATTAGTGAGTCGAATTTTACGGAATTTCTCCTCGTTCGGATTAGTTGCAACATTCTTTGCAAAGGTTAAAAGTGTGTTAAAGGCCATCTTCACTTTGGCATCATCATCCTGGTCACAAATGGATAAAACGAATAAATCCAAAAGCAGTAAAATTTGCAGCAAATGAGTCCAAAAGACGGAATATGGCACTGAACAAAATAGTACAGAATGTTAAAGCAGATAACGCTATATGCAAATGTTGGAATCGCCCAAGATAAGCACACGTCTTTCAGATCATTAGGCAACTGATCCCATGTATGAAGCCAAAACTGCTCATATGAAGGAAATATTACCTTGTTATTCTGTTTGATAGACCGAAGACACTCTCTCATCTGCTCTGCCTTTGTAGCAGGCCTTATAGGCAAGAATGAGCTCTGAAAGACGAAATGTAAGTTTTGAGGCAGGAGAACAACCTTAAAAACATCTCCGAGAAGAAAAATCAGCACTAGCATACAATTAAAAGAGCAATAAAAAAACCAAACCTTTTTTTCTTCCACAACAGGGGTAGAAGGTTTCACAGTGGTAGGATCTTCTGGTGGCAAACCAAACTTCCGTCTTCTTTCTGCCTGTCAAAACACAGGAGAGAGAAGAAAAAGTTTCAACAAGCTATACAGCCTAGAAAAGTTAATCAGCTACATCACAGCCTAGGTTTTCAGCTAAAAAATTATTACTCCGTCCCGAATTGAATATCCACTTATGTATACAAAATGGACAGGAGTGGACCTATCAACCTCTGAGAAAACTATTTTCTACACAATGCCCATTACAGTTGTTAAATGATTAATACTTCCAGATAAAATAACCATGTACAATCACATAAAAATAGATGTGGGAGCCTTATACACTGGGTACGACCTTTACAAAATAAGCACATACAATCACATAAAAATAGATACATTAGGCAATATCTCTATGATGGCTAACAAAACTATCCAACATTCTAGAGCACTGAATATATAGCTTGGCCCAAGAAACAATTTTAAGAGAAAAGGTATTATTATTTCGATCACCTTGAGAGAGCACCTACTTGCTCCAAACTTTTTGAAGTTTCCCGGAAGAAGTCATTGGTGGGGAAATATACTCAAAATTTTAGAAGGTCTTCATCTTAAAAGATTTGGGTTAGCAAAAATTTATCTGAGAGGTTCTTTGAGATCAACTCCTTTAAAGGTACATGCCGAAGTAGGAGAAACCCTTGGAACTGCTTATGGAAAAGCTGGTTCGGAGTTAGTTTAAAGTTATCAGGTAGGCTAGGTAATTTCCGTTATTAAAAGGAAGAAGCGATATCAGAGCCTGGTTAATAAGCTCCAATTAATCTGACTAAAGCATATTCAAGATGCTTTTAAGCAATTAAACTCATATATGGATAAGCAGCTAATAATCCGTTTACTCATACTGCAATAAACATTGTCAGTAGTAGATATCAAACCTTGTCTTCTTCAACTTTTTGGCGTATTTTTTCTCTAGCTCTTCTCTCTTCCTCTTTCTCTGCTTTCCGCAAGGCCATAATACTGTAAGAGTACAGAAAAACGTTTTCATCAGTATGATCGAACAAACTATAAATACAATACAGAGGACCAGCATATTAGAAGAGCAGACAAACCGTTTTCTTTCGTTCTGTTCCTCAATTCTCTTTGCTTCCAGGAGTTCCTTGCCTATTCGTATCCTATCCTGAATAAAATTGTAACCAGGTTACAGGGGTAGACACTAGAGAACACAATAATTAAGGAAGAAAAGGAGGATGCCGTGACACATTTGTTTTCAAATCGCCCCTCAGTAGAAAAGGAAAGAAAAACAGGAAATTTAACAAAGGCGGAAAAAAGAATAACTATGAATCGAAGTGGTAGTAATAAAATTGATTCCAAAATATATCAGCTTATGGCATGAAAAGCAGCATAAACAGCAAGAAAGTAAACAAAGAAATTATGAGAACCTTCTCCTTCTCCTTTTCCTTTTGTTTTTCTTCCTCTTCCTTCTTCTTTCGGGCTCGTTCCCTGAAAGAAAACCAAAAGAGATATCTTCAATTGAAAGAACAGGGAAAAAGATGCAGGAATACATCAAGAAAATATAAGAATGAAAAGTCATTTCTGTTTTGAATAAAAAGGTTCTATTACCTTAATTCTTGCATTTTCATCTTTTTTTCTTCTTCGGTAAGCACTGGCTTTGGAGCGTCAGGCTTCTTGGCATTCGCGGGAACCTATTCAAAATATTGGAGAAGGGAAAAACAGGATATCTTTTGCTTTAGAGAGAAATCAAAGAACCTTCAAGACCAAATAATAAAGCGTAGACCCAATAACAAAATTTCATCTCTTATCCATTTTTTTCAATATGACTTATCCCTTTGGGTTGAGAAATTAGAAATATATATATAAAGCCAGTAGGTGATATTTCAACATGAAGGAATCTCCAAATAGATAGTGGTAATGAAAAACAATTTTCTCCAACAACACTTCTGCCTCCAAAAGAGACAATGGAAATATTTAGTAGCAAGAAAAGACCTTTTGCCTAAAAGCAGACAAAGTTTGGAGAGACCGGCTTAATCGTGTCTTTGGAATTTACAAACCAAGGAAACTCAAATGTTTCCAACAATATACATGAACTTCTAGTTCTCAAGCTCCTTGAGATTTCTCACATGCCAATCATGGTAATGAGAAAACGTTTAAAAATCAAAAGTATTCCTTCGCTGTGTGTATCAAGAAATAGATGCAAATGTAAACATGCTTATTTTCGTATGAAAACGTGAAAAAATCATTTTAATACTCATGAGGTAAGCAAACACAAGATTCATACCATTGGCATTTCATCAATATCAGGATCATTCTCGTGTTCGACCACCCAATTTGCTGCAGCCTCAATACTAGCATTTCCTGCAAGTAATTGTACAAAGTCATAACCAAAACTAATGAAAGAATTATAGACAATATTCAGTTTGTGAAAATTAGCTCATGCGCCTCCATATCCTCTCAAAACCAATTAGCAAGGAGAGGTGTTAACCCATGAGCTTATAAGTTATTCAGATCTTCCTTAGGCACTCGATGTGGGACTTTATATTTCAACACTCCCTCTCACATCGAGGTGGGAGTCAAATTCAAGGCCCGGCGCCCTGCTTGGGCCATACGGGGACAAAGAGCCCACACATCCCGCTTAAGGGCCTGCTCTGATACCATGTGAAAATTAGCTCATGGGCCTCCATATCCTCTCAAAACCAATTGGCAAGGAGAGGTGTTAACCCATGAGCTTATAAGTTATTCGGGTTTTCCTTAGGTGCTCGATGTAGGACTTTATATTTCAACACTCCCCTCACATCGAGGTGGGAGTCAAATTTAAGGCCCGCCGCCCTACTTGGGTCATACGGGGACAAAAAGCCCACACATCCCGCCTAAGGGCCTGCTCTGATACCATGTGAAACTTAGCTCATGGGGCCTCCATATCCTCTCAAAACCAATTGGCAAGGAGAGGTGTTAACCCATGAGCTTATAAGTTATTCGGATCTTCCTTAGGCACTTGATGTGGGACTTTATATTTCAACACAGTTGACATAAAAAAATAATTAAAAAAGAATGTAAAAAATGTGAAATTTCATTCCTACTTTGTGAGGTCCTTACCCGAACAATGTAGTGCGCGGGTAGCCCTTGCTTTAGGGAATCCCATTCCTTCAAGTTCTTCAAGAAACTTTTGGTCAACTTCAGGAACAACCATCTCTAAAAAAAAAAATGAAATAAAATTGATAAGCAACAATCTACCAATTTAGTTCAAATTTATAGATTAACCCAAAGAAGATTCTTTATTTGCAAGTCAATGGTTTCATTTAAGCCTCATCTACAAACTTTCACGAAACCAAAATCATATCATCGATGCATACCAATGATGGCCCAGAATATAAGCCATATTGGATTAAGAACTAACGGGTTAGACTGTGAGAGTGTTAGGTTTTACTCTGCGTATGTACAAGAAAGACGGCTCCCAAATAAAGAGCCAAATTATATAATTTATAATTACAGAGCGGAATTAAACCTTGTTGACTATTGCTGCCGTCTCCACCCTCCTCCATCACTATGTCATCGTCCTTCGGTTTTGGGAGCCTCCAAACTTATTGGTTTTAAGGCCTCCGATGTCTTATCCACAAACTCGTTGTGTCCAGTTCTCTTGGTATGCAAATCGCTCTCCTGCATAATGTATCCAATAAGAAATTAAGAATAAATAAAAATAAAATACAATTAACTACTGATACAGTTTAGAATCTAGATCGTCCCTGTACATATATCTACATGCATGTAAATGCAGCAAGGATTTTTCTTGGGATTAAATGTTCAAGGAGTGTGATAGCGTGACAGTTTCCGCCATCTTTGACATATGATCATGAAAGTAGTTTAAAAAGGTTTTTTTTTCCTGGAGCAACCCCCCAAACCTTCCTCCCACACCAACTGAAGAGTCTCTAAATCTAAAAGTTACAAAAGCATAAGGTACAGAAAAACAAAAATTACCCTAAAAATTTATGGTATACTATAATGGATAATCTACTCACGGTGTCCCATCAGAAAAATAAAAAACAGAAAACAAAACAAACCTCTGAGAAAAAAGGTAAAAGACTGTTACTAAGAAAAAAACTCCAAAGCTACACAATGCAATAACCTATTGTTTTCTAAGTCTCTATGCATAATCGTAAGAACTCCACGATTCAATGAATCACCAAAACCCAACGAAACCCGTGCACTAAATAGCTATATACAAGAATGTGGCACACAGTTCTAAAAGGGTTGCCCAATTAGACGAGCAACTCCTCAAACATGAAAGGAACTAGGAATTTGAAGTTGGGGGTGGCGAAGTTAAAATTACAACATTTCCAAAATTTTTGGGGGAGCGCCCGCCCCCGCCTAAGAAAATCTACCTACATTGTTCATACAGCTCCTCAAAGCAGTTATACAATTAACCCATCAAACCCTAAAAAAAATCAACTTCATTACATTAATCTAACTTCGGATCTTCTAGTACATTATCCGATACACCAATGATATTATCACTCGTGGAGAAATATCATCAAAGTAAATTCATGGCTTTCGACTAATCACATAGCTCTACCATGTGTGATAATATGGTTGGTGTACCAGGAAATGTACTAGAAGATCCAGAATCCAGTAATATAGTAATCTAAACCCTTAACAAGTCTACAATCGAACAGGAAAAAAAAATCAACAAAGTCAAGACAAAACACACCGATCATAAATTAAAAATTAAAGAACTAACAATCCCACAAAAAAAATTTACAAAAATTAAAGAGTGTATAACACAAAAAGTTACAGTCTTGGAGCGGCAGGGCTTGGCACAAGTAGAACAGATGAGATTAAGAACAGGTTCGGTAGATTCAGTAAAATTGGTGTGTTTGGTTAACTCGGCGTGTTCTTGAGCTTCTTCAACCGATTTCAATAGGGTCCCACAATCACCGCACTTCAATGATACGCCCACCATAGCCAAAGCTTTCAAGATCGAATGAAGAAGAAGAAGGGGAAATTGGAAATTGTGTTGAAAGGAAACTGGAGAGGTTATTTATAATGGAGGAGTAAAAAGGTTCTCGAAGTTACTGCAGTAATAATAATTCTCCTTTGCCGCTTCTACTTACTTTGTTTTCTTTTCTGACTAGGAAAATATGTCTTGGAATATTTTTTCTTGTTACAAATAGAAGAGTAGGCTAGGCTCTTCAGGGAAAATCCGGCGTGGGGACGGTCGCGTCGAGTGCACGCGCCATGACTCTTACCACGTAATTTGAGGCAGGGGACTCACTGTAGATTGATCAGTAGCGCCTTCATGTCTCTAGCAAATGATCCATGAGGCCGTCCCCATAAGAAATTTTTCCAGGCTCTACAACTTGGATCAATTTGGCAATAATGCGGCGGCGTTCTATATTAAAAGTTCACTCAATAGTTTTTATGAGTTTATTTTTAATTTGAATTGTCGAAAAAATGTTTGAACAACCACTTTCTTCTATAAGTGTATACTTATAAAATGTCCTATATGGATGAAAGTTGGAGCAGCACTTGAATTTTGTTTTGTTTTCAAGATAAACCTTTTTTTTTGGATTCCGTATTAGAAAAATTAACTTTGAATCTCACATTTACTCGGCAAAAAAAATTACAATTCTAACTTCTAATCACAATAGAGGTGGAAAATGACGACATATCATTTTTATTGTGTTGTGTATGTCTTGTATGTTACTATTACTATGTTGATCTAGCACTGTTTAGAAAAATAACGGTCTAGTAAGATTCAACTCATTACATCATGAAAAAAGTACTTGGGCCTAACACGATAATATTTCTTGTCGAGCTATATACGGTCCAATAAGGCCACGATCAATAAGCATTGGCCATGTAGGATCTTATTAGAGTGGATCTGTATTCATAAAAAATAAACTGACACACAAGAGGGACCTGCCTCATCTTTTCGAGTTTTTACATGTTTTATTACACTAATAAAAATATCACATATGGAACGATGTTATTCATTCAAATTCGTAAGTTTAAAAAGACAAAATATTGACATTGTTGAAGCTAAGTCTCATTTATAGATCAGAAATCGAAATTTCATTGGCTGATCTCATTCTTATTCTACGTGAGTGGTGTTATGTTCAATAACTTTAGGACAATTTAAAAAAAAAGTAAGGGATAGACATACCCGACTCTGTACAGGCCCAAGATGGCATACAGAACCGGCCCTCTCATTTTATGGGAGTCCCCAACATTTTAAAATAAATCACTTAATATATTTAAAAAAATCACTATATCTCTACTCAAAATTTTGGGCATCTCATTTTATGGGCCCCAAATTTTTAAAAAACATTACTTAACATATTAAAAAAAACAAATTCATTATATCTCCACTCAAAATTCTGGGCCTCTCATCTTATGGAGACCCACATTTTTTTAAAAAAAATTCACTATATCTCCACTCGATATTATGATTGTTCACACTCTTGACACTTGAGAGTCTTTGACATTTTTTTATAATTTATACTTTAAAAAAAATTGAAGGGCTTAACTTTGGTAATTAGCACATGACCTTAGTATTGTTCGAGGCGGGACCTGGAGATAGAATTTGTTAGAGCTCTACAAGTTAAGTTTATATTAGTCTCATTATCGGAAAGGCACCAGATGCATTATAGGAATGGCTAATAATAATTACTATAGTTTGTTGATAAAATATTCTTTAAATTTGTAACAAAAGTCGCTCCTAAGATGTATCGTACTGATATAGGGATGTGAGGAATGTTTTGAATTTCTTTAAAATTTTGTAGAGAAGTTAGTATTTATTTCTTTTGGTTTCTCACATTTGAAGTATGAGGTAACTTGCATATTCCCTTATACACTATCAAATACACATCTTTGATTTATCCTCTTGAATTGAAAGTTGATTTTCTGAGCCAAAAGCATTGTGCTATTTTAATGCATTTGCTGGTATTCCTTGATATGAAAGTGAATCTGCTAGTATTCCCTCGGTTGATTTTTCTGTTGCATTTTATTGTTTTTTTTAATTATGAAGAATATTAATGTCTTTTATGCAAATAGTTCGGACATGAACCCGATTGGGTGAAAATCCTCTGTCCCCGTTTGTGTATGTCCCCGTGTCCCTAACCAATCAGAATTTACTATATAATATTTGTTTTAATTATATATACATGCGTGAATTGTGATTGGTAGAGACTGTAATGCATCGATTGGCGACGGAAGATTTTCTCTCGACTCGATTGATGTACCTTGTGGTCCATAATCCATTTATCACACGATGATGACAGATGAAATTTCTCTCAATTGTTCATCTACTAATTGTGATATAAACTATGATACTTTTTTTCTTTCTTTCGATCAAATGCTTTTGGGTTTTTGAAGATGATTACTATGTAAAGTTAGAAATTCATGATGCTATTTATTTTCCGCAGTGGCGAAGATAAGGGAGCGGGGAGGTACCACTGAGCCTCCTTGACGATGATTTTACCGTCGTGGAGCTTATTCACTCAGTTATGAGGTTTTGAAAGAAAGGCTTCACTCAGTTATGGGGGTTTGAAATGAAGACCTTGCTAGGTGGCTAAAATTTATTCAATTAATAGTTTAAATTGGAGGAAACATTGTAAATATCTTGTTAAATCTCTTATGTCAATGTGAGTGAATATTTAATTTGAATTTTTAAACAATTTTTTTTAGCCATTAATCATTTTTCTTGAAATAATTCAAATACAAACAAATGAAAAAAAAGCAATATTGACATTTTTTTGAAAGGAAAACAATATTGACTCGACACTACTTCCTTGGAGCCCAAGTGATGCAGGATTATTAAAGTCGTGATATACACTCAAATCCAGGGTCAAAACACTATTAAAACGCCTACTTAAAAAACTAAAATGGTTTTAGTAAAACCCTAATACACATTTCCTTGAAACCACTTCCCTATAAATACTCTGACATAGTAGCTCCCCAATAATCTTTACTACTCACTACCTTTTCCCGCGGACACAATTTCTCTCTCTGTGAAGCTAGGTTTTTCTAAGCACTTCCGAGGTATTTTTCTTATTTCTCTTTGAACTTACTACCCTTAGTTTTATGATTGTTCTACATTTCGCTATTGTTAAATTGTTAGAATCGTATTCTGATTCAGATTTTGGATTTTCTGTCTTTTTTGTGTTTTTGTCGGATTATTCTGTAATTAGAGCCATCAGTTATGATTTTAGAGTCGGAAGATATATACGTACTGATTCTGTGTCGTTTGTAATTGACTAATATCTATGGTTTATGATTGTTCTATTTTCTCTATTGTTCGGTTGCTAAGATAGAATTCAGATTCAGATTTTTTGAATTTTCGTATTTTTTTGTTGTTTTTGTCGGACGATTCTTATGATTCTGGAGTCGTATTCCTGAGTGATGATTTAGAGTCGGAAGATATGGATTGATTCTATGTCTTTAACAATTGACATCTAGGTTTATACTTCAGTTTTCTGTTATTTTGTTTCTATCCGTTATTATTGGATGGTTCTCTAGTTAGTTTTTCTAAATTGAGTTCTAGGTATTGATCTATTGTGTAAAAGTTTTCTTTCCAGTTTCCGTAATCTGACCACTAAAATTTTGATTTATAAGTGTTATGATTTCCTATAGACTTAGAAACTTTATCAGATGCATTTATTTTGATATAAAATGAGTATTTGTTTCATAAATCCTGTTGTTTTGTGTCTAGTTGTTCTGTTTGTCCGGAATTTGTGCATCTGATTTCATAGTTTTGTATTAGACTTTATGTTAATTTTGTTGCAAATAAATATTATCTTATGATCGATAATCAGATATTTGCATTTACTGTTTTACTTATTGTTCTATATTGTTGAATTTTTTCTGTTGCAGTTTAACAATTGAAATTTAAGATGGGTAAGGAGAAGACTCACATCAACATTGTGGTCATTGGACATGTCGACTCTGGCAAGTCCACAACAACTGGACATCTCATTTACAAGCTTGGAGGTATTGACAAGCGTGTGATTGAGAGATTTGAGAAGGAAGCTGCTGAGATGAACAAGAGGTCATTCAAGTATGCTTGGGTGCTTGACAAGCTCAAGGCTGAGAGGGAGCGTGGTATTACTATTGATATTGCTTTGTGGAAGTTTGAGACCACAAAGTATTACTGCACTGTTATTGATGCTCCTGGACATCGTGACTTTATTAAGAACATGATTACTGGTACATCCCAGGCTGACTGTGCTGTGCTCATCATTGATTCCACCACTGGTGGATTTGAAGCTGGTATCTCTAAGGATGGTCAGACCCGTGAGCATGCTCTCCTTGCTTTCACACTTGGTGTCAAGCAAATGATCTGTTGCTGCAACAAGGTAAGCATACTTGTTTGGCTTATGTGTGTGTGTGTCTATCAATTCCTTTTGCTTTTTTATTTGTTGCTTGCTTGAACTTGGTATATACAAAATTGATATTATTCGGCAGCAATGTGAAGGTAGTTCCCTCTTTATCTGCTGGTCTAATGTTTCCCCTCCCGTTGTTTTTTGGAGGGCTCCTTGGAAGATTGAGAGGGCTACTATCCTCACAGATCATCTAATAGCTTTGTTGGGATTGTAGTTCAAGTGGTTAGAACACCGCCCATCAGTGGTGGCAGCTGCGGGTTCAAATCCCGTCAGTCCCAATGATATCCCTATAAAAGAATCCTCACACTCTGTTCCTGTTGCAGTATTCCTTGTTCTTTTGAAGTGTTTTAGCAAAACTTATCTCTTAAGCATAAAACTCTGGGAGGAAATTTTTGCTGTTTATATAACTGAAACCAAGAAACCTTGCACCTCTTGTTGATTGTTTGATAACTGTAGTAACAAATATTACTGTGGAAGTTGTGCTGGTGATTTGGACATGTATATTATTATGTTGTTTTAAGTGTTGACTTGGACAGCTATATCTTTACTTGTTGATCTAGAATTTCATTCCTCTTTTGTTTTTAACCATAATTTCATCATGTCAGACGAACTGCATTTTAGGTCTTCCCTATATGTATGTTACTGCATCCTTGATTATTTGGATGGTCTAAGTGCCTGACATTTACTTGTGGATTTGTTCTCAAAATGAACAGATGGATGCTACTACTCCCAAGTACTCAAAGGCAAGGTTTGATGAAATTGTGAAGGAGGTCTCATCTTATCTGAAGAAGGTTGGATACAATCCTGATAAAATTCCTTTCGTTCCTATCTCTGGGTTTGAGGGTGACAACATGATTGAGAGGTCTACCAACCTTGATTGGTACAAGGGTCCAACTCTTCTTGAGGCCCTTGACTTGATCAGCGAGCCAAAGAGGCCAACAGACAAGCCTCTTCGTCTCCCACTTCAGGATGTCTACAAGATTGGTGGGATTGGTACTGTTCCAGTGGGAAGGGTTGAGACTGGTGTCCTCAAGCCAGGAACTGTTGTGACATTTGGACCCACTGGGTTGACAACTGAAGTTAAATCTGTTGAGATGCATCATGAGACACTCCAAGAAGCTCTTCCGGGAGACAATGTTGGCTTTAATGTTAAGAATGTTGCCGTCAAGGATCTCAAGCGTGGTTTCGTTGCATCCAACTCAAAGGATGATCCAGCCAAGGAAGCTGCTAACTTCACATCTCAGGTCATCATCATGAACCATCCTGGTCAAATTGGTAATGGCTATGCTCCTGTTCTCGACTGCCACACTTCCCACATTGCTGTGAAGTTTGCTGAGATATTGGTCAAGATCGACAGGCGATCTGGTAAGGAGCTCGAGAAGGAGCCAAAGTTTTTGAAGAACGGAGATGCTGGCTTCGTCAAGATGATTCCCACCAAGCCCATGGTTGTTGAGACCTTCTCCGAGTATCCACCACTCGGTAGGTTTGCCGTCAGGGACATGCGCCAGACTGTTGCTGTGGGTGTTATCAAGAGTGTTGAAAAGAAGGATCCCACTGGAGCTAAAGTCACAAAGGCAGCTGCTAAGAAGAAGTGAACGATTTGCGTTATTATTTCTCTCAAAGAAGAATATTATATGTTTTTAAGTCTTTTTCCCATTCTTTTAGCATCTCCTGTTTGTCATAACTCATTGTCATTGTCCGGTTGCTGCTCCCAGAATTGGGTGTTGGATCGCCGGTGGTAGTTGCTATGTTTTGAGAGATTATATGTAATGTGTTGATTTCGAATTGCGAATGAAAAAATTGAGTTTGGAACTCTGCCTCTTGAAGTGATCTGATTAAAAGCGAATTAGATTAGTGGTAGATTGTAAAGCGGACACGCATAAGATCTTAGTAAAATAAAAATGAAAAAAAGTGAAAAGTCACCACTTGTCATTCTACCGTGTTAGTTATTCACCAAACTTTTTTTTCTCCCACTTTCCTCTTCTTCTAATCAAAGAACAAACCCCCCTTTTCCAAATTCCAATAATCCCTCCATTAATCATTTTCCTATTAATTTTACCAGAAATCAACGATGCAATCAAAACCCTAATTCCTCTTTAGAATAGTTCCTCAGCTATGGTGTTGAAGAGTCCTGGATCCCACCACCTTGATCAAACCCCCTCTTTCTTGAATAATCACTGGAAAACCGAATCAAGATCGAATCTTTTATCTTCTTTCAGCAGTAATAGTCTTGAATTTGGATGGATTCAAAGACGAAGAAACCCAATTCAATAATAGGTCAAGAACACCAAGGTATTGAAGTTAGTAGTCCTGATCATGTGAAAGTAATACAATGGGAAGATTATGAGCAAGAGCTAGCCCGTCTTTGTAGCCTTACCTCTGCTTTTGATGAAGCTAATCAGAAAAAGATTTCACTTCAAGAGAAACTTCACTCCCTTATTCAGGTAAATTTGTTTTTTACTTTTACTTTTTGGGCACTTTTGATTGTTCATATTGTGTTGATAGGTGGGTACTTAAGGGATAAGTATGTAAATGGGTTGAGAAATTTGATTGCGGAAGTAAAGAAAGATTGATACTTGGGTATTGAGAAAGAAATTCACATATGGGTTCTTTATAGTTTTTCAAAAGATGGCATTTTGATTTATAAACTTTATTGGGGTTTTTTTTCTTATGGGGTTTCTAAGTTGCTAAAATTTTTTAATGGTAAAGTTAAATGAGTGAATTTGATAGTCTGGAGTAATAGAAGAAGAGAGAAAAGAAATTAGGATAGATGTGGTCTCTTGTTCTAATGCTTGTCTTGTGATGAGTAAGTTGGAATAAACCCAAAGAAGGTTTTCAGCTGTCTATTTTATGGGTTGGTCACTTGGTTGTTTAATGAAGGAAGAAAGCTTTAGGTATTGTGTTCTTCTATGAAGCAAGTAATTCAAGGAAATGGAGGATAAGCAAAGAAAAGCAGATATCTATTTATCCTGATTAAAAGATGAGAGCCCCAATTTTGGTATTTTTTTATGAACATGAGCGGAACCATGAATTGCATAATGGATTGGTCGAGTACTGCTGTCGCGGGGGGGTGGGGGTGGGGGGGGTTGAACTGGCTGATATAGAAGCATATTGTTAGGCATCTATTGTTTGCATGATTGTTAGGAATGAAGAAACAACAAGAGGTTTGTGCATTCTTTTTTTTTTTTTGCTTCTTTCACTTTTATTCAAAATTTTCTGCGAAATTCTTGAGCTTTAAGTGGGCATATGTGGTGGGCAGACACAAGCAGAGTCATTAAGTCGGTCAAATGAGCTTGATGAGATGCGTGAAAAATTGGAATCTCGAAAGTTAGTGATGGGAAATATGTCGATGCATTCAAAAGTTGTCGAAGAGAGAGTCAAAAAACAGGAGGAACAGCTTACTACTCAGATAAGATCACTATTGGTTTCAGGGTCTTCTCTCTCTGTAGCCAGCAAGCGCTTGCAGGTATTCAGTATTCAAATTTATTTCATGTGCATGCGTTCTAGATTTTGCTTTATTTGCTTGATCATGTGATATTACATATTGTATTACCAAATTTGTGTCTTTGGGTACCTATTATTTGATTTTTTAGTAATTAGTACCACAGTTTTGAGACTGACATAATCCGAAGGCCTCCTTTGATCTTTTTTTAAATGTTTTTTTTGGGTGGGGTAAATCTCTCTCCCTGAAGTTTTTTCTCTATTTCTTCTGATTTATGTGTTACTATGGAAGGAAACGAGCTTATGATTAAAGTGGAGCGAATTAATTACTACTAAGAGCAAGGGACTTGGTCACTGCTTTTCAAGTCTTCCCTCGCCTTGTCATAATCCCCTCTCTATAGAAGAAGGAACATAAGGATTCCTAGTATTTATTCATCATTATTTCTTTCTTTCTTGAGTTTTTTTTTCTATTTCCCCTTCTGTTCCCTGGGCTTTAACCTGCAACTTTGATTGTGCTACAATTGCAGGAGGCCAATCGGTCCGTTGCTGGAGAGACGGGGTTATCTTCATCTCAAGTCATCCCAAAAATTGCTGAGAGTGAGACAACAATATATGGTTTCACAAGTTTCTTTGCTATATCCTGTGAAGGTTGTAATTGGGCATGCACGGGAACAAGAGCTTGAATCATTTACTTCTAGTATTAAAGCAGGCAAGGACATTTATGGAAATATGAGATTCTTATATGTGCTAAATGCAAAAGCAAGATTCCATCTGATAGTTACACTACCCAAGATCCTAACCTAAAATTTCATGTTTCTCGAATTCTTTATATTTAATGTGGCTATTATGTACTTGAATACTCTAACCTTTAGTCGTTCAATATGAGATGATCATTGATCGGTGCTTGGCTATTTTTCAGGTGCTCCTGCTAGATCAAAACCTCTTGATCAAGGATCGTTAACAATTGCAGGTCTGCATCTCACTATGATCCCTTTTACAAAGATGAGTTTTTTCACTGATAAGAAGGAAGTTCAACGATCTGCAACAGCCCTCGGATATGTGGCACATGTGTGTTCTTCTCTGTTCTTTCTCCTCAGTTGGCACGAAATTTTTAATTAATTTGTCCTTTTCGTTTAGTCTGTTACATTATTAAAGACGCTTATAGTATAGCATTCTTGTTTCGGTGATGATTTCCTTCTATTCATAGCCAGTCTCCATCTGTTAACGATACTGTATGTATTATCTGCAATCTGAGTTTCTGCTTATTTCTGAGATCCACATGAAGAGGGGAATAGAATAATTATATTGCTATATTTTGATTATGCCTAGAACCTTTTAGCACACGATCTCTTAATATAATTCTGATTGATCTTGTGGATTTGCAGGCTGTTTCTCTAATTGCTTCGTATTTGCAAGTTCCTATACGTTACCCTTTACGCCTGGGATGTTCACGGTCATATATTTGTGATTATGCACCTTCCATTGAGCCTGCATCTTCCGATTCAATGTCGAATTCATTAATTTCAACTAATGGAAAGCCCGTAGAATTTCCTCTCTTTTTAGAAGGGCAAGACTCCACAAGAGCAGCATACGGTGTATTCTTACTCAATAAGGTTTTCTTTGATTCTTTATGTGCTTCAATTGTTTTTGTTCAATCTTGTCAGCTGATCATTTTGATTCGTTTGTAGCTCTATGTAGATTATTACGGTGTGACATCAATAACATGTAAAAAACACGTCAAGTTTTTTTTCCTTTTATGCAATTATCTGGGGCTGAATTAGTTCGGCATCATTAAAATTCTATTGAAAGCATATATGCACGAGTGTTCATTCTTTTTATTAGGGCACACAGAATACTATGATAGTTTCTATATTATTGCAGAAAATCACCTCAATTTATTCATCATTTCCCTATCCTGTTTATGTAGGACTTAGAGCAACTATTGAATTACATTGGCGTCAAGAGTTTAGGGCCTCGACATGTTTTGGCCAATCTGAAGGAGCTTCTGAAAACTATTCTTTCTCCGGAGTATATAGATACATAATCAGGCTCGTGTTTGTAAGTTTTTTTGTTTTGGTAAATGGATCACTCATATTCTTATATAGGTGCCTTTGTTTTTTTCCGAAGGAGCACCTTGCAACAGACCGGTTACTAGTTTAGAGAAGTGCAATTATGCTTAATAGAAAAGTTTTATTTGGTTACGTTGTTTTGCCTATATAGTATACTGGAGTTATGCCTTTCAGATTGTCCTGCAAAGCTTGAGATTTTGCTTAGAAATTAGCTTTTTAAAAGAAATGAAATAGATTTTGACCATATCTGGTGACACATTCTGATGTAAACATTCTGTTAAAAGATGTGGTAATTCATTTGTCGTTCCTATATCTTTGGAACGATAAATCTTTCGTCTTCCCAGTGTTTGGGAGCATTTTTAAGTGATTGTTTTGAGATGCAACATTTTTAAGGCACAATCAACATGTTGTGAATCTGTGTATTTCAGATGCTTTAAGTAATCATTTGATTCATCTTTTGCTGCTGTAATTTCTTCAGGTCATATTATGTAGTCTTTGTGATGTACTATGAAATATAATTTCTCATGAGAAAGAATAATCCATGTCTGTGTTCGATCTATGATTCGCGATTAATTTGGTCCACTCTACGGTTGGACACTTTTACTGGTGGAGAACTCTCAATAGAGTTATTTGTATACACAAGGCTTGAACCTCTGAATTTTTTTTTAAGAGACATCAAGTTCTTTTCATTTCGACCAAGTCTGGTTGGTCATGAGTGAGTATACAAGTACTTTACTTTAAGTAACAATATGAGGCTACTAATAAAATTGTTTCACTTGTGATAATTTCATTAGTGTATTTCATAAAGAGCGAGATGTGATTTCAGACTTCTAAACTTAGTACAACATTAAGAATTTTGGATCGAATAATTCTTAGCCCATCTTACTAGATTGTAGGCTAAAAGGTTACATCTCCTTGAAACACACGAACATCTCCAATTCTTGAAAATTTTCAAGTAGGATTCCCCTTTTGAGTACTGTGACAAATCCGTCTAAAAATATTAAATGTAATAACTATCTAAAAATTTATAACACATGCCATTATAACTGTTAGGAAAATGATTTGTTACTAGAATTATTGGAAAAAAATTGGTTAAAATTCAAATTAATACTATTCACCCCCTATTGGTACAAGAGATTCACCCCCAATTTAGGTTTTAATCAATTTCTATTCAATAATTCTATTAGTCTAGTAAGATCATAATTGTTAAAGGTTAGCAAATTTAATTTTTATCGAATTATGAAGCAAATTCAAATTCAATTCCACAACAACCCCTATGCTCTCTCCTTATTTATTCGTTACTTGTGCTGAATACAGCCAGTCTTCTTCTTTTCCAACGCACCATAGAAAGAAAGACCTTTTGATTCTTCTTCCTTTATTGATTCTGAACCCTAAAATTGGTAGAAATGATTTACGAAAATGCCACCAGTGACGATGAAGAGTACGTAAAAGTTCAAGCCGAGGATCTCAAGCCAGCAGCCGATGAAACTATTAATCTCGTTGCCCAAGACCTGGTATATAATAATCCATCAATTCCTGCATTTTTTGAAGATAAAATTTACATAATTGATGATTATTTTGTTTGCATTTTTTTTATTATTATTTGCAGAACGCAAATAATCAGTTTCACTTCAGGATGAAACGTGGAACCAAGATTAAGAAGCTTCTACTTGCTTATTGTGAACGCCGCTCTTTGGATTACAAAACGACTCAGTTTTCCGTCAGTGGCCGCCGTTTGATCCACCGTGATCAAACCCCTGATTCTGTATTTTCCTTATCCACAATTTTTTTTTTTATTATCTGTTTTATTATTCCGAGCAGGAAGTATTTGACAAATACGTTAGCTAATGTGAAAGCAGTCAAAGTAGAAATATTCAATCTCATAGGAAAAATTCAATTTTAGGAAAAAAAAAGACTCCCTCCGTTTTAAATTAAGCGTCCAATTTTTTAGAAAAAATTATAGGGAATCAACATTCAATTTAGTATATCGAGCTCGTACTCGAAAGTTTAGTCTTGAACTCTGCTCGAAAATTTGAAAATATAAACATCATTAACTAAAAATATACTAATATATTATAACATTTTCTTTGCTTAAATATATATAATTGAATATCTTCGCTATTTTCCCCAACAGTACGTTTAAATATTCAAGCTCGATTAGTTTAAGAATTGGAGCATAAAATCATATTTTGATTTGAGCTCATCGAGAGGAGCCCAAACAGGTCGATAAAGTCTCAATCAATTGCAGTCATACATCGGAATGTGATCAAGAACATGAAAATTTCATATGGGATATCTGATCTCAGTTTGTGAAAGTGGAGCTTACAAACTTTTGGATGAGTGCTGATTAAGCCAACCCTTTTGATTAGTCTGTTAATCTATTTTTTGTCTTTTTTCTTCTGTAGCTTGGATTGGAGGATAACACTGTAATTCAGGTCATGGCTGCTGATGATGTGTTGCCTGATGGGAAAATGAAAATTGAAGCTGAGGATGTAAAGTCCAAAAAAACTTCCATTCAAGTTCTTGTGAAGGGGGCGGCGGTATATACATAATACTTCTGATAGATCTATAAGCCCCCATCCCCCTTCCCCAATAATTCAAAAAAGAAAATAAAATAAAATGAAACACATGCCACAGCACAAGAGAGTCAAGATTGAATAAGATCAAGAACTTGACCATTTTATGTGGATATTTTGTGATCATTTTTTGGAGAAATCTATGTGTTTAGGTGCTGCATCTGAACTTTTAGGGAGAGACTGGATATTGTTTGATTTGACATTGATGAATTGTTTTGTAAAAGATTTCTATCAAGTTTTTGATAAAAGCTGAATTGCTTGTGAAAATTTTTTTGGGTACAAATGTGAAATCTTTTGTTTTGTTTCGTGATAAAATTCTTTCTGAATAGGCCCTTAGATGAACCATAATAAGAACCACTGTTCCTCGTCCTTGATATATATTGTTGATTGGAGCGTATTTTTTTTTTTTTTTTTTTTTTTGTGTGTAGCTTGCATTGGAGGAAGGCTCTGTCATCCAAGCCAAGACTGCCAATAAAGTGAAGGTTGAAGAATTGGCTCAATTAATGCTGGCCAAAATGCATGCTCCTAGTGAAGAAAATGCCCGTGATGAGAAGAAGAAAGTTGAAGCTGAGGAGGATATCAAGCCAGCCAGTGATTTTATTTGTCTAATTGTTCAGGAGCTGGTATATAATACATCCATTCATGCAACGTTGAAATATTACATGGATGTTTATTTCTTCTTCATGAGTTGATTTGTTGGGTTTTGCAGAATGGAAATCATGAAGTTAACCTCTTAATGAAACGTCGCACCAAGATTAAGAAACTTCTACGTGCTTATTGTCACCGTCAATCTCTGGATTACAAGTTGACTAAGTTTTTCATCAATGGCTGCCCTTTGATCAACCATAATCAAAACCCTAATCAAGTATCTTCCTTATCCTCATATTTGTTCTCGTCTCCCCCCCCCCAACCCAATTTCTCCTTTTTTGGATTGCTGTCAATTCAGTGCGTATTTGGATTGATTTTCTTTCGAAGAAAAGTTGTTTTATAAAAAGGTGAGTTTGTGAGAGTTGTGAATCAGGTTGAAAAACAAATAGAAAAAACTATGTTGTTTTACGTTTTGAAAACCGGAACAAATGCATCCGTAGACAAAGTAACAATATTATCGAGAAAGATGATTAATATCTCCCTTCCCCTCAAACACACCCCACTCCCGGATGTGATCAAGAACTGAATTTCGTGTGGATTTTCTCATCATATTCGGGAGAAGAATGATCCGTTTGCAAAAGTTCATCTTTGCTACACTTTAAGAGGAGTGATTAAACCAACCCTCTTCATTCGGCTAATTTTTTTCCCTTTGTAGCTTGCTTTGGAGGACAGCACTGTGATTCAAGCCATGACTACTGCTGAAGAGTTCCCTCCTGGGAAAACGAAAATAGAAGCCGAGGATGTCAAGCCAGTTGATGATTGCATTTGTCTTCTAGTAAAGGACCCGGTATATAGATAATGCTTCTGATAGATGTTTTGGTGAAAACTTTTTATGGATATTAATTCTTTAGGATTTTTAAATACATCATCTCTCTCTCTCTCTCTAATTTTTTCATAAATTTGTAGGTTTTTCTGTATGGAGGTAGTGGTGAGATTCACTTCAGGATGAAACGCTACACCAAAATAAATAAACTTCTGCAAACTTATTGTGATCGCCGAGCTCTTGACTACAAGTCAACTGAGTTTTTCATCAATAACCAGCTTTTCAACCATGATCAGACCCCGTATCAAGTATACTCCTTTATCTCCTGGCATGCATTGCATTTAATTGTTCTTTCAAGTCATAATTTAGAGTTTGTCCATTTCATGTGGAATCTCTAATCATATTTTAGAGGATAGTGTTTATCTTTTACAATTTTGTCTTGCATTTTACATTAGTTGAATGATAAGGTAGAAGTAGAAGTTGAATTGTCTGTAATAGGAGACGAGAGTTTCAAATATGAAATTTTGCAATTGGTTTTGATGAATTTGTTTTGAAACAGAACACTGTCTAGACACAGTAAGATGAATAATAATTAAACCATGTTTATTCCTTGATGTACATATGTGATAATTCTAGTATATTTTTCTTTCTTCTCTGCAGCTTGAATTGGAGGAAGGCTCTGTGATCCAAGCCAAGACTGCTACTGAGGTTAAAGTTGAAGAATTGGCCGAGTCGCTGGCGAAAATGCATGCTCATAGTGAAGAATTTGTTGAACCTATGGCTAAAATGCTTGCTCATAGAATCATGTCTTCACTGCCTAGGTTCTGCTAACCAGTGTTCACAGTGCAAATTGGGAGCTTAAACTAGAGAGCGATTGTGTATATTTTTGGCTACCCTGATATGTTTTGCTGGTATATGGCTGCCCTATGATATTTTATGGCATGAGAAAATTTTATCCTAAGACAATGGAACAAGTCTTGAGATAAAGATTCCTGTTCTTCAGTGTTCCATTTCCAATTTCATCGTTTTTGCTTTCAGGTCATCTATGAATCGCCTAATTTTATCCATAATAATTTTTTTTTTTATCAAATTTTTTCCTTATAAAAGTCTACCCGTTTCAAAAAAGATAAAGAAAACAAATTTCAAATTTGGTTAAACTTACTTATTTTTTTGCTCCGCTTTTACGTTTTTTCGAGAGTAATTATTATTTTTTTTTTTGCTAAATAAGAAATTATCCATTAATCATAAAATAGCCGAAGCCGTTACAATCAAAGGATAAAAAAAAAATACAAGAAAATAAAAGTTATACAATGGTGGAGACCACCATGATAACAGATAAAAGTTCACACCCCGGATTAGATAAACACTACAAACAGTAGAAAAAATAAATACATAATAAAATTCTTCGCATCATCTTCTCCAAAATCCTTGAACCGCAGTAGCAAGCTCAGTTCAAACACATTTTTTAGAAATCAATAATCTACGAGACCATGGGCGTATCAATCGTCTTATAAATTGTCTCGGAAAGATGAAGAAAATTAAGGAAAGACCCAGAACAATTCTGGGTTTAGATGGAAACTTCAGATTTGGAAGGATCTAGAGTAACCTTAGCTAGTAATAGATGCTTACTCTGGAAGATTTACAGTTGGCCTAAGATGAATTTTTTTTATTATCTTGATTAGTGAGTAAGTTTAAAATTTATATCCAGAGTATTAAATGTAATACAAGTAGAATAAAAAGTCAATTCTCTTTCTTGTGAATTGACACTTTTGGCATACGTTTATTACACTTATTGGTCTGAATGTAAGTTTTAAACTGACTCACTAACCAAGATAAAACTACTCGCCTTAGAAAGACCATGAATTCGTATAATATGCTAGACATGTCATGTTTTTTTTTTTTTTTTTGACAACATTTTTAGCCAAGATGAATTTGGCGACTGACATGGACTTATTTGTCCACGTTACCTCAGGACGAATTTGTTGAATCCGTTCTAAATAGATGATGGAATTGGAAAATCCGTCTTGAATGGATGGTTTGGTCATGTTCATGTGTGGCGCCACTGATGACGTCAAGGTTTCTTTCTCTGTTTGTTTCTTAGCCATTTTAGCAAGTTTGTCAAAATCGCGAGTTGGAATCGTACGATTCTACGATACTAAGGATATAAATCGAGTTAAATCATCGATCTGGATCGTAGGATCGCGCGATCGGTACGAATTAATCTTGCCTCTCTTCAATCGGGTCGGTACATAGTTCTCTCAAATAAAAGAAATATCGACTTGTATTCAATCCAACCTCTCAATTCTCTGACAACGAAGTGCAGCTCATGCGGTAAGACGCTTCACTTCCAACCGGTAGGTCGGGAGTTCGAGTAATGCCGGAGGAAAAGTGGGGAACCACTATTGATCCTCCTTTAAGAAAGAAAAAAAGAACCCTCTCAAGTCTCATCCTCCCACCTTCACGTTCATCCTCCCAATTCCATCGTTAATTCTCTCAATTTTCGATTTTCAATCAATAATCAATATTGGTTATGAAACTTGTTGGATTAAAAGACCTTATGAATTGTTTCAAAGTTTATCACTTGTTAGTTTGTGATTTAATTTCAACTTTTTAGTTCTATTGATATTCTTATTTTTTCTAGTTGAAGTATTGTTATATTTTTTTTTCTCATTAGCATATAGAATGATGTCTTTATTGACATAAATTTATCATGAAATATTATTTAATAGTTTTGTCGGATCTTTCGATCCGTGCTACGATAAATACTCGTATTTACGATTTATTAGACTCATTCCGTTCCGAGACAAAATTGATTTTGACAACCTTGCATTTTAGAGTTGCTAGAATAAAGAATTAAAAAAGGACCTAGGGCCCACCCTTTTAAAAAAAAAATCCAAAAATCAGCCGAAATGCCAACACATACCAATAGAATTAATAAGGGTCAAGAGGCCCACCTCTTAAATAAAAACTCAGTCAAACAAAGATATAACCACCAGCCCCACAATATTTTATAATATAAAACAAAACAAAACCCACAAACCAACCCCACATCACATACCACTTTTGCTACATAACAAAACTCAGTCTCTTAAACAATAATACAGAACAGCCACGTCAGCACCAAGGCCCACAACACAAAACAACTTACAACGTAAGGAATTTCGGATCAAACAGCCTTGAATTCACCTTCTTCATGAAGAACCAACCAAGAACACCAAAAGAAGCCCAAAAGCCAACTTTGGTTGATCACGATTTTTTTTTTAATATATTCATGTTCCCCAAGCTTCCAGTTGGTAGTTTATGAGAAAGAGTACGATCCGTTCCAAGAACCCGCTCAACCCGTAGAGAAGCTAAAGCAGCGGATTCTTGAAAAAAACTAAAATGTCTCAATTCACGACGGATTCCAAAAATTCGTCCTGTACTGACGTGGGCACATCCTAGATGTTTGTCCGAATAAATAGTTATATAGGTTATTAACTTATTTACGCTTAGTTACTTTCATTATTTTTAATAATTTTTAACTTTTTTGTTCCCAATGTATTTACGGGATACAAAAATTATCATTCTGTCAAAAAATTGAATATTTTCCGTCCAAACTGATGACGTGACATAACAAAATTGAAATTATCTCTCTTACAAGGGCAAAATGGAAAAATTCTCATTCTTCTACTCCTCAAACTTCTTCTTCTTGGTCATGGCTAAAAATGCTTTATCCAAAAAAAAAACATGTCATATGCAGCTCATTATGCAAATTCATGGTCATTCCAATTTTATGTAAATCACAATATCTATATTTCTTGAATCGGAAAAAAAAAAGTAAAACAAACTTGTTCATATTTTCAGAAATTTTGGAAGACGGCTTTATAAATCCATTAATCAAAATGTTTAGAAAATGTTCGTGAATATTTAACTATTTCAGTTATTTGGGATCTCTTGGATATGTCACAAATATTATTTTCTTAAAATATAAGCCTTTGTAATATGATTTTTTTTTTTTTAAAAAAAAAAAATGGGGGTTAGGGTCACTCATAAAATTTGCTACTGAAGCAAGATAAACCACTCAAAAGAAAATTTAGAAAATATATTAGCAAGTGGTGCATCACTAGAAAAATTCTAGTGGTGGCAAAAATACTGGGATTGGACAATACTAGCAAACTAGAAAAGTTATTTACCATAGATTTTAATACTAAAATTCATTTTGGAGTAAAATAAGTGCTATCCTTTTACTTATAACATTGGTAGGGAAAATATCTCATTGAGTTTCTTTTTTATATTTTTTGTGTTGAATTTTATAAAATGCAACTGCTCGTAAAAAAATTATAAAACTCCAATAACATTATTTGATTTAAAGGTGAATTCAAACTCAAGCCTAAATACATTTGACATTGTGTGTAAGGATACTATGGTAAATAAAAATTATTTATTAACATGAATAATTCTGATAAGGATCAGTTCTAATAGATCTTGTGGTCTATTTCCGCACATTAGAAGAAATGCAGTTTTCCTTAATTATTTATTCTCTATGAAGAAATCTGGACCAAAATGGTCAATATGGACAAATACATATTAAAATTTTCATATTAACATTTACTGATGGAATCCAACGACATGGAGTCAACTTGGCTAGAGTTTTTTTTTAAAATTAAAAAAGAGGTGGTAACAAAATCAAAGATTAATTTGAACTTATATTTTCTTTTATAAAATTAATCTCTATACTTAGAAAAAAATTAAAAGAAATCAATCCAAGAAGGGAAAAGTACAAGCATTAAAAGAATCATACCGTATTCTAAACAAACCTTTACATTTATCTTTATCCCACTTTAATTTTTCTTAAGTCCTTAGTATACCGGTTGGCCTATTAATAACTCCAATCAATTATTATTTTTTTCCTTTTTTTTTAGTTGGTGAATACCTCATTTAATTCCTAACTAGGATAATTTTAATAATTATGGGTGTGTTTAGATTGATTTATTTTTTAAAGATAAAAACGAAATAAATTAACTTGTTAGAGAAGATATTAAATATTTATGAATAAAAGAAAATTTTAAAAAAAAGAAGAAGGAGAAAGAACATCTATTAAGTCGTACAAGTTATTTTAAAAGGTAAATAAGCATTTTCGGACAAGGAGTGGGCAATTAAAAGGTAAATAAGCAATTAAAAAATGAGCAAAAAAAAGAAAATATATTGATTTTTCATTTTGCGATTTAATTCAAATGCACGTTACTACCGAGAGACAGATACGCATTTTTAAGCAAGGTACAAATTCTTGTTTTTATAACGCTATTTACAACACAAATACTACTTGAACTGGTTACACCCTAAACAGAACTTGCATCCCCATTCTTCCTAAATATCTGTAGAGTGCATTCAAGATGGATGGAGAGCAGAGAAATCAAGATCTGCATAAGAATATGATCATAACCGAGATTGAGGATCGGGTTGGTTCTTCTTTTTCCTCTTGGTTTTAATTTTTTTAATTTTTTTTTCAATTTTGTTAAATTTTTCTTGATTTTGTTATTAATTTATTGATTATCCATTTTCTTAATGCTTTCTTGAATTTCACCCTCAATTCTTTAGGTTTCCTGTTCGACTTTATGGTTGGGTGAATAGGTGGTGTACGGAGAAAAGACTCGAGAGGCATCATGTTACATTTGATATAATTAAGACAAAATAAAAAAAGTTCAATTTAGACGGCAGAGGGTAGAAGCTAAAATAAATCAAAGATTATTTTTTATATAAATCAAATCAATCTAAGACGAGGATAAGTACTATTACTAAAAGAATCTAACCGAATTCTAGATAAAATTTCGATTTTTTCTTCAACTCTCTTTAATTTTTATTAATTTCTTAGTATATCGCTTGGCCAATTAATTATTTTTAATTAGTTCCTTTTTTTTGGGTAGGTGAATTCTCTGATTTTGTCGGCGTATTTAGATTGGTTTCATTTTTATGTTATTTTTTGAAGATAAAAAGATAAGTAAAATAAACTTGTTAGAGAAGAGATGAAACGTCTTTGAATAAAATAAAAATAAAATAAAAAACAAAAACAAAGAAGATCAATAAAGTCATACAAGTCATTTCAAAATATAGTTAAGCATTTTAGAGAAGAAAGGGCAACTTTTTTTTTTTTTTTTTTGGTGTGACAAAGTAATTCGGAACATAAAAAAGTAAAAAAAAGATACATTGATTTTCGTTTCGAAATTTAATCCAAATGCACATTACTATCAAGAGACAGATAAATATTTCTGAAATAAGAGGTAAATTTCTTGCTGTTATAACGATATTTGCAATAAAGGTACTATTTCAACTAGTTATATCATTACATCCTCACTCTCTCTCGAGAGAGACTGTATTCAAGCAGGATGAAGGTCGGAGAATTCAAACTTTGCATAAGAGTAGGGTCATAATCGTGATTAAGGATCAGGTTGGTTTTTTCCTCTAAGTTTTTATTTTCTGTCTCTTGGTTTTTTCAATCATTTTAATTTTTTCTTGATTTTGTTTTCAATTTATTGGTTATCCTTTCTCTTAAAGACCTTTTGGTTGGGAGTAAAGGGGTAGTACAAGATCAAAGTACTCAAAATTCATCACGTTACACTCAATATCAGGGAGAAAAATAAAAGGAGTTAACTTTAGACATCACTGAATACGATCTAAATTAATTAATAAGATTTTATTTTTTTCCTCTTCGGTGTAAATGATATGTAAAAGATGCATGGCGTAGATTAATAGGCATAATAAAATCTCCAAATTTCTACTTATATATGTAGTTCTATTTGTTCTAATTAAAATCCAAATCTCCAGGATGTGTTCTCTATGTTGAAATATTTTATGAGGTGCGTTGCACTAACTCTGACTATTCATCTGTTTGTGGGTAATGGACGTACTCATACTAAGCATCGTTCCTAATGCCTCTTGAAAGATTATCCAGAATCTAGATGTGAACCAAGGATCCCGATCAGATACAACACTCTATGCAATCTCACTATATTCCTTATAACATAAATCTCTGCCATCTTCTCTGGTGGGTAGGGATGGCAATGGGGTAGATCGGGGCTGGTATCTCAATACCCAATCCCGCCCCGTGAAACAGACCCATAGCCCTGCCCTGTGATCCGCCGCAGGTTGAGAATCTTCGCTCCGCCCTGTCTCAATCTTTTTTAAATCACATAAATAGCATACAAAAATTGTGATAGAACCTAAAACATTTTTTTAAACTCAATCTAGAAATAACCATTCTTCTTAGGAAAAAAAAAAAGAAGAAAATGAAATCATAACTTAAAGAGGAGAATTTTACATGAACAACATTCATATAAACACAATTAATAATACTATAATATGAACAAGGCGGGGCAGATTATATAATACGTGAGATCCAACTCCGATAACGGGGCGGGCCTGTTCTCAGTTCGAGGCGGGTCAAAATTTGCCCCAAATAGCACTGGTCAAGACGGGGCGGGGCGGGTCAGGTCAAAATTGTCATCCCTACTGGTGGGTAAGTAAATCTTATGAAGGAAGTTGGCAGATTTTGTCGATCGATCTACTACCACCCAAATAACATCATGTCTATCCCTGGTCCGTAATATTCCCGATACAAATGCATGGTGACATGCTCCCACTTCCAATCGAAAATAGGAGGAGGGTGTAGTAATCCAGCTGGAGGTCGGTGTTTTGCTTCTTTTTTTTTTAATTTTTTTTTTTTGGTTTAAAAAAGTTCGAGTGGGTTCGGCTCCGGTCACCACCACGGGTTAGGGCAAGCCCTAGGGATTATAGGTCGCTTACAAGGATATTTACAGATCACCCACCAACACAGCCCTCACGTCGGCAGCGGGAATCGAACACTTGACCTTTGTAAGGACATGTCGAATCCTTACCAACTGAGCCAACTTGTGTTGGTGTGTTTTGCTTTCATGGTGACATGCTAAACACCTAGATATGGATTCCACTATTTCCCTCTTCATTCCTGACCAACAATAGATTTCACCGCAAGTCACGATACATCTTGGTACTCAATGCTTGCATAGTACATACATAATCTCTCTCTCTCTCTTCAAATTTCCATCATTTAGAATATATACTCGACCTCTAGATGGCAGCATTCCATCATCACGAGTTGAATAATTTGTAGCCTATTTTTTTGTAATTCTTTTTGAAGTTCTTAAGATGTGCCATCATTGTCCTGAGCCACGAGAATTATGTCTAGTAATACTGATATGATCTTTCAAGTCTGCAAGCAAAGCCTCGTTTACAGACGCTTCAAGTTATAAGTTTAAGCTTCTCATTTCTTCTAACTCACATCTACATTTGCCCCTCAAACATGCCAAACTACCAGTCTCCCTTATGGCTTAAAGAATCCGTTACTACATTACCTTTTCCTGGATGGTAGTTTATAATCAAACCATAATCAATTCTATCTATCTCATTTGCCTCAAATTCAGCTTCTTTTATGTCTGAAAGTACTTTAAACTCTTATGATCATTAAAAAATTTACAAGTGGCTCCATACAAATAGTGCTTCGAAATCTTCAATCTAGATACTACGACAACAAACTCTGAGTCATGTGTAGGGTAGGGCTTAATCGAATCGAGCACTTATCAAACTGTAGGGTATTGCTCAATCGTATCAATGAAAAATCATCATCCCAACTTGTTGCAACTATTACAAAGCCTTTATCTGTAACACTCTCTATTGGAAAAAAATTTGAACCAGTAGCAAAAACGTTAGTTGATCAGGTCCGCGATTCGTGTGCGCAAGTCGCACATGTACACAAATTCAAGCTATTTTCGTTTCGACGAGCCTTGGAAACGCCACGAGGGTCTAACATAATCTCGGCATGATATTTTAAACTCATTTAAACCACTTTTACATATAAAGTATTTCATACTTCCATATGCAACCCATATAGAATGTTATTCCACAAGGTTAACTTTCATTTTCCAATCATTTGAGATACCATTTTCTCATTCACTTCAAGCTTCATTTCAAACTATCACAAGACAGGGACAAAAGCAGCCAACATATGGACAAAGTTGGAGAATGAGCGTATTTGAATTTTTCTATATATACTTTTGGTTTGAGAATTAAAAATAAATAAATTAACTTGTGAGAGTAGGGGTGGAAAGTCATGATTTAAAAAAAAAGTAAAAATAGAATAAAACTTAAAAAGTTCTTATTTTGATGGAGGAGAGAAATATAAGGGTCCACCACATAATTATTCCGGCTAGAAATTCTCTATCCTCATTCGAGTATCCCCTTTCTCTATCCCACCAATAAGAAAATGACATGTATTAAATTTTTAATTAAAAAATTATAACGTAAAAGAAATGGTGAAACCCACATGAAAAATATATACACGTACAAATATTTATTCGTAGTGACACAAAAATAGACACAGAACGCGGGATAGATGGTTTTTTGCCAATTATAACCATTGTTAAAAAGCTACACCTACATCAATTGTTCTAGCCTTCCTTTAAAAAAAAATTAAATTTAAGTTCTATTAATTAATCAAATTCACGTATGCCAATGAGACATTGATCTAGTGACCAATGTTGAGGCATAATGACGTAAAGGTAATGAGTTCGAATCCCTTCCCCGTTTCTTGAATCCCTCGTTTCTTATAATACATAGATCCCTTCCCAATAAATAAATAAAAATTAAAAAAATCAAATTCACGTATAACGCATCCCAAGTGACAGATAAGAATTTTGAACTAGAAAGGCACGAGTGTCTTGCTATTAAACTCTTCATATGTATACTGACATTACTCTCTCTCTCTCTCTCTCTCTAGGTTGCATTCGAGATGGATGGAGGCGGAAATGATCAGAAAGTCTTGGACGAGAGCATGATCCAAATTCGGATTCACGGTCAAGTTGGTTTCTCCGCTTCCTGTGATGTTTTCTGTATTTTTTTTTACTCCTCTTGGTTTTCTATTTGTGTTAATTTTTCCTTGATTTTATTTTCAGTTTCTTGGTTATCCTTTATCTAATGTTTTCTTTGGGCTTTAATCTTAATTTTTTTTATTTCCCTTTTGACTTTCTGGTTGAGGAGGGTGCAATGGGGAAGCATTAAAGGGCCATCATGTTACATTTGATATAATTAAGGAAACAATAAAAATAGTTCAATTTGGGCTAAGATATATAGAGTTCTTTTCTTTTTTGGTTAGAAAGATTTGTAGATGATGGATAACATGGATCAATCAACCACTATGAAAGGTCTCTAGATTGCTAGTTTTGTGAAACTTTTTTGTTTTAGCATCTTAATAAAACAGATTTTTAGTCTGAAGTTTCATGTTTTGGTTTATCAAAGAACTTGATTTATTATTCTGGAAGCGGTGTGCTTGGATTGTGTCGGTTTGAGTTTGGTTTGGTTTGAGGCTCAAACCAGCTTTGAATTGAGTTTGAGAATGAAATTTGAAGTGTTAAATCATCCTCAGACCAAATCCCAAACTCAATCCAAAGTTGGTTTGAGTCTGAGTTTGAGTCTCAAATCAGACCAAACCCAAACCAAGCACTGATAAAATTTGGCGATCTAGGAATTGATGTTGATTTTATCAATCATCAATTCCAAGATTTTCAACCTTAATATTTGAAGTTGTGGAGGGAAATGTTTAAAAACGATTTAGCAGAGTTACGGGTACATTCTTATTGGAGCGATGTCGTTTGGACTTAAGGTGACGTTGTTAAACTTATTTTTAATAATTAGACTGAGATATAATAACACATTTCAACCTTGAAATTTAGGATTGAGAAGACCGTTGTAGGGAGCTAATCATTCATTGTAGAACTAAATTACTACTACCTCCATCCTAAGTTGAATGTCAACTGAAGGAGGCAATATTATTTAATATTTGTCAGTTCAATTGAGTAGTTTATGTTAATTTAGTTTTGACATTAAACTTAATTCGTCTTCTATTTTGCCTTTACAATAGGATGGTGTGAGGCATACATATGGCTTCAAACGCAATTTGCCATTAAAGAAATTGTTGGTTCATTACTCTGAGGAAAATAAATTAGATTATGAAACTATAAAGTTTCTGTACAATCAACGAAGGCTGCCAGTACGAGCGACCGCAGACGAGGTTATTATCCTTGTATTTTGTTTCATTATTACATCAAAACTTGAATTTAATAATACTCATTCATTTTATTAGCGGCTAATTTGTTGATTTGATTTATGTAGCTTCAAATGCGCAACGGAGCCACCATTCATGCTTTGATGGATGTCCATGCTGGTTGAGGAAGATAAAAATGATCAATCTCTAATTCCAGTTGTTGGAATAATAAAGTATTATGATTGGTTAGACTTGCATTAAATTATTTGAAACAATATTACAAAAGTATTGAATGTTTATTGAGACTTAAAAGTTTTTCAATTGAATAAATCGTTTCAAGAAGATTTTATTCCTATTTTATTTATAAAGCCTTATAATATCAAAATTTTATTAATTTGGAAGGCTGATTCATATTTTGGTCCAATTTGTTAAGTAATTAATTGTTGTGATTTTCATAATTAGTGTCAAATCAGCATTTGCTGGGAATATATACACACACACTTTTCTTACACCTATTAGGCTGTTTTACACTCAACCCATTCTAACTTTTATTTTTATTGTCTAATGATGAGTTATAAAAACTCGTAAATTTTGTATACAAATTGGTGATATATTTATTTGAGAAAAAAATAATTTTTTTTTTCTTTTCTCACAAATTTAGGAAAAATGTTAATCTTAGATTTGAGACTAGATTCCTGAAGGTGGGGGTGTATAAGACAAATAGTGAACCGATAAAAACTTTAGGGTTAAATTTATTTAGTTACCCGAACTCTAAAGGTCTAACGATTGAACACCCCATCTTAGACTCATGATAATTGGGTAGCCTATTTGGTTGGAGAACGTTAGAAATTGATTAAAAGTGTCTGGCTTCGTAAAAAGTCTAGAATGCCCTCCCTTTTTCGTCGATGAGGGAACACCACCATCAGATTGAATCCAAGATCATCTGAAAACACCTATTCCAAATTTCTACTTCTGACACTTTAAGATCTTACGTAAAAAATCAGAGATTGATTGTTTTTCAACAAAACCTTGTAAAGAGGAGGCACATGCAGAGGGATTGAAGGCTATGGTGCATATTCAATGGGTGAGAAGGCAAGGGCGAATCCATGATGTGCAGGTTGGAGGGGCAAAATCTAATTTTTTTTTTACACAACAAAACAGTTTTTTTTTTTTTTTTTTTTAAATGTTGGACTCGGGGACAGTCGCCCCCTCCCACCCCTTGAATCTGCTACTGGAAGGGTTTTTCAAAAGAGACTAAAACCCTAGTTTTGTTGAGGAAAACTACGACTTTTTTTGTCTTGGTTGTGTGTGTGTGTTTGAGGTACATGGGGTGGGTGGCTAATAGGGGTATGAGTTGAGCGACTGCACAGGGCCTCAAAAATCTGGGGATCCAATTTTTTTTTTTTTGTATATATATACACACCTAGCAAATATATATATATACACACACACACACTTAGCAAAAAAATTGGGGCCTCAAATTTTTTTTTTTTTTGTTTATATATAGGGATTTAATTTAAAATTTGGCACAGGGCCCTAAAAATGTTTGAGCCACCCGTGGGGTGCTATAGCATCAAAATGCACGAGTGCATGAAAGTAGTTATAAAAGAAGTATTGCCCTTCTACAAGATATATCTTTTGGGTGAAAATCGTCTGTATCCGTATGTGTATTTAATTTTGTGTCCAATCAATAAGAATTTGTTATGTGATTATTTTTTTAATTTTATATATATATATATATATATATAGTGAATTGTGATTGGTTTGACACGTGAATAAATATACAAATAGACGGGTACAATCGATTATTTATCATATCTTTTTGGTCTTCTTAGGTATCTTCTTTACAGATGTGGTATTTTTCTTATTTTTAGATCTGTCTTATTACCTACTTTATTGTGAAGTTTATATTATAATACGGCCATTATATTTATTTGATGGTAGATTGGCAAAGCCCATATAATAAGTAGAAGAGGATCCAGCCATTGTATGTTGGGGAGGGAGCCTGGGGGAAAAATTCCTTATGGAACGGATCTACATGATCAAATTTATGTGAGAGGAGTGTGGGATCGTACCTAAAAGGGCCGCCTCATGCCAGACTTTTCCGAGCTTGGGGGCGGGATTTTTTTTTTCTTTTTTTCTTTTTTGGGTATAATTTGTTGGGGCAAAATTTTGTTTTCACTCTAAAAAATGGGGTTTTTTAAAATTGTTTGGAGCGAAATGTGATAAGCCGTTTACCTCTTCGAAAAGTTTTCACACTGGGCAAATAATTGTCTATACCCCTTGTATATACATATTCTTGTGTTTATTCACTCACAATTCACCATTTGTATATATAATTGGAAAAAATATTCACATGACAAATTTTAATTAATTAGACACATAAATAAAAACATACAACCTCCACAACCAGGGATGAGTAACCCGTGAATTGCAAGACATTAATCAATTTTGTGTTTTCTTCTTGAGAAAAGAAAAAAGGCTTTCAGAGTCAAAAGTGGGGAGAGGAGAGAGGAGCGAGGAAGAGGAAGTTAAAAGATGGAATCAAACAATTTTTATTATGATCACAAGGTAACTAAGTGGGGCGACGGCCTGCTCACGACCTTGAGGTTATGGATTCGGTACCTTTCCCGCATATGGAATATGCTTTAATTTTCTCCTTTCATAGAGTTATCTCTTCCTCCTCTTATGAAGTGCTACTCTCTCCCCTCTTGGAGTGTACGCTCAGTTGGGCTTCAAAAAAAAAATTTATTATTATTTATAAATAACAATTAAAGGATATATTTGGGAACAAACATTTCAACAGAAAAAAAGAAGTTTGCAACAGTCAATTTTTTTTTTTACTGAAAGTGAGTCTCGCACTTACTGCCAAATTCTACATTTTCCATCGAAATTGCCTAATTATCATGGGTTTATGATGGGTACTCAATTGTCAGACCCGGGTACCTAAATGAATTTAACCCTAAAACTTATCGAAAACCTAATTCTAGAAAATTATATTTAGACACTTAAAGTTTTGTAAATTTTTCATCAAAATAAGTTAAAGAAAATCTACAGTATTTAATTGTCAAACATGTAAAAGTACAGAGTTTTAAGCAGTAAATACATCTCCATCATCGGATTAGTTGATATAATAGTTGGGTTGTTTTTTTGTGAGATGAACAACTGACGAGGTGAAACCAGTTGATGTGCGCATCCTTATAACTACTAAGGACCATGTATTAATCATATACATTTTTTTATGGATCAATCGATGAAATGCTGATTTTTTTATTATTAAAGGATATCTTTTAAAAAAATTATTATTTCTTTTTTAGAATGGATCTCAAATTTAATTTAAAATGAAACGTTGCAACAAGATAAAAAAAAATTCTACAAACTTATTTTCATAGAGGATCTTTTGACATAATTAATGGCCAGGTGTGCGTCTATTTGATAACAGACATTCGTAAGAGGTGTTAAAAAAATTGAAATTTATGTTAACTCAAAAAAAAAAAATCTCAGCCAAAATATTAGATCATAAAAATAAATTTTTTTTGGGTGAAAAAATACATAAGAACAACAATAAAATTATATAATCGAAGAAGGTGCATATATGATACCCAAATACAAGTCAATTATTCTCAACAACAGGAAGTCCAAACCATATCAAGACTTCACTAACAATTACGCCATCATCCTTATCATTATACGTGGCAGCACTAAAGGCGGGGACTTCAGCAGCGCTTTTCCAAGTAGTATTTCTCAAAGAATTTCTTAAAGCGAGCACGTTTCTCTTGATGTTCCTTACGTAACTGTTGCGATTATATCTTCTAACAGCTGCCGCATATTGGTATCGAGACAATTTAACTATAGAAGCCGAATCTAAAAGCGGAATTGGTGGATCCGCTTGATTCTCTCTTGGAAGGTAGAAATATGTAGTCGTAAATAGAACTATTGGTTGAGAAACCAACATCTACTAAACTCGGCCATGTTAGAGTCACGCTTTTGCCTGCCCTATTTTGTGCATTGGTTGCATAATCAAGAACCCTAGAAATATCAAATGAAAATTTTCATGGTTAGTTTTGTAGATAAAATGGCTGACAAATTATAGGCCGGATCTATAACTTAAAAATTTTCAGAGCACATTATTACTATATCTGTCCTAAATTGTTTCCTTATCCTTGACATGTCACATGAGAAAGGGCATAACCAAAACTTTCATGAGAAGGGACTTGAAAAGTGATTCAATGTTACATGGATTCAGTCCGGTTATGATGTGAAATAGCTGTCCAACCAGCATGTGCAAATTGATTGTGATTCGACGATTTGACTTTTGTCTGGAAAAAATGAATAGTTATTCATTCAAGAAAATGTATTTATTCTTGTTAAACTCGTTTAAAGACACACTGCCGTTCTGCACGTGCGAACTGAATAGTTGTTCCGTATATAAACAAAAACCATATGCATAGTTCATGACAATATTACAAAAATTGGAATTAATCATGTTTAGAAAGTAATATTTAGTAGTTTATGTTAAACTTGGAGAAACAAAAAGAAAAAAAGAAAATACTACCTAGTGTATCCTACTATAATTGCTCTACTGTAGGTATAAGCTTTAACTGGAAAAGAAATCCAATTAGCATCTCTATAGCTTCTTATTTCAAAATCAGGTATGCTGTAGAGCACATCATATTGTGGGCAATCAAAGGCTAAGCAATTAGGTGGTGCTACATAACCTAAATGAACCCCACTTTCTTCACTTTTCACCAATGCCAATGCCAATAATAATTGGAATAAAAAAAATATTGCAAAAGATATGATGAATTGTTTGCTAATTGAATGCATTTTTCTTTAATTTCTTATACAATTGGAAGAAGAGTTGTGCTGGGATTGAAGGTGAATTTTGTGGTCTAATTTATTGACTCCAAAATTTGACTTTATTTTATTGCAGCAATTACTACCTTTGGATGTGGACAAGTTCATAGTTACTTTTTTGTTTGTCTTTTCTTTTTAAAAAAAGTCACTTTGACTTTTTTGGATTAGTATTTCTGACTTTTGAGGGAAAAAAGAAGATTAGTTTTGTCATTAATAAGGTTTGTTGGATCATGTGGTAAAAAAAAATTCAAATCATTACAAGATCAGGAGAAATACAATTTCTGTAAATTTTTTATATTCAATGGTGTATTATAGAATACAAGGTGCATTTGTAGGGACATAAACATCGTTCCGTATAAAAATAGAACCAAAAAAAAAGTGAAGTTGTAGTTGGATAAACCAAGGCAAAATTTCAAGTTAAGTTTGAGGGATTCAATTACGATAATGAATGTTAGTTTCACTACGGTGTTAATAATACAAATTTAAATGTTGATTATTAATTTAACTGTTGAAAAGATAAATACTATCATCGGAAATAAGGACCTTAGCTATTTTTTCGTATGAATAAGAACTATTATTCCTTTTTTAAATTTAGTTGTTCGATCGAGTTGGTCAGACATTGATAATAAATTACCATAGATAGATTGAATAGTGTTATTTATTTATTTTTTAAAAATGTATTGGATTATGTAGAAATTGAATTATTTCATAAAGTGTGCATTTGCTGCAAAAATTAACAAATTTATAACGTCTTTAAAAAAAATTAGGAAAACAATCGGACGTGTGTAAAGGTTCTAGGTGCACATTGACTCATTTTTTGCACTTTTGGACTTCTGGATGATAAAAATGGACCAAGATTTGAGACCACATTGGAAATTACAAAGGAAGAGGAATTTAATTGACAAGCACAATGTGTTTCGACCAAAATAACAGCATTTCATGTCTCAAATTATTAATATAAACTTCACCTAAAAATAATTAATTTTTGTAAAAGCTATTAAGGATCATATGAAATTGAGCAAAATGAGGTGCCTAATTTCCATTAAAATGCAATTAAATCATAACATTATAGGAAGTGCACTCAAGGGTTTCACAATTAGGTGGTTTTGGATATCCAATTTCACATTTCACTAACAAAAATTGGAAATAAAAGATTACAAAAGCTATGAAGAATTGTTTGCAAATCGAATACATGTTTCCTTTGATTTTTCTAATTCAATTGGAAGAAAAAGTTGTGATTGAAATTGTTGGAAATGAAGATTTAATTTGAATGAGAAAATAGTTTTTCAAATGGTTGGAAAATGGAGGTTAATTTGTTGGTGGAGTTGTTTAATGCAAATCAAACTCCGCGTTTCTTTTGTATCATGTGAGACAAACACATTCAAATCTCTGACACTAATTCGGGTGGAGGCGAAACTGTATCCAACACAATTTTTGGTTTTGTCTTTGTTTTCTCTGTTTTCATTAAGATTACGGTAATTATTTTCCTAACAGAAATAAAGGTCAACTTTGTGGTTGAAGCAGTTACGCCTGGGGATGTAGACAAATGACGATGCTCACTTTGTCTTCTTGACTTTTGATGGAAAATAAAGTGTAACGTTGCCATTGAATAAATGAAGGCAAAATTTCAAATTTTAGATCCGTTGTTTTTCTTATAATTTTATTTCTTTTTAATGAAATTAAAGATAAAACTTTGAAGGCAATTTTTTTTAAATTTATTTACCCTAAATTTGACTCTCTCTTTTTTTTTTTTTTGAAGCTTGACTGGACAGTTGCCCCATGTTGGGGAGATAGGTGCCTCACAGGAGGAGGATGGTACTCATGGTAGTTCTAGAAAGAGAGATTTAAAAATTTGTCTCACGTAGGAGGAGGGTATCAAACTCGCGACCTCACGATCGTTGACAGGTGTCCGCCTCACTGAGATACAACTCCTTTGATAAATTTGACTTTATTTGATTGCAGCAATTACTACCATAGCAGTCAAACTCGCGAGTTGACTCGTAGGATCGTACGATCCTACGAGTTTTAAGGGGTCTTCCGAGTTAGATCCTACGTAGAATCGGTAATCCGGTAGGATCGGAGTAAACTCGGTAGGATCGGTGTAGAAATATAGGATCGGTACGATCCTACGAGTCCACTCAAAACTAATTTTTGCTGAAACACTTAATATTTTTTCTAATTTTTTTTATTATCATTTATTGTACTCAGAAATGATACTTTAAGATGTATACAAATTTATATATCTCGGGAGATATTTGAATCTTAATTAAAAATAGAAATTACGCACATTTTACCAATTAAATTAACTTCGGTTGACTTTTTTGCTGAATACTTAGTCATTAAAAATGAAGTTTCGCCATTTGAATCATGTTTCAACAACAGGTAAATTCTTTACTTAGTCATTAACTCCGGCGATTGACTGTTTCAATTCTCACATTTTCTTTGAAAAATTTAATTGTTTCACAATAATCTCACCTAAGTTTACAGAATCTTTTTACATTGTCTTTATTTAATTTTGTTAATTTCAAATTAAATTTAATAAACATGTTTAATTTTAGTACATGATATTTGTACTTTTATCTTTATAATTGATAAACATGCTAATAACTTGAATGATTTGCTTTGAGTATTTGATTATCTTTTTTTTCTTTAAGATACTTTAAATTTGTGATTGAAATGTTTTTTTAAGAGTACATATATATTTTCAAATACTTAATTTTTTAAATTAAGTAGGATCTACGATCCAAGTTACGATTCTACGATCCTACGATCCTCATATGCCCTTCCGATCCTACGTAGGATCGCGAGTTTGACTACCTTGATTTACTACCTTGGGATGTAGACAAGTTCAGAGTTACTTTTTTGTTGACTTTCGAGAGGAAAAAGAAAAAGAAAACTGAAGTTGCAGTTGGATACACCAAGGCAAAATTTTAAGTTTGAAGGATTCGGTTACGGCAATGTATGTTATTTTCAGTACATTGTTAATACAATTTTAATTATTAATTGTTAATTTAACGGTTAAAAATAATTATTCTTAGAAATAAGAATTTTACATATTTTGGAATTGTTATTTTTTTTCTTAATAATTATCATCCGTTTTTTAATTTAATTGTGGGATCGAGTTGGACCAACAAGCCTAGGCTTAATACATCTAGTATACCTATGAATTCTGGACAATTTCCTGATTTGCCAATCAGTTCCTCCACCTAGCCTTGTAGCAAATAACTCCCATCTACAACTCCTCTTTGTTCCAGCACATGTTGCTTGGAACTGTTCACTGTTTGACCTAATCACCCTCACATTTTTACCCTTTGCCACTTTATGATTTTTGACTGCCTCTTTCAACTCTTGTTTGCTACTGAATATCATTCCTAGTTTGAAACCAGGATTCTTCATGTCCAAAATAGGATTGAATCTAACAATTTGTTCTGTCTTCTCTGAATCATCAATTTCCTCAGATGAACTATGGCTAACTAATTCCTCTGAATCATAATTAACCGACTGGTCACTAACATAATCATCTTCAGCTTCAACGGGTTGTTTTCCTTTGTTTACTTCTTGGCTGCCATTGCCTTTATTTTGCTGCTTCTTAGCTATATCACCATTTTTTCTGCTAACTTCACCCCTATTCTTCTCAATTTCTGCCACAATTTTGTGGTCAGCAGCAAGATCTTCATAATCTGACTCATCAAAGGATGCAACATCACTACTTTCTGACCCACTGGGATCATAATCACAGTCAGAAGCTAAATTGTATACTTCATCAAATTGGGTTTGGAGATTCCTGACAACACCATCCCCAATATCTATTTCCCCACCCTCAATCTGCCCAACCCCTGCCACAACATCCTCTTCCCCACCCTCAATCTGCCCACATTCTGATAAAATTTCTTTACCTTTCTTTTTTTTACCTTTTTCAGTTCTTTCAACTTCCTTTACAATCTGCTTCCCCTTATCAGAATCTGGCTTCTTAGTTGGCTTCCTAAACCTTGAATTAGTACTTTTACCTACACTGTCACTACCACTAACGACATACAACTCTGTCTCCCCTTTCATTGAACCATAATCACCAATCAATGATAGGTCTATATCAGCCATTATAGCCATGACAAATGGTTTATCACCCTCAAAGTAAACATTATAAAAACATTGTGCCCCCTCCTGTGACCTAACTTGTCACACACATATTTTATTGTTTCCAATTTCATTTGGGAAGGATGAAAATAATCAAAGAAGTCTATGGACCCACCTGCATATTCCTTCTCACCTTCTGCATTTACTATAAATTGACCCCCATGGTAAACCTTTAGTGTAAAGCAGTCCGACTGTTAGACTGGAAAAAAAAAGAGACAAAATCAGAACATTAAACCTCATTTTATGGGACTGGGACCACACAAATACAAATTAAACAAAGAGAAAGCTGGGAAATACAACACAGACATGAAGGACCACATGACATTAACAAAACCCAACAATACAACATTAAAAAAGAATCCAATGCAAATAAATAACAAAAACATTTCTACAAAGGTATATATTTTCACTGAACAAAAAGGACCAAGGACCACATAAAGCATAAATGATTAAAAGTAGTTTTCTTTTCAACATACTTCACAGAAAATGTAATAAACCATCATATTCACAAGAGAATATTAAAATACTACAAAACCCTAAACAAATTTACAACCAAAACATATCGAAAACATGAATCTTTTTTATTTAACAGACTAAACTACAAAAAAAAATCATATTATAAGCCTAAAACTCAAGAATCTTTACCGTATTTTGGGACTGGCATTTCAGGTCTACGAATATGCATTTTCGTTAACCCCTTCTGTGTTAATCTTCAGAAATCGGTTTAGAGTTTAGCTAGGGTTCTTAATCGCAGTCTAATTCGGTCGATTTTGAAGTAATCGCCTTTGGGTTCTTTTGGAGAATTTCTCCACCGGAAATGAAGAACTTTCAATAATGAGTGAATATAGGGTTTGAGTGATGTTTAGTATTCGGGTAGGCTAGGTTAGAATTGGAGATGAAATAATGGGTTGCCCCGGATCTCCTCTGTGTAAAAGTCAAAAATACCCTCAGGTAAAACACGTGTGTGTGGCACGTTTGAAATTTTGGCCTGAAACGTCACCGGATTCACTAATTGGTCACTTTTGGCGGCCCGTAAAAAGATATGGGCTATTTTTAGCCTAATAAAAAGATAATAACATTAATAGAAATCCGTAATTAGATATATGTTAAAAATAGCTAATTTCTCTATTCACAAATTCTAAATTCTAAAGTACAATTTATTCACACCAATTAACTTAATTGAAATTAAATTGAAAAGAAAGTGAGAAAATCAATTTATATAAATAAATATTATACATTTATATAAGCTTTAAAATAACATGCAAATAAACTTGTTAAAATGAAACTTGCCATCTCGAAAGCACTCCAATTGCGTTCACAACCGGATGAATTACATGTCAAGCTTCTAACATTGATTATTTGATTGAATTTCAATAACTTAATCGACCAATTTAGAGTTTCAGGTTTCAATTCAAATTATCTTTTTGACGTCGTTGTTCCAGAATTCAGACGAGAGCGGAGAAGAAACTCAGAGACAAAAATCTGATGCAAAAATGTAAATTGGAGTCGAGGCTTGAGTTGAGAAGATTGAAATTTGAACAAGTTGCAGAGTGTAGAGTTTTGAGACTTTGAGTTGAGAAGAAGATAAAGAATTTTATTTTTACGGCCTTGGTTTAAAATAAAGCGTCGTTTTTTTTTAAATTTGACCCGTAAAGAAAAATAATTGACTCGTAGAATCGTATAAAGGCATTTCGTATATACTGAAAAAATGTGTTCCGCAAATGTGCCGGACTGCATGCCATGATACTTCTCTTGCAGAGTTGGTAAAATGTGGATTTTACTCCTGTCCTTTATCGGTTATTTATTGCTTATGCAGAAAGAGAAAGGGAAGAAAAAAAGCAAAAGGAAGTTTTGATTTCAATTAAATGGTGAAATGACTGCACTATTGATTGTCTTCTCAACTGATGTACGCAAAACTTTTCAGAACTCACTAAGTCATTTTCATAAAGATTTTCACAGCAGAGGAAAAAACTCAAAGGGGAAATAAAAATAACTGAAAAGCATACTTAAACTTAACTAGAAAATAGTAATAACAATAATAATGAGAGCACATCAGAGAAGCAAAGAGTTGCTCTCTTGAAAGCTCGTACAAAGGATTTTGCATTCAATGTTGAACACCTATTCTTTATTCACGTGCAAAATAAATCTCAGTCATTAGATGAGTTGATTCAACGATTAAATTTTTTTAATCAGATAAATAGTGTGAAACACATCTAAATAATTCGAAAGTTAATTTCTGCTCGTGTAAGTATGATTCATGACTACATAGAAGAATTGGTGTTTTCAACCATTAGTTCAAAATTCAACGTTGGTAATATTGTACTATATTAGCAAAAAACACACGTTCCTTCAAAGTGCATAGGAAATTCAGCCACGAGGCTAAAGATTATGTATGAAGTCAGGACTTTTAGGTTGGCGGCAAAAAACTATAATAATATGCCGAATTACCTACAAAAACTGTAAAAAAAAATGTTGGGAGGCGAATTTGATCAAATATTTCGAAGTACATATAAAATTTACTATATCTAGTAGGATTCGCCCCCTATCATCGTCCCTGCTAAAGATGTATTATATCCGTACTGTGTTGTGTTTACAAAACAGGTGTTACTTATATATATATCACTTCTTTTTAAATAAAACTCAATCGTCAAATAAACTTATCCAATAATTAATAAGTATTTCGTATGTGACAACATAAAACACGGATAGAATAAAAGGGACATTTAATTTTCCTCTTTGAGTTGTACTAAAGTTAAAAGTAAATCTTGATCTTCACAAAGTTATTGTCTAATTGTAGTAAGAGAACAATTTTTCTTCCTTTCTCTTAACTCCCCATATTTCACCTTGAGCCTTCTTCACAAATCACAAAGAAATGGATGAAGCTGCTGCTGTGGTTAATGATAGTATTGAAGTTCCTTCCAACAAATCTCTGGTAATAGCTGAAGAAGCTGTGGAAATAACCTTCAAGCCTAAGCCTCTTGTGGTTAATGATATTATTGCCATTTCTGTCAAATCACAGGTTTGCAACTACAAAACCATTTTTGTTTTTTCCCCCTTTTTTTCCCCCTCTGCTACTATGGCATAAGAACCTGTTAAAAATAGCTCTAAAGGGCAATTTTTTTATATATAGTTTTATTTTATTTGATGTCTTGGTAGCAAACTGAATATTCATAAAAAAAAATATTGGTAGTAAACTGAACCTCTTTCTCAGTGACGAAGACAGGAGTACTGCCCCGAGATTTTAAAAAATACTATTAGATATAGTCGACATTTTTCACAAATTTTACGAACAGAAGCTCTTTCTCAGTGACGAAGACAGGAGTACTGCCCCAAGATTTTTAAAAATATTATTAGATATAGTAAATTTGATATGTAGTTCGGATTTGGATTTTTTTTTAATATTATCATCTATGTCTAGAAGTTATAAGCTTTGTAAGTTTGTAGGGTTTGGGAAGAAATTTTGAATGATAAAAAAGAAGAATATATTCCAACCGATATGCCCTTAGACAATGACCATTCATAACATAGAAATCACATTTACACTTAAAAACGGTGGACAATTAGCTAAAACAACAAGTGTTTTTGCAAAATTGATTGTGAAACTACTGTGTTAATTGCGCTAATCTTCATTACCGAGTAATCTTATGCTTAAGCTTAGTCGTGCATTTAGTTACAACCTTTGAACCAATTTTTTTTCTTCTCTCCGGGCCATTATTTTCTTTTAATATTTTATATTTTTCCAAGATAGGAAATCTTAAACAAAACCTAGTTGTTTTGGTAGGAGGGAAAGCGGACATTTTTCAAGATCAGGCGTGACACAAAGCTGAAGAAACTACTGAAATCCTACTGCGAGAAAAAATTTGTGGACTACCCATCAACCGTTTTCTTGATTAATTGCGAACGCTTTAATCATGATAAATCTCCCTATGATGTAATTTCCTCATCTCTTGCTCTTCTTATATTTATTATATTTATGGTGAGATTGGATAGAGTCTGGCTTGAGTTTTTGTCTGATTTGATTTGAGTTTGAGACTCGAGATTAAAATCTCAAATTCAATCCAATCACACCGCTAGTGAGTAGAGAACAAACGAATAATGGGAATATTCTAATTGATGAATCTTGATGTTATTTATTGTAGATGGGATTGGAGGATGAGACTGAAATTGAAGCTATGGTTTGGCAAATGGGAGCTTAATCTGTGAATACTTCCATGGAAGACAGATGGCCAAGTGTTATTAGATTTTCCTAACCCAAAAAATTAGCTCTTATTAGGAATTCAAGTCATGGTTGTCAATGTTTTTGTAAACACTGATTTGGGATGCAATTCGCTACTCAATGCCAGCTTTTTGATGTGGTTTAGAATCAAATTGTCTTAGATTGCGTAAAAACTGAATTATCACGTGCTCAAACTGTCTTAGGTGAAATTTTGAACTTCGTTTGGAAATGAAAACCAAACGAATGCCGCTTGAAAGACATAAACACGCTAGTTGCTCCTTCATTTCTTGAATCTCCATTCAAGTGCGAACTCGCTTTTCTCCCTTCCCTCCCAGCATCGATGAATATGGAGAGGCCTAAGGTCCTCTCCCTTCTTACTAGTGAAACAATTCATGTCGATTTCTCGGCCAACCTCTTTCTGAAGATGCTTAAGCTGGCAGCTCTAGTTTTACGTTGTTCTTCCAGCTGCAACAAGGAGGAACAAAATTCTTTCAGCATAAGGTTTGAAAAAGTGTGAATACAATGCTTAAGATGTGCCATAAAACCTCACCTTTGAAAGTAATAGTAGAAGAAATCGGCATAGAGCAAAGTTTGTACTAGCCCAGCAACCCAAGCTGCAAAGAGTTAAGCGCACATAGACGAGGAGCTTTGTTAGCCACAGAGAGAAGCATAAAAGCATTTCTAGTACAATAAAGAGAAATTGTCCTCTATAGACTAATCGAGAGAGAGAGAGAGATCATACTTATCCAGTGAACATAGTGTGGTTCAGTAAAGTAGCGATAAATCCAGTTCAAAATGTACAAAGCTCGGTATGCACTGCAAAAGAAAAACAAGCAAAGGTAGAATATAAGCTCAAATTGTGTATAAAGCAGAAGACAGGAATTTAACTGCAGATGACGATTCTGTAAATGACACATGAAGCAAGAAACATTTTCTGAACAGATCCATTGTCACTGATGGATGAAAAGATTGTTCTTATTTTTACCGCGTAATAAACAATTCCATTCGCAAATAATATTTCCTTGACAGTCTTCCTCAATAGGCATATGTTTCTATTAACAAATAATAGTGTTAAAGGGGTAAAAAAAACTGCTTCATTTCCAATAGGCAAGAAAAGATTCGAGTCATTGTTTAACACTGAAGAAAGAATAGGAAACTAATGCACACAGGTGTTATTAAGAAATAATTCTATTTATATCCTGTAACCAAAATACACAAAACTACTTCTCCCTGGCGTTCTATCAAAATAACTGAATCAAAATATTATACATCCCTATGGGGGCACTCAATATGCATCACTATGTCTAGTAAGCTTAATCTTCTTATCCCTTTTCTTTTCTTCTATTAGAGTCACTTTGACACTTTTCCACCGTCAGAAGAAATAGAAGGAAGTACTCATCCAAGGGCAGAGAGTAACAACGGTCCCATTGGGGACTAGATAGAATAATCCTACATAAAACTTATCATTAGAGAAGTAAATTACCTTAAAGATCTCTTAGTTTTAAAAGTCGCGAGGCGATGAGGGACTGAGGCGCTCTTTTTTTTTTGCAAAAATTCTCATAAATCAAAATATATATATATACAATTTTGTATTATAAACATTATTTCAATATTATAAATACTAGATAAATCATAAAAGCATATACTAAATCCTCCAACTAGATGTTGTTTCATTCGTTGAACTCCTCCTTTAATTACTTTCTTGCAAAAGTCACAAGTGAAATTAGTTCTATTTGTGACATCCGAAAAAAATGATTAAATATAGGCTAATAAAATAAGATGAAATATTATTAAAAAAAAAGAAGAAGAAGAGAAGAGGATAAAGAAATTTAAAGAAGAAGAAGAAAGAGATGAAGGAAGCATAACGTACCTGAGGAGCTGAGCAGAAAGTTATGAGCAGAGAGATGAAAATTCTGAGGAGCAGATACCAGAATTTCTGAGGCAGAAGACAAAAAGGAAAGTGACCGCCTCTTTTAAATTAGGTCAAAGAGAATTTTTAGCCTATGATGCATTTTTTTTCATTTTTGTGCGCCTCAAGCTCGCCTCAGGATCAGGCTCACCTCGGTCGCCTCGACCTCGCCTCGTGGACACGCCTCGCCTCAGGCCCCTGGAGGCGTTTTCAGCCTCGCGCCTAGGCGCGCTTGTTTAAACCCAGAAAGATCTCCCTTTCTCAATTGGTAACTTGTTTTAGTTATTGAAACCCCCGTCAAAGTGCTAAACAGAGATTATCCCATAACAGTCGCTTGCAAGGACGAAGCTAGACATTGGAGGTTGGAGGGCGAGAACTAAATTTCACACAATACTTGGGGGGGGCGCGAATCCATCATTGGTCACTTGAATAAACTAAGATATTTTCGGTAAAAAGCTTAAGGCACATTTCTCTCTAATCAAACCACATATCCATACTTATTGGGCAGTAAGAACCCCTGCAATTCTGAAGTGATGCATTTCTAACACCTCAACCTAAACCATTTCTCCAATGCGGGGAAAGCATGAGGTTTGGAACAACATATTTCAAATGAACAAATAGGTCTTTGTTATCCAGTCCTCCAAGTACCAATTTCGTGCTGATAATAATCACTTCTGTATATGCACTTCTCAAGGATGTTCAGTTATTTACAGAATTCAATATGGCTCGAGAAGTCAGGTCAAGTTATTAGGACTACTACAAATTTACTGAAGTTAATTAAAACAATAAGCACTATAGAAGTGAGAAAGAAACTGGATTCTCTGTACACACTGAAAAAATATTAGCCATCTTTCAACTCCTGCATTGGTCCTTGCTTACCATTTTGCACCATTAAATCTAAACCAGAACATAAGAGAAATTTCACAAACTCGAGGTAAAATATCTAAAAGCTAATTCACCTTTCCCATAGATCTACGATGCAAAATACTAAGATGAAAAACTTGCACATTTTAACACTACCCCTAATGTTAACATTTTATTCGTAAAAGAGCAAGAATTTGGGAAATATGAATTCACCCCAAGAGGAAAACATATTGCCCAGTCAGGTTGTCAATGTTTTGTGTCCTCTGCAGCAAAACCAGCTGAGGAATGATGGCAACAGCTTCCAAGTAGATGGAAAATGTCCACATCACCTGATGAAACATCAAGTAAAACTTTGTCACAAAAAGACAGCAAAAGCGGGGCAAAGATTAGCATTCTCAAATGTTCATAGAAAGTAAATGATGGCACGAACGGAAAAAAAAAAAAAGGAATGAGAATAGGCATACTTAACAATTAAGTTAAGAGAGATATACCTCTTTAACGGTGAATTTCCCGTTTACAACCAGGGCCAAAACAAAACATGGTAAGATAAGGAAATGATGACGAAATGTGTCTTGATCTCTGTCATAGGATCTTCGGACAACCTTGTGATGCCTTATATACCAGACAATTGAGAAAGAGCTCCCCAAGAATATCAATTTCATTACAGTGTTATAAAGTGAGATGTAGTCGGTGAATATGTCCAAGTAGCGAGTGGCAAAGACAATAGCATAGAGTTCTTGTGTCTTCAAAGAAACCCCTGCATATTTGATAATATGATATAAACTGTTAAAGAATGTATGATCAAATAACGAAAGGGTGCGGGATAAAGCAATTGATTAAAATAGATGGTACATGCATAGACCTACATTATAAGTTATAGAAGAAGAAGCATAACAAAATATCTACCCAAGAAAGTAAATGGGACAAAAAATATAAGCTAGAGCTTGAATCAAGCACAAGCCAGTTTGTTACTTATTTCTTCTTCCTTTCCCCTTTCCTCCTGGTATTCTCTTTTGGCTTACAATGTCCAAGGGAGAGATTATTCGTGTATTCTTTTCCCGAACTCATGGTACTACCCCTAACAGTTTAGCTACAGCATTCTCGAGGGTCAGACTCAAAATGGTGCACATGCACAACGAATAAATGCTGCTAGGTAAGGGATTGATGTCACTAGGCTTAATGTAGGGAAGACTATCGAGAACCGAGTAAAAAAAAATCAGATATAAGTACTCTCTCCATTTCATGATATAAGTAGTTTTCGCAAATTTAACTACTCATTTCCCATTTTGTCAACGACTTATAATATGGAATGGAATGGAATGGAGAGGAGTACTAATTATCAATATCAAAGTTGACAATAATAAGGATTAAAAAGAAAACCCTTCAACAATTAGAATTAGAAAGATCTGATCTTTAATCTAAATTGTTTCAGAAAAGAGTAACAATCCATGTTTATGTTAAAAGAAATCAAACAAACCATAACCCAGTTCCTAAACTACCTTAATTGCCTCAACTAATTAGCCTAACATATTACAAACAAAATTCAATGAAAATTGTACCCCAAAAATGTATTAAAAATAAATAAATCAATCAAGGTTCAATACACATAAATATGGAGGTCATGCTTTTTGTTATAGTAAAATGTTTACTTACTATCGGTTAAGTCACGGTTCGAACTCGGAAACAACCTCTTTATGAAAAAATAAGGGTAAGGGTGCGTCCGACCTTCCCGGACCCTACTGATGATAACACATAAATCCAAACAAAAAAACCATGGTAAGAAAAAAGAAAAGTGAAAACTAACCAGCGCAAGATTTGATGGTATGGATCTTGAGGAGCAAAACAAGAACACTGAACAAATGGGTCATATCCCCAGCTAATCTAAATATATTCATCTTTCCTCCCCTTTTTTTGTTTGAATCAAGCAGAAACTGAATGCAGAATCAATCTATTCAAGAAAAGAGATTTGCACCAAATGATCTCTTCTTCTATAAACAGATCTCTGCTGCTTGATCCCAACAACAAACATTTCTTTGCTTCTTTTGATTCACAAATTTTCTTCTTTTTCAGTCTCTAATGGAGTCGGGAAATGAAAGAGTGACGGTGGAAATTGTTGTTTTCTATCGATCGAGGATGTTAAATAAAAAGAGTTAATAACTATTTATACCACTAAACTATTTATGAATTTCTCTTTATAATACTAAACTATTTTTTTATCTAAATATATCATTTCAGTATTTACGTTTATAAAAAAATATCAAACACCATTTTAGGGTGTTTTAGCCAACGATGTCGCGTGAGTTGCTTGAACATGAACAACGACGAAAAGGAAAAGAAATGCGAAGCGTCGGACGATAAGCTGCTAATTTGTTGTTGCGAGGCAAACAGGTTTGTCAAATTAAGCGAGTTATGGCTCGACGTTTCCAATATTTCTTTTCATTTTCGCCTTTGTTCATGTTTCGAACGAACTCACGTGACATCGTCACTGGGGAAAAACACCCAAAAAATGAGTGGTTGTATATTTTTTTGATAAACGTAAATAGATGAGTGACATATTTAGATAAGCGTAAATAGTTGAGTGACATATTAAGATAAAAAAATAGTTTAGTACTATAAAGAGAAATTCGTAAATAGTTTAGTGTTATAAATAGCTATTAACTCTAAATAAAAAATAAATAAATTGAATAGAGAACTTATTTATTTTTTCGTGTATTATTAAAATATTCTCAAGGCTGGGAAATGGACTTCCGCAGTTGTAAAATTTGTAGAGCTTAATATTACGTGTCTTTTGACCACTCATAACGCACCACCTCAGTACCCCGTGATCCCATGTATGACTCGTTTTTATTATATTGGATCTGAGTTTGAAATTTTTATTTAAATTTCAAGTTAATTTTAAATTTAAATTAAATTTAAATTGATTTAATAATTAGAGTTTTATTTTCAGACTTTATTTAAATTGAGTTTGGATTTTAGTTTAAGTTTCAAAATTTGACCATACTCAATTCAAATATACTCTATGTATCAAATTTTTTCTTACAACTTTTTAGTAGCATCAGCATCATGACTTATTTTTCCGAATTGGAAATACTAAGTCAATTATGTTAATCTTCCTTAACATATATACTGATCGATAGAAGAAGAAAAAAAAGAATTAGCCACCAAAATTTAATTTTAATACCTCACATGATCATTTCTTTATTTGGATTGAATTTTTATTTTGGAAATATATGTGAAGCTCAAAAAGATTTTTTATTTTTTTTGGAAATAAAAGTGAATCTAAATGCACCTTGTATAATGTTGGCACTTAACGAGTTTGCAAAATTTGATAGTATATGAATGATTGTAAGAACATAATAAATTATAAATTATAATTATTGGTATAGTAGAAAATAATCATTTAATATGTCAAATTAAACTATCTTTTTCAATTTAAACTATCCGACAATTCAAATTTATAGGTCACAAGCAAGGTTGTCAAAATCGCGAGTTGGATTGTAGAATCGTACAGATTCTACAATTCTACGATCCTAAGAGTATAGATCGAGTTAAATCGTACAAAAATCGCTGGAGGATTGAATCGTATAGGATCTTCAATCTATATCGTAAAATTGTAGAATCACACGATCCGATACAATCCAATCGGCCTCTTTTCAACTGAATCGGTACTGGGTTATCTCAAATAAAAAAACATCCACTTGTATTCAATCCAACCTCTCAACTATCTCAAGTCTCAGACTCCCACATTTATCGCTCATCATCGATGTTAATGGATGTGAAAATTACATGGAGTATAATGATAACGTGTTGAATAGTTTGTTATATTAGAACATTAGAACGATAGAATTATTGCTATGAAATTTGTTGGATTAAAAGACATTATAAATTGTTGATTTGCTTTTGAAATTTATCACTTGTTAGTTTGTGGTTTAATTTCAGTTTTTTAGTTCTATTGATATTCTTAATTTTTCCCTTGAAGTATTGTTATATTATTATTTTTTTTTGCTCATTAGCATATAGAATGATGTCTTATTAACATAAATTTATCATGAAATATTATTTTAATACTTTTATCGGATTTTTCAATCCGTACTACGATACTCGTGTTTACTATTTTTTAGATCCCTTACGTTCCGAGTCAAATTTGTGATCTTAACGACCATTGGTCACAAGTGTTGTCAAAGTATATGAATCTTTTATAAAATAAAAGATTAAAAGTATGAAAACGGAATGTATAATAGGAATATCATTTGGCTTGAAGAAACCTATTTACATGAATGAAACGAAAAAGGAGAAAAAAGGTTGCTTTCAAGGTTTCGGTTACCATATCCAAAAGCACCATCGACATGGACATTTTTTCTGACAGGAAACGAGGATCTTGATCATTGAAATCACACACACAGCCGCCAAATTAAACTGAAATAACCGTTCGTTTCCAAACACCATAAAAATCTCACACCATCCCTCAATCCCATCTTCAAAACAAAAACTTTTTCCCCATTTTCTGATTTCACTTTGCCACCTTTCTCAAATCTTTCTCGCGTCACTTCTTAAGTTGACACAAAAAAAGGAAGTTTATTTTCAGTTATAAATCCCCACTTAAATTGCTGTTTTTTTGTATCAATTATATTATTTTCTCGATTATTCCATTTGACAAAAATAGGAAGTTTGTTTCTTGTTAGAACTTTGATTGTTTCCACCAACCCGTTTCGATTCTTGTTATAAATTTCTTGTCTTTTTTTCAATTTTAATTCCATTTTTGCTTGTGAATTTTGTTGTTTTGGTGGATGTAATAAATCTTGAAAAGGACTTAGCAAAAAAAAATAAAAAAATCTTGAAAAGGGCTATGGAGAAATTCGATTCTTGTAATCAACCCTTTTCGATTCTTTGAAAAAATTTCTTGTCTTTTTGAATTTTTAATTGCATTTTGCTTGTGAATTTTGTTGTTTGATGAAAAGGGCTATGGAGAAAAGGGGGGTTATGATTAGTTTTGCTTTGTGGGTTTTACTGAGTTTGATTGTAGTTTGTAGAGGAATCCCAACAACTGTTGATGGACCATTTAAGCCTATAACTGTTCCTTTGGACAAAAGTTTTAGAGGGAATGCAATTGATTTGCCAGACACTGATCCTAGGTTGCAGAGGAGTGTTGTGGGGTTTGAACCTGAACAAATTTCTGTTTCCCTTTCTTCTACCCATGATTCGGTTTGGATTTCATGGATTTCAGGTAAACTTCTCTCTTTATGATTCTTAAATCAATGTTATTTTGATGGATTTTATGTTAGTTTCCTTGATTTGGTTACTTCTTTATTATGTTCTTCCAAAAGTCAAATTATTTGAAGTATATTATTTATCAATGAAATGAAAGCATGTTGAATCCTGCAAAAGAAAAAGTTTTAGGATAAGATTTAAAGCAAAAGAGACCGAGTGACGCTCCTGTTAGAATAATTGAAGGGTGGAGGAATAATGAGGTTGTAAGAGGTAGAGAGATGCCGAGAAAGATCTGGACGCAAGTGATAAATGAGTTTGTAAGAGGTAAAGAGACCGAGGAAGATCTGGACGGAAGTGATAAATGAGGTTGTAAGATGTAGAGAGAGGCCGAGGAAGATCTGGACGGAAGTGATAAATAGTGATATGACTTTTGTCAGTTTTGAATGAGGGGTATGACCTTGGATAGAAAGAAATTGAGAGAATTTATTCATGTTGATGACTATGCGTAATCTCTATGTTTTTTTCATGTAGCAGACCTCAATTACTTAGGACTAAGGCTTAATTATTTTGTATTAGTATATGATATCCAAAAAATGTATTTGTTCTTGATTGTGTTGTCTGCAAAATGGTTGAAGGTGAATACCAAATTGGTAATAACATTAAACCATTGGATCCTCACACTGTTGCAAGTGTTGTCCATTATGGGAGATCAAATCTCCACTTGAATCACAAAGCAGAAGGTCAATCTCTTATTTACAGCCAGCTCTATCCCTTTGAAGGCCTGCAGAACTACACTTCTGGAATCATACATCATGTCCGTCTTACAGGTATTCTCTCGAATAGGCTAGAAAATCTTGAAGCAATAGATCTTTTGTCTCGATAATTTGCCTGATTTAACATATTCACCTTAAATACATTTGCGCGTTGCTTAATTTTGAGGTTACGGATGACCATCTTAGATGGTCCTAACAATTTTCCATTGTAAACAAGAAAGCTAAACTGTCATACTCCTCTTTGAATTATGTCCATCTGGCTTTCATTCTTATTTGTATTTCAGCCGTGAGGTTCGCTAGTATAGTTATGTGAGAACATGGCTTGTACTTAAGCAACGTTAACCATGTAAAACTGCTTCTGCAAGATTAGAATCTCGCGTTTCTGAAAAATGTTTCAATAATAAGCCCTGACCTGTAGTTTTTTTATATTATATGGCTTGTCTAAGCACCCCATCAAGTATGTATGGTTGAAGTTTAGGTCCCTTATGAAAGTAGGAGAAGATATAAAGTCATTTGTTCTTGAAAGACTGACATAGAGTTGGTTTTTTTGTTTTTTCTTGCAGGGTTAAAACCGAGTACTAAATACTACTATTGTTGTGGGGATCCGTCAATACCAGCAATGAGCTCCGCTTATCATTTCAAGACCATGCCGGCTTCTGGTCCTAGGAGTTACCCGAATAGAATAGCGGTGGTTGGAGATCTCGGTCTTACATACAATACAACTTCAACTGTCAGCCATTTAATGAGGAATGATCCTGATCTCATTTTATTGGTAGGCGATGTTTCTTACGCCAACTTGTATCTTACAAATGGAACTGGAGCAGATTGCTATTCTTGTTCATTCTCAGATACCCCTATTCATGAAACCTATCAACCTCGTTGGGACTATTGGGGAAGGTTAGTAATTCTTTTGTTTTAGTACTGAATGCATTGCTGATGTTCGAGCATTTGCCAACAAAAAATTGATGATGAACACTAAGATCTAATTTATGTTATTGTTTATTACTCGGTGAAACTAAGTTACGCCCCATATGATGACTGAAGAGTTCTTGAAACACCCTCCTTTCACAAAGATTATGAAAACGTTGTAGAGTTCATGATGAGTCTGTTACAGCTTTCTTTCTTTTTCCTTCTATTGGCTTACGGGATTTCTTTTCCACTGAATTGAAATGTATGTATTTTTCTTCTTAGATTTATGCAACCACTGGTGTCCAGAGTACCAATGATGGTAGTAGAAGGAAATCATGAAATAGAAAAACAAGTCGATAATCAGACATTTGCAGCCTATAGTGCTCGTTTTGCATTTCCATCGAAAGAGAGTGGATCTCCATCCACATTCTACTATTCTTTCAATGCAGGCGGCATACATTTTGTTATGCTCGGTGGATATATTGACTATAATAAATCAGGTAAATCATGAAGTTCAGTGACATCCAGTACTCTTTTTTTTAATATTCTATCATAATCGAGATCATCTCATCCTTCATTTCCATTGTCATTCAGCTTCTTTTATCCAATAAATGTATTACATCTTCATTTTGAAATAATATAGCTCTCTTACAGCGGAACAATACAAGTGGATGGAGAAAGATCTCGCCAAAGTTGACAGGAAAGTGACTCCTTGGCTGGTAGCTGCTTGGCATCCGCCTTGGTACTCGACTTACACTGCCCACTACAGAGAAGCAGAATGTATGAGAGTGGCAATGGAAGAAATCCTTTACAACCGTGGTGTAGATATAGTCTTTAACGGACATGTGAGTATGAAAACTTTAAATGGAACCTGGAATGACGAATTTCCAGCTTCCCCACCCCATCTAACGCGATGAATTACTGATATATTCCTCTTTTCTTAAAAAAATAATAATATTGTAGGTTCATGCATATGAGAGGTCAAACAGAGTCTACAACTATACCCTGGATCCCTGCGGACCCGTGTACATTACCGTCGGTGATGGTGGAAATAGAGAGAAAATGTCAATTACACATGCTGATGAGCCAGGGCACTGTCCGGAACCATCTGATACACCGGACAGCTTTATGGGTGGATTTTGTGCTTACTACTTCACATCAGGTCCAGCAGCCGGGAAATTCTGTTGGGATCGACAACCTGATTATAGTGCATATAGAGAAAGTAGCTTTGGCCATGGAATTCTTGAGGTATGGTTAATAAGATGCCACTTTGTAAGTTTCACTTGCTAATAATTACCTTAGCCAAGTAACTTCGAATATGGTCAGTTAGTGTCTAGAGGAACATATTTACTTCTTGGAGAATAGAAAAGCAACAATGTTTTTGGATACGACTTTTCCTTGTTGGAATGGTGTCATATATTTGCATTTGTGCGATCTTTTTTTCTTCTGGATATTAATAATTGTAATTCTGAATGGTTGGAATTAGCAGTATGAGCATACCTGTAAAATTTTACAGGTAAAGAACGAGACACATGCGTTGTGGACATGGCATCGAAATCAGGACATGTACGACAAAGCTGGTGATCAGATTTACATTGTGAGGCAACCTAAGAGATGTCCGATTGAAGCAAAGGTAAATTAAGTTTTGCGAAAATCAGGGTATTTTCCATTCATTTCTAGCATTACGTATCTTTAATAATTAAGCGCAGCTACTAACTTGCGAGCAAAAAAGCTGAAAGTTACATTCATTTAATAGTCGGTATTATGATTTCTTTTGTCAAGTATTTATTCAAGTTTCTTTTGCTTTCTCACTTAAAACTCAGGGTTCTTAAAGTGGGATCTTGACATTGGAACCAGACGACTATGGCAATTGGAGCGCGATTAAGGCATGCATTTCTCAGAATTTAAGAAACTTTGTGACTTCATTCGACTTATAGTTTGATGCATGGACAAAGTGAAATTTGTTACCTTCAATTTCAAAGGAAATAAGTTTCTGAATCAAAAGAACATATTCTACCAATGAATCCAATGATAGTATTCTACAAAGCTAAATATATAGCAGTACTTAATGGCTGCATTATCTCTACCAAAATTGCACTAACCTAAAATCTGCTTCATGTCCTATTTATGTTAAGAGATGAATGAAAGAACAAGCAAGAAAGATGCAAGAAATAAGTGTGTTGTGATAGAGAACTCCTCCGAAGTTGCTTTAGAAATTGGCGTTTCAGGAACTCCAGAACCAGTGATCCCTGGTGTTAAGCCTCCATTGCCATTCACCGTAGTGATGCCTGATGGTGGCGGTACCTCCAATGGTGGGGAGGTTCGCGGATTTGTACCTCCGGGTATTCGTCCCCCTGGTGGCCCGCCTGGTGGGAGTAATCCTCCAGCAGTGCTGCAAAATTGTATAAAGATTATATAGAAGGAAAGAAATAAACAGACAAAATCAGACATCAGGTATATACTTCGCAAGTTTTAAAGAAGGAAAAATTCTAAAGAACATTAGATCAGAGGGATTATAGTCAGACTCGTGTTCTCGGGTCCGAATCATGGGTCTGGCAGCACCCACAATCAGTGGTGGAGCCAGGAATTTGTCATAGGGGGACGAATTTCTTATTGAAATTTTTTAGGGGACGAAATACAACATTTATAAAAAAAATATCACCCCAAAAAAAATTCCTATAAAAAATTCGTCGTTTCTGAAAATTTTGGGGGCCCGTAGCCCCTCCTGCCCTCGTGAAGCTCCGCCACAGCCACAGTCATGTCTTTGCTATGCATAAATGAATATCTCAAAATGACTGTAAATGTTTAACCTATACTCATATACTATTCAATATTTCTTACCTGTAATATTCAAGTTTACTTCTCATTTTTTACAGGGAACTTGGTGCAATACTATTTAACTTATTTTTATATCTTAGGTAGATATGAAGGGACAGGGAGAGTAATCTTTGTTTTACTTGGTCAACAAGATTGCATAACAAAAGGTAGTCAAAAAAGAATATTTCATGCTTTTCTACATAACCATATAGCTAATAAAGCTGGAAAACACTAGACAAATAATTATTATTATTAAAGAAAACCAAAAAAGCAACATACCCTGAAGATGATGGATAAACACAAGATCCATAGCCTGCAAAAAGGAAAAAAAAATTCAAAATTAACCAAGAAAACAAAATATAATGCAGTTGACACAACTCTTTTGATCCTAAACTATATGACACCCCGTTTCCGGATAATTAAAAAAAAGGAAAGAAAAGGAAAGAGACAAACTTGGATCAGTTTTAGCAATGGTGGAAGTGGAAGCAAAGGAACAAGAGCCAGGAGCCATATTATTCCTTTGATAAAAGCTATTGAAGGCATAAGAAGCATGAGCTTGAAGAGTATTAGGAAGAAAACAAAGGCCATTAGATGAAATTGGAGCACAATCAGCACCAGAACCACATGCATAATCTAATGCTGTTTGTAATGCTTGGTCACTTGCTTCACTTCTAGTCACACACCAAAGTGCCTCCACCTTCACCATTATGTTGAATATCATGAATACAAGAATCATTAATATTTCCACTATCTTAAACAATGGTGCCATTGATTTAAAATGTTTTGTTGCTCTAAAACTTTAAAGAATGTTATTATTGAATTTGTATTAAACTTTGGGAGGGTAAAGCAAGAGAGGGAGATGGAGAGAGAGAGAAAAGAAGGAGCATGGAGAGAAGTTTTGGTGCATCAATGAGTGTCAATTAAGAACAACTTTTTTGTTTCTTTAATTCTTGCTTTTTCTTTTCTATTTTTAAGATTGTGCTGCTTCTTTTTTGTTCTTTTGAGTTAGAGTTGCTTTTTCTTTTTTGTTTTTGAATGTGAAATTGAATGAATCCCCTCTTTTGGTTGTTTTTTTTAAATAGACTAGTTGGAGCTGATATGCAATGCACATTGATGGAATGTGTTGGTAGAAATTTAGGTTTTCTTATACTTGAGTGATATATATATATATATGTAGTGTTGAAAATAATATGAACTCACATGATAGTGTTAATATCACAATACGGGTCAACATAAGCGAAATGATCTTGAGTTATGCCTAATTAGTGTAAAAGATGAACATGTTGCTTGTATAAGAATTAATGTTGTAAAAATCGCGAGTATGATCATAGAATTAGACTATCCTAAGATTCGAATCCAGTTAAATTTGTTAAAAAATATTGGAAAAGAGGATCAGGTAGAATCGTCGATTGACTTGTAGAATAGTTAAATCGGACGATCCAGTGCGTACTGACTTTTTCTCTGTTCAACTGGGACGACGGGGTGGGTCAGTTCGGTTTGGAGGAACCGAATAAAAAAAAAAAGATCTAGTTGAATGGAAAAAACTAATTTTGAGTCTTCAGACATTCTCTATTCTCATGGCTGCCAACTATTTCGATATTGATCTGCTATAAAAAAATAAACCATTAAGTTGATCAAAATTTAACAAATGACAAGCATAATTTTTTTTAATGGAAAGTACAATTCATGGTACACACACTTGTATCAATTTTAAATGCATTAACCTAGTATTTTCCATTGAAGACACTATTGAAGCCACCTGAAAGTACATTTTATGCTTAAGATCTTCTAATACATATTTTGATATAATCTTCAGTGCACGAATTAAAATTATCACACATAGAGTAATGTGATTAATTCATACATATATTACATGTGAAGCAAGGTCATTAGTTCATACCATAAACTTTTCTTAATCCGATAATATTCCTAATTTCAAGTTTTTTGGGCCTTATAGGAATGCTGGATCAATTTTAATTATGGGCTGCAACTGGTCAAAATTCCCCCCCAACCATTCTAAAGCAGACCCTCATGCCTGAAGTAGAATATAACACAGGAAAATGAAAGTGTCCACCCTAAGCCAAGAAAGGAATCTACATATGAGATTACAATAACAAACCAAGAAACCACCCCCTAAGCCAAGAGCCGCCACTTTGGCTAGCACTTTGCCCTTTATAGCCGATTCGGTCGGCCCAGTGCGAGCCGAAATTAATTCGATATAGTCTCCAAAGGTCGGAGATAGTTAAGACACCTCGTGACAAGACAAAAAAAATCACTCCCTCCCATTTGACTCCTTTCAGGTGCATGTGATATTTTAATGCAAATTTGATGCTAATTGTCGAGAAAATTCCAATATAACAGCAACTTCCACCATAAAAGAGCAAAGGCGTTAATTAGCAAAATCTCTTTCTTAAATTTCAATAGAGGTCGTTAAAAACACTGGAGAGAGGAGTCAAACCTCATTCCCATGCACAGTGGCAATCTTTCACATATGGATGGAACATCCAAAAATTTGACTTCTCACCTCAAGCAAAAGTGACAGGAAATCAACCAGTAGCATTAGCAGACAGATGAATTCCAAAGAAAATGATATGAAAGGTAAATCAAAAAATTACCACATTACATTTCCAAAAATTTACATCTTTCAAACTCATTGGGCAAAAAGAATTGGTATCTAATGATATTCTCTAATTCTGTGTTGTACTCTCTCTCTCTCTCTCTCTCTCTCTCTCTCATTGTATGTCAATTTCACAATACTCTAAAATAGAGGGAAAATGCAAAAAGCAAAGAGATTTCATCAAATTTGCTCGTAAAACAAAATGTAAGCTTCGGAGTGAAGAACTTCCTTTAAAGAAGCCTCGCGAACATAAGCATCACTCGCGCGATACCAAATATAGTCTCCTTCATTCTCAGCTGCACTTTTCTTGCCTCCTCGAATGTAAGCAACATAGTGACCTCCCCTCATCGTTCCTGAATGTTCGACCATACCAACTAGACGGTATTCGTACTTATCCCTCTCAATGCACCTGTAAACAATAAATTTGAGGATCCTTTAGAAGATAGTATCAGTGAATCACGATAAAATGAAGACAGAATGCAAGTCGGGCGACAAAGACCGTGGAGATGGATTAATACTAGAAGCATAGAATAGAATGGTGCAAGAAGCGGCTGTAAAAAAAGAACCAAAAGGGTAAGAGCAAAATCATTATTATTGAATATACGAAAGTCCATGCATGAGTTCATAATCAGGATCCAAAGTTCTAAATCACGACGGACAGAGGAATGTACTCGCTTAGATAAACAATTCAATATTATAAGTGAACATAATAATCAAAGAGGAAGTAAATAACCCCGCCAAATGACTAAAATCAATTTGTTTACATATACGTTCATTGCACAGCATTTTCGCATTCAGAACTCATTTTATAAACTGCAGTACAATCCAGAATATGTAAAAGAATACATTTTAGAAGGAAGAAATTGCAGTTCCAAATTACCAACTAAAGATACAGAAGAATATGGTTTTCAAGATAAGGAAGGCGGAAGAAAGAAAGACCAGGACGATTCTGTGCGAAGCTTTATTGCTATTCTTGCCACAATATGAACACCAACCAGAGTGAACATTAGTTCCAACCTTTTCATTTTATCTTACGCAATAATTGAGTCCGGTCGTCGAGGTTCTTTGCTCCATTGAGTTTTAATGAAGCTCGATTCCCTATAACTTGATAAAACACACAAAGGTGATCCCTATATTTGTGTTTTGGGTTTCTAGATTCTATTTTTTGACCTATTTTGCAGATGATAAGAGAAAGGCTGTCCCAGAGATATCATCTCCAGTTCTTGGTTTTCCTAGTTTCAAATCGCATGTATTCCAGCACGATTAAAAACATAGCCTAAAATCACAAACCGACTTCTGCCACTTATTCAAATTTACAAGCATGAAATAATTGTTGCTTTTCCTTTTCTCTTTTAGGTTCGTTTCTTCCTTTTCTTCCCCTGATAGTTATTAAGGATACAACAAATCTGGGTAAAGAGCGACACAGACTTTAGTATGGCGGCAGTCAAATCTCTAAGTAATGGAATTTCAAATCAAGACCCTAACTTTCAGTGCCTACCCATTAGCCTTCTCTTAGGATCCTTCTGTAGGTTGCTTCAAGGAAAACAAAAAGAACACGTAAAATTATAGAATTGGATTTTTGGGACATTCCGCAATAGTGTTTCTTAGCTTTCACAAAATGAACTCATACAATAATGTATGCATTTTCAGGTATCATGTTTGACCTAGAGGAAAAGACATACAAACAAGTTAACTACTCATGGAAATCATAACATCACTTTCATGACAAGGGCAACAAGAATAAATCAGGAAATGCATTCTAAAAAAAAACCATAAATCTCCAAGGCGACGAAGGGAAATATTCCTATGCTATATTGAAATAGAGCACAAAATCCTGTTGTAAATAATTCCAACGTATCATGTTTTCTAAATGTATTAACACAAACCTTTCTAGCATATCCACATCAGAATCCAAAAGGCCTTTGGAAGCAGTAATGTCAATTAGGGCTCCAAAATTTCAGAAATAAATTTGCTAATAAGAACTAAATCAAGGAAATAAAGTTCCTGCATGTCCTTCATAACCATGAGAAACGTGAGGAAACAACAATAACTATACAGAAATTTCACTATAACACTAGGTCATTAATAAGGCCAGAATTCAAGATGATTAAAACATGCATGAACATCCACATCTACAATAACAGTTCTAAATAAGAACAGAATAGCACCTTGGATCCATGTATGGTTTCAGATCTATTGTCTCATTGAATACCACATGACCATTCAATTTACTCAAGCGTCCTCGGCCATCTTGACTGAACCTTTTCAGGTGGATTGTCAGAATAGGAGGGGCCTTGCCAATAAGGATTATTTTAGTTGCATCCCTCTCTACTTTGACCGAACTTGGATTTATCTTCTCATCCTGACTTTCAACTGAATCACCTCCCTCAGTCAATGCGAGATCCTCCCCGTCTTGAACATTACCATCAGGTCGTTCAGTATCACTAGGCTCATTACCGTTGCATTCATTTGGGTCTTTAATATTTTTATTCAATTGACAGAAAGTCTTAGCACCAACTGAAGACTGTGCAGGATCAACATGTGCAACTTCTACCTCGCCATTTTTGCCTTCCATTGAGGAAGCTACTGGATTTAGCACAGTTTCCTCACCGCTTTCAACAGTGCAGTGTACAACTCTATTGACCATTTCTTCATGGTCCGTGCAGCTATTACCAGATATAAGTGTCTCCATTTTAACATTTCCATTATCAACAAGTCTTCTTTCATAACGTAAAGATCGAGTTTTGCATATTTCTAACAGACCAGATGTATCTCTATCTCTATCCGTGACTCCATTCTTTTGATTCTCCGACCTAAGATTAGGCAATTTCTTTCTCAACCTTCTTCTTTCTACATGAAGAATCTTTGAACAATTTTCACATTGCCAAGCATGTTCATCTTTTGAGAGAAGTTCTGACTTCGTAAAATAAGCCAAGCAACTCTCAACTGAAACTGGAGCATCTGTATTGTCAACCTCATCCGGCTCAGACTCGCTGCAAGTTCCTGCAAAAGCAGTAGCTACAACTTCATTTGTGTCAGAAATATTATCACTTGATGACAGCTTGATGCTAGATCTCTCCGCAGCTTCAGGCTCATTAAACATGTCTCCAAAACCATCAAAGTCTACCGAGTCTTGCTCATAGCCAACAGTAGCTGATGACGCCTCGCCCTCCATCTTCGGTACCGTATAAGTCATAGATGTGTCATCTTTGTAGGGAAGTAAAAGAACTGTAGAATCTTGAACTAGTAATGGGTTTTCCTCTTCTGATAGGTTTCCTGAGGAACCAACTCCAAGATTCAAATCCCCCAAGGGAGTCTGGCCACAAGATTCCGAGACATTCTCCAGAGCAATATCATTCTGAAGTGAATCCACTGGTCCATTCATTTGGACAGTAACCTCTTGGGAACTTGATGATTTCCCTGGTTCATGGTGATCCACGTATATTGAGTTATCTTTGTAGGAGGCAGCCTCCTGACAAGATGAGATGTTCTCCCCACTACATTCCGGAGGATTCTGTTCCAGGTCATTATCTGCAGCACTTTGATCAGCAGATCCTTGATTCTGATTGTTCATTTGAGGAGCTGCAATGTCTATATTTGACACTGAATCATCACCGCAAAAATCCATCCAAGTAAAATCCTCTGATGGAGCTGGAGCCTGAACAACATTCTCAATGCCCTGGTTGGCTTCAGGATGTTGAAGTGTTGAATTATGCGAAGTTAAACTCTTGTCATCGGCAATGGCACTCGCATCGGTGGTCAACGATAAAGCAGAATCACTGGTTTGTACTTGGGAAGAAGATTTTCCACCATTAGAATTATCTAATGATTTTTTAGATGGTAAAGAACTTGCATCTCTTGTAAGTTTTGGGCGGTTCCTCCCACTCCTCCTTGGAGGAAGTTTAGGTTTTTTCCCTCGAGCCACTGATTGAGCCTTTTTGGAAGGAGGCCTCTTTGTTGGAACCGGAAGCGAGATATCCAAAAATGGCTCATAAACTACTGAAGTATGTCCACATTCCAAACAAGTAACAGTACTTGAAAGTTGGCCACCAAAGATAGCATCCACAAACACGGGACCAGCACTCTTATCTTCCTCCGAAGATTTGATCCGTTTTCTTGCACTCGATTCTTCGGTAGACAACCCATCAAGCAAGCATCGAAGCAACTCATGACTGTCTTGCTGTTGGAATCCTCTAAATTGGGGAGCCTTTGCACAAATGCTACCAAAGAATGGTTTTGGATTTATAACATTTCTCAAGCCAGGATTGGGATTGATCTCCACAACAAGCTTATTGAGAGAAGCAGTAATAGGCCCAACAGACTCATCTGATCTTCCATAATAATCACGAAGCGTATCTAAAGCCAACAGATTCTGGAGAACCGAATTGAAGAAACAAGTGTTCCCCAAATTAACCAAACCTCTAACCGAATAGCCACTTCGTCCATCTAAACAAAGTGCTGCAGAGTTTCCCGATTTAACGTCAGTTAAAATACTACCACTTCCGAACCAAACATCTTCAACATCCGCAGCAGGTCCTTCAGAAAACCTTGCCGCCTTAATCATCTTCACAATTTCAGGTAATAAATCAGTTTGTTCAGCACCATCCCCCGGTTTTTCGGAAGGGATGAGAGTACTACAAGGAAAACACCAACGAAGTAGAGGATTATCGAAGTTGACAGCCAACGGATGATGGTTTTGTTTAGAATGCCGAATTGCATGAGTTTGAGGCACAGTAGGCAATCCAACTCCTCCACATGAAAAATGTCCACATTGTAAACAAACCCAAATCGCTTTAGATTCTGATTTTGGATCCATTCCACCCTTCTTCTTTCCCTGCTTACCTTTCCCTGATTTCCCCCGTCTATCATCCCCGCCTTCCCTACAGTCTTCACATTTATCCGGTACTGAAGAACGAAGCTTAGCAGAAAGCTTATCCAAATCAATGCCTTTATCAAGATGAGGACAATTTTTTCTATCTTTTACAACTATAGCTTTATCAGTAGTAGTAGCTTCAGCATTGCTAGTACCACTTTCAGCTGAAACAGTTTTTGTGGGAGCCGAAGAAACTCGCTTATCCTTCTGACCACTTCTGGCCTTCTTCTTAACCTTTTTCCCCATTTTTACCTAATAAACCCAAGTCACAGATACCATAAATACTTTTTTTTCCAAGAACAACAAATAAAAAGGTCAAGTAATTAAGTGTACATTTGGAAAAACATCCTATTTTCAGATTCCAAATTTAAACCTGACTTAAATACCTAAATCCAATGCCCAAAAAACGTATATATATATATATATATATATATATATATATATATATATATATATATATATATATATAAACTAAAAAAAACTATTTCAAACATATCAGAAAACACAGCCGCCTAAAAAGATTCGAGATTAAACAAGAAAAATCAACTCGAGCAATCGATAACATATCCATAAAAACTAAATAGAACCCATTAAATATTAGGGTTTTTCAGAGATTCCCAGATGAAGTTTCCAACTACAAAACAATAATACAAGCATAAATTAAAAAAAACAAAACAAAAAGCTGGAAAATACAAGAAAAAGAAGAATTTCATTTCACCTCAAGTTAAAAATCTGCAATTCTTCTTGTGTTACATGGAATGAATGAGGAGGAAAAGAGGAGTAATATTAAAGATTAGGATATTGTAGGAGGCTTGCTTGTTATGTGAGTAATGTGTTTGAGAAATGGAAGGGAGAAGGAAGAGGTTTTTGGACAACCCCCAAGCCCTCTCCCAAATTAGAGAGAGCCCAAAGAAGTTTGATTGGGGAGGACCTTGAGGTGAAAATATGAGAGATGAGTAAAATATTTTTGTCTATTTTGGGGAGCTTGAGGGTTAAAAGTTAAAACATCATAGTAGTTTGGATCTAGTGTGAAATTTTTTGTCTTGAAAAGGAATTAACCTTATTCTTACGGGTAAATTGCTGGATGTGTCTCATTATATACAATGTAAAAAAATCGTCTATTTGTATACATGTTCATACATGATATATTTGTTATCAATCACTTACATTCGTCATGTGTATATGCAATTGGAAGAAATTGGCACATGACAAATTTTAAAGACATGTATAAGGACACACAATTTCCATCGATCCTATCACGGATTGCCTATTCACTAACACTTCGAAAATGGTTGATTTTTACACTTTACATAAATGAAACTCCACAATCTGCGTGTAAGCGAGACGACTTGCCATCGTCCTCATAGTAATTTTACCTATTGAACTATGTTTTGGAACTGATTCTTTTTGTCTTAACTACTATAGAAGTAGATTGTTTGCAAAATATAACGTGAGAAAGAAAGTGAATTTTTTTAATGAAGAATTGTGAATTTATGATTTTCTAGTACATCTTTTAGTTATCAATGTTATTATTTCACATGATTAGTTCAAGTTCATATACTCACTCTGGGTCAATTTTAATTTTATCGATATAATGTACCGAACACTTCGTATCTTCTATAACACTATATGTACCATTCCCTACAATATTCTTAATTATTGTACTTAAAAAGTTTAAGGTTAATCGGTTAGAATTTGGGGTACATCTTCTTCTTTCTTTTTTTAATACATGGAGACAGAGATTTCAATACCACAATATGCGGGTCGAATGTCACACCACATTATCCGCTACTATAAAAATTGTTGGCTAGGGTTGTCTTCTTGCTTGAGTGTAGGATAAATGTACATTTGAAATTAACAATGAGAAAATAAAGAAATACTCAATTTAGATAATGGATGAGAAATGCTCAATTTTGATTTTGAGGTAGCCGTTTCACTTGAGATAACAAGTGTTACACGAGTTTTTAATTTTTGAGCTTTTCTAGCCCTGGTGAGGACTAAGTCGGACTATACTCCTACGTATAGAAGTTTTTCCTGAAGTTATTTTGTACCACCTGGTTAGGATTAGGTCGGACCATACTCCTATGCTTGTAAACTTAAATCCCTCTAACCATACTTCGTCTTCTAAATCTTTTCGTTTTGAGAAGGCTTGGCTAACTCACCCAAGTCTCTCGAGAGTGGTGGAGCAAGCTTGGGATAATCCGGATAGCTCAATCCATGCCTCCATATTATCCTTTAGGAACCTTATGACAAGTTGGAGTAATTTTGAATTTGGAAAATATTTTTCAAAGAAAAATGAAAATGTTAGCTCGCCTTAGGGGATACAAAAATATCTTCATGATTTTCTTTCTGGATCTCTTATTAATTTAGAGGCTGAATTGACTAATCAAGTTGTTGCTACTCTAAAGCAGGAAAAAGAAATTTGGGCAATAAAATCTAGAGTATATTGGTTTCTTTGGGACAACTTGAATGTTAAATTCCTTAAGATCTCAACTTTACACAATTGGAAGTGTGATTGTATTATCTCTATTAAGGATGTTGTAGAGAGTTGGTACTTAATCCGACCCAAATCAAAGATATTGTCCTATAATACTTTAAGACCCTCTTATATACATGTGAAACCATGGCCATGGTTTCACATGTTGCTTTCCCATTCACTTGGGCGAATAATCTTGAGATGGATCTTTCAGCTATGGATTGTAACCCGAGTAAATATGAAATAAATGAAGGTATATTCGACTTTAAACCTTTCATAAGCCCGGAGCCTAATAGTTCACACATGAGATTTATGCAAAAGTTCGGGTCAATTGTTCGCTTTGCTTGAATTCATTAGTGATGTTTTCAATGGGGAAGATGTGTTATAGGCAATTAACCAAATATTTCTCTGTCTTATTCCCAAGGTTAACGCCGCTGAATCTGTAAATTAATACAGTTCTACTCGTCCGTGTAATACGACCCAAAAACTTATATCTAAACTATTTGTTGGGTGTATTAGACATTTCTCTCTCTCTCTCTCTCTCTCTCTCATCCAATTTCTCCTGCTAAAGGAAGCTTTATATCGGGTTATGGTTGCGAGAATAATGTAGTGGTTATTCAAGAGGCCATTCACAATATAAAAAATTCTAAATCAAAAGAAGGCCTTGGTCCAAATAAACCTAGAAAAGACATATGATTGCCTGGATTAAGATTTTATTTGCCAAACTCTCAAATTCTTTAAACTCCATAATAAACTCATCCACATTGATCCATTTTATTATAAAATGCGTTTGCTCATCTCCTGTGGCTGTTTTGATCAATGGCGGACCCACTGAATGGTTCCAACCTATGAGAGGCATTGCCCAAGTAAATCTCTATCTTCTCGTTTGTTTATTTTGTGCATGGAGTATCTTTCGATTAGTATTGAAACTGTAGTGCAGAATAAGGGATGAAAACTGATAAAGTTGGGGGGAAATGACTCTCTATTTCTCACAGTTTGTTTGCGAATAATGTTATCCTCTTTGGAGAAGCTAGTCTTTCGGCTTGCTGAATGTTGTGTTGGGCCCATTCTTTTTGGGCATTTTTATCCTCGTTGTATTGGATTCCTTAAGCTCGTACTCACTATTGTGAAAATTTTTACCTCCTCAAGAAGTAGGAGAGATGAGAGAAAATTTGAAAGACTACTAATTAAATTGAAGGGGCTGAGAAAAAGGAAAGAGTATATTTAAAATATTAAATTTTTTTAGATACCGGTTACCCTTAAATAAAAAATTAAAAATCTAATGATACTGAACAGGTCGGACATGCACGTTAGACCTCGTTTGGGATTGTAGTCATTTCAAAGTACCATAGCCGGTCCGCACACAGCCGAAGTCGGTTTAATCGGTCCGTCCTTTGGCTTTACGCATTTGGAATCCCATCTAATCTAAAGCATATAGCCCAAAAATAAAATATCTCCAAACCAACCTGAGTCTTCTGCAGCCACCGCCTTCCTCTTCATCTCTCTCCGTAGACTTTCTTCTTCGGCATCCCCCGGCGACAATTTCGACTTCCTCACCATGACTCATATCCTTTATTTTCATAATTACAGTTCAAGTTAATCCACTGATTTTGGGTTTTTCTGTTTCCTTTTCTGGGATAGATTTTCAGGTTAATTTTGAATAAGGATTTTGAAAACTTTATGAACAATCCTCATTCAAAATTAACAGATCAATAATAAAAAAAAAGAATATTTACAGTTCAATTTAATCTATAGATTTAGGGTTTTTCTTTTTGGGATAGATTTTTAGGATTTTGAATAAGGATTATTCATAAAGTTTGAATATTTTTCTGTTTAGAATTAAATTTATGTTCTGTTTAAGATTATGTTTTCCTTGACTTGGATCTAACGTGGAAACCAGAGGGAGAAAGATAGGGAAAAGGCTCAGGCAAGAACCGGTGGAAAAGGAAAGAATAAAGATGATGGATTGACTCCTGAACAGCGCCGTGAAAGGTTTCCTTTTTTTTTTTAATTTTCTTTAACTAGCTTTTCAAGATTGATTATTTGTTGGGTTTGAAATCTGATTCTGTAGGCATTATAATTATGGTGTGATGATCCTTTGTTGTGTAGAAAATTGAGACGTGTGATTCATTTTTATGATCCCTTTATCCTCAAGTTATGATCTTTTACCCAATTTTATTTTCTGGAGATTTCGTTATTAGCTTCACAAGTTATGATGATTATGATGTGAACCTGCTCTGTTGTGTGCAAAAATTGAGATGTGTATGATTTATGGTAAATTTGAGGGTGTTTTTTCATGATATTTTGCTTTTAGTATGTGATTGGAGCATGGGCGGATTTAGAACTTATATGTTGTGGTGAGCAAATTAGATATAGACACATATTGAAGTAAACTTCTAGAAATTTTTGGGCGGTGCGATGCAATATTTACAGCTTAACTCCATAAATAATTTTTTTCCCTAAAATATTTTGTTAAAAAAAAATGTTGGGGGGCTGTTTGTCCATAGATCCGCCCTTGGGTAGGAGTATGTTCTCTGCTTGTACCTGTTTGGTGGCTTTGCTGCTTCAATAGTTATGTTATATCTTCTTGTCATTGATTCAGCTTTGGTGATGTTTATTGATTCTTTCATATTCTTTTCCATAAACATAAAGATGGTATAATAGCTAGCTTGGTTGGATCGGATTTGGAAACTACATATGTTTGATACCTTTATGTTGTATCTTTGTGCTTTTTTGCTTATAATAGCTCTCATTACGTTATGTATTTGTTTTTATTTGCCAAAGTCATTTCCATTAAGATGCAGTTGGAATAAGCTTGTAGCATCACTGCCCTGATTATAGAAATATAACTCGATTATTATCTGATTTGTTTTGGTTTTCCAGAGATGCCAAAGCACTCCAGGAAAAGACTGCAAAGAAGGCAGCACAGGCGGCAGGAGGCAGTGATGCTGGAGGTAAAAGCACCAAGAAATAATTCTTTCTTGGACTAAAGCTTTTTTCCGAAGAAAACCTTTCTGTAGTTGTTGTTGGCGTATCTTCTATTTGAAGGGTTGATTTCTTTTTTTTTTTTTTCGTTCGCAATAAGATCTCTACTGAGGATTTCTGAATTATGAGTTGTATCGGAGTCATATTTAGCTTACCAAGAGGGATTCACCGTAATTGCGGTCAGACACAAGTCTATTGTTAATGTTGTCTCTATATATTATTGGTTCTATTGTTAGTGCTGTTTACATATTTTTTCTTCTTTTTAGCTATTTCTGTTTGGTTATGCACGCATGGAATTCTTGTTAATGTTATGTCATTGATTTTGATGCATTCTGGACAATAATTTTGCAACTAATCTACCTTAAAAAGTATTGATAAGTAAAACTGAGAGTTCATAGAATCACGGTTTTGAAAGGTTTAGATCTCTGAAGAACTCCTATCATGTTCTTCTTACGTTTGGTGGAATACAAAATAAAAATTCCTGACAAGTTGTTGGCCAGAAGAAATTTCTAGTAAGATCAATCGTTTCTCGATTGTGGCTATCAGTTAAACTTTCCTTGTTCAATCTACTTGTAAAGTCCATCAAATTATAATTTCCCTTCAACATTTTGCTTTGCTGGCTAAATATGTCTGTGCCGTATATAACATCCATCTGCTTGTTGAGATTGCAAAATCTTCTGATACTTGGTACTGTATGTTCCTTGTGTACTTTGATTTTTACCATATAGGAAAGGTTTAAGTTTTGTAAGGAAGTACTTAAAAGGTGGTTTAAGAAACTTGGGTGCAACCTTGAGTTGATCTTGTTGATGTCACGTGCTTTGCCCCTGGCTAGTATTTGTCAGGTTGATCGAAAGAACCGAACCTATACACACCAGCAGTACTAGTTATGTTTGCTGGTAAGGCATACCCTTTTCTCTTCGGTTGGAGAGGAGGGCATGGTGATAGGGTATGTCTGGTGGTTAAGATTTATCCTTTCCGCTCCTATCCTTCTTGCACATAACATCATTAGAGATGATAACATATTGAACTTTCTTGTAGACATTGCATTGTTCTCCGAATTGCAGTGTGATGAATGTTTTTCTTTGCCTAGATGATAATAAGTGCTTTTATTTGGAAAGACAAAAAGGCCGTCCCTGTTGTGCAGCTTGCTAAGTTGATGCATATTGATCCCTTTACTAGGGTATCTGTTGTATATTCTGTATGCATTTCTGTCCAGTGAAAATAATTGTTTATCGGGCATATTTCTGGATTAGTATGCATGTATCTTTAGTTTTGGCTTGAAGTCACTTCCGTGTTCTCAAGCTAGAGATAGTTTAGCTCTAATATTTCTCCAAGATTCATTCGTTTTGGTTGATCATTAGAGTGCAGTTTTTGGTTGCCAAATGCGTAGTTTCCTGCCATATTTCCAGGAAAGAGCATCTTACAGTACACATTTGGCAGCTCGGAAGAGAATGCACTTGTTCAACTGAATTTTTTTTTTTGGCCGTATGCACGAAAGAGAGAAAATAAAGAATTGTTATATGTAAAATAAAGTTGAATTGGGGATTCAATACTTTCTCAAAATATTATTTAACGTGCGAGTATTTTTCTCATCGCCTAGTAACTCTACTTGTAGGCTAACATAGAGGTAGAAGAATGGTTCGATTAGTCTTGATTCTTTGTCACATAACATTCTTTCATACGTGTATATCATCGACATCTACATGCAGATATAGGTAAAAATAATATTACGTGGATGGAGGGTAAGGTCAGTATCATTAGTACCTGTTTACTTCTTAATTTCTTGTAGCGGCAAGGTCACATCTCAATTTTCCTTAAACGAGGTTGTGTATATGGTTTCTGGGCTTTTGAAAACTCCTCTTCACCTGGCGTTATGCATATTACAAAACCATCGAGCCCTCTTAGAAGGGTCAAAATCAAAGAAAATGCAACTCAAAAGGGGGAAAAGCCATCACGAAGGCTTCAGTCTTGGAGCTTCAAGATTCTTGAAAAAGATATAGATGTATTTTTCTTTGTTCGAAATTAAATATTTTATTTATTTTATATGCGGTCCCTTATAGGTCAAAGGAAATAAACAAATTCATACACTTGATGTAATGGGAGTTGTTATGAATACTTCTTGTTTCTATATTCAATATTTAAATAGATAAACTGTCATTTAAGGAGACAATATTGTCCTAAACAATCTTATCCTAATTTTCACATGTAATACGAAAAAATAATTCATTAGACTAAACATATAGCAACTAGTTTCTCACTTTTAGATCATCATCAAAATAAAAACAAAGATTAGTGGCGATCCAATCCCAGTCAGACAGATGGAACCCTAACATTCGTTAGCCGACTATTCTTAATTCTTGGAAAAAATAAATTTAGCTTTCTTGCATCTCCAGAAACTTATGATAATCTTAACTATTGTTAAATTAAGATAAAGTTCATTGGTCATATATAAATATAAATATATATAATGATAAGAAAACAATTAATGGTGGAAGCCATGATATTGCTGATGAGGAGATGAGCTAGTACAACTTAGTTTTTTCAATATACAATTATACCCTCAATATACAATTGTTGTATATATAAATTACCCTAGCTAGATTTAGGCTTAGGGAATGGACCACACTGCATATAAACTTTTATTTGTGAAACATTTTAATTATTTGGCTGTGTTTTGTTTTTACAAGTCAATCACATTAAGTTAATGTTATTATTATTTTTTTAACCTAAAAGTGCATTTTGTGCCAAAATGACTGCTTTTAAGACACCTAATTTATTGGGTTTTAAAGAAATTTTTGATGAATATTGGATGTACCATTATCAATTTTCTTTCAAGTACTGTCAAATTTGAATTAATAGCTAAATTAGTCATAAATTAACTTTCATCCTTTTCAAGTTTTTTTTTTTAACTTTTTTGGTCATCAAATTATTTTCTAGCAGCCACTTTCATTCTTTTTAACTTTTTTTTTAACTTTCTTCATCCCAAAGATTTGACGAGCAGACATTTTTTACGAACAGTAAATGAATTTCAAGATCTTAAGTTTGAGTTTGGGGTGATAGATGGTGATTTCACTCCAAGCTGCAATGTTGTGGATCTACAGTTTCATCAATTTTGACTGTTTTTAGATAGTTATTTGACAGAATGATAAAAATGGCTGCTCTGCTAGTAAAATCTTTGGGGATGAAAGTGGCTGGAAAAAGTTAAAAATGATGAAAGTGGCTGCTAGAAAATAATTTGATGATCAAAATGGTTTCTCGTAAAATCTTTGGGGGTGAAAGTGGCTGAAAAAAGTTAAAAAGGATGAAAGTGTATGTTCAAAAATAAATTGATGACCAAAAAAGTTAAAAAAAACTTAAAAAGGATGAAAGTGGCAGGGCGAAAGTTAGTTGATGACTAATTTGGCTATTAATTCGTCAAATTTAGAAGTCATACACATTTTTTAGTTGTCAGCCATGACTTTCCTATTTGGTACTCTTTCACGATAAGAAGCTAACATCTTCCAAGTTTCCAAAAATGGAAAACTCACACACACACTCATGAAGGAAAGAATTGCAGAACATATTCTCCCTAAACCCCATAATAAACATGTTAATGTTCACAATTTGTGTCCTAACACTACACATTTTATTATCATTATTTCATTGTATGAGCATTTGTCAAACATGATTTTCTTTTTCTTGTTTTAAAAGTAAGTTTCACAAATGTAACTATCACGGTGTATTAAATGTAGTTGTCACGCAAGTTACTAATGAGTCTGAGAAAGTGCGACTTAGAAGTCTGACAACACTTATAATCAACACGATTATTCTCAAAATGAAACTAAAAATGTCATTATCTTTCTTTATCAGTCAAAAATTGGGACTACAATCCACCATTGATATGTCAAATTAATGGAAAAGCAATTATATATTCTACATTTCATTGATCAGCAACATAATTATGGGGGAAGAGATGGAATCCTTTTAAAAAAATAGGTAATAATAGATAGAACAAGATAGGTATTGAGATTGATGAAGAAGTCATGAGCAAAGCAGGGAAAATACTTATCTTCTGAGTAGAGAAACTGAAAATTAATATTCGCTATCAGATGAGTAAAGCATGTCTCTGCCTCGTCATTTGATAGAGTCAGGCTTTTATTTATTTATTTATTTTTGTATTTTCTCTACTGCTGTCTAGATGTTTTTTACTCGATTAATTTTTCAGATCTAGTCTAAAATGGCAAAAAATTACCTATCCCCGTTCTGTGTCTCCACAAATAAATATTTGTCACGTGCATATTTTTCCCCTGTGGATTTCACTATTTCTTTTAGGTTATAATTTTTTAATTAAAAATTTAATACATGTCATTTTATTATTGGTGGGATAGGAAAGTAGACACCGAATGAGGATAGAGGATTCGCGTATTTTGGGGGCGGGATGTTAAATGTAGCCGTAGGGACGGTCATTTTTTCTTTTAGAAATCAACAATTTCTAGAGTTTTTAAAATAGCTATTTCTTATATTTTATCTATAATTTCACATTGGCATCCCAATTTTTTTAATAGTGACATATATTATAGTTCCTGCAAACTTCTAACCCTGCGCCACATCATATTTTGAAATGGTAAATTTTCTATAATTTTTTTTTTGTGAAACTTCTTTGTAAATGTCGTACTTCACCCACTAAAAACTTTAAAGTTTCGTAATTCACCTCCCAAACTCTCAATCTTATATTTTCCCCTAATTTTAACGGACCTGATAAATTTTTTTTATAAATATGCGCCAATTGTAGCTCCCGGTATATCAAACCTCAGGCTTTGATATTTTACTAGATTATAAGTTTTCTTGCTTAAGACAAAATCTTCTAATAGCTAGCTAGGCACATGATTCATCATTTTACTGCTTGTTCAAGCTAGTAATAGAAACCACAAGTTCAAATCTTAAAATTCTTTTAAAAACCTTTAAAAAAATTCTATGGATGTAAATGTGTTTGCCAAGTTCTGGTGATTCACCAATAAATGTCCTCTTCTGGTTTGAGGTTGAAAACAAAGGAAAGGAATAAAGAAATGTTTCATTGCTGAGGAGATAAAGTGGCAGAAAAGCAACTTTTATAAACATGGCCTAAAGTATTAATCATGAAATAAATTAAGTAAAAATAGAATTAGATAGAACAAAACCACATGCAACCCTCCTTAAAATAACAATGCTTAAACCAGTGCTCCACTGGAAAATCTTGGTCTTATAGGACATATGCCTAATTGTTGTTGTACATCCCCCCTTGGAAGGGAACTTACAAGAAGATGAAATGTAATTTCTAGAATTTTTCTTTTTCTTTTTCTTTTGTGCTTAGACTACTATGTGGGGATCCACAGAGTCTTGACTCGTATTTGAGGGAAGGTATGTCGGCCTAATAAACAAAAGTCAAACATATAATATTACTTTGGATTAGACGTTCTCTCACTAATTGTCACAATTGGGATATTGCTAGTAGTTTAACATCACTTTTCCTCCCTTCTTTTTTGGTTCTTTGAACACATGATATTCTCATATTTAGTGAGACTAATTCGGACACACATCAAAAATTCTGGATTTTATTGGAGAGAAAATTTAAACTAACAACCCAAAGTCGAACACGTGGTATTAATTTGATATTATTAGTTCACTCACTAACTGTCCGAAGTTAATGAGTTATTACTAGAGGACGTTTAAGATGGTACACGTAGAGATGCCAGAAAAGAAGAGCCAAAAGAAATAGTATATGGTATAATTTAATTGTGTTTCAATTTGAGATTTCTTTTTTATCTCAGTTTTAACATAGTCTCAAATTAAATTCTTAATGAATTAGTGTTTGAAATTTCATTCACAAATTCAATCCAAAAAGAAATTAAATCTCAATTTGAGTATCAAAATTAAATTAGACTCAATCCAAATACATTCGTGCATTTGAGTTCATAACTTTAGGGAATTCTTTTGTGCTTGGTTAGAAAAGACACCCATGATTTCCTCATACTTCTGCTCCAAAACACAGCTTAAAACAAATATTTTTTTGAACTTCTTTTTTGAGCTAATAATTAATGATCTTGACGACAATGTTGACAAATGTATACTTGTTTTAATAGTATTAATAACAACATTAATTTGAGATTTTCGTCCAAAATACCCTTCGTGACAATCATTGGATGGCACATGCCTTGATCAAACATATACTCCCTCCGATTAAAAATACAAATTCATTTAAGAATTTTCACACAAATTAAGATACTAATAAGAAATGACTAAAGTACCTCTAATTAATACTCAACAAAACCAAAGAAATTAATAGAGAGTAGCATGAGAACTACACATTTTGACCAAAATGAATACCAGGAGAAAATAATGTAGGGGTAAATAGTCAATAAATGCATATTTTTTTGTAAAAGACTTATAATTTATAACAAAAAAACAACTCTTAAAAAAGACTTATATTTTAAATCGGAGAGAGTACTAATTAATCATAATATTCCAATTAGGAAAGATAATAGAAGGAGAATATAAGAGAATTAGAATCATAAAAATAAAGAAATTAACAAGGCAATTTTATCATTTTATACTCATTTGAAAGGAAAAAAAGCATAAAAGATAATGTGGGAGTTTGAGAAAAACAGATGATCACTGATAAATAAAGCTACCAAATAATGCCAATATACTATAAAGCTATAGGTTCTGTTGTCCTTTTTTTTTGTCACTACCAATAAGTAAGAATATACATTCCATCTTGGTAACCCTGAAAGACACGTATGATTAGAAAACTTGAATTGTCGAATTGTGATTGGTTTCTCCACAAAGAATATTAGGAATGGGAAGCACGAATTTGAGCCTTTCCCCCTACAAATGGAGACCCACAATTGGACAAAAACCTGTTATTACTTACATTAACCAAAGGGAAGTCCTCAATTATAATTAAAAAAATTATCGAGTCTCAATTCCAACTCCAATTCTGAATTGCTAACAATAAAATCAAGTGATGTCTAATCCAGTCAAGGGAAGGCATCATCTAAAATTATGCGTTTCAAGCTTGATATCTAAGAGCAATTATTTTTTATGTTTGTAGAAATTTTTACTATGCCGGTCATAGTAATCTTCAAATGTCGAGTGATATTAGCGTAATTGGTAGACCTATGACCTCTTAGGCTTGCTTATATTAAAGTTACGAGTTTGAGACATCTTGAATATAACTAATGTCGTAAATTTACAAGATCTTCTGCCAGTAGATCAGAAACTCATGGCACTTATTAGATCTCATCTAGAGTACTCGAGTCAAATACTCAAATACCGATCATAAAAAAGAGTAACATCTAGATTCCAGTTGGATTAGTTACACAAAAAATGAGTGGATACGGATATAAAAAAGAATTTATATAATAAGAGGCCTGAAATATTCTTGTGATGACACAATATGAGCTAGCCTAAAGCCTAATATATATTACACCATATGGTGTGTGCATTAGAATCATTTCTGTCTCTTTATTTCTTTCCTCTCTAACACCCCATCACACAGTCTTCAAGAATCAGTTTCCCAAAATAGAAACCTCCATGCAGAAGGAATTGGATTTAGCTTCTTGTTTTAGTAATATTGCTGCTGGATCAAGTTTCTTCATGGATCCCACCTTCTTAAGTGGCCTAAATGAGACTCTAATTTGCCCGGAAGCCGGCTTTGGCAGTAGCAGTTCACCTAATTCTTCTTCTTCTTCTTTATCATCAAAGTTTCCAAATTTAGGTTTGTTCTTACAAGAGCCACCAATTTTAGAAATATCAAGAAAAGAAGAAGAATATCTTGGAAATACTCAAAACCCTTTATTCCCTTTGTCCCAAATGGGGCCAAAATCATCTTCTTCAGCCTTCTGGGACTAATCAATGGCTGAAAATCAATCAAAATCTCACAAATTATTATTCTTCCAAAGGTTTAAGTGATTTTTGGCTAAGTACTACAAAAACTCAACCTATGAAGTTTTCAAGTAGAAGAATCCAGAAGGGAGGTCCTATATCGTCTCCCGGAAAGCTTTTCCGGGGAGTAAGACAAAGGCATTGGGGAAAATGGGTGGCGGAAATTAGGTTACCGCGTAAGAGGACAAGGGTTTGGTTAGGTACATTTAATACGGCTGAAGAAGCCGCATTTGCTTATGATACAGCTGCTTATATGCTAAGAGGAGATTATGCACATTTGAATTTTCCTGAATTAAAGCATCAAATAAATTCTAATTCTATAAGCTGTAGTAACATTGCAGCACTTATTGAAGCCAAATTACAAGCTTTAGCTACAAATAAGTCTGAGGAGAATTCAAGATCATTCAAAATGTTGAATCAAAATTCAATTAGGGCATTGGATTTGGAGAGTAAAGTTGGATCTGAAATGAATATGGTTGAGAATATTAAGAAGGGACAAGGTGGTTTAGCAGAAGTTAATGATGATGTTCAATTGAGTAGAATTCCATCTTTGGACATGGATGCTATTTGGGATGCACTTCTTGTCCCTCATTCTTGAATTTTTATCTTCTATTTAAAAAAAAATCTATTTGTTTACCAGGTTTAATTAGTTCAAGAGACAAATATGGCATCATTATTTTGTTTTTGTTTTACTGCAAGTACAGTTTTAAATGTCCCAAAAATATTTCTTTGGATTTGTATCTAATTTGGAGTTAAAGGTTGCTTTTTATTACTTTTCATGGTTTTAATTTGTTGGCTGTATATATCTATTTATTTATTTACTTAGAGCATATTCATACGTTCAATAAAACTAATTCGCTTCTGCGTTACACCCGAAAAGTTTGACTATTACCCGTAAGGAGGGATCTAGCTATTTTTGGTACGAATTGAACAGAAATATAATTTATTATAAGATAAAACTTTAATTTTTCTAAATTTCTTTACAAAATTCTATCCCGCTACCCTATTTGTTATTTTTTATTTTTATTTTAAATGTACTAGAACAAATATATTCTTATATTTTGCTCTTCCAACGTGTAAGTTCCCGACACGCCCTAGTTCAGATGAGTTGCAGTCACAATAACTATTACAAAAATGATTTTGACTTAAAATTCTTTTAATATGGCGCATGACTTTTGCTTTAATATAAGCAGCTCGCTTGTTAACTCCCCAAAGGTTTTCTACTTCTGCATTCGCCTGATATTCGTTGAGTAACATTCAATATATTTGCCTTATATATTTGTTGAAGTGATGGCAAATTCAAAAGCCAAAACTGCATCTGGGAATGTAACCGTCTACACAAATAACTACAACTGCTACACAAATAATAATTATAACCGTCTTATTTTTTATTTAGAGCACCTAATATTTTCACTTTCAGCGAGACTAATTTGAATTTATCTTAAATTATATTTGTACAATTAAATTTTTACTCGGAAAATGTTAATCGTACACATTTTTAATATGATGTCATAAGCGAGAATCAAATTTAAGACTCGAATTAATATTAACAACTCACTTAACGATTGACTCGATTAGTGACTTGAATCTCAATTTCTCTTATCTACTCTAGTTTGTGCCACGCCACAAACTCCTAGACAAGTATCAGTGCTATGTTGTAGTTGACAAAAAAAATCACCAAATTATTATTTGTAAACAGTTGACTTCAAGCCGAGTACTCCCTCCATTCCCTATTAATTGTCGTTTAGGAGATATCTAGGTATCCAAATTAATTGTCATTTAAGGTTGTTTTATTAGTTGTCAACAATTTATTCCAATTATACCCTCAACATTTTCCTTTTTTTATGACAAAGAAGTGAGAGAGAGGGAGGGTGGGGGATAATATTGGAAGTTTAAATGAAAATGACAACTTCCTTAATTTTCTCAAATTGTCTAAAGAGTCTTATATTTAGGAATGGAGGGAGTAACATTTTATTAATTGAGCCAATTACTTGTAAGGAAAATTTGATGAAGAACTGATTCCCTTAAAAGTTAAATTACAATTTGTTCTTGCCTGACAAGTGATAAGACAATTTACTTTTAATCAAGAATTTGAGTCATACTGAAAGAAAATTGGAGAATTATTAATTCTTACGGGAGGAGATTTTTAAATAAAAACATTGTTCTTGTCAGCAAGCTATCATGTATATTAACTCTCAATAAAATTAATTGAGTTAAATACTGAGATATTAGTCACCGAAAATTATAATATACTTATTTTTGTAATTGGAATGGATTTGAAGCAAGGTTCATTTTCGTTTATATATTTGTTATTATTGTGTTCATTAGGCACTATCATACTTGAGTCAATTCAGAGAAGATTAATTATTAATGTTTAAAATAATAAATCCAAAGTCAAATGAGATACTTGTCCTTGTCACTTATTAGGTCATATAGTTTTTTTTTAATATTCAAGAAGTTGACTGAATATATATTTTTTTAGCGGAGCAAGAAATAGAACTCCTATTAGAAAAAGAAAACAAAAAGAAAACAGGTCTACTTCTTTCACACTAGGGCTCCACGTGGTTTTTTTTCTTCAATTATTTTATTTTATGAATAAACTTCTTCGAGTTAGCTAAGGAATCACTCTTACTAGTAGAAGGTTTCAAGAATTAAATGTCAACTCGTTTTTCACTCTTTTTTTTTATTTTCATGAAATAAATAACTAGAAGTCAAACCCCTAAGATTGAAGTTCTCGGGGATTTTTTTTAATTTTTTTTAAGAAAAAAATAATATCATTTATTAATATCAGAAGTTACATATTTACGAAGAACTCGAAAGTTCTCCAATTCATTGGCAACAAGATTTGTTCCTCTTAGAAAATTTAGTTAATTAATGAATATGAATTGGGATATTACATAACTGATGAACATAAATGATGCAAAAGCAAAGGCTTCTAAGATGATGGTCTCGCAAAAGCAGGAGGAGTCTCTTCATCTATCTTTCACTATTTACCCCTTTTGTTAGTCACCTAGTAGCGGGAAAGTCCGTGGGGCCTCTTTTTGATAGGACTATTTTTGATACCTCTATCCATACTTATCCTTTTTTATTAGCCTCATAGTAGCAGGATATGGATAAGAGGTATCGCTAGATAGGCCTAATTGTAACAATTATGTACCTTACCCTACGGATTAGGGAGTTCTTCGGTTTTTTATTTATTTAGTTATCTTATTTACCAAAAAAAAAAAAAGGCTTCTAAGGTAACTCCGAACATAATGAATAATGTGACGGTAAGATCTTCCTTAAAGGCAGTTACGCGATATAAAAGTATCTGACAAGTAAATATTAAGATCTTCGGCTTTGATGCAAGCGTGGCCCATAGTATCCTCTCAGGCCTTATCCTGCAAAATCTTTAGGCTACAAATTGATTGAAAGCCCAAGTGATATCTCATATCAAAGATTTTGACTCATTTGTTTTGTTTTTATGCAAAAGGGGAAAATAAAATAATTTGTTAATCAGCTAGTTAAAAGGAAAAAGAATTAAAAAATAAAAGGAAGTTGTTTTTAACTTCTTTTTTCCTTTAAAAAAAAACATTTTTTTGTTAAAAAAAACATTTTTTAAGGAAAAAGAAGTTAAAAAAAAATATAAAAGGAGTTTGGTCAATGGAATTCATAAGCTGAAGTTTTTGGGGTTCGAATCCCCTGCATCATTATCTATCTCACCACACTCCCCTACTCCTATAAAGGCCGGCGGAAGGAATGCTCTGCTCATCTTTCTTACGGCTCGTTACCGCAGCGCTCGTTCACCCCTTCGGCTTCTTCCATTCTGCTACTAGGGTTCAAAACCTTCCCCTTAGCTCTATAACTTTTCTTATCTATAGCTCTATATTCTGTGTCATTTTTTATGATTTTGAAGTTCTCGATAAAGTAGGCATCTTTTTTGTAATTCAGAATCTTTTTTGATGAGTAAGATTAATCAAAGAATTCCAAGACTTATACGTTGCAAAACGCATGAGAAAGAAATAAATCACAAGATAAGTAGACTTTACAAACTCACATTAACCTCAAGAAATCGAATCTTACCTTTTTTTATATATATATAAACTACCAATCAACAGAAGAAATCATTAAAGTAAACTAAAAAACACAAAAAAAAAAAAAAAAAATTATCAGAACAGAATGGTATCCAAAATGAATGTATGTTTCAGCAGGTCCAAGTTAAGATCCTGATCAACAAAGTTCATATTCTAAACAAAGATGATATTGAGAAGCTACCATGTCTATAATATTCACATTTCACTTCACATTCAGATTCAGATTGAAATCCCAAGTCCTAGTCGAGCTAGACGCGTTCTGAAGCATGGTCGGAGGAGAGTTTGCACCATCAGCTTGGAATTCCTTCTCCAGATCAACCATGTTAGCATCCGTATCATGGTGTTGCATATGAATCGTATCATCGAGAATCTGGCTCGTACTCCCAACCAAACAGCTCTTATCCGTCTTACTAGAGCTGCAAGTCCAACTTTCAGGAATGCTTGGACAAGCATTTTCACCACGAGCATCAAGATTCTTGTCCAAATCTAACAAATTGATCTCTTGCTGAAGAGACTGCAGCTGCATTGGTACCCAAGTACTTGGATTTATCGCGCTCCCAGGAGCATGAGAAGCGTTTGCATCTTCATTCTCACGAGGTAGCTGTTGAATTGACACGGCATTGCTATTCGTACTGTCCTGTCCACAACCTCTCTCTATATACCTCCATTTCCCTTCGGTATCTTTCTCTGTCTTTCGCGGCCTTTTCCTCATATATCTGTATGAAACAAAGGATCGCGCATCCAAAAGCATATTTAGAACTAATAGATATCAATAAAAGAAAGTTAGAAGAAAAATTAACCAAAATTGGCACTTACCACTTTTTCAGTTTCATTTAACTTATTCCACAAAGCACCAATCATCCTACTAATCTCCCGGTCCTTACCGGGATGAAGCGATTTTAGGCTCGCGTGCTGCTCTGCGAAGAAAAAGTTATATCCGCTTCTGTTAGGTTTTGGATGAGCGGGATCCCTCTTCCTCATTTCAGATTTCTTCCTACGCTTGCGCCTTGATGTTGGTGCTGAATTGCCATTATTGCTGCCGGATAGAATCTGACATTGTTCACTATCAGGATCGTGTTCTTTCTGAGCCGCATCAAGATTAGCCTGATACAGAACGCCTCTGAACTCCTCGGAGCCAATTTTAACTGTCACAAGGTATCCGTTCTCAAATTTTCCATCGATGATTCCATTCACGGGGGAACCTGCTGTTGCTAAACATGCTGTAAACATCAAAGGGAAAATCACAACATGATAATGATATATTAGCATATACATGACTACGCGCATAGACGAGAGGGGAGGCTGACACACAACACAATGCATATAACTTGAACAAGAGAACGAGAATATTGATGACAACACTTAATATTTGATATAAATTGTTCTCGAGTTTCTCGAGTTTTTAACATATTTGCACCAAATGTGTTTGATGCAGCTGCTTGACTACTCGATGATGAGAGAAGAGGCTCACTTGATTGTTGTGATGGAGCTGGAGCTCTAGATGAACTCTGCAAAGCCCCTGAAACAAATAAATTTGAATTTCTTTAACGGATGTAAACATTCCAGAAAATATGATAGTAGGAGAGTTTCAATGCTACGTACTAATGGCGTCAGGATCCCAACTCAGAGCTCTGAAGAAGTAAAGTTGTTCGTAGTGGATAAGCAGTGAATGATAATATTTCCGGAGAATGTAAGAAGCGTTTGTAGCTGATGACGGGAAGCTGAAAACGCCAGTTACTTCTTTCCACTTCTTGTCCTTTAGAATCTGAATGTTCAATTGACAGACAAAATGTGTAAGATTACAATTCCATTTTGCACATATTTCAGCCAATAGTTTTAAACTCGCGACCTCACCCGAGGGCCTCCCAAGTTGAACATAAAAGCACCAAGAAGCTACATTGTTTCATTAAATATGGCACCTTAAGAACTATCAACCAACAGTTTTATGTCCTTGCATCCTCAAATATTACTCGACAATCGCGATTCAAATAAAACCAGCAAGAATAAATAATGTGAAGTTGCTGCAGCTAGGAAAAGCTTAAGAACATCAAGAAAAGAATCAAGTAATACAACTTAGAGAATGCAGCTTTACCTTGGCAAGACCACCACGAGAAGTGACCTCCACAAAGAGCCGATGCAAATCTAAATCCTGACCGCCTATTTTAGGAATCCTGAAAATAGAACATAGCTGTGAAATGTAAATCAACCAGGCCAATGTTTGTCCCACATAAATCTTTGATTAGAAAATAATTGCACGTATACTTTTCTATACATACAAAATAATTAATAGGAAATGAGAAATTCAACCCCGGACGGAGGGAGTAACTATAACAGAATCATAAAAACAGATAAAAGATAAAAAAGAAAAAGGGCTAACATGAACTTGGTTCCCATAACAGCATGAAGTTTCTCCAAAGTGGCTCTGAATTTATCAGGAGAGGCTACAACTTCCTCATATGTAGCCAAAGGAGAGGGATACAAAAGATAACCAGAAGATGATGAAGCCATTTCCATCAAACCTTGCTCAACCATTTGATCACTCTGCAAAACCAAACCAGATACATAAGAAGTCAAAAGTAGCAAAAACTATAAGACATGCAATTGGCACCTGTAAAAACAAACAAAATCTCATTTTTTTTTCTTCTAAAAAAAATAAAAAATTCATCTAATGTTGCCAAAACAAAGTACTAAAGGTTCAAGAATTTGAGAAAGAGAGGAGAATCACCAAGGAAAGGGACTGAAGCACAAGAAGAAAATGCTACCAAGATCACTATGAAAATTTGACTAGAGACTAGGAACTTAGGAAGGCCTTGTATTTGGTAATGTATACTTCAACAGTACCAAGAAACCATCTTTTATAGGGGTGTATTAGTACACTAGATTATCACAATCTCCAACATTAAATTTTACTTTTAGGTAGAGGGTATCTGATATCAACCGGCCTCACTAATATGACAGGATAAACTTAATAATACAACATTAAGTTAATCAAAATAAAAAACAATACTGCCGACAGATGTCAAACAGGTATAGTTGGATATTATTTTATTTTATTTTTTGTCTACAAAATATAAAATCTCAAATATCGAACACATACCTCCTCTCACAAATAATTTAATATTTTACTGAATTTTAGACGTTTCATCTCTAAATCAAACAGTATACACTTGCAATTACAAACAGTAAGTATGCATATGACATAAATGTCACATGATATACATCAGGAAATGATACAATCACTCTGGTTTCACTTATCTTGCTTTCACATTCCTATCACACTGAGTCTTAAGTGCATATTTTTAGGAGCCAAGTCCTCTTATAACTGAAGGTACCCTTAGCATTTCCTTAGCATTATTTCTATATAATAAGATGCAGAGTAGATGCTGTAGTTATAGGTCCATAGAAGCTATGAAATCTTTAGGCTGACATTCCAAGATATGGCTGTAATTGCAATCCAGCTCAAGTGCAAAACGTTCAAAGTTCCGATCGTGCAGATTACTATTGAGATCATTTAAGTTTAAATTTTGTTAAGGAAAAATTACCATTATCAGGATCTAAATAATATCAATAGTTAAATCTTTTGATTCGATGGTCAATACATGTTCTGTACTGGAACGGTTCCGTAGTAATTTGTAGAGAGGACTGTAAATGACCATTATAATATGCATATAAAGGGAAAGTCAAAAGGTTTATTCTATAATTCTGACACTGTTCCCAGAGAAGTAAGATTTGTGGGGTAAAGAAATTATAAAGGACTCACCTTTGCACATATGACAAAACCCATCTTGAGATTTCACCATCACCTCTGTCCTTTTTTTTGCTAAATAACCATCACCTCTGTCCTTGCAAACAAAAGAATCTCAAACATTTGATGAGTATAATAAAGAAAGACTTATTTTATTACAGTTAGTATTATACTATTACTGTTAGTACTTCTTTTATTGCTCCCGGCTCCTATGCGGGATACCTTTTTGTTCCGCACGTGCGGGACAAGCTACCAGTCGTCGAATGAGATTTTTTAACGGTCCAGATCTGGAGATAATTCTTTTTTTAATATTTTAAGTCCAGCCGCAAATTTTCTCTCTCTAGATCTGGGCCGTTCAAAATTCCATCTGCAAAACAATCCCTGTTCCGCATAGGAGTCGGACTGTCTTTTATTAAGTAAGAATGCGGTTACTAAATAGGTAATTATGGTACTGTCAAATATTTGTATGTCAAATCTCTGAGCGTGACACATTTTGGTTACCAAGAAAGAAATTAGATGGAATGGCAAAGTTAAATCAAAAGCTCTAATGGGTTCTGAATTCTTTAATATTCTTTTTTTGAATTTCTAATAAATGTCTGGAATATTTTTACTGAATTGTTCGAAGAAATTCATTTACAAACAGATATTCTCGTAATGAAAGAAGTTTGTTTAAATATACTTTTACAAAATAAGAAGAAACAGAAGAGGAGGTTTTAAAAAAAAAACAAAAATTATATGGACATGGTTCATGGTACACTGTGTGATCTAAAACTGTACACATCATTCTAAAATATTCTCTATTCATTTTCTGATATTATGAACTGTTCTAAATCACAAGGTTTATTAGACTAGACACATAACAGAATTAACCCTTAAAAAATCATTGGGAATGAAAAAGAGAGAAAACCTAATCCATTATATATTTTGTGCCTAACCATTTTTTAATACTTTTGGGCTTACCCTTTGAATGGCCCATTAACAGAACTATTTTCTTTTTCTTTTTTAAAGAAAAGTAACACAAGTATTATTATTATTATTATTTTGGCTAAATAACGCAAGTACACAACTAAAGTATTTAGGTTGAGTTTTATCAGGAAAAATTAATTAAATTTACTTATGATGATAATAGTAGTAACTTGTTGTATAATAGTAGTAATTAAAACTCTCGTCTATGACCCTTTTTAGACTTATAACTTTGTAAATTTATTCTTCAACAATAGTAATTACTGTGGCACAACCAACGGGTATTTTAAAATAATATTTAGTTAGGATATATGTAGAATAAATATTATAGTTTTCTATGTAATTCGAACCCATAATCTCAAAGTGAGTAAACTCTTAACATTAAAGGTGATATTAGCTGAAATGAACTCACTTGTCAGAAATCTCTTTCGGGCCTACCAAATATCTACTAGTATTTTGTTGGCTAATTAAATAGGACAGTGCTAGCTGTGAAGATTTAACCAATTAATTGGCTAAAAACTTAAATTGAAGAGTGCAAATGTCTAATATACCCTTCTGTCAATATATAATATATTTATTTATTTTTATATTTTTAAATAGATAAGTAGCTTTTCCCAGCTACCCCATTGGGAACCCCGACGCATCCCCCTACCCCTCCGTCATCTTCATCTGCAACCACCGGTCAAAACCCGGCACCACCATCACTGTTCACCCAAAACCACCACCATCACTGATCACCCAAAATCCATTGTTAAAGTCCACAAAGAAGTTGAAACCATAGAGAGAACTAAAAGTAACCCTCATCCCGTCATCACTCTCAAGAATGAACTGGGTTTGCAGCCATTGTGGTATGCTTCCCTTTTTGCTTTGATTTTACAACAAATATGAGCCTTTAATCTCTATCAAAGTTGTTTTGGAAGAAACATGAACTAATTAAAATCAAACCCAAAAAACATGCCAAATTTGATGAAAGCTTCAGGAACTTATGGTGGATTCGTTTTATTCAATTTTGTGAATTTTAGTGCTCATTTTCTCTGGGCTTTTGATTTCTTGGGACTAAACTTGGCGGAATATTGGACATGACTCATATCAGTTGTACACCCTCAGTTCTATCTAAGATCTTGTGGTTACAAAAATTAATGAAGCAAAAATTAAGATGTTTTTGTAATTATTTTAATTTAGGGTTTAGGAATCTTCACTGGTAGTACTGTTATGGACCGTCGGTAGTACTAGGACAAGCGGGTTGATGGAGAAGAAAGGGATACGAGCCGGCTCCATTGTGGTCCAAATTTAAGAGAGTAATATTATTATTTTAATTATAAAAACATCTTACTCTTTGCTTCTTTGATTTTCGCATCACGTAATGAAATTCTTATATTTAGGAATGGAGGGAGTGAGAACTAATCAAACTATATTAGTACACTCTCATGGTTTGTTATATATCAATATTGGTAGAAATAATATTAGTTATCTACTACTTTAACATGACGTTTGCAATGTCTATAAATTTTAAATAAACCGAACTTAGTATTTTAATCAAATTATATTAGTATAGTGATTGATATTATCACTATGAAAGAGTTATAAGTATTATCATTATAATTCTATATAAGACGATCACTTGTTATTACTACTTAATAATGTAACAATATTAGTATAGTGATTGATATTATCAATATGAAAGAGTTATAAGTATTATTATTATGTAATCTATTTTTTATTAGTACTATGAAACTCAAACCGTACACATGCAAAGTTCGTTATACTTCTATATACGTCAATCACTTATTAGTAAACTTCTAAGGTTATATATATATTCCATTATATGATGATCACTATGAACATGTTATTAGTTATGGGTCTAATTATAATTTCTTAAAAGTTAATTTCATGATTTTTGGGTCAAATTGTGAATTTAAAAGATTTAATTAGAAACTTGTGGGTCAATATGTGAAATGAAAATATACTATGCGAGTTTAATTTTTAAAATTTTATAACATTAGGGATCTAAAAGTAATATAATTTATGTACTTATGGTTGCAAATAATATTTTTATAGGGATTTAGGGTATATAAATATGTATAATATGTGGACTTAGGGTTGTTAAGTGACAAATATTTTTGGCCACGTCAGCGATCCAGATTAACCCTAGAGAATAATTCGGACCGTTGACGAGTTTTTCATCAATGGCCACAATTACTTCTCTTGAATGTGTTTCTTTTTTCATTTTTTGCAACCTGGTATGTTCTTCATCGTGCGAAACAAATTGTGATCGTCGGATCAAGAATCTAACGACTGAGATAATTTGGGATTGTGGGAGTTAAATATTTTTTTTTATTATCTCACCAAAATAATCTCATTCTTTAGATTCTTAATCCGACGACCACCATTTGTTCCGCACAGTGCAGAACATTTAGTGTTCTACATCGTGACCGCAGTCCAAATTTTGTCCCACCATTCTGCTGCCAGGAAGTCTAAAAAAATGTGAAGACTTTTGAGGCATTTTTTTTACTTTTAGGGCTATTTTTTTTTTTTAAAAAGGACTTCTGGGGTATTTTTGCCCAGTTGACCTAAATTTGACCAACTTAGCCGATTTTTAGTCAATTGGACTTAGCCAAAGATCATTTTCCAATTAAATATGCCTAATAAAATTTGAAATATTTTGTTTGGTCGAAATCGGGTGTACACCATATGCAATAGTAGCTAATTTTCATCGTTACGACTACGAGAGCTCTTTAAAGAGGTGAATTATTTAATATTAAATGCTCTCTATTCTCACGGGAAAAATTTAAAATTGTGACATCATGATTAAGAAACGATGTGAACTACGTCACACCTCATACATCATTGGCCCATATATAGAAATTGAAATATAATTATATTGTGATTTCACATTAGTCCATATATAGATGGGCCAGTAACTTTTTCTGCCCAAAGAAATTAACGGGTGCAGAAAATAATAATTGTATTATATTGCATTTCTTTCTTCCCAAGCCTTCACCATTAATAGGCTTTTTAATCATATTCTTCTTCCAGTCCCAAAATTTCAGAGCTCAAAATCGAATTAACGCATCTCTCTTACTGAATTTCTTAAATTATTGTAAGTATTTTAAAGAATTTATACTCAAATTGTATTTATATCTGTTTCTGATCCTATTTACTGTTGTGTTGATGATTTTTTTCTTTCTATAAACCCTAAATTTAAGCGCAATGGGTCTAAGAATTCTTTGTTTTTGTACTGATTTTCAGGTAATTTTGAGCATTTAATTGTTATTAAAAATGTCGAAGGCAACTGTAGATGGTCCTCCTAAGGGTGGATTCAGTTTCGATTTGTGTAAAAGAAATGAGATGCTAGTACAGAAGGGTCTTAAAGCCCCTGGGTTTCTCAAGACTGGAACTACCATTGTGGGATTAGTTTTTCAGGTATTTTTCAGCGCAATTTTGAATTTTTATTAATTAGTTTTCGTTATCTGTAGTTCTTATTTGGTGCTAGCCTTTTTGAAAATTTTTCGTGTTCGCAAAACTTTTATCTGTTTTTTGAAATAAATCATGATGGAGTGAAATTTGTTTAATAATTTTTCTTATTGTACTTCAGTAAACAATAATTGAAGTCATATTTTACTTATTGCTTGGTATGAGATTTTTTGTGCTATTTGAGAGAGGTTAATGAAAAGAAAATCATACTTTTCGCCTATGGACCTTGAAATTCAGTGCTATTATTTCGAACAGTTGCATTTTGTTCTTAGAAAGATTTAATCTTTCTGCTGATTGTATCTATCTACTTCCCTTGAGAGGAACTAAACTTGTCATGGTCTTGATTGTGAATGTGGTCTATGCACTGATGATTGATTAAGTTGAGCAGTTTCAGTAGGAGTTTCCTGGTTCAGCAATAAATTAAAAAAAAAAAAAATTAAAAATTAGTAGTTTCCTAGAAGTTGGCAACTTTGTTGTCAATTAGATGTTTATATTTCTTTGATGACGAACTTATACATGCCTGCTTCCTATATCCTTCAGTTAAACTTGGTGGAATGTCGGGAATCTTTAATTATCTGAACTAGTTTATTGGTTTTGATATATTCTTCAGGATGGTGTTATTCTTGGGGCTGACACAAGGGCAACTGAAGGACCTATAGTTGCTGATAAGAACTGTGAAAAGATACACTACATTGCACCCAACATATATTGTTGTGGAGCTGGAACTGCTGCTGATACAGAGGCAGTGACAGGTATTGAGGGAGAATTTTTTATCCTTTTTTCTGAATATTATAGGTCTCAATTTCTAGAATAATAGGGTATCTATGGGAGAGATATTATTATGTAAAATATATTTCTTCTGCGATAGTATCATCCTTAGTCTAGTTATTCTGGAAGCCATGACTTTTCATGTCTATTTCCTTGTAAGATTTTAGAAAACTTAACTTTCATTCTTAAGTCTCTTAAACTTTCTATTCCTGTGCTTGTTTGTAGACATGGTGAGCTCCCAACTCACACTACACAGGTACCATACGGGGCGCGAGTCCAGGGTAGTGACAGCTCTTACCATGTTGAAGACTCATCTTTTCGGGTTAGTTGAGATTTTTGTGTAGCTATTCTTGGCATTGTTACTACCTGATATATCTAAGCAGATTACAACCTTGAAACACTTAATTTTCTGGTCTGGGTTAGCTATCAAGGGCATGTTTCAGCTGCATTGGTGCTCGGTGGAGTTGATATAACGGGCCCCCATTTGCACACTGTAAGTTTCTTCGAACATCGAGGTACTTCAATTTTCTTGTGTCCTGTTGCACTGTTGAGTGTTGCTGTCAATTATTTTTATTAACAGATTTATCCACATGGATCTACCGACACTCTTCCTTATGCAACAATGGGTTCTGGTTCTCTTGCTGCAATGGCTATCTTTGAGTCAAAATATCGCGAAGGACTCACTGTAAGTTCATCATATCTTGTCTGCATGGGAGCAAAGACAGGAATTTAACCTCCTTTTGTTGACTATAAATCCTTTTTATGTTGTTTATTTACAGAGGGACGAAGGAGTAAAGTTAGTAGCAGAAGCGATCTGTTCAGGCATATTCAATGACTTGGGAAGTGGAAGTAACGTAGATATCTGTGTTTTAACCAAGGTTTGTTTCTTTTCATGGGTTAAATCAGCTAATTATGCTGAATCTTTTGCATCACTGGAGTTTTGACATACGTTTTGCGAACAAATGGCTCGCAAATGGCTTCTAAGTTCTGTTTGATGCTTGCATTTTAGGGCCACAAAGAGTACCTGAGGAACCACCTTTCGCCAAACCCTCGTACTTATGTCAGCGAGAGAGGTTACCAATTTTCCAAGAAGACTGGTGAGTCCTTCCACCTCCTGCTTAGGTTTTGCTTGGTTCAAAAGCTGAAAGCACATGAATGTTATTATATATTGTTCTTGCTCATTTTGAGGGCTTAGTTATCCATATGATCAACCTTTTGTCAATGCTTTCAGAGGTTCTGCTGACAAAGATCACGCCACTGAAAGAGTTGGTTGAAGTTATTGAAGCTGGGGAGGCAATGGAAGAGTGAATCCCCTGATGCTTGATTACCAACTTAACTGCTTAAAAGATGTTATATTCAGGGGCTTCTTTTATTCCGTCAACGGAGCTTTATGTGTAATCACTGAAGAAAACAAGCTTCATTTGGAGCATGTCTCAACATTTTCAGCATTCATGTATTGTGACATTTTCAAATTTTACGATTACAACATTTCGCAAGTATCTGAATCTGAATTGGATTTCAAAGTTTGCATTAATATGCTCATCTGCATTTCTAATACAAGTTGGTTACCATTGCTTATTCGAACTTCAACAGAAGCTATAATGGTTAAATGAGAAAAAACATGTTCATTAGCTTTCCTAGATTTCTTATTGTTTTTGTTCCAGAGGCATCTAAATGCTCATGAATGATCCATCCTTGGGGACGATTTCTCAGTGGTTGTACTTCTTGTAGTGTCAATAATCTTAAACCATTGGCTTCCCGGATCACATGAATTATCTCTGCTCAAACATTTACAGCTGTTTGTAACAATGAAATTGTTGTTGTCGACGTCCAAACAAACCATAGTGCTGTCTTGAAGCTTAGAAGAAAGATGCATTTTCGAGTCAGAAATGGTTTCCCATTTTGAGCTAGAGTCACTGCAGATTATGCCTAGTTTTGCAGGCATTCCTAGTGCTTCTGCTTGTAAGCAAAAATAGGTTCCTTTTACAGTCAATGTTTTCTCAGGGCTATAACTCCAAGCTTCAGCCTCTGAGCATGGCCCTAACTCCAAGGGATCAAACATTGTTCTTCTATTTACGCATAGCCCCGTAGCAGGATGGAAGATGATTTTGTGTGGACGCGTTTCTTCAAATCCGGGTCCTGAATTGAACAAGAAGAAAATTTATGAGGCAAGATTAGACAAGACTAGCTTTTGCAAACTTGTAATAAGATAACACGCGAATAGTTTTGCTGTCCCAATGGTCCCGACGACGACGAGAATAGGGTAACCATGGGTGAGGCGGATCTAATGTTCTGGCCCCATATTTCTCTCTCAAAATTTTATTGTCCCTACTTTTGCAAGTAGGCCTGAGACGAAGGTGGGGATATGACCCATTAAAGGTGTCCCGCCCTAAGTTTATCGTGAGAATAGTAGTGATAGTGGGGCTAGGATCTTTGGGAGTTGTGCACCTCCCAAATTTCCAGCACCAAGATAACAAGAAGTTTGTTCGGATGCTAATAGAGATTTTGTTAATACTGTACTGACACAATCTCGATCATTCAGGAATATCTATCGATTTATTTTAGTTGTTTAATAATAATCATTAAATTTGAAAAACCCCTATCAACACTGGATCCAAATTGCAATAACAGATAAGTACCTTGGAGAGGAGACTGGAGGGCAGAAATCCTTTGCAAAAAGCTTGAGTTTCTTGTTTCACCCCAATTCCAATTGTAAATCCCATAATACTCATTTAGTCCAACCACACCTTCTCTAAGACAGTAACTATCAACAAGTGTCCATAGTGCCCAATCCAAGTCATATTGAGCTGCCCAACCAAGGAAGCAATTGAAATACCTGTTATCATAGAGCCAAGACAGTAGCTTAGATGTCAGGTTAGATATCTCAAAATATTATTATTATTTACAAAGAAAAAAAAAGTACCTGTTATCATTGACATTAATGCCCCTTAAGTCAATTCCAAACTCACTTACAAATAAAGGGTAGCCTTGATCTAATAGGAACCCAACCCTGCTCATTGTGTTGCTAACCACTTCTGCACAGACTTGGTTAGGGTTACCTGAAGCCCATGCTTGGCCATCTGAGAATCCATACCAATGGACCTCATAAACTAACTTTCTTGTGAAGGATAGTTTTATTGGCCTTTCTTGGAGAAATGAAAGATCTTTATCATAGTTTAACCCTGAAAGTATGACTAAAACATTGGGGTTGGCTGCATGTACTGCTTCAGCTCCTTGCTGCATATATCTAGACATTATGAACCCACCATTAGTAATTTTAGGCTATATTTGAGTATTATTCTGTTTCGAAAAAATAAACGTAAGATTTTATTTTTGAGATTCGCATAGTGACAGAATTAGAAATAGATAACTGTCCCTAAAAAAAATTAAATATTACATTTCGCCACCTTCTTTAGCATGTAACTTTTAGTTTCACTCCGAGATTCACAGTCTTATACTCCTTCCGATTCAAAATATAAGTTTTTTTTAGGAGTTTTCACACAAGTTAATATACTAATCAAAATTGCTAAAGTACCCCTAAATAATACTGCAAAGAACAAAGAAATTAATAGAGAGTTGTATGGGAACTACACATTTGAACCAAAATGAATATAGGGAGAAAATGATATAGGGGTAAATTAGACAAGAAATGCATAATTCTTGTAAAAAAATCTATATTTTACAAAAAAAAAACTTTTAAATAGACTTATATTTTGAATCGAGGGAGTATAAAACAGTTTTATCTTTTAAAAAAACTCAATAATAAAATTTTCAAAACAAAACACTATAAGCTTTTACCAACTGAGCTATTATATTTTATTTTTTTGAAATGCGATAAATAAGTGGGGCGTACGTACGTACTTGTACCAATCGTTAATATTTTGTTTTGGACCTCGAAGTTCATTCCTCAAGCTCATTCCAACAACATTGTTAAAGCTTTTAAACATGGTGGCCATTTTGGTTAGACCCTGAATCCAGAGTTCAGGTTTGAAATATTGATCACCAAAGAAGCCATTGCCATCGTTGTTGCTGCAGCACCAACCTGGTTTAGTTATGTGATTATCTAGTATCACCATCACTTTGTACTTCTCAAGACTAGCCACCACTGCCTGTTTACACATTTTTCCATCAAAATATATATATAAAATTATAGATGTAATAATTGGAATTTACAAGAACTTTTCAAATTTCTTGAAAAATTAACAAAGTCATACCATCTTTGTTAAATTTCTATAGAGTGAATAAACAATTTACGATTTGATTTTCTTATTCTATTTTGTAAACTTTTATTTTATTGTCTTCTATACATAAATAAGTTTTGATATGTTTTCTTGAAAAAATGTCAGATGGTTGTTTTGATAGAATATAATCACGCTTCTTACAGATGTGTCCAAAAATTACTGGCTTGATCGACTGATTTACCTTTAAAACCCTCCACATATGCAAAATGAGTGAACATGAGATTGACCGGATATCATCGGATCACTAATTTACTAATTTTACAAAGAGAACATGCCTAATTTTCTCTACCATCTTTAATTTTTAATAAAGTGAAAAGAAGAATTGACCTGGTAAGCATTGATGAGAGAAAGATCAACAATAGACGGGTTGTTAGCTTGGAGACCAGCAATAGATTCACTCAATCCAACCTTCAAAAATGATTGTCTAACAGTAACTGATGCCAAAGAATCATTAGTAGCCAAGTAAAGTGGCCAAGTTAGCCTAACACAGTTGAATCCCCAATCCATAATCGACTCCGAAATCGAGTCCACCGACTGCTTGCTCAGCCCTTCCGCCACCATCGCTTCAAGGTGCGCCACCCAGTTCACACAGGCAAGCTTCACCCGTTGCCCGGATTCATCCACAATCCACCGGGAGTTTGTATAAAGTGGTTGCGCCACCACGGTCTTATGTGGTAGAAAAGTGAGCAGAAATAGTGAACTTATGAATATCGATATCCATGATCCTTTTATCATCATCATCATCATCATCATATTTGGCTATGTTTCTTTTATTTTTTCCCCCAAGAATTGAGGGTGATTTATATGCTATGCTCCAAAAGAATAAAGGGGTATATATATATATATATATATCATATATATATATATATAAATATATATAAAGTAGCTAGTATACTATAGAATATATATATATATAGTATAATATGTTATTCATAAAAATAAAAAATAAAAAATAAAAAATAAAGGAAAGCCTAGGCAGTTGTGAAAGTATTTTTAATTCGAAATCATATGTCTCAAGTTGGATATATTTTTTAAAAACAAAATATGTCATACTCGTAAGGAAATAAATGACATTAACATTTTCCTCTCATAATCATAGGTACAAGGTTGGATATTCTTTTAAAAAATAATATGTATCTTAATCAGAAGAAAAAAAAAAATAGAAATTGATACTCTGTAAATTAATAAATTCTCTAAGATAATATTTTTCTCCGATCTCGACTTGGTCCAGTTAAAAAATTAACAAATTTTGATAAGACAATATATTTTCAAAAAACCTTATGTAATTATAGGATCCCATTAATGGAAAGTGCTATGGTGCCGAATGGGTAAAATTTCGGCACATAAAGATTAGATTTAAGCGAATCAAAAATTGACATGTGGAATAAAGTAACCTACTATTGCAGGTTTTCAAGTTTTTTTTTAAAAAAAAATTAAATAAATGAAATGGACGAATAAGAGATTGCCACGTCATCCAGTCAAATGACCAGTTACTTGTCAAACAGGTGTGTTGACCAGATTTTTAATCCACAAGTAACTTTTGTATTTTTAATGGTAAAATTAAAACCAAATTTGGTAAATTTTAATAAATAACTAGTAAATGTTGAATATTACTACTTTATTTTATAATCTTACCATTTTTAATTTTCAACTTACTATTTTTATCATGAATATTCATATTATACAAAATAGTAAATTTACAAAGCAATAATGGTAAATTCCATGACAAAAATAGTAATTTATTTTATAATAATGGTAAATGGGGTGAAAATTTAAACTTATTATTTTAAAATAAAATTTATCACTTTAAGTTTTAATATTACCGTTTTTGTCTCATTTGTAACCAATTGATAAAATGATAAGTTTAGTGACAAATTTGGTAATTTTGTTTACATTGTTTGTAAATTTTGTTAACAAATTAGAAACTTTTGTAAAGAATAAAAATCAATATATAAATATTCAAATTCAAACAAATCTTACCATTTGAATTTGAATTTGAATTTGAATTTGAATATTTTGTAAATTGGTAAAATTTACTATTCATTTGGTGGTCTTGAAAAATAAAATTATGGATTTTATGAACTAATGATCTTACTTTATTTAATTGACTATTTTGCCCCTTATTATAAAGATGAATTCATTGCTTAAAATAAATATTCATAATAAAACTCCTAGGTATTTTATATGATAAAGATTCATATTGGTCATAATGATTGAAAATAGACTTTGGATCTTATAATATATAATCTAGTATATTAATTGGAATTATTATGTGTGAAATATTATTGAACTATGGAAAATTCATAGGTTTGGATTAACATTGTTCCATTTGCTAAAAATAATTAAAAGTCATGAAGATCTATTCCCTTCACATCATCCTTCTCTGCGGTTTTATTTTTTTCTCTTCTCCAAAATACTTATGATAGTTTTATTTAAAATTAAAAGATGAAGTTGTATATGCCATTCGTAGCGTATTACTAAATTGGTGTTCTTTTTTCTCTTCTCCAAAATGTTTATAATATTTTTATTGGAAAATAGTTTTGGGCTAAAAATAATTGTCTAAAATGAATAAAAACTCAATTTGACCTTTTATAAAGACAAGTCTACCGTTTTATATATTTCAGGGATTTTGTCATATATTTTATTTTTTTTATATTTCACATACTATACTTACTCTACATAGATACATAGTAGCACTAAATTTTCCGACATCCTTTTACCAACTAACATAAACTTCCTGACATCCTTTTATCAAGTAGTATTAAATTAGATGCCTTTTTTTTCTCCCAATCTCTTTCCAAACTTGTAACACTTTACATTCCAAGATTGAAAAACATCATTTTCAAAACACAACAATTCACATTCCATAAAATGAACTTTTCTCAATTCCCAGTGGCAAGTCAGAAAGCATCCAGGAACAAAATTCTTTTTGGAACTAAGTCCTGCTATAGTGCAAACTTAAAGTAGTATAACATCATTCATTTAACAAAACTCTATCCATTAACAAAGTGGATGAAAAAATGTACTTGAGAAATTTTATATTGGTGTGTTTGGCTTTCCTTTAGAACATAAGTTATAGGAATGATACTGATTCAATTCTCTTATATAGCATTTTCATTTTTTTTGTTTACCTTTTTATTAGAGAAATTAATAACATGTTTAATATTTTAATTTTGCTAAATAATAAAAGGTTTAATATACTCAGAAATAATTTATAAGACTTTGGATGAATTAATTGCCAAATTAGTCATCAACTAACTTTCGTCCTGCCACTTTCATCATTTTCAAGTTTTTTTTAAACTTTTTTGGTCATCAAATAATTTTCAAGCAGCCACTTTCATCATTTTTAACTTTTTTCAGCCACTTTCATCCCCAAAGATTTTACGAGCAGCCATTTTGGTCATCAAATTATTTTCTAGCAGCCACTTTCATCATTTTAAACTTTTTTTAACTTTCTTCATCCCCAAAATATTTTACAAGCAGACATTTTTTACGAACAGTAAATGAATTTCAAAATCTTAAGTTTGAGTTTGGAGTGATAGATGGTGATTTCACTCCAAACAGCAATGTTATGGATTTACAGTTTCATCAATTTTGACTATTTTTAGACAATTATTTAACAGAATGATAAAAATGGCTGCTCTGCTCTTAAAATATTTGGGGATGAAAGTGGCTGAAAAAAGTTAAAAATGATGAAAGTGACTGCTAGAAAATTATTTGATGACCAAAATGGCTGCTCGTAAAATCTTTAGGGGTGAAAGTGGCTGAAAAAAGTTTAAAATGATGAAAGTGGATGTTCAAAAATAAAATGATGACCAAAAAAGTTTAATAAACTTGAAAATGATGAAAGTGGCAGGGCGAAAGTTAGTTGATGACTAATTTAGCTATTAATTCGACTTTGGATTAAATATTTGTCAATACTATGTATTTTAATTATAAGATAGCGAACAAACACCCAAAATTAGTGCATGTTACCAAATAATGTTTAATATTGAGGATCGTTATATCTATTGCATATATTCTTTTTTAACATGTGTTTTATAAGTCTATGTGTTATATTACTATGTGTTATGACAAACACGAGTTCTAATTTTATAATAACAAGTAATCTAATCATTGTTATAATATTTAGTGTTAATTATTTTATACCACATAATTTTTAGACGAAATGTTATATTACATAGTGTTCTAACAATAACTAAATTTAATTTGGCAACAAAATAAAAACTTGAGGTAAATTTTTAAATTTAAAAACTATATCTCATAAGAAATGGTTCAATTTTTAAATGATAAACATTATTCGGGTAATTTATTTAAAATAATTAAAATTGAGATCAACATAATATTTTGCAAGGAGGCATGTTTTGTATAATTCATAGTAAAGAATAAGGGATTGGACGATAGACGAGAGCAGGGGAAGGAATAAGGGATTGGGAGGGATAATCTTGTTTGGGGGATATTTTTGTTAGTGTTTTATTCTTTTCTCTTTTAAAGTTAATTCCCCTTTTTTTTTGTTTTTTTTTCATATTCTTGATTTATGAATATTAAAAATAATCTTGTAACAATAATACTTAAAAAAAAAAATAATAAATCCAACTAATTCATAAAATTCACAATTTTATTTTAAAAACTACCAAATTATTTGTAAATTTTACCAATTTACAGAATATTAAAATTCAAATTAAAATGGTAAGATTTGTTTGAATTTGAATATTTATATATTATGTAGTTTTTAAAATAAAATTATGAATTTTAATTTGGTAGTTGCTTTAAACTACTTTGCAGATTCTGGTTTCGCTGTTTTTTTAAATTTAATTAGAAATTCCAAAAATCCTTTATTTTTCTTGCTGCAAAGATGTCATAAATACATCGTTGGTGGCGAATTATTTTTCTGATTAGCCATCTTGAGTGTTTCTATCTTTCTTATAGGCAATGACATATTCTTCTTGTACTGAGGTTTTGCAAAAATATACAAAAGCATAAAAAATAAAAATGTGAATTCAGTGGATCAGCATGGAAAGACCATGAGAGCATTTTGCTTCCATTGTAGAGCAGAAAATGAACTTAGTCTGCATGGTAAGTTTTACATCATTGCTATAATTAGCATAGATTATGCTTTGAAAATAAATTCCCAAATTAAAAATGGCTTTAAAAACATGTTTAAAAAAAACATCATTTGTTTTAGAGACAATAGGATTTGAACATGTGACCTGTAAAATGCTGAAACTCACCACTTATCACCTCTAAGCTAGAAGGAATTTAGTTAACAATTTTGATCACATTATAGTATGTAACATTGTTAAGACGAATAGAGTTAAAAATTGCAAAGAAAACGATACACGGTGTGGTTGATTAAATGTAGTAACATTTTTCTTCATCTGATGTGTCAGCCTTCTCTCCTACCGAGAATTTGACTTTGAGTGTCTGAAAGCTTTTATACCTTTTTTGCATAACATATCTATCATATCATATCACTAATTTTTGCTATCAGATAATGTACTTTCACTAACATTTTTTTTTTTTTTTTTGCTAAGTAACTTTCAATTTTATATTGTGTCGATTTCTTTACTATGAACTATACAAAACATGTCTCCTTACAAAATATTATGTTGATTTCAATTTTAATTATTTTAAACAAGTGATCCGGATAATGTTTGTCATTTATAAATTTAACCATTTCTTATGAGATATATTTTTTAAATTTATAAATTTACCTCAAATATTTTTATTTTGTAGACAAATTAAATTTAGTTATTGTTAGAACACTATGCATTATAACATTTAGTCTAAACATTACGTGGTATAAAATAAGTAACACTAAATATTATAACAATGATTAGATTACTTGTTATTATAAAATTAGAACTCGTGTTTGTCATAAATCATAGTACTATAAAATATAGACTTTTAAAACACATGTTAAAAAATGAATATATGCAACAGAAACAACGATCCTCAATATTAAACATTATTTGGTAACATGCACTCATTTTGAGTGTTTGTTGGTTATCTTATAATTAAAATATATAGTATTAACAATATTTAATCCAAAGTATTATAAATTATTTATGAGTATATTAAACCTTTTATTATTTAGCAAAATTAAAATATTAAACATGTTATTAATTTCTCTAATAAAAAAGTAAAAAAAAAATGAAAATGCTGTATAAAAGAATTGAACCAGTATCATTCCTATAACTTATGTTCTAAAGGAAAGACAAACACACTAATATACAATTTCTTAGGTACATTTTTTCATCCACTTTGTTAATGGACAGAGTTTTGTTAAATGAATGATGTTATACTGCTGTGATTTTGCACCATAGTAGGATTTAGTTTCAAAAAGAATTTTGTTCCTGGATGCTTTCTGACTTGCCATTGGAAGTTCAGAAAACTTCATTTATGGAATGTAAAATTATTGTTGTGTTTTGAAAATGATATTTTTCAATCTTGGAATGTAACGTGTTAGGAGTTTGGAAAGAGATTCGGAAAAAAAAAATGGCAGCAAATTTAGTACTACTTGATAAAAGGATGTCAAGAAGTTTATGTTAGTTGTTAAAAGGATGTAAGAAAATTTAGTGTTGTTATGTATTTAGGTAGAGTAAGTATAGTAGGTGAAATATATAATAAAAAAAATATCACGAAATTCGTGAAATATATAAAACAATAGACTTTTCATTTTAAAATGTCAAATTGAGTTCTTATTCATTTTAGACATTTAATTTTTAGCCCAAAAGTGTTTTTCCAATTAAAATATCATAAGCATTTTGGAAATGAGAAAAATAACACCAATTTAGTCATAGGATGCGAATGGTATATACAACACTTCATCTTTTAATTTTAAATAAAACTATCATAAGTATTTTGGAGAAGAGAAAAAAATAAAACCGCAGAGAAGGATAATGTGAAGGGAGTATATCTTCAGGACTTTTAATTTTGTTTTTTTAAACAAGTGGAATGATGTAATTAGTCCAATACTATGAATTTTCCATAGTTCAATAATATTTCACATATAATAATTCCATTCAATATACTAGATTAAATACTTTAAGATTCAAATTCTATTTTCAATAATTATTACAAATATGAATCTTTATCATACTAAAATACATAGGAGTTTTATTATGGATATTTATTTTAAACAATGAATTAATCTCGATTAATTTTTTTAGCAAGTTCTTTTTTTCTCTTTTAAAACTAATTCTTTTTTTTATTATTGATTTAGGAATATTAAATAATATTTTTCTTATTATCATTAAAAAAAGTATTCATATTCTTATAAAAAAAAATCTTGTAACAATACAACTTAAAAAAAAATAATAAGTAACTCCAATTAATTCATCAAACCTATTAATTTCATTTTAAAAAATTACCAAATTTTGTGAAAAATCTACCAATTTACAGAATAGTAAAATTCAACCTAAAAGGGTAAGATTTGTTCAAGTTTGGATATTTATATAGTGATATTTATTCTTTACAAAAGTTACTAAGTGTGTGTTTGGTACGCAGGAATGGAAAGGAATGGAAAGGCTGTGATACCCGTGACTTTTTGCTTACGTGTTAGTGACGTGTAATTAATTTTTCACGACTTGTTACGTTGGTTGAAATTTATTTTATGTGATTACGTGTCTATTTATTTTTATAACATGTTACGTGTTATTTTTTTATAGTACGTGTTTGTGGCGTTTCACACACGTATCGTAGTTGGGGATTTATTTGCATTTCACCTAGATTATTAATTTAATTACATAACTAATTAGTAAATTATTTTTGGGATTAGGAGAATCACCATAATAATAGAATAGGGAGTAATTAAAATATATTATAAAGATAGGAGACACTTTAAAGAAAAAAAACAAAAAAAAGAAAAGAAAAGGAAAACAGTAGTTATATGGTACTTCGTAGGAAGCAAAGAAAAAAAAAAAAAGAAAGAAAAGAAAAAAAAAAAGTAGGCTGCTAGGTCTCTCGGGAAACGCAAACGTGAAAGCAAGAGACCAAAAGAAGAGAGTGGCGGCGGCTTCTCTCTCTCGGCGCAAGAAACAAAAAAAAAAGTAAACGGCTCTTTTCTCTCGCTCTCTCTCGGCTGCGCAGCAAGAGACAAGTCCTTGTCTTCTCTCGGAAATTGTGTAAGGCAGTAGGCTGCCAAAAAAAAAAAAGGGGTTAAAAATATTTCTGTTCAGAATTTTGATATTAGCAGGGCTGTTTTGCGGATTTATTTCTCTCGTTTTATCACCGTAACGGTAGGGACCTCGCTTTCCTATGTTGATTTCTGTACTGTAATTATAATTAATACTGATATAGTATCCTGGCATGTTTTTACTGTATTTGAGATATTCAATTTCATGAACTGCTATAGATTGAGTATTTGATGTTAATTGTTAATTTAATTGATGCCTACTTGAATTGGGTAAATTGATCATGTCTTGTAATCGCTTTTCTAATGCTATCATAAATTGCTATACTCGCATAAATTGTCTATGAACTGCTCATATCGCTTTTTGAAATCGATCGTAATTGCCTCCTTGATTGATTGCATTTTGGTCGTCCTTTCTGTAAATGCCTTATTTGAGTCTTAATTGAGTCGTCTTAATTAGTGTCATTCTTTCAGTCCTATTTGGTTTGGTCGACCGTGTCGTCGCCCTCTTTGAGCCTTTGTCTAGGATCTCTAGTCAGCAGGATCCGCCCGCCTTCTGTCCTATTCTGTTCTGCGACCCCAAGAGGTCTTATGCTCTTTACAGTTCAGGGTCTTCATCTAGTGGGACCAATCATTAGATACTAGTAGTGGTTTTGTGGAGTCCCTGATGGGGGATGATGAGACAATGTAAATGGGTTGATCCTTAAAATCTGTGGCCCTTAGTTTGGGGGCTATCCGAACCCACGAGTTTTAATGAACCGTCCTAGTTTGGTTGATAACTGGGACCACTACCGTTATTGCTGAGTAGTAGTGAATAGATAACTGAGCTCATGTGGTGGGATTGTTGTGTCATAGCCTTAGCGATGTTCTAAGTATCTAAGACGAGTATGTGATTGGGTGTACTGGATGGGCAACGCGTGGTGCTTGTCGTATACTCGGGTTATGGAATCGTTTAGGTGCGAAGAATGTTGTTAATTGCTTAATTGTTGTTTTATACTCGATTGTCTGACATAACTATTGGTTGTAGTGCATGAGTAGTATGGGATGCTCATGTCATGAATTCCGATCTGGGATGTCAGATTTGATAAGTATAGTCGAACATTTGTTTTGGGTCTTTAATTGTTGGTTGCTTGGAGTCTATGTGGTCGCATACGAGTTGGGATGATTGGGGTATTGTTTAGTGCATTGTTGCACATGTTTGCATCTCATATTTCTGAAAACCGCAGCTGTGTAGTCCACTGTACTGTTCTGTTCTGAACCATCTGTTCTGATCTGTTTAGCACTGTACTGCACTGTCCTGCACTTAGTTCTGAGTTTTGCAAGACTTGGATTGAGTCGTTTGCATATACTTTCATAGGGGTATTCCGGGGAAAAGGGCATCCGCATTATCTCGCTTTCGCTTTTCCGTCTCTGCTTTCGCTTTCTGTGTTTATTATCTATATTACTGTTTTAGGTCCCTGCTGAGCACCGGAGCTCAGTCCGATATCCGGTTTTGTTTTTCAGGTTTTGTAGATATTGATTATACCTGTGATGATGGAGCTTGGGATGGGGATTACGAAGAGTGATTCTAACTGGATTAGTTCACACTTGTTTTTCATTTATAGTTATTTATTTTGGAACTTGTAGGTTCTTTTCAAATGTAATAATTTAGAAACATTTCATTTTTAGAATAACGCTTCGCCATCTGCTTTTATTACTATTTATGGATTTATCTAATGAATTTCCTTTTAGTAACTCTGTTTGTCGGCTTTGGTGTTTCATTTACCAATGGGGCACTGCCATGTCATCGACCCTGGAGACGGGGTGTGACAAAGGCCTTTCCCACTTCTTTTTCCATTCCAGCGTTTGGTTGAGAAATTTGAAGTGTGAATGATCATTCCACGAGAATAACGATTCCAGAAGAAGTGGGAAAGGTCATTCCACACCAAAACCTATGGAATGGCCTTTCTAGGAGAAGATGAAATCATCAATAAATAGTAACTGACATTTATATCCCTATTTTAATTAATTATTACGTTCGTTTTGCATAGCAACGTATTCATTTTTTGTCATAAATAGTATATTTCACTTAGTATAATTCCATAGATGGTAATTTTATAAATATTTATTTTTCTTGATAGTAGTTTTAATCAATTTTTAATTTTAAAAATAAAAATATTTTTATTATTGTGTTGACATTTTAATAAAAATTATGTTTCAACTATATATATGTCAATGTTATTCAAGTAAGATTTTGTAATGAATTTTTTAATTAGGTTTTATCACTAGTATATGTTAAAAGGGCATTTAGGTCATATTCTGTTTAATTCCATTCCATTCTAACATTAAAATATAGTTTTACCAAACACAGAAAAAGAATCGACATTCCATTCTACCTTTGCCTTCCAAGCACTGGAATCGACATTAAAATATAGAGATGTGAAGAATCTAACCTAGTCTTGAACTGGGAGAAGTGTCATTTTATGGTACAGGAAGGTATTGTACTAGGTCATAAGATTTCTCATCAAGGCATTGGGGTGGATAGGGCGAAAGTAGAAGTCATTGCCAAATTGCCGCCTCCCTCGAACCTGAAGACTTTGAGGGGTTTCTTAGGGCATGCAGGGTTCTACAGACGGTTTATTAAGGATTTTTCTAAAGTTGCTAAGCCTTTAACTTCCCTTTTATTGAAAGATGCTCCATTTAACTTTTCTGATGATTGTTTGCAGGCTTTCAATATTCTTAAGGAAAAATTAATTTCATCACCAATTTTGATAGCTCCTGATTGGTCCTTACCTTTCGAGCTAATGTGTGATGCAAGTGATGCGGCAGTTGGTGCCGTTTGGGTCAACGAAGGGGGAAATTCTTTCAACCTATTTATTATTCTAGTCGCACGCTTAATTCTGCTCAATTAAACTATGCAACTACTGAGAAAGAATTATTAGCTGTGGTTTTTTCTTTTGATAAATTTCGTTCTTATTTGATAGGTGCTAAAGTAATTGTTTATACTGGTCATGCAGCTCTCAAGTACCTCATTTCGAAAAAAGGGACAAAGCCACGATTGATGAGATGGATTCTTTTACTTCAAGAATTTGACATCACCGTCAAAGATAAGAAAGGTTCTGTGAATGTAGTTGCTGATCATTTGTCAAGGCTGCAATTAAAGGAATGTGAGGAAGATGAACTCCATCATAAGGAGGAGATCAACGAAGAGTTCAAAATTGAAAAATTGATGACAATCTCTAACCATGAAATTCGTGATGCGGATCTAGTGGAGTTCATGGAAGCTGTGAGTATCAAATTACCATGGTATGCTCAAATAGCTAATTACTTGTCAGGTAAGTATCTTCCATTTGAACTTAATTACCAACAAAAGAAAAAGTTTTTTCATGATCTTAATTATTTCTTTTGGGAGGATCCTTATTTGTTTAAAATATGCTCTGATAATGTTATTAGAAGATGCATACCTGATTGGGAAGTTTATAGTGTTTTATCTCATTGTCATGATAAGGAAGTATGAGGGCATTTTGGGGCACAAAGAACAGCTCAAAAAGTTCTTGAATGTGGTTTTTATTGGCCTACTTTATTTAAAGATGCTTTTGAGTATGTAAAAAAAATGTGATATATGCCAAAGAAGTGGAAATATTTCTAGAAAAAATGAGATGCCTTTAAATACTATTCTTGAATGTGAAATATTTGATGTTTGGGGTATTGATTTTATGGGACCTTTTCCTTCTTCTTATAATAATAAGTATGTTCTAGTTGCTGTTGATTATGTTTCTAAATGGGTCGAAGCAATTGCCACTCCTACTAATGATGCTAGAGTTGTTGTTAAATTTTTAAAGAAAAATATTTTCTCTAGATTTGGGACACCTAGAGCTGTAATTAGTGATGGGGGACTCACTTTTGTAATAACCAACTAGAAAATTTGTTACATAAATATGGTGTTCGCATAAAATTTCTACTCCTTATCACCCTAAAACAAGTGGGCAAGTTGAAGTTTCTAATAGGGAGTTGAAAAGAATTTTGGAAAAAACTGTTAATGCCTCTAGGAAAGATTGGTCCTTGAAATTGGATGATGCTTTGTGGGCCTATAGGACTGCTTTCAAAACTCCTATTGGTATGAGTCCTTATAGACTAGTTTATGGAAAAGCTTGTCATTTACCCGTTGAACTTGAACATAAGGCTTATTGGGCAGTTAAATTTCTGAATTTTAATATTGATGTCATAGGTGAAAAGAGATTGCTTCAACTTAATGAATTGGATGAGCTTCATTTGAGTTCTTATGAAAATGCGAAACTATATAAAGAACGAACCAAAATTTTGCATGATAAACACATTCGGTTTCGTGAGTTTCATACTAGTGATAAAGTTTTGCTCTATAACTCTCGTTTGAGGCTTTTTCCAGGAAAGTTAAAATCTAGGTGGTCGGGACCTTTTGAGGTGACACAGGTATTTCCAAGTGGAGCCATCACAATCACTCACAAGGAGAAGGGAACATTTACGGTGAATGGACAAAGATTGAAACACTATTTTGGTGATGAGTTACCTATGGAGCGAGAAGTATTACTTCTCAAAGACTCCCCCCCCCCACCTTCAAACTAAGCTGAAAAGGAAGTCAAGCGCGAGACTATAAACGAGAACTATTATTAACTCTTTTCTTTTGAGTCTTTTTATCGTCGGAGTGTCAAGTTTTTTTCTTCTTAGAAATCTAAATTTAGATTTTTTTGATTTTTCTTGATTCTTCTTGTCCCCAAAAAAAAAAAATTAAAAAACTCCAAAAAAAAAAAAAATTATTTTAGTTAGTTTTTATTTAGTTAGTTTTTATTTATTTATTTTTTCTATCTTTTGTAGGAAGTTGCTTGAGCCTTGTGATGCTACGCTTGGCGTGACTGAGACAGATGTTGGTCAAATCTCCTCCAAAAGCTTCTATCTGGAGGAAAAGCAGAATCTCGAACCTAGTAGTGGCAGTAGAGATCCCAATTATGCTGAACAATACCAAGACTTGTTGGTGCCATTGCTTAATGACGAGAAGCAGACAAGTGATCATTCAAACTGTCGAATGATTGAAGAAAATATGAAAAGCTCAATGCAAATCAAGAAGCTGAAGGAAATAGTGGCTTGCTGATCGCTCAAATTGCTGAAGTGTTTCATGCTTCGCTTGCCAACATGTTTCACTTATCCGGCTAAGTTTCTTAACCCTTCATTTGTGTTTTCTTATTTTAGAACATTGAGGACAATGTTCATTCTTAAGTGGGGGGTGGAGATTTGGTTTATTGCTGAAATTTTTGGAAAAAATCAGATTTTTTATGGTTTAAAGTTTTATTTTTTGAAAAAAAAATATCTGAAGAATTAAGAGATATTTTGAGCATGTATTTAATCTTGATATTTGTCTTGATATTCTTGGAATTAGATGATATGATTCTCTATTGATATAGACTGAAAAGAGGATTAATGAATATAATCTTAAATATTTCCTTGCTAATTTAATCTTAATATGGAACTTGAGTTGACTTTGTCATGATCCTTGTGAATTGATGAAGATACTTAGACTTTTATTAGTGGTTAATTGCGCATTTTGGTCAATATCTTCACAAACTAGAACTTGTTGGATTACATACTCAAGGCGAAATTTTTAAGACTTTTCGATTTGTTTGTTGGATGATATTAGGCATCTCTTTGAACCGTTTGAGCCTTTCAAGCTTTTTCCCTTTTTACATTATATCTCTAGTACCCCCAAGCTTTCTTAGTTCTGTTGATAAGAATGGTTGAGACCACCATTCAATTAATTATCATATCGTTAGCCTCATTAACTCACCCCGAACCCACAAATACAATTTTTCATTCCCTTATGAGAGAGGAAAGTGCATGTTTATTTTACAGGAAATTCTTATGAAGTAAAGTTGTTATGAGAAGATGATATTGTTGAAGAATTTGAAATTGGTTGTAGAAGTTATGAGTTCTTTTGGAAGAAAAAAAAAGATGGAAAAAAAAAATGTTACATGGTAAAATCTTGTTATTGTAAGCATGTTTCTCTTTACTTTTTCTCTCTCAATTTTGAACATCCTATCCCTTCGTTTCATAGCCATGTCCCTAGCCTAACGTTATAAGCCAAAAAGTCCTAATAGACTCAAGTGGATTGATTTGTCTTCATTAGTGGAGAGTATGTAAGTTAACAAGGCTAGCGTTGTTTTATTATTATCAAGAAAGTGCTTTTTGACTGCATAATACCGATTTAAGTGTTGATTCAAGTCCACGGTATTATCATAGTATGTCTCAAGTCTTCATAATAAGAGTCTATTAGCTTTGTTATATTTTTTGTTATATTTGGATTGAAACTTTTTGGTTAATATTTGTGGCGAATTTTTGAAACTAGTAACGAGAACGTTGAGATTAATGGAAGGATAAATTTTTTAAGTGGTTCTTTTTCTTGTGGATTATTCCTTTCTGCTCGAGGACGATCAAAATCTTAAGTGGATGGTAGTTGATAAGACTATATTTTACCATTGGTTTGGGATTATTTTCCTATTTTAATTGAACTTAATTGAGAGAGAATATATATATTAAATTAGCCTTTATGAGTGAATATGTCTAAAATGTTCTTATAACTGTTATTTGATTCAATTCACTAATTTTGTAATATTTGATACAGGTTCAAGGGCATTTTGGATATAAATAGAGGACAAAGCCACGACATAAAGGCAGACCATCACAGACATATTGTAAAACACAAGAGGGGGTGGGGGGATGAATTGGGTTTTAGTCGATCTTGCAAACTTTTTCGAATCTATTCATTGCTAGTATAGGTTTGAGCAAGATTATTAAAAGCAATACGAAAGCCAATCACAAGACAAAGGATTTAGAGTGGTTCGATTCACTTAGAATCTACATCCACTACCTTGAGCCGCACCAAAGGATTTGCAACAACTTCACTAAGAAGACTTTTTACAATTGTGGCTAACTCACTAAGAGTTTTACAACACAACCACAATACACAAACTCACTAAGAGTTACTTGCCCACACTAAGTAGGACTTTTACAACAATTACCCAATCACTAGAATGATATCTTCTATTTGTCATAGCATCTAGGGACTCTTTGAAGAGCCCTTATTTCCCAACCATCCTCCTTTCCTCATTCCTTCCATCATAAGTAGCTTTCTTGTGTGTAATATACATACCTTAGTTTACACAAGAAGCTAACTTACCATTTTCATCAATGTTGATGTGAGTGCTAAGTATCCTATTATAAAGAACATGCTCACACAAACATTAGAACTATCAATGGTTTGTTATCATCAAAACAACATAGGATATTTTGCCCTTTGGGCTAACAATCTCCCCCTTTTTGATGATGGCAAAACATTGATGCAAATGGGAATAATATGCAAAAAGTAAAGCTTTAAAGCATATAAATATGAATGCATGAGATAAGAATATTAAGGATCTAGGCAAGTAGATGTTTTTCAAAAAAATATTCTACTCCCCATATTTTAAAGAATCCCTTATCTCTCCCATTTTGCAAGTTCTAAGCTTTCTCCTTTTGTAAATTACTTCTCTTGGCACATTTGCAGAATCCCTTATCTCTCCCATTTTGCAAGTTCTAAGCTTTCTCCTTTTGTAAATTACTTCTCTTGGCACATTTGCAACACTTAAAAACTCTCCCCCTTTTTGTCAAAATCAAAAAGGGATATCAGAGCGCCAATAATAAAAGCATTTACTCCTCCTCTTCATTGAAGAATATTTGAAATGCCTTTTAACGAAAAGTAAAGATGAATAAGATTAAAATTGTAGAGAAGCTTGACGAAATTTAAGATTTCTCCCCTTTATAGAAATACCTTTAAAACTAAGGAGAATCTTAATGGTCTAGTAGATTGATAATACAAGAACCAATAGATCAAATCTAAAGACCAAAAATCATTTGAAAAATGATCATTTTGAATAAGCTTGGTTGATTTCTAAATACAAAGAGTCCATAATGACACATAAATAAAAAGATGGTTATATATGGCTCAAAAAGAATATCAACCTAAGCTAAAAACAAAGGAGATAAGGAATATAACCTTTAAGCACAATCTCCCCGTTTATCAAGCATACGATGTTAGCTATTTGAGATAAAACCAAGTTTGATACCAATTGACCAATTGTAAAACATGTTTGAAAATATAGCTAACAAAGTACTAGTGGAAGTGATACCATGAATTCATAAGTTAAGCACATGTATCACAACCAAAAGAATTAGAGGAAGTGTAAGATGACACTTCGAGAACATTCCTCTAATAAGTTAATGGTTAGCTAAATGAGTATAACAACTCTTGAAGCATGACTAACCAAAAACCCAAATGAGATAACAAAAGTTATGAAAGAAAAGATTATGATCTCATAGTTATTAAGGGAGAGTATATGTGATACCAAATGTAAGAAATAACCAATTGTAAAAAAATAAACATTTATAACACATATAACTTCCAAAATAACTTACACAAGTTGGCTATAAAATAAGAAAGATGAAAAGCAAGCCAACAAGTAATGTGATGATGTAAAATATGAACAATATAGCATACATCACATATTGAGTATACATCCTAAGTCAAGCATTTAGACGATCAACCACAAAGATTAATGCTATAGACTAGAATATAAACACAACAACATCCCTAAATGCAATAAAGATCAAGCACATAAGGATAAAAAACAAAACAATGATCACTAACAAGGGATGAGTTAAGCTATTGTACCTCAATACTCTTTGAGCTTGGACTTCTTACCATTTTGGTTGATTTTCTTTATCAATCAAGTCCATAGAGGCCTTTTGTGTGATCTTTTTCATGATCATAATTATCTTTTGAAGCTCATTGAGAGGTTGACATGTGATTGCTCCATTTTCTTTGTTGTTCGTCCTTGATTGATGAGATGAAAGCAATCTCCTCTTCTGTTCATGACAAGTGTAGAGTCATTAATGATGGGTGACTTTTCTTTTCTTGATGAACCCTCTACAATCTTGTAATCCTTGGCATTTGACTCTTTTCTTGGAGTCTTGGCTCATTTGTGCCATTCCTTGTAGTTCATATCTTCTTCTTGAAGCTTAGAACTCTTTGCTACCACAAGGAATTCTTGAGAACAAATATGGTACCTTTTTAAAGGTCCTTCATGATTAGCTCAAAATCTCAAGTAACACAAATATGCATATGGATCATGCAAATCAAAAACCAAAACAACTAGATGGATTCTTAAATGAATATGACATGACAAAACAAGAATCAATCAAGTTGCATATGCTACATCTCATAGATACCTTAGCTAAATAAACATGGACTAGAACATGCTAAAGGTTATCTATATAAATATAAAATTCAAGAATGTGAGATGCAACATATATAAGAGCAAGCATATATAAAAATATATATATCAAAAACACTTAAACACATTAATTAAAATGTTAAGAGAAGGTGATTTTGATACCTTTGCTTTCTTACCAAGTGATGAAGATATTGGATTTACACTAAGGCTCTTGTCATCACTTGATGCTTTGCTCTTTGTATTTAAGCAACTTGGTTCTCCAATTGATTAACATTTGAGCTTTGAGAATCCAAGTGTTAAGGAGTGCTTTTGAGTTTCTTCTTTTGGCACATCTCCTTTTATCTAATAAGAACCTATAAACTCAAGGGAAGAGTAACTTTTGGTACCCACTTTTGTTTGGGTCCATGGGGGTTAGTTAAAGTATGCTTAACTCTCTATATGGTTTTAACTCCCCTTTCAATCTTTTTCTTCACATGGCATCTAACACAAGCGTGACCATGTTTTCCACAATATGTGCAACAAATATGTGGCAGAGAAGATTTGTGAACATGCTCAAGATATCTATTTGACCTATGTGACATTCTAGCATTTACAACACGGTTCTTATGTCTAAGAGAAGAGCTAGCAATATCAACATGATTAGCAATATAACCAAGGCCATGTTTATCATGTGAAGCACGTTGCATACCAAGAATTTGATCAAGATTATTCTTACCCTTATTAAAGTTATCAACAAGAAGGGTAAGGTCATTAACTTTGTTCTTCATGTGATCAAACTCAACAAGCTTGTTTTCAAGAGATGACAATTTATTACAAGCTTCTATGTATTGTAATGAAGATGTATTGCAAGTAGTAATAAGACTTTCATGTTCACATTTCAAGCAATTAACATCATCACACAACTTCTTATTTTCATCAACCAACTTAGCTCTTTCATTAAGCAAGGATTCCATTTTAAGCTTTATTTCTTTGTTTTGCTTTGCACATTTTTTCAATTGATCATACATATCAATTAAAAGCTCATTAGGATCATCCTCATCATTATCATCATTATCATAAGAATTTGAAATAGAGAGAGAAAGATGTACCTCATTACCAAATGCCATAAGACACATGGGGTCATTTTCTTCTTGATCATCCTCACTTTCTTCTTCATCCCAATGGCTTAACAAGCACTTTGCATTGTTGAGATTTAAGAACAATTTCTCTACTTCTTCATGATTGATGATAGAATCAAGATCAATACCCTTATTCGAACCATTTTTCATTTTCTTCATCTCAAAGGTGAGTAGAGAGCCAATAAGTTCTTCCGTTGAATATATCTTTAAGTCCTTGGCTTCTTCAATGGCAAGAGCTTTTGTTTCCCAACTTTTAGGAAGAGAATTGAGAATCTTCCTATTTATTTCTCCGGTAGTATACTCCTTGCCATTAGACCTCAACCCATTTACAATGTTGGTGAGTCTTGAGTTCATCTCATTGATAGATTCATTAGGCTTCATGGAGAATAGCTCAAATTCTCTAACAAGCATATTCAACCTTGACTCCTTGACTTGATTTGTGCCTTCATGAGTAACTTCAAGCATTTTCCACATGGAGTGTGCGGATTTTCTTCTAAGGACACGGTTGTACTCATCCGGATTCAAGGCACAACTAAGAATGTTCATTGCCTTATAATTTTGAGTCATTTTCTTGAACTCAACTTCATTTAACTCATTGTCCGGCTTTGACACTTGAACATCATCCACCATCTTCATAGGTACAAAAGGACCTTCTTCAAATATATGCCATAAAGAATAATCTATGGAGCACACATATATCTTGAAACGGTCTTTCCAAGCCTCATAATTATTTCCATCAAAAAGTGGTGGTCTATTGGTGGAAGACCCCTCTAGATAAGCTAATGTGGAATTACTGGCCATAATCTTTTCTTCAAGCGATTAAGCTAAAGATGAAGACGAGGCTCTGATACCAATTGTAAAACACAAGAGAGGGGGGGGTGAATTGGGTTTTAGTCGATCTTGCAAACTTTTTCGAATCTATTCAATGATAGTGTAGGGTTGAGCACGATGATTAAAAGCAATGTGAAAGCCAATCACAAGACAAAGGATTTAGAGTGGTTCGATTCACTTAGAATCTACATCCACTACCTTGAGCCGCACCCAAGGATTTACAACAACTTCACTAAGAAGACTTTTTACAATTGTGGCTAACTCACTAAGAGTTTTACAACACAACCACAATACACAAACTCACTAAGAGTTACTTGCCCACACTAAGTAGGACTTTTACAACAATTACCCAATCACTAAGAAAGGGAATAAGATGGGTTAAATAACAAGGTTTTTCACTCTTCTAAGTGAAAGATATATACCTTTGAAGTACAAGAATTGTTGGCTCTTTAGAACATATGAATTCCACTCTTTGTCTTGCTTTTTGAAATAACACCTTTGAATGATTTAGATCATGGAAATGAAGTGCATTTGCTTTGAAGGTGTTTAGACTTGATAAGAAATCAATGAAACTTTGATGTGCAAGTCATTAAGTCATTCTCTAGCTTTGGAGTATTTATACATTTCAAAATAGGCTGAAAAACGACTCTGCAACGGTCAAATAACGGCTAGTAACAGTGCACCTCGGTAGATCGAACAAAGGAGCTCGGATGACCAAGCATGACTTCGGTCGATCGAAGTAGGAGATAGGTCGACCGACCTCAATCAGTTTAACTCTCAGTTTCTCTTCGGTTGAACCGAGGTAAGCTCGGATGATCCGACCTTCTGAGCATTGAGAGATGTTGATTTGACCCTTGTATTGAAATCTTTTGAAGTCTAAAAGGTTTTCCCAAAAGGTAACAACTAAGAACATTTGGAAAACCATTTTAAAAGACTTATACTTTGAAATCAAAGGCTTTTGAGATATGAACACATATGAGAATCATTTTGAAACTTTAGCCTTTTGAAAACGTGTTTATGAAAACATGCAAGACTTGAGTGTAGTGTAATTATGTTCATAAGAGCATTGGTTAGAGCTTATAAGATAACGACTTATAAAGACAAAGCTAATCTAACCAAACCTAAGTCTTCAATCTTCAATCTTGATAGATGAGCCTTGAATAATATGACTTTGAATCTTGATCATGGCTTGATTGAAGTACTTAGAGCTTCCATTATGAGTTCCGATATTCTATCACAAAGATTAAAATCATTAGACACAACATCAAATGTTTGTCCATTATCAAAAACCGAGTTCGTTCGCCCTTAGGGCTTACACATATACTTTCCATTCATATCATTGGTACAAGCAAAAGTTGATGACCAGGGAGCACTTTTGGGGTTAATTTCATAAGCATACAAGGCAATCAGGAGACAATTCTGAGAGCCGTGAAGCAAAGGATTCAATTCCGACTCCAGCGAACCAGGCTCTTTCTACTTTTTATTTAATTTTATGTTAACTTATTTTATAATTTGGAACATGTCCATATCTAGCTAAATTCTTCATAACTAAGACCTTCTCATGAAGGTCGAACTTTTATGGTTAATGTTTGATTTCTATAAAGATTACATCTTTTCTCTAATTTGGTTAATTGTTATTATCTGTTCTTAATGCTTGTAATTTTCTGGCCAATTATTGCATGAACCTAAATTTATTCTAGAGGCTGAGAAGTTCTAGAGTAGATTGGACCAAGGATAATAACAAAACAACGTAAAATTGACTAGAGATAAATTCAATTTCCTTGTGTGGTTTCTAGCGAGTAGGAAACAAAAGCTAGGGAAGACCATAGAGTTTTATGCGGTTTTAGGTCTTAAAATCACGTAGAGATACGACTGATTTATTCTCTAAAACTAGGAGCTTTTCGCCAAGAGATTGGGTCTAGCTTATTTTTGAGAATTCTACCATTAACCAAGTTGAGACTTAATTTAAAGAGATCATTCATTAAAATCCATAAAAGGAGTAGATTGGATTAGAGGTGTCTTAGTTCATTCATTCCATTTATTATCTTCATATCACATATTTACTTTACTTTAATTGTCATTCATTCTTAGTTATTTTTAGTTAATCTTATCATCTCTATTTTGGTTTAGGTTGAGTTATAAGTGAGAAAATTTTCCAGTTAGATAATCAATCCTTGTTGGGACGATCTTTTACTTATCATTAATTTATTACTTGTTCAATATTTGTGCACTTGCAAATTTAGCATCAGTAGACATCTTTGTTTTAACTAAGGTTTGTTTCTTTTCATGGGTTATTAAATCAACTAATTATGCTGAAGCTTTTGCATCACTGGAGTTTTGACATACGTTTTGTGAACAAATGGCTTCTAAGTTCTGTTTGATGCTTGCATTTTAGGGCCACAAAGAGTACCTGAGGAACCACCTTTCGCCAATTTTCCAAGAAGACTGGTGAGTCCTTTCATCTCCTGCTTAGGTTTTACTTTGTTCAAAAGCCGAAAGCACATGAATTTTATTATATATTGTTCTTGCTCATTTTGAGGGCTTAGTTATCCATATGCTCAACCCTTTGTCAATGCTTTCAGAGGTTCTGCTGACAAAGATCACGCCACTGAAAGAGTTGATTGAAGTTATTGAAGCTGGAGAGGCAATGGAAGAGTGAATCCCCTGGTGCTTGATTACCAACTTAACTGCTTAAAAGATGTTATATTCAGGGGCTTCTTTTATTCCGTCAACGGAGCTTTATGTGTAATCACTGAAGAAAACAAGCTTCATTTGGAGCATGTCTCAACATTTTCAGCATTCATGTATTGTGACATTGTCAAATTTTACGATTACAACATTTCGCAAGTATCTGAATCTGAATTGGATTTCAAAGTTTACATTAATATGCTCATCTGCATTTCTGATACAAGTTGGTTACCATTGCTTATTCGAACTTCAACAGAAGCTATAATGGTTAAATGAGAATAAACATGTTCATTAGCTTTCGTAGATTTCTTACATAGTACAGAATGTTTGTATTGTTTTTGTTCCAGAGGCATCTAAATGCTCATGAATGATCCTAGGAGCTTCTTTGCAAGAAAATAGAAGACTGATGTATCCATCCTTGGGGACGATTTCTCAGTAGTTGTACATCTTGCAGTGTCAATAATCTTAAACCATTGGCTTCCCGGATCACATGAATTATCTCTGCTCAAACATTTACAGTTGTTTGTAACAATGAAATTGTTGTTGTCGACGTCCAAACAAACCATACTGTTGTCTTGAAGCTTAGAAGAAAGATGCATTTTCGAGTCAGAAATGGTTTCCCATTTTGAACTAGAGTCACTGCAGATTATACCTAGTTTTGCAGTCATTCCTAGTTCTTCTGCTTGTAAGCAAAAATAGGTCCCTTTTACAGTCAATGTTTTCTCAGGGCTATAGCTCCAAGCTTCAGCCTCTGAGCATGGCCCTAACTCCAAGGGATCAAACATTGTTCTTCTATTTACGCATAGCCCCGTAGCAGGATGGAAGATGATTTTGTGTGGACGCGTTTCTTCAAATCCGGGTCCTGAATTGAACAAGAAGAAAATTTATGAGGCAAGATTAGACAAGACTAGCTTTTGCAAACTTGTAATAAGATAACACACGAATAGTTTTGCTGTCCCAATGGTCCCGACGACGACGAGAATAGGGTAACCATGGATGAGGCGGATCTAATGTTCTGACCCCATATTCCTCTCTCAAAATTCTATTGTCCCTACTTTTGCAAGTAGACCTGAGACGAAGGTGGGGATAGTACCCATTAAAGGTGTCCTGCCCTAACTTTCTCGTGAGAATAGTAGTGATAGTGGGGCTAGGATCTTTGGGAGTTGTGCACCTCCCAAATTTCCAGCACCAAGTGTATGAGTCGTGTTTTGTTACAGGTATATCAATAACAAGAAGTTTATTCGGATGCTAATAGAGATTTTGTTAATATTGTACTAACGCAATCTCGATCATTCAGGAATATCTATCGATTTATTTTAGTTGTTCAATAATAATCATTTAAATTTGAAAAACCCCTATCAACACTGGATCCAAATTGCAATAACATATAAGTACCTTGGAGAGGAGATTGGAGGGCAGAAATCCTTTGCAAAAAGCTTGAGTTTCTTGTTTCACACCAATTCCAATTGTAAATCCCATAATACTCATTTAGTCCAACCACACCTTCTCTAAGATAGTAACTACCAACAAGTGTCCATAGTGCCCAATCCAAGTCATATTGAGCTGCCCAACCAAGGAAGCAATTGAAATACCTGTTATCATAAAGCCAAGACAGTAGCTTAGATGTCAGGTTAGATATCTCAAAATATTATTATTATTATTTACAAAGAAAAAAATGTACCTGTTATCATTGACATTAATGCCCCTTAAGTCAATTCCAAACTCACTTACAAATAAAGGGTAGCCTTGATCTAATAGGAACCCAACCCTGCTCATTGTGTTGCTAACCACTTCTGCACAGACTTGGTTAGGGTTACCTGAAGCCCATGCTTGGCCATCTGAGAATCCATACCAATGGACCTCATAAACTAACTTTCTTGTGAAGGATAGTTTTATTGGCCTTTTTTGGAGAAATGAAAGATCTTTATCATAGTTTAACCCTGAAAGTATGACTAAAACATTGGGGTTGGCTGCATGTACTGCTTCAGCTCCTTGCTGCATATATCTAGACATTATGAACCCACCATTAGTAATTTTAGGCTATATTTGAGTATTATTCTGTTTCGAAAAAATAAACGTAAGATTTTATTTTTGAGATTCGCATAGTGACAGAATTAGAAATAGATAACTGTCCCTAAAAAAAATTAAATATTACATTTCGCCACCTTCTTTAGCATGTAACTTTTAGTTTCACTCCGAGATTCACAGTCTTATACTCCTTCCGATTCAAAATATAAGTTTCTTTTAGGAGTTTTCACACAAGTTAATATACTAATCAAAATTGCTAAAGTACCCCTAAATAATACTGCAAAGAACAAAGAAATTAATAGAGAGTTGTATGGGAACTACACATTTGAACCAAAATGAATATAGGGAGAAAATGATATAGGGGTAAATTAGACAAGAAATGCATAATTCTTGTAAAAAAATCTATATTTTACAAAAAAAAAACTTTTAAATAGACTTATATTTTGAATCGAGGGAGTATAAAACAGTTTTATCTTTTAAAAAAATCAATAATAAAATTTTCAAAACAAAACACTATAAGCTTTTACCAACTGAGCTATTATATTTTATTGTTTTGAAATGCGATAAATAAGTGGGGCGTAAGTACGTACTTGTACCAATCGTTAATATTTTGTTTTGGACCTCGAAGTTCATTCCTCAAGCTCATTCCAACAACATTGTTAAAGCTTTTAAACATGGTGGCCATTTTGGTTAGACCCTGAATCCAGAGTTCAGGTTTGAAATATTGATCACCAAAGAAGCCATTGCCATCGTAGTTGCTGCAGCACCAACCTGGTTTAGTTATGTGATTATCTAGTATCACCATCACTTTGTACTTCTCAAGACTAGCCACCACTGCCTGTTTACACATTTTTCCATCAAAATATTGATATATATATATATAATTATAGATGTAATAATTGGAATTTACAAGAACTTTTCAAATTTCTTTAAAAATTAACAAAGTCATACCATCTTTGTTAAATTTCTATAGATTGAATAAACAATTTACGATTTGATATTCTTTTGTAAATTTTTATTTTATTGTCTTCTATACATAAACAAGTTTTGATATGTTCTCTTGAAAGAATGTCAGATGGTTGTTTTGATAGAATCTAGTCACGCTTCTTACAGATGTGTCCAATAATTACTTTCTTGATCGACTGATTTACCCTTAACACCCTCCACATATGCAAAATGAGTGACCATGAGATTGACCAGATATCATCGGATCACTAATTTACTAATTTTACAAAGAGAACATGCCTAATTTTCTCTACCATCTTTTTTAATAAATTAAATGTTTAATCTTCTAGTCTAATAAAAGAAATAGTATATATGAATCTCGTACACTAATTAAACATGCTATTCCTTTTCTTATATTAATATTCAGATATTATTCGTTTGATTATTTTAGCTGTATATGATTAGCATGACATTTAATAATCTACTAAGATCCACCACTTAATATAAAGTGAATGTACACTTTCACTATCATGTGGCCCGAAAATAGTGGTTATCTACAATTCATTTTTCTTCATGTTCTTATCTGTTATATAATCAATTCTCTTCCCCAAAAAAAAGGTCACTGTCAACTCACCGTGGAGGTTTTCAATTCATATTTTACAAGTCCAACATTTATTTTTTATTGCATAAAAAACTGAAATTAAAATAGTCTCTATCAACTTTCACGAACTTAATTTTTTTTATTTATTAAAAAACACTTTCTTGAATAGAAAAAGGAAATCAAAGGTGTCATACCCCATTGGGACAGGATCGTGAGGTCGTGGGTTCGATACCCTTCCCATACATGAGGTAAGGTTTAAATGTCTCCCTTTCTAGGGTTCTCTCCTCCTCTTATGAGGCAGTTCTCTCTCCCCTTATGAGACAATCGCCCAGTCGGGCTTCAAAAAAAACAAAAAATAATAGAAAAAGGAAAAATATGCTTGCTCAACAATTCAAGCCATTGGAAATAACGCCACTTGGTTCCTCCTATAGATAAATTTCTTGAATGAGTTTGAATATTGTTGCATGCGTTTTGTCTCGAACCAAGATAATGATCACAAGTTATTTAAGGCGAATTGGCTTATTTAGTTTAAAAGATTTATTTTGGGTAAGTTTACTGTATTTACAAAAGTATTATAAAGTTATTTATTTATTTTCCTGTCGGTCAACGACTAAATCAACATGTTAATTAAGCAAATACTAAAAGTTTCAGAGGCATTTTTAATACTTTACTTATAAAATCTCCCACCACTCCGGCACTCCCTAAAAGTTTGAGGGGCATTTTGGATTTAAAAAAAGCCCCTATTTAAAATGGTTCTTATGCATATTGGAAAGCCTTTCTACCTCTTTTGAAATACAAATACGGAGTTATGATAAGTATGAATGGAATTTAGAATCTATATTTAGTATTTTAGTACTATAAAACATATTGAAATCATAGAAGGGATGCAAAAAATACTTGGATTGCTTACCTAAATTTCTCATGTAATCGTATATACGAAAAGAAAAAAACAAAAAACAAAAAACAAAAAACAAGTGATGATATTTATATTTACTCATTTTTCTATGGTGAAAATCCCTTGTCCCTATTCCTATCCCCATCTCTGTCCCCAACCAATCAGAATTTACTATATAAATATTTTTTCCAATTATATATGCACAGTGTGAATTGTGATTGGTTGGGGACAGAGATAGGAACAGGAACGGAGACAGATAATTTTTTGCCATTTTTCTAGATTATGATCTTCTAGCCCATTATGTATAAGCAGAGAAATAGCAGTTAGGAATAAAAAAGAGACAGATAATCTCAAAGTCTATTTTTCTCGTTCACGATTTTTTTTTTCCTAACCAAACTTTTTTCATAAGTTTTCTCCATTTAGAAAAGTCTTCCACAAAACCGTCCTAATCCATAAAACAATCATATATAGGAGAGAGTATTGACAAATTAAATTAATGCATGTCACCAACACTTTTAAAGTAGCTGGTAATGTAGTATGATATTTTACGAGTTTAAATCTCACTTTTTTAAAAAAAAAAAGAAAAAAGTTAATGCATATGAAGGTTCGACACAACTACCCTGATTATAAAATAAACTTTTCAATAAAAAATTAAAGTTAAAAGACGAATTGACCTGGTAAGCATTGATGAGAGAAAGATCAACAATAGAGGGGTTGTTAGCTTGAAGACCAGCAATAGATTCACTCAATCCAACCTTCAAAAATGATTGTCTAACAGTAACTGATGCCAAAGAATCATTAGTAGCCAAGTAAAGTGGCCAAGTTAGCCTAACACAGTTGAATCCCCAATCCATAATCGACTCCGAAATCGAGTCCACCGACTGCTTGCTCAGCCCTTCTGCCACCATCACTTCAAGGTGCGCCACCCAGTTCACACAGGCAAGCTTCACCCGTTGCCCGGATTCATCCACAATCCACCGTGAGTTTGTATAAAGTGGTTGCGCCACCACGGTCTTATGTGGTAGAAAAGTGAGAAGAAATAGTGAAATTATGAATATCGATACCCATGATCCTTTGATCATCTTCATCATATTTGGCTATGTTTCTTTTATTTTTTTCCCCAAGAATTGAGGGTGATTTATATGCTATGCTCCAAAAGAATAAAGGGGTATATATAATATATATATATATATATATATATATATATATATATATATATATATCTATTAATATATATATTACAGAGCACTTTTTTAGATTTTACTCTTCCCTTGGCGCCACGTGGCAGGCTCTCATCTTTTCTTCATTGTTTAATTTTTTTATATCTTAATTATTAATTTGAAGACTCCTTCTCTATTCTAATTTCTGGGAGTTTTGAATTTTTTTAATTAACTTACTAAATTTAATTGGTTGATATGGATTTTTATCTATTTAATTATTTGAAAGTTTAAGGATATGTTTTGAATGGTTAGGAGATCAAATCAATATCTTAATTAATAATTATTAAAAGATATTAAAAATCAATACAACTATCTTAATTAATTATCATTATCAATAATATCTTTAATATTAAAATATATTTTAATATGAATTAAAATAGTAAAAGATATTATTAAAAATATTATTATCTAACTATCTAACTATCATACTACATAAAACTGTTTTCAGTTTTTAAGCTCTCTTAACTTCTTAAAAGTTCTATCTAATTTTCTAGGATTTTTAAAATTAATTTCAAAAGCTTATATTGGTTTCGATTATCTTTTTTTGCTATTAAATAATTTTTATTACTTTCAACTTTGAATTATATAGATGAGGCTGATCTTTTAAATTCTTACTATTAAGTAGTAAAAAAGTTTGAAAAAATTCATTGATCAACCATCATAATATTATGATGATCCGTTTTTTGTTTTTATCTATTAGGTAAAGATTGACTTTAACATAATATCCTATTAAAAGTTTGAAAAAAAATACAACTATGCACATAATTTTTACCCCTTCATTTCTTATAGAGCTTCTTTTATATATAATTTTTATATAAAAGCAACTTCTTTTATATATAAGTGGACGTTAATAAACTTTTGTCATAACTGATATGCAAGTCTCATAGAGCTTCTTAATGGCTACTCAGGTTAGTAGAACATATATGTTGATTATCATGATTATTATTTCTAATTATCAAATTCTTACTATGATGATTTTGATTATTAATTGTTTTTTGTTAATTCTCTCTATTTAATTCTTTTAGGTAAGAAACCTGAGGCTGCCTTCAGATTATTTCTTCAGAATCTACCACCAGGCATTTGTTTTATAATTTCTTCATATTTCGTATTTTTTTCTATTTTAAATATAAACTTCAAAACTTAATATTTTTCAATCCTAATTTTTGTTATGTTAAGATATTTTGCAGGTTTTCATACTCAAGTTTGAAGAGAACGTTTTATTATTCTCTTCCAAAAATACATGTTAGGTTTTTATGGATTTGGAGGCACAATGGTCTTTAAATATGGCCTCAAAAGATATTCGACTGAGTTTTATTTTTTTTCCGATCACATTTCTTACATTTATGATTTAGTTATATGATATTCAATGTAGTCTTCATTAACTCTTTGATTTGTCATTTTCAAGAAGATGCACACTGTTTATAGTTTCTCCTTAAACAACCCTATCACTTTACTTTATAAATTATTGGAAATTTTTTATTTTTCGCTGGTTTTTTTATTTTTTATTTCTGTCCGATTCATTCTTATGGTATTGAATATCTTTTTTCTCCATCAACTCACTGATTATTATCTCTACCCAGATAAGAAAGTCAAGTTCTTTCACTAAGAGCAAGTAGATGTTTTTTATTAAGGTGGGAAATGTGTCCTTTCTCTTTTTTATTATATATTGTTATTTTCATCAATTCGTTTTGTTTGGAATTTTTTTTTGATTAATAGAATATTCTTAGTTAACTTTGTTACTTTCATGGTTTTCAATTATCTTTTTTAAATCTTTTTAGTTATTATAAATTTAATAATTACCTCCTCTTAATTCTTCTAGAAAATATGATTATTTAAAACTCATGGTAATCACCAAAAGATTCTCGAATCTCGATTGTTTTGGAGGAGTCATATTGCATGTTCCATAAATTTAGCAGCAAAAGGAAATTTATCTTTGAAAAACACCACACAAATTTCTTACATTTTATTTGGATGCTTTATAAATTCATATAACATTTGCATCATCTCTAAAGATCTTTAAAAAAAAAAAAAAAAAAAATTAAATATTATTGTTCCAGTAAAATTAATGAAACACTCTTTTTGCTCAACTTTTTTTTTTTTTATTATCATTTTCTTCTTGGTGCAATGCTTTGGATCATAAAAGCTAGGTAAAAAAAAGTAACCTGAATATTTCCAAAGCGAATCAAGATATCTTGCTGCTTGCATAAGTGATATTCTAAGTTATCATTCCATTTGATTTATATCTTGGTATTTTTAATATTAAAGTTAGATTATTCGTTGTAGTTTTTTCCCTTTTTTCCCCATGTATAGTGGCATCTATTATAGATTGAATTAAAAACAATCAAATTTGTTTTACCTATGGTATTTTATGATTTTTACGATACAATCATCAAACTAAAGGGAAAAATGAAAAAAATGGTAAGCCGAACTCATTGATATTTCTTATTTTGTTATCATAAAAGTCATAAAATCCAAAACATATAATAAAATCTAAAAAAAAAAAAACCATTCTATAGATTTAAAAACACTTTCTGTTTAGTTTTCTAATCTTTGAAATTTGATTTTTCCTCATTAATTTGCTATGTAGTTGTGTCAAAAGAAAACCAACGTAGACACTTGCTGTTTAGATTTATAAACTTTTCTATTTGGTACCTTTTGTAAACACTTTTTTTGTTCACATATTTTCAAGATTTAATGTATACTTCGTGCATAGCACGGGTATATAAGCTAGTATATATATAGTATAATATGTTATTCATAAAAAATAAAAAATAAAGGAAAGGCTAGGCAGTTGTGAAAGTATTTTTAATTCGGAATCATATTTCTCAAGTTGGATATCTTTTTTAAAAACAAAATATGTCATACTCGTAAGGAAATAAATGACATTAACATTTTCCGCTCATAATCATAGGTCTAAGGTTGGATATTCTTTTAAAAAATAATATGTATCTTAATAAGAAGAAAAAAAAAAGAATAGAAATTGATTCTCGGTAAATTAATAAATTCTCTAAGATAATATTTTTCTTCAATTTCGACTTAGGCCAGTTGAAAAATTAACAAATTTCGATAAGACACTATATTTTCAAAAAACCCTATGTAATTATAGGATCCCATTAATATCATAAATTAATAATTATATAAACTTACACAAATATAACTAAGACAATTTATTGAAATATGATTCTAGTGTTGTTTGTAATTTTTCTTAAAATTGAAGTCTAATTGGATCTATCTCTAACTTTTTTATTGCATCCAAAATTTTCTGGTATTGTGTTCTCGAACTGCACCAAAAAACTGTGAAGAGTTCTAGACGCGATAAGTGCTTCCTTACGCGTAACTGGTTCCAAAGGTACTTATCGTCTTCAACTTCATCATCAACGTTATTTTCAAGGATAGTAGCCACAATTTCTTCTAAACTATGAACTTCTGAACATGTATCATTTTCACCCGAGCAATCCAATAGGCTATTGACATCCATTTTATTGCGATAGTCGAGATCATTAATCATGACCTCAAGTTCATGAATGCCGTTTTCACAAGTGGATTCATCTAAATTCCTTGAGACTTCATCCCCTGAACGAATTTTGTAGTGTCGAAAACAATTTGCTATTGTCTCTTGCTGAACATTGACTGTCCAAGCTGAGACTGCAAGATTGATAGCATCCAAAACATTAATCTTACTTGGATCAGATTGTCCCAACTCATAGCCTTCTAAAATCCCACGGTAAAATCTCCTACGATAGTGCATCTTGAAAGCTCTTATTATTCAGCATCACAAGGTTGATTTTTTTATGTCATGATGGGTGACAAGAAGAACAACTCAACATTCTGTAACCCTTCAATATTTCTTGGATGTGCTGGACAATTATGTACCACAAACAAAATTCTTCTACGATGCATTTTTTTTAACAAACCAACGGATATATTCATCAAAAAACACACTTGTCATCCAAGCTCTTTTATTGGCACGGTAGTGACAATTCAAGCTATTCATGTTGACATTCTTGAAGCAACGTGGCTTTGCATATTTTCCAATAATCCATAAAAGAAATTTTTTCAGAGTCATACTCATTGCAACAAATCACAACGGTTAGCCTTTCTTTGTCTTGTTTTCTTTTTTCAAGTTGTTTCGTAGCAAGAGAATGATCAACTTGTAACCTGCAAAACAAACCAGTTTCATCCATATTAAAAACATATTTCATAGGGAACTTATCTATTTTTTCCCTTATAGCATTCAATTTCTTCTCCATGTCTTGTATATCAACCACTCTCTCCGAAACGACGAAATGACTTGATACCGTGTCGTAGCTTGAATTTCTAAAGCCAACCTTGAGAAAATTGGAGCCTAGAATCTTGTTGAATATACAAGTTTCTTTGTATCTCTTCCCTTCTCCAAAATTAGCTCTCCGGTCATATTCACATGATATTGGTACTAGAGAAACCACTCATAAGCAACCTTCTCCATATCTGAAAATTTTGTTGGTTTGTGCTGCTTGACATCCCTTCTCTTTCTAGGTTGGCTGAAAGATACTCAGCTGATCGTTTGAGTGTGTTTGAGATTGTACATTGACTAACTTTCAAATGAAACTTTTCTTCAACCCACAACTACAAATCTTTTTGAGTGCATGTCGAATGATCTCTCTTGTACTCATATAATTCTTTGCGTATTTGATCCTTCATTGTTGATTTCATGACACCTTTTAGATGAGGAGCCATTGTTGGGTGTGGTTTCAAGAAATTTTCTATCTTGTTTATATAGTATTTTCTATCACCATCATACATTGATTTTTTTTTAGTAAAAATACAATGAATAATACTTAATTATTAAGAAACAATGAACACTATTTATTATTAATGTACAATGAATCTATGTAATTTAATTAATATGATACATGAATTTTTCTAAGATATAATGCTTTTTGATGTAATTAAAATTTAACTTCAATAAATTACAAAACTCTCTTTAAATTAATAAATATTAATTGATCGATTAATTAATATCTCTATAAAATAATAAAATATCATGGTTCCAACAATATTAATTTATAGAGGTTTTACTGTAATGCAGTTATCGTAACATTGCATTGTTTCGGTATTTTTTACTTAAAATCATATAAGTCTCGATTTAATACCCTTATAAAAACAGATATGTCTTAATCAGGAAGTAGAGAATATCAACGTGATATATATATATATTATATTTGTTAAATGTTACTGTCTTTCTTGTTTCTTCACGGACCTGTTTTTTGTGAAGGAAAAGCAATACCTTAACAGATTGTTCTTGAGTATAAAATAAGGTAGAATCATAGCTTGGCATTTTGCTATAAAGTGTAAAATTAAGGTCAAAAGGCTTGCTTAGACATGGAGTGGTGGGAGGTTCCAGGTAACAACTAATATATGGATTACAATTCAAAATCGTTCAGAGAAAAAAAAAAAAAAAAAAACTCTTAGTAAAAAATTGTGAATCTTCTCCATTGTGTTAAAAATATATAGATTCAGAAAAATAAAATAATGTTAATTATAATAAATTCTCGATAGTCTTTGAATGATTGATTCAATATTCGAGAAGAATCGTTCTACCAATTGTTTTTAATAATTGTCCATGTATTTCTCAGTTTTCGAATTAATAATCTAATAATTAAGATTGTGTCAATACAATACTGACAAAAATACTTTTCTAACCAAAATAAACTTTATGGAGGATTTGAGTTGTATGATAATTGATGTTGGAGGCACGCTAAGAAAAGGGAAAGAGATAAGGCAATGAGGTCCAGAAATCATGCTATATCTAAGGGGCCTCAATACTTATGGGGCAAGTCATATGCACAAATATTGCATACTCAAGCTTGAAAGACTTGCAAGGCAAATTAAACCTTCTAACTGATTTTGGACACTTTGTTCCATTGGTTTTGATGTTTTGAGGTTTCTAGTTAATTTCTGACAATTTTTTATTTTTTTAAAAAAGACCATACTACTTTCTAACTGCTTAATTTGCACTCCCTCCATTTTATAATATGAGTCGTTTAGGTAATATAACGAAAATTAAGGAATTAGTCAAAATATCAATATCTGTTTAAGAGAGTAATATTGATATTTTGATTTTTGACCAACAAAGTAGTTTATTTTTTTGCTTCCTTAATTTTCATTGCATATCTTAAACGATTTATATTATAGAATGGAGGGAGTAACGCTTTTGTTTCACTAGCTTTGATGTTTTTAGATATTACAAGTTTGTAAAACTTGTCATAATTTAAGGGCAGGTAATCAAGTAGTCAACCGGGACGACTTTACATCGTATTTATCAAGTTTATTTTACATATATTCTTATTAAATTAGCCAAATGGATACCTATAGAAGAATACGCATTTCAAGTGTTAGAGAAAAGTAAAAGCATCCGTAAGGGTAGCCCAGTTGGTTCGGATGTGGCAGATTGAGTAGGAAGACGCAAGTTCGAATCTTGTCAGCCGCAGTGTGGAAGTTTCAACCTTTCAATGTGGGGGTGACTTCTTGCGGTATCCTAAGACAAGGTCTCCCAACAATCGAGTAGCTGGGTCACCTTGATTTACATTCTAGTTTCAACATTTCAATGTGGGGGTATTTCTTGCGGTATCCTAAGACAAGGCCTCCCAACAATCGAGTCGCTGGGTCACATTGATTTACATCCTAGTTTCAACATTTCAATGTGGGGGTGACTTCTTGCTGTATGCTAAGACAAGGCCTCCCAAGAATCGAGTTGATGGGTCACCTTAATTTACATCCTCCACAATTCTTGTCAGATGGGTAGATGGGGCCCTGTGGGCTTGGGTACCTCCTTTGTGTGTAGGAGAAAAGTAAAAGCCATAAATAGATCTATCTTGGGCCATTAGGATAAATGGCCATGGCCATTCCTACTCTCAACTATAAAAAGTTTTTACTTTCAATACAAGGTAATATGGGCCCAGTTTCGGAGCCCAAAATTTGGAAGAAATAACTACTGGGCCAGTTTCTCCTATGTACAGCAGGAATTGGGCCAGTTTCTTATAAAACTAAAACAATTTCTCCTAAGAAAAACATGTTCCGACCGGGAAACAGTTCCGGTGGATCTTTATATCTCCTTCTCCGGTTCCTCTGTGTGTTATAACCAACTGGGTCGGCCGAAGTATTGATTTTAAGACATTCGTATCCAAATTGAACTTCAATTAGAAGTCGCATTTTGCTTATGCGGGTTAAGGTTGATCCAAGAAGACTTCATCTTGGTGAAACTTGATTTTAGGTTACTTACAAAAAAAAACAATGAAAGTTGTTTCTATTTGTTCCATTCAATGATTTTAGGCTCCCTCCATTTAGAATTAACTGTGGCCAAGACATGTTTTTTTTTTTAATTTCTAATTTCTTGTCGCTTTAGAAAATCTAAAGAGCATTGTATGTCTAATTTGTCAAGTTTACCGTAGTAAGAGTAAATGCTTAAGAGTTCAATTAATAGAGTTGCCAAGAGAAGTGTAATATTGTCTATTTAGTATTTAATATAGACAATCCAATCAGTTCTTTAATCTGAGTACACTGTATTAAAGTGACATTTAATCTGAGTAACGGTATTAAATTGATTTATAAGGGGACTACTGAAACAGTGGTATTTCATGAGCAATGGCTTTGTGCATTCATTGCCAAATGTTAGGATAGACTCCAATCCATTTGTTTCAGTGGTATTTTGGGAGCTGTCACTCTGTGCATGTATTGCTAAAGGTTAGACATGTCTCTTATCCATCCCCCGCTCATACCCCTATTATTGGGGACTTAGTGGCTCATGTTATTGTTGTGTGTGTGTGAAGTGAGTAACTATTTATTTCTTGAATTTCTGATTTTTTTTGAGTGATTACATCTTTTTGTTTTGTTTTGGAAAGGGCCGCTCTAAATTTGGAAGTACCACATTGCAAGAAAGTAGATATGATTGCTGCTGATCCTCAACCGGATTGGAGCTTCGATGCTCTCCTTTTGGAGCTTAATTCCCTTGAAAAGAAGCTGAAGTCACCCTTAAATGTTTTGTCATCTATTACCAAACCTCCGGATCGGTACGATTTTAATATTTAGTATTTACTCTCTTTTCCTAGTTACATCTGTATATGTTTCATTTTTCTGTATATGGTGTGTTATAATAATGTATTTGTTGTATATTGTTTGGTGTAGAGGAGCTTCAAAATTACGGGATAGAAATAGAGTTTCAGGGGCTTTTGCAATGCGAATAGAAAGTGACGATGAGGAAGAGAAGGATCATGATCGTGGTCGATTAATGGTATCTGGAAGGAGATTTTCGTTTGATGAACTCTCTTTCAGGTATGTACACACTTTCTGCCCTGAAGTTTTATTATCACTAAAATGTATATCAGTGAAAATTGAGAAATGTATGTAAACTAGCAGAGGTTTCGGAAGGAAAAGAAAAGAAATGTTATGAGTTAGTTAACAACACTTTTTCAGTAAAATCTATGATACCCTGCTGTTCAAGTTAAGACAAATATTATATATTTGGGGATATAAACCATCAACCACTCCTTTTTCTTGAAGAGGGAGGATAGATGAAGAAATTTTAAGCTACATACTTCATCACGTACGTAACTGAAACTATAATGCGTGGGTGTGGTGGGTTCCCCCCTCAACTTTGTCATCACTTGAGGTTGTCAGCATCCCTTAACTTTATAATTCAAGAGATCATTCTCTTAATCCCTCTGGTGAGTTTTTCTGTTATGCAGTGACAGTGAAGATTCTGAGGATGAATTGGAACTTCAAACTCAAAGCAATTTGATGGTTAAAGGCGGCTTTGTGGAAGGGGTGATCTCTCAGCTGACCCATGAACAACAACTTAGTGTTATGGTATGGTTTTCTTAAAGTTTAGATAATCATTCAGTCCCGTAACATTTGACGGAGCGAATGGGAGTGCCTAAAATGCCACCCATATATTCTCAGATTTGCCAAAATAGATTCTGGAAATTGTTTTGATACTATGCTTAATGATATCATGGTCAATATTTAACTCATCATGGATTTTTTACCTGGCTTATTTTTGCTGCTTGCTCACAATTTCTGCTGCTTGTAATGTTTTCTCTTTTTAGTTAATCATGTAAAATGGAAAATGCTTCTAGGACTACATTTCTGAAGCAGGAATGTCACTCTTTGCCTTCTTATTTCATGTAGAAAAGGTACTTGTATTTGACTGTTCTCCTGGTATCAAATTCCATGTAGCAATACTTTCACATTGAAGACAAATATGTGACTTTGTTTTCCTGTTACCGATACTCTCGTTCTCTATCTCATTAAGCAGATAATAGTGTGTATTTTTTCGGGTGTGAACCTGAAGTTGTGCATGGTAACACTTAGGCTTATTGATGAATATAGATTGCGCGCTTTTTGAAATGAACTTCTTAAGCATGATCATACTTCCTGTATAATTAGTCTTTAGAAGTTAAATTATTCTAGATTTTCATATTTTTGAAGGATTTGAGCCTTCTTTGCCCCTGGTTCTCTCATTTAACGTGTTTATGGCTGCTTCATAAGTAGTGCTTACTTGCTTTATTTACATGACTTCAAATCTTTGGGTCATAACAACTTGTTTCTTTGCTTAACAGGAAGAAGTTAGAAGCCACGTATTAGAACTCGAATCAGATCTAGTGAGTGAAAATGAGAAATTCACCTCTATTATTGGTCGAGTAGATAAATACAGGGAGACAAAGCGGGAAATGGACAGAAAGTTTGACATGCAATACCAGCGCAGTATGTAAGTTATTTCAATCTTGTTATCTATAACTCGTACTAAAAAATACAAATAAAAATAAAACCTTTAGTGACTTCTGCTTAGGAGTTTAAGAATTTTATAATAGATTTACATGGAATCTTATCACAGATCTTGCTAGTAATGTAGTGATGAAAGATCCTTAGCTTATATTTCTAATAATTTATTTATTCTTCTAATATTTGTTTGGACCTTGCTAGGCTACTAGAATTATTGGCTAAAAGATTGACTAAAATAGTTTTTTGGACTTTTTTGCCCTTATAGTTGGGTGAATCCTTGTACCAGCAGGGGGGTAAGATAGTCATTTAACACCCTCAATTTGGGGGTTTAGGGTTTCTATCCCCAAAATTCTAGGAGTAAATCATTTTCCTATTTGTTTTTCTTTGAAATTTGAATGCTGCTTAAGCTTTGATCCTAAGATTTTTTATATACAAAACTGTACTGATATTTCGATAAACTATTACAGTGCAGAGGCACTGGATAATCATCTGAAAGCTGTGCAGAGGGATCATGAACATAAATCTCAAATTGAAGAAAGGAGAATTAGAGATGATGCAGTTCGTGAAGAGGCCCAAAGAAGGGAAAAAGCTGTACAAGAAGAAAAAGTGCGACAGCAAAAACTTAGTCGTATTTTTGTACAAGTATTTTACTTAGAAGAGTGATTCAATATTTTGTGTGTTAAAAGTTTTGTTTCAGAATTTCCAGGAAAGTTTATGCTTCTTGATAGCTTGCTTTAACTTCTGAATTTTGATTTGGTAGATTCAGGCTAGACTAGAAGCTGAAAGGGCAGCAAAAGCTGAAGCGGAAAAGGCTGCAGCACTGGAATCTGAGAGGAATGCAGCAGAAGAAGCTGCAAAAAAGAAGACCTCTAGTGCACCACCTCAGGGATCCGCATCTGAAGTGACAGAGAGTAAACAATCAACAGGTACTTTACAATATGTGTGGTTCTTGTGTGCTACATACCAATGTTGGGTCAGCTTCTTCTGCATTTTCCACCCGCTCCTGTACTTCTCTTCTAAAAACGCAATCCTGCTAAGCAAATGAAGAAAAAAAAATGTCAAAAGTGTTCTCTCTATGTGAATTCCATTTTCAGTTTCGATATCTCAATGGCGATGGTTGCTCGCTGAACTTTTTGTTCTTCCATTGCTTTGATTTCTTTTTAGATGTGCCGTCCATAGGATTCTAATGACTGAAGGAACCCAAGAGGGGGGGTGAATTGGGTTTCTAATAAATCTTGCAAACTATTTCCAATTTAAACAATGATAGTGCAAGTTTAACAAAAGCTAAAGCAAAACCCAATGCAAATCACAAGACAAGAGATTTAGAGTGGTTCGATTCACTAAGAATCTACATCCACTACCTTGAGCCGCACCCAAGGATTTAACCAACTTCACTAAGAAGAATGTGCCCACACAAAGTAGGACTTTACACTAGTGGCTAACTCACAAAGAGTTTTACAAACAACCACTATAAACAATTGCCCACACTAAGTAGGACTTATACAACAATAACCCTATCACTAAGAAAGGGGATAAGATGAAAGGTTTAGAGTACAAAGTTGTTCACTCTTCTAAGTGAAAGATATACCTTTGAAGCACAAACAATTTAGCTCTTGAACATAAGATGTTCACTCTTTGTCTTGCATTTGAAATAACACCTTTAAATGATTTAGATCATGGAGATCAAGTGTTTTTGCTTTGAAGGTGTTTTTGGTTTGATGAGAGATCAATGAATATTTGATTTGCAAAACCTTAGAATGTTTCTCTAGCTTTTGAGTATATATATATTTCAAATATGGCTGAAAATCGAGTTTCCAACGGTCAAAAACGGCTAGTAGAAACAGAGTTCGGTGGACCGAACAGAGCGATTCGGATCCACTTTGGGAACTTCGGTCGACCAAGTAGGGTGTAGGTCGACCGACCTTGGTCGATCTTGCTCTCGGTTCCCGCTCGGTTGATCCGAGCTTGAGCTCGGTTGACCGAACTTCCAAGCTTATTTTTCACACGTTTTGAAATCTTTTGAAGTCTTTTAAAGTCTAAAAGGTTTTCCTAAAAGGTAACAAGTAAGAACACTTGGAAAACTTTTTCTAAAAGACTTATCTATGAAATCAAAGGCTTTTTGGATAAGAACACATGTAAAGATCATTTTGAAACTTAAGCCTTTTGAAAACGTGTTTATGAAAAACATGCAATGCAAGACTATAGTGTAGAGCTTATGTCCAAGAGAGCGTTGGTTAGAGCTTAAGGATAAATACCATTTTCAACAAAGCTAACCTAACCAACCTAAGTCTTCAATCTTCAAGCTTGACGAAATGTGTCTTGAATGTGTCTTGAATGATATCTTTGAAGCTTGATCAAGGCTTGATTGAAGTACTTAGAGCTTCCATATTGAGTTCCAATATTCTATCACATAGATGAAAACATTAGACACAAACATCAAGTGTTTGTCCATCATAAAAAACGAGTTCGTTTGCCCTTAGGGCTAACAATGACCAGCTAGATGATTATATCTAACCTCTAATTTTTCTGATTTTTCAGTAGATTTTAGCATTATTTCTTACTGTTGGGCTTAGCAAAGGAAGATTTATGTTTTATTTACTACTCTCTCCATTTTATAATAATGGTCGTTCATGACGTTTCATAGAGATTAAGGAGACAAAAATTAAGGTACTTTTTGTGTCAAAGTACCGATATTAGGTGGAAGATATTTTAAGTCAAGGGTATAATTGAAATAAAAACATGGGAGCATGGAAAACTACTTAGAATGACTTACACAATGGAAACCTAAGAACTACCTAGAATGGCTTATATAATGGAATGGAGGAAGTACTACTAGATATATGCATATAGAAACATGGTGACTCTTCTGAATTCTGTTTTTTAGTGCTAATGAAGCTTGATTCTGATAATTCCTTGTTGATTGCAGGAAATATGATCAGAGGTGCAGAAAATGCTCTAAAACTGGAGGTAGAAAGATTACGGGCCTATACAGAATTAGCTGCACAAAATAATGCATTGCGGCTGCGTTCTAATATGGTTAGTTACAATACAGCGGGTCAATCAACCTTTATTCTGTGTTTCGTTTGTCTTGATACACTTTCTTCCTTTAAGGTGTTGTAGTCTAAATTCCTATACCGTCTTTAGATGCTTGGTCCAACTGAATAACATTGCTGAAAAATATTTCAACTGCATTTTGTGTCATTTACCTCATTCTTCTGGGAAAGATAATTTTATGATAGTTTCAAACCTGAATTAGGAAGTACTCCCTCCGTTTCTTAATAGAAGTCTTTTTTGCATCTCCGCATCTTTCCCAAATATATGTCATTTTCCAACTTTTAAGAATGTTTTTTTCTAAAATTGCACTTATATGTATCATGTACTCCCTCCGTTTTCTAATAGAGGTCTTTTTAGCCTCTTCATCTTTTCTCCAAATATATGTCATTTTCCAACTTTTAAGGTTGTTTTTCTAACATTGCCCTCTTACTATAGAGAAAGGGGAGGGGTTGATGTTTGATAATAAATTAAATTAGTTAAGGGTATAAGAGTAAAAATGTTGCTTGTCTTCTCCTTCCTTAATCTATGCTAGACTACTTAGAAAGACTTCTATTAAAAACGGAGGGAGTAATAGAGAGAAAGAGATGGTTGAGACTTATAAGGGTCTAATGGTAAAAATGAATCTTGTATCCTCCTTCCTTAATCTATGCTAAAGTACCTAGAAATACCTCTATTATGAAACGAAGAGAGTATTATTCTTTACTTACTATTATCTGTACTAACTTGGATTCTCATTTGTCATGGTAATTTATTTGTTCTTTGCTGATGGAAAACTTTCTTTTCAACTGCAGGATTACCGTGAACATGAACAGAAAATAGCTAGACACATTCGAACGATCACGGGAACAAAAGAGAGTGTAAGGTGAGATTCATATCCTAGTGCTTTGGCATTGATCAGCAACTCTGGTAACTAATGTGCTAAGCATCCACAAACATTCGTTCTATTGAATACATTGACCGGCTGTGAAGATTTAAAATTTTGGATTTTCTTCCTTAATTGTCTCAGTTATGATCTGGATTTAACCATTGTGAAGATTTAATTGATATAATTTCATTTTTTCTCTTTGCAGAGCAAAAGCAAATGAACTAATTAAGTTAATTAGTGATCCTTCTTGTCCATATTCCATCAGCATTGCATCATTTGCCGATAAGGTGATTCTCTAATTAGATCTCAGATCAAGCATATCCTGCAATTCAGAATTTGATATAGAACAGATAATTTCACTTACCATTGTTATTCTTCGGCATTGCAGTTTGTCTTCTTGTGTGAGAAGCCCACTAGAAGCTTTAACAGATCTTTGTATGCTTATGTCCATGTCATTGTTCTTGTTACATCGAAGGTAAATCATCTCGTTCATAAAACTATTCTTGAGCATGGTATCATAGAACTATTATATACGTGCTGAAATCAATGGGGGATCAGCAAGAATATTAAGGGTGCACTTATATCTACACTTATTTTAGTTTTTCTCCCTTTTCTTTTTTAACGCAGGTGCCAATTGCCATGAACATCCTTGTAGCTCAATTGAACAGAGTTTGCATTTATACGATTCCCAAACAGTCCACAGAAGCATACTACAAAGCAATTGGTTACCGAGAAGAAGATGGGAAGATTGAAAGCACTGATAGTTTCTTAGAGCGATTAGGTTCATATATGAAATTTTATGGAGCTTTGGTACAGGTTTGTTTATCTTGCACTTCTCTATTACCGTACTAGAATTTTGACTTGGAAACGATAAAACCTTTATGTTCATGAGTCATGACCAAAACATATTGCACAAGTTCTCTCTATTCTATTGATATAATTTTTCTACGGATTTGCGGATTTTGGCAGACAGAAGTCGAGCAAACCCAAAACTTGCATGGAATTGCACAAGGGTGGGCGTGGCTTGCCAGATTCCTGAATACTCTCCCAACAAATGTATATACTGCTGTTGCTCTGCATTCATTTCTGGAAGTAAGTTCATAAGAAGGTTTTCCTTGTAGATTTCTGTTTTAAGGTTCACGTGTTATCTCCATGATTATATTTATTACTAATATGGGAAATGTTCCGATGACCAGATGGCAGGGTTCACACTGTATAGAAGATACGGAACGCAGTTCAAGAAGTTACTTCGCATCATAGATCGGAACTTCTTGACTGCACTAAAAGCACGAGACGATCATGAATTGAACAAAGCAGTCGTTAACATTCGTACCCATTTAGAATCGAACCAGTTTCTAAAAGAGCCAGAGGGATGGAAACTGGAGACTAATATTGGGATCCCGTTATTCCACAATCTCTGGTGATTAGCTAAATGGAGAAATCACGTTTCCGACAATTTTTTGGTAAGCTTTCTTCACTCCAAGTGCAAATTTCTTAAGGCAAAAAATGTACTGTGGTAGTGTTTCTGTTCATTGTATCCTTTCTTTGTCTTCATACTTATTGCTGAGATTATGATCAAATTCTTACTTCCAAGCACACATCCAAATCTATAATATATAAAGTTAGGCCAAGTTGAGGTAGAAGCTTCATTATGTGACATGTGACATATTATGAGATGTGGTCCAATCATAAGTTTCCATGTGGCAACTTTGTCATTAATTTTCTTCTTAAAAAAAGTGCTTCATGAGCTATAATCTTCATCTTCATTCTAAAGTTACATATTTATAGATTATAGAAAAAGTATGTAACATAAATGAATTGAATTTAGGAAATTCTTACAATTCTCTATTCATGGTAATTAAATGTATTCAATAAAGTAGATCAATGCCAATCTTAGAAGATGAATAGTTTAGCTCATAAATTATACTGTAAATTTTATGTATAATTATAGATTATAGAAAAAATATGTAACATAAATGAATTGAACTTAAGAAACTCTTACAATTCCCTATACATGGCAATTAAATATATTCCATAAAGTAGATAGTTATAATACATCTAAATACTTTGAGATATTCATGTAGAAAACAAAAGGTTAATTGTTTTTTTTTAAAGAAGAAGTTGAATGAGTTTTTTTTTAAATGAAGAAGTTCAATGGTTTTCTTTTTTAATGAAGAAGTTCATTGTTTTTTCTTTAATGAATGAATTTTAAGACTCTTCAATTCTCATCAATAAAACTGAAAAAGTCTAAATAGAGAATGTGAAGAGTTTTCCAACAAAAAACAAAACAAAGGAATATGAATGAGCAAACACAATACCATTATAAAAATCACCCAATTCTAGAATCTTCACAATTCACGAGTTATGACAAAACTGATAGAGAAAAATTAAAAATTTTGCAAAAAGAAAAATAAAAGAGTTATAGCTATTTCAATCTTCCTTCCCCAAAGCTCAAATCATATGAATTTTTTGTTTATAGAAAAATGGGAGCCTTCAAGAAAAAGGTTGTTTGCAAAACAAAAGTCAAGGTATATAGTCTGATTTTTTATTTTCTTTTAAAAATTGAGTAATTTTCTACAAAATTTTCATTATGTTTTGTTTACAGAAGAAGAAAAAATCGAGAAAATGTGTGTAGAACGACAATCCAAGAACAAGCAAGTAGGGAGGAGCCGTCGGTGTCGAATCTTTATTTTCGAGCAACAATCCATGAATAAAGTACAATCAAAGCCGCAGAGGTATGTATTTTTTTATTCTTATTTATTGATTGAGTATTTGCGGCAACATCTAAGCAATTTTCCTATCGCACCAGCAAACAATCTTTCAAGCATCATGCATAAATTCTCATCCATTGACATTACAGTTTAAAAAAAAAAAACATAATAATTTACCATAGTCTTACATAGAATACAATCAAATGATAGATGGAAGCTATTGCATAATCAAATGATAGATGGGGTTTAGGGAGATTTGGTTCTCTAACGGTTATCCTGATGTAAATATATATATTTTTTTCCTTTTTGTTTGAGGTTGCCAAAAAATCAAATTGTCACCACCTGTAACAAAATTTATCTTTGTTTTGGTTATTTTTACTTTTAAGAAACACTAAAAATATAATGGTTTTAATGTAAAATTTTTCAAAATAAAAAATAAAATATTCATGACAATTAATTGGTTTAGCAAAATCAATGGTATATTATTTTTAAAATAATTCGCACATCACGCGGGGTTGTAACCTAGTACAAGAATATGTCAAGAATTTTACTGATACACCAGATATTGATTCAACTGTATCTCCATAATTTTGACGGTATCTTAATTGCTTATCTTGGTTATTTTATTACTATCTCGGTGTTCTTGTTAATTGCTACATGTTTTCGTTGTTGAATAATGGGGATCATTAGGCCTCTTCATCTTTCCACACGTTGTTAAAAAAACAGATTTTTTGTTTCTTTAACATGTGTTGTGTTGGTAGTATATTTGATTGGTTTTATTATTTAACATCTTTTTCTCTCCTTGAAACCAATACATAATCTTTCATAACATATGCAGTTGGGTAATAGTAATTAACTAATATAATATATTATAATGTTATGCAACACTAAATAGAATTTTAGACCATCCAACAAGGTTGGAAGAAAAGAAAAAAAAAAGTATAAATTACTTTACCCACCATCCACACTTTCCTCAATCTCTCTTTATACAAGGTGGAGCATATAATTGTTGGTGATAAATTTCTTTGAATTAAACCAACACTTTATTATTCTTCATCCTATTTAATATATACATCCTTGTTCTAGTGCAACTATGAAAGAGGGCAACATGTTTCAAAGTAACTTAACTTTTAAAGTAACTTAACTTTTCGTGCCCCCGAAAGCCTAATCATTCCTTTCATGTTAGGCTTGAACATTTAGTCATATTTCTCTCTGGAAGCATAAACTAGTGAATCTGAATCAGAGCTCAAACTGGAAGTCCCATCAAGAGGCAAACCAACCTGTCCATTAGAAAGCATATATGTAAAATTAGTTTGACATATTTTTCTGTTTCTGCATAATACGGATGAACGAAGATGATTGTTTTGAAATCTGTACATTTTATATAGGGCATACGTTAGTTATTGGGAGAAAAGATTTGGAGTTCAGAGTTAGTTAACCTTTTAGCAAAAGTATAATATTTTCTTCAAAACAAAAGCCAATACAGTGAAGCATAATAAACGCGCTTCTCAGTCCTAACCTGTTTCCTGTGATGTGCTGATGGAGAGAGGCATAAAGGATGCACCTAGGAATAGAGCCTTATTCTGGTTGTAATTTCTGTTCGGCAAATGGGACATGACTCGAGATATAACCCGCAGTTATAACATGTCTGGTTTAAGATTCTCCATAAAGTTAGATGCAGAAAGTAGTTAAGAGCTAAGAATCATGGAGTTTATTGGGGACATCTTGTGTACCTGGTGCCCACAGCCAAAAGCCATGTCCTTTGGATTGCTGAAGCAAATACTGCAAACCTAATCAAATTCATAAAAATGTTAAAGAATGTCATGGAAAGACACAGTTGTTGAGGAGGGACAAAGTCCACTAGAATATCCATCCCCCCCCCCCCCACGGGTTCTGATACATATAGGGACGTCAAATTTGAATTGAATTCGGGTTTTATTGCCTAGTAAGGAGTTTTTCTTTGTTAAAAGTCCGGTAGAATTGTTGATCATCAAATTTTTAGGTCTCAAACTATAACAGATAGTAAAAAAATACTGGAATTGAAGCATAATGAGCTCATGACTAGAACTTCATGGCATGGTTTGTCAAGTATATGTGAGGGAGTCGAAGAAGACTAGTGCATTTGGCGCAATACTTCTGAGTCGGAACAATAGTTCTTAGGTTCGACACCCTCCTGCCCTGATAATAATAAAAAAATCGAAAAAAGGTATATGCAAGGGAGATTCCAATATATTACTGGAAAAAAAGTTTGATGCAGCTAATCTTCGTCTCTCACCTTTTCATTATAAAGAGAGCTTGAAGATGGAGCTGCTTGGATAACTGTTTCACCGACAGGGTAAGGAGCGAAACCCTGCCGGAAACTGCTTGACCGGTACCTGAAACTTCTACCGGACGACGCTGAACCATAAGGAGGTGGAGGAAGAGGCTTCCTATCTGGAGCTTGTTGTGTCTGAAGGCTGTTTAACAAGATTATCAAGAATATTTTATAGATATCAATACAAGATAGCCCAAGTAAATAGTCTATCTTTACCCCAATAAGTTGTGCTCAATTGTAGCTTTGTATTGAGCAGGTATTTCCATCAGAGCAGCTAGAGCAAAATCTGTCTCTTTTCTCATTGGATCCACATTCTTTGACATAATCTCTGTGAAATTTACAAACTGCAAGAAAAAAAGATCATGAAATCCTCAATGTTGGCTGGCCTCTAATGATAATTTCAATGTAAAAGGAGTTTATCAGGTTAGGGATGTGGTGTTGATGCCTAGATTGACTGATGACTAGAGCTGTTATTCGTAGCGAGTGTTTGCAAATGAAGCTTATTTGCGTTTGATTATTGTTTGTTCGTTTGATATCCGAGGTAGATGCATATAAACTTACCTGAAAATTGTCAAAAGCTCTTGCAGGAATATTATCATCAAACTCCCTCATCATATCCCAAGGGCCATCTCCAACTCCAACAAGAATGATTGATAAGGGGTAGCCACTGAAATTGAAGAAGCATATATATGAGTTTTCTTTTTTCTTTTGTTTACTTGAGATTAATGCTTTGTTGTTGTTGTAATTTTTTTATAGTGGTGGGGACACTTAACCCCAGACCCATTGTTCCGAGCCGGAGGTGCTGCACCATTGCCTACTAGCTTGTCTTACCTTGCTTCTACAATAGCATCTACTGTTCTCTGCTCCTGAGGACTGAATTTACCATAGGGAGTATCAGGATTTCTTGTCACCTGAGAAGCATGTAATTGTTAGTGTAAAAGATTCTCCTTTTTTCTTTGTAATCAAATTAAGTTATGAAATTTTTTTATTGAATCTTTTCCTTTTGATGTTTAAGTTCTATGGATGATGATTATTGGTTGCCTAACCGGGAACTTGGATGGTTTCACTCCCTCTTACATGATACTATATGATGATGAGTGCACCTTCAGTGCCACTATATCTACATGCAAGGCTCAGTGGTTACCATGTGAGAGAGATGTGGGACCATGCCTATTGGTACCTGTAACTGAATATTGTATTTTGAAATTTTCTAGACATCTCAAATCCAAAAACATTCAGGAAACAGGTTAAATTTTTCTAGAGAAATGTAAATTTTCTTGAAGTGAGAAGGGAATGATGATAAAGATTTTCAAAGAATTAACCTGTCCATCAGCAATTATCAGCAAAACATGGTACTGACCACCACTTTCCTCAACAATTGCCATAGCCATTTCAATCATAGGTGCAAAACATGTAGGTCCTGCAAACAATGAATATGGGAATTACTGCCCCCCTCAAGATCTTAACATCAACTCTCATCGAGTCTCTTACCCTTCTAAACGATTGAAACATTCTACAACGTTCATATTCCCTTCATTTGGAAGAGTTTCGTAGATTTATTCTGACCTAACATTTTATTCATTCAGAAAAAGAATAAAAGCAATATATAACTACCTGAAAGTCGAAGCGTTGGGACTAAATCTCTGTATCTAGTTAACACTTCTTCAAATCCATCGCAAAACCTTCCATCTGGATAGAAACTAAATACATCTTGATCATGTGTTGAGGCTGTAAAAAAAAAAAAAAATAGATAAAGAAGGGTTTTAGCAAAAATGTATAATGTTTTTTCAAACCAGAAGAAGAAATTTGTTGATTAATTAATTACCATCTCCAAATCCAAAACATGGGATTAAATTGTCCTCATCAAAAGCAGATAAGGTTTTCCCAATTATAGAGATTGCCTGCTCATATGGATTCTTAGTATTTGCAATGTGATGCAAACTTTTGTGGTTGAATGACCTTGTACCTGCTTTTTCCATTCAATATTAGCTTCCAAATTACAACAACAACAAAAAAAAAAAAAAAAAAATGATAAAAAATCAAGAAGCAGTAAAGTATGAAGCACGAAAGTCAAAAATGGCTAGCGCAGTTAGCGCATCAATTCTAATTCTAAATAATAGGTGACGGGTTCAAGATGAAGTATGAAAGATGGGTGAACCTTTCCACTCATTGCTCTTTGTGAAATCAATGCCCACAATGAGATTAGAAGACTCCAATCCAGCTTCTGCCAGAGCATTTGTGACCTAAAGTACATGATCAACCAGTTCAAATCTTTTGTAACACCTTCTGTCTATTTAGTAAAACTTCAAAACCATTAAAGACATGCGTCCTAAATTATAAAAGATAAACTCTAAACAAATACTACAACAGGAACGTCATAGAAAATGTTACAATTCAGAGTTTCTAGAGTCTAAAAGCAACATTATTTTTTATCAAACTACATTATTGTTTCCAAAAAAAAAACCAACCTGATCCAAATTGTAGTAATTATCAGCTATTCTTGAATACCTCCTATCCAGACTTCTTTGTGGCTGAGGAGTTCTAGTTCCATAGTTGAAGGAAGAAGAAGGTTGCAAATGATGCTGAGGAGTATAGTAAGGACCCTGCTGCCCATATGGGGATCCTGTGTACTCATTTTGATAATATACCAATGATCTTGGGGAGGACGATACCGTTCTTTTCTTCGAAAATCTTCCTCCCATTTTTGCTAAAAAAATCTGGAAAAAAATTATATAAAAGAGAGTAACCAAGAAATTGTGAAAGAAAATGCAGAATTTGACGACTTGAAAGATGAAGGCATACACTTGAAAAAAACACACAAGACAAGAAATGGACAAAAGTCAATGATTTAAATGCTCTAATCATACCAAAGTCTTTTTATAATGCTTTTGGTTTTTTTCTATTAAGAAGTTGCCAAGAAGGTTTCAAGGAAAATTCAAAGAAGATTTCTAAGGAAAAAAAATAATAATAACTACTGAGATTTGATTAATTTGATAACTACTGAGATTTGATTAATTTGATTTCTAAGGTTTCTGGGGAACTGATTTCTACTTGAACATTTTCTTTATTAAGAATGAAAGAATTTTTCAATTAAGGAAAATATTTTTGGAATAATTATTAGTTTCTCAAAATAATAATTAAAAGTAGTTGCATACGATGGATGATGATAAGAATGTTCCAAATATGTTTGATCAAAGTCAAATAATACACTTACTAAGTACATTGATTTTGTCTATTGAAAGGGAAAAAACATTCTATGCATGTACCAATAATTATAAATGATGAAAATATATTTTCCTGGAACTAAAAATAGAAGTTTATGATTCAAAAAAAAAAAACAACTTGAAGTAATTGGTAAATAATCTATCTTATAAAAAATACAATGATTAATCCTCTAATCCTGTTTTAAAAAATCCTATAATTATTTTAATAGATAAACAATAAGAAAAAAGGACAGTTCAACCCTTCAACATATGTCATACTTAAACAAAAAAAAATATATACTCTCCGTTCAAAATTAAATGTCACATTTACTTACTTTTTTTTTATATAGAAAGTGAGATATTCAATTTTAAATAATAGAGGTATGTATGTATATGAATTAGAAGGGTAAGCATCAAAGACAATGAGGAATACTAGACATTGCAACAATTACAAATAATTGTTTTTATATGCCACACTCAAACATAAGAAACGGTCAACATGAGTTGAAATTGATTGAGATTGATGTAATTTCATACTTTTAAATACTATTCAAATTTTCTCAAGACATGTGAATTTAGCCCCCGGCTCCTATGCGGGATAGCTTTTTGTGCGGAACAAGCTACCAGCCGTCGGATGAGATTTTTTAACGGTGTAGATCTGGAGAGAAATTTTTTTTAATATTTTAAGTCCAACCGCAACATTTTTATCTCTCCAAATCTGGGCCGTTCAAAATCACATCCGACAACTGCAGAACAATCCCTGTTTCGCATAGGAGCCGGACTGGTGAATTTATGAAACACGGTTTGTGAAGTACACTTTACTTTCTCTCATGATTTGCAATTAATTGCCCGAGGCAAATCAGTCCGGTTAATATGCTTATAAGATTATTTATAAGCAATTCTTATAACTCGATCAAACGCTCTAGGTTGTAGTTGTTTTAAGACGATAAATCACTAATGTGGAGTCATTTATAAGTACATGGTTACAACTTGATCCAATTATCTAAGTTATAATTGTTCTGAAACTATAATTCATTAATATATAATCATTTATAAACACGTACTTATAAATTGATCACGCAATTCATATTATAATTGTTCTAGATTAATAATTCATCAACGATTTGACAACACATATTTATAATTACAATACTTACAGATATCCATATAAGCAAATTAGCCGCAAAATTGGATATCAGCAATTTGGCTACAATGCTTATACAAAAAAATAAAAATAAATGTGACATTCAATTTCGAACGACGGAGAGTATATAATTTCTTTGTTTAAGTAGACATATGTTGAAGGGTTAAACTGTTATTTTCTTTATTATTTCTGTAGGTTGTCAAATTGTTTGATCCGATGTCCGAAATTAAAATGATCTCACATAAACAATAAACTCATTGTTTTCATGAATATTTTTTCTTAATCCAATTTTAATTAAGATCATCGAGAAATTTTTTTAACAGTCTATTGTATATAAATACGTAGTTATAAATGACCATATAAATATATTAACTGGATCCGAATGTCGGCGGCAAAGTCAGGGGCGGCCAAATTTTTTTTTTCAAATAGTTTTAGTTTTTTTTTGTAACACCTCGTCCCGTGAACATTTTTTATTGTACCAATTTTGAATCACTTTACGATTTAAAATTAGATTTTTTAGTTCGTAAATTATAGGAATGACACTACTTATATCTTAACAATTTTGATTAAAATTTAACAATCTTAGGGATTTGGAAGTCTTGAGATATGTTAATCTTTGAATTTAGTTCATGTTCTTTCTTAAATATTATATATTTTTATTATTTTATAAATTAACACACTTTTTATGATTTTTCATTTTTCTTACAGTTTTTCCCATAGCATCAAAATTATTTTTTGTGATATTTTCTTATAAATATTGTATTTCGCTCCCTCTAAAAAATTTCAGTAAGAAATTTGCCCTCCAAAAGATAAATTTCTGGTTCCGCCACTTGGCAAAGTTGATTAATATGGAGAAGAGACTGCAGTTAATTAACGTTCTCATGAGGGCGGGACCGCGGGAAGCTTCCCTTCCACCTTTAAGACCGTCACGTTTCTAATCCATCTCCGTCACCGTGACTCTTTCTCCTTTTATCACATCACATCTTGTATCCGCCGTCAATAACTATACTAGAAAAGGTAAAATCGTAGATTTGATCCTTAAACATTTTACGACTTGCAAGTTGGGTCCTTTTTGTTTTTTTTTTCCTTGTTGGGTACTTGAACATTTTACGACTTGTAGATTAGGTACTTCCGTGTGTTTTTGGGCTAGTCAATGGTTAGTTAACAAAAAACCCAATTTTTAGCAAGGGTATTTTGGGTACTTAATTTACCCCTCCTCCCCTACCCATCTGAACTCTTCCCCTCTTTGGCTTTAAAAACCCACGAAGCCTTCCTCATCCTAAGAAAAAAACTTAGAATCTCATATTTCTTCAAGAACCCCAAAAAGGGGAAGAGTTCAGATGGGTAGGGGAGAAGTGGTAAATGTGAAGTACCCAAAATACCCTTGCTAAAAATTGGGGTTTTTGTTGACTAACCATTGACTAGCCCAAAACACACGAAAAGTACTAATCTACAAAGTCATGAAAATGTTCAAGTACCCAACAAGGAAAAAAAACAAAAAGGACCCAACTTGCAAGTCGTAAAATGTTTAAGGATCAAATCTACGATTTTGCCACTAGAAAAATATATTTGATTTCCACGTGTCATCATCGCAATGTTCCTACAAAATTACACTTCCATACCCCTAAAAGAAACACAGTTGAATTCATAAGCAAATTTATTAAAAAAAATTGATTATCTTTAAAAAAAATTAGGATAATATGTGCTAAATAGCCACAAACTATTTTGATAGTTTATATGTTAGAGCAAAATAATTAGAGCGATTTGCCAATTTTAGACTTAAACAATTTATGCTTTTCGGTTTTTAGACTAAACTTTGTTTTTTATCTTTTATAGACTTAAACAATTTACGGGTACCCCGATATGGATTTTTTTAAAATTTCCGTCAAAAAACCCCCCGACATGCAAAACGACGTCGTTTTTTATAGGGGCAAGAAGGTCTTTTTAACTCTACAACCCGAGTTACCCACTTTGCCAATTTTAGACTTAAACAATTTATGCTTTTCGGTTTTTAGACTAAACTTTGTTTTCGACCTTTTATAGACTTAAACAATTTATGTGTATTTTCTTCCCTCCTAAACTCTTCTTGAAGATTCTGCATATCACCCATTCATTCTGAAATACAAAAAAACAAAAAGTTTTAACTCAGAATCATAAGTTTCAGTTTTAACTCGGAATCATAAGTTTTAGTTTCTATAAGAGAACTCTATCTTAGAGTGGCTCGTAGTATGGGTCTATACACCTCTTACAACAACAAAAACGTTTTATTAATTCATCTTAGAGCCACATTAATGTTCACAGTTCAGATGTCCGACCCTAGTCGTGATGACTGTGTTAAAAGATCCGGCTACTTTGTGAGTATATATGCAATATATAAGGTTTGGGTAAACCTTCACCTCTCGAGGTACCTTTTGCACATCCCCGAGCTGAACTTTCAAAAGGTTTAAGTCTATATCAGAGTACCCATAAATTGTTTAAGTCTATAAAAGGTCGAAAACAAAGTTTAGTCTAAAAATCGAAAAGCATAAATTGTTCAAGTCTAAAATTGGCAAAGTGGGTAACTCGGGTTGTAGAGTTAAAAAGACCTTCTTGCCCCTGTAAAAAACGACGTCGTTTTGCATGTCGGGGGGTTTTTTGACGGAAATTTTAAAAAAATCCATATCGGGGTACCCGTAAATTGTTTAAGTCTATAAAAGGTCCAAAACAAAGTTTAGTCTAAAAATCGAAAAGCATAAATTGTTTAAGTCTAAAATAGGCAAATCGCTCAAATAATTATTATTGCAAATTTTGACCATGAAACTTGTACGGGCAACGGATTTTGAACTCCGACGTAATTTTCGTTTTTAAAAAACCACTCATATGCTGGCTACGTAAAGGACATTTTGGTCCAAAAAATGTGGCATCCATTGCAGCCTCTACCTCACTAGTCATCTTCATATTTAACACCACATCTCCGCCATAACAATTCACCAATTCATCATCAATTTCTCACACTAATTCATCATCAATTTGTATGCACTATGAAATTTGCAGTAAATTCAACATCAATTTCTCACACAATTTAGTTCATCATCAGTTTCTCACACAAATTCATCATCAACACAAACTTGATTTGGACCACCGCCGGCCCTCCACCTGGGCTCTGATGGGAACAACAACTTTCCCACCAGAAGAAACATTCCGGTAATACAAAGGAACCTGTAATAATCAAGAACCCACATCAAGAAATTACAAATTTTTACAATTACTAACACAGGCAATTCATAACACATGGTGGGTTATCTTGTTAAAGCTAACTCTTTCTGGTGAGATTAGAGATGTTCTGGTAGTTAAAAGAGAAGAAGAAGATTTTAAGGAAGGAAGAGAAACTGCAGCAGTAGCCATTTCTGATTATAACACAGAGAAAAGAAAGAGTGTGAATTGGGATTATGGAGGATTGGGTGGATGAGATTTTAGAGGGGAATGCAGTGGCTGAAATTGAGGATAAGAAACAATTGCAAATGTATGATTCTCATATAATTAAGGTTCTTCACAGCAGAAATGCATATCATTTTGGAATGGGTTATTGCAATTGGAAGCTTCAATATAATTCTTGAATGGGTTCTTCAATGTGTCGCCGGAGAAGATGACTAATTGAGCGGGTCAGGTAAGTTTTAGTCGGGTCGGGTCGGCATATAATGGTTTATTTGAGGGGTATATTGGTATTTTAACATTTCAGTAGCCCGTAAAATTTTCGTGGCCAAAATTCGTAAGAATAATGGTTTTGGTCCAATATATAAAATCTCGAAATAGTTTGTGGTTATTTAATGTATATTACCCTTATTATATTACCACTACTACAATTGATTTAATCAACTTTTTTATTCATTCAGTGGAAATTATTTTTACGTTACATAATAAGAGTTGATGGAGAATTCAAATTTACTCATCTACCCACAATATGTTGAAGTAATAATAATTTTTGTTTTCATGTTGTACCGTTAAAATTAACTGATACGGAAGATCTGATTCATCTAGAAGTTGCCCATTCAGATAGAAAGTATCATCATGTGTTGGACATTGGTAAAAAATCGTCTGTTCCTTTATATGTTATTATGAGTGTCCCCAATCACTTAAAATTCGCAACATATATATAAAATTAAAATAAATGTCCACATGAAAAGTTATAAGTGGTGAAAACATGTAAGGTCGGACTCTTTTCACCGGTGACACTATAAACATAATTGAGCCAACTTAATATGTCACTGTAAATATTGAAAACGCACTTAACTTATTAAAAATAAATAAATAAATAAATAAAAGAAACGCCGGAGACTGGTTGGTGGGCGCCCTTTTTGGTCACCTCCTCCCAGATTCTCTTCCAAAATCAGACTTCAGAGACAGAGCTACGATCCTCTACGTGATCATCCACCATAGTCAACAAATTTCTGAAATCAAAATCCAGCAAATTGTATAGATATCTATTAAGAAATCTTTGTATAATTAGATTGTATAGATATCTATTTTTCTCCTGGAATTTTTTTGAGGAAGAAATTGTTACTGAGTTCGCGTGTTAAATTATGTTGAATTTTCCTGATACGTGAAATCCTAGGGATTGTTTCTGTACTAAAAACGATCAGAATTTAAGTTTTATCGAATTTGAATTTGTAGATTGTTATTTTTGTTTGGGCGAAAATTGATTGATTTTGGTACGGAGTTGAATTTCTGTGTCTACTGCTGTATATATAGTGATGGCGAGCATGGGCGGCGATGAGGAGAACGGTGCCGTATTGAGCGACGTGGAGGAGGAGGAGGATGATCCGGTGGCGATTAATATAAAGTCGCCGGTGGTGGTGCCGGAGGATGTTTCAATTGAGAAATTTAAGGAACTTTTAGTGGAGCTTGATCGGGAGAGGCAAGGAAGGGAGGCGGCGGAAAATGCAAAATCAGAGTTACAGATGTCGTTTAATCGGCTTAAAGTGCTGGTTCATGAAGCTATTAAGAAACGAGACGAAAGCTCGAGACAGAAGGATGAAGCGTTGAGGACGGTTGCGAGAGTATCGGCCGAATTGGAGGAAGTTAGTAAGGTGAAAGATGAGGTTTTGAAGGAGAGGGAGGAGATTGAGAAGTTGTTGGAGGAAGTAAAGAAATTAAGGGAAGGAACTAGGTTGGAAATTGAGACTGCGGCTTCAATGTTAGTGAAAGGGATTGAGAGAATATCCGGGAAAGTGAGTAACTTTAAGAATTTTATGGCTGGTGGATTGCCGAGGTCGCAGAAGTATTTGGGATTGCCAGCGGTCGCGTATAGTGTAATTAAGAGGGCGAATGAAATTGTAGAAGAACTTTTGAGACAGATTGAAGTGACTGCTAAGTCGAGAAATGAAACTCGGGAACAGATGGAGCAGAGGAACTATGAAATTGCAATTGAGGTTTCTGAGCTCGAGGCTACAATAGGTGGGTTGAGAGAGGAGGTTTCGAGGAAAAGTTCTGATATTGAGAATTTAGAAAGTAATATAGCTGAAAAGAACGAGAAGCTGGTTAGTGTGGAAAGAGAATGGACCGAGAAGCAAAGTGACATGGATAAAGAAGAAATGAGGTTGAGAAATCTGGTGAATGAGCTTGAAGATAAGTTGAGAAGTTTTGAGAATAAGATGGAATCACAGAGGCCATTATTGATTGAGCAGTTGAATTATGTGAGCAAAATACATGAACGAATGTCAAGTATTATAAAGATGGTGGATGTTCGTAAATCTGCAGAGTTGTCGGAATCTTTGTTTCTTGCAAAAGAAACAGATACGGAGGAGAATATTAGGGCGTCTTTAGCAGGAATGGAGTCTATAAATGAACTCAGTAAAATTGCTGTTGAGAAAACCCGGGATTGGATAGAGGACAAAAGTTTTGAAGTTAAGAGTCAAAGGGAGACCGTCTCTCAGTTAGTCAAGGAAAAAGAACAAATTGGGTCATTGTTGAGAAGCGCTTTGTTGAAAAGGGCTTCCGTGGATCTCTCTTCCAAAACAAATGAATTGTTTAAAGTTGCGGAAAATGGCTTAAAAGAAGCTGGCATAGATTACAAGTTCAGCAAACATATTGGGGATGGAGTAGCCTCTGTAGAAGGAGAGGAAGATGAAGTATATGCCTTGGTATGATTGTAATTATTTTAATGTGAAATAGTGTTTCATTGTGAAGTTTTAGTTCTGTTTTGTATTTACTTATCGATTCTCGCTATGCAGGCTGGTGCTTTGGAAAACATTATTAAACAGTCTCAGATTGAGATTATTGAGTTAAAGCACTCTGTGGAGGAATTAAGGTACCCTCATATCATAGTTCTGCCTCATCCATAATTGGCTTTATTAAGTCCTAATTTCATGGTTTAGAACGAGGAAGAAACAGTGGGAGGTTCATTGAACCTTGGAACTTCTTGAATAAACTATATTGGTTACGGTAGCAATTTAAGGTTTTAAAATTGATTAATTGGCCTAGGTTGAAACTTCATCATTCAAATATCAATATTTTCTTTTCCTATTGTATTCCACGTAAAACAAATATCTGTGGATGAGAAGAGCATAGAACCTTAAGCACATTATATATAATTTCTATTGCACATGAAGACTCTTTTTGCATGATTAGTTCTCCAGCATGTTCAAACACTAAGCACCATTAGTTTGCTGTTATTGTATACTCTTTCTCTTGCTTTATGCAATATAAGGAGTGAAATTCTTCTGCAAATAGCTAAGAAATTGCTAACCGTACTCTGCCTGCCTTCCTCCCCCAAACCTCTCTTTTCCTTCCCTTTTCCTGTTCTTGGCACGCTGCTTTCCTGTATCAAGGGCAGAGTCAAGTATACTGAACGAGCAAATTGAGGCCCAAACCAAGGAGCTTAACCACTGGAAACAACGAGTTGATGAACTGGAAGAGAAGGAGAGAATAGCAAATGAAAATGTAGGTCTTCTGTTATTTCTTCTGACCATATCATTTACTGTTTAAAAAGTTTTTCTTAGATTTTTCTGATTGATTAGAATATTAGACATGGGATCAATGGATATTCTTGGTCTTGCTAAGCATACGAAAATTATGGAATTTAATATTTTCTAATGAATACAGGTTGAAGGGCTTATGCTTGACATTGCTTCTGCGGAAGAAGAAATCACGAGGTGGAAAGTTGCTGCACTGCAAGAAGCTGATGCGGGAAAAGCTATTGAACAAGAATACATGACGCAGGTATACTTAAATTTAGATCCTGAAGATGCTTTGACTGAACCTTGTTGATGTTTCTTTTTATCGGAAATTTTATTTAGCGGAGTGCACTATAATGTTTACATGGCCTATTTTTTTTCAACTCTGTTCTCCATTCTCATTTTGGTTTCGCATTATCATTCAATCACGTTGTCTAACTGCAGATGGCAACACAATAATAGATCATGTGTTCTGGTAGAGTGTCTCATAGTTTCTGCTTGGGGATAGTATTTGTTTTTTTTTATATGCCCTTCAATTGCTAGCATAGCTATTTTTTTATTTGAATAAATTTTCTAGTATCCATTCGGCATGATGACTTCTGTAATCTATTAATTTTAGCACTTGAGGTCATTAAGTGGCTAAGATGAAAAGAGCTTTGTTACTAGTGATAATTGTTGGTGTATAGTGGGTCTATTATTATTATCCTCTTGCTCCAACCATTATCAATACCGAGCAATTAGGCACGTCGGCCTGCTCGTTTACCAGCTTGAATATCTGTATATGCAGATAAGCATGTCCTCTTGGAAACTCTGGTCCTATAATGCAAACCTGGATTACTGCATAGGTTGTGTACATCTTAAACGAAATCCGGGTACTTCGGGAAAAAAATATATTTCCCTCGAGGAGAAAAAGGAAAATCTCATGTTTTTGCAAGTTTTTTCTCTTCCTTTCTTTAAATGCCTCGAAAAAACAGGCTAGGTCTGCTGGTTGGAGAGTTGAAAGGTAGATGAAATAAAGATTTCTTTATTTATTGATGTCGAAGATAGACAACTATGTGATTCTTCAAAAAGATTTTCAGTGAGACATGCTTGTTGAGTTACTCAGAGCTGTTGTCATGGCTTTTGTATTCATTATGGCTTTCTGTAGGTGCTTCTGTGGAATTAGTGGAATTAGTTAGTGAGATGCTTGTTTCTAGCCCAGTTCCATAGGACACTCTCGATCAATTTCTTTCATCCATACAAATTAAAAGGTGCTCGACTTGAACTTGGAGTAGAAACTTTACTGGAGATGCTTTATATTTTATAATTCCCTTCTTTCATCTCATCACTGTATCACCATGTACTTTGATATTCGATAGTGTATACATTTGGTTTGAGAATTACTATCTTAAAAGGGGTAGAATTAATAATTTAGCATAATCCATTGAGTAGCTATATTTGGCTTATGCTGAAAGTAATGCCGGTGCATGTGAGGTTGTATATCCTCTTCATTGCTTCATGAAAACGAGTTGCTGATATAGAAATCCATTAGCAAATGTGTGCATATTGGCTTCATTTTATGCCATCTAGATAAGGGGATTCATTTTACTATTTGATGGTAGTGGATTATTGGCTATGATTGGAATAAATAAAATTATTTTTCTTCCTCGATATTTTTTTGCAGTTGTCAGCCATACACCAGGAACTCGAAGAAGCCAAGCAAGCTGTGACCGAGTCAGAGAAAAAGCTCAAATTCAAAGAAGAAACAGCAGCTGCCGCCATGGGCGCAAGAGAGGCAGCAGAGAGTTCGTTGAGATTGGCCGATGCAAGGGCAGCAAGGCTGAGGGAGAGAGTGGAAGAACTCAGTCGTCAGCTCGAGGAGCTGGAATCTAGGGAAACGTCAAGATCAGGTCTATCAATACCAAGATATATGTGTTGGCCTTGGCAATGGCTTGGCTTAGATTTTGTAGGCGTCCAACGTCCTATGACACAACAAGAGGGTACAAATGAAATGGAACTTTCTGAACCCTTACTTTGATTTCTTTCTTCTTTTTTCCTCTATTTCTTGTGTAATTATGTAATCTTTCATAATCTCAGTTCTTAGACAGCGATAGAATATAGTTTTAGATTTTTTTTATTTTTCAGGAAACTCATCTCACACAGAACCGAAGAGGTTTCAAACAAATAAAATGTTGATTCAGCTGTTGATGACCTTTTGTTTCATCTTATAATATAAAGTGATGTTTTTGCTGTTAAGTTCCAATGTTGTTTGCATTTTGTCTTGTACAATTTTGAAATCTTAATGCTCTGAAATTGGATTTACCATGGAAAAAAAAAGTCCTATATAAAAAATCTTCACATCTTATGGATTTTTTTTCATTATAGACTTAGTCCCACATAGTCAATATAGTTAGCGATTGACGCTACATCATCGCAGAATGATGAGAAATACACTCAGCAGTGATGTGCCCATCTCGAACCACGCTTCTAATAGACTGAGTCCCACAACAGACTCACTTATGACCCATATGTTTGGGCCAAAATGTTCATCTATGTTCATTCTTTTGTAGGCAAATTCACAGATTTAGTCCAAAAATATTTTATGATTAGTGGATTGAGTCTTTTTTTATGTACGGTAACATTTTGTGATTGGTGGATTAAGTTTTTTTTTCGTCATTTTTCTGATAGTCAATGTACAATGATTAATCGAAGTTTTAAATAAAAAATAAGTAAAAACAATAAAAACATTTTAAGTACATCGCTGTCTCACTATCTTCTTCTTCCTCCTCCCTTTCAAAACTGAGGCTTAAGCCTTAAGGATCACAACTCAAAATGTTTCCCCAGAAAATCTTTTCTAGCCAGAGAAGTTCGGGAAGCATTTTCTGGGACAGCCTATGGTGCATTTAAATTAAAATTACCTTTTCATTTAAAAAAATAAATACAATTTGGGTCATATATTTCCTCGAACAATCAACCGTTATTTTATCCAGTATGGAATGTTTCGCAAATACGGAACACAACTTCAGCCTTCAGATCACCTGATCTAAAGGTTGCTATTTTAAGTCAAACGAGCAACTATTCTTCAAATAACTTGAACAGATGTTCTTTTTGTCAAATAATAATTGTTGATCTTTCCATCAACTGTTGGATTGAAAAATTAATAGTCAAAATGTGTACGCACGTGTAAAAAATAAGCGCACTTTTCAATTGCGGATCGGTTAAGCATCTGATGGCCAAAAACCACAAAACCGTCATGACAGTTTTTGGACGGTTGTATTGAAATATTTGACGGTTGTGATGCAAAATAGCTATTTTGATGACAACCGTTAGATCTCCTGATCCATGAGATTATAATAGTGATGCGATCAATGAAGAATGCCATCATAATCTGGAAACATTGTTCTGCTTCTTTGTCAAATGTAATTTCTCAGATTTGGTAACGATTGCCTTTATTATTACTCCAATACACCTGTTAAAGATCTTATAAGAAAGCGTTATGGCTCAATAAATGATAATTCCAAGCCCAAAGCATCATTAAATTTCAGCTGAAATTCAAATTGGACTTTGAAAAGCAAATAAAAGGATTCTGGTATTGATTCGTCAGATCATATTTCTAGTAATTTTGAAAGAACAACTAAGGTCTAATCCCTAAAGATCACAATGTTAGGAAATAAACTAAATAATAGGAGAGAAACAATATCGAAAACGATAATGAAATATACAAAAGAGTGTTAACCCAGTTCGTCAAGGAATTGACCATCTCTTGTGGCGCTGTCAAGTCAGGATATTTTACTGTATCAAAGTACAAGGAGTTAAAGGTTACATAAGTCGACTATTTATAATAAGAGACACATCATAATTACAATTTTTCATGAACAACCCAAGTACAAAAGAAAACATAAAAAATTGGAGGTTCATATTCTGTATTTCAGGCTCTATAACCCAACATGCAACTCCAATTGTTTCACCAAAAAAATTTGTTCTGGCCAGAGAACCTTGGGGGAAATGTGGGGATGGTGAGATACCTCACTCACATGTCACAACATATGTCGACCTTACATGCAAACATAGGTCTCACCGAGTAAATATTGTAAGTGAGACATGAAATCGGAACCAATAAGTCAAATCCACTCCTACTGTCTTGCAGTTTGAGAAGCATTTTGTCGTATAGTTACGTTGTTTTCAAATTATATTTTCATTTGAAAATTTTTTATAATTCAGATTTCATATTTCCTTTCCCAAATATCTTTTTTCATGAATTTCAAGACAATAATTCTCAACTAAAAAAAAAACTCAATCCAAATACGAGTTTCTGATGAATCTCCATTCAAAAAGATGAATACAAGATATTTGAATGCCAAAATTCCCTGTGAAGTTCAAATCAGAGAAAATTACTATAAACTCAAAACTTCAATATCTCATTACTATAAACAAAGTTTGCATGTGTCCCCTTCTAGTCATTCTTAAACATTGCTGCCAAATGCACTTTTAAGGATCAAAACTCAAAATATTTTTACCAGAAAACCATGATTCTGGTAAAATTAAGTGACCATAATAAACTCAAAACTCAAAACTCAAATCATATTTGTACTAACATCAAGAACAACATTACAAACAAAACCTTGATCTTTATCTTATCCCCTTGTGGTAAAACTTGAATCATTTCAATTACATAATGGAGCAGGCATTTGGATTTTCATCACTAAATAGCTGAGGAGTGTAATTGCTGTAGAAGTCATTGTTGGTCAAATTCTGAATCTGATCACCTTGTTTTTTATCTTTCTCAACATCATCCTTCTTCTTCTGTTCTTGGTTACCTCCTTTCTTCACAATTTCAGCAAATTTTCCAGTTTTCTCCTTCACAAACTTAACCAGTTTCTCTGGTTCAATGGCTCCCTTCACACTCACCAGATTCTTCTCTAAATCTGGCTGCACTGTTTGCACTCCTACATCAAGAACACAGTTATCTTCTGCATTCAAACCAGAGACTGATCCGGGGGGTGGGGGAACGCGTCATTTTTTTGAAAACTGCTTTATATGTATTGATTTTTCGTCTTTAGGCACTTGTTTTCCAAAACCCCTCAAGTGCAAAGTTCTAGTTCCGTCTATGATGATCAATCCTAGACATCATATACGGAACCAAAACTAAACTTTGCCTTTGGGAAGTGAGGATTTATAAGGAGGTTACAGGAAAATTCCGGGGGACTAATCTTAAAAACAAGCGACTAAAAAGTGTACAAAATCAAACACCTATTAAGCAATTTCGAAAAATGTTGGGGGCGGGGCGGGGCAATTCAAACACAGGTATATATCTTCTGCATTCAAATCAATGTTCCATTGCATGATAATAAGGCCAACAATAAGCATCTAAACTATAATTTCATGGCAGCATTTCAAGATTAGTGCTAAATCTAGCAAAAGATAAGCATAGGAAAGACCACGTCAAACATTAATTTCTTCAAAATATACTAAATCTTTGAACCAACCTTAACAGAAAAAATCATCAAATAACTTAATAAAGTTACCTGGCATCATATGAATAGCTTTCTTGACCTCTTTGGCACAAGTTTCACAGTATAGATAGATCTTCAACACCACTTCAACCACTGGAGGCTGTTAAATTAGATCCCAAAAAATGGCTAAATTAATCTCAATATTTTTTTAAGCTTTAAATCCAATATAAAAGAGTGATTCAATGAATTGTTTTTACCTCTTTCTTTTTCTCTTCTTTCTTCTTGATCTCTTCTTTCTTTGGATTCTTAGGAGATATAAATTCAACATGTTTCCCAGTTTTATTCTTGATCCTTTTTGCAATCTTTATTGGATCAGTTTTTTCCCCTTTTATTGTCACTTTATTATTCTTTGAATCAATTTGAATCCCTTCAACACCTTATGATAATTAAGAAAAAACCCAAAATCGGTGAAACAATAATAATATTGATTTCTTTTTTTTTCTTTCTGAAACGGCTAAAGAATTTATATATTATTACCATCAAAACCTCGGATAGATTTGAGGATTTTTTTCTCACAAGCTGGGCAATGAACATTTAAACCCAGAATAATTGATCCAGTCTGATTATCGTTGTTCTTCTCTTCTGAATTCTCAGGTTTCTCTTCAACATTATGTTTGTTCATCTCGTTTTGTGCCGTTTGGTTTGCGTTATTCCTCTTGTTCTTCCTCTGTTCCAAAGTACAACAAAAAAAACCCGATAATTAGTATCTGGATATCATAACAGTAAGAACATAAAATCAGTACTAATAAGAAAAACCACATTATAACGGAAGAAACAACAAATTCAACCAAAGTTTTGATGTTAGAAGTACAGCATTAAAGGAGTTAAAAACCCAGAAAAAGAAATCAACAAAACCAAAAACCCAGAATCAGGCACCAATAATAAAAAAAAACCCAGATACAAAAACCAAAAATTTTGATGCTAGAAGAAGAACCGTACTAATGGAGTTCAAGAAACCTGTGTTTTTTTTTTTTTTGTACTAACAGAAGAAGAATGAGAAACCAATTATAACGTAAGGAAAAACAAAAACAAAAATTCACCCAAAAAGATTTGATACTAGTAGTACAGTACAGTACTATGGAGTTTGAAGAACAGTTCTTTTTGTACTCTTACGGAAGAAGAAGAAGAAAATGGCAGAGAGAAAAACTAATATTGAACCAATGAGAACAAAATGGAATGAAAAGAATTGCTGAAGTTTCTTGGAATCCAAGTAGAGAACGGTTATATAGTTGTGGTTTTTGTGTACCTTTGGCCATTGCTTTCAGTTTCAGTTGCAGAGAGAGTGCGTAAAAAAGCTTGCGTCAGAGATCAGTTGTGCGCGCCAATTTCAGAGTGATAATATAGCCTATATCCTGTACTTTACCCACCACCACTTCTCTCTCTCTCACACACAAACTCTATAGAATTATACAAAAGTAAATAGTTCTTTAGGTAACTTTAAAAAAAGAAAGTGATATAATTAATCAATATCAAAAGCTACATGAGGGAGGTGAAATTCTGATGGATCCCCTACACTTTGAAATTGGGTATTAAGCTTTAGAAAATATCTAGCTAACCATTTAGCTAGACCATTAAATGACCTGTGGATATAGAAAAATCTAGAGAATATTTGCCCTATAATACAAAGTTCTATGACCGAATAATCAAACTATAATACCAAAGAAACAAGAGGAAAACTGAGGTCACTCACAAACCAGAGGCCTTCCACAAGTGCTAGAGTTATTGTCTGCAAACTTTCAAAACACATAAACTTAGGAGGGGAGATCAGGTGAAAACCACATAGAGTAGTTGGTCAGCGATCACGTCAGATACGAACAGAACGTCCGCTCCCGATCCTCCACCACTTCTTTCTCTCTCACACACACACAAACTCTATAGAATTATACAAGAGTAGATAGTTCTTTAGGTAACTAAATTATTTATGCTGTTTTGAGCATTCAATTGTTGACTAATTATATTACATTAGTATTTATGGGTGTCTGAAAAATACCCGTTAATACTTTTTGGTGGTGGTTTCCGAGTAAATTAGATATGTGTCGGGCATGTGACCGATAATTCAAAGGCAAAAATAAAAGTTAGTGTGTCAAACTGTACTAAATAAAGTGTTTAAACAGTAACAAATAAATACTTTACACGGAGTGAGATTGGGTATGTACTTCTATCTTTTGCCCATGAATTATCGATACATGCCTGACACGTGTTTAATTTGGCAAAAAAAAACGGTGGTGTTTTATTTTCAACCACACATAAATACTATAGTGATCTAATTAGCCAAAAAATAGTTAGATGTCTAAAACAACAAATTATTTATAATTTAGTAACCTAAATAGTTATTTACTCCAGAAAGTTTAAAACTCAATGTTGTACTTATAATACAATTTGAAAAGTATAATTTGTTTTGAGTTTAGTGTTGTAATAAAATTATTTTCTAATAGTATGAGATCACGAACAAAGTAAACCGTTTTTTTCAGAGAACTAAATAAATAGTTCTGATGAATATGCGCTATCGGCAAATATTAACTTAACTAGTCAGGACGGTATAAAATGGGTGAAAATCCTCTGTCCATATTCTTGTCCTCATTCATGTCCCTAACCAATCAGAATGTATTATATAAATATTTTTTTAATTATATATACACATAGTGAATTGTAATTGGTTGGAGACAAATAATTTTTTACCGTATAAAACTATAAATAGTGCGAGTCAAAAAAAATATGTACTTTTTTTTTGGGTGAATAAGAAAAATATGTACCAGGAATTGAATAAACAATTCGGATAGATGACTTGATTGTCGATCAAACAATTAAGTTAATATACGCTATACACATATAGTAAGTTGATTCAAATAGTGTGAAGTAATACAAAATACGTACATATCAAACAAGAAAATTATTATTATCGCGAATTGAATATATATAACTGTTTATATATAATATTTTATCGTTAATCAGATAATTGAGTCAAGTCAATACCCATAATGTGCAGGTAGTAACTTAATTGATCATGATGATACAAATGTGTCATGATTTTATTGCAACTTTTTTCTTTCTTGTACTTTAATACTATTATTAAAAATCCGTTTAATGTGTAATTAATATAATAGAAGACTGATGCAGTAAGAAAAGATCATAGTAACTCATTCTTTATACACTGCAATAAGAATAATAGTAATGCAACAACTCGTGATTTTGTTTTTTGGTTTACGGGTGTTTGAATATTAGTTTGATTAATTTGGTTGAAATTTTAACAGAATAAATTTGAAAAATTTAAACAAACTTTAAAAAATCGAAGATAAGCTGTAGATAAACTAATTAAGCTAAATTCACTTATCTTTAGACTCATTGCTCTTGAATAGTTGATGTTCTTTTTGGGTAAAAAAAAATAGAAATGTGAATAAAGGATTTAGGATGAAGTGGAGTATGAAACTTGAATTAAATTAAAAATGTCTTGAAACGCTATGAGACTAATTATTCTTTACTGCTAGTTGGAAAAATACATCACAATTAAACGTATATCAGAAAAAATTTATTACTCTTTTAAACAAACATGCATATAATTTGGAAGGGAGGAAAAAGAAAGCTTATGAATTAGAGCTATATGCATCATGGGTCACTCAATTCTAAGACTGTCCATGTAAACCTTCTATTATCCTCTCATGTGAATTGAGGGGAGCCCACCTCTGCAAGTAGGTCTCGCCTAATTCACGTGAGAGAATTGTGGGGTCAATCCCATAAAAACGATCATATAATTGAATTTTCCTATGCAACATAGATGAGATGGCAATTTTTTTACCATACGTACATCATAAATCTGATTAGCTTTCTATTATTGCTACCACCCTAGCATATTTGAGAAACACAAAACGAAAAGAAAAACAAAACTTTAGGATTCTACTACAATATTTGAATAATAAAGAGGCCACTCATTGTAGTAAGGCCGGTTTTTTTAATCTCGGTATTCAAGTACATAATCTAATTGAGAAAATCGTTTAGAGATATTCGTCACTTAACATGGTATAAAATCATTGCCAAGTACCAACATGACTCTATTCGTAATCTTACTCTAAACATACTGTGAGGGTCACAAGCGAGTTGAAAAACAACCAAGTATAAAACTTGGTTAGAGCACTCGTCGAGTGAATAATCGGCATGAGAAGCAAATACACGATTTAGGATTTAAGGCGGAATGTGTTTTGTGTATACATATGGAATATTTTACTCATTAGATGAATTTTTTTTCTTTTAAATAAATATGTATTTTTCACGTGTAGTATTATTTTTAACTTTATGAGTATATATGACTAATAAGGCCAAAGCCGCAAGAGAGATTTGCCTTTTTGACATATTGTGGTGCATTGTAGCTAGTAGGGTCAAACAGACTCGAAGTTTGCGGATTAGTCCATAATCCACACTAGATAGACTAGATATGAACTTGGAAGTAAAAGTTCGTTTGAATGTGAATTTTTTAGGTTCAGGTCCATATGATATAGTTTTTTTAAGGATTAAGTACCATCAAGTTGCTAAGTTCTAACCATTACCGCAGATTCTCTACGCTATTATTATAATTTATTATTGCTTATATATTAAAAATGATTAGAATATATAAATATCAATTAGGGGATCGCATCAGTAGTTCAGTAGAATTAATACTCAATTTTCTTATGATCTTAATTCAGATTAGGCAGCTGTTCATCTCTATATATAACTTTGTAGATTGAAGGGTCGGATCCATCTTCAATGGCTTAGAATGATGTCGGGGGAGACTGCTTTGGATATAACTTCATAGAATAATTTGGAGGAGACATTTTTTTTATAAAAAAAAATGAGTTCACATTTTTTTATAAAAAACAAAAAATTCCTAATGAGTTGATATTAGCAAACTGAATATTTTTTTTTGGTAAGAAAGCAAACATATATATAATCAACCAAAATCGTCCAAAAGTACATCATCCTGATCAGGAACAGTTCTAGCACGACAAGCCTCACGGGCATCCCCGCCACTAATTGACTTACAAAAAGGGGAACAGAATGAAAATACAAAATAAAAGTCGACGGAGTGCGACCTCCTTCCTTAGCCAAAAGATCTGCAACAACATTACCCTCCCTGTAGATATGTGATAATCTACTCTCCGGTATCTTCTTGATCAATTCCCTGCAATCATATATAACAGCAGAATAAGGGTGAGTGGAAATATCTGCAATCTGGATCAAATCAATCATAGCTTTAGCATCGACTTCCACCGCAAGTTTTTGAATATTCAAATTCATCGCAAGAATTAAACCCTCTTTTAAGGCTGCCAATTCCGCCACCATATTTGTACAAATACCCAGATTCTTGCAAAAACTGAATATGGGTCTAATATTGGCAGTCTGCCAAAAAAAAAAGACTAAATCCGATCTGATCCGTGTAAGGTAGCCTATGTGTATCACAATTGTTAGTTTACAAATAATAACTTTTAAGATGAAGATAATAACAAATTGTCTAGAGGTTCTAGATGTCTTATGTGCCTTTTACATGAATAAATCGAGTCTTTACTTGAATTGTTTCTTGTAGTACTATCATGTGATGGGAAAATTATATGGTAGAGCCGCTTTGTGGGATTGGCCTCACACCTTCTCACATTAGTTGAGGCGGGGTCTACATTATAAGTAGTTCATTTGAGAGGGACGTGGGACCAGTCTCACAAAGACGGTTAAAAAAAAAGGAAAATTTGCGTCCTGGGTCCAAAAACAATTTACTTTTTTGAAGAATGGTCCAAAAACTATGTTTTTACCAGATACCATCCAAAAACAATTTATAGTTGGTGAACTTCATCCTTCCGTCAAAAAAAGACTCAGTCAACTGTCAAATTCAAATTTAAGGTCAATCAACTTTTAAAGCAAGAGGGGCATTTTAGGTACTTTAGTTTATACCCATTTCTAAGAACTCGACCCATCATTTTTTACCGTACCCGGCCCGACCAATCCCATCATTTCTAATAGCATCTTCTTCCATTATCTTCAACCTTTGCTTTAAGCCAAGGCAGCAATAGTTATCGGACCTTCCCCAGCCGTGACTGATCTTTTAAATCTAATCGGGAAAAAAAATAAAGAAAAGAAAAAGAAAAATAGTTGTCTGTAACCTATATAAGAGCTCACGTAAGCCCAGAAGAGAGAGTGGAAATCAGAAAATTGGGGAACAAGACAGAAAAACGGAAATGGAGAAAAGCAGCTCAACTTCAATGGAACCCCAAAATCAGAGTGGAAATTCGATGATGAATTTGAGTGTAAAGTTCGCGGTCAATCTATTCGGTGGAAATTTCTTCCGATTCTCATCGTTAGAGACCTCAAAGAAATTCTTCAAACCCTCACCAATGTCCTCCCTCGCGGCCAAAAACTCATTTGTAAAGGTCTATTTCTACTCTTAATTCTCTTATTTTTTCTTAATTACTTATATCTAGGTTTTGCTTGAAATCTTGAATTTCTTTGGCTGTTTACAAACTTCACAGGAAAACTTATGGTGGATGAAATGACTTTGACCCGACCCAACTTATGGGGTCTTTATATTTTGGTGGGAAATTTTGCGTCCTGGGTTTAGTGTACAGAATTTTGGTCATTTTGGTTCCGTGTACAGAATTTGGTTCCGTCATTGTGGCACGGGATTACTGATATGTTTTGGTCATTTTTGCTCTGTTTAATGATGTTTTAATGTCCTCAACGTTGTTTTGGTGGTTTCTGTTCAAAACTATTTTCTGGTTTCATGGAGTTTTTTTTGGGATGAGGACATTCATATGAAGACAGATTCCAGACTGATGTGATTATCAAGACTGTTGAATCAGAAAGCTTCCTAAAAGAGCCCTTCTGATTCAAGTTAGATCAGCATAAATCTGATGTTTTCTTTCAAGAACATAATGAAGGTGTCGAGTTTTGCAGAAATTTGAGCTACCCGACGACTCTTCCCGTTCCTTTATTGCTCCGACGGGTTGGTCCGGCAGCTTCTGGGGCTCGTTTTCTTCGCCGGCGGGGAATCTCGAATCAGTTTGGCTCTGCTTCACTCTGTTGCGGCGGTGCTGTGGTGCGTGGAGGCGGTGGTGCGGATGGTCCGGTGGTGGTGCGTGGAGGAAGAAGAAAGCTGGGGGTGGGGTGGGGTGCGGATGAAGAAGAAAGCTGGGGGTGGGGGTCGGTCGGGTCGGGTCGGGTCGGGTACTTAGAAATATGTATAAACGAAAGTACCTAAAATGCCCCTCTTGCTTTAAAAGTTGACTGACCTTAAATTTGAATTTGACAGTTGACCAGGTCCCTTTTTGACGGAATGATGGAGTCCACCAACTATAAATTGTTTTTGGATGGTATCTGGTAAAAATATAATTTTTGGACCATTCTTCAAAAAAGTAAATTGTTTTTGGACCCGAGACGCAAATTTTCCAAAAAAAAAAAAGAGCAACATTTGTTCAACTTAATTGAAGGTCAAGATGAATCCACCGTTTTTTTATCTTACGTCATAAAATAATCAGAACAGCTGGAGCTACACCGAACATCTGATACACCTCCAACTCAGAGCATTCGGACCCTTAACCACGATTAGGGTTTCAAACCCCAATTTCCCCTTTCTTTTTCCCAATTGATCTGTAGAAAATGCAGAATTTGACGGAAAAATCTCATTCTCAGATGGATCAACGTCCCAATAAACGTCCTAGATTAACTTGGGATATTTCTAATACCCCCAAGGTTACATTTTTATTGAATTTCTGTGTTTTTTTTTGTTTCATTTAAGGGTTGATTTCCTAAATAATTTGCATAAATTAGGTTAAGGAAATTGATTTTTAATTTTATTTATTCAAAGTTCTTAGCTTGATTATTTTATCTAGATTTGAATAATTTCATGCTTGGTTTTTATTGTTCAGTGGTAGTGAATAGATGGTTATAATGTGAATATCATTCAATTATAGGAAATGTTAGCTATTAATTTCTGTCTCGAGGATTTAAAAAGTAGATTGTTTTGTGACAGAGGTGTGAGACTCAATCTGAGAATTTCGAGTTGGAAAATGTGCAGAAAATGAGTCTTCGGGATTGAATAAGTATATTGTTTGTGGGAGAGGTGTGGGATTTAGTCTGAGAACTTCGAGTTAGAGAATGTGCAGAAAATGAGTCCTTGGGGATTGAATAATTAGATTGTTTTGTGGGAGGTGTGGGATTCAATCTGAGAATTTTGAGTTGGAGAATGTGCAGAAAATGAGTCCAAATGCACTCTGATCCTAATGGAATGCAAATAATATATACATTATAAAGAAAAAAAAATTTGTTAATTATAATAATTTATTCAATACTTTCTTATTATGAATTTTCACCTTGCAAAGATCATTCTATATTCTTTTTGAATTAGAGAAAGTATTGATTCTGACTGAACAGTGAATTTTTTAAACAAAAAATAACTGAACAAGGATTATCTGCTTCTTGTTGTGATAAATGTAACTTTTAGCTTAATAATTTGAGTGGATGAATTGGTGTTTGTTCTTACGTATGCCCAATTAATTTCTTTATCTTTTACTCATAAAGTTAATCTCATGGTCTATTGTGTTTAAAGAAGTGTAACAATTACACATTTGATAGGACTCCGGATCTTCTAGTACACCAATAATATTATCACATATGGAGTAATGGAGCAACCTCATTATGTAATTCTTTCTTTGGTTCATGTAGCCGACCCCAATCTTTTGGGATTAAGGCTTGGTTGTTGGTGTTGTTCTATATGGAGCAACCTCATTGTACTAAGTTGAATTCATGAGTTTGGACTAATTACATTACTCCACATGTGATAATATCATTGGTGTATTAGACGATGTATTAGAGGATGCACTAGAAGATTCGGAGCCATTTGGTAGTTACAAGTTTTGTAATATCTTCAACTAATATTGAGAAAACTGTATTTGTAATTGGAAATGTTAATTCTAGTTGAGGGAGAAGCTTTTGTTTATATTTTGTCCTGGTGGAATATGAATGAATGGTTGTATGTAGGCCCAGTCAGGAATATATTATGGGCAAGAGGTTGGCAATTTTTCAATCTTTGGGCATCCAAGGTTACCCCAAGACCATGATGGTCTATATTTAAAAGGACTGCCTCAAAGAGGATCACCCCCATGGCGAGATGCTGACAAAGATGGGCATTACATATTTGAGCTTGGAGAAAATTTAACTACTCACTGTAATTACTGTTTGTTTTCTTTTTGACATTTAGGCATATTTACTTTTTATATCCTATGATTTTGTTTCTGTAGTTTGGCTGGCTATCTTATTCCTCTTTGGGTTTTGTGAACTATTAGGGCAAAAAGAAAAAGAAAAATACTGTAATAACTTTGATTGAGCACTGTACTTCTTGCTTCTTGGTTCATCTTGTTTATCATGGAAACCAGAGGGTACATTACGAAGAGGAATAGGAATAAACAAAATTTAGACAGATTACAATCAGCTGAAACTTTTCCTATTTTCTCTCTCAAAAACTGCTCTATGTTGGTCATCAAAGATAACCACATATCTTTTCATTCTGCCTTTTCAGTTCCCGTGCTACCAATTTTGCTAGGTATTTCATTAGTCAGATGTTCTTGTCCACCCAAGGATAATTAGGAACCTTATTTAATGATCAAATGTTACCATTTCTAAATATTATATCTTTACACACATTCTGTTTCACCCTCCTATGAGAGTATGCATCATGCAAATTTGATTGTCAAAACTTGCTCAATCCTTTTCTCCTAGTGTTTAGCTCCTTGATGTATTATTCTGTAATTTTCTTGCAGATAAGATTCTAAGGAAGATAGGAGAAGGTGAGTCTTGAGACTATCAATTTTATCTAATTTCCTCTAAATAAAACTCATACATACTAATGCTTCCCATTTGCCTCTTTCAAACTATGTTTTATAGGTACCTTCGGTCAAGTTTTGGAATGTTGGGATAGGGAAACCAAGGCAATAGTTGCAATTAAAATTGTTCGCAGCATAAAAAAGTATCGTGATGCTGCAAAGATAGAGATCGATGTGCTCCAGTTGCTTGGAAGATATGACAAAACTGGTAGCCGGTAGATGCAATCTCTTCATTGTCTTATTAACTATTAGATGTTCTTTTGGTTGCTTTTCATTCACATTAAGGTGATCTTCGCGTGGGTGGTTAAGTGAGTTTGTTCCTTGCAGTTGTGTTCAGTTACGGAACTGGTTTGACTATCGTAACCATGTTTGTTTAGTAAGTATTTCTGATTAACGGTAACACAATTTCTCAACTTTATCAATTTTATGGGGGGTTATGGCTTGTGAACATATTTAAATGGTCTTAACAGGTGTTTGAGAAGCTTGGACCAAGCTTATTTGATTTTCTATGCAAAAACAGTTACCGCTCATTTCCAGTTGATCTAGTCCGTGAGATTGGCAGACAACTATTGGAATGTGTAGCATGTGTGTAGTATACTTCTGTAGTTTTTCTTTTTCATTATCGAAATCTGATGCCTTGCTTCCTTGTAAGATTTTTCATATCTGATGCCTTCAATAGCTCTTAAACTCTGTAGTAGCCTATGGACTGCTTCTCCATCATTACTTGCTCCTATTATTTTTTTAAGCCATCATGTGTTCGTTGTTCATTTCACTCAGATATTAAGCTCCACTAATTTTCCGGGACTAAATAATCTTCTGACTCTATGACCATTTTTTCTTTTTGGCTGCAGTTATGCATGATATGCGTCTGATCCACACTGATTTGAAGCCGGAGAACATACTTTTTGTATCTCCTGACTACATAAAAATACCCGATTACAAGGTATATTGCAGTCCGTAAGGTTCTAAAAGTTTTTTGGTGGACACTGCAGATTTGCATCTTCCAGTGTGCTGTCTTTTATATTTTTTCAGTTTTATTCGTTTATTTATGTATTTATTTCTATCATCTGCTCTCAGAAAGTTCAATGACAGTTTAGTGTTTGCTGGTCAATCCATGGAATACCAGAGATGGAAATGTATATAAGAGGTTGCCCAAGTCAAGTGCTATTAAAGTCATCGACTTTGGTAGCACCGCATATGAGTGTCAGGATCATAACTATATTGTCTCTACCAGACATTATCGTGCACCTGAGGTTATTCTTGGTATGACAGATGTCTGTTTCCTCCATTGTTATACCTGTTTTCTCTTCAGCCGTATCTATCTTTTGTTTAGTCACCAAGTAAAAGGCGTTTCTATTGTCTTTCAGGGCTAGGATGGAGTTACCCTTGTGACATATGGAGTGTTGGTTGTATCTTGGTTGAACTATGCTCGGTATCTTCAAATTACTTGAGTATTACTTAGACCTGGTGGTCAAATAGTTGAAAGTTGACTTAGGAAAGCTTATAAAGGAAAAGTATTATCACGTCATTTTGGTGTCACAGGGTTCAGCCTTGTTTCAAACACATGAAAACTTGGAGCACCTAGCCATGATGGAGAGGGTACTGGGTCCTCTGCCTCCGAACATGTTAAAAAGAGCAGAGTGAGTGCCGAATTTACTTGTTTAGAGATCTCATTACTGTTACGACTTGCTAATTTCTTATTAAATCTTGCATTCCGCTGATGCAGCCGACACGCTGAGAAATATGTTAGACGGGGTAGATTGGACTGGCCTGAAGGTGCAACATCCAGGGAAAGCATCAAGTCTGTCATGAAGCTACCGCGTCTTCAGGTGAGTTTACATATGCCGTAGACACATTTGGAAAGAGATGCCTTTTTATTGGTCATTTTCCTTATGAACCTTTTGGTTATTGCAGAATCTTGTAATGCAGCATGTCGATCATTCAGCCGGTGATCTAATTGACCTCCTACAAGGGCTCCTGAGATATGACCCTTCAACAAGAACCAGTGCTCGTGAGTCGCTCAGGCATCCCTTCTTTACTAGAGACCAGTTCAGGAGATCTTAAATCATGATGATCATCTAAACTGTAAGGGTTTCCCTTAGACATTCCTTCTTTTTTGCCATGATATGTTTGTGGTTATCTACATGTTCCAATAGCAAAGCGAAGTTGCTGCTGAAATCTTCAATAATGTAAATAAGCCAATGAGGAAGAACTTCCATCTCTTCCAAGTTTGTCAAATAAGACCAATTATTGTACCAGCTTTTTCTTTGTTTATTTATATATTTTCATCAAAAGGAAAAAATATATGAAGTAAAATCCTTTATGTAGCATATTGGATCAGCTAAAATTCACATACTGTATCTCTACTTCTGTTTCATTTTCTCCCCATTTCTATGCATGTGGAATTTTACGGCATTATCAAATTCCCAATAGCTATTTAAGGTTTTGATTAAGGTCGTCAATTATTGAAAAACTTCTTTAAGTTTAATAGTTTACCCTATATCTTTCTCTAAGCTGTTAATCTATGAAATTTATGCTTATATATGGCAGACATTTACTTGAGAAATAATCAGATTTGCTGATTATTCTTTAAAATACAAAGTAGATCCAAATGGCATTTGAGGCCAAGTTCTTGTAAAAAAATATAAAGGTGGCACAAAAAATCAGCCTTGCACATAGACTAGGCTCTAGCAGAAAAAGAGATCCTTGTGCAGGGCAGTCCAAGAAAGTTTAATCCGTGATTCATTCTAATGTTTTGTTATGCACTTATGGGCTATCATGACACCTGCCGGAGGGCCGGTCACCGTAATAGTGCAGTGGCTGTATAGCCAATATGAGTAGCGCAAGACGCCACCCAATTTAGACCTTGCCCGGAGCTGGCCTTTGATCTCGAACTTCACTCTTCCATTGTCCATTTGCCTTTGGAGCTCTTGGCTATGGCGCAACGTCAGTGGAACTTGACTTGTGATCATATGAATATCCTGAAGTTTTGTTTGTCTCTTTACTGCAGTGAAAGGTTCTACATATCTTGTAGCTATAAATGCACGTTCATGGTAGAGTTGCATTACTACAGAATTGAAGTCTATATTCACTTTCTTGTTTGGATTTGTGAAGTTTCCAAGTATGGTAACATCTGCATTTAGGAGATAACCCATGTCAAGGTAGGCTGCATTGAGCGTGACACTTGAAATGTCGAACTTTGGGAGCTTAGGATGAAAGACTAGATAGACGATCAGAACTGTTAAGCCTCCTACTATAATTATGATCCAGAAGATTGTGCAGAATGCTGCAATTAGCCAAGCTACAGGCCTTGTTTTTCTTCGCGATCCAGTCACTCTCACGGAGGAGCGCTGATGCCTAGAGTGACCATCTTGGCTGGCATGATGCCTTCCTGGCTGCTGCTGCAGTTGTGGTGGCCGGTTTCCTGCAGGATGCCTATGTGGTTGCTGTTGCCGGTTGCCATGGCGGGAATCTTGGTCGCGATGATGTTTTCCAGGCTGCTGCTGCGGCGGCAATTTCTGTGGTCGGTTTCCGGAAGGATGTAGCTGTGATTGCTGAGGCTGCAGGACATGGTCGCCCTGGTGGAAATCTTGGTCCGAATGATGTTTTACCAGGTGCTGCTGCGCAAGTTGCTGTGGCCAGTTTCCTGCAGGAAGCAGCTGATGTTGTCCATCTTCACTAGGATGCCAAGACCCCGGATGCAATAGTGCTTCTGGTGGCTGCTGGTAATGATGGGATTCTCTGGGGGGTACATAGGGTATTGGGGGATAATGATGAGGCTGAGGAGGAAAGTTTGCTGGTGGCAATGGAGGATTAGGTGGTGGTGGTTGTTGTTTAGTAACCGGTCGTGGAGTGACCTTTTTTGGCCTTCGGTCGCGACTAGTAGGCTGTGGATGTGGTGGGGAAAGGGGCGGTGAAAGGGGTGGAGTAACAAAATGAGGGTTGCTTTCGCGGTATTGCTGCATGGCAGTTATGGAAATCTGGACCTAGGAGAAGGGAAGAGATGCTGAAAACTTCCAGAATTTCTTTCTCTGGACCTTGGGATGTGGTGTTTTGGTGTGGGGGTGGGGGTGGGGGGTGTTGGATTCATCAATAGAGGAGGGGTAGTTCTATAGGTAAGATTGATGAAAAGGCAAAGAATCAAGAATTAGTTAAGCATGGAAGGCAAGTAACCTCATTGATGCCTACTTTTAGAATGATGTGTTGATAAATTCTTACTCCCTCCGTTCCTCAATGTAGGTTGTTTATGACACTTTGAAAAAATTAATGAACTCATACAAACAATAATGTTTACACTACAATTTCAATAATATCCCTTTCTTTCTCTCTCTCTCACTTTTCTAATAAAAGATATGTTGAGAGTATAATTGGAATAAATTGTTGACATCTAATAAAAGAAATTTCAATTAATTTGGATACATATACATCTATCTTAAACGACAATTAAATGTGAATAGAGGGAATACTTATTATGATCCAGCTATAGAAATTGCACTTCCATGATGCGTGGCATTAGACATTCGCAACCATACTCCGAGTTCAACACTCCCTTTCTAGATAATAAAAAAAAATTAAAAAATAGAGCTAATAGTAACTTTATTTTCAAAAGTAGAAAATAATGCTAATAGTACGAGTGCTTACCCAAATTGCTCTCTTTGAGTTACCCGGCACTGTAACAAACAATCAGTTAAAGAAATAAAGAAAAATTCACATATTGCTAGTAAGGTAAAGAGTGACTTTATTATCATCCAGCATTTTCTTTTCTTTAACTAACATCGAGTCTTATTTCCAATAATATTTGAACAAGAAATTAACAAAACTATATTCAAATTCAATGCATGTCAAAGGTGCCGGTGATGGAATTTCTAATGGAATAGCACTAAAAACAAATAAAATAGACTCAACCAAAAAGAAGCAAGGAAATAGTTTCATTTTTCTTTGTTACAACCACATTAAAGATTGGAGTCCTGCATGAACTCTTTGGGGGGAAAAGGAGAACTCGTAGGTTCTCTTCACGTCGTAGTGGAATCATCCTTGTTTCTGCACTAGAAGACTCCATATAAGAACAGCTCGATAAATTTCCTATGCAGATCTCTTTGGATATGGAACTACTGCCATCATAGCTGCAACCAAAGTTTTACTAGATAGGGTCATAGATAGGGTCAGAAAGCAATTTTTCTTTCACGTCCAAGAGTTTGATAAAATGCGGATCTATATCACAAACTGTCTTCAGTTGTTCATAGGTGTAACACCAAGAAATCAGGCATATAGAAAGCAAGAAAGAACATGTTACTGAACCTGAATCTTGCTCCATCGGATACAGCAGAGGACTTGAGATGATTTCTCTGTTAAACACCTTTGCAGAAGCTGTTAGACAAGTTGAAGAATTGTTAACAGATGCAATAGGTACTCAACAATCAACGAATCAAAACTTTTTCCCTTAAAATCTCTGTTAATTTGTCCGTGTATGAATAAAAGAAGGGGTATGCACATCAATTAGATGAAGTACATACAAGAGTATAAGAAATACATCTTGACAAATCCACAAAGATATCAACTCATAATCACCAATTACAAGCTAGACTGAAATAAACAAGCAGAGTCAGAAATTAAAACCATGCTTCTAAAGTCTACAAGACTACAACTGAACTATACTGCCTCCTAATACGATTAACTACTAATCTCACCAAAGGAATCACATACAATTAGGCCATCTAAGGGTACATAATTAAGGTCCGTGAGTATGGCAATAACAGCTGTCTACTACAATATTATGAGGCTAAGCACCGCTATGCAATAGTCATAAATTTGCCAAACATGCAATCAAACCAATATGGCAACATTTCTGTTGCAAGAGTTGAACAAAACAATAATAATAAATAAAATTATGATGCAGCTGCCCTGTCTCAGTTAGGGGTGCAGATGAGCCAAGCCGAGTAAAACTTTAAGCTAATCGAGCCGAGCTCGAGATTTTAAGTCAGTGCTCGAGCTCGAGCTTGAAAAAAAATAATCTTAAAAGCTCGAGTGTGATTTGAAGGTTCAGAATTCATATTCCAACTTGAGCTTTTAGGCTCTAATTTGACTGGAAAACATGAAAATATATTAAATTTTAAATTATAATACATATGATTTAACTATTATTAAATAAAAATAATATTTTATTTATTTAAATATTGAATCGAGCATGTTCGCGAGCTTTTATGTATTCGAGCTCGGCTCCGTATAAGTCTTCGAGCCTCAGATTAGACTCAAATTCAAGCTTGAGCTCGAAAAAATCAAATTCGAGCCGAACCCTTATCGAGTCGAGCCTGAACCATTCCGTTCGATAAAGGCTCGACTCGATTGCAGCCCCCGTCTCAGTGGTCCAAACTTTTATATAGATCTTGTTTTCCAGTCAACTAAAATAGCCTTGCTCTTGATGTTATATCATGGTAAAAAGAGCTAAGCTCTGCCATAAAAATGTAAATGAACAGGATTAGTAATTTAACTTCTTTTCCATAGTGGGAGGTACACTTTAACAGCAATTGATGACGAAAAAGTATCAGGAAAAAGTGATGAAATCCAAACCTCTCTGTTCTTTCTGCAGTTTAGCCAGAAGATCAAAGAGCTGTCATCTAGGACGAACTTCTTTCCAAAATAATAGAATGGCTCAACCTAGAATTTTGATATCAGAAGTTTCAGATGGGGTGAAGAAATTGGACATTATCAACAAGTTAATAGACTAAATCATCAGAAGCTAATTTATTTGGCAAATCATCGATTCCTCCCCGCATGCTACAAATGGAACTTTATAACATCAAGAGTTCCAGCTCTCCCATCAATTTGGAATAAAAAATCATTACATCCTTGCTGCTTCAGGAAACAAAAATTCCACTTTTAAATATTGTAGTGGAAAGGTTTGCCTATACAGAATTAATCAACCTCCCTGTGGTCTTTAAATTCAGGACTGCTAGAAAGCACAAAGTGTAATACAGTCACCAAAGCACAAATAGCACGGGGACTGGGTGATAGAGGGTACCATGGTATTTCGAGATACTAACCATTTCTGATTTTCATGCCAAATTCCTCATTTGACTGGATATCATGAATCAGAGTATTGGACAAATCCCCATCAAGAGTAAAGCCCTTCTCCATCATCTGATCCCAAACAGCACAAGCCAAGGTTATCTTCCTTTGCTGTATGAGACCTCCAATAATCACTTTGAAAGTCACCTCGTCTGGAGGCAGACCTCTATTTTGCATATCCTTGTATAAATGCATGGCTCCGTCAACTCTAGAAGCCCTACAGAAACCGCTAATAAGAGCATTATAACAAATAACATCTGGGGCAATTCCCTGTTCCAGCATATCATGGAACATGCTTTGAGCCATCCCTATGGAACCAGTCTTGCAAAGATGATCAATGATCGTAGTAAACAATACACGATCAGGTGTCAAACCCATCTTAGTCATTTGGTCGAGAAGCAATTTGGCTGAAGCACCATTGTCTTCCCTAAGTAAAGCTTCAATTAGAATGGTAAAAGTTACAACATCAGGAGCTATTCCCTTTTGCCCCATCTCCTCTAGTAGCCCATATGCCCTTCTAGTGCTGCGGGACTTGCAGAGGGATTTAATGATAGTGTTATAACTCACAACATCAACCAAACTTTTAGTCTCCATCTTACTCACCATCAACTTGTAAGCTTTATCTACTCTATTTGCTTTGCAGAGACCTTTAAGAAGCTGATTGTAGCTAAAATTATCAGGTACCATACCGCTCTTCTCCATGTTTTCCATTAACTTTTCTGCCTCATTCAACAAAATCTCATTACAACAGAAGTTCAGCAACACATTATAAGTAACTAAGTCTGGCTCACATCCACTTCTCCTCATAAATGTCTTGATTGCTTGTGCTTTATCTATCCTACCAGCCAGACAAAACCCATGAATAAGCGTATTGTATATTTCGGTACTAAATTTAACTCTATCTTTCAAATGCCCTAGTGTAAGTTCATAAGCCAAATCAACCTTCCCATTTTGACACAATCCTAAAACGAGTGCTCTACAAGCCTTATTATCTATGATCATACCTTTCTTCATCACAGTACGCCATAATTCAACAGCATTATCAAAACGCTTAACCATAAGTAAACCATTTATAACTATAGTATAACTCACAACATCAGGCTCCCTCTCCTTCTCTCCCATAATTCTCAAAACCTCCAAAGCCAAATCCACCAAATTCTCACTACACAAAAGATTCAAATAAATGTTATAAGCCCATATATCCGGGATAGCTCCAATCCTATCCATGTCAACTAAAAGCCTATCAATAAGCACAAAGTTCCTAACTTTACACAATCCAGAAATGAACCTTGAATAAGTAAATGAATTCAAAGAGAACCCTTTTGGGAGCATTGTATTATAATACTGCTCCGCTAAGTCGAAACGCGAATTCGAAACCAATACACCAATAAACCTATTATAGTCAATACTAAACACTCTACAATCCGATTGCGTCATTTCATCAAACACTTGGAGTGCTTGTTCTATTTGGCCGGTTTTCACGAAATTTGCTATGCAGGCTCGGTAAATCAGCCGATGTTTACCGAGAACTTTGAACATATTACAAATGGGTTTCTCATAAACGACTGCATAGCATCGATTTTTTTTCCTGAACTTGTAATTTTCAAAAAGTTGGAATTTTTTGTATAGATTCTTGTACTAATAATGCTGGTGGTAATTCAAAAGGTTGAATATTTCCACTGAAGTGGAAATGATGAATCACCGGGGAAATCATAAAGAATTTCAGATATCGATTTTGCACGGTAAAGAGGTGGAGAGAGGCGGAACCTGGTTTCAGCTATGGAGGCGGGACAATGGAGAAACTCTTGAGAAGGAGGAAGAAGAAGAAAGAAGGAGACTAAGATTTGGAGGCCCAAAAGAAATTCCGCCTAAAACAAATGGGCTCATTTAAAAAGCTGGTTACTTCAGGCTTTTTAAACGGACCTCTTTGATGGGCTAATTATCTGATAATGTTATTCCTAAGAGGCCCAACTGCCGTGCAAATCGTTCTTTTGGGGAACCACTACGGCTCCGGTACGAAATGATTTTTTTTTTTTTTTTTTTTGGCATATGTGAAATAAAATTAAATAGGTGTTATATTTTGTTACGACATATGTTTTATCGTGATGGACATCTTCCCTAAGAGATATAACTCGGATTTTAGTGCAATGAGTATTTTGAAAATCGCAATAAATGTTCGCTCAAAAGAATCTCTAACATTCAATTTTACTGCACAAATAGCACGAGGAGAAATTCATGTGTCTAATTTTAATTTTCTTTAAGGAGTTGAAAAAAGAGAAATTTTCTATATATACACATAAACATTTATATTTTCCCCGCTTTTATATCTATAAAAATTTATTTAAATGTTAAATTATTTTGTATCGACTCTATTTGTCAAATTAGTGAGTAATCAGACGTCGATTTTAGCGAGATTTAGTCACGTTCTTCATGCATTTTGCACGTGACAAGCTAGAAGACTGCCCTAGTAATGGTAAAGTTTCTTAGTTCGACACCTGATCCGAAAAATCTCCCTCCACTTTCGAAAGAAAAATAAATGAATAAAGAAAAGAAACTTCTATACAAATGCAGATGAATATATATCATTATTCGTTAAACATGTGTTTTACACACAATTATATAGTACTCCCTCCATTCCTAAATATAAGACTCTTTAGACGATTTTTAAAAAAAAATTAAAGAATTTATCATTTTTACCGAAAGTTCCAATATTACCCCTTCTTTCACTTCTATAACATAAAAAAAGAAAGGAAAAAAATTGGAATGGCATAGGCCGCAAATAAAAGAAATGTCGAGGTTATAATTGGAATAAATTGTTGACAACAAATAAAAGAGTCTTAAATGACAATTAATTTGGATACCTATAGATTTCATAAACGACAATTAAATGGGAATGGAGGGAGTACTAATTGAGATGTTCATATTAATATGAATGGAACCAGGACATTTATATTGGGGTGAATCACTATTTAATGGCATCTCTAAAAAAAATTGATATTTATAAAAAAAATAAACAATTTTTTTTATATTTATAATGAAAAAAAATACACTATTTTTAAAGTTTTAGGGCATATGTCTATGCATGATAATTCTTTTAACTTTAAAAATAAATTATAAATTCGTTAAGGCTATATGCAATGCTAATGCTGATGAATCTTCACGCAAGTACACATCTCGGTGCATGCCAAATAATAATTATCACAAGAGAACTTGAAAATTTATTTTTTATACATAATAGTATTTATTAGAATTCATTATTTTACGTGGTCGATTTGTATAAGTATACTATTTTTTTCCCTTTTGAGGTATCAAAAGTTATAAAGTAGATTTTTACAAAAATTTTATAAATAATGATTGCAAGGACCTTTAATAAAAAAATCATAAATTTGATGTAATTTCGCTTAGAAATATTTTAAAAAAAAAAGGAGAAAAAATAAGTCTACTTTCTTTTATGTGAATAGAAAAAGAGTTTCAGTGCAAAATAGGCATTTTAATCGAGATGTATATTTTTCTTAGCCACTTCAGACAGTGACGGATGCAAGTGGTAACTATTGGGGTCAAATGACCCCATTGAAATATATTTTTTTAATTATATATGATATATTTTACTCAATTTAGAAAATAAATATATAAATGACCCCACTAATAAAATGAGAATCCGTTCCGCAAGTACGAAATATTTACCTTTCCGCACTGGAACCGTGGTATTAACAATTCCCTACCCACCTCCTTAAATATTGTAAAGATTAAATATTACAAAGATTAAAAAAATAAAAATAATTTTTGTATCTAGAAGATATTTTGATGGCTCCCAATAAAAACAACTTTTATTCTTTTTTGTCTTGTCTCTCTCTGTCTCTCACTGCCTTCCTTCTCGGCGAAGCTGTTTGTCCACTGCCTTCCTTTGGTAAATTCTTTCATTTTTTTTTAATAATTCAATTCATATATGTTATTTTACCTTATTAGTTTATGTTTGATGTTTGAGATTCTCAGTTTTATATAGTTTTATTTTATTTTATTATTTTATGAATTTATGACAGGATATGGAAAAAAATTTCAAAAGAAAATCTGTTTTTGATACGCAGACATCCAATTCTCAGTCAAATAGTAAGATAGAAAATTGTCCCAAAAAAGATCGAGTTGAGATAAATTTTGAAAATCTCCCAACAAATCTTGGAGCCCGCCCTAAAATGTCAAGTTATCACCCACCCTAATGACAAAGAAAACATAAGAAGAGCATATTTTGCTAGTCTAAAAATTTGAATGTGTAGATCATACATTTCTTTTAAGGGTGCCATCGAGGTATAGTTCTCAAACAGTTGTCAAAAATATATAGTAGTACACTTTACCTTATTATGTGATTTACAAGTTATTGCATGAGATACAATTTACCCAATACACACTTTAATGGTGATTGTGAGTGTCTTTAAATGAAAAAGTTCAAAATTTGATGTAATTTCAATTCGAAATATATTAAAAAAGGAAAGAAAAAAATAAATATAAGTCTATTTTTTGTGAATAGAAAATTAGTTCAGTGCAGAATAGATAGTCTAATTGTGATGTATATTTTTCTTAATCATGACAGATCGAGATGAGTACAATGCGAAGTAAATAAGATAGAAGTTGGTGTTATGGAAATAAGTTTCAAAACTCCAAAAACAAATTATTCAAACATTCATTCAAAAGGAAGTTTGAAACTCCTAGAATAAATTTTAACCTCCATATTTAAGGTTTGTAACTCCTTTTAATTTATATTCATAACCTCCATTTGATTAATATTGTAACTTTAATTTGATTAATGGGAAAAGAGTTACAATGAGTTTTATATCACTATAAAAGGAGGAGGAGGCTGATGATATAATAGATGGGCATGGAAAAACTCTCTCCGTTTTTAAAAATAATATATTTCCTTTATTTTGTTACCTTTTCATTTGGGCAATTAGATTGGATTAGTTCTCGAGAAGTCTACCAGTGAACGTACTCATTGCGGAGACATAAAGAAAATGGATTTTATCTTGGAACCGTGACTGACCGTTATCACCCGCACGTAGGGAGGTCTTCACGTCTTTAGTACAGTGACTTTGTCACGACTTTTAGACTTGCTTTCTTTATCCCAATTCTTTTTATACTTATATTTTATGTTTCTGTAAATTTCTTATTATGAACATGATTTAATTATTTATTTATTTATATAATTTTTTATAACAATCCTACAAACCAATGGAGACAACTTGTATTGTGCAAATTATATGTGAGTGCATGCGTGAATATGGATCTGTCTATATAAACATACATGAACAGAAATGGCTCTAGGAAAATGCTATAGGAAAACGTATCTATATTATAATCACTGTGGTTTTGTTTTGTTGTTTATTTTGTCAGTCTAATAAGGGAGAAAGGAAAGTTTATTGGCTTTGAGGACGTTGGAATGTGTAATGAAATATATACTTATGTCTATGATATTAAATAAATGATGAATATTTTAGTCAAAGTAAGGCAAGATTACAAATAGTAGTTAAGAGTTAATTGGAGGAAAATATTCTGATAAAGAAGATGAATTTGAGATTGTAAAGTTTGATATCAGTTAATTATGTGGTCATTGAGGTTATTAGTATTATATATTGTATAGAGTGATTTTAAAAGGAAATGATAAGATTTTAAGTTATTGACGAGAACACCTTTTAGGCTTGATTTCCCGAAAGTGTGGGGTATTTGAAAAAAGCAGTGATACTAAAATTTGAATTGAAAAAAATAAGTTTGGAAAATTATTGATGCAATTTGTGGATATGCATAAAATTGCAGTACGGCATATAATATTTGACATTAAGAATACGACGTTAATGAAATAGTGGATAAATTAATTAAAGGAATGCCAGAATTATACTTTTGAGGATATAGTTTATTATTAGACCATTTGGTGATGAAATTGAGTTATGTGGAAATATGTTATTTTCCTTATTCTAATGGTGCATTAGAATGAGAAATTAAGAAAAGTAAAATAATTAGGATAGATTTTTGGAGATATTTTTTGTAATGTGAGGAGACTTTTTAAACATATTAAGATATTTTGATGTCCATAGGAATAGATTATTAGTGGTATATATTTGTGTAAGTGGGTAGTTAAGTAAAAGTTAAAATTTGAAGGTTGTATAAACTACTTTGTTTTGTGGAGATATATGAAACAACTATTATTTTAAGGTTAATGAATTAGAGCATAAAACCTCGTAAGGTATTTAAATATTTTTATTGTTCAAAGGAATTATAAGCAATGGCATGCTAAGTTTGATAAGGTTATCTATTTGAATAAGACTTTTAATGACAAATATATGAGTTTTAGCTCATATGTTACCTTGGATTAGAGTATAAGTAGATTTTAAGGAAAATATTTAAAACTCGAAGGTTATATGAATTGGTTTCTTATATGGAGATTTAGAAGAATAAAACTATATGGAACAACTCAAAAGGTTTAAGGTTAAATGATTAGAATATTAAGCATACAAGTTATTAAAATCTTTATATAAAGATTATAACAAGTGTCTAAGGGAAAAATTCGGCATGGGTACGGTCCCACACTTCTCTCAAATAAATTAAGGAGGACCCACCTGATTGACCTGCGAGACTTACCCTGCAAGTGGGTCCTGTCTAAATTTATATGAGAGGAGTGTGGGGCCGGACCCAATACCAGACTTACCCGTGTTTAAGATATGATATGAAAGTTTGAAGTTATATTCATTGACTAAGGAGAATCTAATATGATTCTAGGAATGGTATTAAGTAGAATGCAAGGGAGAATATCTTTAGATCAATTATTTTGGATAAAATATGGAGAAATATTGAATTTTTAATGTTGAAGTTATAGTATATTTAAAGAAAAGAAGAACATGTAGTTCCTTTGATTAGATATTTGAAATAGTTATAAATACTTCTAGTGTTGTTATTTCTTACACTATGAGTAGAGACAATATTTTCATAATTCAAGATAAGTTTTATGGAATGATTGAAGAAGTACTCAAGTGTTTATAGAGACTTCTTAACATTAGTTGGAGGATAAAGAGATGTCAAACTTATATCAGACACTAAAGAACAATCGAGTCTATTATTAAATTTATATTTATATCAAGAAGAGTAACAAACTCGTATTCCTTGAAGTAGAATGTGGTGTAGCTTAATGACACTAACTAAATATACTTGTAAAAATTCAAATGTTGAGTTTTTTTCTTTTTTTATATTGTTGTTGTGTTAAAATTCAACATGATATTGTGATTCAAATATATTTATCATTCTTTTACTGACGAATTGATGAGCAAATGTATAGTCAGGAACAAAAATGTGAAAACTCTAGTCAGAGGAACGCTACAGTTGAACTTCATGAAGTAAAAGAGAAACGAGTTGGTACTTTACGAAAGTATCATCTGAGAAAATTATGAAACATTAATTATTTAAACACCTACCGAGAAAAGGGATAGGTGAAATCATCGAGGGGTGGACTTAAGCCCACAAGGGAGTAACCCAACCTTTGTGAATGGTGATCCCATGGAGAAGGTTCAATGGGTATGAATAACCAGTACTACGTGACTCATTATGTAACATCAAATATTAGGAGATTGTACATGATACAACTCTTTCCCATCCCTAAGGTGAGATGCTATTGAGTGTGGTGTTAAGGCTGGGTTTTAACCCTTAGTGAGACCGAGGTGGATATTTTCGCGGGGTAGAGGTCATACGTACCCTTAGAGGACTCACCTAAGTGAGAGTTGCCATGAGGCCGTGGCTATGGGATTGGGCAATCTCTAGAGACTCTCACGAGAATCAAGATCAGAGCGCATGGCCATTAACCGCGCTACCCGCATTTAGAACTAAATATTCAATCAATAATATGTGTGTATCTAGTTAAAGTTTGTCAAAGAGACCTAATTCAAGGTCTAGTCCATTATGGCTCTCTTAAACTAAGACTATTTACACTAAGTGTGGGTTCAGGTCCGGAAGACACCCATGTCTATTGCATAGTATAACGTTGCCCAAATATTTACATTTGAAATTTTAAAATTTGTGGGGATAAATTATTTTCTTAAGTTTTTAAACCTTGTGGCGGAAATATTTATTTTTAAAGTAAATCTTTGTGGGGGAATAATTTGTTTTGAACCATGTGTGTGTTGTTATAAAATAAAAATATATACTTCAATCATATTATTAAAGTTTATTTTTGAAATTTTAAATCTTATGGAGGACATTTATTTTGAAGGTCAACTTTATGGGGGACAAATTCATTTTTAAAATTTAACCAATTATGGCACTGCTATAAAATAGAGTTTTATGCTCCAAATTTAATATCAAAGTGTATTTTGAAATTTTAAAACTTGTGGGGGGAAGAATATTTTTTGAAGTTTTAAAACTTGTGGGGACTGTTATGGAAATAAATTTCAAAACTCCAAAAAACAAATTATTCAAACATTCATTCAAAATAATTTGTAATTCCTAGAATAAATTTTAACCTCCATACTGTAACTCCTTTTAATTTATATTCATAACCTCCATTTGATTAATATTGTAACTTTAATTTTATTAATGAGAAAAGAGTTACAATGAGTTTTATATCACTATAAAAGGAGGAGTAGGCTGATGATATAATAGATGGGCATGGAAAAACTCTCTCCGTTTTTAAAAATAATATATTTTCCTTTATTTTGTTACCTTTTTATTTGGGCAACTAGATTGAATTAGTTCTTGAAAAATCTATTAGTGAACGTGCTCATTGCGAAGACATTAAGAAAATGAATTTTATTTTGGAACCGTGACTGACCGCTATCACCCGTATGTAGAGGAGGTCTTCATGTATTTAGGATAGTGACTTTGTCACGAATTTCAAACTTGCTTTCTTTATCCCAATTTTTTTTATACTTATATTTTATATTTCTGTAAATTTCTTATTATGAACATAATTTAATTATTTATTTATATAATTTTTTATAACAGTTGGCACGTAGAAAGTTAAGCTCCAGGCGAATAACTTGGAAAGATTCGTGCATCAATCTTGGAAAGATATAAAGGGCGCAGTCCTGTCCATTCAAAATTTGAATTTGTAATTCATGCATTATTTTTAAGGTTTCCTCATGCTATAACTCTCAAACGGTTGTCAATGATGCCTATCTAGCATTACAATTTACCTTCTTATATGATTTATAAGTTATTGCATAAGATACGATTTACTTACCGCACGTTTGGTACGCTGGAATGAAATGGAATGGAATCTCTTTTCAGGCAAAATCGCTTTTCACCCAGAATGATTTCAAAATCCTCTTTTCACTCCAGTGTTTGGAAGGTAAAGGCAGAATGGAATGTTTACTATGTTTGGTAAACTATATTTTAATGTCAGAATGTAATGGAATTAAACACAATATGACCTAAATGCCCTTTTAGTATATACTAGTAATAAAACCTAATTAAATATTCATTACAAAATCTTACTTGAATAACATTGATATTATATATATATTGTTGAAACATAATTTTTTATTAAAACGTCAACATAGTAATACAAATATATTTATTTTTAAATTTAAAAATAGATTAAAACTACTACCAAGAAAAAGAAATATTTATAAATTATCATCTATGAAATTATACTAAGTGAAATAGAATATTTATGACTAAATATGAATATGTTGCTATGTAAAATGAACGTAATAATTAATTAAAAGAGGGGTATAAATGTAAGTTACCATTTATTGATGATTCCAACTTCTCCTGGAAAGGTCATTCCATAGGTTTTGGTGTAGAATGCCCTTTCCCATTTCTTCCTGGAATTGTCATTCCCGTGGAATGATGATTTCCACTTTAAATTGTCCAACCAAACGCCGGAATGGAAAGAGAAGTGGGAAAGACCTTTCTATTTGTTTTCATTCCCGCGTACCAAACACGCACGTTAATAATGATTTGTGAGTACCTTAAATAAAATGTTGATGTAATTTCACTTTGAAATATATCAAAAAGGAAAGAAAAAAGAGAAATTAATTATACTTTATTTTTTATAAATATAAAAAAAGTTCAGCAAAATAAACAGTTTAATCGTGATGTATATTTTTTTTGATGTAATTTTACTTCAAGATTAAAAAATGAAAAAGGAGGAGGGGGAGTACTTACTGTGAATAGAAAAAGTACTCTATATCTATATCGATGAGTGAATTCAACTCAATTGACTTTTCTTTTGATTATAAAATTTAGTCATAATAAAGTTACGAATTTGAGTTATACATGAAGGATTTTTTGTCGCATTATCAATTTTATCACTGTACTACCAATAAAGAATTGCATGATTTCATTACATAATGAGATTAATGTAGGACACATGCAAAATAAATCTCTACCGTCGAACGAAAAATTTAACATTTAAGTTCAATGAGAAATAACACTTGTTCTTGTCGAGAACAACTGTTCTCGATAACATATATTTACTCCATACACCGTCATATAAAAATTCAATACCTCACATATTCCGTAACAGAGCCGCATACAAGAGTCTACATCACATGATAAAAGGGGAAGTTTGACCAATTCAGTTTCAGTCAAGAAACCGCCACCACCCTGTCTTTTTGAACATTTTTGTTTACTTCTTTCCCTCATTCAAACGTTTCTCTTTGAATTATCCTCAAATTGGCACTGTTTCTTCTTCATCATTCTTCATTTTCTCTTAATCTCAGTCAATTCAACTAGTTGTAATAATCATTTATGATATGCTCTTTTGGATTTTGAAGCAGTCAGATTAATTTCAAATGTCTGCGCCAATTTGTTCTCATAGACCAGTAACCCACTCTTTCAAGTAAGCCTTCATCAATCAAATTAATATTGGAATTTAATTTTCTATACATTTTTTCTTCGTTTTTTATTTTGTTTAATTGATGACTGATGACTGGGTTTGATTTGTAGTTTTACTGGGTCGTTTTTGTGTTTGATTTCTTCTTTGCTTTCTTTTTAAATTGATTTTGTTGAGTTAAATAATTAAAGAAAGAGGGGAAAAGATGTGAGTCAAGGGTTGAAGGTGAGAAAAAGTGTAAAAATAATGGTTTTTTTTTAAAAGGGTTGTTAAAAATGTTTGAATTTTGAACTTTCCCTGATGTTGTTTTTAGATGATTCAGCTCAATTTCCTTCTAGTTTCTTCATATGTGGTTTTCTTGAATTTTCATTTTTTCTGAACAGTTTTTTAGATATTTTTTGAAGAGTCAAAATACTTGGATTGGATGAAAAAATGATGTTTTGAAGTGGGGTTTCCAGGAAGAATCCTTAGCTACTTGTGATTGTTTCTGTGGAGTTGTTGTACTGAGTTCTTATGAGATGTTAGGAGAAGAGGGAAAGGATAGTAGGCCACCTTTGGGGAACCGGAAAACATATTCTCGTTCTGTTTCCTGGGCGGGGCGGTCACCTTCACAGTCTAGTAGTTCTAGCTCCAAGGAAAAACCACAATGGAATAGTAAAGCAAGGGCTTGTTTGCCACCCCTTCAACCTCTTTCGATTGCTAGACCAAACATTGAGGGGTGGCCAAAGCCTGGTTCAGATGATCTTGGCATATGGGCTAATAATCCTACTACTCCTGGTCCAAGGCCACCTAGATCGATCACTGCACGTGAGGATTTTCGGCAGGAGAAACCGTTAAGGGAATTTGAATTCCAGAAAGACAAGTTAGCTTTTTTCAATAAGGAATGTTCAAGGATTGTAGATCATATATATCTTGGAAGTGACACTGTTGCAAAGAATCGCGAAATGCTCCATCAGAATGGGATTACTCATGTACTGAATTGTGTTGGGTATCTTTGCCCCGAGTATTTCAAGAATGATTTGGTTTACGAGACTCTCTGGCTGCAGGACAGCCCGTCTGAAGATATAACAAGCATCCTTTATGATGCTTTTGACTACTTTGAAGATGTTCGCGAGCAAGGTGGGCGAGTTTTTGTTCATTGTTGTCAGGGGGTTTCCCGATCAACATCGTTGGTCATTGCATATCTTATGTGGAAGGAGGGGCAGAGCTTCGAAGACGCATTTCAGTATGTTAAGGCTGCAAGAGGAGTTACAAATCCAAATATGGGTTTTGCTTGCCAATTGTTACAGTGTCAGAAGCGGGTTCATGCATTGCCTGCAAGCCCAAGTTCTGTTCTAAGGATGTATCGATTGGCTCCTCATTCACCGTATGATCCTCTGCACTTGGTACCAAAAATGTTGAGTGAACCTGGTGCAAAGGGGCTTGACTCTCGCGGTGCATTCATAGTTCATGTCCCTTCAGCTATATATATCTGGATTGGTAATCACTGCATGTCAGTTATGTTGGAGACAGCCAGGGCAGCTGCCTTTCAAGTTATCCGATATGAAAGAGCGCAAGGTCCAGTTGCAATAATTAAGGAAGGTGAAGAGCCACCTGAATTCTGTTATGCCCTTGGGGAAGAGAACAAAGTGAAGAACGAAGAGGGGCTGTCTGATGGGGTTACCCTTGTTCAAGCTGTAGCTTCTCCACTTGATGGTGGGAAGAAGGTTTGCAAATATGATTTAGACTTTGAAATTTTTCACAAAGCACTTACTGGTGGAGTTTTTCCTCCCTTTCCATTATCGGAGACTGGATCAGAGACTTGCCTTCCTGCTCATGAAAATGGTTGGAGCAGATTGAGACGGAAGTTTGCAAGCGGGAACATGAAAGAGTTAATCACGTCGGCCAAATTGAGTTGTTTTAGCAACCAGATAACTCAGCAGCAGGGTAATGCGGCTACATCAGAAGAAGCCGATTCTTTGTCACCTTCGAGTCCTCTGTGATTCGCCAGCTTCATATACACCTAGCAGCCCAAGTTCGACGAATGATACCTGTAAAGCAGAGGATCATTCTACACCCCTAACCGGTCCTCCATTGTCTCCAAGCCCTTCTTTCAGTTCTCTCGACTGTTTTCCCTCTTCTTATGTTATTAAGCCGAAATTAAATACCACGTCTCCATCACTTTCACCATCAACCTCTGACTACTCCAGTTCATTTACCTTCTTACCCTCCTCTTCTAACTGGTCTGACTTGTCGTATCTTTCTGCCCAGCCTTCGCCTTCTGGGGTTGAATCGAAGGACTTGAAAGGAACTTCCTATCCACAAGAAGTCTCATTTTCTACAACTCATACTTTGTGGGGAGCATCCACTTTTTTACCATTTAGAGGCAGGTCCCCGTCTCTAGCAGAGCGGAGAGGGAATACTCCCCCTCCTAGGATGACGCTACCTTCAGTAGACGACAATTCCCAAGTTTCAGTTAACTTGTTGAGATCATGGTCATTTCCTCTTCCTGACCTAGGAGACAAAATCATGAAAGAAATTGAGTACAATAAACTTTCGGGAGAAAGTTCATTTGACCAGAGTAGAGAAGTGATAATGGTAGATGTTGATACTTTCATGGCCGAAGATGAAATTCCCTGCTCGACAAGTAACTTAGTTCTTTATCAATGGCCTTCTATGGAGAAAGTTGAAGTGGCGCATGGTATCCTTGATTCGAGGTCTGCTTACATCATATTTGTTCCTCATAAGAATTCTGGATCGAATAGTGCTGATATTTTGTATGTGTGGGTTGGGTGTTGCATGTCAGGCGAGGGAAATTTGTTGATTAGCAATAGCTTAACTGAGGATGGTTGCACTCAGTGGGAGACTATCGGGCGCTATTTCATTGATCAGAATGGATTAGCTGCAGGCTCTCTGGTTCAGGTACTTGTTCCTCCCTGTGAACTTATCTGATATGCTTCTTACTATATTACTTTTTTTTTTTTTTAAAACTCAAAATGACAATCTGCAATAAGTACCTTCGATTCTACCTTTTCATCATAAGCTATAGGATAGTCACATGAACTTTCTATGTGATTACTTCGGAAACAATTACAGAGAATGGATAGAACACGCTTTGATGCCAAATTATACTAGCATTGCCAAAACTATGGATTTGGTTTTACATTAGCTAATTGTATTGTCGCTATATGGTGTTTCTATGAGAAAATCACTGTCTTATGTATTCCTAATTTCTATCTCAACAAGGATATCCTTGCTCATGACTCAAGTACGCAGTTATTATTGAGTATCGACCCAGAACCTTGCTTATTGTTATTGATCCTTATTTTTGGTCCATAGAAAAAAATAGCTAGGCATAGTATTTACTTCTTCATACTAACATTGAGAATGCAAAAGTCTCGAAATAAGAACTTAAGAATAGATTAGTGGACTTGAACAAACTAAACTTAAAACAGAATCTGTATACCCTTCTTGCATATACTGGTTGCTAAAATCAATCTCGTGTCCAAGAATGGGATTTCATGTAGTCGGGAACGGTTTTTGCCTTTTGAGAGCTTTGTTCTTCCAAATCTTTCTTGAATTCTCAGACTATTGATGTTATTTTACCATTTACAGGTGGTGAAGGAAGGTGAAGAACCAGAGCAGCTTCTGGTGCATCTTCCTGGATTCTCATTCCAGAAGGCATTAGATACGGGAGTCAGGTAACCCAAATGTGTCGAACACTCTTCACCCTAATGTTTCAGCCTTTAGCTCTTTCAGCAAAGATCTGTTACGGGTTTCTCGAGTTATCCAACATTCAAAAAGACAGAGTTCTCAAGGATCTGTTGCAGGTTTTCTGAGTTAATTGTCATCCCAGGCAGAAAAGTCTCGAGTGCTGCTTGCGTGAAGTATAAGATCGCGTAAAAGGAACAGCGGGTGTATAGAGGAATAAGCAGTACATAATCTCTGAATAAATGAACCACAATCATTACATACAACACCAAAGGTGTTACTCTCTTGTAGATCCAAATATCATTTTTATTTTTGCTGTATTGTTCCCCATTTTCTGGCTTTAATGAAGTATATTATACAGGAACAAGAATTGCAATACATTTGTGTTCGTACGTAAGAACTCTTGAAATGAAAATTCGCTCAGCATCAAATAGCATTATGTGAGAGGGAGTTTGGGCCGCTCCCAGTTACCCCATATAAGTAGGGCCGCTTTTGCTGAGGAAAATTCCCAGCTTATGTGAGAGGAACGGTGGAACCTAGACCATTGAGACCGCCCCACCATCAAGCAACCCGGAAGAAACACTAATTTGATGCAAGAATAAAGAGAATGCAAATTACACTGGAAATCAATCTAGAACAGCATCGTCAGAATCACCAAAGTCGCTGAAAGTAATGCAATGCTAGTAAATTAACGAAAAGCCAAAAGCCTGCTGCTACATTTGCTTACAAAAGGAGAGAGTTTCAAGTGCAGCTATGCACATAGGAGTTCGTTCACCCTGATGACGCGACTCTGAACAAGAGGCTGACTCGTTAAATAGTAGACACCGCGATAAAACATATATATTACACAATCTGAGAATGCTGAGGGAATTTGAAAGATTGTTTTGACAAGCAAACTCACTTCCCAATGTTTAGGTTGTACCAACTACTTCCTGAACTTGTTTTTTGATCTCAAGAAAGCCATTGTTGGACCCATGGCACTGCCTTTCAGGGCTCTATGGGGCCACGGGCCATTATTAGCAGGCTTAGGCATAGGCTTGCCCCATGAATTCTCTTGAGAGAGTTCCGCCTTCTTCGCACTTAGTGCCTCGCTGACCTGATCCCATAGGTCCACCACGTTTTCTACACAGAAACAACATAATCGTCATCACAGATATGTCAAGATGGCATTCTCATTAGTCGTTAATTTCTGTATTTGGTAACCAGTAAAAATATATAGAAAATACCTGTTCCAGTGGCAGTTTTCTGGTTACCGTGATTTACTTCTCCATTTCCTTCAGAGAGTACAAAATGATGTCAGGAATGTAAACCATGAATTCACCTTTACTTTAAAAATCACATATATTTTCTCGTTAAAAACTCAATCTTAAAGTTATACGCTAAAGAAGCAAAAAACTCGGCCAATGCTCTAATTAAATGTTGAACTAAAGAATTCAGACCTGGGACAGATGCCTGTATTTGCTTATCCTTGCTGCCAGGTGTCACAGGTGAAGAAGCAATCTCCATGGGAGTGGGACCTCCACTGGCGGCTCCACCAACTTCTGTATCTCTTGGACCTCCAATACTATCTTTGATACTACGAACATCAGCAAGAGTTGAAAATTCTATCTGCATGGTGTGTATGGTTGTAAGCGTAAGAAAAGTAGCATTAAGGCGAAAACATGGGTTCTATGCTAGAAAATCAATAAGAACGTGCAATGATTACCTCCAAAGATCCATCTTCCTTGTAGAGGGAATTATCTGGTTGCTGATCAGATCTTTCTTCACCCGACTTTCCAAAATCAATTGGAAATTCTGCGACTGGCGCCAGTAACAGTTTACCAGAAGGATTACACCATGATACTTGCCCAACCTACAGATAAGGAATGTCAAATCTCTATTCTAATGCCTATGTCGACAAAATGACCATTCAGAATACTTATGTAGCTTTTTAACTATACCCGGAATGACGAAAGCTCCGGGGTCCAGGTTGATGACAACTCAAGTAAGCGATATCCAATTACATCACCTTCCTGGAAAGAAAGAAAATGGTAAAAAAACTAACGCCACAGGAGAGAGTGAACTAGTGGTAGATTATAAAAATAAATATTTGCAAAAAGCTATTCATTGTAATAAAGCTCACCAGGTGCAACACCACCAGTTTGGAAAACCAAGAACATTGTATATAATCTAATAGGACCAAGTTAAATTTCCGAAGAAAATATTTATTACGAATTTCATCAAACGTAAACCAATAAGAATGTGCCAAGGACAACTCCTAAGAAGTCTAGCTTAAAAGGAAAACAGGATTCAATTATTGGAACCTATACAAATTTAAACTCCAATCAAAACAATCAGAAACTAACCTTTGGCAAACAGGAAAGCGAAGGAAGCTTATCAAAATCAATTGGATGGTTCAAAGTTGTTTCTTTTGAGGAACTCGCTATATGAGATTGTACTCCGTTTGCATCTTTATCATCCTTTCTTTCATTATAGGAATGTTTTTCTGTGCCCCACTTTTGGCCCTTTCTCTTGCTGGTAATTCCATTCCATTGGAAAGACTCCTGAACAGGTAATGTTAAAAGCAAAAATGTAAACTAAGGAACGAAAAACATAGCAAGTGAATTTGATTTGTATAGGCACAGCAATCAGTAATCAAACCTTCTTGATTCACTTCTCCAAAAGGGCAATCCTACTAACAGTAAGAAGATAATAGCAAGTTTCAAAAATATAAAAATCATCCTAATAAAATATATAATTGGAAACGCAAACAAAAACTTTGATTTACAGTTAAAGTTTCTGAATTCAAGCTCCATCTAGGTCAAACATATCAAAATAAAACAAAGAATCATTAAGTGCCAGATATGGTGGAACATTTTATTTCCGATATCTAAAAGTTCCCACCAACAATACTCGAATCCAGCAAACCACAGCATGATAAGACATTTGTATCGTGCTAAAGTTAACATAGTATTTCAACACATTTACATTAGCACCATGTCACACACCCGCACAATATCAAGAAGAGTTTGCATAGAACTGCATCTAAATTTGGAACAAGTACAATCAAGCAGAATAATGCTTACCCCTGATACTTGATTCTGTCGTGCAGCTGCACATGAAAGAAAAACATTCACGGGTTAGAAATGCTAAAATTTTGAATACTGAAATAGCATCATACCTTAACTTAATCAGGTAATATAACTTCATTTCTCATAAGATAGCAGAATCATGAGACGAGAGTAGGACTTATCCCAGTTCCCATTATAAACATAATACATTTTCACTGACATTCCCATTTTCTATTCACTCGCACCAAAAGATAGTTTGTTAATACTTTTCATTTCTCTAAGAATGTGATAAATGATGCAAACTAACACGAGAAGGTTATCTGTATCACATGACAGACAGAAAAGCTTGTACCCTATATGTATCTAAATAAGCAAACAGATTTGGACAGGAATTCTAGAAGAGAATTACAGAACTTCAAGCCCATAATTCTGCGTATGTATCTGATATAGTAATCAGAACACAGAGAATTAGGCAGGGTGCACATGACAAAATAAACAAATATAGCAAACTTTCCGCCATTCTATCGACAAGCCTAGAGATCTATGAACCATTTCAACATGGAATTTTTTTGCTGCCAAGAACCCACATCCATGGTTGCATGCACAGGCTATAAAGGACTCAGAGGGAGGCAGTTTGGGGGGCACCATACCATAGTTTTCTGGATCTCCTTCTTGAGGCTCAAAGCGAATATGTCCTGGTCGTACCACAACCGGAACAACTACATCCTCCGTGTTATTCTTCTGGGTTGGTTGTTCACTTGCACTGACATATTGTGTCTCGACATCTTTACTTTTATCATCAGATTTATCTTGTGCAGACAAAGATTTCCAGTGCAGCTGCATATTATCGCTTGTGAAAAACAAGTGACTTTCGGGGTATAGAAAAGGAGCTCCTGTAGACATATACTCACTAGTCCCTTTGGTTCGCCATCGTCTTCTTTACTGTCAGCTTGGGCAGGTTTCTGCTTCCAATTATTGCGCACAGGTTTCTGCTTCCAATTGTTGTTTTCAGGTTTCTGCTTCCAATTGCTGTTTCCAGGTTTCTCCGTCCAATTGTTTTGCTTCTTTCTTTCAAATTTCTCTGGTGCTGATGTTTGTTTCCAATTTTTCTGCAAGATTCAGAATGGCCGATGTCAACACCAACCATGAAAAGTCAAGTGAGCAATGGTTTGCATATTTCAGTTACTCACAAGTCCCTTAGGCTGATCAACATTAGCTTGCTTCTGTATTTTTGCCATCTCACGTATCCATCGCCTCTTTGCTTTTTTCCGTCGAGCACTTCTACTAGGGCCCTGAAAAAAGATTTCCCAATATCATACTGGTATTGAAAGGAAAAAAAAATCAACAGCAGTCTTTCAAGCTATATCTTTGTTGAAAATCATAAGTACTTTTAACAAAAATTAATTTCGATGCAGGTAATACTTTTTTTTTTATTTTTCTGTTGCGGGCAGGGAGAGGGGGGGGTGCATATATTCAAAATCAAACAAAGAAAAGATCAGCAAATCAACTCTGCTAGACCTTTTGAGTTCCCTTAGATGCTTCTGGAGACTTGTCCTTGCCCTCTTCATCAGATCTGTAAACATCATCGCATTGTGGTCAGCAAGGTGAACAGTTGACATGACGATTCCGCAAAATTAAATGCCAGGAAAAAATTATGAGATTGGACAGGTAAACAATATCCTTTCCCAAGGAGGATAGAACACAGATACAGAGTGCTTATTCCCAAAATACTCAATATTAAGAGAGGTAAGAGTGTATTAGGTTCTCAGTATACCAATGCCCGGCGTGGGTTTGTCACAATCAGAACTCTATTATACAACTCCTAAGTAATTCGAAATGAACAAAGACAAAACTAACCAACCATATGAGAGCCACACAGAAAACATAAACTGTTATACAGTTCCAAGTTAATGGGGAAAAGGAAGAAAGGCGCAGGTAAAGGCGTCGGGGTGGTTGGGGAGAATAAGACCATACGACATCACCTAACACACAAAGAGGATAAATTTATATGATGCATATTGCATACCCTGTTTCACTTGACGAGGTGTCTGTATCGCTTTCATTTAATTCAACATTTTTCTTATCATTATTGCCATCTTTCTTCTTCGTTTTCTTGCAAACAGTCTCCTTCTTAGCATTACCAGCATCTCTGTGAGCATTCTCAACCTGCTTTTTTGAAACATAGTCTTGAATACTTTCATCAACCTTCTGTTTCTTCTTCCTTTGAATCAACCAATGGAAAGAAGAAGGAAAAAATACGTAGTTAGTAAGTATTCTGATCCAACCAACCACAATAAGTTACCTAATTAGACCATAAAGACATAAGTAAGTATCTACTTTGACTCCTGAATCTCTTCTGGTGCTTTTCTTTTCTTTGAAGTTTCTCCGTCACCAGTTGATTTTTCCAGATGTAATCTATCTTCCAAATGCACTTCCCCATCCTCATCTTCTTCAGTTTCTTCTTCCGATTCATCTTCAGGCTCATCACTCTGATAACCACCAGTTTCCTTCTCAAACTCCTCATTTGCCAAAAGCAGAGCTCCACCATTCGCTGGCTGCTTGTCCATGATGCGCAATTCTTTATTGACAGCATTATTCCCCTCAAGAGCCAACGTGAGCGGCTTCTTGCTCACGCTATTGCAACAAACAGGTACAAAAGAAATATGGGTCATGTTTACTCTTACTCTCACGGATAACAGGAAAGAGATATATACATATTTTATCAGCAAATAGATTAACGGAAAGAGCCCATTAATCCTAACCTGATTATATCTTTATCCTTCAAAATTCCAGTTGATTCAAAAGGCGGCAATACAAAGCCATCCATCTGCAAGAAAATAAATAATTCAACATACCACCACCAAATAAACCAACAACTAAAGCTCACATCTACTTGTTATAAAAAATTAGTTCTAAAAGTTCCTCCGAAATGTCTGGACTTCAGTGACTAAATGTTGCAATTTTTTTTTGTTGAAACTAGTAAAGTTAGGCTCCTTAAATCCCCATTCACCCATCTGGATAATTCAAAGACCATAAAGAATGTCTTTTTTTATTATTCAAGAAACAGTGAGTGACAATCAACACAAAGTAAATAAAAATCCAAAACGCACAAATCAATAAAAGAATTAAACTTTCCCACCTAGCTGCATTGCTAGATTCTCCATAAATTAACAAACAAAAACCCAAAAAACTTAAGAAAAAACAGAACACCATTAATAAAAAAAACAAAACCCACAAAAATAAAAAGAAAATAATCAAACTTTCTCAACTAGATGCATTGCTAGATCATCCACAACTCAAGAAATCCACACCCCACCCACACAAAAAAAAGAAAAAAGAAAACCCATTTATATAAACTACAAACAAATAAAAAATTAAGGAAAGAGAGTAAAGGGAAAAAGGGGGTTAGAAAAAAAGTATATACAGAGAGGATGAGGCCATGAGGAGAAGAAGGAAGAAGGTTGAAAGCTTGCAGAATATGAGAAGTGAGGTGATGGATGGTTTGATGATGGGGTTTAAGGAGAAGCCAACATCTCTTAAACCCTTGTGATTTTTGAGATTGGGTTAAAATGGCTTCTTTGTCTTTGAATATTAATCGAACCCTTCTCGTACTTGACTCCATGCCTCTGTCTCTCTATCTAAAGCTTTTTCTCTCTACTGTATATGGTCTCTACAGTTGGAGAAGATGAGAGGAGCTCAGTCTCTCCCTTGTCTACAGTGAGGGCAGCAACTTCTGTTTTGTGCTTCGCTACTGAAGAGAACTTTTACAATGCCCTCCTAACTTTTACTATTCCATTGTCCAAATTACCCTTGACCTTTCCGCAGGAATTTCTCGTCAGTTGTATTAAAATTTTGATGGTTAAAATTGATTTAAAATAATACATATTCTATTTTTACTGTTCGGATTACCTATTCTAAAGCGTTCCGTATGTATTGAAAAAAACTAATCCACATAGGATTCGGACAGAATGATTAGCGGACTTGATTTTTTGCAGTAATAATTCACTAATTTTATTAATTGAAAGACATAGTTAATCGCAAATATTGTATAGATATAAAAATAAAAAAATTGAGTCAAAATGATCCATTCAAAAATAATTTATGAGTATATATAGTGATTTTCTCTTTTAAAAATGAAGCTAAAAACTATACTTGGAAAAAAATCCAAACTTATTTCCAAAACAAAGTACAAAATCTCGAATTAATAGCCAAATTAGCCTTGTCACTTTCATCCTTTTCAAGTTTTTTTAACTTTTTTGGTCATCAATTTATTTTTAAACAGCCACTTTCATCTTTTTAAACTTTTTTCAGCCACTTTCACCCCAAAGATTTTACGAGAAGCCATTTTGGTCATCAAATTATTTTCTAGCAGCCACTTTCATCATTTTTAACTTTTTTCAGCCATTTTCATCACCAAAGATTTTACGAGCAGAGCAGCCATTTTTATCATTCTGTCAAATAATTGTCTAAAAACAGTCAAAATTGATGAAACTGTAGATCCACAACATTGCAGCTTGGAGTGAAATCACCATTTATCACCCCAAACTCAAAGTTAAGATCTTGAAATTCATTTACTGTTCGTAAAAAATGTCTACTCGTAAAATCTTTGGGGATGAAAAAAGTTAAAAAAGATGAAAGTGGCTGCTAGAAAACAATTTGATGACCAAAATGGCAGCTCGTAAAAATTTTGGAGATGAAAATGTTTGAAAAAAAGTTAAAAATGATGAAAGTGTCTGCTAAAAAATAATTTGATGACCAAAAAGTTAAAAAAAACTTGAAAATGATGAAAGTGGTTGGACGAAAGTTAGTTGATGACTAATTTGGCTATTAATTCACAAAATCTCGCCAAAAATGGGATTGCTACAGTAACAAAATGTTGAAAGTATTGTGGCCACTTACGGCACGTTTGAGTACGCTAGAATGGAATCCCTTTCCAGGCAGAATCGCTTTCCACCCATGAATGACTTCGGAATCCTCTTTCCATTCTAGTGTTTGGAAAGCAAAGGCATAATGGAATGTCGATTCCTTTTCGGTGTTTGGTAAAACTATATTTTAATGTCATAATGGAATTGAATTAAATAGAATATGACCTAAATACCGTTATAGCATATACTAGTGATAAAACATAATTCAATATTCATTATGTGCACCTTGCCTTATAGGAGAACCCTGTATTAAAAACAAGGAAGATGATGAATTTTATAAATTGGTCTCACAATTTCAAGATAGTGAAATTAATGTATTAGAAAATAATCATTGGGTAGAATTACTTAAAGTAATAAATTGGCTGATAAACCAATTAATGAAACTATCATAATTGAAACTTACTTTAGTAGATCTGATATAACTACTAGAAGATCTATAAAATGGGAAGAAATTACTTTTCCTGAAAATTGGACAATTGAGAGGGCTATGCATCCTCACCTAGTAATTTACACAGATTTATTAAATGTTAGACAGACACTTGAAGGTTCTGTATATATATAAGCATTGTTGAAACATAATTTTTATTAAAATGTCAACATAGTAATAAAAATATATTTTCTTTTAAAATTAAACATAGATTAAAACTAAAAAGACATATTTATAAAATTACCGTCTATGAAATTATACTAAGTGAAATAGAATATATGTGATTAAGATTAACCACCTCAGGTCAAAAGACATCTTTGATTACCCGTGGGCCTTCCAGGATCACTTTTTGTAGCTATGAATACGTTGCTATGTAAAATGAACGCAATAATTAATTAAAATAGGGGAATAAATGTCAGTTACTATTTATTGATGATTCCAGCTTCTTCTGGAAAGGTCATTCCATAGGTTTTGGTGTGGAATGACCTTTCCCACTTCATCCTGGAATCATCATTCCATTGGAATGATCATTCCCACTTCAAATCGCCCAACTAAACGGTGGAATGGAAAGAGAAGTGGGAAAGGCCTTTCCATTCCAGCGTACCAAACACGCACTTAGTTGAATATGATTTGGTTTTCATAAATTGTCTTAAAAAAACTTCTTTATTTTCCGATTTTTTCTTGATTGAATGTTTTAGCCATAAATCTCTTGGTAACGAACTCGAGTTTAGATATATAGGGTGTGCTTGGATAATTTTTGGTTTGAGTTTGGTTTGGTATGGTTTTAAATTCAAACTCAAACCCATATCACCTTTGGATTGAGTCTCAAGAAATCTGGATATATTCCATATTTTTTTACCCAAGAATACTATCTGATCCGGGTGGATATAACTCAAGAACACTATTCTTATCCGCCAATTTTATAGGCTAAAATTTGAGGTTGAAAGAATATTTGAAAAAAAAAATTTGAATTTGAATTTTTTCCGCCATTTTTAGAGGCCAAAATTTGAATTAGAATTTGATGTATTATTTGCTTATGGGCTATTGGATTAATTTATTTGCATTGATATTTCAAATACACATATGTCCATGAGTTGTAAGTTTTGACCCAGTTTGGGTTTGAGATTAGTTTGAGACTCAAACTTAAATCCAAACCAAATCCAAACTAAAACCTTATCCAAGCACACCCTATAGTCTAAACAAGTATGAGTTTTAAGTAAGATATTTCCATTAATGACTACGTCGTATAATCGATTATGATATACTTTTTTATGAATAATTTCATGTGTAAATAAATTTTTGATTAGCATGAAATTTCTCATTCTCTTAGGATTTTTGTTAGTTAGTGGTGTATTAATCTAAACTTGAGAAAAACTCAAATCAAATTTAATCTCATTCTTAAATTAAGAACAAAAAGAAAAAGGGAAAAAATCCGCCTTTTTATTTTGGCTAGTGATATTGCCAAGGCAATATTCCTCCTGCCATGGCAAATCTGACTAAAATGACATTATTAACCCTTGGTGAACAAGAGATATTCCTATTAATTTCTTTTCCTTTTTTAATATTAATTTCAGCGCATAAATTGATTATTTTATTCTTTATCTATCAATCTAGATATATATCTTCTTCTATCCCTCTCCTCTTTCTCTCTCTTCAGTTTGTATGTCCTTTCCGGTGGTCGGATAGAACCGCCGTCGGTTTCCTTTATTAGTGCCTTCCCTTGCTTCTCTCACTCTTACACTCACTCTCTCTCTCTCTCTCTCTCTATGCGTTCTCTTCTTCTACATATACTATTTTTTCCGTCTTCTTATTAAAAAGGTTAAGAATCCTCTATCCCAACTTGTGTATACATGCATGTGCCATCAATAAGAAATTGACAAGTGTCAATTTTTTAATTAAGAAATCGATAACCTAAAATAAATAGTGGAACTCGTAAGGAAAAGATATTTTTCTCTGTTCACATGGCGAATTTTGAGTGGTGAGTACATGAATAAGTAGACAAGTTGGGTACAGACGATTTTTTACCCATTTTTTTTTTGCCCATTAAAACTGTTTCTCAAACCATGTTTCTCCATTAAAAAATATGGAAGACCAACCTCATTCCATATTCAATCTCATGTTAACATTATAATTTCCACCAATGCTGCATTATAAGAAAATTATATACGTTCTATGGAACAAAGAGTACACAAACAGCTATCTAGCAAAAAAAACAAAAAACAAATAGCAACTCTGTTTCATGGTCTGTGTAAAACCCGTAACTTTTGCTTACGCGATATTTGACGTGTAATTAATTTTTCGCGATAGGCGTAATTTATTTTGTATGATGATGTGACTACATGTCTAATTAATTGTTACTACATGTTACATGTTTTATTTTGTGTACGTTTTAGTGGACATTTCGCACGCATATCGTAGTCGAGCTATTTAATTATAAGTCACCATAATAATAATAATAACAATAGGAATTAAATAAAATGAATTTTATGATTTACGGATGAAAATAAAATAAAAGCATTCCGTGGAAACAAGGATTGAATTTGATTAAATAAAAAAAAAAAAAAGAAAATGGAATTGGAATAGAAGATAAAGAATTGAGGGGAATGGGAAAGGGGTTTATTAATAAAAGAAAAATAATAACAAAAGGCAATAACTAGCAGATGAAGTCTCTTCGTGGGTTTGGGGGTGTTTTAATATTAAAGTAATTAAAAATCGGCCGTTTCTTTAAGAAAACAATATATCTATATGTGGGATTTCGTGGGGGGATTATGGAGTTGTAAATGAGATAAAATGCAAGGCATTCTCTTCTCGAGAAACGTACCAGCAGAATGCAAAAGAAAAAGTGAACGTTGTTGCCGTGAAGAACACAAGAGAAAAGAAAGGTTTTGAGAGTTTGATTTTTCTAACAACTTTGAGAGTACTTTTGAGTGGGCAATCCTTATCGGATTTCGACAAACCTTATACGTAAATTGATCACAACGAAGCAGGCTGCGAGGGCGTGAAGTCGGATTCACTTTTCGAATTCGGAGTTGGAAGATATTGCGCCGGGAACATGGCTGGTTTCTTGAATTTTGTTTTCTGCACAGTCACGGTAGAATCGCCGTACAGGTAACATACGAACTCCAAACGGAGTAATTCTTTTTGATTTATAAACTAGACTGATAGGGCTATAATCTGACCGTAGGGATTGAGATTTTAACCGTTAGATCTTCCGTAAAATATCTCAGAAGTGGAGGGCAGAATCAGATTTTGTGCGATTAAATATAGTCTGTCCAGAATTTCGACAGGATGTTTGAGAGGGCCATCGACCTCCGTTTTTTTACCCACAACATATCAATTCGAAGATAATTGAAAGGGCTTCGAGTGAGCGCAGACGGAACGCAATTCGGAGTTTCCAGCAGAAAGTTATCGCACCGTGAGTGAGGTCGCCCAAGATCATGTTTACGAAATTTCAGTGTTTATCGCATCCGCAACAGGTAGGGACCCCGCTTTCCTCTGTTAAATTCTGTTCTGGATTACTTTTACCGTTGGGTATTGTTTTGTTATGTTTTAAGAAGTAATTGAGCATAATTAATCGCATAAACTGTTGGAGAAAATTTATTCTTTGATATTACTGTATGTTGAGTTGAATTATGTCTTGAATTGGGTAAATTGAGCATGTCGTAAGAATTGTTTTCCTATTGCTTTCATTGAATGCTATACTCACATAAACTGTATGTGTACGGTTCTATACCTGTTTTGTAATGTCCTCTTTGTTAATTGCATTTTGGTCGTGTTTGGAGTCGTTTAATTGGCGTCATTGTTTTTGTCCAAATTGGTTTGGTCGACCGAGTCGTCGCCCCTATTGAGCTCGTATTTATGATCGCTAGTCGCCGGGTTCGATCCGCCTTCGTTCGATAATCGTTCGTGACCCCAAGAGGTCTTACTGCCTGCATTACGTCCCCGTGGCCCACACTTAATGGGGCTAATCATTAGGTACGGTGGTGGTTTTGTGGAGTCCCTGGTTGGGGGTGATGAGACAATGTAAGGATTGAACCTTAAAATCGTGTCCCGTAGTTTGGGGGAGAATCCGAACCCACGAGTTTCATCGAAACCGTCCTAGTTTGGTTGATAACTGGGACCACTGCCGTTATTGCTGAGTAGTAGAGATTAGATATGTGAGCTCATGTGGTGGGAGTCGTGTCATAGTAGGTAGCTACGTTCTAAGTATCTAAGACGAGTATGTGATTGAGTGTACCGGATGGGCAACGCGTGGTGCTTGTCGTATACTCGGTTATGGAATCGTTTAGGTACGAAGAAGGTGGTTATTTGCTTAATTGTTGCTTTCTATGTGTTCATTCTTGTTTGGTCTTTATATGATGTTTACTTGGAGTCTATTTGGTCTCATGTGAGTTGGGAATGTTGGGTAATGTTTTTGGTGCACTTTTGCACAAGTTTTAAATCATTTTTTCTAAAACCGCAAATCATGCGATCCCACTGCTTGCATTGCATTTCGAACCCTCTCGCTTTACGATATGTACTGCATCTGCACTGCCTCCGCATTAAGTTCCGAGTCTTGCGAGACTTGGATTGAGTCGTTTGTATATACTTCCTTAGGGGGTATTTTTGGGAAAAGGGCATCTCGCATTATCTCGTTTCTCGTTTCTTCCGTCTCTGCTTTACATTACTGTCTTTATTATCTATATTCATCGTTTTAGGTCCCTCGCTGAGCATCGGAGCTCGATCCGATATCCGGTTTTGTTTTTTCGAGTTTTGTAGATGTTGATTATACCTATAATGATGGAGCATGGGGTGGGGATTACGAAGAGTGATCCTAACTGGATAGTTCACACCGGTTATTACTTTTATAGTTATTTATATTGAAACTTGTAGTTTCCTTTGGTATGTAATAACTTAAAAATAATTTCATTTTTAGAATAACTCTTCCGCTAATTCTCTTATTACTATTTATGGGCTTTGAATAATGAACTCCTTTATTTAGTAAATCTCTGACTGCGGCTTTGGTGCTTCATTTTCCAATGGGAGCACTGCCATGTCATCATTCCTGAAACGGGGAGTGTGACGATCCGGGCCCTCGGGGGAGGAGGAGGGGGGTGGGGGGGGATATAGGGAGCGGCTATTGCAGACACTATCGATCAAATGTTTGCGAATGATTGTCATCGACGGTGTCTTTAGCGGAAATAAGAAAGAAGCAAGAGAGAACAAATAAATATGATCGAAGGAGAAGGGACGAGGTTTATAAACATTTAGAGATTGATAGTAATTGATAGAGAGGGAATAAAATAATAGGTCATGAAATTAGTATTAAAAAAGTAAAGGAAATTAATAGGCATATCTCTTGTTGACCGAGGGTTAATAATGTCATTTTAGCCAAATTTGCCTTGGCAGGAGGAATATTGCCTTGGCAATATCACTAGCCTTTTATTTTGAGAAAAAACTTGCATTTTTTTAATAAAAAAATAGCTATCCATGTAAAGTATTAGGGGGTGTATTCAATGTAGAATCTATAGTATTTTTAAGGATTTTTAAAGTCTATAGGTATTCAATTTGGATTTTAAAATGTCCAATGAAATCCAGAGGTATTCAATTTAGATTTTAAAAAGTCCATTAGAATCTAGAGGTATTCAAAACTCTATAGATTTTCATAGATTTTATTAAAGGTAGGATTTTGATGGATTTCCTAGGCTTAAACGTGTATTGTGAAATCTCTACTAATTCCTTAAGATTTTGATTTTCTCTCATTAATATTAAAATTAAATGTATTTGATTACAATTTTTTTTAGTGATCTCATTTCTTTAAAATTATAAGAAAAATAAGGAAATATCCAAACAAAAAAAATTAACATCGTTAGAAAACTCAATATGAAATGTTTATTTCCCAAAAATAAGATGTATTGTTATAATATCCAAACAATTTTCTTCTTAATCATCTTCAAATAGAAATTAAATAAAGCAAACAATTTCCTCTCAATCATCTATTTAGTTTCATCTCGAAAATTGAAAATGCATTAATTTTGATATTAAAATATTCTATTTTCTCGAGTAATTAGTAATTGAGCATTTGACATGACTAATTCAATTATGATATAATAAGTACTGTGACTTGTTGGCAAAAAATAAACAATTCTCGGACATCAATCATTTTTAAAGTGCCTTGATACACGCAAACATGCCCCAACCAAGTTTTAAAGAATTACAAGTTGAGCTCGACTAAATTAGAATAACTTGGCGGTATTAAAAATATTGGTTGTATCATTTTAGTTTTTAGAAAATGCATTGTGAAACCGTACCAGTGTTCCATTAATGTAATTATTAAAGTATGTTAAAATTTATTTAATATACGATTAATAAAAAAATAAAATTTGAATTCGTATTCCCTATTTAAAAAAGACAGTTCGAATTGTTTGTAACATTATTTATAATACTTTAATTACAAAAATACTTACTAAATTGTTAATACAATTATAATTAAAAACGTCACAAAAATTTATTTAGGTGCTAAACTAGTATAATTAAAAGGAAAATGATTTACTCCTAAAATTTTGGGGATATAAACCCTAAACCATCAAATTGAGGGTGTTAAATGATTATCTCACCCCTGCTGGTATAAGGAATTCACCCAACTATAAGGACAAAACAGTCCAAAAAATTATTTTAGTCAATCTTTTAACTAATAATTCTAGTAGTTTAGCAATGTCCAATTAAAAAAAAAATGTTATAAAAAGCTTTGAAAAATGGATTGAATGTGTGCACCACTTCGGTAACCAGTGGGGAAGCAGCCCAAACGAAGGCGGAGTAAGAGAACTGAGTTGATTGATCTACTCAGAGCCAAAATCCGAGCCCACCAGAAAAATTCAATTAAAAGTTAAAACTAATAAAGAATTAGCAGACGACGCCGGATCGGAAGAGCTGGCTTTCAGTCCGAAGAGAGCAATGGCGGAGCTCCGCCACTCCAGCTCCATCGGAGCCCGAGCAGCCACCGCAGGCTCGTCTCCAATGAAACGGGATGCCGATGCATTGGCTTCCTCTCCATTATGCCCTGATAATGTTCCTCACATCACGGATGCTGACGACGATGACGATCGTAATCGTCATCTTCGAGATCGCGGCGGCCTCCTCCGGACCTACTTAACCTCTTTCTTTCCTTACTTGTTCCATTCGAATAATGACGATTCTAGGTCACAACTTCACAATTTCAAGATCTCGTTCTTTGTACTGCTTTTTGTAGTTCTTGCTGGATTAGTTGCAGTTTCTTCAATAGTCAGTCGATTGGTGAGCATTTCTAATTTGATTAATTTCTTTAAGCATTTATAGTTTTTGAAAATTGAAAAGTTTGAAGAATTGCAATTTCTTCTATAGTCAGTGGATTTGCGAGCATTTCTAATTGAATTTACCTAATTTAAGCATTTCTAGTTCTTGGAAGTTGAAATTTTGATGAATTGCAATTTCTTCAATAGTCAGCGGATTGGCGAGCATTTTATGATTTTAATTAATTAACGTGTGTTTTATTTACTTTCTTTTAAGCATCTCTAGTTCTTGAAATTTGAAAATTTGAAGAATTGCAATTTCTTCAATAGTTAGTCGATTGTTGAGCATATTTTAGTTTATTTTAAGGTAACTTGTGTTTTATTTTCTGTTCAGATTCACTATAGCACTCACTGTAACACTCTAATTATGGAAGTTTTTTATTTATATATATGACCTGAGCATTAAAAATGTAATAATTAGGAATGTTTCGGAGAGTGGTAGACGGTAGGAGTGTTACAGAGAATACTGAGTGGTTTATTTACTTTCTTTAAGCATTTCTAGTTCTTGAAAATTGAAAATCTGAAGAATTGCAATGTCTTCAATTGTCAGTGGATTGATAATTGATTTATGTTGCAATTTCTTCAATAGTCAGTTGATTGGTGAGTATTTTTCAATTTAATTTACGTGTGTTTATTTACCGTTCGTATTCTCTGTAGCAGCACTCGCTGTGACACTAATTGTGGAAGTTTTTTATTCATATATCCTAAATGATAATCCCAAGTATCTACAATTAGGAATGTTTCAGGGAGTGGTAGAAGGAGTTTTACAAAGGATTCAAAGTGTTCTATTTACTTTATTTAAGAATTTCTAGTAATTGAGAATTGAAAATTTGAAGATTTTTTTTTTTAAAATTTGTTTAGTGATAAAGTTATAATTTTTATGCTTTTTTCCTCTTTTGATAATCTCGGGGATGAAATATTGATTTATGTTGTTGGTCCACCTGGTTATTTATTGCTTTTGCTCGAGCTTATGAGGATTGATAATTCTTTAAGTCAGTTTCCGCGTCAAACTTGGATTAAAAAAGCGCGCCTGAGGCGCGCCTAGGCGCGAGGCGAGGCGAGGCGAGCTTCAAAACGCCTCCTGTGTTCTGAGGCGAGGGGTGTCCATGAAGCGAGCCCGAGGCGACCGAGGCGACGTGAGGCGACGTGAGGCGCCCGAGGCGCGCCTAGGCGACCGAGGCGATTCGTTACGCACAAAAATGAAAAAAATTGCAAAGGAGACAAACAAGGCTCTTGACCTAATATAAAAGAGGTCAAAGGTTTGTTTTTGTCTTCAACCGACTTACGTTTTCTGCTACTTTCTGCTCCTCTGCTCTCCTCAGCTTCTCAGATCCAGGTAAGTTCTCTTCCTTATCTCCTTCTTCTTTAAATTTCATTTTCTGCTCTCCTCATTACGTGTTCTTCTTCTTCATTTTCTGAATTTTTTTTTTAAAATTTCATTTTTTTACGTGATTTTTTTTCCCGACTATTTCTCAGGTTAGCTGCTCTCTGCTCCTCCTCTTCTTATTTATTTTCTGACCTTTTTCACGTTATTCTTCTTTATTTTCTGATTGTTTTTTTTTTTTTTTTTGAGATTGTTTTTTTCTTCTCTATTTTCTGACGATGAGTATTAGTTTGTATGAGATAATATATGAATATGCTTTATGTTTTATTTTCCATGTTTTTTTTACTCAACTTTAAGATGTTGGACACTTGTGAATGATAATAGTTGTCTTTTTTATGCGTTTAACAGTTTACGATATTTTTGTGTGGACAAGTTGGGAGATAGTATAAAATATATGCTTTTATCTAGTATTTATAATATTGAAATAATGTTTATAATACAAAATTGTATATAAATTTAATTTATGACAATTTTTGCAAAAAAAGTGCGCCTCGCGTCCTTGAGGCGCGCGCCTCTACCGGTCGCCTCGGTCCCTCATCGCCTCGGTTCGCCTCGCGCCTTTTAAAACTAAGGCGTCAAAGTCCCGAGAACAATTGTGTTTTTCCTTTTATTCATCTTCTTTTTGTCATTTGTAGAACGCCCCTTACTTGTGCAAAAAGGATGGCATAGTTCTCCAATGCCCACGGGTAAGTTGCCAAAACAAAATTATATCTCGTGTTTTTCTTGAAAGCAAGCTTATGATAGTATTTGTTGTATATTTGTGTCATCTCAATTACATTAGGTAAGGGAGCCATCTTCGTTGTGGGAAAATCCATACTCAGCCACCACCTCCTGGAAATCTTGTGCTGAACGACCTGTGGGAAAATTTTCAGGTACTCCGAACATACACCTTATCAAAACTGGCTGCATTAATGGGAATGCTTACTTTTCGAGCTTACCTTTATCTTATTATTTCTTATGTTCATTAAGTAGTAGGAAACAAGAACTGGATAGAGATCTGACGGGGTATCTGGTGTGCACTATGGGAATCATGCACTTCATGACAAGTTCACCGTACTTAAGAAAACATTGAATTTATTGGTCTATTCTTTTGTAAACTTTAGTTAGATGAATTGGAGAAAAAAAATGAAAGCTACTTAGCCCCAAAAACATATTGTGCAATGTGGCATCGCGTAAGGAACTTTCCTGTCCCCAAAACCCTATATGACGGGGTATCTGGTATATATATATACACTTTTGCATGTGCATATAGAGTTAGTGAAGTATTATTTCTTTTCAGTTTGGCCTTAGTGACAATTGATTCTTTTGTCTCTTTGTAGCTCTTCTGGCTGAAAATGAAACGAATGGGTATATATTTATACATGCTGAGGGTGGTCTGAACCAGCAGAGAATTGCTGTACGATTCTCTCTTTACTGTCTATTTTTAAATACTCACCCAATATTTTTTGTCTCTGTGTGTGCTTTACCGTTTCCTGTAATGATCAGACACATCTTTCTTCCTCCATAGGGGGTTTGGGAGGTGGGGGAGGGGGATTACATCTGATGGTTTGCATGTCACTCTTAAGTGAACTTGTATCTATCATCTATAGTTTACATCCGTGTTTCACATCTTTCAGTTTTCTGTGATTTTTGTTGCCTGGCTGTTTCATTGCATAGCCTGTTCTGGCTGAAATCAAATTTTTTCGTATTTCTCAAATTTTCTTTTGCTTTTGTTGAATTCCCACATTAAAGCATGTTGGCACTTTTTTCCAAGCTACTCTTTCTACAGTTCCACTTGAAGGCATATGATTTTTTCCTCTAGTAAGTACCTTTAACTTGTCAGGTAAGGTCTTAATTCGCTTGATGTATTCATGTGCTTCTTGCAGATATGCAATGCTGTCGCTGTGGCCAAAATAATGAATGTGACCCTTATTTTGCCAGTTTTGAAACAAGATCAGATATGGAAAGACCAAACGTGAGTAAAAACTTGAATAAAACTTCTCTACATAGTTTTGTATTTTCTTACATGAAAGTTAGGTCAGGTACTTTCACCACAAAAAAAAGAAGAAAAAAAAGAAAAGAAAGTTAGGTCAGGTACTCCTTCCATTTGTGGATCACCTCTGGAGGTGTCGTCATTGTTCTCATTATTTGTGCAGAAGCTAGTTCTATTTCTAGGCACTAGTCTTTTGCCGACAATACCAAATGTTGTGTTTCTCCTCATTACTTTACCAGTCACCAGTGCTATGTACTGGAAGCATAAGATTTTGAATTACATGCATTAAGATCATCTCTTGCATGCTACATTGTCATTGTTTTCTTCAAAATGAACTTCAAATAGAGCATACCTTTTTTGGTGGAAACAAACAATGATTTCCTTTTATTCATTGTTTTCGTCAGGGGCAGTTTGGCCTATCTGTTTTTCCTTTCAGATGTAATACAAGTATCACTTCTCTCCTAGCTGTTGGTATCTGTTTCTTTTTACCATGAATTGAGGCAGCTGATATCTTGGAGCAGTTGCAAGTAGCCTTGTCAATCATTTTGCTGGAGTTATTGGCTAGCTTTAATTTAATGTTGACCCATCATATTCTGCAGGAAATTTGAAGATATATTCGATGTTGACCATTTTATTGACTATTTGAAGGACGATGTCATAATTGTTCGAGACATACCTGATTGGTTTACCGACAAATCAGAGCTCTTCACAAGCATAAGGTTTGGCGGCTTTATACTTCTATTTAATACTTTTACACAGTGTTGTCAATTGCGGCGGGATAGCGGCCCATAGCGGGATAGCGGAGCGGAGCGGCCTTTGGCCGCTATGAATCTTGAATAGCGTTGCGGATTTTGGGTGCGGACCATTGCGGCCGCTATTGCGGCTCAAATAGCGGAAATAACGGTGGGATAGCGGCGCTATTTGGATCATCATTGAAAAGTCTTTTTTTCCCATTAAAATAAAATAAAATAGGGGCAAAATGATAATAACAACCTTAAAACCCCCTAAATTTAAACTACAGCAGCTTAAAGCAAATAAAAACCTTCTGCTCCTTTTTCTTCTCATCTATTCAACGCAGCAACAAAAAAAAACTTATGCTTCTCTTCTTCTCATGTATTCTCAAATATATATTTTTAATTATTTGCATAGAATTCCAAATAGCGCCGCTCCCGCTATCCGCTATCCCGCTATAGCGTTTTCGGGGTTAGCCGCTCCGCGCCGCTATCTGGGATTGATAACACTGCTTTTACATGCAAACCATAGTTTTGTTTTCTGATTTCCGTTATTGAATCATGAGCTACTTTTTAGGACAAATTCATACTCCCTCCATTCCTATTTAATTGTCGTTTAGGAGATTTATAGGTATCCAAATTAATTGTCGTTTAAGTCTCTTTTATTAGTTGTCAACAATTTATTCCAATTATACCCTCGACATTTTTTTTATTTGCCGCCTCTGCCATCCCTATTTTTTCCTTTCTTTTCTTATGCTATAGAAGTGAGAGAGAGAGGGGCAATATTGAAACTTTCGGTGAAAATGACAAGTTCCTTAATTTTCTAAAATTGTCTAAAGAGTCTTATATTTAGGAATGGAGGGAGTAATGATTAGCATGTGATTTTTTTATAATTTTAGCAATAATTTTTCTGAACCCCCTTCCCCGGTCCATGACGCGCAAATATTCTTTCCTTGGAATATGGAAACCAGGATTATTATTTTGTACCTCTTTAAACTCGTATAAGTTTTTAGCTTTAGATATGGTCAAACCCTATTATGGATCATTATCTTTGCTAGGCTCCTTTTGTTCTCATTTTCTGCGATATATGATAGGCGGACTGTCAAGAACATTCCGAAGTACGCTCCCGCTCAATTCTACATAGATAATGTTCTGCCACGGATCAAAGAGAAGAAGGTCATGTCCTTAAAACCTTTTGTTGATCGACTAGGGTAAGTTGTAAACTTCTCTGATGGTTTTAACTAGTTTTACTTAATGATAGTGAGCTGTTAAAAGTGACCTGTTTATTTGTTATTCAGATATGATAATGTTCCTCCAGAAATCAACAAGCTAAGGTGCAGGGTAAATTATCATGCCCTAAAGTTTCTTCCTGAAATTGAGCAGATGGCCGATCAACTGGTATCAAGAATGAGAAACCGCACTGGCAATTCAAATCCATTTATGTGCGTAAATTGAGAATAATCCATATTATATTTCTTATTTCCCTTTTGCATGTATCTGAACCCTGATTATTTCCCCTTGTAAACAGGGCTCTTCACTTAAGGTTTGAGAAAGGAATGGTAGGCCTTTCATTTTGTGATTTTGTGGGAACGAGGGTGGAAAAAGCTCTCATGGCTCTATACAGACTGAAAGAATGGCCCAGACGTTTTAAGGTACCGATCTTCAGTGACTTTGGGTAACGTATAAAAATCCAGATTAATCATTAATTTTTGATGATTTTACCTCTCCTTCTGGCAGGATGGTTCCCATCTGTGGGCTCTAGCTCTGCAGAAAAGGAAAGAAGGTCGATGTCCCCTTGAGCCGGGTGAAGTGGCAGTAATGCTTCGTGCAATGGGTTACCCAAAGGAAACCCAAATATATGTTGCTTCAGGACAGGTTTATGGAGGACAAAACCGCATGGCACCTCTTCGGAACATGTTTCCAAATCTTGTAAGGATACGTGCTCAATTCCTACACTTCTCTTTTCATTTGTCTTGGTTTTGTATTTTGCTCCTCTCAGTCTCTCTTAATTTAATGGCGGTATCTGTGTACTTTAATCTTGTTATCTATATGTGTGATTCTGTAAAAGTCACATTTGGCCTCTCAAGAAAATAAGAAAGAAAGAAAAGTCGCATTTTAACTTTGGATCTAGTGGAACCTTTTTTGAATCACCAAGATGATTGTTGAATGTATCACTTTCACTTAGATTTAGATTTATATAACTATACAAATTCATGATTTGGAGGAAAAAACAAGCACAAGAAATAGAAATCTTATAGAAACTAAATAGACGGAATTCTTTCCAACATCTGCGTGTTGTGAATAATGGAGAACAGCATATGGTTTATTTAATGTCTCTTTCTCTTGAATGTAAAATTTACATATGTGGAGAAAGTCAATGTAGCTTTCTATAGTACTACTACTATAAGTATCAAAGGATTTAGTAAATGCAAACTCATTTACTCCATATTATGTATTCATGATATTAGATACTAGTGCATTTTATATGACCATGTAAGGATTTATAACAGGTGACAAAAGAGGAATTGACAAACAAAGAGGAATTGGATGGCTTTAGAAAGCACGTAACTAGCTTGGCAGCCCTTGACTTCTTGGTTTGCTTGAAATCCGATGTGTTTGTGATGACACATGGAGGAAATTTTGCTAAACTGATAATTGGACATCGTCGTTACATGGGCCATCGTTTAAAATCCATTAAGCCTGATAAGGGACTTATGTCCAAATCTTTAGGGGACCCATATATGGGATGGGCCACCTTCGTTGAAGATGTAGTTGCTACTCACCAGACCCGAACAGGATTGCCCGAAGAAACCTTTCCCAACTATGACATCTGGGAGAACCCTTTAACACCGTGCATGTGTAGAGCTTAACCTCGAAAGCCTGTATAGTCAAGGTAAACACTTGAGATTTCACCGGAAGAGTCTCTTGCATAAATCAGTGTACAAGACGTGGAAAAATTGTCGAAGAATTTTTTCTGCACTCAAGATTGGAGGCCTGACTAATTGATCTTTATATCCAACGCCTGGGAGGAGACGAGACAAGACAAAAGATAACACCAGATGCAAGCAGGCATTTTGTAGTAAGTCTTGCCTGATTTGGTGCTCTTCCTTTGAAGGAACAAACTAAAAATTTTGTATTCTAGTGTTACATTCGGATTCATTGTTTACTAATATGATGTACATTATGTGGTTACACATTCTGTTGTATGATAATTTAAAATTAAATGAATTTGCCTTTGTAGAAGCATTTTTATTTTTTGGCAAGATTATCTAGGAAGTACTTCGTTATGTTCTTTAATCAGATGATATTCTCTCTGATGTGTCCCATACTTGTAACCAAAATTTGTAGGGGAAGAGATTTTTTTTAGCAGAAGAACCGAAAACAACACTGTATATTTGTTTTTGTTTGACAGATGTTTTCTAGTTGTTAGGATTAGAATGTGATTTAATCTGCCTAAAGTATAAAACAACTCATTTAAACAATGAACTTTAAGCATCAAACTATCCATGCATTAACGACCAAGAAATGCTAGTTCTATTCTCTTTCAGACAGGCTTTTGAAAGATGATCTTCTGGATGTTTTGTGGATCACTTGATTGCAGGCTGGTTCTTCCCTTAAATGATAATTGAGAAATAAGCGAATAACTATTCAAGAACAGTAACATTTGTCCAAGAACATGTCCTGTTGATCAAGGTTGTCAAAATCGCGAGTTGGATCGTAAAATTGTACGATTTTACGATCCAAAGGTATAAATCGAGTTAAATCGCACTAAAAATTACATCAGAGTTGGATCGTAAAAGATCGTACGATCCGGATCGTAAGATCGTACGATCCATTACGATTCAATATTGTCTCTTTTCAATTTATTTTTTTTAGATTCCGGCCCGACAACATAATAAAAATTTGTTTTAATGTGAGAAATCCCTCTCTACTTTTTCTTTTGCTTGTGATTTAATTAGTTAGTGAATCATGAAGTTACTAATTAGTGATTTAATCATTTGTTATGATTTTTACTGTAAAAAAAATTCTATAAAACATTTGAGAAAATAAATTCTTACTATTAATAATTGTTATAGGTGCAAGATTAATAAGAACTAAGGAAAAATATTATTTTATCATAAAATATTGGTTTAAATTTATCATAAAATATTATTTTAATAGTTTTGTTGGATCTTCCGATCCGTGCTATGATCCTCGTGTTTATGATTTTTAAGACCCTTTCCGTTCCGAGTCAAAATTACGATCTTGACAACCTTGCTGCTGTTGATACTTATTTTAGACCTTGTCTGGTCTTCCTATTTACTCGCTTCTTAAGTGTTTTTTTCGATCCTAACAAGTATTGAAGTCATTTCATTTAGCAAAAAAGAAAAGAAGTGCAAAGAGCTTTTTGACGAGTCCAAATATTATCTTCCATACTTTTACGTCAAGAAGTTATATCTTGGTCGGGAAACAAGTTATCGTCATTCTAAAACTTGATCCCGAATCCATAAGTGCAATATACACTGGCCAAAAAAGCCTATTCATGAAAGAGAATTGTCTTGATTTGACATTTTTATTAATGCATATTGCACTTATTGGTTCTGAAAACAATTTTTGGATAATAATAACTTGATACCGAACAAAAATAAAACTTCCGTCCAAAAATTTCCAAGGTGGACCAAACATGCAAGAAAATCCAATAGAATGAAACAATGATTATCACAGCAATCGCATGAATCAAAGAACTAACTAATTTCTGACCAAGACATCATTAACCGACACCTGTTGTCCCTTGCCACGCACTTCATTTTACTTCCCAAAATACAGTAGAAGAGTACAATTCTTCGACGACGCTAGACTGCAGAGATTGCAGGGAACTACTGCAGAGATTCGCCGACGCTAAACTCACCCATATCTATAGAGAAGTCAACAACTGTGCTGATTTGCTTGCTAAGAATAGGAATGTTTTGGATAGCTTTCATTTTCTTTTCTTTTCAGTTGCACCTCCCTTTGTTAGCCATTCTTTGGCAAGGGATGCCCTTGGGACTTGTATTGAGAGATTAGTTCCTTCTGTAATTACTAATACTCTACCCCTTTTGATTGATTTATATATATTGTTTTTTTTCACCAAAAAAAAAGAGTACAATTCTTCCGCCTAAGTCATAATAACAAATCTGTAATGATAAGACAAATTCTTCCTTAATTCATCGAAGCCACGTTAAATAAGCACCCACAATAACCTTCTTTTCCATTCATTTCCTCATTGTTACCATCACCATTTATAAATTAAATTAAATCAAGTTTTTTTTCTTCTTCATGATTATATAGTACTATTACTACTCTACTAGTTTTACGTTGTACTTTCTTTTCTTGATAGTTGAAACAGCTGAAAGAGCTAAAATTAATGGAGTTCTGGGAATTGGTTCCTCTGTTCTTTTTCTTCAGTATTTGTCTTCCAATGTACTGTTTTGTTTATATCATTCTTGATTTTCTTGTTTATTTATTTATTGTCTAAATTTAGTGATTATGGATATTGGATTATATGGAGTGTTTCAAATGCAGTTTTTTGATGATATTCCTGAATTTTAATGAATTCCCATCTGAATTTGAGCTAAATTTAATAATGGGGTGGTCCCAAATGCAGTCTTTTTTATGAATTCTTGAATTCTAAATTTCTAATGGATGTCCAATTGAATTTGAGCTTAATATGATTATGGGGTGTTTCAAAATGCAGTTTTTTTATGATATTCCTGAATTTTAATGAATTCCCATTTGAATTTGAGCTAAATAAAAAAATGGGGTGTTTCAAAATGCAGTTTTTTGATGATATTCCTGAATTTTGATGAATTTGATCTAAATATAAAAATGGGGTATTCCAAGATACAGTATTTTTTATGATTTCTTGAAGTTTAATGAATTGCCATTTGAATTTGAGCTAAATATAATAATGTGGTGTTCCAAGATAAAGTCTTTTTGATGATTTCTTGAAGTTTAATGAATTTCAATTTGTAATATAATAATGGGGTGTTCCAAGATTCAGTCTTTTTGATGGATTCCTGAAGTTTAATGAATTGCCATTTGAATTTGAGCTGAATATTATAATGGGGTGTTCCAAAATGCAGTCTTTTGATAATATTCTCCAATTTTAATGGATGCCCAATTGAATTTGAGCTAAATATAACGCATAATGGAATTCAAGAAATGGCCTAAAAAATAAGCAGTTTTGATGTTCATTGTATTGATTGATTTCCAGCTATAGTAAAACTAGATATGTTTTTACAGCATATCTTGACTTCCGAAATGAGTCGATTTTCAGGGGATTTTTAGAATGTTTATCTCAAAATGAAAAAGTATTGGAATATGCTAGTTTGCCGCCAAGAGGGTGGAACTCCTATGATACCTTCTGTTGGATAGTTTCTGAGAAAGAATTTCTTCAGAATGCAGAACTCGTTGCTCAACGGTTACACCCTCATGGATATGAGGTCTTAAAATATAATTACTATGTTCTGTTCTTACCGAACAAATTAGAGTATGGTAAATCAAATGTAATTAACTTTTGTTCTATTTTATTTCTTTCTGGCCATTTTTATAGTATGTTGTGGTGGATTATCTCTGGTATCGGAAGCATGTACTTGGTGCTGATACTGTTTCTCCTGGATACGATTTGATTGATGAATGGGGAAGGTTGATTCCTGATCCGGAAAGATGGCCTTCGTCCAAGGGCGGTAAAGGATTCACCAAAGTGGCCAAAAGAGTTCATGCAATGAGTTTGAAATTTGGGATTCATGTAATGCGGGGCATAAGTACACAGGCGTATAACACTAACACCCCTATCCTCGACATCACTACGGTATACTAGCTCATTACTCTTTGTCACAACTTGTTTATGCTGCCTCTCTACACGTTTTGGGACTTTACGTTCATAATGATGTCATTCTTGCCTTTGATACCTGGATAAACAAATCTTGATCAAACCTATATTCGTCATTTAGAAGAAGTTTAGGACGACATAGCTTTAAAAATGATAAAAGTGAAAGGTGAATTAGAAAATGATGCATCAATGAGATTCTGTGTAGACATTTTAGTTAAAAAGGAGAATTGTATAGCTTTAATTTTGAATATGTGAAATAGTATACTTCGTAGAGATGCTTAGCTTATTCGTTATGATTTATTGTGTAGGGCAAGGCTTATGAAGAGTCGGGGAGAAAATGGTACGCGAAGGATATAGGTATGGAGGAGAGGGCTTGTGCGTGGATGGACAAGTGTTTCATGAGTGTAAATACTAAGTTGGGAGCTGGAAGAGCATTCTTGAAGTCCCTTTACTTGCAGTATGCTGAATGGGGTGTAGATTTCGGTAATTTTCTTTCTGCCAAATGCAGCTATCACTGTTTTCTGAAAAAATTGAAATTTTACGAATTCCAAGACCAAGACTTTTGGAATTTAGAGCTCAAAAGTTTCTATTCCAGCTTTCTTGATCTAGCTTTTCATGAGACTTATTATCATACAATCACTTAATGTAGCAAGCAAGAACGAACTCTAGTATGTCTATTTTGTTTTAAGAATAAATCCACGGGACCATGGCTGCTTCTGTATTGCTTGCAGTGAAAAATGATTGCGTATTCGGAAATGACTTGGATGTAGATGAGATAACTTTTGTTTCAGAGGTACGTAAAATGCACATTTTCTCTCACTGTCTTTCGGAAGTAACTTGAAATGTCGATTTGCTAATATTTTCTCGCCCATTTATCAAAAGATGGATAAGTAAACATTTGCTAATGTTGCTGTCAAATAGAAAAGATTCCTCGTAAAAGTGTTTGGATAAGAAGTGCCTTTATGCAGGTTTTGAGCAAATTGGACCGTCCTGTCCTTTACTCATTGTCCCCTGGATCTAGCGCGAACCCAAACATGGCTAAGAAGGTAAATGGCCTAGTCAACATGTATATGGTAGCTGGGGATGACTGGGATACTTGGGAAGATGTTTCTGCTCATTTTGACGTTGCACGGTACTTGACATACCCTTATCAACGGTTTTGCTATGATGATTTTCCAAGTTGTATTCTTTTTTCCCGTCTTACAATAGAGAGTTAAATATATTTTATATTACATTTTGCTTGTTTATTTGATTTTATTTTCTTCAATTTTCTGCCCAGAGACTTTGCTTCTGCTGATATGATAGGGGCAAGAGGTTTGAAGGGGAAGTCATGGCCTGATTTGGATATGCTACCACTAGGTTGGCTAACCGATGAAGGTGAAGTATCCTTAATTGAGAAGAAAATGGAAGAAGGGACTACTGGGAAATTGAATATTATATTTTCTTTGAACAGCTTCGGATAGAGGACCATACAGGAAATGTAAGCTTGACCTGGATGAACAAAGAACTCAGGTAGGCCTATATGGTTTTAAATTACTTCAAAAAATTAAACTTTATCAACAAATTAATCATCGTAGTTTCGTTTATGCAGATGACTTTGTGGTCCATGGCCAAGTCTCCACTCATGTTTGGAGGAGACGTCAGAAACTTAGATGATACTACGTTTAGTTTGATCACTAATCCTACGTTACTAGAGATAAACTCTTTTAGCTCCAACAATAGGGAGGCAAGTGAAAAAAAGTCTGTTCCTCGTTATGAACATATCGAGAACCAGGAAATGAAATTACTTAAAGGTACAAAATGTTTCGCTTCAAGGCGTTCTCTGTCCTGCCAAACAAAAAAGTACGAAGATAAGGAGGTTATCGAGGATTTTGTTTTGTCTTTAACTAGCTGCAAAGAAGCAAGTACAAATGGTTGGATGACTAAATCTCTTGATGATCGCGAGCAAATCTGCTGGAAAGAGAACTCAAGCAGCAAAAATCAGGCGCCTTTCTGCCTTTACAAGGAAAATTCTTTCATGGCATCGTAATAAGCATTTATTTCCTGTTTATGAGTGGGAAAATTATAATTTAAAAAGTATTTGATACATGACTTGGTAAGGATGGTTATGCAGAGATGAAGCGCTGACGTGCAAGAAAGAATGCGATGGTAAACTCCATTTGCAAGCGAGCAAGAGAGGAGGAGGAGTTTGTCTCGGCACATCCCCTAATCGAAAGCTTACCTCCAAAGAGTTAAAAAGGGGTTCATTTTCTCCTTGCAGACTGGAACCCAACCAGGTATCTTTAGCCCGAAATCTTGCATCCATCTTTCGCTTTGCACAAACTTCCTAATGCCATTGGGATATACTTTTTTTCTTTTTATAACCTGAAATCGATATCCGGGATGTTTGTCGATGCAGATGTGGGAATTACATGATAACGGAACACTCAAAAACAGTAACTCTGGACTTTGCGCTTCTGTAAACACGGACGAAGGTGATGTCTCTGAATCTAACAAGTGGTTCAAACTCATGCTTCAGAGTACCTATGATGCTAATATTTTCATTTCATTGCAGCTAATTCCGTTCCAGGAGGAATTCGCTCATGGGTTGCTACTGGAAGGAGAGGTTTGATTCTCTCCCCTTGTAACTAACTCGTCAAAATAGCATAGATTTTCCCTCAAATTTAACTGTTTTTCTTCATAGTACTAGGAGCGTAACTAGGGGGCGGCGCCCTCACCACCCCAAAACATTTTTCAAGACAAAATAACATTAAATTTCACCCTATGATCAGAATGCTAATATTTCAATTTGCACCTAAGAATTGTTTTTATCTATTCATTCAGGAGAAATATATATTGCTTTTTTCAATCTGAATGCTCAAAAGACTGTCATCTCAACAAAGATATCACTCTTGGCTAAGGGACTTCCTGGCAGAAATCTACATGATTCTTCGTGTTCGTGCAACGAGCTATGGAGCCGAAGAAACTTTGGAATTGTAAGAGATTATTTATCAATAGAAGTAGAGCCACACGGAAGCGCGCTATTTACACTGAACTGCAAGTAATAATGCTTAACATTCACAGAGAGATTCTTCCACTTATGGTTCATGTATGAAGTTCTTGATTAGCTTCTAGTTTATTAGCAGGCTGCAGGATTTTTGTAACTCTTTTAAGATCTCCATTGATAAAAAGGGAAAAAAAATCAGTGGATTTCTTCTACCTGAAATGGAAATGTGTGAAATTACTAAAGAAAAGTCATCTCAATTTTGCCATTTGATGATGGTTTAAGCTTTTGCATTCTGTAAAAGCTATGTTAAATCTATATGGTTCTTTGATTGTCCCAATTTCTTATTATTTATGTTGAAAAATTCTATGTTACCTAGACTCAGGTGCGGGGTCGGGTACGGGTATATATCTATGTGTCGGGTTCTTAATCGTCTTAAATAGAGGATACGAGGATACTTCTCCTAATTTGAATACGGCAATAAATTCAATTCGAAACAATATTATAGCGGAATATATAAAAAAATATAAGTATATATTAAATTATTCAAGGTTAACGTCGTACACAATGCATAAGACTAATGTATCAATGGAGTCTGAGAATGTATCTTTGTATTCTTTAAGGAAAGAAAGTGCTATCTTTTTCTATTTAATTCATTTGCCACCTACTATAGGACATAATTATTCATTGATTTATTGTGTATATGTAATCTAGATTAGGTAAGACTAGGCTCTTTTGATTCTTAAATCGACTTATTAGTATTTTTAAGTAACTGAACTATTATTTTATCGTACTAAATTTAAGAAGTTTGAGCGTGTGTTTTTTTAGTATAGGCAAGAAATACTTCATGTAGACAATCAAGTTGAGTATCCAACTAGAAGGTGCTTGTACATGACGGGTCTTTTATTATTTTCTTTATTTTCCCCACAGAATCAAGCATGCAATCATTGTTCGAAACAATAATTATCTCCTTTAATCAAGACGCTACATATTTCCGAAAGTCAAGGCAAGAGAGCTGTCCAAATGAATAACTCCATCAATCCGTCCCTATTTATCCGTCGTTTTAGGATAGTTTATTCAAATTAATAAAAAATAATTGAGATATATTAATTTAAAAATAAATATACACTTTTACCCTTCAATTAATAGAAAGCAGTACACTTCGATATAATAACCATCTTAGTTGGATTTTTTTTATTATTTAGAACTATCTCAATAAGTCATGATCCACTTCGTACACTCAAATATTCAATTACAATCTTATTTATTTATAAAGTGAACTCCCCAAATGCAAATGAAGTCAAGATTGAATTTTTAAATGTGAAAAAGGAGATCTCATTTATATAGTTTTAGGAGAAAATTACTCGTTTGTCTTTATATATATAGATTGCCAATCATGCATATCAATAAAAAAAAATAATAATAATAATGCATTGCATTACACATGCATTTAGGTCAGTATTAAAGTTTTAATTTTGAATTTTACAACATCTGAATTGTTCAGAAAAAAATGCAACAGAATATGAAGACTTAACTTATTCTCTAAATTAATTGATGCACATTTTTTCTCACCATAAAAAGGCGGTTTAATGAATTTAAGTTAAATATTGGAGAATACAAGTGAATTAAGTTAAATTAACTTTACCTTTAATTTTCAAGAGTTTATATTAATTACATTATCAGATTTAATATGTAAATATTTTAACGTATTAGTCTAATCACTTAAAAAATATCAGCCAAGAAAAATTCCTACGATATTTCGACCCTTCGATCCAAACCAATAAAATATTCCCACGTCATCACTTAAAAGTGGGCGGCATCTCCCTCGTTGTCGGTCCCACAACAACAACAAAAAAATTTTTTTTTATTTCATAGCTGGCGATGGTACACATATGACTAGACCTATATTTCCATTTCCCCCACTCACCACCGCAGCGACCACCACAAAACCGAACTCTCCGCCACCCACTTAACTGGAAAAAAACTCACTCCGTTACCGTTTTTTGTATGCCCATCGGAGCTCCGGCTCCCTTCTCGGAGCCCCAGCCCCATCTATCTCTATACATCATTTCCAATTAGCGTATTCTCATATCTGAAATTCAAGAAAGGAAATTAAAAAAAGAAGAAAAAAAAAGATTCCATTTTTTAGATCTTAGCTTTGAAAATGTCGAAATCTCCGTGGGGTAATATCGGCAATTGGGCTGCCGAAGCCGAACGCGCCGAACAAGAAGAGCGTGAAGAAGAAGCCGCTAAGGCTGCTGCGGAAGCTCTTGCAGCTTCCGCCAGAGCTTCGGCTCCTCCTCGGTCAGGCGGCCGAGGAGGAGATTCGCAGAACTTTCCGAGTCTGAAAGATTCGGTGAGTACTGCAAAGCAGCAGTCGAAGAAAAAAACAAAGATGAGCTTACACGAGTTTAAGACTATGAGTAGTGGTTCGACAAGTCAGCGATTAACCACTGAAGAAATGCTCCGGTTACCGACAGGACCCAAAGAGCGGGCCCCAGGAGATGAAATGCAGTACGGTAGTGGTCGTATTGGTGGTGGATTTTCTAATTATGGTACCCGTTCTGGAGGACCGGGTCGGATCCGAGATGGCGATGGCGATGGTTCTTGGGGAGGTGGAGGACAAAGAAGATCTTATGGTGGAGGATTTGAAGATGATCGTAGAAGGGGCCCACCAATGGGTAGCAGAGGTAGTGGGCCGGAATTTGATCAGACTTCTTCTAGGGCTGATGAAGTTGATAATTGGGCTACAATGAAGAAATCTTTACCCTCATTTAATTCAGGTGGTGGAACAGGACCTGGTGGAGCCGGGGATCGGCCCAGCCGGTATGCTTCATTAGGTGGTGGTAGTGGAGGGTCATCTAGGGCTGATGAGGTTGATAATTGGGCTACAATGAAGAAACCAATGCCGCCTCCAGCTGCTAGATCTTCGAGTTTTGGATCAGGGTTTCCAGATTCCAGGCCGCCAGAGGCTGAAAGATGGACTCGTGATGGGAATCAGGAAAGGCAAAGACTGGTGCTGGACTTGCCAGCTGAGGGTGAAGTGAAAGTGAATAAGCCGAATCCGTTTGGGGCAGCTAGGCCAAGGGAGGAAGTGTTGGCAGAGAAAGGATTGGATTGGAAGAAATTGGATACGGATATGGAGGCTAAGAAGGTTGTTAGTAGTAGGCCTGGTAGTTCTCAGTCCAGTAGGCCTGGTAGTTCACAGTCAGCTAGGTCAGAAAGTCAGCAGGCATTGCCCGGGGAAGGGGCAGTGAAGTCAAGGCCAAAGGTGAATCCTTTTGGGGATGCTAAACCTAGGGAGGTTTTGCTTCAGGAGAAAGGTCTGGATTGGAGAAAGATTGATTTGGACTTGGAGCATCGTGGCGTTGAAAGGTGAGTATTTTCTCTTGTTCTTTTAGGCATTTCTTATGATTTCTTGGTTTATTACTTGTGCGGCAATTTTGGTAAGAACTGGATTTGTTAGAACTGTTCTAGTATTATGCTTATGCATGCTTTTCTATTAGCATATGAATAATTCATCCTTCATCAAAATTAGGAGCAAATCTACAATTTGATCTTGACAAGTATGTGCCTAAATGATTGTGTGGGGATAGAGACAATGAAAAGCTCAAGAATGCTAAAAGATGATTCCGAACATATATACCTGCACATTGCTAGTTTACTTTTGTTGATTGTTTCTTGGCTTTTGTTCATCGCAGTAATAACCAAATTAATAATGTTTAAGATGTTTTTCTCAGAAAACATGACGAAGTTTTCATTGTTTTTTTAAAAATAATTTGGTGACTTTGACAATAGCTACTAGCATACTAGTATATCATCCCAACATTTCTTCTTAGGAAAGAAGCATGTTGTCACAAATTAGTATCGAGTTGCCTATCCAAGTCACATGGTCAGGGCAGTTGCCACGTCGCCTTTGCTCATATAGTAAGATCCCCTTTGAACAGTATGATATTCCACTGGAAGATTGTTTAGTGACAATGCCTTGTTTAGTGACAATGCCCTTGCTCTTGTGTATCTTTGCCCTCCCATTGCTTAAACATTTACCAAAATCAGACTTGCTAATTCTTGAAAGTAACACCAAAGGCAGTTTCACATATTTTCTTCAAGTAAATAGAGTGACACTTATGGCTAAAATATTTCAACGGTTCTTCTCTAACTATGATTTCTCTTTGCAAACTTGTGAAGCATGGACAAGGTGGGAAGGAACATGAACTGGTCTAGACCTCTTAGGTCAGCTCACATGACTACAAGGAAATATTTCGTTCTGTTGTAAAACTGGAACTCTATGCAGTATGCACTAATGGAATGCAAATATTATCTAAGTTTAGCATAACTTCCTCATAGGAAAGTTTTTATATTTTCTTTCTCCACTAATTAGTTGGGTAGTTTATATTTCCCTCTGGGAAAGAGTAATTAGTAATTACTAACCGTATACAATTTTAACTGTGGCAGAGATTGTGTTTCCAATCTGTGCACATCAGTATTTACGTGAATTTAACATGAGCCTCGTGTTAGGTAGTTATTCTTTCACAGCCAAGAGAAACTACCAATTGTTCACAGCCCTGGTCTTTCATAACATTTCTTTTTGTGTTAGTAGTCTTGGATCTTGTTCTCTGGACAGTAAAAGGAAAGTTATTCTCGCAATGAGAGTCTCATGAAAAGTTAATCTAAGAAGGCATTCAATGAGATTTTAGTAGTAGGTTCTACTTTTTCATGTTATGGAATCGAACAGAGAAGTATATCAATGCTTGCTTGATGGGCATTTCCTTGTATTGTAAGTGTGGTCCAAGTATCTGAAGAGGTAGTAGGACAAGTATTTGATATTGTAGATTAAAATGAGCAGAATTAGATGTAGATGACATTTCTTCTTGGCTTCATTTTCTTTGTGAGGTTGTGACTGCTTAATGGAGTAGGACTTTGGTTTGGTATCACATTGAATTAGTATTAAGAATGGAATCAACTTCCGAAGCCTTTTCAGCTGGGAATGTTCTCAAGTGGACTTGATCTTTGAGGACTACAAGTTTTAGATAGTTCATTAGTTTGTATGAAATGCATTTGAAGTTGTACCTTTTAGCAAGGTATAACATTTTGAAACTTGTGGTCCACAAAGATCCACCAAAGAAAATTTCTTTCAACCATTGGTCCTTGTTGGAGATCAAAATTACACAGGTTAAAGTCTGAAGCTTGGAAGTGTTTGGCAAGTTGTGAGTATGATTGAGCCCAAGATTTGGAAACCTAGATTTGCAAGTATAAGAGAATTCACAGGATGGTCCATATTGGAGATACTCCAGTTTTCAAGTCATGTTCTCCAGGTAGAGAAAGAGTATGGTGTAGAAGGAGAGATTTATTCCCAAAATCATAAGAATGGTAGGTATCATAGGCTCTTTGAGCTGCTGTACAAATAATCAAATATAATGGCCATTGTTCCTTTTCTTTATGTTGAGGGTCTCAAATAACTAGTCACATTCACAATGGATTTCTTATTAGATTGTGTGAAAATGAGCTCATGGGCCTCCATATCCTTGGTTTTGAGAGGATATGGAGGCCCATGAGCTAATTTTCACATGGTATCAGAGCAGGCCCTTAGGCGGGATGTGTGAGCTCTTTGTCCCCGTTTGGCCCAAGTAGGGCGCCGGGCTGAATTTGACTCCACCTCGATGTGAGGGGGGAGTGTTGAAATATAAAGTCCCACATAGAGTGCCTAAGGAAGATCCGAATAGCATATAAGCTCATGGGTTAACACCTCTCTTTGCCAATTGGTTTTGATAGGATATGGAGGCCCATGAGCTCATTTTCACATGGTATCAGAGCGGGCCCTTAGGCGGATGATGGGCTCATAATGCCTAAGTGGACTTTAATGGTCACCGTACGACCCAAAAAGGGCGGCGGGCCTTAAATTGACTCCCACCTCGATGTGAGGGGGAGTATTGAAATATAAAGTCCCACATCGAGTGCCTAAGGAAGATCCGAATAACTTATAAGCTCATGGGTTAACACCTCTTCTTGCCAATTGGTTTTGAGAGGATATGGAGGCCCATGAGCTAATTTTCACAGATTGTATATATGTACTGTGCTAAAGATAAAGTAGCCGAATTGGTACATGTTGCTCCAAAAGGGGTTAAATTTTAAGAAATTGGACCCGGGCTCGTGTTATACAGTATACTATAAGCAAGTGTGTCCTCGTGATAATATTGGAGGAGAAACTAAAATCCTATGGGTTCAAGATTGGAGAAGTGCAACATGGAACCTGTTTCTCGGGTGAATTATGTAAAACTCCATTAAATGCATGACCCTTGTCCATTCTTGCCTCCCAGGGTGTGAATACTACCCTTTTTGAAATAGTTCATGTGATTTGTTAATTGCGGTTTTCATATGGAATACAAATTGGCTCGTCACTATTTTACTTTGTTTTTTATGCCCTGGAAAAAAACTCGATATACATTAGCAAATGAGTATTGAAAATGGTCTAATATGCTTGGACTAAAAAGTATAATGTAGTCAATCAAAAGGCTTATTCCAGAAATAGGGATGTAGTGTAGTTCACCAGTGTTACGAGAAAGAAGGGTAGAAATAAACATCTTTTGTGACTTCTGAATGTAGAGATATTTTTTCAGGCCTGAGACAGAAGAAGAAAAGAACTTGAAAGAAGAAATAAAACTTCTGAAAAATGAAATGCTGCAAAAATCTGGTGAAGATCAGTCGATCTTAAATGATGAAATACATAAAAAGGAGAAGGACTTGGAAGCCCTTGTCCGTGATTTGGATGACAGAGTTCGTTTTGGTCAGAAACCCAGTGAAAGACCAGGTTCTGGAGGAGGCAGGTTTGCTGCTGGGCTTCCGGAGAGACCCCCTTCTCAGCATGGAGCATATGAAGAGCCCAGAGGGGGTGACTTCAGAGAGAGGCCACGTTCTCGTGGCACTGGAGATGCATGGTCACGACCCATGGATGATAGAAGAGCATATCAAGGCGGCAGGGGCAGAGGATTTTTGGGTAATCGAGATATGGACAGGTACCAATTGCTCTCTTTTCTCTCCCACCCTCCATGTTCTATCTATTCTTTCCTTGAAACTAGAACACTTCTTTTTGGTAGTTGGATAATTCTGTCATCCTAGCCTGATTTATGATCCTCATCTTTGAATCATGTGATCGGTCAATTTACCTTAAGCCTTTATGTTCCTGGCCCAAAAAATAAAATGGAGGAATTTTGCTGTGAAATTACTAATATTCACCTGGAAAAACTGAAATCTGTGTTTTGAAATTTTTTCGAGTTGTATTCAAGAAATGCTCAATTAGCAATTTCGATGAATATTTTGCAGTCCTAGATTCGTTTTTGGAAAAATTCTAATGACGCGATGATCATGGTAATTGCAGGTCATCCTCAAGGGAGAGATGGTGAAGCTAACTTGGTGTGGATTCTTATTCTTACCAGTCTCTTCAACTTCTGCTCTTCTGACTGGCTTAGAACAGAAATAATATTCTTTTTCGTTGTTTAGTTAATTCTTCTACCGTTAAATTTTGCTATGAGGAATGGTGCTAAAAAATGTCAAATGTTTTTAGCACCTGCAAATGTTACTTATACAATGATCATCAACTGTTGCAATCTTGATGCTATGTAAAAAAAAAAAAATTTGCTTTTCTTTCCCTATTTTGTTAACATACGAGGGAGGTGGAATGTTTTGTTTTGAATTCTTCTTCAATACCATTGTAATGCAAGACTCAGAAACCTCATTGGTTCCATCTTTGTTTGGCTATTTATTTTCTTCGTTTCTTAAGGGTTTTTGGTGATACATTTTTCTCTTAGTTTTTTCCTTTCTTAATCTTGTAAATTCCATTGCTTGGTTGAAAAATTGGAATTGCTCAAAAGATTTTAAGGTGGGATTACTGCTAGATTTGTGTACATGTGTGTTGTGCCTTGGCCAGGCCCTTATTTCATTAGGTTAAAATTGAAATGTCCTCCAAACGTACCTGAGCTTGCCCTTGGGAGTAGTATTGGATTGAGAAGTTGGATATAAACCTAACTCATTATTCCTGACGACCCTATGCAACTCTACGGGTCTCGAAGAATATTTACTTAATGACTGACGTATACAGTAGGCTTATGCGGAAGCTCAAACATAGATCAGACTATGCTTCTTTGATAATTGCTAAGAATATTTATTCAATGACTCTATTTATATAAACAATGACCGAAGAAGGTGTAACGTCGGGATTACTAGGCCAGGCCTAAGTCCATTTTTGTGTAAGAAACAAAATGAATGGCCACAGACAGACTTAGGCCAACAATGACTTGTACGGACATTTCTATTTCAGACTCAAGACATGGGCCTTTTGATACTCTTTGTGAAAGGGAAAAAAAGAAGCTAAAAGCTCGTGAAATGAAAAAAAAAAGAAGCTAAAATTACCAACAAGGTGATGGTGAAGTGGTTCCAAATTTACTCTCAAGTGGTTTGGTAAAGTCGAGGTCATGAGTTCAAATCTTGGCTGGTGCTGCCGGCTTCTAAGAATTATACTTGCCCCTTGTTGGAGCTACTTTGACGGGGTCAGTACTTGTGCTGGTTGTTTAGTTAAGTCTGATATGTTCGCTGATGAACACAAAAACCCGAACATGAAGTGGTAGTGCGAGATGTACTTGCACCTTCTTTTTTATTCATAAAAAAAAGCGACTCCACTGGGGATCGAACCCAGAATCTCTGGTTTCGTAGACCAGCGCCTTATCCATTGGGCCATGGAGTCATTGTTGGATGTTTATAATCAATTATATTTGAAGTTTATTTATTTTTATTTTTGATACTCCAACACGAGATGAAAAGTTAATTATGCTAAGTAAACTTTAGTCCGAAAATGATCACTAAATTATAAAGTAATATTTTATAGCCAACCATTTATCTTTTCCATTTATATTTTTTATTTATATTTTCGAAAAACATTCACATCAAAATGGTTTCATCAATATTGTCGATAGTGGACACACCGGTAAGATAAGGTATAGGGTTCAAACTTCACATGTGGAAATGGAGGCTAGAGCACATTTCATGACCCATCATTACCTCTTTTGAGAACATTTTGTTACGAAAGGGTTAATCAATATTGGTTTGGGTTTGGCTTGCCTTTGTTTGGTCTCACTTTTGGTCGGAGAAATTCAATTTTTGGCGGGAGAAATTTAAATTATTATTTTTCAAATATTCGTTGAAATTCAAATTTTGGCAACGAATATTTGAAAAAAAATAATTTGAATTTGAATTTCTTCCGTCAATTTTAGAGGCAAAAAATTGAATTTCTCCCGCCAAAAGCTAAACCCAAACTAAACATTGTCCAAGTACATCCATTATTGACAATAAACCCTATAATATAGACAATAAAAAAAAAAAAACAATATTGAGTTATTACTTGACCACGTTACTTTGCTTCTCCACACGAGTGGTATGAAACTGACATGAGAAGCTTTAGAAGAAGAAATCCAAAATTTGTATAATTTGATGAAAGCGAAAGGGAATGATTCGAACCAAATCTTTGTTAAGATTAATTATTTACTCGTATAGTTTGGAAAAGAAAAAGAAGCTCATTTGAATGCTAAATTGTGGACTTTGCAATCGAAATAGTATTTTGATAAGAGTACTTTTTACGTAAGTTGGTATTCTACTTATCATGGTTTTAAAATTTGGTCCAGGCTAGTTAAATCGCTGTCCGGCCTTTTTACGGTTCGAGTTGGCCCCCAAAATTAGTATGATTAAAAAATTAGTTTCTTTTATTCAACTCAGTAAAATTTGATGGTCGAACCCGAAAATCGAAATATGTTTATTAGAACTGGCCGAGTCTCATATGCTCCATTCAAAAAAGAAAAAGAAATATTGCATCTTTAACAAAAAAATCGATAAACACCAAATATGTATCTTTCACCATCAATTATATTGAATATCACCGTTTAGGTCAAGAACTATAAGCTCTCTCAGTTTCAACTCTCAAACCAAATTAATGATAATATTATAATTTATAGATAACTGGTGAATTTCATTGCTTTGGGACCCTAAAATCAATTGACATTTTCTTTGTAGTTACATGAAAGTTTTTTTTTCCTTTCTAGATCATCAGTAAGTATATATTTAAAAATTGTAGAATAATTTGTGTGAAAATGAATTTACATAACATTTTGTTAATTTTCAAATTTATATTAAGAGGGATGTTTTAGGCTTGGAATTTGTACTTCATTTTAAATAATAATTATTTATTATTTATTTATAACATCACCGAATCGATGAACGGATCGATGATGGTCCGCCTACCGATCCGACCAGTAACCCATAACTCAATAATTTTTCCGGATTGGATTTCAAAACCTTGCTTTATATATACTATGAACTTTTAAAGAAGTTGATTTGTTTCCACCAACTCATTTCTGAATTCTATTCTTTTCAATTTATCAATAAAAGTTTATTAAAAATAATAATAATAATAAAAAAAGGATAAGTTTTCAGAATATAATAAATGGATAAATTTGGTTATGCTACCAAAAATAGCTCTATATATACGTATGCCAAAAGACATGTGAACTCAAAGGCCTCATCATTACTATTAGGCTTTCATTGTTGTTATACATAAAAAGTAAGAACCATTACATTTTTCTAATGGCTTTCCATAGCCAAAGAATTCTTCTTCTTCTTCTTGTTGCTTTATCAGTTTTATTAGTGAGTCTGGTGGTCCAAGTTTCAGCAGAGGCCGGCCAGCCATGTGATTTTCCGGCAGTGTTCAACTTTGGAGACTCCAATTCCGACACCGGTGGCTTCTCTGCAGCATTTGGCCAGGCTGGTTCTCCCGCCGGCGAGTCTTTCTTCCATCGCCCTGCCGGACGTTACTGTGATGGCCGCCTTGTAATTGACTTTATAGGTAAGAGCTTAATATTCTTCAATTCGTTGGTACGATTGGCGTAACATTTCTAACTAGTCACAATAATTTATGTTTTGTCATTTCTTATTCTTATAATAATAAATTTTAAAAGGAAAAAATTCATTGTTCGGTCATTTTTTATTTTTTATTTTATAAAAAAACCATTTTTCTCACACTTTGCATCTAAAATATGGCAAAAATTATCTATTATGTGTCCCTTTTTCTGTCTTCACGAATAGATTTTTGATACGTGTTCACTTTTTTTTTAAGAATTTTATTATTTTTTTAAGATTATTAATTTTTTAAATAAAAAATTAACAAATATGTCAATTTTTTCTTATTAATGAGAATAGAAAATGAGACACCAAATGAAACAAAAAATTCGTATCCTGAAATATATGATATTTCAAGATGATCTATTAATATGGACCTAAGCGTTTACTGTCAACTTAGAATGTAGATTGTTTTGGTGTTGGATGGAGACAAAGATACCCCTCAAACCTTCCATGGTCTTGTCACTTGTGAAAATCATATTTATTAATACCAAATTAAGATTATTAAAAAAAGAAATAAGATAGATTATCTTTGTTCATTTACCTACTTAAGAAACTAATTGTGCATATTACTTCACTGATAGCTGTCAAACTCCAATAATTGAAGAACATCGTACATTACTTAGGATTGTTTCTACTAACTTGGGCTGTTATAGCGTCATCATTTTTATGTCGAGGCAGCGAATTATATATTAAAGAATTATATAAACTTTTTGAGAAGATGAAGACTAATATTTTAAAAAAATTCTCTCTTAAACGTAAACTATATAAGGTTTTAAGTGATGTCTGACTTACTTGGCGGATCATGCATCTCATATTCAATATCTGGAACAACAATAGCTATATTTTTTTTGCTGAATAAGAAATTTTTCATTAATCACAAAATAGTCGAAGCCATTACAATCAAAGGAAAATTTAAAAATACAAGAAAATAAAAGTTATACAATGATTTAGAAAATCATGATAACAGATAAAAAACACACACAATAAAACTTAGATGGTTAGGAAATACTACTAATAAAACTAGCAAACTAAACAAATACATAATCTTCTTCTTCGCAGCATCTTCATCGCAATCCTTGAACTATAGAGACAGGAGAATATCACTTTCAACATCTTCCGTAGGGATATCGACAATTTATAGGACCATGGGCGTATCAACCGTCCTACAATCCTCGAACAACAATAGCTATATATTTGTATAATATAAGTTTCTTTTTTGGTCAAGACTAAAATACCCTCCAGTGTCGAACCAAATACGTTATAAATAAAACTGTTACTACTTACACTACAACAAAAATACTTTTTTGCGACGTTTTTGTACCAACGTTTTTATCAAACGTCGCTTAAAACAAAAAAGAGTAAGTTAAAGCAACATTTGTAATAAATGTTGGTATAGATCTATATCGACGTTTTTTTGCCTTAATGCGACAGATAACAAACGTCGCAATAGACAGTTTTTGTTGTAGTGTTACTACTCCGAACATTCCTTGATATAAAATTTTAATTACATGTTGCGAAAATTAAGGAACCAAAAAACAAAGTACAAATATTATTCTCTTAAATATGATTTGTATACCACTAATTTTATTTATAAAAGTAATATTGATATTTTAATTTTAAATCATTTTAATTTTTGTTTTTTTTTTAGATCACAAGCCAACTTGCTAAGGCGTCCGTGACAGAATTTTTTCTCTCGATAAACATGAACAACCTCGCTATCACCAATAATAAAAGCATTTTCATGTCACTAAAAAATCAAAACATTTCAAACACCGTGACCAACAAAATACGAATATAAGACACGTGTCTCAGTAACAAAATTACAAGACTCAAGCATTTTGCGATCACTAAAAATCGAAGCATTTCAGCCACTGTGAACAGCAAAACGCAAGCATAAGGAAGAAACAAGCCAAGTTTGCTAAGGCATCCGCAACATAATTTTTCTTTCAATAAACATGAACAACCTTGCAATCACCAATAATAGAAAGCATTTTGCGATCATAAAAAATCGAAACATTTCAGCCACCGTGACCAACAAAATGCAAGCAGAAGCAAGAAAAACGTCAATCGTCTTCTTTGAAATAAATCCCATAAGCACCATGAATATTGGTTGCGTAGTACCCAGCAAAAGCCAGCCACAAGATAAAGCCACTCACCCTTAATAAACAAATATTAAGAGGAAGCAAAGTGGTCCACAAACAACAATAATGCGGCAGCAGAAGCAAAAAATAGATCAAAAGGCAAAGTAATTTACATTCTTCCTGAAGAACCTGCGAAGAACATCCAAGAAATCCGAAAAATTCACCCATGACCGATCATGGATTTTCTTAGATAGAGGGGTTCTCCAAGCTCCCAATAGACTAGAAATGCCATATAAAATCCCGATCTGTACCGGAAAAGCAAAAGCTTGAAGAAAGCCAACGCATTTTTTGAACCAGCAGCTTCTAGCTTCTTCTTAAATATTATCCTCATAATAACCCAGAAAGCTACAAGTGAACAAGAATACTTTCTTCAAAAGACCAAGCAAAACCAATAAAATCTCTTAAAAATCATGGCTGGTCATCACAAAAGGGAAGGAGAGCAATAAATCGCCAAAAAATCAGATCTAAAACCCACCAAAAGATGGTATTTTTAGAAAGATTAATCGCCAAAAGGAGTATTCAAGAGCAAAAATCAGACAAGAAGATCCAATCTTTACTCTCTTTCTCTCTCTTAAGCACTCTGATAACTAGCAAAATGGACAGATATAAAATCATACAAGAGTAAGAAGAGTGCCATGATTCTAAATTTCATTGCTTCTGCCCTACTAATTTTTGTTTTCTTAATTTTCGCAACATGTAATGAAAGTCTTGTATTAAGAAATTGAGGTAGGACTTGGTTTAAGCTTTGTATGCAAAACACCGAGGCAGTACCAACAGCATTATTTTGTCTATTGAGGTTTTTTTTTCATTTTTATTCTCGGTCCGACTATTATGCTGAATACCCAAAATTCAGAGTATATTGAATATTTGTTTGTCGCCAGATCAAAAAATTTTATGGTCCAATTTTTTTGGATCAAACAGGTGTTGTGATTTTTAATACCTGTTGTGTAAAACAGATGTTACATTCTTTAGGACAGGTGTTAATCATGAGAGAATATCTATTATATAAAATGTAACACCCATCTAAAAATCTCTATACATTCGTAAAAAAATGTTTAATATATATTAAATTTTTAATATTATACACTATAGTCGTAATACTTTATTCTGCTACGGTTGTTTAACAACAGATAGGCATGTCTTTGGGGGTTGCATTTCGAGGCTTCTTGTTTGAATGTGGCATGCGAATAACAGAACCCACCTATGGTCATATTGCCATGTCCGTTTGTGAGAAAAATCTGCCTTAGATTTCTACATCACCCAGTACTTTGGGGACCACACTTAACAGAAAATCCAGATCAACCTAACCCTTTTTTTCTTTTTTCTTTCCCATGGGTCTCTTTTTTCATCTTTTTCCCGAATTTCATTTCGTCTCGTATAAGTTGCTAAGAAAACGATTTATTAGGACCGAGCACTGCTCAAGCATTAAGATATAAGATTTTTTCTTTCTAACCGATGGTCAGAAGTTTGAAATTTTTTAATTCTAATACCGTTCTTGTGGGACTAAACCTACAATACCCTTATATGAATTGTGCAAGATCTGCCTATGTATGTGTATTTCACAGAGACTGTGAAACCTGCAGTGTCACAAAGACGATCCTAGAATTGAGTGATCTAGAAGTTTAAATTATTAAGCAGGGAAAGTGGAAAACCATTATGATGATCTTTCTAGTCCTATGTCTCATCTTCTTTCAATTCTTTAAGAAATTTTTTTTATGTCCAAGTTTCTCTTTTAGGGCTCTTCTTTTTTCCTAAGAAACTAGATTCTTTTAAAAAAAAATGTTCTTGGAAATAGTAGCATGGAGTATGAGAAAAGAAGATTAATTAGAGGTGTAGATAAAATATAGATTGAGTTGTTACTCCATCCGACGAATGTCCAATTTTTTTGATCGGAATTGAATGTTTAATTTTAAAAAAAAAATATTTTCCTGTTACAAATTGAATACTTACTTTTAAGTCGAATAAAAAAAGTTGGCATTTGATTATTTAAATAGAAAAGTATACATTCCGTTTGAGACAGAATGAGTAGTATTCAAATTGAATAAACTTCTCTCACAATTTCTTTAATTTAAGAGAATCAAATTGCACTAATACATGATCCCACCAATAACTTCCATTACCTCCATTAATACAAGATCTTTCACTACTAATTTGTTTTTAAAAATTAATAAGAGTAAGATGATAACTTTATTGAAAATCAAATGCTCTGCTAAGTTAAAATGAGATATTTCATTCCGAACGAAATGGATACAATTGGCAATATTGTATGATGCTTAATTATTATTATTTTCAGCTAAGAGTTTGGAACTACCTTATCTGAGTCCTTTCCTGGATGCACTCGGATCAAACTTCACAAATGGAGCCAATTTTGCAACTGCTGGATCAACGATTAGACCCCTCAATACTTCATTGCATGATACTGGTGGTTTCAGTCCCTTTTCTTTGAACGTTCAATACTATCAATTCAATGATTTTTACCGCAGGTCCCAATTCATTCGCACCCATATAGGTTGGTACTATTAATGTTTAATATTTATATCTTTTGGAATTTATTAAAAGTGTTACAGGGAATGTTACACGGAGTTATGAAGTATATGAATCTACGGACTTTAGGCAAATGACAAGGTTTTCATGATTAATTTGGATTTTGATTTTGATTTTAATTTTCAGGGGGTGTGTTTAAAGGATTATTACCAAAGACTGAAGATTTTAGCCGTGCTTTGTATACATTTGATATTGGTCAAAATGATTTAACCTCCGGATACTTCCGTAATATGACGATTGATCAAGTTAAAGACTACGTTCCTGATGTACTAGATCAATTCAAAACTGTTATCAAGGTAAACCCCTTTTGATGCCATTTGGTTATGGTTAGGGTATTGTGGTTTACTTTTTTCAGTATAATCGGATGCAATCTTAATTGTTAATTTCTTATTCTAACATATTTGAAAATATTCACTCTAAAATAATTATTATTTTGGTTGGAACAATTATTCACATAAATGCCTATAACATTTTAAAAAACATGCATTTTACCCCTTAGCGATTTTTTAAGGAAAAATTAACCCTTTAAAATATTGATTTCCACCAGGGAAAAAATAATTTTTTTTAGATAGTCATTTGATATATGTTTGTGTATAACTCGCCCATAAACTGAAGTTTCTATATCCGCCTCTAACTGTTCACATATTCTAAACTTAACTGTCAATACTAAAAAAAATATGCATCAGCATCCTAACCAAATCGCTTTTTGATGTCCTAGAGTTTGGAAACTTTCTCAGGCCTAAAACTGAATTGATGGGGGGTGGATGTTACACTTGACAATATCAAGCTTTGTTTTTATTCCAAAAATTACTAAATGTTCTTGTATAGTCATTTGATATATATTTCTGTACAACTCCGTTCGATCTCTCAATACAAAGTTGCTGAATCTGCCGCCCCTAACCAACTCACTTTTGATGTCATTAAATTTGGAAACTCATGAATTTGATGGAGAGTGATGATGGTCATAAAATTGTTGTTATTTGTAGAGTATATATAATAATCAAGGAGGAAGATCATTCTGGATACATGATACAGGTCCAGTTGGTTGTTTAGCTTACATCATTGACAGATTCCCAATCACTGCTGCACAAGTTGATAAAGTAGGATGTGCAACTCCCTTTAACCAGGTGGCGAAATTTTTCAACCTTCGACTCAAAGAAGCCGTGGCGGAGCTCCGGCAGGAGCTGCCGGAGGCTGCCATTACTTACGTTGATGTTTACTCTGTCAAGTATGACCTCATTAGCCATGCCAAGAAATATGGTATGTGTATAATTTCACAGTCGTTACACCTTTTAACTTATTCTCTATTTAACTCCAGATCTTAATACGATGTTTAGTATACTAGCAAAATTAATTCACATATAGTAACTACATTATTGGACTAACAAAATTCGTGGGATAGGACTAATAAAATTATTTTACATGTGATAATTTCATTTGTTTATTAGAAGATATACTAAAATATTCAAAGTCTCTCAATCAGAATCTTATAAAATTGTCACAATGCTTTTTTTTGGTGAATAAGTCACAATGCTTTTCACTTTACCCCTTAGGGGTTGCTCCTTTTGTATTCTATTTTTAAGAGAAAAAAAAGGAAAAGAAATGTCCTTTCAATGTTCAGAGATGGAACTAGTGGCCAGAGGTAGGTGTCCCAAAATTTTGAAAATTATTTATATTTTTTCTTTTTGGAGGATATATACTCTTTTAAAAAAAAACACCCCCAAAAATAATTCAAAACTTTTATGTTATCCTCATGATGTACAACTCACCACATCAACATAAAATAACTTATTTCGCCTCTAACCCTGTTGATTACTTGATAATAACGCAACAAATGTGGTCTCCACCAGTTTATTATAAATTTTAGAAAAATAGGGTTGGAAATATAATAAAACCAATTAAAAATTCTCTTCACAAGAATGTTCAATATTTGTCAATTTCTTTGTGATTTAGCTAATATATATGTATTGTTAAGATGAATAATTTTGGAATGGCAGGTTTTGATAAGCACCCTTTAAGAGCTTGTTGTGGGCATGGAGGAAAATACAACTATAATTTGCACAATAGTTGTGGAACAAAAAGGATAGCGAAAGGCAAGGAAATATTGATTGGGAAATCATGCAAAGATCCTTCAAAAACCATTGTGTGGGATGGGGTACATTATACACAAGCTGCTAACAAATTGGTGTTTGATAGAATTGTAGATGGTTCACATTCTGATCCTCCAATTCCCTTGAAAATGGCTTGTCATAGGCAATCAATTAATTAAAATTGGTTCTTGGTAAAATATTTATTAGCTAGTTGGAAAGAAAGTTGATGGAAATGTTTTCTATCTAGTGTTCTATTTGAGAGGCCTTGAGCTTAGTAAAATCTAAATAAATATCATACGGTCTAGTTAGTATGTTTACTAAGGTCATTTTATAAGCATTCATTTGTATCGACGGATCACACGATCTAACGATTCAAATATTATGTTCAGGTCTATAAGTACGATACTTATAAAAATCTTTATAAGCATATTAACAAAATTGGGTTTCAGAACATATAGTCTGCTTTGGGCGACGATACTTCAAGATCAAACAAGATGGTTACTTTTGTCAGTGCACCATGTATAGAAAAAAAAGAGCACACAAGTATAAGAAATTGAAATTCTCATAAACGTAACATTAACTCGAGCTAATATATTATAAACGAGTACGAATTTTTTAAGACAGAGTTTCTTGATTTCTCAAGTTTTTCTCAAATCTTTTTATTGATTGATTTGTACCTCTGATTTGGAGTATTAATAATTTTTATGTTAACCCCTCGCACTGGCAGAGCATAAGAAATAATTTTCAATTTTTTTATATACTAGGTATATATATCCAACGGTTAAAAAAAAAAAAAAATTATACTACGGCTCCCCCAAACTTCAATCCTGGCTCCGCCACTGGCCCCTCGTGATACTTTATTTTTGCAAATATTTGTAACTATTAACGTTTGTGTACTTTCATCTTTAACGGGGCGGGGGAGAGGGGGATGCAGGATTCGAAACGCGGAGCTATGCCCGGCGTTTCAGTGGCCGTTTCCACTGGGCCAACCAAGTCCTACGTGTTCTTTCATCTTGAGCTAATACTAACATATATAATACCGTTGCAACCTAAAGTAAAGCAGTCCGGCTCCTGTGCTGAACGCCTTTAATTCAGTACGTGCGGGACACAATATGGGCCGTTGATTTCATTTTTTAAAAGGATCAATGGTTGAGATTTATTAGAGGAGAGAGAAAAGCTAAAAGGGTACATATGTAATTTTATTAGAGGAGAGAGAAAAGTTGCGGCTGAAAAGTTAAAAAGGTGGGTTACATAGGAGAGAGAAAAGTTGCGGCTGAAAAAAGAACGCATGTTCTCTGTTAGAGAACACACGTTCTTGTATGTTTTTTATTAGAGAACGCACGTTCTCTCTCAGAGAACTCACGTTCTCTGTCAATAAACACATTTTTTATTAGAGAACGCACATTTTTTATTAGTGAACGCATGTTCTTGATTATTGAACATGCGTTTCTCGGTCGATAAACACATGTTCTATATTATAGAACGCACGCTTTTTTATTATTGAACGCATGTTCTTGATTATTGAACACCCAGATTACAAGTAAAAAGAGAAAAAAGAGAGCTCAAAGTTTATCTCTAAAATACCCCCTGTTTTTTATACAACCGTTGGATCAAACAAGATCAAAAAGTACAAAATCCAATGGCTGACAAGCATGTCCCGTATATACTGAATTTTCTTGTTCAGCACCTGAGCCAAGGTGAAAGTAAAGTTCCCAGAACCTTTCAATGCTTACAAACCAAATACATATACTGTGGAAAATCTCCAGCAAGTTCAAGATTCAAAATACTTAAAGCTAGTACAAAATGAAATCACCTAAAAGCCCATCACATTGAGGACAACATGCAAAACAAAATTCTCTAGCAAAGGATTAAAAGGGAAAAAAGAAAAAACAAGTTGCAATAGAAAAGAAAGAAAAAAAACACCCAATGAGGATTAGATTCTCCAAGTTTTTTATACTGTTTCACATTTGCATCGATTTTATTATTATTATTATTATTAAGAAAGTGTGACAACGGTCTAACTTAGATTTATGGGATGTACTTGAATTGTATCTTATTTGGATTTCAAATTTTTTTGGACCGAGTATGGAAATGAAATCTTAAGCACTAATTGATGAAGAATTTAAGTTGCGTTTGAAACTAATTTGTGTACCAAGTATTCTCATGCCAAGACTCAATCCAATCATACCCATGACTTCGAATCTAGAAATAGGAAAATTTGATATGAACCAGGTCCACATGTATTTCGTGGTCTATAATTAGCCACGTTATTATAGAATTATCTCTCATCTCTCCTCATTTTATAATAACGTGGTCAGTTCTGAATCCCTGTACTAGTACATATTAGAAGTATCCCTAACAATGTATGTCAACTCCACTAGTCTTTGTTGACAAAAACTCCTATTGCTGTTGCAGATTTTTCATGGATCCTAACAACCAAAGGATTCAAATTTATGATCTTCTAATGTCAGTGACCTTAGTATTATTATTATTATTCAGTCAAGAAGTAGTCAGTTCAAAATCAAATCCAACCCACTGCAATTTCCAAGCAATATTCAACTTTGGAGACTCAAATTCTGATACTGGTGGCCTCTCAGCAGCCTTTGGCCAAGCTCCTCCTCCCAATGGTGAAACATTTTTCCACTCCCCTTCTGGCCGGGCTTCTGACGGCCGCCTCGTTATCGACTTCATAGGTAAATGATTCTCATTATCCAGTTCACGTTTTTTTTTTACAGGAATTCAAGTATTCCTACGGACTAATCCAGTTGAATTTTAATACACTTAAATTTTATTAGAATCCTATAAATCTGCGACATTAGGGGTAATTGTAGTGGAACCCCCCTAATTGATCCGTTCCGCCTCTAACACTAAAAAAAATACATTCTTGGCTTCACTTGCAGAAACAGGGTCCACTTCTACTAGCTGGATCACCACGGTGTATTTTTTTGGTTTGAGAATTTTTTCTAACATTAGTCGCTTATAAAGTGTCTCGAACCTTAGAAGCTAGGCTCATTTGACATTATCCACTGATTTAAAACACTACCCAATAAAGAATCTTCATCATGAAAGATCATTAACCAAAATACTCAGAAAATTCTTGATTTTGAATGTTTGAAAAAGTTTCGAAATTTTTTTTGAAATTTTTTTTTCAGCTGAAAGCTTGGGATTACCTTACCTGAGCGCTTATCTTGATTCTGTTGGTTCAAACTTCAGCCATGGAGCTAATTTTGCTACTGCTGGATCAACAATTAGGCCACAAAACACAACCATGTCTCAAAGTGGATATAGCCCCATTTCACTTGACGTTCAATTTGTCCAGTTCTCAGATTTTCATAGAAGATCTCAAATAATTCGTAAAAAGGGTACTTTTTGATTGATTTATTGTTATTTGTTAGTGTTTGATTGGGAATAGGTTGTGCGTGTGTTAAATTCTGCTGAATTCGCCTGTTTGTGCTTTTGGACAGGTGGGGTTTTTGAACAATTATTGCCAAAGGAAACTGTTTTTTCTAGTGCACTCTACATGTTTGACATTGGTCAGAATGATCTTACTGCTGGTTACAAACTTAATATGTCCACTGAACAAGTTAAGGCATATGTTCCTGATGTATTAGGCCAATTATCCAATGCTATAAAGGTAAAAACTGAACATAATTATCACAAATTCAATTGTTTCTTGCTCATTTTTTAGATTTTGGATCCAGTGCGGAAAACAATCTCAGTCTTTGGATGAGTTTCTCCGAAGGCGAGTTTTTTAAGTGACGTGAACAATTGTACTTCATTAGCATTTCTTCATTAGCTAACAATTGTTCATTCTTTCCTCAACGGTCGATATCGTGTTACGTATGTACTATGTTCCGGGCTGCATGTTTTATACTATAGTTTTGCATTTTTGTGATAATCTCAAGTTATGGTGCTATTTCAGTTTGTATATGCACAAGGTGGAAGATCATTTTGGATTCATAACACTGGACCTGTGGGTTGCCTTCCATATGTTATGGACAGTTTCCAGTTACAGCAGCTCAGATTGATAAATATGGATGTTCTAGTCCTTACAATGAGGTCGCCAAGTATTTCAACCTTAAGTTAAAAGAAGCTGTTATCAAACTCAGAAAGGATCTTACATTGGCTGCAATCACTTATGTTGATGTTTACTCGGTGAAATATTCCCTGATAGGTCATGCAAAGGAGTTAGGTATTTCTTTCATTTCATTTCATAACTTAATATCAGTAACGGAGTACTGACTATGTGACACCCTGTGCCAGTGGCCAGAAAGCCTGACTCGTGCGCTTAGCAGCAGGCACAACAACTACCTGACAATCCTCCTTATATAGATTTGAGGCCGCAACAGTTGTAAATCCAACTGTTACGGGCAGATGGTACACCCAACGGTGTATGAGGTGTACTTTACAGTGTAAAAGTACACAAAATAGTATTATTGGTATGCAGTTAGTGCATATAAGTAATTAGTACACCTATAGTCAACATAGTAGTTTATAGTGTAAAGAGTACATCAACCGTGTATATAAGTACTAGATGCACGTACTAATTGTGTACTAAAAACACTTTTATATACTTTTACACTCTGAAATACACTGTTGGAAGACGATTGTTGCAGCCCCGGATCCTTTCTTAGTTCTTACACATATTCCATGTGACTATGTGATCAGCATTTCTTTGTCCTTTTCTTTTCTTATCTGAATTCATGATTTGAATTGGAATGGCAGGATTTGAGAACCCCTTTTTAGCTTGTTGTGGACATGGTGGCAAATTCAATTACAATAGATTCAACAAATGTGGGAGCAAGAAAATAGTGAATGGGAAGGAGATTGTAACTGCCAAGTCTTGCAAAGATCCATCAACTAGGATTAACTGGGATGGAACTCACTTCACTGAAGCAGCTAACAAGTGGATCTTTCAACAGATTGTTAATGGATCTTTTTCAGATCCTCCTCTTGCATTACATTTTGCCTGCCAGAGGATGGACCATGAATAGCTTTATATCTTTGGATTCTTTTCTTATAGATTCTTGATGAATTGGTTTCTTAAAGGGGGGAAAAAAAATGGAAACTGTTATCAATTTTTCTGTTTTTTAAATGTATTTGTCAACAGCTACAATAAGCCCATAGTTGTTGAAAGTCTATCGACTTATTTTCCAAAATTCCAAACGTTGGATAAAGAATCATCTGTCGAGATTGTATGTCAGCATGATGGCGACAAAAACCGCTATTAGCAACGAATTGACCTATAAGAGCACATACTAAAATTTGAGCTGGTAATCCTCATAAACTGTAAAAACTGTGAATTTCCAACAATTTACAATATAATGGTCACCTTTACACACCAAAAATCTAATGAAGAGGTGTTATCTAAATTTACTCTCTAAAAAAGTTTAGATCAATTATCATTACAGTAATATCATCTAAACTGCCCCTAGCTATGGCAAGATTCACAAGCTCCTTACAAGCAGAAACTAGTACCCCAGAAGCTGGTTTTCTGTCAAAACAATGCTTTTCTTGGTTCGAGTACTTGGTTTTCATCATCATTTGGTTAGTTAATGAAATCCGTGGAGCCTTCAATGGAGGACTTTCATTTTCACTCGGAAAGTTATCTTCAAATCCCTTCCGGGTCTCCTTTGTCTTCCTAATGTTAGGTGATTGCACTGTCCTTTTCGACTTTGATGAAGGGATTTTTACCCTCAAAACTCGATGAAACTTGGATGACGGGCTCATAGTTATGCTGCTATACTCATCAATATTCTCTTTTGACTTAGCTTCTTCTGAAGTTTGCGCGGTAGGTACTTGAATTGTTGTTTTCGACCTTGATGAAGGGCTTTTTACCATCAAAACTCTACGAACCTTGGGTGATGGGCTCATAGTTATGCTGCTATACTCACTAGTATTCTCTTTTGACTTAGCTTCTTCACATGCTCGCGTTATGATTTCTGCAGCTTCCTGATTGCCAACCTGCAGAAGTAAAAAATATAACCACATAAGTAATGTATATCGGCAACATTCTCTATGCCTGCAATTGCAAGTTAAGGAGATAAAGAAGAGCGGTTTTTATGAACTTTTGATACCCTCTAATCGCTTCACTATAGAGAAATTGGTGGGTTTGAATCCAAATAAACCAATAATCCCCACGTGAGAGGAAAAGTTTCCAAAAATTAGATGTCCATATTCAAAAGATCGACAAAGAACATGTACTAAGAAACAATTTGTAGTTAGAGATCATCAAAATTGCCAAATAGAAATTCTTTACCTCTTCCCAAAGTCCATCAGATGCTAAGACGAGAAATTCCATATCTTGGCTCAAACTTAGAACAGTTGTATCCGGCTCAGCTGGAACCCAAGCCTTTAAATGTGCATCTCCGATGCTTCTGGAAACAGCGAGTATCCCATGAACTCTCCAAGCTCCCCTATGGTGCTGCACATATCCTCCCTGCATGATAGGTATCAACATTATCTGCTTTAGCTACTGTCCTTGCGGTTATAGAAATACTAAGTAAGAGTAAATTACCTTATCCTCTATTCTTCTACGCTCATCTTCTTGTCCTGCTCGGTGATCTTTGGTGAGGGCTTCTGCCTTCCTGCCCCTACATAATACTGCTCGACAATCTCCCACATTTGAAACTACAATCTCATTGTCCTGAATCAAAGCAGTGACACAGCAGGCACCACTACCTAATCCCTGATAGAATTCCAGCCAAATGAATTAGAACCCGTGCACACTTAACGAGAAACTACGTTGGCTTAAACTACGACATAAGGCATTAAAGGAAAGTCGCCCCTAGGATATAATTACGATTCACAAAGATTATTCAATATATCACAAAACAATCTGATGAAAAATGCAAAAGTATGGGGTTTGATATTACATTTCTTCCTTTTCCAATATCAGATGGTTGATTAGTAATATGTAATCGAGATGATGCAGCAAAGACCCTTCATAACGCGTTTCTTACCTTGTATATATCTATATGTGTCTTGTATATACTAATTTACTGTAATAAAAAGATCAACTTCATCAATCAGTTCATCTCTCCCATTAGCCCTTAACAACACTTTATTGAGAAGGAATCCGGTCGAATTATCTAAACTCATATCCATGTACACTGAATTGGCAGGTTCAGAAATTAAGCTAAATGACCAATACACAAAATTATTCTAAAAGACCTTCCAGGTTTTCGCGATCACAGTCATAGCAGATTTCATGGACCATACCTTGTAAAAGTAAATAGTCAAATAAAAAGAATTGTAATTTAACAAGCTTAGATCACACTATTGACATGAAATGGTATTTAAATACTTAAAACTAGAAACTTTCAAATGCAGATATGTTGAAAGGAAGAAAAGTTCCCAGAGAATCCTACAAAAGATCAAGCTATACTGGTAATTATTATTTAAAAATTACCTGTTCCAAGAAATCTTGATCAGTTTTCATATAACCAGCCTTAATGGCTTCCTCCTTCGATGCATTTTCAGAAGAATTCTTCATCATTTTAAAAATGTTTGTATGTAAATTCTCTGCTACAAACTCTGCAGCTTTACTTCCTCCATGTCCATCATATACCCCAAAAAAACCCTAAAAGAAATTCATGAATTTATATGTATCAATTCTTTACAAATACAACAAGAAAAACCAATTAATAATCAAACCAAATATACCTTTTTGCTATTTGAGCAAGAAACAATCTTGTGGGAATCTTCCATGAACTTTTTCTTGCCTTTCAGACAAAAAACACCAACCCCAGAATCACTGAAGCAAACAGAATCCTCAAGAGGGCCACGTTCTCTAGAAGAAGTCAATTCTTTATCCACAACAATTTCAGACAAAACATTTGGGATCTCAAGCATTGGAGGCCTTTTTCTTTTCAATGAACAAGAACCAAGAATTGGACCCTTTTCAGTTTCTGCAATATTTTCATTGGAAGAAGTTAAAGATTCAATCTTTTTACTTGAAATGTGGATTTCCATGGATCTTGAATTGTGGGTTGGCTCTGTTTCATAATTGGCCATTGTAGGTTCAGACTGGGAAAAAAAAACTGAAAGAATGAAAAAAAAAGAAGAGATTCTTGATAAACTCCTAACGGCTATAAAATTTGCTGTTACCTGTGAGAGTGGGAATTCTTGAAGTAACAGGTTTTTAGAAGGAGAAAAAAAAAAATCTTTGGTTTACAGATAATCGTTAAGTTTTTTAAATTATATTTCATTTTTAGATTTTTTTTAGTGGAGCGAGAGATGTGATACGAGACAGGTTTTTTCACCTGTGAGAGTGGGAATTCTTGAAGTAACAGGTTTTCAATTGGTTTTATTATAACTTATTATTAGTGGAGCGAGAGATGTGATACGAGACAGAAAATTTGTTCCGAATTTGGAAGGTAAAGAGATGGTCAAAGTAAAATTGGGAGGCAGTTAAGGTTTTGAGGAAGTCAAAGATAATGGGATATTTTGATCTTTTTGTCTCAGAGCCGTTGAGAGTAAACTGTAAAGTGGTCAAATGTTTGAATGTTTACCAATTTGATGAGTTCATTGAGGTTGAGGCTAGCCTTTGCTTTCCTTTTGACTCTCCCCTATTCTTTAGTAACTCCAACTGAAATTTTAAATTCCCAAAAATGGAAAGATTTTTACCCTTTCAAATATTGTTTTTTCATCTAATTTGGGTCTAATTGAATAGAGTTAATCGTATTAAAATCAGACCAGGTACAACATTTTCCATCACCGGTCTAGTTAACTCGATTCAATTAGACCAGGTGCAACATTCTCCATCACCGGAGTTCATAGAGGTTATGACTATTTTAGAAGGAGCGCGATTTGTACAACGATTTAGGGTCTATTTGGATTGGGTTTGGCTTGGGATTGGTTTGGGATTTGGTCTCAAAATGGGTGGGAAAATACAAATTTTGACTTAGAAAATTGGCGGGAGAATTTCAAATTCAAATTTTGGTTGAAATTGAATTTTTTGAAAGAAATAAATTGAATTTGAAGTGCTCCCGTCAATTTTCTTTCAAAAATTTCAATTTCAACGAATATTTGAATGAAAAATCCTCCCGCCAATTTTCTAAGTCAAAAATTGTATTTTTCCACTCATTTTGAGACCAAATCCCAAACCAATCCCAAGCCAAACCCAATCCAAGTAGACCCTTAGTTGCTCGAGGTTTATTCACTAAGGTAATTGCCAAAGCTTAGGATCATCTTTATGTGATGATGAAAAAGATCTCTCTTCTATTGGACATATATTTCCCTCTATTAAACTAGTTAAAAAATTTGTTGATGCATTTATAAATTTTGTGAGACGTATGAAAAATTCGGTGGCACACACTCTTGCTTGGAAAATCACTAATCTATTTCTTTATAATCTTTAAATGCGTAATATTGACAATGATAATATCTTATAATTTCTTTTTGTGAAATTATTTACAATAAAAGAAACACCGCATATTAATATTATAATAACTTTTCAACAGAGACAATGCATGTTTAACTTTCCAAGATGTGGTCCTCTCCTTTTGTAAAAATTCTTTGATATGTTGAAAGAAAGAAATGTAAACCAAATTAAAGGTCTATAGTATGGTATCGGATGATTACGTTATTACAAAGTGAAATATTTATCCTCTCTCTAGTCCATTCCTCCTTTTTTATTCCTTTTGGTTTTTCTTTCATTTTTTCTCGGATAGATCCATCAAAAAAACTCCGGCTACCAATCGAATCTTGGATGGATCTAACCATCTCTACTTCACTTTTTGTGTCTTCACTCTCCTTTTTTGTCGTAAATCATTCTGAAGTATCAACCCGAACTTATTTTGGGCTATTTCTCAGTTTTCTATATCTTTCCGAGACAATCTACTAGATGGTTGATACGCGCATTGTCTTGTAGATTGTTGACTTCTAAGGAAGATGTTGAAACTGAGCTTCTCTTGCTACTGTTTGGTCAACGATTGCAAAAGATATGTTGTGAATAATTTTATTATTTATTTACTTTTTCTACTAGTATTAGTGTTATTACCCGATCTCAAGGTGTGTACTTTTATCTGTTATTATGGTTTTATAAACCGTATAACTTTTATTTTCTTGTATTTTCAGATTATCTGTTGATTATAATTGCCTCGGCTATTTTGTGATTAATAGATAAACTCTTATTTAGAAAAAAAAAGAAGAACAATTATGTTATTATCTTGTCACATTTTCAATGCTATTTTTATTTTGAAAGACAATATTTATTATGTTAGTTAAAAAAAATATATTCCTGCATAACCAAAATATCATATTTGTCTTTAAATTGGGGGCATATATCATATATGGTTACCATTTAGCTATTTTTACCTCATATACAAGGTACTTTTTAGATACCCACTATTCCATATATAATACTTTCTCCGTCCCAAATTATCTATTAATATTTTTTTTAATCAATTCCAAATTAAGTGTCCAGTTTATAAATAAATGTCTCATTAATAAATTTTTTTACAATTCTACATTCAAATTGAATGTTGGAGAGAGGAGAACAAAGAGAGGAATGAAGGTAAAATTAAATATGTAGTAAAATTAAATATGGTCATATTTGATATTTTACCATATCTTACTAAAGAATTTGATGAGACTTGAATTCTCGTGCAAAACACTTATTGAACAGATAATTTGGGACGAAAAAAATATAATTTAATGTTAATATGAGTTTTTTGTATTATTAATAACTAAAATTGAAATTGAGGAAATATATTACAAGGATACTCAAAATATAGAGTCAAATGCAAAATTTACCATGTACAACATTTTGAATTGCCAATAAAATTATCGTAATTAATTTATTATTTTCAGTTAGGCGATAATAACTTTTTTGAATTGCATTTTCACAGAATCCATAGACATAAAGCACTAAAAAAAATACTCCCTGGTCTACATACCAACACGTGGCAGTCAGCTGCACCTACACAAACTTCAAGATTTAATGTTTAGGTAACCAATTAAAGTGAGCATTATATTATTTTATTAATAAAAAGAATGAAAGCAATATATATTAATCTGTTAGAAGTATCCAATTGGGATTAATCACATGGTTCATGAACAACCTCAACTGCCGACCACTTTAGAAAGTTATGCAGCCACATTTCTTTCTTTCTAGACCACTTTCGCATGTATTCGACTTTCGTGGGATTGATTCTACAGTCTCCACTTATAAATTGGAATGAAGTCTACCTGCAAAATAGGTACCGCCATAATTCATGTGAAAGAACTATGTGGTCAATCTCAAAAGGCCGGTCATATATTATAATTTTTCTTTCTTTCTCTTCCATTGTGCACAAGGACGAAGCCAGGAATTTGATGTTGGGAGCGAAACTGATAAAAAATTTGGAGGCAATAAAAAAGGCAAAAAAAAAAAATTCTTGTTGGGCAAAACTGATAAAAATTTTCAAATTTTTTTAAAATACACATAAAATTTCGATAAATAGTAGTATTTTTAAAAATTTATGGGGCGCCGCCCCTGATTGTGCAAACATAAATTTGTCAATATTTTTACTGTTCATTTAACATAAGACATTATTTTAGTGGTTAGAATAAAACATCTCAACTAATAAAAAAAGGTAGCTTAGTGGACGAACCAATTTCACAATTACGGAAAGTTTGGAAAAGAACTGGACCCCAATTACCATATTGTAAGTAAATTATTTTGACACAAAAATGAGTGGATGATTTTATAGGTTGAACCTGGGACATCTTTACCACACAAAACAACTTTATCATTGTCCCAAGACTATACCCATGATGAAAACTTCTCACCTTCATAGACCTCCACCCTTTACTAAATTGGACTTATTGGGTTCAAAAGTAAAGAAATTCTTTAGCATCATCAATAATTCGAAAGATAGTAGAAATCTACACTTTAGCAAAATAGACAAAAATATCACACCCCCTTCCCCCCCCCCACTAGGTAACTTTCTTATGAAATTATTGGGTCGTGATCTATCTTCCGCGTTAAGTGGTAGCAGCTCGGGTCGTGGACTGGGTATTGGGTCGAACTCTTCTTTGGTGTCAAGGTAATAGTCATCGACTTCCGGGAGCTGTAGCAAACAAAGGAGTCTACTACGCTCCCGATGTCTCTTGAGTAGAGCTAGAATGGACAACTCGCATCTTGGAGTACTTTCCTGTAAAGAAAGATCCTGCACTTGGTTTAGATCCGATTTCAGATGAAATGCGGAAAAGTCCTAATCAAAGGAGAAAGGCGTTCAATGCGGGGTCGAAGCATTTGGTTACCCGGTTGGTTAAATGTTATTAATGAAAATAGTCTATGAAAAATACGAATCGGAGTTTGAAAAAAGATTTACTTATATAAGCGACGCTTCTGCAAATAGGATCGGAGATTGAATATTAAGTGTATGAGGTTGATCATGATGCATTAACATGGTTTTAAGAAAGCATTACCTCCTCCAAAAAAGATTAATGGGTCGTGATCTATCTCTCACATTAAAAGATTCATCTATGGTTTCACTTATTGAAATGGCACTTCTACTAATAGAATGAGGATTGAATATTGAGTGTGAGAGGTGGAACATATCCATTAACATGTTTCTAATAAAAAATTACCCCTAAAAAAACTAGAATTTTTTTTTTCTTAAATACTTTTTCCTTTTAAATTACAAAGTCTGTTAATTTTAGGAATTTCTTTTTCTCAGACTTTTCCCTCTCTGTTTTTCTATTTCCTTCTCTTTCTCTTACAAACACAATCTTTGTGTTTATAATTCTTAAAGTTCACGAATTTTATCTTCCTTTAACTCGAAAGTTCTTCCTTTAATTTCAGATTCTTTTATTCTTCATTACTACTGATTCTTTTTGCTCAGTCATTAAAGGGGTAGTAGTACTGCAGAACCCACGTTTCTTTCCTCAAGATTTTTCACTAGGAAAGTTGTTTTTTCTCGTGATTCCCAGGCTTATATTCTTTTTTCTTAACCAGATCGTTTCTGGGGTTTTTCTTGCGAACTTAGGTATGGACTTTATGATGTGCAAATTTCTGTTTATTAGTACATGTTTTTTTTCCCCTTGTGTTTTGCTTCGACATTAAATATGTCTTTTGAATTTTGAATTAATACCTTTTTTTGTGTGTTCTGATTGGATTAAAATATGAAGAGAAGTTAAGTTCTTGGCACGATTACGATGAAAACAAAGAAAAAAATTGTGGGCTATTTGTAGTTTTTTAGCTAACTTAGGTAGGAGTTAAAGGCACAACACAACGCAGCTCGATCAGTAAGACGCTTCCCTCCAACTAATATGTCGGGGTTAGAGTTTCTAAGGAGGAAAAGTAGGAACCTTTATTGATCCTCTTGGGAGGAAAAAAAGAAAAAGAAAAAGGAGTTAAGGGCCTCTATAATGTTCAATTTGGTACTTTTATCTTGAAACTTAAGCAAGAAATGGTTATTAAACATTGACTTTTGGATGGATTTTGGGGGCATACTAAATATATAGACTAGGTTGATGGAGGGTTAGGCTAAATTAGACTTTTAACACATGGTGGCTTCTTGATTATGGTGATATCAATTTGCGGGATTAAATTGACCAGTCCTTGAATTGTCAAAGGTAGCACATGGAAGATATTGCTTGCTTGCTTGCTAGTGAATTTTTCAGTTGCTTATGGAAGGTTTTTAGTGCTGATACTTGGAATTTGGTTTTGTTTTAATTGGTCAAAGTATGAGTTTTCTTGGAGCAATTTGTATGAAGTCAATGGTTTTCTGAGTTTCTGTTAGTATAAAGATCAAAGGCTTTAGTTAGTAGAATGGAAGCCAACAGTATAGTTCATTTTTGTTGATTTTTTTGGGGGGTTATTGAGGTGCTTGTTTGACACCTAAACTGAGTTCTTGCAATATTAAAATTGTGTTATCGTTTATTGATTTTTATTTATTTTTCCTGTTTAAGAAAAGAACATAACATGTGAGACTAGGATTGTTGGCGTGATCCCTCTTGCCATGTTTTGGACGAGCTACTAGTTTGTTTAGTTTTTGAGTTTGTGTTTCAGGAGTTGGCTTTTTCCAGGTCTTCCTAGTTCTGCATTCTAACATAAATGTGCATTCAGGTACTACCTTATGGCCTGAAAAAAGACTTAACTTTGTTCTGAAGAGTGGCTGCTAAAAGCTTTAAGAAGGATTTGTGGGAACAATTATAATTGTATGACTATGGAATCAGAGGCATGGTATAAGAATGGAAATTCCGGACGCAGGTTTGTATATTTTAGCATTGCTTTTGTGGTTGAACTAGTTTGGTAATATTGAGGGAATGAGTAGGTATGCAAATTCATACATTTCAATCTCACAGTGCCAATGTCAAGAAGCCAAATGGGACTATGAGGATCCTTGTTGCGATATTGGTGGGATCTTTGTTTGGATTCTTTGTAGGAATCTCATCTCCAACACTTTCATTAACCAAGGTGCACTCTCCCTTTAATTTTACCTCCACAACACCTCCCCCCTCGATTGATTGACTCGTTATTACTTTTGGATTGTGGCTACTTAGCAACCGCTAATGCATATTCCTGTTCTTCCTGGCAGCTAAACATCAAATCCAGTTTTGTTTGTGATTATTCCAATTTTGGTAACAAAATACGTGGTGAATCCGCACAAGAGATAGTAGATGACAGGACTACAGCCATTGACAGTTTAAAGAACTCGAGTGCAATTCATAACACGACTGGCCCTGTCAAGGTACTACTATTTTTCCTGGTAATATGATTAAAAAGTCAATATAGTCGGTTTGGCTCATTTCACGAGCGATTAATTATTTTAGTTTCTTGTATCTCTATAACATTCAAGCTTATCTTGAGAAGCTGATTCATAGTGTTCATTCTTTGTGTCTTAGTCCAAGACTGATCCGTTTCAAGTTCATAAGATAAAATCATCTTTCAAATATTTCTGAAAGCTGAACTTAACAGTTGTTAATGATTTTAACTTTTTTAGTTCTCTTCCCTGAAGACCTTTTAAAATCTCCTCTAGTATATGTATATCCAGAGAAATTTATTGCCGACTTTCTCTGTCTGACTTCATGCATATGATTTTGCAAACTAACATCGTAAAACCAGGATTTTGTACTTCATTGTTTAAAGTAGACTTCCTAATGATCTGATGCAGATTTGGGTCCCCTCAAACCCAAGAGGTGCCGAAAGATTACCTCCAGCTATTATTGCAAGCGAGTCAGACTTTTTCCCCCGCAGGTTGTGGGGTAAACCGAGTGAAGTGAGTTTTCGTTTTCAAAACTTATGTTTATATATCTCATAGATGTTAAGTGACATTTCCACTGTTTCTCGACTGGTTGAGAAGCTATAGACTATTAGTATTTGAATATATCTTTTGGTAATGCAATTACTGAATACACATTTTATATCCAATACAATGGACATTTACAGGACTTAGATAGAAAACCGAAATACCTTGTGACTTTTACAGTCGGTCATAATCAGAAGGCGAATGTTGATGCTGCTGTGAAAAAGGTACATCTCTCGCTTCTCTAGCTTCCCTCTTGCATTCATTTTCACTTTTCTGTTCCTAAAGCTACCTTTTTTTTTTTTTTTTTTTACAGTTTTCTGAGAATTTCACAATACTTCTTTTCCATTATGATAACCGAGCTACGGAATGGGATGAGTTTGAGTGGTCAAAGCGAGCTATTCATGTGAGTGCTCAAAAACAGACAAAATGGTAAGTGAACGTAAATCAATATTTAAGGATATCTCTAGCTATTTGTCTATTTTTACGTACCAGGCTGTTGTCTAAACACCATGAACCCTTTCTTCAAGGTGGTATGCCAAGAGGTTTCTGCATCCAGATATTGTTGCACCGTACGAGTATATATTTATTTGGGACGAGGATCTTGGAGTCGAACATTTTGATGCTGAAGAGTAAGCACTTATTCATATAATTTCATTTTTCTTGTGAATAGTTTTAATTGCTTGTCCTAATTTGTCTACCTTTTTCTTTTTCGTTAGGTACATAAAACTTGTGAAGAAGCACGGGCTGGAAATCTCACAACCGGGTTTGGAACCTAACAGAGGTTTAACATGGCGGATGACTAAGAGAAGAGGTGATACTGAAGTACACAAGTAAGAATAACAAAGCACCCGTATTTCCTGATAATTTTAACATTCAAAAGGGTAATGCTGCTTTATGACCATTCTTTGATTTCTTTGTATTCCATTAGAGAAACCGAGGAGAAGCCAGGCTGGTGCTCTGATCCCCATAAACCTCCCTGTGCAGCGTTCGAATTCTTCTCCTGTTGTCTAAATTCTGCATTTCTTCTTACTTGTCTAACACACGGACACTTAAAATTTTTTGCCTCTTCCAAATGCAGATTTGTGGAAATCATGGCTCCCGTCTTTTCTCGAGATGCATGGAGGTGTGTGTGGCATTTGATACAGGTAAAAAAAAAAAATCGGAATAATTATCATTATTTTAGTGGCTGAACTCGGATTAGATTATGCAATAGGCTTACGACTTGCACCTTATAGCGCACATAATTCTTATGTTATCCGTGCCTCGCTATCGCTACATCTATCTAATCATGGCAAATTGTAGAACGACCTGGTTCACGGGTGGGGACTAGACTTTGCTCTCCAAAAATGTGTCGAGGTTAGAGCTACTTCTCGAAAGAATCTCATGCTGATATATTTTTCTTTTTTTTCTGGGCTACATATATTGTCTTTCCAATATTTAGAATGCTTCACTTCTCCATTTTTAGCCTCCTCATGAGAAAATTGGAGTTGTAGATGCCCAGTGGGTTGTTCATCAATCTATTCCTTCACTCGGGAATGAGGTTCGTCTTTTTTTTTGCATTCATCCACTTCAGATTAATCACTTCGTTCGCCCTTGAATAACTCTTGTTTTTCATCCTTCTATTTCTCTAGGGGCAAGCGGAAAACGGGAAAGCTCCATGGCAAGGGGTATGAGATTCTGCAACCTTGTCTCAATATTTCAGCCATTGTCGCATTGCCTATGGAACTGAATGTCTACTTTTCTATTCATTTTGTTTAGAAAAACGGACATTCAATTCCAGACGAAGGCAGTATTATCATTATTTGTTTTGCTAACCATTGTTCCAATGATGAAGTTGGATTCACTAAGTACCTTTGTTTCTTTTTTTTTTTACATGATCATTAAATTTTATTGTTCTTGTTGATGGTAACCAGGTAAGAGAGAGGTGTAGAAGAGAATGGACAATGTTTCAAGCTAGGCTGACAAATGCAGAGAAAGCTTATTACAAGGAACTGGGAATTGATCCTACTAATATCACAACTCATTAGGTTTAACTGATATTCACATGCATATTAGTCACTTTTTTCTGCAGAAACTTGAATTCATAAAGATATATAACAATAAATAATATTCGCAACCTTCAACTAGAATGCCCCTATTCCAACTCAATAAATAATATTGTGTCAAATTAACTGTCAATTTTTTAAATAATGTATGTATTAATGATAATTTTTTTCAATTTTACCCTTATTGCAACTTATCATTGAATACTCTTCTGCTAAAAAAAAAAAAATCATTTTTATGCTATGGCCTACCTAATGCCCAACATCTTTACTTAATTAAAAAATTATCACTTTTTAACCCATATTTAAGAGGTGGTTGGATGTTGCGTGAGCGAAAGATATAAAATTTAAATGAGATTAATAAAATTAACGAGGAGTATCTTAGATTTTTACTTATATTTTACCATCAAAATTATCAAAACCTGAATACACGTGCATTTTTTTAAAGTGGTCAGATAATTTGGGACGGAGAATGTATATGATATATGTATGACTTCTGCTTGCATTGAATAACATCTTAAATTTGAGATTTGATCTAATTTAGTAAAAATTAAATTATTCGTGAGTAAAAATATATATTTAATTATGAGATTTGAGATTTAAAATAATGTGCAAATACACCATAATTATACATGACGAGTATTCATAATCGTACTATTGGACCTATAAGCACCGTTCTGAACGCCAGCAGTCGGGGTGTGACAATGCCTCTTTCTTCCTCTCTCTCCCTAAACATTAATACACTTATACAAGTGAATCTTTTGTGTGTCACATATTCCATAAGCGCAGCAGTACACTTTTCAACTAGTTACGCAAATCTCCAATCAAACTCCTTGCTAAGGAAAATTCTAATATAGTGACCGGTATTGTGGGACTGACTCTAATCTCGTCTCAATTCATGTGATAGGGATATGGGACCGTCCATAAGGACCGTTCCATGTTAAAGTGTCCCGCTTGCTACCCTGCGTAATTATATACATAACAACTGTTAAACTGTTTGATTAAAATATTTTACGAATGAGGGAAATAACAATTTTTTAAAATTTTTTTTAACAGCAATTTTAAATGCTCTCTTCAAATCTCAACCATATAATGAAAATCTGATAATTCTCGGTATTATGCACATGCGTAATTCTGTACATTTTCACGAGTCAATCAATTTTAGTACCGTTATTGTGAGATTAACCTCATAATTTCCTCGTATCAATCGGGCCGGGCCGGACTACCTATGCCGAGCGATGAAAATCAGTGATGCAAACGCGGTTCTAAAATCAAGAAGCTTCTCCCCCACTAAGTTACCGCCATGTGTTCTAACAGTATGGGCTACCTCAAATATTTCCACGACACGTGCTCTGCTACCCTGACAAAGCTTCACATATTTTACCCTCTCACCCTACCCTACATAGTCCATTCACCTTCTCCCATTATCACCAACCTTAAACGTATCTCCACGTGTCCCGTGACTTGGCATCTCCTCCCTAATTTTTTTTATTCAATAATTGAGAATATTTGTCTTTTTGTATAATTATGAGCAGTGATAATTAAAAATATTTATTTTTTGAATCATTATGAATAATATTATACATTCAAACTAGATATTCATCTAAATAAAATTTTAATTGTCAAATTAACTTATTCTATATGATTGAGAAGTATTTCATATTTTCAAATAAAACACTTATTCTAATTGAATATAAAATTCCTGACCACTGTCAATTTATCTCACCCTATATATTTATTTATCAGCTACCTCAAATTAAAGCATCCACCTTTGGGATTTTCCTCTTCCCTATGTTTTTAATTCCTTTCTCTGTTTTAAGTCAATTTTCAAGAAATTCAGCTCTAAGTTCTTGATCTATATAAAAAAAAAAAAAAAACTAAAAATCCATTATTTTGTTTTGTTTTCTTCTCTGTTTGGAGTCCCCCTTTTCAAGAATTCAGCTCCAGTTCTTGCTCTGTGTAAAAAAAAAGAAAAAAATATTCATTCTTGGAATTATTTTTAGGTTGGAAACAGAGGTGAAAATGGGACTTTACTGCTTCCCTGGTCCAAGAGAAGGTGTTCTTCCTCTACTACTGATAAACACTGTTGTCAAAGTAGCTTTACTGAAGAACATGGTGAAATCTTTGTTTTTACTGACAAGGGCTGGAAATTCAGAGGAAGATTCTTCAAATGAATCTAATTATGATCAAAGTCTAATTGAGAGTTCGAGGGCAAGAAGGGTATCAATTACTCGTTATGAATCATTATGCAGAAACAGGTGTAGTAGCATTGCCGGAAAAAGGGGCGGCGCCGCCTGTTCTTGCAGTGAAAATGGTGGTCATATGTGGCCAGTAGTAATGGAATGTTGTGTTTGTTTATGCAAGTTTGAAGATGATGAGGAGGTTAGTGAATTGTTGTCTTGTAAGCATTTCTTCCATAAAAGTTGTTTGGAGAAATGGTTTGATAGTAATAATCAGCATAGTACTTGTCCTCTGTGTAGATCAGTTTTGTAAAAGAAAAAATGATTAAAGAGTTGTGTAAAGTTACACTGCATCCTCTCTCTGCTGTTTTAGTTTAGAATATATGAATGGAAATTTTCATAAGGCCACACGGTTTTCTCATATTAATTGGGCAGAGTTTACCTGTAAATGTAGACTATGCTCTATTCATATGATGGGACTGTGGTCTTAGTTTCACAAAGACGATACTAGGGTTGAGTAACCGGTTACAGGGAGTCGTAGGAGTTGTACACAAGATGTGAACATGTGTTATAAAAAATTATACTCGTCTATCTGGAATTGAAAGTATATTTTCTTATTTTATTCAATACAAATAAGTGGGCATTCAATTGCGAAAGGGAGGGTTATAAGATCTTAGTTATGTTCATGTAGACATGCTTAAGGGATTTGTAAGATCAGAATGAACATAAAAAATACAGTTCTCTTCAAGAAAGGGAGAATTTTCTCAACATTTAACTGTTACATAGAAGCAAACTTTTTTTCCCCTTTATTGAATTTCTTTGTTAATTGGTATAACAACATCAAAGAAGAATACATATCATAATACACACTTATATATATTACATAAAAATAAATAAAGGACATGATTATTTATCTATAGTTTATCCCCCAGAATTGGTGATATGATTAGCTGTTAATCCTGATATGGATCATGGTCCATTGAAACATGTGGTCCAGCCGAATGGATGAATCTATTAGCCTCAATTCCATGTTCTTCTGTTCGATCTGAGGTTGAACTTCTGATGCTCAGTTTGAATGAATTTCTCTGCTTCATTGTTAATATCTTCGGCATAGAAATTTCTAGGACCGCGCTCCGGCCTTATGTACTCATTGCTGCTCTCTCTAGTGTAGCCTTGTTGAGTACATGGTTCAAAGTTGTGGTCACTGTTCCAGATACGATGAGGAGTACTAGCAAGTCTGGGATTCTCAGTTTCGGGCCTGAAGAGTTTATCAGAAGCATCAGATGTCAAAACAATGGTACCAATTGGACTACCATCTTTAACCAGCTGATACTCGGATCCCCAGAATTGCTCGTTAGGAGGATCGCGGTGATAATGACCTTCTGGATGACAATTCTTGATCTTGTTCTTCATTTTTCTATGATATGGAAATTGATCAAGGAAAAAAAGGGAGGAAGGAAGAATCTCCAATGATAAAAGAATTTCTTGGAGGAGTTGTGGGATTGAAGAAAGATCTATAAATATCTGCATTTTATAGTGTTATAATTTCTCGTACTAAGTTCTGAAAATGATAAGATGGAATCTGATGCATTTTTTTTTCTACTTTCCGTTTTCTGATTAGTTCCTCCCATGGGTATTTCAAAAGATTTTGGTTACGTCGTGAATTTACTTGATCCGACGATTCAAATTATACTCGTTTAAGAAGATATAGTTATTTAAGAACGGTTTTTTTTTAAAACAATTAAAATTTAGGAGAAATTTTATTTTGGTAGATGAGTAAGTTTAAAATTTATATGCAAATTAATTCGTCCAATACACGTAGATTAAAAAAACAATTCTCGTTTCTATGAATTTACACTTTTTGTTCTACGTGTATTATAATAATTGGTATAAATATAAATTATAAATTTATTCATCTAGTAAAATAAAACTACTCAAAATTTAGACCCTCTAATTAAATGATTGACAATTCAAATCTGTTATTTGTATCACTCTTGATAGATATGCTTATTAGCACTGTAATATTTATCAGACTGCGAAAGGTCAAAAGTTGTAAAGATGTTGGAAAACGTGATTTTTTATTTTTTTATTTTGGTGAAAAAAAAGTTTCGATTGGTTCGGATACGGTCACCACTACGGGTCAGAGCAGGCCATAGGGACTATAGGTTGTTTATTTACAAGGGTACTTACAGATCACCCACCAACACATCCCTCAAGTCGATAGCGGCAATTGAACACTAGATCTTTGTAAGAAGTGATAAATCCTTACTAACTGAGCCAACTTGTGTTGGCGTGATTTTTTATTAGTTGAAGCTGAGGTATATCTTGGGTCAGTCCGGCTCCTATGCGGAACACCTTTTTTTTGCACATACGAAACCGTTTTTTGTAGGTGTTCTTAAGTTAAGAACACATATTCCGAACAGGTGTTTTGAAAATCAGAACAAATGTTCATTTTTCAAATTAATCTCAGCTGTTAAAATTTTAATCTAACGGCTGAGATTTCGTCCCCGCATGTGCAAAATAAAAGCCGTTCCACATAGGAGCAGTGGTGATCTTGGGTTTATTTGAATCTTCAAAAGCAGGAGCCAGCGAACCTGATTCCCTCTTGGAATTGTAGACTAATTTCCAGGTGCAGGTTGAATGGAAAAAGGCATCTCTCGAGTGTGTTAGCATCAAACTAGAGGTCTAGTGAAAATTCTTTAGTTTGGTTTGTGACCTAATACATATTTGACCCAACTCTCTAATGGGGCCGACTATGACCAAGTGGAAGGTATCATACATGGTTTTCAATATTTTAGGGTATTAATTTTTTTGGTAAAGTTTAAAATTTTATCAGTATCTGTATTTATTTTACAATCTACGACTAATCTGGTACGCTCCCATCACCTGATTCATTTTTCTTGCAAAAATCACATAAGATTAAACTTTTTCTATTACGGTTCATGATATAGTATATATTATTTTTATTTTTTTTAGTTTGGCTCGAAAATTAAAATCCTAACTCCGCCACGATATGATATATATATTTGTATTAAAAAATAATTATGTAGTCTTTTTGTATTTGGGCATTCCAAATTTAATAATAATTTCTTATGTAATGTTTATTTTTTTTATATTTACTCGAAAGACACTTTTTAAGTTATATTTATTTTAAAGTGTCGCATGTTACCTCCAAAATAATTAAGATGGCTCTAGTCCCTAGTTAGAAGGGCTAAGGTTCATGTGTTTGGTATCTTTGCTTCTCATCACATGCGGATTAATTATTAGTAAGATTTGTCGACTAAAATTGAAAATAACATATTTTACTGGAATAATATCTGAATATAAATTACCAACTAGAGAAGTGTAAAAAAGAAAAAGGCAATTCATGTTGGCTATTCACAATTGACCCTTTTCTTCCAGACCCGTTGTTCCCCTTTGACTTAGAGCCCAGTTGCCTTTGGTCTTAAAATCTGTCTTTATCTGGGCCTTCACTTTCTGGGCTCCAGCCTTGAATTTTTGTCTTGCTCCACTTGACTCTCCCCTCTAATGGGCTGAGCCCGAAAAAATTGTTACCCCAGGTCCAACTAAGGCCTGAATCTTTGCTTTGAGAGTTGTTTTTATCAATTTCGTACAAGGGGTGAAAATAGTATGTACTTGTGAACGTCTCTATTCTTGTGTCCAACCACATAAAATTCGTCATGTATACATTTTTTAATTATATATACAAATGGTGAATTGTGAGAGATTAAGTATAGAAATATGTATATACACGGGTAGATACAATTATTTGCCTTAATAGGGAATGGTTTTCACATGATATGAATCTTTTGGGAGCTTTTGTTTTGGCAAAAGAGTTATATGAAGATCTCCCTACCAATTTGTGATTAATCTGATCAATTTCTCCCAAATATAAGTTCAATTTTTCTATCCATCAACTTGAGCAGGAATGAGATTACCCCGATACACTATAGCATATTTGGCTTTTGGTGACATTGCAGAAATGTCACGAAAAGTTGTTTAAGTGCCCACAAAAATGGTTTTGTGACACTTGTGCGGCACTCTTTTGTAAGTGCCCACAAGTGATGTCATTTATTTCGTGGCACTAATTTGTGATTCTTTTTAAATGTCACAAGCACATTGAAAATATGACATAACTCTTAAAGTCGCTTTTCTACACAACCACACAAGAGATGCATGGTTACCATTTTGTCCATGTTTCTAACTTGTTTCTTCTCGCCCCCCCCCCAACCTTCCAAAGCCTGTCCACTATATATATATATATATAGAAACATCGATAAATGTATCGTTTGGTTGCACGTACGTTGTACAACGTACGATACAAGTATTCGTCCGACAGTGCCATTAACATTCATGCAAGAACAAGGAACAAATCCAAGGTAGTCTCGTCTCTCCCCATAGCTAATCGCGCTGACCTTGAAAGTGAACATTCAATTTAGACGAAAGGGAAGAAGTTATAATATCATTAATTTTCACGACTTTCATAACAAACAAGTAATATTTTTCATATTCATGTTTATGGAATACATAAAACACACATTCTTTTAGTAGCAGATAGGACAATATTAGTATTATTTAGGAAGATCTGCTTCTATAGCAGAACTTTTCTTGCATTAAACCAGCAAATTAAGGGACACCATCTTCAAGTCTGTCTTTAAAGATCCCTAGACATCCAATTGTTGGTGTGCTTCTGTTGCCCATAGTAAGGTGGGCAACGATCGCGCCCATCATGACCATAGTTCATTGATGATCCATATCCCCCATGGGAACCACTATGATACATACCACTTGATGGATTAGCATAACCATGGCTTCCGACTCCAAGGCCACCTAGGCCTCCTAAGCCGTGGCCATGACTATTATGAGGGTATCCATGGCCATGACTATTGTGGCCATAGGGACTCTGGTGAGGGGCAACAACAAAATGATTCACTGGTTGGGAAGTGGTAATGTTAGGCCTTACCATTTGCATGCTTGAGCTATTCTCTGAGTAGTGTTCCTCATAGCCTTGGGCATGAGGATGACTACCCTGGAAGCCACCATTGGAATAGTGTTGAGTTTGGAGCACCATCTTCTTTGTGAGTTATGAGATTTCTAGAGTTTGTTTTGTGTTTTTGTTGATTGGTTCTTCTTGCATTTCAGTGTGATTTATAGTGTTGTTTTTTAGATTCTAATTTGATAAGAAAAGCATCTTATTCCCATTTTTAGGAAATTGCAAATGTTGATGCTCCACCACACTTTGTAGTGGTATGGGGTAAAAGTGATTGAATGACACAAGGTTCTATTCATATCTTGAGGGGGAGGAGGGAAGGGATAAAAAAGAAAAAGAAAAATGGGTGGGTGGGTGAAATACCTAAAATACCCTATGTGTTTGACCAAAGGCTGAACAAAATGGTAACAGTTTTTTTGCTGAATAAAAAATTATTCATTAATCATAAAATAGTCGAGACCATTACAATTAAAAGATAATCTGAAAATAAAAGTTATACAATGGTTTAGACAACCATGATAACAGATAAAAGCTACACCACGGAATTGGGTAAAAAAACACTAATAATATTGGAAAAAATGTTTGATTGACAGTTGCTTAATATTCGAATGGGCGGAGGCGCGGAAGGACCTATTTGTTTGATCAAAAATTAATCTGGGACCACATATATAGTTTGAAAACAATGATTAAATAAGACCACCAATTATAAAAAAAAATTACAGGAAGAAGTCAGAAAATATCCAAAATACCCTTATGTGTTTGACTAAAGGTTGGGACAAATGGCTGACTAGCATTCAAATGGAATGAAGGGCCATTTTATTGTTGGAAAATTATTTTGGGACCTAATAGTTTGAAAACAATAAGGATTAAGTTCATCAATCCTAAAAGGTTATAGGGACGAAATTAAAAAATATCCAAAATACCCTTGAACTAAATATTGACTGACGCTCACTAGCATATAAAAGAACAGCAGGACCCATTTGTTTGTTCGAAAATTATTTTGTGACCTAATGGTTTGAAAATAATGCTTACAGACCAAGCCCGCCAATCCTAAAAGATTATAGGACGTAGTCCAATAATACCCAAAATACTCGACAATGAGGCATTAACTTATTGGTTATTGTTGGCCCCATGTAGTAAGGGTCATAGATTCAAATTCCCTTAATCACTTCTTAAATTTCTTCTTTCTAGCGATAGATAGATATCTTCCCCAATTGGACAAAAGCCAAACTTGGTAGGCTAGCATGTAGTGTCTAAGTCTCTGTGTGGCCCAGACAAGCACAGCAGCGGATGGGGCGTCCTTCTAAACCGGAGACGCATTAAACCCAACTAGGCAAACTAGTTTGGGTAGGGCAACTCAAGGTCCGGTGAAACGATGAGAACTGCAGACACCGGCGGCTACTCACCATCTGTTTGACCAAAGGATGAACTAAATGATTGACTAACAATCGATTAACATTCAAATGGTCAGATGGATCTACTTATTTTCTCTAAAATTGTTCTGGGAACCCAATCAGAAGTGATTTCTTGGCCTGCTTTCAGATAAAAATATATATTTAGCTATCAATATTTCCCTTCAAATTTCCTATATAGGTGTTGCTATAGGATGCTGATCACTTTAGAATATTAACTTCAACGCCACTTTTTTTGTAGATTCCTTGGATTGTATCTTTGTACAATAGCAATTCATATAATCCAATCTCCAATTTGATTTTCAAGACTTTTTGTATATAGCAAACAAGTAATATTATTCATATTCATGCTCATGAAGTAACAAAACACACATTCTTTTAGTAGCTAGGAGTATTATTTAATTAAGAAGATATATGCTGCTATTAGCAGAACTCTTCTTCCATTAAAAAAGCAGCAAAAATTAACACCATCTTCATTCTTCAAAGACACTTAGAAGTCCACTGATCAGCACTTTTCCCACCGCAATTATTGTGCTGCTGCTCCTGATCATAGTACGATGAGTAACGATCGCGCCCACCATGACCATAATAGTCATTGTTCATCGATGATCCGGATCTACCAGGTCCAATTTGCATATGGGATTCATGGTGACTTTCATATCCACCATAATGCATACCACTTGATGGCTTAGCATAACTATGGCTTCCGCTTCCAAGACCGCCCAAGCCATACCCCCCTAGGCCTCCCAAGCCATGGCCTCCTACACCGCTTAAGCCATGTCTTTGAGGGTATCCCTGGCCAATACTATTATTGCCATAGTAATTTTGGTGCTTGCCAAAGCCACTCTCTTGATGAGAATTATAGCCCTCATGATGAGGAGAAACAACAAAGTGTTTGATAGGCTGGGAAGTGGAAATGTTAGGCCTAGTCATTTGCATGCTTGAGCCATCCTCTGAGTAGTGCTCCTCTTTGTTGTAGTCATGCTCATTCTTTGAGTAGAAATCATGGCCATAGCCATGGCTTTCACTTGGGGCATAGCCCTGGTATCCACCATTGGAAGGATAGTGTTGAGCTCCAAGCACCATTTTTTGTTATGAGATTTGTGGAGTCTTTGAGTTTTTGTTGTTGAATGGTTCATGCATTTCAGTGTCATTTATAAAGTTTTTTTTTATTCTTTAGATTCTTTTTTTTAGCCTAGAACATCTAGAATTCCAATTTCGGTAAAGACTAATGTGAACTGGGCTCAAATTACACATAGAGAATCGACTCCTATTCGAAGAAATGTCTGACTCAAAGCACTTTCCACATTAGCAATTTCGGTTACCAATAGTACTAAACTACACAATTTGAGATTCTTATTTGATAAGAAAGTATCTCATTCCCATTTGTGGTATGGGGTAAAAAGTGAATGAATGACACAATGTTCTATTCCCATTTCGCAACTAGCAAGGAATCTAACTTAGCAAAAAAAAAACTAGCAAGGAATCTACTAGGCTTGTCTTTTCAGGTCCGTTTTGCCCTCCTACATACTTACACGTTACCCAGTGTTATATTCTACGCGTTACAAGGAATCTATGCATATTTTTCGCCAATGAAATACTCCCACATTCCTTAATATAAGACTTTCATAACATATTTCGAAAATTAATAATAAAAAAAGTAAGATATTTTGTTAGATAAAATATAAATATTATTTTTTTAAATATCACTTATATACCATTATTAAGAGAGTAATGTTGATATTTTGATTACAAAAAAATCTTAATTTTTACTTTTTTAATTTTCACAACATATAATAAAATTTTCTTATATTAAAAATTTATGTAGTATTACTTAGAATGTAAGAAAATAAAAGGGGCCGTCCAGCGAAGTTGACACCTTTCCATAAAAAATAAAAAATAAAACGAAGTTAAGACCTAGGATGTAATGGTCCCTACTAATTTCACTTGACAACTATAATGAGCTCAAATTGGTTGGCTTACTGTTATAGGGGTTGGCTACAATGCTGAACAGGTAAAAATTTAGCATCTTCTGAACACTTTTAGAGCCGTTAGATGTATAGGATTGAGATCAAATGTATATAAGACAACCTGCGGTTAAATAACCCGCCCACACCCAATCCCTTATTTTCAATTACTTGTTTCCCGCCCAGAAGGATTTTTACGGCCCTCCTTTCGCGATTTTGGCCCAACAATCTCGGAATAATTCATCAAATTCGGCATCATAATTATCATGCCACAGATTATCCCTATTTTTAAGTTTCCGTTTTCAAAAAAATTCCCTAAAATTTATTTTTCTCAGTTTCGTACTTCCTCTTTTTAAGTTTTTCCAATTTTTATGATTTTCTACAATGGAGAATTACATTATAGACAGTTGGAATTCACCATTTTCATTCACAAAGTTTGCTTGCTCTGCATAAATGATTTCATCAGTTTTCCTTGAACTGTGACTGATAGCAACTGACTTGACAACATCTTCATAGATTGACATAAATCGGTCAATTGTAGGTAGAGGATTTTCTGGTTTAGACATAGAACAGAGGTCCGAAAACTTACTGCAAAATACACAATTGATGCTTCATGAATCTATGATGACGATGAAGTGGAATCTCTTAAGTTTTCTACTTTTGTTTCTAATAGTGGTTAGTTATGTTTCTTACGGCTATTAATTACGTCTCTGGTCGTTGTTAGAGGACATTTTCTTTTTTACCGCTATTAAATGTTTTCCTTACAGCTGTAAGAAACATAACTGACAACTGTAAGAAACATAACTTACAATTATTAGAAAACATCTAATAATAGAGATAAAGGGATCCGAGTTTTTTTTGAGTTATGGAGAAATTTTGGGGAAATATCTTTAAAGATATGAGAGAAATTTATGGAGTTATGGGAGAAATTTATGGAGATATGAGAGAAATTTAAATTAGCCATTAAAGGGATTGCCAAAATTTTAGGAGATAGAGATAAATTTTGGGAAAACAAATTTAAAGATAGGAGAAAATTTTATGGAGTTATGAGAGAAACTTAATGGAGGTATTTAAGGGATTTTTGTCGAAATTAGAGGGATAGGGGATTCGCTGTTTCGCGTGACTTAAATAGCTATTAGATCTGGGGGGTTTTAAAAATATTGAAGGGTTTCAGATTGATGGAGTGATGGATGAAGTTTATAATATAGATTAATGGAGGACGGTTATGGATTGATGGTTGAAATCGTGGGGGGATTCGTGTGTTTACAAAGTTATGGAAGATGGGGAAATCGTGGTAGAAATTTTCAAATTTTAAATTAATGAAATTTTGGGGTGAGAGGAAGAAATGAACAGTGAGTCATTGGGTTATCCACGCTTCCGATCCAATGCGGCAAGCCCTAATATGCCCTTTTAATTGAAGGACGTGTTTTGACCTATAGATGTAACCACTCTTCATCCTAGTGTTGTTATTGTGTTCATCAGGTGATGAACAATAGGGTGTTCAGCACCTTAACCGAGTCGATTGTTATAATGCTAAATACGTTTTCTTTAGTAAATAAAGAACACTTTTTGGACAAGTGTTAAATTTTATGTAATAAGTGTTCTCTCTTTATTACAACAGGTGTCTACGAAAATAATCTTAGACGGTTGAAATTTTTATCCAACAATTTAGAACGGGCAAAATTGTTCAGTATGTACTAAATTTTAGTTGTTCTATACTATAGGCAGACTAAAACTCGTTGATTCCTCCCCCAACCAAAAATTACCATTTGATGTTTGTTTTCTTTGGAAGTAAGAAATTCAATCCAAGAAGATTTTCCAGAGTAAAATAAAGAGATAATCGCTATTTATACTCCTGAGATACCTTTCAAAAGCAATTGTTATCCCTAAAAAATATATCGTGTCATTTGTATCCCCAACAAGTTACGGGGTGCCATTTGTATATCGTGTCATTGGCATAAATGGCACCCCGTAACTTATTGGGGACACAAATGGCACGATATATTTATAAGGGGTAACAGTTGCTTTTAAAAGATATCTCAGGGGCATAAATAGCGATTATCTATAAAATAAACAGCAGATTGTTGCTCCTTTTGGAACTTCTGTTCCTGACAAAAACTACTATGGACTATTATAGTACCCAAAAAAAGAAACAAAAAAACTATAGACTATTTATATCAGTTCGGCTCCTATGAGAAACAGGGAAAATTTTGCACCGTGCGAAACAATTTGAGCTGTCAGATAATAATTTTAACGGTTCAGATTTAAAGAGAGAAAAATTGCGACTAGTCTTAAAAAATTAAAAAAAAAAATTTCTGTACTCAAATTTAAATATTTTAAAACTATTATCCGACGGTTTAAATTATTTCGTATGGTACGAAATTTTTCCTTTTAGGAGCCGGAGTGCTATTATATGATTAAAAACGTTACTAGTATGATTAAGCAGGCACGTTCCAATAAGTCAAATGATTCTCCTCCTGGTGAGGATATCAAGACATGCCACCCTGACAACATTATACAGAACAATATTAAAATAATGTAATGGTACTATGAGATGCTCTATTCCTTCATTCCCTGTTTAATTGTCCAACAAACTCAATAGGAATATAGCTCAAAACCAATCACAAAGTTCATAGTTAAGATCGTGAGGTCAATGAGTTCGATACCTTCTCCATACATAGGGCATGCTTTAAATTTCCTTTTTTAGGGTTCTTTCCTTCTCTTGTGAATCACTTATATCTCCCCTTCATGGGACAACTGCCCAACCGGGCTTCAAAAAAAAAAAGAATATAGCTCAACCAAAATCTCATATAGCCAAACACCCCTAGGAATATATCAAGAAATAGGGCTCGGTTCCTTTCCACTGACTAAATTTATTAGAGGATCAATATAGAATCTACTTGTGAGAAGTTACTATTAAGTCGAGACTATATCACCATCATCAAATTACACTAGAGGATCTACACAAACACATGGGAAAAATGAAAGGTGAACACGTACAAATAGTTCTGGTCTCATCTCCCTTTAAAATAATATCATCTGCATCCCTGCATATGGATGTACGGCCGGTGAAAAGATACTTAGCAACAAGTCTTTATGTAAAAACTAGGTGAGACCAGAACTATTGGTATCATTGTCAAGCAGCAATAAGAAGGAAATATTTGATATGGACCGGGTCCATGTGGACCATGTGGTCCAGATTTGGCCACATCCCTGCAGAATGAGGAGAGAGAAGGAAAAGCAGTGATGTGGCCAAATCTGGACAGCATGGTTCAATGGACCTGATCCATGACAGAATAGACCCAATAAGAAACGAGATTCCCTGTTTAACCTTGAATAACAGTATACACAAACCTAGATCTAGTTGAGGCATTCAAACAATAAGAACTCACAAAACAAAGATTCCCAATGTTCATTCTCTAGTAGCTCAAACAACTAAAGAGAAGATCACAGCTACTGGTCAACAAACAAGGATAAGGAGTAAAGGTATCAGAAAGTAAAGTAACAAAAAACATCAATCAAGAAAAATATATGAATCAAATTAGTCTGAAATCAAAATTTCCTAACATCAGGAAAAAAGCCGAAAATGGAGTGTATCTGGGCAAAATATTTAAGTGTCTGTAATATCCATAGTGATACACAATAAGCCCTTCAGAAAAAAAGGCTGCTTCATCTCACACCAGATTCTCCTTTGTAAAATGGATATGGATATACTTCCATTATGGGACGAGAAACCGAGAGTTATGTACAAATCTCAGCTAGGAGAATCTAAAGAAATTGCATCAATTTCCCCAAATGTGATTTAAAGAATGATGTAAATTCTGCTAGTCATGGTAGCACGACTTCATAACGACATAAAAATGCAGTCATGATTGCTATCTAAAAAACATCCATTGACTAGGCCATCTAGCTGGTTGTTTTACCTGAAAACCCTTTACAATATGGCTGTTAGGCCCAGCCATCTATTTCAATCAGCCACTCTCCCGCATGCAGTTCCCGGGTAAAAGAAATTTATACTTCTCAGCATTTTCCAACAGAAAAGCTGGCAGATGTACAGCTGAATATGAACGAGGGATGGGTCCCATTTTCCCGATAATCTTTCTGAAAGTATACTCTTCTGGAAGCATGTCAAACAGATCAGCGCCTTTGCAGATAACTCGTTGCACTCTTTTAGGGTTCAGAAAATGTGGGAATCGCACCCTGTCAAAGTGGCTGTAAGCCCTCATCTTGAATATGAACTCACTGATGTGACGGAAGCAAAAGCTACAATGCCAACCTGCATCAGCCAAGATCTCATCAGATTGACGGTAATGTGCATAAGTCGTCTTCCCGGATACATATCTGTGGATAGATGCTCTCCAGCTATTATTATCAACAAGAAACTCGAAAGAGTATAGATAATTTTTCAACTGGAGATGAAGGATCGGGGGTACTTCATCACACCATCTCAAAAGATTAATAGTATGGGCGCTTGGGATTTCATCAACATCTGACATTATTAACAAGTCATCGTCCTGAATGCCAGCTCTTTTGAGAAGATAATCCAATGCCAACCGCTGATACGCCTCCTCAATGAACGGGTTTTCTCCTTTCCTAGATCTCCCCGGAATTTGCCCATAAGTTAACCGAGATTCGATAAATTTAAACTGTTCACGATGTTTCTGAAACACCAAATCCTTTGGCAATCCCGTGAACGTTGAATTTGACTCGAGTAGAACAAACTCTGTTATATAAGGGTATAACTCCTTCCATCGCAGGGTAAGAATGTCCACCTCATTACTGAAAAGAACAGCATCAAAGACACGCCTTGGGTATTCACGAATTCCCCAACCATGAAGTTTACATAAATTCTCCATCGATACATTCTCATGATAGTAGTGTGGGATTTCGTTGAAAGGCTTAGGCGGAGATTCCCATAGAGGCCGCAAGAAGTATGAGATCTTCTGTCCGTGGACATATACAAAAAATACGCATGTTGGGACTAAAATGAATAAGAAGATAAGGGCCTTTAAGTCCAAACCACGGAGAATGCATTTTAGTCTTGACATGCTTAAAGCTCTTCCTGATTCCTGCAGGGAACGTAACAAAGAACATCAGACTCTGAGCTGACAATATAAACTAGAAAGTTATGGACATACACAAATGACTATATATTAATTCCGTAAGAGATGGACAAACATGGAGCATTATCACGAAAACGAATGGAGATGATCAAAATGCAACAAAATAGCTGAAGCCCCTCCCACAGGCGCAGGAGGAAGCTCCAATGAATTTTTACAAAGAGAACCCGGACATCGAAAGAATTGTTGGTTCATCCTTCATATTGATCAATATCCATACTCCAAATACAATCAGTTTATATACCCCTTTAATCCAAAAACCCAAACATATTACATTTACAAAAATATTGTATATATTAAAACTGCTGGTTATAAAGGCCTTTGATTAAAAAAAAAGTTAGAATCTTCAATCTTAGATCACAGATGGTTATTCAATCTTCCCCAACAAATCTCAATAATTATCTGCAAACATTCATTCATAATAAAGCTAAGAACTTTTCTCATAACAAGAAGGTAACATCTGAAATCAAGTACTTCTTCATCTAACTTTCTGCATTTTTTTTCCTCATTACAAAACAACAGAAGCAAACCCAACAATGCCATCAGGAAATAATCAATATTACTTCATTCAAAATTAGAAACTTTGAAGCAATCATCTAACATCAATTTCCTTAAATCAATTAAGAAAAGACATTGGGAGAAAAAAAAAAGGTTTTTACCTCATCACAGGAATCTCCACAAGTATCATCAGTTTTCTTAGAACAATAATGAGATCCCCCTTCTGCCAGCATACAAATTTTCTCCCAAAATCTTGAGAAAATCCACATACTTCTCCTTCTCTCTCTTAGATATATGTGGTTAATTACAGATAAACTCAATTTTATCACAGATCAGACCCAAATGAATGCAACTCACAAATCCTAATACAAATTCAACCCCAAAATATTAGGAAAGAAAAGATCTTTTCCACTAATATTTAGCACCTAATTTTACAAAACAGAAAATGAGGACCACCCCTAAATTTTCTCAAACAAACCCACAAACTTTGAAACCCCAGAAAACCAAAATCTTTGCCAAAAATAGGCAAAATTAGATCAATTTTACCAAAGAACCCACAAAATTTCTCACCACAGAAAGCCAAAATCTTTGCTAAAAATAGGCAAATTAGATCAAATTTCCGAAACAACCCACAAAATATTTCAACCCCAGAAAGCAAAATCTGAGTCTCCTAATTCTAATCTAAATCAAACCCAATAAATCAATGAATTTGAAGAATAAATAAAGGGATATAATTAGGGACAAAAACAAGAGAAATAAAGCTGTATTTGGTGTGTTGGAGCCTGTGTGTGTAATGGGTGGCAGTTCGTTTTTTTTAAAGAAGAGCCGTTTCTCTTGTTTTCTACCCCTACTTCGTCTTCTCTTTGCTTGCATTTATACTTTTGGAATGTGGGCAAAAATTTATTTTCCCAACGACTGAATTGCCCTTTCCTTTTCATTCAAGGGTTTATTGCAGTTTTGCATCCTTAGGTTTAATGATGGTGGCAAATTGGTCCTCTGTGACTCTTTGAGTAAAAAAGACTGGGTTGGGAGTCCTCTAGCAATTAGCAAAGGGCTTAGGAAGTAAACGGTCCTTAATTAGTTATGAAAATGACTAGTACGCCCTCTTTTATATCTGGAAATTACATGATTGTACATGTCGGTAGAAGGGTTGAAAGGGTTGATGGGGGAGGGACGCTGGGGTATGAGATTGACCCTAGTATGATATTTTTGGTCTCAGTCTCAAACCAAATTCTAGATAACTCAATAGTTGAGGTTGCATGCATATGCTCAATCCAAATAGAGTTTGGGCCTCGATTTGAGTTTCAAGCCAAACTATACCTAATTCAAGTACACATTGGATCTTCTAGTAAATAGTCTAGTACACTAATTAAATAATCACAAACGGAGCAATGTGATTAGTCCAAATCCCCTAAATTTGCTTTCAGTCAATGATGTTGCTCTGTGTGTATCTCTTGTTAGATAGTATACTAAAAATGTACCAGAAGATCAAGAGTCGAATGACAGTAAAAAAATGATATGAACTAAATATTTCTATTCATCAATTGATGAAGGCAACGTGTAAAGAAATTAAATCGATAACTAATGAATACATAATATCATAGATAAAAAGACTAACAATGCAATCATGTTATTGTCCGTGATAATGAGGGACAAGATGGTCAATTTAACATCGGATTTCTTCCTAATTATTTGAATAATAGTTGTAAAACACTTTAAGTTTTTAATATGGAGGACTAAAGTGTAATTACGCGCAATTTATTTTTTTCCCTTACCAAGTCAATTTACTCATTAATGATAATAAATTGCAATAAACCTTTTAAATCAATTTTAATGAAGGGAGAATGGCTAGTTTTGTCTTTTTACAACAAGCCGATATTGGGCTGGGTTTATATACGCGTCTATTGACTCGATGCAAAGCCCCCCTTATGTCGTGTGTGCCGTGTGGCTCATCATCCGTTAAGGATTTTTATCAGCCTTGACAAGTTTAAGACATGGTTAAATATTACTACTCCTTACGTTCCCAATTATCTGTTGCATAAATATAATTTAGCAATTTTCTAATTAATTGTCACTTTAAAAAAAATAAGAGAGTATTAAATGTATTTTTTTCAAACTTACTTTTTACTTTTAATTAATTCAGTCAACAACTAATTTTAATTGTTTCAACATAAATGTATTAATTGAAGGGTAAAAGTGTCTATTTATCTTTAAATTAATGTATCTCAATTATTTTTTTAATTTGTGTGTATTTGGGAGTACAAGTTTAGGATCTTTTGTTGGCTTAGTTAATTCCTGTCACTAATTAAGATTAGAAACCTAGTCCAATAACAAAATGTAAAGGTATATTTATGTTAGTAGTTTTTTTTTTTATAGATTATTATAAGAGTGTTCTAAAAAATTATACATTATCAATTGTATAATTAGTCAGAGACGAAATTTAAGAAAGGTCAAAATGATGAATAATGACACTCCTCAAATTTTGGTAAGGTAGGGACAAAGGTTTATGATCACTCCTAAAACATTTCTGAGAATGGTGTTGTTTCTCTTTAAAAATTCAACTTTTTTTTATAAAAATGTTTGAAATGAAATTTTATCATTATATGTGGCAATATTTTCTCCCTTTTCATAAGCTAACGAGTAACAAACCTTAACTAGGATATGTTTTTTTTTCTTTAGGCAACAAAAATATGTTTGATAGATAAAATATTTTCTTCTTCTATATGGTATGTAGATTTTTCCGTTACAAAATATAACACACGTGTTTCTTTTTAAAAATATTATTTCTTTTCTCATACGTGATCAAGGAACAATTTAAATATTTACTAAAATAAGTTATAATTTTAATGAAATCTATATGTATCGTAACTGAATTGTAGTTAATTATTAATTCAACAAATTTTAATTTCATGTTCGACTAACTTATAAAAAATCATGAATTGTCATACCTTAGGTATTACCTATAATGCTTTTTTTTTTCCTGTTGTAGTTGATAAGGTTTGACTGTTGATCTTCTAAATTACAAGTCAAATAATTGTCACAATTACTCATTCCGTCCAAAATTATCTGTCCACATTTCCTTTTTAATATGTCCCAAATTAACTGTCCACTTTCTTAATAAAGGGTTCATTAATGATGATTTTTTCAATGTTACCCCTTACATTAAATGTTGAAGAGAGAAGAGTAGAGAAAGAAAATAAGGTAGAATTAAATAGGAAGCAACATTAAATAGGGTCATGTTCGACATTTTACTAGATTCTACTATAAAATTTGATGAAACCTTAATTTCCGTGCAAAATACAAAGTGGACAAATAATTTGGGACGGAGGGAGTATAATTTTGGTGACATTATATCTAATGCTTAAATAAACAAGCCGGTGAAGGTAGGATTTGAAAGGTAGAAGAATTTCCAATTTAGTAACGGTTGGATTATACGATTGGAAAGGCTGGTGACACGTGCCATGTCATTAAGTGGTTACATTCTAGGGATTTAGAAATGCCGAAGCCTTGGTTGGATCGATCCACCTGTAATTTGGAGTTTTAATTGGAGGTGAAAATAAATTAACATAATTTTCAATCATAAATTCAAACAAATCTCTATCTACTTTTTCATTGTTTTTTCCAAATCTTAATTTAATTATTAAAACAATCTTCCTTAGAAGAGAACCTGAATATATTGGTTTCTCCGATATGTTTGTACAATGTTTATGAAGAAATATTTTGAGAATTCTTAGTGAAATGTTGTACAATACAAGAATGACTTAGCAAAAAAAATAAAAAAATAAAAAGAATGACTAAGCGCCCTTTTAAAGATATACAATATGGAAAATGATTAATGACTAAGTAACATTGGATAAAATTGGCTAAAATCTCAAATTAAACACTATTCACCCCGTTGACATAAGGGATTTAACTAGTTATTTATAATTTTACCACCAATATTTATCCAATTAATTAAATAAATTTTAGTCACCTATCATTATCCATATAATATATGTACTATAAATAAAAGATAGTTTACAATAGAATGAATGCGATTTTACAAGCGCCTTACAAATGGCTAAGCGCCCCCTTAAGATATTTGCTATATGCATCATGTCTTATAGGGGATGTAGATTTATGCTATGTCATCGCACTAATTTATATGTCTTAATCAATTATACAACCGTCTTTATGAGACTGATTCTATAGTAACCTCACATGAATTGAGCGAATCTCACATTTATAGGTAGACCTCACCTAATTAATATGAAAAGACTATGTGACCAGTTCTACAAGATGAGTCATAAGATTGAATTTTCCCCGAGAATGTGGATATATGCTATGCAATCACTCTAATTTTGTCAATTAGTTGGTATCCATATTTACCATTTAAATTTAATAAAAGAAATATCTCATTTTATTGATCCATCGTAATTATTTGTACATGAGCTCTAGTATTTGTGATGCGGTTTATTTCTTCTCGTATGTTCCGTGACGCTTAGTCTCATTATCAAGCTCTTCTCTTTCTCTTTATAATAATAGTAATTTTAGAAAAACATTCTTACAAATTAAAAAATGATCTATATTTTGAGAATTTGAGAAATGATAAAGAAGTTTAGAAGATCCTTCTATTATTAAACGGAAAGAGTACACAATTAAGGGGAAGGGGGTCAAGACTCAAAAGTGTCATAGTTCAGTGGGGGCTGACTTTTGCCCACGACCGTGAGGTTGCGGGTTCGACACCCTCCCCCTACGTGTGGCTAAATAATTTCCACCTCCTTCTTGTAAGGTCCACCTCTCCCTGTGAGGTCTAAAAAAAAAGGGGAAGGGGTATACTCAGGGTGTACTTGGACAAGGTTTGGTTTGGGTTTGGCTTGGTTTGGTTTCACTTTGGCGGGAGAAATTCAATTTTTGGCCTCTAAAATTGGCGGGAGAAATTCAAATTCAATTTTTTTTTTTCAAATATTCGTTGAAATTCAAATTTTAGAGGCCAAAACGAATATTTGATTTTCTCCCGCCAATTTTAGAGGCCAAAAATTGAATTTCAACGAATATTTGGAAAAAATTTGAATTTGAATTTCTACCGCCAAAAGTGAGACCAAACCAAACATTGTCCAAGTACACCCTCAATAGTAGGAATGGCAATGGGGCAGATCGGGGCGGGTAACTCAAATACCACGCCCGCCCTCGCCTCGTTGATCTCGCGCCCGCCCTGCGATCAAAAAATTCCCGCCACGCGCCCGCCCGCCCCATCCTATTTTTTTTAAAAAAAATCATTATTTTTTTTAAATTATAAAAATCATTAATTTTATCAAAAAAATTAAAATCATAAAAATCATTAATTTTATCAAAAAAATTAAAATCATAAAAATCATTAATTTTATCCAAAAAATCATTAATTTTATCATAAAAATAATTAATTTTTTTAAAAATATATTTATTTTTTTTAAAAAATAATTAATTTTATCCCAAATCAATTCTCAAACAAGTACAATTAGTATATTAAAATGAAAATTAAACATGATTATGTTTAATAATAACAATATTATAATAATGTAATATAAATGGGGCAAAATGGGAGCGGGCGAGCGGAAAAAAATACCATGCCCTCGATCCGCCCTGCTCATGCAGGGCGAGGCGATCTCGCCCCATTCTCTCTGCAGGCGAGGGCTGCCCCAAAAGACATCGGGACAGGGCGGATCGGCGGGTCACGGGTCAAATTGCCATCCCTACTCAATAGAGGGCAGCACATGGTCCAATCATGGACATTTTCATGAGGGTCCTCGTCAATTATACAAATTATTATGCAAAATCGGCGTTATTTCATTTTTCTTATTATGTTTTAGGTTGAAAATGATTTTCCATTACCCATTTGCCTCTACAAGTAGTATATTATAAATTAGAATATGGGTTATACGTTACGGGTTCTATATGGTGAAATTTGGGAGGGCCGTTTCTCAATATATGCACAGATCTAGTCAAATTGGGGGACTGAATCTTCTGATTAACTTTTGAAGTAATGAAATGGATACACTCTTAAGAAAAGAATATACTCTCGCCTCAACTATTCTTTGCATTATTGCATAAGAAAAATAATCCCTAAATTATATTTCTGTCACGATATAAAAGAAATATGATTGAATATGGTGATATGTTGTTGGAATTCATGAACTTACATAAATGTGTTGATATCACAGAACTGAAGGGAAATTGGAATAATTTTGAGCTATGCATCGTAAGCACAAAAATAAACATATCACATGTACTAAGAATTACCCTTAGTACATATGCGTCAATGCTTGCCGAGGTGATGGATCGTTTGGTTGAATGCCATGTACCTATCAGTCCCAAAGTTTGCAGCACGATTATTTAATTTGGTCAGTATCATGCTCTGGACAATTTGAATTCTCAAATTGTTTGGCAGTCTAACGACTAATATAGCTTAAAAAATGACCAATCATAAAGTCAGTGCTGAATAAATATTCTAGTTAAGATCACATGATCTCAAAGTTTCAATTGATTCAACACGATACTGACACTAAAAATCAAAATTGAGTCTTCAAGAACCAAAAAGTCTGTTGATCAATTCTCTACTTGGCCTCCCGATGAATGTTTGGTGAACTAAAATAAATTCCATGACCTGACCAACACAAATTCACCAATAAATGCACCGAAAAACCAACACTGACACGAACAAGTAGTCGAACAAGTAGTAATACTAGTAATGAGAAACAGTGTTGAAATGTTCTTCAGTTCTGATTTTGGTGACCATCTTCAAAGTTTTTTCTCTAAACTTGGTCAGACCATGTTTTATTACTCTGCTCTAAATAGTAAATAGTTCCAAAACCCTATAATATTCTTCAAGTCCTGGAATTTTTAATATTCTATCCTATTTATGGAATGCATTATGTGATTAATACAAGTACATATCTAGTATGAGTAAAGAGCAAAATATCTATTGTCGGTTTGAGATATCTGACTTAATATAAAATCAATTGCTAAGTATTCTCTACTGCAAATTAATAATTTTTATTACTTTTTTATAATATATCTCAAACTATTTGTCATATTTTCAATTATAGAGTTAGTTAATAATTTTTTTTTTCTTCCAATCTTATCTATTGCTCTCGACCTTCCATTTAATATATTGATTATGGAAAATGTGCTACTTATGTTAAATGGAAAGAAAAATGGAAAGAAAAAAAAATCATTCTCCTCCTCCATAAACTCCTTCTTCTTCCTTCATTCACCACCGCGTACCACCATAAATTTCGATAGCTTTTTTAAGTTAGGTAAATTAAAACAAAAAGACCAGACATAAAATAAAGGATGAATTTGACAGTTCATAAATACATTGGGGACTCAGAAAGTTAAAAAAATACAAAAAAAAGATGAAAGTGGTTAAGAATAAATAAGTTGATTATCAAATTGGCTATTTATTCCACAACACACAAATGTGAAGAATTCACTCATAATACTACCTTCATTCCTTAATGTAAAACTTTCATTACATGTTGCGAAAATTAAAAAAGTAAAAATTAAGATGTTTTTAAATAAAAATAAAAATATTACTTTCTTAAATAAAATAGTGGTATAAAATCATATTTAATATAATAATATTTGTACTTTAACTAACAAATTATTATTTTTTATTATTTTTATTTTTTTAATTTTCACAACATGTAATGAAAGTATTACATTAAGGAATGGAGGGAGTAGTAAACTTCCACGGTCCATTCTTAGATGTCTCATATAGTACTACTAGTTTGTTAAGAGGATTGTAAAGTTACCATTTACTTGTGAACTTAACAAAAAAATAAAAATTCCTATTAAAAACAAGCAGCCAAAAATACCCAAAACGAGTGCTGCAAGAACTTTTGGATAGTAACTTGTGCTTCCTCAAAACAACTACTCAAATCATTTACAACGAAATTTCGTGTGAAATAAGGTTAGGCTGCCCTAGGAAGATTAGGAACAAGAATCATGTAGTTCTTTCCTACCTATTTTCTAACTTGGATCTTACTATAATTTCAAATAAATGTGGCTCAATCCTTCTAAGTTCTTACACCTTCCAATTATCTCCACATGGACTCGTTTCTCTTACTAATTCAATGACTTGAGATAATGAATAGATAAAAAAAAAAAATAAAGTTTGTTTCCAATGATTAAGAATTTTTTGATAATGTTTGAACCATTCAAACAATTAGTATTGGAAAGTCTATTAACTTTTGGCCTGCATATACTATGTAAATATTGAACAAAGACTAGAGTCGCCACTTTAGGGACGAAACCAGGAATTTGGTGTTGAGAGGCGAAACTGCAACAGTATGTAGAACTACAGAGTTCAAGTGATAAAAACGGCAAATTCTTGGAGAGCAAAACTGATAATTTTTTTCAAAATACACATAAAATTTTGATAAATAGTAGTATTTTTAAAAATCTTCCACTTGAGTATTCTCTTGAAATGTCCTCATTCATATGAACAAGTTATGATCTTCTCCTTCCTTCTCATTTCATCTTGCTTTCCTTAGGTCATTATTAACTACACTCAAACTCTCTCTTATTTACTTTATATAGAAAAAAATAAATATTTTAATTTTGAACGAAAAAAAGTAGGCAAAAACACCAATTTTGTCCTAAAAGATGTTTCTAAGAGCCGTTAAAGTCCTAAAGGATTAATTTTTTCTTTTAAAGTCCTATATGTTTTTATGTGCTGAAAATAAGGTCCTTCCGTCCAATTTTTTGTTAAGTTGACGTTAAATCAGAAAAGAGGTCAAACACACAACTTTTTATCGAGGGCATTTATGTCATTTTATTATCGTCTTCTTCACAACCCCTCCATCTTCCTCCACCCCCACCCTTCCCCCCACCACCATTAATCACCACCGTTACCTGCAACAACCACCATTTCTTATGGCTAAAAAAATTGAAGTTGATGAATTTCCTTAACTCATTAATTATGCTTGAAGAAGAAACAAAAATCTTGAACATTGAGAAACAAGAACACAATTCAAAATTAAAACAAAAATCCAACAAACTTTTACAAGATTATACCATAAAAAAAACTGAAATTCATCTAATTATTCAAGAATTTGTATTAAAAAAAATTGGGCATTGAAGAAAACAATAAAACATATTGTGAGGGTTTCGTTAATAAGCCTCCACCGGAGGCCGCTCCTGTTGGGCCTGGTGGTGCTACAAAGGGAGCAATCAACAAACTTAATGGGTATGGTTATGACAACCTCATTCTGAGAGTTGAATGGTCTGTTCCTAGAGCCAACTAAATTTTCCTTCAAAGATTTATGGGCGATGGTTTCACTTGAACCCTTAAAATTCTATGTATTTGATGGGGATATCAATCTGTTTTTCATTTTGACCCAGGGAATGCCCTTCTACCATTTCTCAGGTTTATTCCGGTTCTATGACTGCAGTAATCTATGTAGAGATCAATTACTACTTTTTCGTTTTGAATTGTATTATATTTGTTGCAAAAATTTAGTGAGATTTTTTTGGGTTTGGGTGATTTTTATTTCTCCATTATCAAGAAACTCATTTGTTTCTTGAACCCCATTGATGAATTTAGTGAGATTTTTCTGGGTTTAGGTTTGAGTTTTTATTTCTCCATTTTCTCCATTATCAAGAAACCCATTTGTTTCTTGAACTCCATTGATGAATTTAGTGAGATTTGGGTTTGAGTTTTTATTTCTCCATTATCAAGAAGCTCATTTGTTTCTTGAACTCCATTGATGAAATTGGGGAAAGTGATTTTGAGGGTTAATGGTGGTGGGGGAAGGGTGGGGGTGGAGGAAGATGGAGGGGTTGTGAAGAAGACGATATTAAAATGACATAAATGGCCCTCGATAAAAAGTTGTGTGTTTGACCTCTTTTCTGATTTAACGTCGACTTAACAAAAAATTGGACGGAAGGACCTTATTTACAGCACGTAAAAACATATAGGACTTTAAAAGAAAAAAATTAATCCTTTAGGACTTTAACGGCTCTTAAAAACATTTTTTAGGACAAAATTGGTGTTTTTGCCAAAAAAGTATCAAACATACAAATGTTATACTAAATACACTTTTTGAATATGTCGGACAAATTATTTGTGATTGACAAGTCAATGAATTTTCCATTTAAAAGAAAAAAGTAACAAGTCAATGAGTTATGTGTTTAAAATTACACGATCATTATATGCAGACCGGTGACGATGATCAACAAGTGGGGAATATGACAAGGTAAGCTCAATAGAGACAGATCATAATAGACATAGGAAGAATGTAATTATTTTTAGTATTATGTCATTATAATTTTTAGTACGTAGTTTTGACAAATACTACCTCCATTTCTTAAATATAAGACTTTCAAAATAAATAACAAAAAATTAAAGAAGCAAAATACAAGGTCTTTTGTTAATTAAAATACTAATATTATTATCTTTAATGAAACTTATATGCCACTACTAATTCTATTTAACAGAGTAATATTGATGTTTTGTTTAATAAATATCTTAATTTTTTCTTCTTTAATTTTCGCTACCTGTTCTTAAAGTCTTATATTTAGGAATGGAGGGCAGTACATTCTTTTGGAACAACGCCAACCTGTTTCCTGTTATTATTGGCAAAGAAATTTTTTGTTTATGTAATAATTAATATATTCAAGAATCTTTGAAAAGATTGATAGAAACTAGATCTCAAATCAACTAAAATTACATGACCATTTGGGATCAAACAAAGTGAATGAATAAATTAACAAAGTTTTACTCAGCAAATTAGATGAATCCAAAAATGGAATGTCAACGACTAAAGTTTATAGAATTTAGACATTATTTGATTTAAAATCTTAGTTGTTTTGTATGTGGTTTTGTAATTTTCTGCTAATTCTTACTGCAATTTCAATGAATGAGATGTATTTCTGAGCTTTCAAATAATTGCATTGTTCACTTAACTATTTTGTTTGTAGTATAACATGTATTACAATTGATCCGTACTTTTTCTAGTTACCTGTTCTCTTCAGTTCCTAAGCACAAAATATGTTAGACACACAAAGGAGGTTAACCCTCTACCTGTCTTTTTTTTTTTTTTTGAGGGAAAAAGGCTGTTTATTGAATATCAGAAAAAACAGCAGAAATACAAGAAGCGGGTACACTTTCTATGAACGTACAAGCGTCCACTAGCAAAGTACCATATCGAGCTAATAAATGCGCAACTACATTGTTATCACGGCGAACATGCCGTACACAATAAGAAGGAAGAGCTAAAAGTTCTTCTTTCACGAGTGTGACTATGTGCCCTACGTCGGATAAATCTTCTTCGCCACTGCACAATCGAGTCACAGATTCCATGGAGTCCGTCTCGACTATCAAACTTGTGTTCACAAAATCCTTGGCAAAACGTATTCCTTCCAGAAGGGCAACAAGCTCTGCCTGAAGAGGTGACACCATATGTCGCAAGGGACTTGACAGACTCCCCAGCACCTCTCCGCGAAAGTTCCGTAATACCGCCCCTGCACCAGCCACGAGTGTTGTCCAAGAGGCATCGCAGTTGAGTTTATACTCGTGCTCTCGAGGTGGCACCCATCTCCGATCACCAGCCATCACTATCGGTCTCTCCAAGGACCTTGAAGACAGGGAGCAATATTCATCTGCAGAGGCGTAGACTTGACGAGCAATCTCCCATTCCTTGGTGACCTTCCCTTGAAAGACGTGGGAATTCCGTCGCAGCCAAAGAAACCAAAAGAAAAATGCTACAATAGTGCAAGCCTGTGAATCCATTTCCCTGAAGAATCCCGCAAAAAAATCAAGAATACTAGCTGCTGCATACCTTTTCCATCTGCCATATCCATCCATATGCTCCCAAACCAATGACGAGTAGGGACAGTCAAAAAATAAATGTCTGTCGTTTTCAGGAGCCAAATTACACCGTGAGCAGGTCTGATGCTTAAGTCATTAAAAGAACGAGAAATAAGAATAGATAGAACTAAAGAGCACTCATAAAGATATTGTATGGATGTGTTCCACAGTGAGAGTGAATAATGGTATTTTTAGGAGTGGGACTTACTATTGTTTTGTGGCACTTAAGGCTTCGCCCACAAATTGCAAGTGACAATTTTGCCCTTTCGAGCTAGGCTAAATCGCAGCTGGCTGGGGAAGTGCCTTTTGGGCCTTTGTATTAGGCCCACTTAAATAACTCTTTGGAGTATTGGGCTCAATATTCACCAACAATTTAAATAGCGATTTCTGAATCGCATTTTTCATATATTTTTAGAAGATTTAAAAAGATGTACGAACTTTAAAATGAATATACTTATACGCTAAGCTAGGGTTGCTTTCAAAAGATAGAAGAATTCGAGATCATCTTTCTCCTATGCAATGTCAAGTTGGACTGAGTTACCACAGGCACTCAACTTTTCCTTTGTTTTTTCCCTTGTTCTGAGTTTTGGGGTTTGACCGTAAAAGCAGTACAAATTAATCATTGGGACATAAAAGATACACAAATGCTAGGCAAGTTCGAAGCCTTGTGAGTTTAGATTTGAACCTTGGATCCAAAGATATTATTTTATATTTGTTTTGAGTCTAGTAAATGTGAATATGGATTTGCGCCTTTGGATCTCATTGACATCCCTAAATATGGTGATATGTGGTTGAAAAATTCATGAACTTGCATAAATGTGTTGATATCACAGTACTGAAGGAAAATCGAAATAATTTTGAGCTATACATCGTAATCACAAAAATAAACATATCACATTTACTAAGAATTACCCTTAGTAGTACATATGCGTCAATGCTTGCCGAGGTGATGGATCGTTTGGTAGTCAGAATTGAATGCCATGTACCTAATCAGTCCCAAAGTTTGCAACACGATTATTTAATTTGGTCAGTATCATGCTTTGGACAATTTGAATTCTCAAATTGTTTGGCAGTCTAACTACTAATATAGCTTAAAAAATGACCAATCATAAAGTCGGTGCTAAATAAATATTCTAGTTAAGATCACATGATATCAAAGTTTCAATTGATTCAACATGATACTGACACTAAAAATCAAAATTGAGTCTTCAAGAACCAAAAAGTCTGTTGATCAATTCTCTACTTGGCCTCCCGATGAATGTTTGGTGAACTAAAATAAATTCCATGACCTGACCAACACAAATTCACCAATAAATGCACCGAAAAATCAACACTGACACGAACAAGTAGTAATACTAGTAATGAGAAACGGTGTTGAAATGTTCTTCAGTTCTGATTTTGTTGGACCATCTTCAAAGTTTTTTCTCTAAACTTGGTCGGACCATGTTTTATTACTCTGCTCTAAATATTTTTAAAAGAAAAAAGTAACCAAGTCAATGAGTTATGTGTTTAAAATTACATGATCATTATATGCAGACCGGTGACGATGATCAACAAGAGGGGAATATGACAAGGTAAGCTCAATAGAGACAGATCATAATAGGCATAGGAAGAATGATTAATTATTTTTAGTATTATGTCATTATAATTTAGTCCGTAGTTTTGACAAATACCACCTCCATTTCTTAAATATTATACTTTCAGGACAAGTAGCAAAAATTAAAGAAGCAAAATACAAGGTATTTTGTTAATCAAAATACTAATATTATTTTTTTAAATAAAATTTGTATGCCACTACTAAATCTATTTAAGAGAGTAATATTGATACTTTGTTTAAAAAATATCTTAATTTTTACTTCTTTAATTTTCGCTACCTTACTTAAAGTCTTATATTTAGGAATGGATGGAGTACATTCTTTTGGAACATTGCCAACCTGTTTCCTGTTATTATTTTTTTTGTTTATGTAATAATTAATATATTCAAGAATCTTTGAAAAGATTGATAGAAACTAGATCTCAAATCAACTATATAAACTATAATCAAATTACATGACCATTTAGGATAAAACAAAGTGAATGAATAAATTAACAAAGTTTTACTCAGCAAATTAGATGAATCCAAAAATGGAGTGTCAACGACTAAAGTTTATAGAATTTAGATATTATTTGATTTAAAATTTTAGTTGTTTTCTATGTGATTTTGTAATTTTCTGCTGATTCTTACTGCAATTTCAATGAATGAGATGTGTTTCTGAGCTTCCAAATAATTGCATTGTCCACTTAGTTATTTTTGTTTGTCGTATAATATGTATTACAATTGATCCGTACTTGTTCTCCTCAGTTCCTAAGTACAAAATATGTTAGACACACAGAAGAGGTTAACCCTTTACCCGTGTTTGATGCTTAAGTCAGTAAAAGAACGGGAAATAAGAATAGATAGAATTAAAGAGGACTCATAAAAATATTGTATGGATGTGTTCCAGAGTGAATAATGGTATTTTTAGGAGTGGGACTTAGGGCTTCGCCCACAAATTGCAAGTGACAATTTTGCCCTTTCGAGCTAGGCTAAATCGCAGATGGACTTCGGTCTGGGGAAGTGCCTTTTGGGCCTTTGTACTAGGCCAACTTAAATAACTCTTTGGAGTATTGGGCTCAATATTCACCAACAATTTAAATAACGATTTCTGAATCGCATTTTTCATATATTCTTTTTTTTTTTTTTTTTGACGCCCCGTTGGTTGATGCCTCATGAACGGGGAGATAGAACTGCCTCACCAGAGAAGGAGAGAGTAACCCTAGAAAGGGAGTTAAATTAAAGCATGCCCCATGCGCGGGAAGGGTATCGAACCACGACCGTACCCTTGCTAAGGAACCTTTGATCATTTTTCATATATTCTTAGAAGACTTAAAAAGATGTACGAACTTTAAAATGAATATACTTACATGCTAAGCTAGGGTTGCTTTCAAAAGATAGAATAATTCGAGATCATCTTTCTCCCAGGCAATGTCAAGTTGGTGCCACTAAAACGAAAGAGTGATCTTTTGCAACTTCTTCTCCTAAAAGATTCTTGTTTTATGAGTGGTTATCAATTACCACAGGCACTCCTCTTTTCCTTCTTTGTTTTTTCCCTTGTTCTGTTTTGGGGTTTGACCGTAAAAGCAATACAAATTAATCGTTGGGACATAAAAGATACACAAATGCTAGGCAAGTTCGAAGCCTTGTGAGTCTAGATTTGGATCTTAGATCCAAAAAATATTATCTTATATCTGATTTGAGTCTAATAAATATGAGTTTGGATTTGTGCCTTTGGATCCCATCAACATCCCTAAATATGGATGCATGGGTTATCTTTTTCCTTTTCTTTTTTTTTGGCTAAAATTTAATGTAAGACCTAAGAATCAAAGACTTTAAAAGTATAATCATCAACTTCAGAGCTGCTGGTTTTCTTTTTATTAACTTTTTCTCTTCTTTTGAGATTCGAAGAAAAATGTTCGTTGCTTGTCACATGTAATTTGTATGTGGTGACACCCGTAGGGTATTGAACTGATGAATTATGACTATTAATTTTTATTTAACGGTTTAAACGTATATATTTTCATTAATTTGATGGGTACTTTTAAGAGGGTGAAAATCGTCTGTTCCCAATATTGTCCATAATCCTATCCCCAACTAATCAGAATTTACTATATAATTATTTTTTCCAATTATATATACATAGGGTGAATTGTGATTGATTGAGGACACACACAAGGACAGATGATTTTTTGCCCTTTTAAGGAAGGAACCTTTTTAGTTGATTTTTCGAAAATTGTCTCTAGTCCGCTCAGCTCTAAGCATGTTGAATCGAAAGTACCGCTTAAAGGTCTTAAGTTTGCAATATTCAGAGAATATCAGCCATGCCAAGTTATGCTTAATCGAATTCACGAGGTAGATGAATATTTATTCCCAATAGGGCACATAGTCAAATTAAGATTTTTTTAAGAATTAGCATAGTCAAATTATCTTTTGTCCATATATAATGTAATATTCCTGCATATATTGTTTGACAAAAATTGTTGCGAGTACTAGAATTTCATATCAATGGGTTGGAAACCCACCAGATTTTTCTTACCACATGTAATTTCTAATATCACTTAATGATATAAAATTAGTTTTTGGTTTTTATAACGTTCCTAGAATAATTTTGTTCTTGATTAGTCATATTCAGGGACGAAGTCAGAATTTTTAGGTCGAGGGCAAAAAACTGCAACAGTATATGCCGAACTACATATAAAAACTGAAGAAAAAAAATGTTGGATGGCAAATTTGATCAAATATTCCGAACTTTTTTCATGTCTTTTGCATGGCTTCTCTTTTGCTTCACGATGAAGGTGAAATGATTGAGGAAGCCTAACTGCTTTTCTTCTCAATGTGATGGCATCATTCTTATTGCCAACCCATAACATGAACTCAATCCATTGGAAACAACTTTTTTTTTCAGTCTATTTTCTCGTAGACTAAAACTAATTATAATTGAATTGATATGAACATCATCATCTATATTCATGATTGTTCTAGTATGAAATAAATTAATTTTCTCCTGCATGGGGATCTAAAAGAGAATTTCAGCTGCCTGCATTCAACAAACTTTAATATCATCGGACGTCATCGTTGTTCTCCAATCTGGAAAGCTATAATACTTTGGGGACAATTCAATAAACTTTTGACTGACACATTTTCTCATATTTGGTATTTTAATTACAAAAATATTTTAATTTTCTCATATTTAGTATATATTAAACTTTTCAGGCAAATGATCCTAATATAATTTATCACAGCTACAACTTCTTAAAATTTATTTAAAGCAAGGTTAAGGGGGCTGAAACGTTTTGGGAGTTATTAGCATTATACATTTGTAGAATTTTATTCAGCGAACTAAAATAAGTAATAGATTTTAATTGAATTTCAAACTATATTGTATATACAGGTTCCAATTGAGGAAGACGGTATAAGAAATCAAGAATGTAATGATTGTGAAGAAGCTTTTCAACTCAAAAGCAGCATGCCACTTGGAGACACGTTATTTCTCATTAAAGATACCAAAGATTGAAGATTAAACTTATCTTGATAAAGCAATATATATAAATAAAATATAGGTCATGTGGTTTTCAAAAAATATAAAACAATCCCTCAATCATTTTTCGTATTCATATTTTTGGCCTTCACACTGAATATTCTTGCGTTCGCACCTTTCCGTATCTATTTTACTGAGTTATGACGAATACGATTCGATCCTAAAATCAAATCTCTCTAAAAAATAGGGTTAGGAATTTTCTATCCATATTTGGTGTTTCATTTCATATTCTCACTAATAAGAAATTGACCTGTGTTAATTTTTTATTAAAAATTATATAACATAAAAGAAGTAGTGGGACCGTAAGAGAAAAGTGAACAAATGTTAAACATCTATTTGTGGGATAGGAAACATGACACAGAATGGGAACAATAGAGCTCGACAACAGAGTTTTCCTCCTTATCTCATTCTTTATTTTTACATTTCTATCTTAATACTCATCGGTGTTGACATGCAGACATTTGAGAAAGCTAATAAGATTAAATCCAACAAGTTCTTTGAGATTATTTGCATAATGTAAGCCAGGAGGGTTTTCTAGTATGGTGATTCCTACTTAGAAATGGGTACGTAGGAATTTTCTCTCCCATTTGATGTCCTTATCTCTGTCCAACTAATAAGAAATTGACATGTGTTAATTTTTTAACTAAAAAAAATATAACTTAAAAGAAATAGTGGAACCCACCGAAGAGAAATATGAAGACGTGTCAATCATTTATTCGTAGGGATAGAGAACAGGACACAGAACAGGAATAGATGATTTTCTACCCTTAGAAATAGTTGGTGAATTATAATTGTGTTTTTTTTTTTTTTTTAAAAAAAAAAAAAAATGATCAATCAAGGTGAAAGAATGATTTCTATTTAAGTAATAATTTAGTGGTGGAATGTCGGACTCGTAATTTAATAGATTATAGATAAACCTATTAAAATCGCACAAAAAAAAAGTGAAAGGGTGATTAACCATGCGATGCACGCGGGACTTTTGATAATTATGGGATAGGTAGGTAAATTTAGGAAAAACAAGTTCAGTGTCTTAATTTGAAGCTTATATGCTTTTGATCGACTTGGTTAAAAAGTAAAATAAAGACCCCGCCCATCGTATCTTGTCCTCATAATAACTTATCATGTGGCCCAAAATATATTAAAGAGAAAAAAGCTTTTTCACCCTCTTTATCTTTTTGTTTTTTTGTTTTTGGCTAACCCCGAGAGGCACCGATGTCCACCGACAATTTGGCGATTAATCCGGGCTCGTCCTGCAGTTGACTCGTAGCGTGATCTCTAACGGAGAGGGCATGACCCATTCTACTCCTATAAACGGAGCCCAACCATAGCGGGAAAACCCTACGAGAGTCGATATTCACTGTGGGAATCGAATCCTCGTCAACGGTGAAGCATATGACAACTCCACCCAATTACCCCAGAGCTCGTGGTTATCTTTGTGTTTTCTTAGCCATCGACAAAATTTCCAAATTTCAAAAGGTTACATTGAAATTTTTGTAACATTTTAAGACCAAGAAAAGAAAGGAATGTGAAAAAGAAAAAGTCCCCTCTATTTATTAAATTAATAGACTATCTCTCACGTTTTCAATGTCCTAATTTGCTTACTATAAATAATTAACAATAATCAAATATTCAATTTTTTTTAGGGTGCGATCATACCAGCACTAATCCACCGGATCTCATAAGAACTCCGATGTTAAGCATGCTTGGGCGAGAGTAGTATTGGAATGGGTGACTTTTCGGAAGTCCTCGTGTTGCACCCCCTTCTTTTTGGTTTAAAAAAAAAAAATTGTTCAATTTTGTAAACCAAATTAAGAAACCAAACTAAAAAGCATAATCATTTCTATTTTCATACCCAAAAAAATATATATATTAAAAGTCGTTAAATTGGATTGATCCAAACTCGATTAGCTCAAACCGAATAAAACAAGCTCGTGCAATATGGTAGTAGTAGAAGCTAATTACTTCATCATCTAAAACATAACACGGGATAAGAAAATAGTCATTATCCATCAAAAAGATAAGAAAATAGTCATTTAAAGTATAATGAGTCAACTTTGACAGATTTTACTGAAATTATGTAAAATGTAATAAGTCAACTTCATCATTGATCAATTGTACCAGAAGCCATGACCTCGTATAAAGTACAATGTATATGAGAAAAGGAGGCTAATTCAGTAATTTTGTGTATTGGAGGCAAGTTATACATATACATATTATCAAATAATTATATAAAAAAATGTTAATAATATGTGATGCCTAATTTAATATTTTAAAGAATTATTTTAAATGATGGAGAGAAAAGGAGACCAAAATACCCCCCACAAGGCCAAAAGCAGAGTGTGATTTTGCATGTGTCACTTTGGCATGGGGGTGAGTGCGATTTTGCATGTGTGCATCGCTAATACGTACAAAATTTTAGGACCTTATAGAATAAAAGTATACAATCTCTAAAAAAGATAACTTTGTAGCATAATTTAGATTAGGGTTATATACTTATATTTGTGCTTGAATGATTGCATATCTAATTTATAATGATCATGTATCTAATTCGTAGTTCTAATAAAGTTATGGAGCATACATTTTAAAATTGAGTTAGTTCAATAATGAAAAGGTATTACAGTGATGTAAATTAGCTCCCTCTACATCAGTAAATTAGCCAGTCTTTTTTTTGCCCGTCCCTAACAGAAATATTAAAAATTTACTTCTCTTTCATTCTTATCATTACAGAAGGGACCGGAATTTTATCTTTTTGAGGGAGAGACTATGTAAGAAAGTTTTGGAAAACATATTAAAGGGGCGAATTTATAAAATAAGTGACTAATAATCTAAAAAGGATGTAACTGACTTAAGTCCACAAAATACACATGTTGGTTATTAGGCTCAAACCAAAGAAAGTCCATGAGCCAAGCTCTTGGAATGACCCAGGACGTACAAGTTTGCCGGACGATTGAGTTCAAGCGCATGAAAGTCACTCGCCTGTACCGAATTCTATGAACAGTCCACTAAAAAACAGTGGTAAAATTGTAATAAAAGTTAGAGTTGTCGCACATCTGTCCGTACAAAGTATTGGAATATCTCTTGGGCATTGTCCTCTATAAATAGTGTTCTCATTTCACCTTATTTACTCCATTTTCTACTTGCTCTCAATTATTGTATGAACTAACTTGAGCATCGGAGTAAAATTAGAGTATTCCCCCACCCTCTATGACTTTGCTCGTCTAACAATTACTTGTTCCTATGCTCGAATTCAAGCTTGGACTCTATCCCAAGCCCTTCCCCTTCTATACAGTTTGGTCAGATTTCCTGACTCTTTCCCAAGCTGCTTTCACAAGTTAGGCTTCGGAGAAAACTTAACCTCCTTTACCTAAAAACAAATCAATTTCTAAGGAAAATAAAATCAAACAAAAATGGCACCGACGGACGAGGAGATTTAATGATGGGAATTATGTGGGTGAAAATCCTCTGTCAGTTACGTGTAATAATAAAAGTGTCACTAGCGATCGAATTTCTTATATAAATATTTGTTTTGATTATATATCTGCATGGTGAATTGTGATTGGTTGAGGGGACTTTGAGGGGACATATCTGGATGGGGGACGAGATGATTTTTGCCGAATTATGTGTATTCTGAAACCGTAGACTTGACCTAAATTAATACTGCATAAATTCAATTCCCATCACCTAATGAGAACTTTTACTAGTGGAAGGAAATTCAATTTTACACAGGTTTTCCTCCTCCCTCCTTATCTTTTCTTGGATTGGAATGACTAGAACTAATTTCGGAATTGCAAGTCACATATAGGGCTGTCGTTAATTGGGCCTATTGGATCCATAATTTAGAATCCAGGCCAGGACTCACTATAAAAATATTTGAGTCCAAGTTTTACTATATTGGGTATAGACATTTTTAATTAAGGTTTGGACCCAACTATATTGAGTCTCAATGGGTCTGGGTCTACCCATAAACAAACCCTAAAAAGTGATCATGTCAATTTCCCTCAAACCTTGTACGTTCATTATGATCTGGAGATTTAAAATGAAATCACGTTTTGTACGTTCATTGTTGTTTCTAATATTGTGAAATTAAAAATATTATGTTCTATTTTTTCTCTCATTTTCTGTTTCGTAAATAAAAATTTGTAAAATGTTAATTTTTTTTTAAATTAAAAAATTAAAAATAATGAATGATGACATAAATTTCGGTATTCAATATTTGATTTGCATATAATTTCGAAATAATTTTCTATATAAAATAATATAATTTTTCTCCAAATAAACGCAAAAAAAAATATATATATATATATATATATATATATATATATATTTGAACAAAAGGCATAAAACAAGCCTAATGTGAGCCTAGCTCTTTTTTTTACAAAAATTAAGGTGATCCAATATATAGATAATTGATCTGAATCCACCAAATATAAATCTATCATCTCATATATATATATATATATATATATATTCATGATCCTGTAACTTGTGTACGATTTAACTTATGTATTTTGTCCATCACAATTATTGCAATCTATCTATAAGTCCAATTAGCTCTAAATTGCCCATGAGAAGCTGAAAGTATTCTCGTTTCAGTTTTAAAATATCAGTGGCCATGAAAATTTCCTTATCCCGAACCAATCATAGGATCCTGTTGATCTTCATCACCCTTTTGACTTGTCAGAGAGCTAATGATCAATGAGAAGGTTGCTCTATTCATGAGCTTGGCTTTCAAATTCCAGTGGGCCTTAGTGGGTCTTGGTGGGTCTAGTGAGTCTTAATGGGTCTTTTGAACCCATTATTACTTACTTTAATAATCCAGTAGTCTGCAGCACAATTAGACTTGGATATAAAAAAGATAGGTTTGGATCAAAGCAGGATATGTTGGGTATGGAGTGCAGTACAGTCTTTGAGCGATAATTGAGCACTTCTAGTCACATACTCGATCATTTAATTATTACTCAGATGATCTCGAATTGTGACTAATTATTACTCAGATGATCATTTAATTTTCTTGTCAAGCATTAGTAATTTGTTGTACCCAACATTGGACCTTTTGTGTCTATAGTTTTGTTTCTGAAAGAAGAAACTATTCTGTGTATTCTTTTTTTTTTTTTGTAATGAATGCAAATATACATATTGATTAGGACAAAAAAAAAGGGTCCCATAGTGCACCAAGAAAAAAACAGTTGACGAGGAAGGGTCCCCACGTGTCGGTTGGTAACCCCGTTGGGTAGCACCGTAGCAAAGAGATCGACCCCGTTGATGATGTGCCGTTGCAAATATATTGGTTGGTAAATCGTTGTGGTTATTATGTATTTACGTGGAATAGTTATTTTTGTGAAATAAATGTTTTATCGTTGAATGAAATTATTCCATTGTGTTTTTCAAAATAAAATAAAATTGTTTTTTGCATGTACATAATTTTTTTTCTCTATTTAAATTGTATTCGTTAAAAAAAAATTATTTAACAACTTTTCAAAATCTGCACCTATCAAAAAAATAATATTACGCACCATACATAGGATAGCCGTGTAGATTGGTGAATGGTCTTTGTAGAAATGACTGGAACCAACCAATTTGCCCCTCAATTATCAATGAAATGTCAAAATTGCCAATGGACCAATTGATCGAGCCAATTCATGGTCTCACCCCTGGTCCCTAGAGACACAATTGTCTGTTCCCTTATGTTAGCAACATTTTGGTCCACATTATTAAAAATTAAGCTAATTTTTAGTATACCTAAAATTTCCACAAATAAATTAGAAATCAATCATTTTTAGTATGTATTTAGTGAACATCTAAATCACAATTTTGTCAATAATTTGGTCCACATTCTTGAAATTTTAGCTATTTTTTAGCATACCTAAATTCCACCAAATGGATTGGACATCAACCATTTGTACCTTACCAAAATTTCATCATATTAAAACAATAACTTAGTTAATAAAATATTACAAGGTCTTTAGCCCAGTGGGGCGACGGCCCTTCCCCGCGCATGAAGTATGCTTTAAATTGTCTCTTTTTGTAGGGTTATCTCTTCCTACTCTTGTGAGAGTCTTTACTCTCTTGCTTTTGGGGTGTCACGCATTAGACTTCAAGTTAATAAAACATTTCTTACCCTCATTTAACTCGACTTTAGAAGATGTCAAAGGCTAAAACAGGGGTGAAAATCATACTGTCACATCCAGATGTATATAAAGTGTCACTAGCTAGATCGAAATTTCTTATATAAATATTTATTTCGATTATATATCAGCATGGTGAATTGTGATTGGTTGAGAACTGTGAAACATCTATGAGCGAAAGACAGAAGATTTTTTGCCCTAAAACAGAATGTAAATATAGCCGCTTATGCTTTACGGCTTAGCAGTAAAGGATGAATCCCAAAAACAACAAGATCTTTTTTTCACAAATATATATATATATATATATATATATATATATATATATATATATATATATATATATATATATATCGGTGTGATTGGATTGGATTGGATTTGTGTTGATATTTTTGTTTCAGTTTTAAACCCAAACCAAATTTTAGATAATTTAATACTTCAAATTTCATTCTCAGATTCAATTCAAAGCTTTTTTGACTTTGAGTCTCAAATCAGATCAAACTCAAACTAAATCCAAACAAACTGAATTCAAGCGGACCTAGTGAAAGAGGTGAGTGGCATTGTGACAGCCGTTAATCTTCTACATCTTTATCTCCAAACCATAGATTTTCTTTTCATACCCAAAATTCAAAACACAAAAATATCATAGCCAATTTCAAGAATCCAATGCACAGTCAAATTGACTAACACCTTCAGCCTGGCAAATTAATGCATTATATCTTCTATGTTGAACAAACTTTTCACCAAAGACATTTTAGTTCTAGTGCTAACATTAATTCAATTAGCACCGTGCTGAATCAACTGAGATAGTTATTCAGGAATAACTCAGTTGTTGGATTAAACGATCAATGACTGAGATTGTCAACCCAAAAAAGAAATCTATATGCATTTCTTCAAAGACTAGGTTGCAGTTTCTCCAATTCACACAAGTAATATAAAAAATATTGAATGGCCATGGCCCTCAAACCATAAATGCTTGAAAGTTCTACTTTTGATTATCCCATCTATATATCAAGAACTTGAGGCCAATATGTGAAGAATAGTTGGAGTCTTTGAATACAATTTTTTTTTAAGCCCAACTGGGCGTACACCCTAAGAGGGAGAGAGTACACTCTAAGAGGGGAGAGAGTAGCACCTCATAAGAGGAGAAAGAGATAACCCTAGAAAGGGAAACAAATTAAAGCATACTCCATGCACGGGGAGAATATCAAATCCACGACCTCAAACTCGTGGACAGACCCTCGCCCCACTGCACCACTAAGGACCTTGAGATAATCTCCGAATACTTAAAGTCACATTTGATAGTGATATAGATATCCTATTCTTCTTTCACCATACTCTTTATCCCTCCAACAACTTGCTACTTTTTCATATTCTTTCCGCAAAAATAGCCTTACCACCAAGTATATACTTTTGATAAGGTCTAAGAACTAGTCTAGTTCACCGTGTCCTCGACTAATACAGTCCACTCCAACATTTTGACTCCCGTAAAAACTTAACTATATCACCCAAAAAAAAAAGTGTTTTCCCTCAAGTAGACGGGACGTGAAACAAACACAAAACTTCTATTCCGGTAAGTAATAACTGATGTTGTATTATGAATTATTAATTTGTTTATGCAATTACTTAAAAGTGATTACACATGGCATACTAATGAGAGTAGAGCAGAGTAGATGGTGGGTAATGTTTAATTTTGAAATGAAACATTTAAATTTTCGTAAAAGTTAAATTATTCACCAGACAAGATTTTAATTTCAAACACGAAATTTTGTAGTTTGGTTTTAGAGCTAACAGCTATTTTGTTTGCATCGTATTAAACCAGTTATGATCGTCACTCTTTTGATATTGGAATTAAAATGAATCGTTTGATTGAAGAAACATTATCCAACTAAACTTTAGTAACAATAGAAAAGATATTGTTGTTTTACTAAAATAGAAAGTGAATTTATTTCAACTGACATCATCTTTAATCCACAAGGACATTCCTACGATAAAGTCAAAAGTTCAACTAATCCAAAGAGCAATTTGATATTGAATTATCAAATTATAATGTGCAAATTTTTACTAAGTTAGTCGGTCAATACATGAGTAGCAGTTTAAAAGAATAATTTAAGAACAGTACTATAGTGTTCATAAAATTGGTCTGGCAATGATGAGAAAAGAGGACACTAGTGGGCGCAGTATAAGCACGTGGGCGTCACCTTTCTATCATAGTATGCACGCTGTCATGAAGATTTTAGCAAGCTAATAAGCTTAGTAAAATCAAATTATCCAAAAATATATATTTCTCTCCCTAGTCTGGAAGTTCATATTGCAATTTCCAAGAAATGATTGGCAGTTTTTTTTTTCCCTTTTTTCTTGGACCAACCAAACCAAGCAAACAACCTTAATATTTCAGGTTAAGTGTCTTTCCTATTTGTTGATATTGCATAGGTTATGGTTATCTTCTCTTAAAAAAACATAGTGTTTTAAGAAATTTTGATCTTTTTGCATTTAATGTTTTGATCTTGATGGTGGGTTTTTCTTCTGTTTCAGCAATGAATTTTGGTTTTGTTTAACCAGCAAAAACAAGGCTTTTGAGACCATGAAGTTCATGAAATTAGGTTCTCGTCTTGATACTTTCTACACTACTGAGGCTGTAAGGTAAAAAAAAAAATCCCATCTTCAAAATTTTTGTTTTTTTTTTTACTTTCTTGATGAAGAAAAATGGATTACATTGTTCAATTCTTGAATTGGTCATCAGGGTTTTTGTTTTTTACTTGATTCAGGTCAGTTTCATCAGAAATTTCTAGTGATCTCATAGTTCAAGTGAAAGGAAGCAGATATTTGCTTCACAAGGTGAGTTTCTTGATCATCAACTTTTTCTGAGATATTTAAATTTGTCTTATTTTTTGAGAAATTGTGACAACGTGGTAGTTTAGTTTCGTGGGTTCGATTTGCATTCCTGTCCCCTGATGTTATAAAAAAAATCTTTGCTTCTGCTGCAGTTTCCCCTGCTTTCCAAGTGTTTGAGACTGCAAAGATTGTGTTCTGAAAGTCACGAGTCTTCGCAGCCTCAAATAATCCAACTTCCTGATTTTCCTGGGGGTGTTGAGTCGTTTGAATTGTGTGCTAAGTTCTGTTATGGAATTACTATCACTTTAAGTGCTTACAATATTGTGGCGGCCCGATGTGCAGCAGAATATCTTCAAATGTCTGAGGATGTTGAGAAGGGTAATCTCATATACAAGATTGAAGTTTTCTTCAATTCTTGTATACTTAATGGATGGAGGGACACAATTGTAACTTTACAATGCACCAAGGGTTTTTCTCCATGGTCTGAGGATCTTGGAATAACTTGCAGGTGTATTGAGGCCATTGCTTCAAAAGTATTAGCTCACCCTTCTAGGGTTAGCTTGTCACATAGTTATTCAAGAAGAGGTACTACTAGGGATGATATTTCTTGCAATGGATCAGAAAGCCATAGGAATAAACAAGCATTCAAGGGCTGGTGGGCTGAGGACTTGGCTGAATTGAGAATAGACCTTTATTGGAGAGCAATGATAGCCATTAAATCTGGAGGGAAGGTGCCCTCCAATCTTGTAGGTGATGCATTGAGGATCTATGCTGCAAGATGGCTTCCAAACATATCAAGATCGAAAAATGTGGATGCTCAATTTGAGGCCGAGAACGGGATGGATTCAGGAAAAGAAGTCACTTCTAAACATAGGCTGCTTCTTGAATCAATTGTTAGCCTTTTACCAGCTGAAAAAGGAGCAGTTTCTTGCGGATTTTTGTCGAAATTATTGAAGGCAGCTAATATACTAAAAGCCTCTTCTTCTTCAAAGATGGAATTGGCAAGAAGAATTGGGATTCAGTTAGATGATGCTGCTATCGGTGATCTTTTAATACCTTCAGTATCATATTCAAGTGATATGTTATATGATTTGGATATAGTTATGACAATATTAGAGCAATTCATGTTACAAGGGCAAAGTCCCCCAACAAGTCCTCCAAGAAGAAAGGGCGAGTTCGAAAGGAGAAGAAGATCCCGGTCGGTTGAGAATATTGATTTTGAGTTTCAGGAGAGCAGAAGGTCATCCTCAGCCTCACACAGTTCTAAACTCAAAGTGGCAAAAGCTTGTGGATGGATATTTGCAGGAGATTGCTCGAGACGCGAATTTGCCCCTTTCGAAATTTATAGCAGTTGCTGAATCCATTCCTGAATTTGCCAGGGTTGATCATGATGATCTCTACAAAGCTATTGATATTTATCTCAAGGTAGTTTAATAACATTTTCTTGAAGAAAAAAAAAAAGGTTTAGACTTCCATTTCATCTCGTGTGTTCTTGTTCTTCCCCTATAGTCCTAGGCTTAGATATGGTTAGTTAAAGTAACAACTAGTTAGAAATTGTTAGTTAAAGTTCGATTAGGCAAAAGTTGCTAGAATTTGGGCTTTTGTCACTGTCATTCAGTAGATAAACAACTACCTTGACCTTATATTTGTCCATTTTCTGGTAGGATTAGTTAAAGATAGCTCTGTTTGGTCACCTTTGCGTAACTCATTACTGCAACACTGCATCAATGACATGATGGATCACCAACTAAGATCGTCGAAGCATCTAACAACGTCATTCCTCATTTGATTAGATGCACCCCCTATCAGGCTATACGTCCAGTGTAACAATCTTAGTTGCATCACCAGCTAAGATTGCCGCAGCATGTAACAAAGGTTGCAACTCACTTGATTAGACGCACCCCTTATCAGGCTATACGTCCAGTGTTACAATCATAGTTACATCACCAACATTTGTTGTGCAGGTAAATTTAATCTCTAAGTTGACATGAAATTTCTTTGCAGGGACATCCAGCACTTAACAAGAGTGAAAGAAAGCGTCTATGCCGGATATTAGACTGCAGAAAATTATCTATGCAGGCTTGTATGCATGCTGCACAAAACGAATTGCTTCCATTGAGGGTTGTAGTTCAAGTTCTCTTCTTCGAGCAAGCTCGAGCAGCCATGGCTGGTGGCCAAGTGACCGATTTGACTAGCAACATTAAGGCACTTTTGGCTGCACAGGATGATCATTCATCATCAAGGCCAGCCGCGGCATCTTTAAGCAACAAATCAATGACACCAGCAGATGATCAATGGAGTGTTTCAAAATCACCAAAATCGAAACATTCGACTCTAAAAATGAAGTTAGCTGAGGATGATGATTTAGATGAAAACTGCACAGATGGAATGGAGAAATCTTCAAGAGTTAAGGCTTTCTACTTGATCCCAAATCGACCGAAAAGAATGCTGAGCAAGTTATGGTCCAATAATAAAAGTACAAATGAGAAAAGTGGTTAGAAATTCTTTGTTTTTTTTTTTTTAAATTCCCTTCTTCTACATAGTTATTGCAAAATCTTTCTGTAATTTTTAGGAAGATAGTCCAATGTGCATTATTGGTGTATCTTATGGCAAATAAAAACACATATTCTAGAGTTTAAAAAGAGGGTAAAGAGTTCTCTCTTATATCTGTACTGTGAAAATTGTAAAAGTAGCCATAGTCTAGTTGCATCCATATTTCTTTTATTTATTTGCATTTTCTTGAATTGTTATACTATTAAAATACAATTGGGCCACATTCTTTTTAATCCATTTTTATTGTATGTCCTTAATAATAGTGTTATTCTTCATATATGCGTTTTTTCAATACGTTGATAGTTTATCGTTGCTCAGTAACATTAAAGAACTAAAAGTCAATTATCAACAAGTGAGTTATTTGACTAACTAGCAATCAATAATCATTTATTCTTGGCAGCTTTGAATGTCATTCTCATTCTGCATCTTACCCTCGTAAAACTTGCTTTGCCAGGACCTCGTTAGTAGCATTAAAGAACGCGAATGTTTAACTAAAAACCGATTATAAATAAGTCGGCTATCTGACAAAATTACGTGAACAAACTGAGGAAGTACTTAATTATTATTGGCAGAACAAGAATATTAGAACCCAAATCTTCCTAATTCATAATCAAATCATCTCCAAATATTCCAAAAGTTCAACTGATGTCCTAATAGATCTGAGCAGGGTTGTTGCTTGTCTCCATGTTTATATTGAACTTTACTAGCTGGTTTGTTGTCCCATTACAGTTTTCATGTTACAAATTGCTTTATCCCTTGTTCTGGACCATAAATCTGCCCCACTAAACACACACGTCATCTCAATTGCTATTGTGTTTTTTCTTCAAACTTTAATAATTTGATCTGACAAGAAAAATCACATACAGATTCATTCAGATTCAATGTTGCTTATTCAATAGTTAAGAATATAATTAACATATGCATATGGGTAATGATACAGGTCATAATGAAATTTGAGGACTACACTCCCCTCTCAATGGGTGTATTCAATCAGGATTTTAAAATATTTTAATTAATTTTTAAAAGTATGGATTCTACTAAATTTATGAATTGTTTTAACTCTATACAGAATCTACGCAGATATTAAATTTCCAAAGTCAACATATGTTTATCAATCTTTTTTATTTTGGAATCAAATCATTTTGTTAAAAATTTAAAAAGTTTGGTGATGATCTTTGATTTTTTTGGAGATCACGTAACTACGGTCTTTTTTGATTTATTTGTTCAAGGTTTGTATAATTTACTTTCTGTTTTTTTTTTTCTTAGGCTTAATTAAGGTATGTTTTGTGATGAGTTTTGTTTGAACTCTTTTTTTTCCTTTAATTTTCTCTTTCAGGGAAATGAAATACATGTTTGGAAAATAGAAATTTGTGGTTAGATAGAGAAGAAATTGTTTGCTTTCTTTAATTTCTGTTTGAAGATGATCAGAAAGAAAATTGTTTGGATATTATGACAATATATATTGTATTTGGAAAATAAAGATTTCATATTGAGTTTTCTAACGATGTGAAATTTTTCCTCATTTTGTTTGAGTTTGGATATTTCTTTATTTTTCTTATAATTTTAAAGAAATGAGATCACTAAACAATTTGTAATCTAAGATAAAATTATTAAAGACATTTAATTTTAATATTAATGAGAGAAAATCAAAATCTTGAGGAAAAATAAGAGATTTCTCAATACACATTTAACCCTAGAAATCCATCAAAATTCTACATTTAATGAAATCTATGAGAATCTATAGAGTTTTGAATATCTTTAGATTTTAATGAATACCTATACACTTTAAAAATCCTTTAAAATCCATTGGATTGCAAGAAATTGGAATTCTAATATTTTCCAATTTTATGGAATTCCAAGAATTGGAATCCTAAGAAAATCCAGTTCCAAATAATTGAATTCTTTTGTTTGGTAAAACTAAGGAAATGATGTAGAATTCAATTTTAATTTTAATTTATTTGTTTGAAACAACAAAAAATCAAATAATTAAAAATAAAATGAAAAAAATGCGTCTAGTGTGAAAAGGCTAATATTCTTGTTATACACATAGCCATAGTACATTTGAAGTAAAATGATAAAAATACCCTTGTTAAAAGAATTCTCGATGTAAAATAACGGAAATATTTTGTTGCAAAATTAAAAGAACATTCATATTGATAAATAAAATCTTTATAGTATAAATTGGAAAAATTACCGTTGAAAAACGAAAGTATTTTTGATGAAAAATACCCCTAGTAGATTTATAAACGAAAATAAATTGGGTTATATGTCACGTCCTCGATTCAATTTCAGTTAAAAAAAAATAGTATGTTAGAGATAAATTATAAAGTGACATATATTATTGTAAAATTTAAAAAAATTCGGAGACGTTCTTGTTAAAAAATGGCTAATTATACTAAACTACGATGAAGTTGTGGAGATGTTGTACTTTACTCCAAATGTTTTATGTAATGATGAGTAATTCATTAACGGTTAGTCAACTGTTAAAATTTAAGTTGATGGTTAATTTTCTATAATAACGTTATCTTTGGTGGCGTGCAATTATCATTATCCATAATGTTTGACAATTACTCCACTGAATTGGAAGAAGGTGCTCCAACAAGGCCCTTCTAAAATATTTTTTCACAATTTGACATAATTTATTTAAGGATATAATTTTGAATGCGAACACATTAAACCTCCCCAATTAACACCTTGAACAATAACTGTAAAATAGACATTGGTATCTCTTTTAATTTATATATTTTAATAGAGATACCAATAAAATATATTATTCTTCAAATATATATTTGAAGAATAATATATTTTATTGGTATCTCTATTAAAATAATTCATTCATGTAAAAATAAAATAAAAATAGAAAAAGTTATACAATACCCATAATTAACAAGGTGATGATAGGGAGCAATTTCGGTTCAATCTTTCATCTTTCAAAAGGGCAACAAATCATCCCCCCGTATATGTCTCATTCCTATATTCACCCAATCACAATTCGTAATACTGTCAAAATGGGTATGCTCGCCCGCTCGTCCCACCTCGTCATGGGCATATCTCATATGGAGATGGGTGGGTATTCCCGCTTTTTTAACGGGCTATCAAAAGGAATTCTTGTACCCTCCCACTAAATGCCCATGGACAATGTTGGAGTTCGGGGGGGCTCCCGCACGACATTTTAAGAAACTGTGAATTTTTTTATAGAAAATAATTATTTTTTGTGATATTTCCTTATACATATTGTATTTAGCCTCCCTCCCCTAAAAAAATTCAGCAAGAAATTCACCCCCTCTCCCCCTCCCCCCATTGAAAAATTCTTGGCTCCGCCACTGCCCGTGGGCAGATGGACATGCCCGTGGCCCTTATTATTAATTTCTTTTTAAAAAAAAAATAGATCTTTAGTAAATCAACAAAATGCAGTTCTTTATCATTCACTTACTGTTTACAGTCCTATAGATGTGGAATAAAAATTCAAAATAGTTCAAGAACAATCAAATTAAATTTCACAATATATAAAAAAAAAAAAAAAAAAAAATAGTTTAAAAAATAATAATCAAATTAAAGTCCACAATTTCAGAATAATTCAAGATCAAATGTCCAAAATTAACAAACATATTGCTAAAGTCAAAGCAACAAAAATATATATTGTTTTTTTAATATCATCCATCTAGTGATCTAGATCCTGAACATTAGAAGTATTATTTGAATTAATTTTAGATAATGTTGATTCCTCATCAGAATCTTCACATATAAAAGACACACCTTAAGAAGTTAAAACATCATAAATGGTAAATGATAAATGATAAGTTAGAACATCCACAATTTCAGAATAATTCAAGATCAAATGTCCAAAATTAACAAACATATTGCTAAAGTCAAAGCAACAAAAATATATATTATTTTTTTAATATCATCCATCTAGTGATCTAGATCCTGAACATTAGAAGTATTATTTGAATTAATTTTAGATAATGTTGATTCCTCATCAGAATCTTCACATATAAAAGACACACCTTAAGAAGTTAAAACATCATAAATGGTAAATGATAAATGATAAGTTAGAACATAATTTAGTTACATTCATAGATGAAATCGTGAATCCAATAGCGTACACATATTTGAGCTTGTACATTTTTAGAAAGAAGATAACTCTTATATTTGGTAAGAACGCGTGCAAGAAGATAGTGGAGATATATGACTTTTGTTCAGTTTGAAGAAGACTAAAGAGACTTGTTAATCGCTATCCAAAATTAATATAAAAAACAAAACAAAGCAGGCATTCTCGGTTGCCCCCCTCCCCCCCCCCTCTCCAATACCCGCAGGGGTATGCCCGTTGACACTGGTATTTAAATGGGTATGAAATTCATAGTCCCATACCCGCCCATTAATCTTATGGGCGGACATATGCCTATTTCGACAACTCTAACAATTCGCATATATATATATATATATATATATATATATATATATATATATATATATATATATATATATATATATATAATTGGGAAAAAAATGTTCACAGATTAAGACATACACGTGGATAGACATTTTCACCAATTCAAAAGAAAATGTTTGGAAGGATTTTAACCAAACATATTCTAAAAGCCATGAAGCTGAATTTAGGGATGGCTACGTCTGATATAGTTGGCCCTATTTTCACTTGGGCCTTAACATCCCAGCTTTGACATTAAGGCAAATCGCTTGGGCCCAATACTATTTAACTTTTTGTAGGGGCAAAGCCACTAATTCAAGTCAATTAGGAAGCGATATTACCAATTTTATTTTGTGAATATCTCATTATTGTTTATCTGGATACCAATTTACCAAAAGATTGGATCTACATCTAAATTTTTTTTGGAATTAATTTAATATGAAATTTTAAATATTTATTTGCGATTGAAATTAAAATATCAGTCCGTAACCAATCTAATTAAACCCTTAAATGACTGAGGTGATGCCCAATCAAATTCAATTCATGAAAAGACATGTTTGTGATGATTATGTCTTTCTTTCTTTTTAATTGCATCGTAATATGAGGAAAGTAGATGTTTTCATAATCAGAAGGGGAGAGAGAGAGAGGGAGAGGTGTTGTTGGCCGTTGATTTAGCTATTTGAGAGAGTAGGTGGGTATGATCGAACGGTATGGAATCCAGTGGAGGTTGCATGGGACTTGACAATCAGCCATCCATCTGTTCATGGAGAATTACTTTTCCATAACACTTGGTGCTGCTGGTGATCTGCATCGGTAGAACCGTCACCTCTTTTTAGCCTTACATATCCCCCTCGTCCGGCGGCGTATCTAATCCTCTGCTTCTTGCCTTCTCTATCTCATTTTTTAGGTTTTTTTTTGTACTTTTATAATTTGTATTACTGATAGGTATGGGTTAGCAAATTCGATTTTCCTGAATACCAATCAAATTCCCCAATTCAAATTGGGTGATTTTAATATATTTAAATTTAATTTGATAAAATATGGGACGAAATCGGTTGAACTATTATTGAACTTGTCAGATTGAATTTGAATTTATTTTTTTAATAATTTTAATATATAGTGATATATATTAAATAGGACCTTAAAAATTGTCATTCCGTCAATTTTCTATTAATTTTCCCTATAATTATGATTGAATCTAACAATGACGAATTTATTGTTACTATTATTTTTTCTAAATTTATTATTTTTTTCGATTTTGATTTTTTCTTGTGTTCAATTAGGTTTCTTGTGAAATCGGTCAATTCGCCAATTCGGTCAATTCAAAATCGGCAATTCTAAATTCGAATCCGTTGTAGGTCGATTTTTTGGGTTTTAAAAACTCAAAAACCGAATTCAAATAGACGAACTAATAAATTCTAATTCGATGTTCACCCATACTGATAAGTACGAAGCGCGATTCATAAATCCAATAATATTCATAATTACATATTTAGTAATTGAACTCGCAATAGCAAATACATATATTTAAATTGACCATAAAGTTTATGTTAATTCTTATATACTCATTCACATATTTTATTATCCCATGTGTGATTGGAGGAGTATCATAACTTTAGCCTAAATTAAGAAAAATGATAGGTAAAAATATTTTTTTATTATCATACACTTAAGTTTTAAGAATTATTAGCCATTTTTGTCATCAATGTATTTTCAAACGGCCAATTTTATCCTTTTCAACTTTTTTCATCTCCAAAGATTTTACGAGCAGCTATTTTTATCATTCTGTCAAATAATTGTCTAAAAATTGATGACGTGTCCAAACGGCTCTCAGACTGTCTCTCTTACGCAGGGGTAAAGATGGAAATTCGAAAGTATACTAATTGCCTCCCTTGTAAAGCCCCCGTTATTCCAACTCATATCAGTTTCCGTTCTCATTTTGTCTCCATATTAGTCTATGTTCTCATTTTGTCTCCATATCAGCCTCTGTTCTCATTTTGTCTCCAATGAGAACGGAGACTGATATGAGTGGGAATGACGGGCTTTACAAGGGAGGCACTTAGTATAGTTTGGAATTTCCATCTTTAGCCCTGCATAAGAGAGACAATCTGAGAGCCGTTTGGACACGTCATCAATTTTGACGGCTTTTAGACAATTATTTGACAGAAGGATAAAAATGGTTGCACTTAAAATCTTTGAAGATGAAGAAAGTTAAAAAAAGTTAGGATGAAAGTGGTTGTTCAAAAATAAGTTGATGACAAAAATGGCTGCTCGTAAAATCTTTGGGGACAAAAATGGCTGAAAAAGTTGAAAAGGATAAAATTGGTTGTTTGAAAATACATTGATAACAAAAATGGCTAATAATTCTAAGTTTTAACTATCTTTTTTTTCTCTCCTCCAAAATATTTGTAAGGGTAAGTTTAAAAATTATGTTTAAAAATTAGAAAATAACATATATTTTGGAGAGACCAAAACTATTTTTATTAAGAAAAGAGCGAGTAATACTTCCTTCAATTTTGTTAGCAAGGTATTTGTTCATTGGATTAATTTGATTAGCTTTTTTTCAATAAAAAAAAATTGATTAGCTTTTTTTCAATAAAAAAAAATTGATTAGCTTTTTTTCAATAAAAAAAAATTGATTAGCTTTTCAATTCAAAAGTTTTCTTCCAAAAAATTGATTTTTGTAAAAGTTCAAGATATTATATCTTAAAATCAAACACTCTTCAAATTGAAGCATATCACTCTTTGTTATTAACACTCAGACAACAATCCTAATTATAATACTACGAGGTCACAGAGGACTCGAATCGAAATTAGAAGAACATGGTAGGTCTTTAGCCAAATATGTATTCATTCAGTGGACTATGCTAGGTCTCCAATTGAATATATATATTGCTGAACATACCTTTAAGAGTTACAGGAATCGGGTAGCCCAAGTGGTAAGAATACCCGGCCACCGGACGAAGGTCCCGTGATCGATTCTCGTATTTCTCCTTGTGGGGCAAATAAATTCTCCTTTTTGTGAGACTAAATTCCCTCCCCAGGCATGGGAAATGCTACAATCTCCCCTATCTAGGATACTCTCCGCTCTTCGCCTTCGGGCGTCAAAAAAAAAAAAAAATACCTTTAAGAGTTTGTTTCAAGTGGTCTAGGATTTTTTTTTTTACCCTTTTTTATGTGTCTACAAATTACATAGCTAGAAGATTGTTTTTTATCGCACCTTAATTATTGGATTGTATAGTGTTTTGTTGCTCCATTCCAGAGTTATAATAAATCTCAGTGTGTAATTTATGGGTGTATGATATCAAAATTGAACACCAGTTTTCAAATTCACGCTTCAATATCATAAATATTTCAATTTTTATCAAATTTAGAATTAAATTTTGAAGGGGTGCATTTGGACTGGAGTTAAATTCAAAAACTCTCCTTTGTGTTATGCATATGTTACAAAAACTTTTATTTATTTTTATTCAACTAGAGGGTCCAATTTTAAGATTTTTTAGATATGGATCAGGTCCACACGGATATTGTGTTGCAAAATTAGTCACGTCATCACATAATTATCTCTCCTCATTCTGCATCAAATGATCCAATGGATCTGGTGCATATCAAAACTATCCCCAATTTTAAGACAGATCCAACCTACTTACAAGTTAGCAAACACTATCCAATCCAATCGTCAATATTACAGTTCTATTTTCTTGCTAGAATCAAGAAAGATCTTAAAAAGACGTAATTGTGGGGGTAGAGGAACTTCTGACGCCCTAAGGAAGAAAAGTGGAATAGTAAATGGTCATGCGACACGAGAGTTGTTAAGAAGTAACTAGAGGCAGTCCGATTGATTATGGTGCTAAATATTAAAAATTCAGTATATATTGAAGTGTTTTTTGACGTCGAATAAAAAATTGATTGTACAGAAATTTTTTGAAATGAACATGTATTTTGATTTTTAATAAATGTTACGTAAAATATGTATTACATGTCTTATTACACGAATGTTAATCATGAGATAACTTATATTTCACAGAATATAACAATTATCTTAAACGACATAATATCCGCTAAAATGTGTTCAGTATATATTATATTTTTGGTGTTATGTACTATAGTCGCGGCCAAGTAGATAGAGGGGGAAGGGGCAAAGGGCTAAAATGGACCTAAATCAGGATTTGTACCATAAATCACCCATCAATTCTGCAGTTGTTATGCGTCTTAAAGCAATGGCAAAGTTGGCAGATTCATTTGCACGCCTTGCCCTCTTCTTCTTGGCCATTGGTTACTCCTAATTCTACTTTTCGGACAAAATTTTAATATTTATTATTATTATTCTTAACAGTTTAAGGAAATTTAGTAGAGGAATTAAAGTCAACCATTGCACGGGCAGCCACAATTGTGTTTATAGGCACTCATTATCCCCTATAGCTGTGGCTGCAAAGCTAACGAAAAAGTTGGGTATACAAACAAGTTCATAATGTTATATGTTGCTCACGTGGCGCATGATTGATCGTGGATTATCATCCCAACATTCTTTTTTCAAGATCTTCAGAAGTACTACTAATGTATATTAACCTAATCTTATGTTAATGTCACATTAAGAATTCAAATTCAAATATCTTTGATGATATTAGTTTTTCATTTCTATTTAAGATAGTTGGTGTTGTGTTAAAGTATTTTGGGTTAAGCCCTACAATAAGTAAAAAGTTAAATTAATTGACCAAGCGCCAAATGATAACATAATTTTATAATTTAGAATTAATCATATTACTACATAATAACGCGAGAAAAAGAAATTTCTTACGTTTGAAAATATTAACCCAATGTATACTAGAATTTTCCATCTATCTTTGTGAAAGGTAACATTTGCTTCCTTCTGACACCATCTTAGATTTTAATTGAATAAGGTTTATTTTTAATATGAAATGTTTAGATTTTATAAAAGTTGGCTTCTTTGCAAAATAATGAGTGTACTTAAATTGAAACTAATTTGGGTTTAAAATTAAATTGAGATTCAAAATCTCCTTTGATTGAGTTTAAGAATGAAAATCCAAACATTAAATTATGAAGAATTTGAGTTTAGTTTAAAACTAATCTAAAATTTAGACGAGGAATATCAAACTGAGAACCAATTTAATGAGACCCAATATCTAGAACCTAAAATCTTATGCAACACCATTATGAATAATTTTAACCCCAAAAGAAAAGAATTACAACGAACAAATGTGAATCTACTAGTCAATGGTGAGGGATCTATCGATTAATTTGGTTTTTGTGCACTTTACTTTTGCTTCTTTGTAATATTTGGTGGAAGAGTGTCAAGAAGAAAAGTTGAAAAACAAATTGAAAAGTGTAAGAAGCCAAGAGATGTTTAAATATCCGCAAGCTAGCTCAATTGGTTCGAGATAACAGATTGTTTATAAGGGCGCATGTTTAAATTTTAGCAGCAACAGTGTGGAAATTTTAAACCTCCATAGTATAAGAACGCATGTTCGAACCGCTGGGTCACCTTGATTAACATCCTTCACAATTGCTATCGAATCGGAATGTGGCAGCCTGGGGCATGAGTATCGTCTTTTTGTACCGCTGGATTACTTTGATTAACATCCTTCACAATTGATATCGAATCGAAATGTGAGAGTCTGGGGCATGAGTATCGTCTTTTTGGGTACAAGAGATGTTTAAATAAAATGATAGCCAAAAAGGTGACAAAACTGAGGAGAAAGTACAAATGATGCAGTTGTAATAAGTATGGGTTGGGTTGGGTTGGGGCGTGCCAAAGCATTTATTTTAAGACTCAACACTTATTAGTTATTAGGGTTTTGGGCAACCAAGTTCTTGTTTTCTTTTACTACTATAGTTTTTTATCAGCAGGTGTGCGCAAGCTGAGGCTATATTTTGCAGCCTTTTCTTTCTCTCTCTCTCTCTCTCTCTCTGTCACGGAGGATTCACCGGAATTCTTATTCTGCCCTTAAGATAGGGAAAAATCTAGGGTGGAACGGTTCCAATGGGTCCGGCCCCACTCTCCTCTCACATAAAAGAGGAAGGACCCACCTGAATGACTTGCTGAATGACCTGCGGAACCTACCCTGCAAATGGGTTCTGTCTAATTTTATGTGAAAAGAGTGTGGGGCCGGACCCATTGGGTCCGCCCCATGCCAGACTTACCCGATAGATAGATAGATAGATACAGTTAGTTTAGGGGACAAACTCATCAGGATGTACCTGACAACACCCCTTACCCTCCACCACCTTCTTCATAGTTCCGTCAGCTTTGAATTCAGTCCGGCTATGATGCGAAACAATTGTTCAATCTACATTTACTGCATGTATGTGCGTTATATAGTCGTATAAATTAATTTGACAGTTAAGGTTCTTCGGGAAACAGTTGATCATTTTTCGTTGACGAAATTCAGTCGTCAAATTAGTTGATTCGACGACGCACAACTGTTCTACACGTGTGAACTGAACAACTGTTCTACTTATAATCAAAACCCTAAAATTAAATAGCATTTTATTTTTGAGATTTTCACGTTGAGTTTAGCAAAACTAACTAGTTTATGAGTAGAAATGTGTAGTCAAACATAAAATTTTATATTTGAGATTGTATTCAAATGTCTCGCCGAATTTTATGTGTTATTTCATTATGCTAGCGATTGATATTTTCTATTACATTTTCTTTCACATCAGCTACAAATTTGTAAGTATCTATTTATTTTTAAAATATATATATAGTTTAAAAAAAATTATAGAACCCCCCCACTTAATGAAAAAGTAAATAAATATCAGTAATCTACAAATGAGACCGATAATAAAATGAGGAATGATCGAGGCCAGTAGTAGTAGTATTAGTATTTGAAATAAAATCAGGGTTGTGAGTAATTTTCTTTATTTAGATTTTGTAATAGTGACAGAGAGATACAGTGGTCTGGTTTATGTTTGGAATTTTGACATTTATAACCTCCCCTACCACTAGCAGTTCCAGCAGAAGAGAAGAATGTGCTAAAGAATTTCAACGTGCAGATTCCATTATTGCATTACCTTTCATAAGATCTTCCTCTCTGTCTTTTATTGGTACTGTTATTAATATTGTGGAATACTTGTACCCTTCTACTGTGTTACTACTGTTATATTTGATCATTACAGTAGTAATTTTTGTCCATTTAATTCTGTTGATCACTAGTGCCGACCTTGCCCGATTGAGAGATTGGCCTTAGAATTTTTGGTATTAATAATGACTGAGATAGTGTTTTATGTCGATATAAAACTTAAAATTGATTTTTTTTATGAGAGAAAACGTATGTCCCTAGTTAAAAAAATTTATAGTTGTTTTGAGATTAAACAATATCAAAATTAAGAGTTAAAAAAATGATAAAATTAGAAAAAATGTCATTAATACATACTTTATTTAGAAAATTGATAGTTAATTTTGGAAAAATAAAAAAGTAAATGTGGACATTTAATTTGGGACGGAGGGAGTACTAAATTTGAAAGAATGTATGAGTCTGATTGAATTGAGTACTCGTACAGTCAGAATTGAAACTCAAACTCAGACACAAATCAGATTTGGATTGAGCCTGAAAATAAAACATAAAATGTTAAATCATCTAGAATTTGGTTTTAATTTGAGAGTGATCCCCAAACGCAATCCAATTACACTCTTTTTTTTGCTAAGTAGTCCAATTACACTCTACATTATTAAAGTCAAGACAGGGTATATGTTGAGATTTATAGTTTCAATTTCAAACCAAAGTTCTGAATGATTAATATTTGAAATTTCAAACTCAGACACATTTGGAGTATAAAAAGATGGATCAACAAGAAAAGTTGAATCTTTTATAGGTACTATAGCTAGGTTCTATATATCCACATCCCATACCTTGTTGTCTATTGCCAATTTAACCGGGTAAGCAATGAAACCCTAGACTTGAAGCTCTACAACTACAAGTTCTGCTTTGGCACATCTTTGTTCCTAAAATTGAAAAGAAAACAAATAAAGTAGAACCACTTTTAGCCCTAGTTTTACTCTTTCTGTCCGATTGATCGGTCTCGGGCTTTCCTTGTCTTCCATGCATGCACTCATGGTGTGTTTCTCCTTCTGCTAGTGTGTGTATTGTGTGTTGTTGTAAAGGGATCATCAATGCATATACTTAGCACACGCGGTTAGTCCTAATCGGACTGCTGAATCACCTTGATTTACATCTTGTTGGATCGGAATGTTGGGCCATAGAGGCGTGGGTATCGCTTTTTGTTTAGAGAACACACGCAATTAGTCTGTTAAAATCAAAACAAGTAACATGTCTATGTCTAATCTTTACATGGGATGTCATGCCATGTTTAATGATTCATAAGAAGTAAAAGTCATACAATTCGAGCAACTTGTCTATTTATTTACAATAATTAATGTATATATTTAATTCACCCTTCAATTTATAAATTTTAATTTTTTTATTTTCTAATTATCGATGTCTGCATATTCGACCCGTTTAATCAAATAAAATTGAATATTCGTTGTTTACCTACTTACAGAAAATACTATAATCTTGTCATATTAGTCGATTTCAAGATATTTAAAACTTAAAAAAAGAACTTAGTAAATTTACTATGAGACACTCAAATATGACCCGTTAAATTAACATGACTTGACCTAAATTGTAAATTGTAAAATCTTGACAATTATGGACATAAAACATCTTGATTTCTTCTTTCTTTTACAAATACTGAAAAGATGGTAATCTTGAGAAGAGAGACGATGGTACCATCTTCTGGAGAACTGCTGATCCAGAAGAAGGTAAATAGTAGAAGAGGAGAAGCATGTAAGAGCCACTCTTTATTCATAAAAAAAACAACAACAACCAAGCCTTAATCCCAACAGATTGGGGTCGGCTACATGAACCAAAGTAAGAATCACGTAAAGTCATCCACATGGATGCATTCTCTCCATTTCTTTCGATCCCAAACACAACTATCATCTAGTTCTAGCAGATTCATATCCTCTTTTATCACCTCCGTCCAAGTCTTCCTCGGTCTCCCTCTACCTCTTACGCCATCTATATTACACAATCCTTCAATTCTCCTAACCGGAGCATCACTTGGCCTTCGTCTAATGTGCCCAAACCAACGCAAACGGTTCTCTCTCATCTTGTCTTCAATAGGTGCTACACCAACCTTCTTCTGAATAGTCTCATTCCTCACTCTATCCACTCTATTCATAAAAAAAAAAATTAAAAAAAAAATGTAAGAGCCACTTTTGTTGAATTTCCAAAATGTGGCAGAGTTTTCACAAGCTTATGTTCTAGAGAGAAAATTAGACTGAGGAATTTGGTTATAGTTTCTAAAAAAAGGCCCCCAGAAGCCGACAGCAAAACCTTCAGTGGTCTAATCCAAAAGATTTTTACATATTGGGTTTAATTAAATTGTGTCTGATTTAAGTTTGGTTTGGTTTCAAATTTAGAATTATTTCCAAACTATTTTTTAATTGAGTTTAGAAATTAAATCTGAAGTATTAAATTATGTAGAATCTAATTTAAATTTGATATTTATATCAGAGGGAAAAAATCATCTGTCCTCGTGTATATCTTCATCCCTATACTCAATTTAATCACAATTTAGCATGTGTATATATAATTGAAAGAAAATATCCACATAACGAATTCTGATTTGTTGGGAACATGATTAAAGACATATACGGAACAGATGATTTTCACCCAAATCAGAATCTTAGACTAAAAATGTGAACATACACGGGACAAACAATTTTTACCCAAATTAATTCAAGCAGACACATTAAAAACTCTTAACATGCCCAAACAGTGTACCCATAGGACCTATTTGTGTTTCTTTCTGTTGAACTTTTATTGGCACTTTCAAAATCAGGTCACACTAGTCTTGAATTTATATGAGTAATAAAACTGATACTGCTATAGGAAATTCGATTTGGACCTGGTGGGGAAATCACGATTTGGTCGTTCCACATGAGGAAAAGCAGAGATATGAGTTATTGGATAATATTTCATTTTAAATTTTGTAAAAATTAAATGGATTGGGAGAGAATATATAAATTTTTAAACTTAAAAGTCAAATTTGGTTTTGAAATAGAACCCCAACATAATAAACCCTTAGGTTTAACACATATTTGAATCTAATTAAAAATGATTGGTCTTTAAAATCGAAACGTCTTAAATATGGTCAAAGTTGAATTTGCTTGTAAAATGGGGCATTGCATTGGATTGGATTGACCATTATTTGGCATAAAGGGTCAACCATTGCAGTCTTTTTTTTGGACAAACATTTTTGTCTATAACGGAATGCCACTTCCGTCCTGGGGGAGAACGGAAGTGCCACTTCCGTCCTGAGCTGACTGGCACATTCCAGACGCGCCTTGCCAGGTCAGCCCAGGACAGAAGTGGCACTTCCGTTCTCCCCGTCACTTCTGTCCTCCCTTGCCCTAAATTAAACACCATCTCTCTCTCTCTCTCTCTCTCTCTCTCTCTCTCTCTCTCTCTCTCGTTTGATTAAAAAAAACCAAGTAAAGAAAAAAAAATCCCTCGCCCCCGCCGCCTGCCCGCTGCCGCTGCTGTACTGCCGCCACCTTCAATCACCACCCCTTGCCCTCTCTCTTAATTTCAAAGGTATAAACCTTTAATTTTTTTTAGGGGGAATTTAAATATAAATTATTGTGAATATTTGTTTAATTTGAATTTGGTGAAGTTGTTAAATTTGGAGAATTTAGTTTATAAATAATTGTGAATTTAGGAATTTAGAGTAATTTGGTGGATTTGTGAATTTAGGGCATTTGGGATTTTGGTGAATTGTGAGTTTAGGGCATTTGGGATTTTGGTGAATTTTTGTAATTATCTTAAATTGATGTTAATTTTCTTAAATTGATCTTATTTTATAGAATGTATGTTAATTTTGGCGATATAATATGTGTTTTTTCCTGATAAAATCTGTCTATTTTTTTTTTGTATAGATGTCTACACCTGCGCATCTTCAACCTGGTTTTTTTAATAGGAGTGTTTTAACCAAACGGTCAAACCATAGATCGTTAGGAATATGACACGGTGAAGATTCACTAAACACCCATTTAAAATGTATTAGAAGCGAATGTCAGTTTTATGCTGCGTATAACAGGGAATCAAACCCTGCCTTAATTAACATAATAGACCAATTAGGTTTTTGGGGATGCAGTAGGATAGGACATATCAAGGTAGATCATTCTCTAGTGACTTCTTTAGTGGAGAGATGACGCCCAGAGACCCATACATTTCAATTACGTAGCGGTGAGGCGACCATTACTCTAGAGGGCGTAGGATATCTTCTTTGCCTACCTACTAGGGGTCACGTGGTGTCGTGGGGTGCCGAATACAATACGACCAATAACCAGTGGGCTGCTACTGTGTTCAATCTGTTAGGATTCCAACCCACCCTGACGTCAATTAGGGGAAACACTCTTCAGCTGTTTGAAGTTTATGCCCCCACATTAGTAAGTCTCTAGGACATGATGCTACTCCGTTAGCGATAGAGTAGAGGGTTAGGGTTTTGGTATTCATTCTAATGGGTAGTTTCGTTTTTCCCGATAAGTCGGGCTCCCGAGTGAACATGTGTTATCTCTTAACCATCACTGATCTCGAGCATGATACAATTTCGTGGGCTAGCAGTATCCTTGCGTATTTGTACCGCCAGATGTGCTTCTCCTGCATGTCTGTTTTGAAGGACATGACCGGCTGTTGTTTGCTCATTCAGGTTTGTCTAAATTATATAAATTTTTATGTTTAATATGCAATTTGAATATTTAATAATCGATACTATTTGTTTTGACCAGTTGTGGGCATGATAACACATTTCTTGTCTCTGTCCGGAGTACCGATGCGAGGTTACTGATGAGATCCCCGTTCACGGTGCTCCTTTCGGAGCAAGATGGAATAGAGAAAGGACTTACCGCAACACGCCAAGAAACCAATTGTTTGTGTTTCGTGATCCTCTAGATTTGATCACCGAGACACAATGGGTAAGTTAATTTCGGTATTCTCGTAATTTTTTTAATTAAATAAATTGTTTTACATTAACTTGATTTTATTTTACAGTTTATGTGGAGACCGTACGCTGATGCGGTAATTGCAAAGAGAGTGGCTCGAGATGAAGACTTCCTGTCAACCGTGCGTGCTCGAACGCCACTCATTTGCTTCAATGTAGTCGAGTACCACCTGACTGATAGGGTTATGAGGGAATTTGGATTACAATAGGTCGTACCAATATCGACAGTGACGCATGGTATTGTCGAGGGCGGGGATGTCCACACAGTGAAGAATGTCCCGACAAAGAATTTGGAGAACGAGCACAACAAACACATAACGTTATGGGACGAGCGCTTCAATACATTCGTGGACGGTGTTCCCGCTTTAGGTAATGTTATTACACCAAGCCCCGAGTACATGGCTTGGTACAATAACATTACCGTTCACCGTCTTACGAACCCAAGAAATAAGGACACCAAGCCACTCCCGATGGGTTATCAACCCAACGCAACAACATAAGATATTTTGGTAAGGTTTTTCGTTTTGTTTTTAACATAAATCTTGTTAATTTAAATATACTAATTTTAATATTAATATTACAGACAGAGTCCAATATAATGATACTTGCTGAATTCGAGAAGCCCGCGACTAGAAATGTGAGCCAGTACAAAAGTCTCATCACCTTGGCCAACAAAGCCCTCAAAGATGCCTTCGATGCGGCTGGGAAGATAGTTGCTTACAGACCGCGTGCTGCCGACATAGAAGAAGCTGTCATTGAGCAACCGTTGACACATCTTTGTCCAATAAATTTTTGTACACATCTTTTGGTAAATATTCTGTATTAGTGACTTTTTTTTGGTTAAAAAATAGCAACTGAAAAATTTGTGGGCAAAAAACAAAACTCAAAGTGTTTCTGGCACAAATGTTCTGCCAGGTCAGAACAGAATTTCCACTTCCGTTATGGAATTGGATGGAAAAAAAACTAAATGTTTTTTACCAAGCTACTGGGGGGACACTTACGTCCTGAGCTGACGTGGCGAGGCGCGTTTGGAATGTGCCATATCAGCTCAGGACGGAAGTGACACTTCTATTCTGGACAAAAATGTGTCAAAAAAAAAGGCAAATTATAATAAGTCCAATGCAATGCCTGTAAAATGGATAAGTTCCCAAATTTTAAAATCATGTATCAACTGAATCCTAAGAATTACTTCAATTAAGAATCAAATCCGTCTTTCAATTAATTGACTCAATTTAAGCTAATAAGTACTCCCCCATTTCTAAATATAAGACTTTTTAGACAATTTGAGAAAATTAAGGAAGTTGTCATTTTCACCTAAACTTCCAATATTATCTCCCACCCTCCCTCTCTCTCACTTCTTTGTCATAAAGAAAGGAAAATGTTGAGGGTATAATTGGAATAAATTGTTGACAACTAATAAAATAACCTTAAACGACAATTAATTTAGATACCTAAATATCTTCTAAACGACAATTAATAGGGAATGGAGGGAGTATTATTTTTTGAATGAGACCTAGGCTATTTTAACCGAGTTATATTTCTTTTTTCTGTTAGAACAAATGCATTATTTCTTCACTGTATTTCTTGCATTAAAGTAAAGGGAAAGACTGACAGACAAGACCAGAAAGTCACCTCAGACATTCTTCTTCTTCTTCATCATTATAATGCAATTTTTTTATAATGCAATTGCAATTCTACTATACTGAGTACTACCACCATTCTTAAATATAAAAACTTTTATTAAATATGGTAAAAATTAAGATATTTTTATAATTAAAATATCAATATTAATCTTTTAAATAATATTTGTATATTACTAATTTTATTTAAAAAAATAATAATAATATTTTGATTATAAAAATATTTTAATTTTTACTTCCTTATTTTTCATAACATGTAATGAAAATTTATATTTATAAATGGAGTAAGTACTATTTTACGTTCTTATCTACCGAGCAAATTATTACTCTTTTCGTTTTAAATTATCCGTCGATTTTGATAAATAATTGTTAGATAAATTAATTTGACGGTTGATTTTTATTTTTGAACAACTATATTTATTTTGAACAGCTTTATTGTTCTGAAAAAAATATGATCAACTTATTTGAGATTAATAAATATTTTGCACGTGTGGACAGAATACCTATTTGAGTAAATTTCAGACCGGAAAAAGGCTGGCTGGCGTGGCGTTCTCATTCTCTCAGTTTGACGAGTGAGGAGGGCTCAGAGGGTGATATTGCATTGTCGTTAAAATCTAGAATTGATCTTTAATTTCAATCTGCTTTGGCGTCTCCACCTTTTCCAACCGTCATTTATTTTCCATCTTTCTCCCTCTTCCCAATTCTATCATCTCTACTGTTTTTTTCTCACTTTTTTGTCTCCTCATAACTTTAATTAATTAATCCCTTGTCTTTGGCTGAATCAATTGCATGAAAACGAACCAATATCATCATCATATCCTGCCATTACCCAATTAATTAATCCCTTGTCTTTGGCTGAATCAATTGCTACTCATTTCGTCCCAAATTATCTGTCAACATTTATTTTTTAATATATCTCAAATTATTTATTAACTTTCTAAGTAAAGGGTTCATTAATGGTAATTTTTTCAATACTACCCCTTACATTAAATACTCGTCTGTAAAATAAACAAACAAAACAAGTAAATCGGAATAAATGATAATTTAGATTAATTAAAATGTAGTTACAATCTCCGGATTATTCTCAATTTGAGAATTGGATCCGCTGATTCTTCTCGTCGATTTGACCCGGAGCTTTGCAGCTTAATTCCGGATTTGACGGCGGAACTCCCTCTGATTTGATGAAGAAGACCGCGAATTTGACTTGAGGATTTGAAAGGAAGTTGATGAAAACCTCTGGTTGTCAGAGCTTCACTATTTGCCAATGATAATTTTTTTCTCCTCCTCATCAACACCCTTTGCCATTATTTATAGACTTAGGATGAAATGTGAACATGATCACACTTGAAATTTGAATTTGATATTTCTATTAATTTAATAAATAATTATTAAATTAATTATATTCCTAACTAACTTAATATAAATTAAGAAAATAGAAATAATTTGATTGGCCGAATCTCCCCCCCAACGAGTGACGTGGTGCGATTTCATTTGTCACAAGACTTCTTGGATTTTGATTGGACGGAGGCTAAAACTTTGCCACTTGTCCGCATTTAATTGGTCCAAATATTTCAAATTTTGAAGGACCAAATAATAATATTAGGAAATTTATTTGGTAAATTTCCAGTGTCTACAAAGGTAATGTTTGACATTTTACCATATTCCACTATACAATTTGATGAAACATTAATCTTCGTGCAAAACAAAAAGTGGACAGATAATTTGGGATGGAGTGAGTACGATTATAATGTAGAACATTAAAACTTCAGTATTTAATAAATATTTTGTTTGTAAGTGTTGTACTCCATTTGATTCAAAATATAAGTCTTTTTAACAGTTTTCACAAAATTTAAAATACTAATAAGAATGACTAAAATACCCTTAATTAATATGTGAAGAAAATAATGTAGAGTCAAATCAGTCTTTAAATGCACATTTTTTTTCTAAAAATACTTATATTTTGTAACAAATAATAACTCCTAAAGAAACTTATATTTTGAATAAGAAAGAGTATATTATTAAACAGATGTTCTCTCTTGATATACATATGTCTGAAGGTATTTAACACATATTTTACAAAACAAATAAGACAAAATCACAATAAATATTCACTCCAAAAAATCAGAACCGTAATTTTTTTTAATTGAACGATAAAAAAATATTTAGTACATACTAATGTTTTTATATTCAACAACACCCTCTTACATGCTCCACAAGCATGGTTTTGGATAACCAGTTATGATTGGCTACGAGATAACGAATCCAAGAATGTTTTTAGTGACGTTTTCGTGACATTCAAAATTGAAAGATTTGAATTTTTTTTTTGTAATTAGGACTTTGTTCTGTTTGAATTTTTTTGTCTTGGATTTAATTATATTTGAATTGTTATAAAGTGTAGATATATATACTATTTAGCCAAAACAAAAAATAAATTGTAGGTTCTAATACTCAAAATCTCTTGTTTTGTTTTAGGGGAAACATTATCTACATGATTTAATTTCACAAAAAAAGATAATGTATATTGACCTTAAGTAATTTTGTGTTTGATAGTAAATATTAATATTTAAAAATATTTATTTTTTTAAAATCAAATGATGAAAAATCTATCTCGAAAATTAGAGTACAATACATATTTTATTTGTTGAATTAATGAAATGTTAAAATAATGTAAAAAGTGAACAAATGTTATCTTGAATACATGTGACGACAACTAATTTGAGACGAGAAAGTATTTTGCATATTAAATTCTCTGTGACACTCATTAAGAATCATATTATCTTGAATACATACTACGACAAATAATTTAGAACCGGAAAGTATTTTACATATTAAATTCTCTGTGACACTCTTTGTTAAGAATCCTATTACTTCTTGTGACAATAAAATTAGAGTGTTAAAGATAATCGTATTAAAATAACAACAACAAAATTTTAATCCCAAATAATTGGGTCGGTTACATGAATCAATATAGGATTAAAAATAACAAAAGTAGAAATATTTTTACAAGTACTACTATTTCGGGATGCGACCAGTATATTGAGCTCAGGCTAATTTTATTTACAAGGTTGTGATAACGAGTTTATCATTTTTTGTTTTTCAATTTCTTTGGAGAGCACATCGAGTTTATCATTCAAATAAGCTATATATACTTTGTCGTTATATATGGAGTATTATAATATTAAAATAAGTTCCTATGTTAATATCGGCAAAGTAATTTGTTACAATGGTAAACATTTTTCTTATTTTTCCTTAGCAAGAAATTAATAAATACTTGTATGAAGGATGCCTTCATTCTCAGGTAAGGTTTTTGCTAACTCAGTTAAGGTTGACTATGTACGAGTTCGTCTCTGTTACTATCTTCAAGTTGTCATAAATTAGTTTTAAATAAAAAACAAAATAAGGGACCCTTATAGAGGAATGGGATAGTAATTATTTTTAATATCGAGATAGATAATAAAGCACTGTAGCAGGAACGAAGACGGGGTGGGTGGGAGACTGCAGAGTCACCCCGAGATTTTTAAAAATTCTAATAAATATAGTGATTTTTTTTATGTAATTCGTAATATTTAATTAAAATCGCCTCCAACATTTGTTTTTTTTTGCAATTTTTTATATATAGTTTGATATGCTATTACAGTGTTTCACCCCAACCTAAAAGTCATGACTTTCGTCTAAACGACACTTTATTGATCCATTTCCAAAGGAAATTCGACAATCTTATAACGTGGGAAAGAATGAGGAAGTTAAGGTTGGTAAAGAGATGTGAAACAAAATCTATACCTTGAAGAAAAAGAAAAACGGAAATGAACAATAAAAATTAAAGGAAATGTCAAAAGAGTTTTTTTTATTTTTTTTATATGGAATAGTTTTATATGAGCCTTATGGTATAGATATAACAACATCATCACACGATTGTCTACTCCAATTTCATGACAGAATTATTCAAACTAAAAAAGTACTAATTTTGAATCAGTATGACTATATTGTAGAACAATATATAACGAACTCTATGTGATAAGTGTTACGTCCCTATACAACATATATTCTCTCATGATGAACATTTGTTTAAAGGCATGTAAGAATTGTCTTACGCAATAAATATTCTAAAAATCACAATATGTGTTCTCTTTAAAAAAAATTGAACCGTCAAATTTTTTTATCCAACAATTTAAGACGGCAATTTTTTTTTAATATATACTACATTTTTAATGTTGTGTATCATAGCCAGACCGTTAGGAGTAGTAGTAATTTGGAATACTCGTGGTAAGTGAAATTAGTACTACTAGTACTGCTTATTATTAAGGCAATAATTGGATTAAATTTTCTGGAAAGACACGCTGCAGAGTGTATGACAGCTTTAGATTCAAACTCTTTAATTTGCATTTAAAGATGTATTAACAATGAGTAAGAATAATTTATCACTACCCTAATAAATTTGGGACCATTTTTTGAAGTCTTCTTATTATAGACCTTTGGAAAATCGAGATCATATTAAATGGCTCAATTCTTCCAACCAATTTGGGGCCAAAAAACGTTACATACAGAAAAAACCTAACTTCAAATTAAATTATGTCCCCAAGAAGAAAGAAAAAAAATGCAAATTAAACAGTTTTTTTTCTCACTACCCGCAAATAGCAAATGGCACATGTTAATTGTTAGATCTTGCAACTCCAGTTCTCAAGAGACAAGAGGTAATCTAGGGTTTCATGATTTCAAATGATTCATTAGGCAAAAAATGAGACTGTGTTTCTCTTAGAGCCAATAAAATGGAGAAGTTATTTGTAGACAATAATTTTGTAAATCGCATATTAAAAATCCATTTATAAATATCTTGTTCTTTTTCGAAAGACCACTTATTTTTTTATTTTTTATTTTTATAAATTATGAGAAGGATAAATGGGCAAAACTTCCACAATAGATAATGCCACATTCATTCCAAATTGTTTTCTTAAAACTTACTGTACTTTTTTTTTGTCTCCAATTAATTGTAGTTTCATTCATTCAAGGCGGCAATTACCCTAATATGTGTTAATTCTTCATATACAACTTTCATATTGTATTCGAAGTTTGAAGACGATTTTCTTATTATAGAGAAAGGAGAGATATATGCAGCCCATTTGGAGATGAAGAGTTTGATTGGGAGATGAGAGAATATATCTTAATTGCATAAGACGGAAAAGAATTTTGTGTTTGGAGTGGCTTGTCACGTAACCTATTTTCATAGGTGAGATAAAAAAAATGATACAATATATTGGTAAATAGGTTTCAAACTGTAAAGGAATTTTAAATTGAAGAGATTAAAGAGTAAGGAGGGGGAGCCACTTGCTTTTGCTATTTTTAACTTACATTTTTTAATTTTTTAATTAGTTATACAGAGAAGCTAATAATTATAAAAAATATATATTATTTGGCTTAATGGGTGTTACAAGAATATAGTGAATAATAATGTGTATGTTAAGAGAATATGAGATAGAAAATGAAACAATATATTGGTACATAAAATTTCAAACCGTAAAGGAATATTAAATCGAAGAGAGTAAAGAGTAAGGAGGGGGAGCCACTGTCTTTTGCTATTTTTAACTTACATTTCTGAACTTTTTAATTAATTGTACAGAGAAACTAATAATTATCAAAAAATATTATTTGGCTTAATGGGTGTTACAAGAATATAGTGAATAATAATGTGTATGTTAAGATAATATAAAGTAAATGGCAATTCATATTGAGTTGTTATAAACATTTTTACTATCACAACGTTAAAATCGAGCTTAAAGTTCATTATTGTAAGAAATTTTTGATTGAACTTAATGTTCATCATTTCAATTTATATTTTTAGTTATCATTTTTATTCTTTAAAAAAAATTAATTGTCACATTTCTATAGGTCACAAGTTATATTTTACATTTCATTAGGAAAATAGCTAGATTTATAATAATACAATATTAAGATTGAAAAAGAAAACAATAAGTTGTCTCGCTTCAATCCCCAAAATAAGAGTTAGATACAAATATTGATTTTTATTTGAAAAATAAAAATAATAGTTGGCCCCTCAAAAACAAAAAGGTTGGCAATAGAAGAAGAAATGTTACCATGCAAATATGAAGATAAAATAAATCAACGCATCTAACTAAAAATTGAAATTTCAATCAACATTGCATGACACGTTCACAAAAAGTAACAAACTAATCGTTTTATTAATTTGTGAAAGTTGATTTAGGACGTCCGAATAAGAAACTCCCTCAAACGGGAAACTAGTTCATACTGAAGAGGTAGTTGTTTATGGTTAATATTGTTACAAATATGGTTAGTTAGGATCGGATCTCTTGTCTCCTTTTGTATCTTATTTCTAAAAATAAGGATTAAATTTTAATTTTAAGGTAGATTACAATTTTTTTTTATTATTTAGCAACAGTATTTGTATACAAGTTTTTCACTAAACTATACTACGATGACTTGTGTGGTTTATGTCCTATTTCTCATCCCATTATTTCGTGGTTATAATTTGTTAGTTGCTTGTTCTTAAAAAATATACAACTTAACAATACTCGAGGATAGACGTAGAGTAATATAAAATTTCTAAGAAAAAAATTGGGACACCCTAAACATCAACTAAATATTGTATCTCGTACCTTAAGAAATTTTTAGTTAGAAAATTATTCTCAAAAGACAAATTTCTGGTTTGCCCCTGTATCAAATATCATCTCTTTAATAATTATTTCTTCCTAAATTTTGATCATCAAAAAGAAAAAGAAAAGGAAAACTATTTATTTTCCAACTCTCCAAGTTGAGAACTTAGCATCCTTTCTCAACTACTATAAATACAACCTCAGGGAAAGCATAAGATCCCAAGAGCAACATTTGCAACAAATACCTAAATTCCCCTTGAATCACCCATTTCCCTCCCCATATCCTTTTGATTCTAACAACCTTAAAATTCCCTTATATATTTCTTCTTAATTCTTGAAAAGAAAAAAAAATGGAAGAAGCCATGAGAAGACTAGGTTGTTTTACCCAAGCCCCACCAGAATCCGACAATCTCCACCTCCAACAAAACCCTCCAAAGAGGTGTAACGCCGCCACTACTAACACCAACACCACCACCGCTACCACCGCCACCACTAAGAGATCAAAAGACGGTCCATCATCCGGTACTGGTGGGACCAACATGAGATACCGAGGCGTACGACGTCGTCCTTGGGGCCGTTACGCGGCTGAAATAAGAGACCCAATTTCTAAAGAAAGAAGGTGGCTAGGAACATTTGACACAGCAGAAGAAGCAGCTTGTGCTTATGACTGTGCTGCTCGCGCCATGCGTGGTGCTAAAGCTAGAACCAACTTCGTCTACCCTAATTCTCCTCCTCCTGCTCCTCATCCCTCATCCCTTGACTACCGATAATACCCTTTATAATAATATGCCTTCTTCATTTTATAACCTTGGGAAATCATCACCTGCTTGCCCTAACATTGGTGAGTTTAATAATTATGGGGGGTCGAATGGCAATTCTACTTCTTTGAGAAATAATCCTCTGAATATGCTTCTCTTTCGTGACTTTCTCAACTCGTCTTCCTCATCTCATTCTTCTAATGCGATGTCTTTGTATGAACAATCACCACCTCTTAATAATATTAATGTTCCACAAGCCACCACGTCCACTAAAGGAAAATCCAAGAAAATGTCTGATAATTATAATAATTATAATAAAGAAAAAACACCATATGGGGTTTCAAAAACAACTACTACGAATGATCAGATGGTTGATAGCTGCATGGATTTCTTTGCATCAGGGCCGTCAGATTCATCAGGACTATTAGAAGAAGTGATTCAAGGGTTTTTTCCTCCAAAAGCTGTAGGAAAGTCTACTGAACCATTCCCTGCACCCTCGATTTCGACGGTGGATAATCATCCTCTAGTATCTGGTGATGTTTCCATGATGAGATCATCATTACAGCAGCAAAGGGTTGGTGGTGATAATTTCTTTCATGGAATTCCAGTTCCTATTTTGCCCCAGCAGTTTGACAACTTCACTAGTAGTGCTTCTGGTAATTTTCCTAATTTAGGGTTCTACAATGATGATCAGTATCCACAAATCATCCAAGAATCTGAGGTGAATATGATGTCTGATATATTTCAGTATCCAGATCTTCTTGGTCCCAACATTCAAAATGCTTGATCTTCCAAGTTTAGGTAATCCTCAAGAATATGAAGGTCGTCCTTAAAAACTCCGAGGAGAAGACTAGTCAAACCTCTTACTACTGATTAATGTTTTTTGTTGCTTTCTTCATTTCCTAATGGTTTTATATATTCCAAGAATCGCTCTATTATGTTGTATTAACAAATTTCTTTGTTTCCCTTTTGCTTATTTACTGTTTTTTTTTTTATATTTTTGATGTTAAACTTTAATTTATCTGTTTCAATAGTATCTTTTAATTAGTTATTTTGTGTTTTTATTGTTAATGTTATATCCATTTTATATTCATTATACGCTCATATCTTGAATATTCATGATTGCGAATGTGTTGATCATGTTTGCTGTTTTTATTTTTTCAGTTTCTATTTCTCTTCACAAATACTATTAGAAAATGTGTAAAATATCCAATATGCTGTTTTGGTGACCGAGGATAATGAAAGAAAATTATTGCAAATCTGTTTATGTGAGGGTTGTAAAGTTGTTGAGTTGACCATTGATTTGTGAAGCAAGATTTTGTGCCAGCTTTTGGGGCTATACTTTTATTTACTAAATCAACTTTTGTGCTAGGATTTTCTACTTTTTACCAGAAGGCAATGGCTCTTTTTAGTTGAATCTTGGATTTTGTGGGACAAGGGAATTTCATGGATGTTGAGTACAAGGATGTCTTTTTCTCCCCAATTTTTTTGTGTGAACGTGGAATGTTTCATATAGTCCTCTTCTTGAATATTCTAGGGTTTGGTATATTATAGAATTAAATATGGGGGGATCATCTTCTCTTTTGTCTTGTTGAATTTTGTTTGTAAAATGCATCATGAAAAAAGAATACAAAATTTAGTAATACTTTAGTTAATCTTGTATCAACTTTTTATTCTTGAATTAAATGGCAAAAACATTTTGAATAAAGTTTTATTCCAAGACTCTTGAAATTCCAATACAAAACTTTCAAGTACTTTTTTTTTCTTGGCTAAGTGAAAACTTTTAAGTACTTGCAAAAATTCATTTCATTCTAATTCTAAACTTTTCGCAGGGAGTAGTTTTTAATTAGGTTTATAAGTCGATTAAAAACATGTTCGATTGTGTTAGGTTTGATAATTGTCCTAATAAATTTGGATTTACGGGGAAGGGTTGCACCACTTAAGCACTGGTTCTGGAACTAAATTTGAACTTTAACTCATATGTAACAACGGCGACTCCTCGGCAAATGCAGAAAGGGGTCTGCCCTAGAGATAGTGTACTGCTACTCGTGAGTATTAATGCGAATTCAATAAATTATCAGTGCGCGCTTTATAATTTCACCACTCTCCCTACTTAATTATTTTTTTAAAGAAAATAAAATATATAATAACATATCAAACAATTTATTCTACAGTTCTCATGATATTCAAGCAAAAACAATATAACTATGCCTTTCTCCCACCTACCTATATAAAGTGACAACAGTTTGTGGGTAATGTCAAGGCTGGGGTTTTAAGGCCCAAGTAAAATAAAGCCAGCTAAATCAAGAAATAACATACCGAATGTTTGGTTAAGGCTCAACTGATTTTTGTTGGTGAAAACTTTACCAACTTTTCTTGTTAGGATAAAAAAAATTTGTATTCGATAATGCTTTTCGTCCAAGTAAAATTGACTAAAATTATTTAAAAACTAAGATTAAACACTATTTAACCCTAATGGTATAAAGGATTTCACAGTATTTTTTTTACCATTTTACTCCTTATTTAGTCAATCAATTGGCTAAGTGCTTATCTCCCTAGCACTACCCACAAAGATAATACCCTTCAGTGTCCGAATTGTATCTTCAATTTCTTATTAATTTTGTATAGAAAATGAAATATTCAATTATGGATTAGGAAGTAAATTATAACTCTTGTATATCTTATAACTAATAGTACATGGTGTCTTCTAAAAGTTGAACAAATAATGAGACATATGTCCCAAACATTAACCCCACTTACTTGGGAAAAATTCCCTATGGGACGGACCTTGTGGGTACCTGTGAGACATGGAGGCCTGCGGGACCTACCTTGTACGTGGGTCATGTCTAAATTTATGTGAGAGGAGTGTGGGGCCGTACCCACAAGGGCCGCCCCATGCCAGACTTTCCCACACACTTGATGATACACCATTGTTAAAAAATGTTAGGTAAATGTTAAATAAGGCATGCAATTCTATAGGAGAGGAATGAGTATATCCATCATGAAATGTACAAAATTTACAAATTGCTTATGCAAACATGGATTGTTTTTGGTATACATTTCCTCTACCTAGATTAGCTCACAAGCTTCCCAATTTCTTGTCCTGTTAAAACAGTTCCAAAATGAACCTGATTTAACAGACTCGGTCATCACATGATACTGAATTCTGAATCACAACGTTCATGTGTGCCTACAAAAAATCAAGTCCATAACAGAACTTTTCTAACGGGAATGCTTAGTTAAACATGGAGGCCGAAGTTTGCATCCGGGCTTCAAGCGACATTGCTCTCTACGCCATTCATCGATCTCTCTCTTCATTATGAACTCCTTGACATATTGAGCCTCTTTGTTTGCAATCCCTATAGGAGGGAATATCATAGGATTTTGATCCAAATTAAGGTCAACTAAGGAATCAAGCCTATAGAATGTACTAGGAAGATATTGGATTTGATTGTTACTAAGATCAAGCTCTTGGAGATTAATCAAGTTACCAATTGATTCAGGAAGTCCCTTAAAGTCTTTGAAATTATTGCTCAAATTTAATACCTCAAGATTTGTTACTCTCCCAATTTCTTGTGGTAATTTGTGGAGCTGATTAAAATGAGCATCTAAGTATTTCAAAGATTTCATTTCTCCAATTGACATTGGCAAAGCTCTGATTCTGTTTAGTTGGACACATAGTTTTTGAAGATTCACCAATCTACCAATGTTTCTTGGCAAATGCATCAAGTTATTGAAGCTTGCATCCAATTCCACCAAAGATCTGTTGATGGAAATCAATATTAGTCTCATAAAAGAAATAGAGAAAAATGATTCTCCCTCCGTCTAGAATTGAATGCCCCTTGACAATTTGTTTTCCCGTGGGACAATGGTCTATCAGTCCCAAAAGTTAGGGTCTCAATATGATATAATTTATAAAGTTCGTTTTTCAATCATTAAGGTCCAAATGTAAGGCTTTGACATGATATGATTCATAAAGCTTTTTTCAGCTACTGTGGTCCCCCCCAAATTTATAGATGGCTGGAATGGTCTTTTAAGGTTTGAAGACAGGGGAATCACTGTATCACCCGCAAAATCTTCACCGACCTTAACGACTGAAAATTAACTTTATGGATTATATAACATCGAGACCCAAACTTTGAGACCTTAATAGCTAAAAAAAACCTTTACGGTATCATATTATATTGAGATATTAAATCTGGAAAAAATACTCAATTTTTACAAGACATTGGACATTCAATTTCGGTCGGATGGAGGGTAACAGCTAAGATTATGCATTAATGATAAAACACCTGCAGCGACCAATGGTGTCTGGGAGGACATTAAGCTTATTGCCAGACACATCTAGAATCTTTAGACTTGTAAGCAAGCCAATGGAATCAGGTAAGGTTTCCAATTGGTTAGATGATAAATTGAGCTCTTCTAATCTCTGTAATCCAGCAATTGTCGAATCAGGAATGGCCTATCATATGTATACCATCAAAAGACATTAGGAATATAAACCATTCCCAATATTTAATAAGAACTATAATTGAAAAATACTCCCTCCGTTCAGAACTGGGAAAAAAATGGGGTTGGTCGGACCTCACGGTCCTGGTCCCACAACCTTCCTCACATATTTTAATGCCCTAGGATTAGTTGCAAATGTAGAGTTGCTGAGCAGCTTTCTGCAGCTGCTGTGAGAGAAACGTGGGTCCAGGACTGTTGTGTCCGAATCATGCCCATCTTCGCCCTGAATTGACATTGACTTTTCTAAATGAAACGAATATGAAAGACGATATTCAATTTCTGATCAAACTTACCTCTAATAGATTATGTGAGAGATTGAGAACAACCAAATGATGAAGTTTTCCAAGTGCTTGCGGTAGAACCTTTATTTGAAGCCCTGAAAGGTCTACTCTATCAACAATCTTTTGGGAAGCTCCATTAAGGATCTTAATCATCTTCATGTCATCTGTTTCCTCATCGTTATCATCATGATCGTCATCATTATTTTCCGCCCTCAAAGGTGATTGCTCTCCTGCACCATTTTCTTCCATCTTGGGCGTTCTTGTGATCGCCATAGATGGTCGATGGATGCATGCACATCCGTGCGAGAGAGGGAGAGAGAGAGATAGAGATTATGTGATCAAGAATGTGGAAACTGAGAACAGATTCTGATGAAAGTTGTATTGGTAGGAGGAAAAGGGTCTCAGAGGGGAGAAATGGGGAAGGTAATTTCAGGCCATTTACATAACTTTCTTATTTATGGTATTCATGGTCAAAATGACTTTGATTATAAGCCAATAGTTTCTCTTGTTTTTCGGTTTTAACTAAATTTTCTGCATTAGTTCTCAACTTCCTTAAAACCCAAACCTCCTGAAGGTCAAAAGAAATAATAATAATTATAATAAAATAAAAGGGCACTAGGAATCAAATTCCATTTACTAGAACAGTCAAATGTCTAACTCGTAAATTCAAACATTGCAATAAATCAATGACTTTCAGCAAAAAAAATTACCCTTTCGCCAAGCATCTTACAAACCATTTTTTGTCAACTAACTATTGGGGTGGGGGGAGAAGGGGAAGTAGGAATCAATCCCAGACCTTGTCCGGGAAGGAACAAACTCTGTTCTATCTTTTCATATCTCTTACAATGTAAGAACAAAAAGGTGCCCTAATGGACCATTGTCCGTCTCTCGCCTGTATCTTCGTGCTCAACCTAACAAACCAAGACGTAATATGTCAAATACAAATAAAATAATGAATTGGACGTAATAGACTGATAGAGTAAGATATGGGCAGGAGCGGATTCAACAATTTTGGGAATGTCTAACCTCAACAAGAACTTTAGCCTTCTTCTGTTTGGCTCCAGCGTCTTCTTTCTCGAGCCTCTTTTGAGAAAAGCCGGAATCTTTTCTACCTCTCTTGTGTGATTTACCATCATCACTATCATCGTCATCATCCATTCCAACTGCATCATTAAATATGCTATGAGAGAATACCCGACTACTGTACTGTTGTAGAAGTTTGATAAAAAATAAAACTTCCACCACTTCCTCTCAGTTCAAAGAGTCTATAACTGAAAGATTTCTATAGCATCTTTACAATGAAAAGACATAAGCAACCGAAGAAACTATTAAGTGCCTTCCATAAAAGAATCTAAGAAACTTTTGACAAACATATTGGCAGGGAAACAAGGATCAAGAAACCGATTTCTAATTTCGTTCACATAGAGTTTACCGTCATCATCTGCACCAGTCCCTGCCATTGCAAAATCGCCCAAGTCTTCCATATCTTCCTCCTCTTCAAGTTCCTCATAACCTTCAACATACTCTACCTCAGGTTCCTGTTCGTCATATCAGTCGCACAAAAATAATTAGGAGTGAATCTAAGACAAGATAGTGTGTGTGTGTGTGTGTGTGTAGAGAGAGAGAGAGAGAATCAAATAAAAGGGCGAAGAGCTGGTAAAGGAGTAGAAGCAGAATGGCTTCTGTGTTTCCAACCTCTTCATCTTCACTAACAGCGTCCTGCTGTGTCTCAATCTCCATATCAAGAACTTTGTTGTACTCTTTGACAGGATAATTATATATGTCACCATAAACTCCTTTCTTCAGGCGCTCAAGCAATTCTTTCTCAATACTCTGTGAACGGGTAAAAAGCATGAGTTGGGTGGAAATAATTCCTAATAAACAATTAGCTCCGAAAGGAAAAAAAACAACAAAGAATGTCATAAGAGTTGAATACTCGTGCAAACCTTTTCCACTTGTCCAGCCGTTTCAGCCTTCTCTAATCTCCGACTCTCCCTTTTCTGCTCCTTCCTGGGCATGGTCATCACCTTTTCTCTACAAGACATGGCAGAAGGGATAATTTACCATGTAATGATTGTACAAAAATGCATACATGCACAAACAACATATTAATTACCATTACAAATACAAGAGTTACAAAAAATAAGATTACATTTTCTGTTCATGAAATGAAACATACAAACGTCAGAGATTAAAAAAATTCGACTAATGCAAAAGAGCTAATATGCCACACTCCGATAATGGGACTGAAAAGCAAATAACTGCCTTATCCTTTCACAACAGAATTGAAGCATAATACTCCAAAATGCAGCTCCTACTCCCAGACACTTCTTATAATACTATGATCTAGCGCATATATATTTAAATAAATAAGTCATCTGACTAAGGAGCCTTCCAGAAGTCAGTCTGATTTCTTCAGTTCATGACATAAAACTCTGGAAAAATACTTCAATGTGGTACTGGTGAAAGCCGAAAGGTATACACTCTGACATAAGTTAACCAAAATATTATCTTGCCCCCAGAACAAACGCGCACATTCTCTACCTAAAGATTTACATTTTTTCTATGGCTAAGGACCACAATCAAATTATTTCGATATGCTTACCAGACATTACACAAAAGAATGCTGAGTCATGCCAAAGTAGACTACATATTACATCTTCCTCCAATCAAACCCATGTGACAAACAAGTATTATTAAAAAAAGTACAATCATCAAACATCCATAAACTCAGTTTGATCAGAAAAACAAACAATGAAAATAAATAAAAACACAAACCTTGTCTTCAAGGCTAGCTTCCTCATACGTATTCGCATCTGAGTCATCTTGGTTAATCTTTGTTTTGTTTTATGAACAAGAAACTTTGGCCAATACATCTGCGTAGGAGAAAAGAAAATTAGCATATTTATTAGTTTAATGTCGCAAATATAAATCTAAGACCCGGAAATCAATGAAAAATGGACATATAAATCTTATATACCAAACGTTTGTCAATGATTTCAAGGGCCTTCTCATAATTTCTGGGCAATTTAACTCGTTCCCACAGCTTATTTGGCATATGAGCCCTTTCTATAGTCTTCGTGTACAAATAAAACACTCCTGCAGAACAATAAAATAAGGACTCAGAAATACCCAAGTGCACTGCCACAGTAATAAATACTGAACAAACAATGAAGTTCAATATATGAACCATATTTTCAGATGTGAGTCTTATATTGTATGCGTTAACAAGCCCATATAAGTGGCATACACTGAAAAGAAAAAAATGCAGAAAAATAAGTAAAATTACCATCGTGGTCACGAATTGTGGCGTAACGACTATTAGCAAGAGGGCAAGAGCTCCGATTACAAATCCCAGTTACATTATACGGGTTCCGACAAAATTTCCCCGTATCAATTCTGTCAAACAAAAATTGAAACCCATTAAATTGAAATCCAAAGAACTCATGAAAAAGAATTTAATCGAATGGAAATTGAACCCCCCCAAAAAAGCTTACTTGGCCATAAAACTACAATGGTTGTGTCTAATAACTTGCCAAATGACTTCATCGTGCTGCATCTTCGAGCCCTAATTTCTCTAAAATTGTTAAATTCTTTATTTTTTTAAGTTGCAGGGGAGAAGAAGAGGGAGGTTTGGAGGTTTAGGGTTTTGGCCTTTAAAAGAGTGAGTTCCGTTCCGGTCCGGCTAATAAGCGAAAACAGCCCTAGTCGCGTCTCAATTATTTTCATTTCGTCTCGATAATAATAGTATGTTTTTCTTACCTAAAGAATACTCTAAACATTTACGGTTAGGCTAAAGAGTATTTTTCGTCGAAATGTGATGAAATTCGTCAATTTTAAGGGTAAAATAGTCATTAAACAAATACACTCTTCTTCCTCATCACAACTACCTTCTCCACCGGCCACCACCTCCCACCTCCACTGGCCACCACTTCCCACCACTTATGCCTCGACCACCACTTTTTAACTTCAAGTACATAGAATCAAACAAAATTATTCATCAAAAAAAAAAAAAACATAGAATCAAACAAAATTCACAAGTTGATATCATAAACATCCAAACAAAATTACACATTCCACTTTCAAATAAACAAATACATCCATCCATTTTTTATTTTTTTTTTATGAATAGAAATACATCCATCCATACCCACATAGAAAAAACAACTAATAACTCGATAATAAAAGCAAAACCCATCATTAAAAATTCAGTGTTGGGCCCTTTCAGAAAAGGGTTCATAGAATTGATAAAAAAAATTGATTAAAAATTAATTTTTCACAATGGACCAAAAATTGAAATACCCACATGTCATCTTCTTCTTCTACTTCCTAAAAGGTTGAAATTTTTCATCCTTGCGACTTTCGTGGCCTTGAAATTTATCAAACTTGATGCATTCATATGGGTTTTTGAAATAATTATTGGAACTAAAAAATTCATCAAGACTTTTTGCTTTTGATGAATTTTTGGGTTTAGTGTGGGGAGTAGGAAAGAAAGATAAGTTTAGAAGTTAATGGGTTGTAGAAAAAATTGGCAAGAGATGCGGTGGAAGTGGTGGCGGTGGAGGCGGAGGTGGTGGTTGCGATGAGGAAGAAAAATATATTATTTGTTTAATGACTATTTTACTCCTGTAATTGACGAATTTCTTCACATTTTGACGGAAAAGGCTCTTTAGGCTAACCGTAAATTTTTAGATGATTCTTTAGGAAGAAAAAAACATACTTGAGTCTATCGAGTCGAAATGAAAATAATTAAGGGCGACTGAGGCTATTTTCTCGGCTAATAATGACATTTCGAAATAGTAATTGTGTGGATGGTTAAATCCGCTGCCTATGAAATCACTTATGGCCGTCGGATAAAATGATCTGACGACTCAACTGTTTTAATCTGAATCGTTAGATTAAATGATCTGTTTAGGAATTTGAGAGGAAAGAATTCCCAATCTTATAGAAAAGACTATCAAAAAGTGATATTGCAGGTGCGAAAAAAATTAATTTCTCTAGACCATAACTGACTCAAAAAAATTTAATAGGGCTAGTCTAATAATTTCTTTAACATTATGAATTAAATTCCTCTGAAAAAATAACAATATAAATTAAAAGTGAAATCACAAAAGTTATTTAATATGTAAAAAGGACAGGTAAATTCGAAAATAAATGTATAAAATACGGCAAAATTCTTTCTAACAGCATATGGTCAATAATATTTATTTTTTAATTTAACATTTTGTCATTGAGACACAATTCATCCTCCAGTGGTGGACGCAGACTTTAAAGATAGGAGGGGCACAATCAATATTGACAAAATAAATCCATAGTCCCTTTACACACTTAAACTTGTTAAAATTTTAACCAAAATTGTTAAGATATAAATGGTGTTATTCCTATAATTTACGAGCCACGAAATCTAATTTCAAATCGAAAACTTACTCAAAATGAGTACACTAAAAAATGCTTACGGAACGGGGTGTTAAAAAAACAAAGCTAAAATTATAAAAAAATAAAAATAAATTTTTTATAGCTTTGCTTTTCAGATAATTCACATTTGACTTATTCCTATAATAATAAAAAAAATGAGTCAAAAAATTATAATAGTCTCTTTACACACTTAAGCTTGTTAACATTTTAACCAAACTTGTTAAGATATGAGCGGTGTTATTCCTATAATTCACGAAACACAAAATCTAATTTCAAATCGAAAATTGACTCAAAATAGGTACACTAAAAAATGTTCACGAGACGGAGTGTTAAAAAAACAAATCTAAATTTAAAAAAAAAAAATTGGGGTGCCCCCACCTAAGTCCGCCAGTGCATCCCCTATCATTATTAGTAGATATCATTATTAAGATTTAAGAGAACATGTAAATCATTCATAAATGTCGTCACAATTTATCTATGGGTGTGCTTGGATAATGTTTGGTTTGAGTTTAGGTTTGAGTTTGATTTGGTCTCACTTTTAGCAGGAGATACTCAAAATTTAGCCTCTAAAATAGGCGGGAGTAATTCAAATTCAATTTTTTTTTTTCAAATAATCGTTCAAATTTGAACATTTCCCAACAATTTTAGAGGCCAAAATTTAAATTATCAAATACTTGGTTCGTCTTTCTTTCTCTTTCGACATATGTAATAAGACTGATCAACAAGTGGAACAGAAAATTTGAAAAATCATTTAGTATACATAATTTAATCATTTTTCTTAATTTCTATCACATTCTCTATTCTTTTTATAAATAACGGTCAATGATCTCAAATTATGTAAATACGCCTATAAATTAAATCGCCTAACAGTTGAATTAGTCTGGTAATCCTCCGCTCATTCTCGCATAGTCTCTTTGACATGTCCACATGAAAATCATCCTTCTGATTTTCACCAAAGGTGGAAACTCAAAGTTATATTACTATCACCTCTAGCACCTATTCCTAGAGCTTATAAATTTTTTTCAACTTTTTGTGAAATATTTTCTAAATATTGCGTTTGGCCTCTCTAATGTATAATACTATAATACGTGTCTTCTGGTAATTACCTTTCCAATCTTTAAGTTTTGTCCTCTAAAAAAACTTTTAAGTTTTAAATTTTCTATTGTCTTAGCCATAGACGAATCTAGGGCTACCCTGCAAGATTTTGATAATAAAAATTTGTATTCTTGAAAGATTTCGAAATTTTAGAATAGTATTAAAGGAATCTATTAATTCTCTCCCAATTGGTTGGACCGTAGGTGCGATGATTTACTTCACAGGCGAGGTCTCTGATTCAAGTCCAGGCTGTCCCAGCTGCGCTAGGGAAAAGAATAGAAGAAGCATCTGACTACTTCATGCATGCTCCGCTTGGCTCGGGGGATATAGCTCAGTTGGTAGAGCTCCGCTCTTGCAATTGGAGTCGCTGCGATCATGAGTTGGGTGTCTAATCGCTCGGGCGGTAATGATTGTATCTTGTACCCGAACCGATGGCTCACTTTTTCTAAGAAATGGGGAAGAGGACCAAAACATGCCACCGAAAGACTCTACTCGAGACAAAGATAGAGTCAGTCAAGAACGTAAAGCGAGGTAGGGATGGGCGAGTTGGTCAGATCTAGTATGGATCGTACATGGACGGTAGTTGGAGTCGGCGGCTCTCCCAGGGTTCCCTCATCTGAGTTGACCCTTGCGAACAGCTTGATGGACTATCTCCCTTCAACCCTTTGAGTGAAATGCGGCAAAAGAAAAGGAAGAAAAATCCATGGACCGACACCATCATCTCCACCCGTAGGAACTACGAGATCACCCCAAGGACGCCTTCGGTATCCAGGGGTCACAGACCGACCATAGAACCCTGTTCAATAAGTGGAAAGCATTAGCTATCCGTTCTCAGATTGGACAGTAAGGGTCGGATGAGGGCAATCACTCATTCTTAAAACCAGCGTTCTTAAGACCGACCAAAGAGTCGGGTAAAAAATGGGGGAAAGCTCTCCGTTCCTGTTTCTCCTGTAGCTGGATCCTCTGGAACCACAAGAATCCTTAGTTAGAATGGGATTCCAACTCTAACAACTTTTGAGTGAGATTTTGAGAGGAGTTACCTTTTGAGTGGGATTACAAAATTACTTTCCATCTCCCAAAAATTATGAAGATTTTGTTTCTTGACTCCCTACAAAAAATAAAATGTATGCGTTCGTCCCAGTCTTATCTTAATCGTCACTGTATACTCTTATTAATGCTCATATCAAGGACCTCCATCATCCACCTTGGTTGTGGCTATAATGCAAAATAAAAAAGTATCAGTATATATTGACATTTATTATTTGTGTTGTAAACTTTAAATATGTGTTACATCATATGCAATAGATGTTCTCTCATAATGAATACCTATCATAAGACATGTAACATTTGTATTACACAACAGGTATTTCAAAATCACAATAAATATTCGCTCTAAAAAGATATAGACAGTTCTTTTTCATGATCAAATTACCTTTCCCTTTTCATTATTTAAAAAGCCAACAACTATTGGACTCTTTCGTTTTCTTAACCTTTTTGCATTTATATTATCTGCAGTATTATAATTTAGTAAACCATTATTGAACTGGTTATTGATAGATATCGAGTGTCTCATTAATAGTTTAGATATCATCATCATCAGATAAGTCTTGATTTAGAAAAGCTGATGTGATACATGAAATGAAATCCAAGTCGGCTTAAATTACAAATAATTTAGAAAAGCTTATGCAGTTGTGTAGAGGAAAAGAAAAGACCAGTCGACACTGGTGATGGGGGTAAAAAGGTCCCTTTCCTTTTTTTACAAAGTATTTTCTCCTAATTGGTCCATTTCATCCACCAGCTGGTTTTGCCCCCACAGAACACCAAGTCTTTCTTGATCAATAAATTCAAGAAATGAATATTGCAAATGTTATAATTCACTGATGTCTTTAATAGCCACGTCCAATAATTCCAACCGGTCTTAGTTTTGATGCAGAGAGCCACAAGGAGAGAGTTCCCATAAGGAATCTCTAGTGATTATGAAAACACAGAGTCAATTCAGTCGACTTCACTTCTGTGTTTTTCATAAGAACCAAAATATCAGCATAGCATTCAATTACGGCGAGACAAAACTAGGCATAAAAATTATGATCTTTTTTTATGGTAATAGAAAATGTGTTATTTCATCGAAAAGGAAAAAGGGGTAGCCTAGATAACAATATCATAGAAACATAAAGCATGAACTTAATTGTGATGATTAGCCAATAATCTCAACTTCAATGGATGAAACTGCTACTCGAACAACATGGAAATTTCGGAAAAGTTCGTAGACAGCATAATTGAAATGGATGAACTTAAAAGATCTACTAAAGTATCATGTGTCGTCATGTTGACAAGTGAATGTCCTTTTGAGCTTATTTGGATACTTAAGGATGCAGATTTGCTTAACCTTTTCAAAGCACTAAGGTGGTAGTCTATATAAACAAGTACGATTATTAAAACATATACACGAGTTTAATTACATGTATAATGAATAAAGCACCATTATTTCCACTTAAACATAAGAGCGAATCCATAAATGGAATTCAGAAGGATGCTCTAAAAAAGCTTTACTTAACCGATCTGCCATCAAATTGACTAATGAACGGAGGGTTGAGATTATCTAGGCATTAAACATGCATATTTTCTTATCATTAAGCCTAACTAGATAGAAATGAATAAAGAAATGTAAGTCACTGCTAAATCACAAAGGAATCTTATCACATGGAAGGTTTTGATATGTTCAAATCATCACTGAACATTTCAAATCTTTCAAAATTTTATTTGATATTCAATGTTTAAACTTATGCCAACATGATCATCAGGAGAAATCAAATTTCTGAAACCTTCACTTGACACTTGGAAAAGGGGAAAAGGTGGTAAAGTTACTTACTTTTGATATGCCTAGCGGACCGGATTAATCAGCTGGAAAACTTTGGTAGTAACTTGATATACCTGCAAGCCACAATTCAAGATTTCAAATTAGAAAGAGATTAATTAAGAAACACATAAAGCTTAACTAGCAGAATCAAGAAATTAACAGGGAAAAAAGAAAAAAGAGAATGCTCTGACAGAATGATTCAGGATAAGAAAGCGCGGCACGCAAATGCATACATGATACGGATTCATGTCACAACATAAAGAACAAAACAAGCCACACACAGAACCAATGAAAATGGATCACACAACAGAATGCAATATGAAGAAAATGTCCAATCTTTTGTTTAAAGATCATAAGAGGAGGATTAAAGCCATTGCTTATTTCACACTAAAATTCATGGACTAATGGAAAGAAGTTAATTGATGGACCGGTGAAAAGTATTGCAAAAATGGCCTAATTATCAACACTCACCATCACATGTTGATGATCCCAAAACGAAACTGGAATAGTATTTCCATTAATTGCCATTGCAAGGGTAATAGAAAAAAAAACAATCCCTTGTAAATGATTTACACTTCCATTCTTACATCATAGATTATCTGGCAGATTTTTTTTTCCATTGTTGCCAACATTTTTTCTTCTCAAAGTATAGGAATATTTGTCTATATTAAAAGTTCCAACTCCACCATCAGTTATCAATTTAGTACTTGTCCATTGAATAGTGAATACAACAAGCCTTGCTATTGCCAATAGTTTCAATTATGAATGAAGTATATATGGCCAGTGTTTCCTGCAGGGCTATAGTAAGCATACTGAGGAAGTTTTCCAGAAGCTTTTTCATAACAAAGGGGATGATGATATTTCACGGCCGGCTTGGAACTGCGATGGATTGGGGGGCGCCTGGTATTGAGGCCAGCAGTAGCTCCAGAGTAAGGTGATTTGGGAGGAGATGTAATAGCAATATCATTATTACTAGTTGGGGAACCATTAATTGAAGAAGTTGGAGAAACTTTATTGGTAGTGTTGGATTTAGGCAGAGAAATGAAAGCTCTAATCTTGAGAGCAGCACCTGCTTGATCATATTCCTGAAAGAGATTTGCAAGATCCTCATCGGAAGTGATCGATATTAGTGCATCCAAATCCTCCTTTGGCAATTGACATCTCAAACTCACTGATATTGTTCCACACATCTCCCCTAGCTTCATCAACAGCTCTGCCACCAACAATCATATATTCAATAAAAACTTCAAAATCCTTTTCACCCCTTTTAAGCATTTCATCAAACACATAACATACAAACCCAAAAAACACACTAATTCTTGATAAAATTCTTGCAACTGCTCCTAACAAACAAAAAAGATTAAAAGATGAAAGAAAACAGAGACTAACCAGAAAAGGAAATGGAGCGATCAACAGCAAGAACACGGGTATATCCGCCATGGTAACGGAGCTTGCCATCAGGATGACGAGGAAGGATTTTACCACCATAGCTACAAAGAAACTTGATGGTGGTAGTAGGGGTAGTAGATTTCATGGAATTGATAGCCATAATTTTCTGGGTCCGAGAAAAAACGTCTGGAGATGGGTTCAGATTGAAAAATAATTGAAGAAGAAGAGTAAGATAGTAGAAAGAAAGAAAGAAAGGATTTGGAGTTGCTTCTGTTTTCTTCAAGCCTATATAAGGTATCCTCTGATACGTATTTATAGAGTTTTCTGAGGAGAAGAAGCTCTCTCAGGGTTTTGGATGTCGGCTAGGGGGCTAGGCTAGGATAGGCTAGGCTGAGTGGGCGGGAAGGGATTGGGCTTGTTGAAACTAGAAAGTGAAAGCCGAACCCCAGATCCGAGGGCCTATGGCCTAGTAGGCCCCACGGCTCTCTCACATGAATTTGAGTGGAGACTATCTGCAAAGTAGGTACCGCTACAACTTAGGTGAGAAGGATGTGAGGTCAGTTCTACAAGACTAGCCATATATTAGAATTTTCCCAATGCTTGGGTCAGCATAGATGGAAGATTTCAAGCTGCCCTTGTTGACTAACCCCATAGGCTTCTTACATGAGTTGCAGATAGACTCTATCCCAACTCACGTGAGAATACTGTGAGACTATTCCCATAAAGGCGGCTCCAAACACGAGTGACCCAGCATAGATAGCTAGATACTCCACCGTCCCCAAATTATCTGTTCACAATTATTTTTAATATTTTCCAAATAAAGTGTTCGCTAATTATGATTTTTCTAATATCACCTCTTACATTAAATATTGGAGAGAGAACAATAGAGAATATAGAATTAAATTGAGAATAAAATTAAATATGAACATATTTGACATTTATCGTATCCCACTACATAATTTGATGAAAACATTTAGTATATGGCCTCTTAAAAACTCTTATTGATTTTGGTAACTTTTGACTGCCATCACTCGCTAGACCATAAACCGTATAACCTCTACTCTCATATTTGTCCATATTATATTGTAATTTGGAGTGGTTTTTTTTTTTTTTATAACTTTTTATTTAAGTTTGGCTGTTGGATATTTGTTAGAAATTATTCCGCATTTAAGGGCTTAATTATGACGCACACATATTGAATTACCATAATTGATATAATTTGTATCTCCTATTTATATTAAGTTAAATATTAAGAAAATTTTAAATTTAAGGCCTTGGAATTTTTTCCTTTTTTGTATTAGACCAACATGTATTTATGTCTCTGTTGTTGTTGTTCATGATTAATTCGGTCTGTTTTACTCTATAACTCTTTATGGAGAGAGTTCCCATCAAAGTATTTTCTACACTAAACTTTTTTCACTTAGGCAATTCATGTTGGTAGGTAAAATAACTATGATTATGAAGTACATGAGAAAGAAAAGAAAAACAAAAAGGATTCTTTAGTCTCCTCTTAGTTATGGTCCTAAAGGATCTATATATATTAGTTGTGGATATGGTATCTGAAGTTAACTAGTGGATACTGTAATGTATAATAGCCTCCCTTTTTCCACCAAAGAAAAAAATGCACATTCTTGAATCCCTTCTCTTTTTCCAACTACTCTACATTCCATGGCCTAAGAATCTACCTAAATAATAATTCTTCCAATTTTTCCTCCTCATTTCCACTTTCTTCCCAGTTTTCCATTATTAGTCATGAGTTCTTCTTACTGTTTAACTTCATCTAGAAACAGGATTGCACAAGAAGCCATTTTAGCTCAAAGTTCTAATCTTTTCCTTCCAAGACACAGGAACTTTGCATTTGGAAATGAACCCATATTACCTAAGAAATATTTACTCATTTTGAAGCCTCTGAAATGTCTGTTTAAGCCCTCAAGAAATACAGGCTTCATACACCCTTGTGCAGCCTTATCATCATCTTTTGCTGAAGGGCAAGAAGGTCATCAAGAAGATAATAAGAACTCAGAAGATGATGAGTTACCTGGAATGGCTCAAGCATTTCATATATCATCAAGAACAGCAGTTTCAATATCGGTTTGCATAGCAGTGATGGCACTTACTTTTCCATTTTTCATGAAATCTTTTGCTCAAGGGATTGCTTTAAAGACTAAAGTTTTGACCTATGCAACTCTATTGTTTGGTTTTTACATGGCTTGGAATATTGGAGCTAATGATGTAGCTAATGCTATGGGTACTTCAGTTGGTTCGGGCGCTTTATCGCTCCGCCAAGCTGTTTTAACAGCAGGGGTTTTGGAATTCTCAGGGGCATTGATGATGGGAACTCATGTTACTAGTACAATGCAGAAGGGAATTCTTGTTGCTAATGTTTTTAATGGAAATAATACTTTGCTCTTTTCTGGGCTTTTATCTTCTTTGGCTGCTGCTGGAACTTGGTTGCAGGTGCATTTCTACACGTCTTATCTTTCTCCTTTTTTTTTATTAAAAATAATATCGGGGGAAGGGTGTCGGGTGCAGGACCTATTGTTCCGAGTCAGAAGTGTTGCGTCGACTACACTAGCCTTCCTTGATGTTTACATTCAAACATGGTTCAGAAATAATCCTAAAGTATAAGGGTCTAGTGAATGTTAAGCATATTGAAAGTATCTACATTTGTTAATGGAATAAGAAGTAATCAGCTGAATGATGATCAGATTCTGTAATTAACTTTGCTTTCTTCTAGGAATTATGCAGATTCTTAAAGATAAATTTCAATAATTATTGATCCGTGCTCACTCTTGAAAACTCTGAACTCCATGAATTTAGGCAGCGAAAACCGGGTAAGTAACTATCCTTCCCTAAATTGAATGTTCACTTTCTTATTAACTTTGAATAGGAAAGTGGACATTCACGTTAGGATAGGAGGAGTGTATGAAACTGCCAGAGACTTGGGCATCTCTAAGGGATTCTAAGTATCTAATGATAAAAACTGTGTCAGATTGCTGAGACTCCCTCAGAACATTGTTGATCTGAATTAGGACAACTAAGATATCCTGTGAAGATTTTAAATATGAAAGTGAGGATAGAAGTGTTTCTACTGCTAAATAGGAATCTGCCAAATTCATCATGGCATGCTATGATATGCAAGAAAACAAACTGAATTGTAATGTAGTATTATACCAAACCAGACTATGGTTCCCCGTTAAGATAGGCTAGTACAGTTGGCGTAGAACTTTTGTCCCTGAATCGACACTCCCCTCCCCCCTCCCCCGATAATAAAAAAATAAAAAAAGAAGACTATGATTCCATCTACATAGCTGTTGTTTTCAGTAACTCACTCCGCATACACATATTATTGTTATTAGATTCCTTTACATTTTTCAACATCCTCGCGCATAACGTTACTCTCAGGTTGCATCATACTATGGCTGGCCAGTATCTACAACTCACTGTATTGTAGGATCAATGGTTGGTTTTGGTCTCATCTATGGGGGACCTGGTGCCGTCTTCTGGAGTTCATTGGCAAGAGTAACATCTTCATGGGTGATCTCACCTGTAATGGGAGCACTGGTCTCATTTCTTGTCTACAAATGCATTCGCCGGGTATATAATTCTCTCCTTCTCCGCTATGTTAAGGGGAATTAGCTGTGAATATAATAAGAAAAGACGCCCCTCGTTTTCTTCTTCCAAATCTACGCAAAAAGGGCCGGAATTCCTTATATTATTCCTACTAACCTTATACACTGTCTTCAGTTTGTTTACAGTGCACCAAACCCAGGACAGGCTGCAGCTGCAGCTGCACCAGTTGCTGTCTTTGTCGGTGTTACTGGAATTTCTTTCGCAGCTTTCCCGCTAAGCAATAACCTTCCAGTGGCCCTTGCTCAGGCATTAGCCTGTGGGGCTGCTGGTGCAATTATAGTTTACAAAGTTATCCAGAAGCAACTTGGTCCCCTTCTCTTGAAGACAAGAGAAGGCGAAGATACTCGAGAAGCCAAAAATGTCGGATTTTTATCCGATATTGCAGGTCCTACAGGTACCCAACTGGAAATAGTCTATGGAGTCTTTGGCTACATGCAAATTCTCTCAGCATGCTTCATGTCATTTGCTCATGGAGGAAATGATGTCTCCAATGCAATAGGTCCCTTAGCTGCAGCCTTATCTATTCTTCAGGGAGGCATGAGCGGAGCTGAAATCGTTATCCCTACTGAAGTTCTAGCTTGGGGAGGATTTGGAATTGTTTCGGGGCTAATGATGTGGGGATATAGAGTCATTGCAACTATTGGAAAGAAGATAACAGAATTAACGCCTACTCGGGGATTTGCAGCAGAGTTTGCAGCTGCATCAGTGGTTTTGTTTGCCTCAAAACTAGGACTACCCATCTCTGCTACTCATACTCTAGTGGGAGCAGTCATGGGAGTTGGATTTGCTAGAGGACTTAATAGTGTAAGAGCAGAAACAGTGAGGGAAATTGTCACTTCTTGGGCTGTTACTATTCCTGTTGGTGCATTCCTCGCCGTAATCTACACATGGATCTTAACCAAGCTACTTACTTCTATACCATGAGTGTACATTTTAAGATTGTAGTTTTGCAAACTTAAATGTTTGCTATAATTTGAGAATCATAGTTGATTTTTCCTGAGACTGATGAACAAATAGAAAATTTTCATACTTCTATCTTGAAATGTTTTAGAAAGACGTTGCCTCCCATCCCTAATGGACGGAAGGGCTTAAAGACTCGAATCTTTTTCTTTGCAAATTACTTTCTATGAATCTGTAATTGCTGTTAAGGAAGGCTGCGCAGTTCAAGCAGCACCTCCGACTCGGAACCACAGGTTCTGTGTTCAACACTTGTACCCCGCCACGGATAATAAAAATTAAATGATGATAATAAAAGTTCTACAACTGCGAGTTTTGAGATTAAACAAGAACAGAAATTGAACTCAGATTGATAGCAGAAAGAAAAGAAGCATTTTCTGATTTACATGCAAATCAAAAGCATAGCAAAGGATCTTTAGGCTTTCTTCACCAACAACAATTTTGCAAAATTGACTGCATAATCAGAAATCTACATACCAGAAGGTGATTACAGTAAACGGCTCCCGGACGCGGTTGAGATTTTCAGGGAGAAACTTCATCTATAGAAGTGAGCCTGGGTTCCCATTCCAACTCCTTCCATACTTTTGGCTTCTGGATTGGAGGTACAAACGGTCTCTTCTCTTTGCGGTATTTTCTTTGTAAATAAGTCGACCACCTCTCCCTGGAGACATAGAAGTCCTTTGCTGAACAAACAGAATCATCTGAACACTCTGCACCTACATCAGCAACGTCCTTTATAGCCAAGATCGGTTCCTCACTATTATAAGACAGCTGCTTCATCTTCCTCATGCGCAAGTATCTACGTTTCAATTTCTCAGCTGTAGTAGACGGTATTAGATAGTACTTGTTCCCAGGTATCAAGTAATCTTCTGCAGAAATAACAGATTCAAGCGGACGTTTGAAGATTTCTGGCCGGGCAATACACATCCCGGGGTTTTTTTCCATTAGCTGAGATGCAGGAATCACATCATGATATAGCTCCTGGCGACCACCTTTATGAACTATTCTCACAATGTTGTCCCTAAGTTGTATGCTTAGGCTGAGTGAAATTGCTTCACCCTGTTGCTTCAGCCGTTTGGATTCCTTCTCCTTGTACCAGACTAATCCTAACTTGTTAACCCATCTCTTGAACATTGCAAGAAATCAAAAGCCCCAGAATTCTTAGCATTATGATCCAATCTACTTAGATATGGAAGTCTGATCGGACAATATCATCATTATGGTTAACTACTTACCCATTGTAGCTATCCTTTTGTTTTTTCATGGACGGCTATTGCAATTTATCACTGTCCCACAAGAAATCACTGATAAATACAAAGGTCCATTCCATGGCCGGCTGTTCAATTCATCGTTATCCCACAAAACAACCGACAAATCCAAGGGCTTAGGAGAAGAGATATGCCAAACCGAATATTTACTCTTCTTGAAAACTTCTCCACGTGAAATCCAAAGTTTTATGAGTAGATAAAGATAAGAAGGGATCTAACCTGCTTTAGAAGTAATTTGTCACTTTGCTCTTATGCCAACTTTGGACACACATTCTTGTACTAATATCATATTCCCACAACCCCGATAAAGCCTGACGCTCTAGCTTTTTCCTTCTCCCACTAATCCAGTTGTTATGAAGAACAAAACAACCCTTCTTCCTGCAGGTTTCTTTTACATTTCTTTCCTGCCACAGATCTCTGTATGCACCGTTTGGAAAGAGATCTCTATCCAAGAAATGAACTGTAAGATTTGTTTCGGGTTCTAAGCATCTATTATCACCAACGCGGTTGGACCCTCCCTCACCACAAAGAGTGTCGTAGAAACTTGGCTGTTCTGAAAGATTTGAGCTTGCAGCATGTTTCACTACTTTCTCCAATGCTGCAATTGTTATTCTGTCTGAATGAGCATAATAGAAGCCAGAATTCAGGCGCCGTGGTAAGTTTATCGGTCCTGCAAGCAAAAACCCTGATGTTAAGAGTATCCTTAAAAAACCTACGAAGAACGAGAGAGTTGAATAAAGAGGGCCTTATAAAGTATGACAGCAGAAATTAAATGTTCTCATTTTTTAATAGGAGGATACTTGACAAATACCTGTTATCTTATACTCATCAGATTGTGCTACAAAAGTTCCAGGACCCAAGGAACTAAGCAAAGGCAATGGATTTTTGAACCAATATACGTCAACGTCACTCATTAGTACATTATAACCGAGCTTCAGAATCTGCAAGACAGTCCTGGATTTTATCTTGGTTACTTTCTGAAAACATTTGGTTCCAAAATGACAATTGTCGAAGCTGACGTTGGTTGGAACGTTTGCATACTCAAAAACTGGGAGGCCCTAGCAGTGCATCATATATTTCTTCAAGTTATTACAAGATTGCATATTAAAATCAATGTATTTGTAAGTAAGACACAATATTGATAAGCTATCATAAAAGGGGAGAGAAGAACAGTATACCGTAGAAAACTAAAAATACTAGTTAAACAAAAGAGATTAAGAGAAATCATTTCACCTGCAGAACAGCGAAATCATAGATTTCACTGTCAATAGCACCGACCAAAAAGTTGGAAATCTGGAGCTGGTTTAGTCTGCATACCCAGCTCATTAGCATGTCCTTGTAACTATATCCAGCAACGGCTAGCACAATAGTCTTGTTCTGGTCTGCACGTAATAATAGGAGATCTTCGAGGGAGAATGGAAGTGAAATCGATAGAGGCTGCTGTGATTCGTTCTCCTGAGAGCAATTCATAGCCCCATCATGTGACTTCATAGCATCAACACAACTCATAATCTGCTTTTCCTTTGCTGATGTCGGTATCCCTTCACTCAATCTAAAAGACATCTGATATCCCAGTGGATAAACAATATTCCGGACAGTATTCACAAAAACGTACCTCCCACCACATTTATGGAGCTTAAAGAAATTAGAATAATTAGCTTCATGGAAATTCAATGATCCATAAATCATTCCTAGGTGGGAATTTCCCACAAACTCCCAACTTCCCTTTTCTAGAGCAGAAACAGTTGAAGCTTCTTCGAACTGATAATGCTCATTGTCAAGATTATTGACGTAGATATTTGAGATTGCCCAACTAGCATCAAATACAAACCTATAATCAGATGACAAGGCTTCGGTTATTACCCAATGGTTATGGAGCCCTTTTCCATACAAAAATGGAGGGAGGACTCCATTGTGTAGAGGAAGGTCTCCACCGTTCCATGCCATAAGCATTCTTTTTTGGCAAGATGTCCTCTGCAAATTTTGAGCGAAAAACTCCTGCAACTGATGGAAAAGTACATTATTAACGGAAATCTTCTCATGGCCAACATTGTCCGAATTTGTTGCAGTTTCCTTCATACCTTTTGTTGCGTAATTTTCTTCCCATCATCTGCTAGCCAATGTGCTCCATCTGCATCCAAGTGGAAACGAAAGTACGGAATATCTTGTGAGGAAGCAACAAGGAACCAGTCATGATCAAGTCTGTGAGCGCATCTCAAAGTGGAAATGAAGTCCGGAAAGAGAATTATCTCAGGATCAACCAGGACAGAGATATCCGAGGATGACACCTGTGTTCTTGCAACCATGGAATGAAAAAATGGAGTTCCTAGAAACCTACACAAAACACATGTTGATTAGAGATCATATTCTAGAGAATAAAGCAGTACTACTCTTGAACCTTTTTCTCAAGTAACATTGTGTTGACTTCGAATTTAACTTCTAAACATTTATTCCTACTACTAGATAGCGGTAGAATTTCTATTAAATTGGAATAAAAAGGCTTACGTGAAATCAATATTGGGTTCAACTGATACCCTTGAACCAAAAGCACCTGCAAAAGAGAAAGCAGAGATGTCTTGGCTGAAAAGGACAACATTTATGTTTGGGGATAAACCAAGCCATGATCTAACTGCAAGTTCTTGCCTTTTCCCAACTGAACCAAGAAAAGGTCTTGGTGCTGTAAAGATAGTAACTTTAGGAGCAAAAGGGTCATTGCTAAAAAGCCTTGGTTTCTTGGTTTGATCTTTAATGGAAGAGGGCAAAATTTGATTAGTAGCATAAAAGGAAACCACTATCAAGAAAATCCCACATACCCAAATCAACCATAGTCCAAGCACCAATGTCTGCAGCCAAAAACAAAGAAGAAAGTTGAGCTGATTATGCAAATAAAGTAGAAAAAAGACCCATCAATTTGAAGAAGTAATATGATAAAAAAGCTGACCTTTTTCATGTAGAAAAAGGACAATAAAGAAGAGGGATAGAGTTTCATTGTTGTATTTCACATTCAATCTCCAAGGAATGAAGTGGAGATTACTATCCAGAAGAGGGGTTGTAATGGGAGTTGAAATATGTGTGCAGAATGCAAAAGTAGGGTAGAAGAAAGTAGAGTCATGGCATGGATGGGGCAATGGAAAGGGGACGGTGTAGGGCATGTGGGATGAGAACGCCATTTTCACACTTGTCCCCACGTTGGTTTCCAATAAGAGTTTGTGCAAAACTGCCAGAAACTATGCCTAACCTCAATTCTAAATAAGAAATTTCACGAGTAGTGCAGTGCAGCCCTGATTGCGGTACGCGTTTTTTGTGCAAAGTGTAAAATAAAATTTAATAGGTATTAATCATATCATGTTTTTACTGGTATTTTGTTCACAATAAACGTATCATAAAAAAGTAATTATTGTTTAATATAACGAGTATTCTAAAAATCGCAATAGATGTTTATTTAAAATAATTTCAACTGTCAAATTTTAAATTTTACATGAAGCTCTGGAAAAGTCAACTGCTGCAAATCCCAAGGCTTTCCTTTGGTAGTCGAATTGTTAGATACATTAAGGATAGTGACGTGTCTTCTTTTCAATGATGAAAAATAACATTTTTTCTAATTAAAAAAATGTAACACCTATCTAGCGCAAAATGTGTTTTAAAAATCACAAGTGTTGGTCATATTTTTTATCCGACAGTTAAAAACGTTCCGCAAGTGCAGAATATTTTGTATTCCGCATAGTAGCCGGACCGAAAACAAACAGGTAAAGCAAAAAATTAGAGCTCAAATAAAGAAAATAAAGAAAAAAATAGAGCTCAAATACACCTCGGGAAAAATTAGAGATACAAAACATATATAAAAAATAACAAAGGCACACCAACAAGGAAAGAAACACGAAAAACACCATTAGCAATATTACAAACCTACCGACTCTGAAACTCAACAGCAGTACATTACAGGGGATTCAAATTAGCCAGTCAAACAAGATCTTTAGGCGGATATTTCTGATTTCCTTGGGCTTCTTTCAGCTCTTCAATAACCTCTTTCGTATTACCTTTTCCGGCGAACAGGTGATCTTGATCTCGATCTTGACCTCGACCTCTTTCCCCTGCCAATAAGAAAAGAAACCTGTCTAGAGACCACATATGTAAAGCACGGCTCAATAATGAATTCCTCAGATTCTAGTTCTTTGCGGTTAATTTCGTGGGCACTACTTGTTCATGTTAATAACAGTCTTAAATAAAAAAATTCACATAACATACCTGGTAGTCTCGAGAGAAGAGAAAGGAGAATGCCTGCGCTGGGAGTGCTTGCTATGAGGAGACGGCGAAACTTGTCTAAACATAAAACATTATTGTACTAATCGAGTTAAAAAGTAAAATGTTTGAATACAACTTCTCAGTGTGTCAGGTAATTAGACTTCAAAAGAGAAGCCCTGTAGACATAACTAACTACTCAACTTCTAGATAACACTGAAACCAGCAAAAGGCAATCAAGAAGAAAAATCTATAGATCATAGAAATCAAAACCACCAGAGAACATTTCCTATCATCACTCCTACATAAATACGTCATAGCTACTACCAAACATGATTATGAGAACAATAAGATCTTGAAACTAATTGCAAGCCTAATCACCGAGCCTCGTAATGTCTTATTACTTAGCAAAAGAAACTGCATCTCCTTTTTCCTGCTAATGTTGGATAAGGACGAGAAGAGCACTTTCTACAAGAGGAAGTCTATGCTAGATGGCAACCCCTGTGCTGCACAGGTACAAGCAAAATTATACAACTTTTTCTAGTAGTTCTTAACTTTCCAATGGAATCCTATCAAGCCAAAATCTTTTACCATTCAGAATAAAACCATGCAAATATTTCTGGCGACAGTCTTCTAAAGTTATCATTTTCTCACTCCCGAAATAAACTTAAAGCATGTGCATTGCAAGATCTGTTGAACAAGATACAAAGATGTAGCTAAATGACTATCAAGAGCCAACTTAAATTACATGCAGAAGTAGAAAATCTCAGACAATCATATAGGTCCACGGGCTAAAACTAGCAAATTAATATAGCAATTAAAACTTGGTAAAGACATTAATTTCCAGAAATTCGTTGTTAAGAAAATCTCCAGATATAAAGTTTTAAGGAAATGTCTGCAATTATGATACAGTCCCTTGCTCCGACTTCTCTTTTGAGGTAAGCCTGGCAAAACTAAAGTGAAGTACAGCAGATGAAATATAAAACTTGATTAAAGGTTTCGGATGCATCAACACGTGTTGCCTTTTTTAGAGGCATCTTGCAATACCAACCTTATCAACAAATAGATTAGAGACAGGACACGGTAGGCTAACCCAACAAATTAAAAATGCAAATCCAAATTTACATTTTATAGTGGCTGGCACCAATTACTTGGGATTAAGGCTTTGTTGTTGTTATTAACTATTATAGTGGCCATCGACAACATTACCACCATCATATTTTACTTTTGGGGTTGGGGGGAATGAAAGTAATCCGTAGTATTTTTAAATGGACATGCCATCCATGTTAAGAAATGAGAAGTACAGTTAGATAACTACTGTTTACATTGAAATTCTAGTTAATATACCAGCAATGTTGTAAAAATCGGCCGACTAATTAGTAGTCGGCCACCTACTGCCTAAAAATCCAAAAAATCGGGTTTGAAAAAAAATCAGTCAAAAATCGGATCTAGTCGGTCAAAAGTCGGGCTGGTCGTTCAAAATTAGTGCTGTCAAAATGGGTCGGGGCCCGCGGATCGATCCCCCCCCCCGGCTAATGGGGCGGATATGGACTAGAGAAATGCTGATCCGCTGAAATGCGGGTATTTTTGGCCCGGTCCATTTAGCCCGCGCAGACCGGACCGCTGCCAACCCATATTATATATATATATATATATATATATATATATATATATATATATATATATATATATATATATATATATATAGTGCTGTCAAAATGGGCCGGGGCCCGCGGATCGGTCCACCCCCCACTAATGGGGCGGATATGGACTAGAGAAACGCTGATCTGCTGAAATGCGTGTATTTTTTGCCCGGTTCGTTTAGCCCCGTAGTATATATATATATATATATATATATATGTTCACCTGAATTCCATGTATTTGGAAATTGTCTTTCCGAGAAAGCTGCAAAAGCGACGGCGTATGGGGGAAGGGAGGCTGGCCATTAGGGCCAAAATCAAGAGCCTAATTATTAAAATCCTCGCCCAAACGACAGCGATGATGCTCTGTGATTTCGGTAGCTAATTCTTCGGTAGGGGTAATTGGTACTTCCTCAGCCCGAAGTTTCAATTTTCCATCTTCATCTCTTTTACCCTTTTGATTCTGCTTTTGATTAGCCGGATTGGATCCTCCTCCTGCATCATTTTTCTTACTTTTCTTCTTGGATGCAAAGCTTCTAGAAGATTTGAGCTGATGAGCTCCGGCAGCGATCGGGAGGAGAGTTTCAGAGAGGTGGTTAGTGGCGACGGCTTCAATGGTTCAAATGAAGATGAAGGCCGCCCGCGGACTAGCAGCGGAGCGGGTATGGATTGTGGGTTTGATGGCCCGCAAAAAAGGGCCCGGTCCGTTTTGATCTGAGCCGTGCGTGCGGATCGGACCGGGGCGGATCGGCCCGTTTGACAGTACTAATAATAATAATATGTTCACTAGAATTTAATGTATTTGGAAATTGTCTTTTCAAAAAAGCTACAAAAGCGGCGGCGTATGGGTGAAGAGAGGCTGGCCATTAGGGCCAAAATCAAGAGCCTTATTATTGAAATCCTCGCCCAAACGACGGCGATGATGCTCCGTGATTTCGGCAACTAATTCTTCGGTAGGGGTAATTGGTACTCTTCCTCAGCCCTAAGTTTCGATTTTCCCATCTTCATCTCTTTTACCCTTTTGCTTCTGCTTTTGAATAGCCAGATTGGATCCTCCTCGCATCCTTTTTCTTACTTTTTTTCTTGGATGCGAAGCTTCTAGAAGATTTGAGCTGATGAGCTCCGGCAGCGATCGGGAGGAGAGTTTCAGAAAGGTGGTTGGTGGCGTCGGCTTCAATGGTTCAGATGAAGAGCCCGCGGGCGGCCCGTAAGCCCATGGACTAGCAGCGGAGCGGGTATGGATTGGGGGTTTGATGGCCCGCTCCGCCCTAGGTCCGTTTTGATCTGAGCCCGGGCCGGGCGGGCCGGATCAGCCCGTTTGACGGTACTAGTCAAAATCGGTTGACTTTTTTAAAAAAATCCGCCTTCTACTCAAAATGACATCGTTTTGAGCACGTCGTTTTGGGAAGAGAATTTAAACAAAATAAAACCCTAACCTTTCAATTCCTCTTCTTATTCCAATCGTCTCCATGCTCCGAGCCTCCAAATCAAGAAATTGCACTACATCGCACTTTCAATTTCTTATTCTTTGTTCTTTCCCACGAAAAAAGATTGGAACTTTTTTCAATATTTTTATCAATTCGTCATTCACGTTTCGTAGGTATTTGGGATCTTGAAGGATTTCTTGTTTACTACGCAGTTTTTTAAGGCCCTTTTTTCCAATTTTGAATTTTTTTGGATTTTAGCTCATAGTATTATGTATTTTTTTTTTAACATTTCTTCTTGTGTAGTAAATGAAATTATTCTGTTATTTGATTTCATCTTATTCTTCTATTTTATGTTAAAAATTTAAAATATGATGTTTTTGTATTTGTGGTGTCTACTTGTGAATGATTGCCAAGACAGTGATCAAGCTCATAGCAGTCATATTTTACCTTCTAAAATCTTTATTTCTTTACTTTTAATAGGTCTAAAAAAAAATTAGTTCATTGAAGTTTTAGCCGAGTGGTGCTAATTGTAAAGTTTTAGCAGTGTATAATATATATGATAAAAGAATTTTAAAAAATACATTGTAATTTAGGGTCGCCGACTAGTCGCTAGTCCCCTGTCTGCCGCCTCCGACTAGCGACTTCTGCAACACTGTATACCAGGCTGAACAAAATCACACAAGTCCAAACAATAATATGGCATATAAAAACGCACTCACTCACTTTGATCCAAGGTTAGTACATACGCTGATATTGATTAAAAGAAAAGAGAAAACCTTGGTAGACAAGCATCCAAAAAGGTTATATTAGGTGTAACTTGCCTCTTTCCAGTGACAAAGCATTACGAATTAAAAAAATGCTAACAAATTTCAGAGATCAGATGAGCTAAAAGTTAGTAAATGGACTCACTCTTCACAATTGTATACTTTCAAACCTTTCATGCAGATTCTAGGAAAGACAAGCACCTTATCAAAATGTAAAAGCTGTATAGAGATTGTAGAAATAAATGCTGCAGAGGAAAACAAACAGACAAAGAGATAAAATGGAGCCATCCAGGTTGGAGGTATAGAGGATTACCTTTTCTTTGACCTGACAGTTGGCGATCTATGTCTCCTCGTGTGCAGCTTTCTGCAGCCAAGTTGCATGGTAAGAACTAATTTTTTATATGTCAAGAATAATCAAACCACAAATTGGAAGTATTAAATTAAGGTAAACCTTCTAGAGGTATCTGATGATTCATTGCTTGAATCATTGGCACCACCGACAGTTGAACCATCTTTGTTGTCTCTACCCCTACTAGAGATAGAAGGCGAACGATGTCTCTTGTGTCTACTGGATTCACTATCATTTTTATGACGAGACTTCTCTCTTTTATCATCTCTTGTCCTTTCCCTTTTTCTTCCACCATCTTCTTTACCACTGGCTCTTCTGTCTGTCTGGCGCTCTCTTCTTCCTTCCTTGTCATAATCAGGGGAGTGCCTTTTCTTTGTATCAGAATCCCTTCCCTTTTCTGCAGACTTAATAACTTTCTCTTTCACTCTGTCTCTTGATCCATTTTCATCTATCCTTCTTTCCTTCTTGTGCCTCTCATCATGCCTGTCATGGCTTTCATTTCCTCTCTCATTAGCTTTATCCTTATCAGTATCCAACTCTTTGGTCTTTTGGTATTTTCCTGAAGAAGTCCTTTCATCTTTATGCCTATCATTCTTATCTGATGAATTTCTGGCTTCCTGACTGCGAGCTCCATCAGTTGCTGACTTTTGAGAAACAAGCTTTTCAACTGGCTCTTCAGTTTCCAGACCAGTCTTAGAATCTAGAGTCTTCTTAGACTCATTAAAGCTAGCACCAAGCTCATTTTCTCCCAATTCCCCCTCCATCTTGGATGACACATTAGAGCCTTGATGTGGTGGTACTCTTGGTGCCTTCTCCTTGCCCAATTCAATATCTTTAACAACTGAACTACTAATAGAATCTACTGTTGTATGGTTGTCAATGTTGTCTTCCTGTAAGTCACCATTACCAGCCACATCCATGCCTTTCGAGAACTTGCTTGAGGTTGACTGCTGCTGTAATGTATTTTCCTTGAGATGTAATCTCTCAGAACTCTGAATTTCATTATCCTCGTCATCTTCAGAGGCATAACTAGCAAGCCCTAGCACATTCACAGGAAGGCTAGAGGCAGAATCTTCACTGTCACTTTGGGAATTTGTTTCTTGGGCTTTGACTGGTACCAAGACGTTTGCAGAGGCAGTTGAAGTTGGAATAGGTTGTGGTGTAGAAATTGATGCTTTACGATCAGAAAAGGCAGCAGTGTTGTCAACTAACAAAAGAAAATAGAAGATGGGGCATAATTACGAGAGTGTTCATCAGACCCCAACCAAATCAAACTTCTACGAACCTAACCAGCTAAACAATTTGGTGAGCTAAAATAGAAAGGGGCATAATTAGTAGTTCTTTCAAAAGGCAATATATCATATAAATGTAAATAGCAGTTCATTCACCTTCAGGTGTGTTATCATCTTCATTGATAACTTTTGTTGCAATTTCATCAAAAAGTTCATCAGTGACCTGTCAAATAGATAATGTAATGTAAATACCCAGTATGAATAAAAAGAAGCAGCTGACATTTATAGGTTAAGCACAACCTTTAAGAGAACCTCAGTCAGGACACGCTTTATTTCCTGATTTAGTGCTGCAATTCTGGCTGTTTCCACCTCTTCCTTCAGAACAAATAGACATTTTATCAGCAAAAAAAAGACCAATTGAATGTTCAAAACTAGAAATAGAAATGTTACCAAACCAGCTAACATTTGACAAATAAAGAATTTTAAAAATATTATTCAATATTGAAGGAAATTCTATGTGGCTACTGAAATAGATAACATTCCTGGAAATATTTACGCAAATGAAATATGCTTATCACGTCTTCAAGATTTCTTAATGATTCTCAAAAGTATTCGTGCATTTTAGATAAGAAACACCAATAACATGGTTAATACATTTTCAATATTTTGACGGTCAACTGCATGAAATCAGATCAACTCATCATCACACCCCCCCCCCAAGTTGACTAACCTCATCATCCTCATCCTCAGTTAACCTCGAATAAGTAATACTTTTGCTATCTGCCTGATCACCCTTCCCATAAGATTTATCACCACCTTCATCTTCTGTAGATTGAGCATCCTCTTTTTGGGACTCTTGAGAAAAGTTTACAATTACAGGTTTCTTCTTTATTATCTCCTCTCTAAGCCAGTTAGGTACAGATGCCTGAATGAAGGTTATAAAAATGCAAGTATGTAAGCAATGATTTCACAGTTTCAGATTAGACATACATGATAATAAACAATAAGCACCTTTTTTGGGCGTTCAGAAATGCAAGGAACCCCGTAGGCATCACCAGAAAAAGTTGTGATAGGATGCAGCTCAGGACCTGCACCAATACTAAAGGGAGAATTAACAGATGAGACTGGGGTGGTCTGGAAGCTTGGCCCGGGCATCCCTCCAAAGATTGGCCCAGGATGTGCAGGAACTGGAGATGGTATGCCTGCTGAAGGATCAACCTAGAAACACAAGCTACTATTAGCAACTATAGTCAAAAAATAAGTTTTGCTGTAGCAGCAGGTAAGGCAAAAACCTGAGGTCCTGATGGTAAAACTGACGGTGCCGAGGGATAAAAAACTGACGGTTCAGCAGGCGGAGCAAAAGCATAATCAGAGGGCATAGCTGCAATAGGCCTTCCAGGCTCCCCTGGTTCCAAACAAGCATAATCAGTGGAATAAAAGCTTACGGGAGTCTCTATCCAAAATATCATTTAATTTTTTTTATTTCAAGCAAATTAAAAGGGAAGTGAATACTAAGATGTATTGATGTAGTAACTAAGAGGAGAACAAAAACAAACTATTTATGTAATAATGCTCCTGCATCATGTATTTATATTGTTACAGTAAGTTGAAAATGTAGCTCCAGATCTTGTTACCATAGCCTCCTAAGAATTTCAGTACATGATGTAGGAAACCAGATATTTTAATTTATTTCCAAATAAATGTCAACAAGAGAACAAGGCTCATCAATCAATAAGTCAACAATACTTTGGCCTTTGCAAATCAAGAAGTCAGCCTAGAGATCTTTTACTTGGAATTTTCGACTTCAATATCTCTCTTTCTTGTACTTTGTTTCCTCTGATTCTTTTCTTTCAATTTTTCACATTGCATGCCTATCAGAAATTCAGTTCAACCACAAATTTGAATATCTAAAGAGGTTCAGAGAAATCTATCTACAGATACAAAAGATCCATGCTCTTGAATGTCACAAACTTGAATCATAGGATTTCCCTTTAAAATAATACTAAAATACTAAAAAGAGGGTATTTGGAGCTGGATTTCTGGGTACTATAGCAATACAAGGAAGCAATTCTTGACTCAGAAGCTTCATACGCAAAAGCAATATATTAGCTGTTTTTTTACCTGTAATAGAAGAATAACTAGAAGGTACCTCCTGCTGATGGACAGATGGACTTATAGAGGAATCCCTCCCCGGATAAAAAGCAACTGAGTCCCCAGCCAGACTTCCTTCATTAACAGCATATGATGGGTGTTGCACCTGCTGACCATCTGGTGCAACGTTTCCAGCAGCCACCCATGCTCGGGCCCTCTCAGCCCAAACATTTTCATTGGTGTTGGCTACATTATGAAAACCAAAGACGATGCAACAACGAAGGTAGATAAAAATCAAATGTGAGTGCCCATTAATTCCATGTATGATTTTCTTGTAAACGCAAATGGGAATATCAATATTTCGGAAAAATTAAACTGCTATAATAGTTAATGGGAACAGTGTTCAAAAAAATAATTAATTAGAAATCAGGAATAGAGACCTCTAAATCAAACAACCAGATAAAATGAATTCCAAAAGCCTGAGGTTTGTTTTTCGTCCAACCTTACACTAATGCATTCAATGTGGAAAAAAAAACCTCTATTATCTTTATGCATTAAAAACTTTCCAAACAAAAAAAAAGTAATTATCTTGCCAAACAGATTGCAGAGTCACTACTATGTCATACATATCTAATACCGATCAAGCCATGGGATCTTATCATGTCCTTCAACAACTTCCCATTGCCCGATGATACAAGATAAACTGAATAAAAGGACTCATAACAAAAATACAGAACAATAAATTAGTATATGTTTGCGTACCTTGATAGTCCCAACTTTGATGATGACTCCAGTTAGTGTTCCCCCAGTCCTGCAAGCATGTATAATATTACAAAATTTTGCAGATAATTCCAGCCAAGAAAAAAAAATCATTCTCCAACTCAAAGATTTTGATATATGTAAACTGTAGATTTTCAAACAATTCATGTGGGATGGATAATTTCTACTGGGATGATTGAGGGAGAGTAGAGGAATCATAAAATAGCACTAAAAGAACTTCATAACCTCAAACTTAACTGGACACAACCTCCTCCCGATTCCAATACAACACTTTCACTTTGGCCTCAAGAACTTCATAACCTAACTTAAATAATTCACTTTTACAATTTCTTAAATAAATATTCTCAAACAAAAATCCAATTGAAATATACAACCTAAAGTTTTTTCTCAGAACCATGAGATACATTACCTGATTGACCTGGGGATAAGATTGGGGAATCTGAGGAGGCTGCTGAACATGAGGCCGAGGAGGAAGAGGAGGAAGTTGATGATGAGTATGGGGAGGAGGCGGAGCGTACTGGTTATGAGGAGGCGGGGGATGGTGAGCAGTACTATAAGGAGAAGGCGCAGCAGCATAAGGCGGAGGAGGTTGTGCGTAGTGGTCGGAATGGGGATGAGGCGCCGGCGCCGCCGTCCACTGTTGATGCTGTGGCGGCGGAGCATGAGGTGGAGGTGGTGGGGAAGAAGAGTACTGAAATTGAGTTGAGTACCAAGGGTTTTGTGGTGGTGGTGGAGGTGGTACAGGTAATCTATGAGATTGATGGTGATGGTGTAGGTAGGGATCCGCCGGCGGCGGCATGGACATCTGAGGTTGCGGTGGTTGTTGCGGCGGAGGTGGTGGTCGCAAGTACCTGTGGGACTGCTGGAAATCCATGATTAATTGATTTTGGCTGTTTTGTTGGGTTAGGGTTTATGGATTTTTAGGTATTTGGTGGAGAAGAAGAGAAAGAGGTGATTAATTACAGCAGGCATTAGGCAAGGGCCTGGGACTTTTTACGAATTCATTAATTTGCATCAAAAGATTTTTTTAGGAAGAGAAAAAACAAATTCCAATCAATTAGGTTAGATAGAGTTTTATTTTTTTAATAATATCATTAATAGATATCATAAATAAATTCAAATATCGTTTTTAGCTAGCTATTTTTTTACCAGAGATGCTAGTTTACGCCCGATCCTTGATCGATTGGGGTAACGCCTCCCAATGTGACTAAATTTGCATAACTCATCACTACTAAAATTAGTTGGGTGAGCCAATAAGGAGGCAACAATCGACAGTAAAGATTTGCGACTCAATAAACTCTTATTTGCGCAAAAACAAAACAATATATAACTTAACATATTGAAGTGTGTAGTGTGATGAATTTGTACGAAAAGATTCACATCGGATGCATGGATTGGGGTGCGCACATCAACAACGGCAACCAAAAAAAACCTTAATATTCCTATAGAGGATTTCCGACATAGTCGAAGACTCATAGTTGAGAGGCAAATAGCGGCACCAAAATCACAACCTGTGAAATTATACTACTAATTCGAGGACATTTCAATTAATTCTTTAATAACATTAACTTTGTATATCAAACAGTGTATTTTTTCCTCATTTGATAGATAGATTTTTTTATTCTCTTTTTATTTTCATAACGTTTTTTTAAAATATATTAAAAATGTTGGGAGAATAAAAAGCAGTGAGTGGGTGTTTTAAGGCTTCATTTTTTACTAATAGACTAATGCCTCATCGACAAACGAGAATAAACTATATACATACTTTATTCTTCCCGTGATCCCAAAATTTCCATTCTGGATGTCACATATCATGTCACAAACCATTCATTTATACGAGAATTATTAAGATAGAAAAATTCAAACAAAAATCAATTAGAGTGAGTGTGTATTTATATTGAAGTCCTGTTTGTAATATTGTGGATTTTTTTCTTGAGTTTTGAATAGTTTACAAGAGAATAGTCAAAGTGATGTACGTTATTGTAGGAAGAAGAAAAGTACTTCTAGAGCCCATATGTCCCGGGCGTAGAAAGTCATCAAGTATGGGCATGGAAGAAGATTTATCAGAAGGAGATTTCAAATAAAATCATGACACGATAACTAGAGGGAACCAAAGTACTCTGAAGGTTTGTGTTGGGAAAAGTACAGCTCCACGATAATTCCAGGTTTCATGTATGATGATCATCAAAGGTGTTCTATCTCAGTGGGGTAGACGTCTACCCACGATAAGTCGTGGGCTTGATACCTCAACTATATCGAAGTTATGTAAAATAAAATAAAATGATGGACAAGTAGATTAGAAATAGATAAATCTAAAAAAACTATGAATTAAAATACAATTCTAAAGCATACTAATAGCAATAATATGTTTAATAAAAATTATTTTCTAAAAAAGAATGATAAGATTTTGATTTATTCAGTGTTTCGATTTCTAATAATTGAACATTGAATACTGAATCAAAATTTTAAATTATTTTAAAATCAAACCAAATAAATTGAAAATCAAATAAACAAAAATAAAAAATAAAATACATCAATATTTGAACTGAATAGTGAACACTCAGCCTTTTATTTCATTCTTATAGTTTCATTCCTCCACTCCTCCAACATCTTTACTTAATGAATAAGGGTTATTAATGCATATAAGTTAAAGAGGCAACATACAAAACTCTGGATCAACTGGGGACCAAAACAAAAAATAAAGGCCAAGCCCATAAAATTGCAATATGTGTTACATTTTTTTGTCGTTTTGGGTTGTTTGATAATAAATTTGTTGGTCTATATTTTTTAGAACGAACATTTATTGTGACTTTTTAGAATACATGTTGCGTAAAATATCTCTTACATGTCTTAGATCAGATGTTCATCATGAGAGAACAAATATTACATAGAGAAAAGTATACAACATATTTCACACAATGGTCAATATATACTGATACTTTTTTTTGTTTTGAACGATAGCTGCTGCCCAAGAAATAACGGTTCAACTATGGTGCAGAACGGAAAAAAATCAGAATATACTAAACATTTTTTTCCGTTTTGAGCCGTTAGATAAAAAAAAATTAGTGGTCTATATTTTTTAAAGTGAATACCTGTTGTGATTTTTAAAACATATTTTGCGTAAGATATGTCTTAGGAGGTCATATGTTCATCAGTTGAGAACACATGTTGCATAGAGGTCTAACACAGAGAAATTTTATTTTGGTAGGTGAGTAAGTTTAGTCAATGAATAGAATATACGTAGGCCAAAAAGTCAATTATTTTTAATATGAATTTGTGCTTTTGACCTACGTGTATGCTATTCATTGGTTTGAATGTAAGTTTAAATTTACTCACCTACCAAGATAAAACTTCTCGTCTAACACATCTAAATGTATGCAACACCTGTTGCGTGGTTTCAATATACACTAACAAGTTTTTTTGTTACACTGAATCATCGAATTTTTAATTCAACGAATCAAAACGACATATTTTTTTAATATATACTAATTTTTTTGACATACACCATCATATCCGGACCGAGCCACTGGCAAAAAAGAGGCTACTTTATAGTATCTTCTACTCCCTCCATTTCTAAATATAAGACTCTTTACACAATTTTAGAAAAGGGAAATGATTAACGGCTAAGTAAAATTGACTAAAAATCCAAATTAAACACTATTCGCCCATGTTGGTATAATGGATTCACCCAATTATTTACAATTTTGCCATCAATTTTGCCAATTAATTGGCTAAATTTTATCTCCCTAGTAATGTCCTTTAGAAAATTAAGGAACTTGTCATTTTCACCACAAGTTCAAATATTACCCCTCTCTCACACTTCTATAGCATAAGAAAAGAAAGGAAAAAAATAGGGATGACAGATGCCGCAAATAAAAGAAATGTCGAGGGTATAATTGGAATAGATTGTTGACAACTAATAAAAAAGCCTCAAAACGATAATTAAAACAATTAAATGGGAATGGAGGGAGTACTATCTTGTTGGATAAATCGAAGACGCAACACTCGCAAAAACCTGGACCAATAAAAAAACGGGTGAAAATCCTCTGTACCCGTTTGTGTATGTCCCCGTGTCCCTAACCAATCAGAATTTACTATATAAATATTTGTTTTAATTATATATACACATGGTGAATTGTGATTGGCTGGGGACACGGGGACATACACTGACAGGGACAGATGATTTTTTGCCTAAAAAAACCCTATGTATTCGGACGGGTTTTTCGCGGCCTTAACAAAACATACCCATTAATCCATAACATCATCTTACGCGGGCCTAACCGCAAACTAAAAAAAGAACCCATCAAGCCCATCTTCATGAATTAAACCCTAATAACCAACCTCACCTGATTTTCCCATTTTAACCCCCAGTCTCCAACACCCATCCCAAAAACACAGACCCAAATCCGTCAAACAACATTCCTCCTCCCAACCCTTTATCCCTTCCTATTAAATCCCATTTCTCAGCCACTTTCTCTCCCATAATCTCCACAGAGAAAAAACCCTAGAAAATCCACCGCCGCCGCCATGACAACCAGGTTCAAGAAGAACAGGAAGAAGAGAGGCCACGTCAGCGCCGGCCATGGGCGTATTGGCAAGCACCGTAAGCATCCAGGAGGAAGAGGTAACGCCGGAGGAATGCACCACCATCGGATCCTGTTCGACAAGTACCATCCAGGGTATTTTGGGAAAGTCGGTATGAGGTATTTCCACAAGATGAAGAACCAGTTCCATTGCCCCATAGTTAATGTCGACAAGCTCTGGTCCATGGTACCACAGGATGTTAAGGATAAGGCAGGAAAGGACAAATCTGCCCCGGTGATTGACGTCACCCAGTTCGGTTACTTTAAAGTTTTGGGCAAGGGGTTTTTGCCTGAGAATCAGGCTGTTGTTGTTAAGGCCAAACTTATTTCGAAGACGGCTGAGAAGAAGATTAAGGAGGCTGGTGGCGCTGTTCTGCTCACCGCGTAAAATTTCCTGCTGTCTGATTTTTATTATAATTACATGTTACTATCAAGTATTTGAAATGGATTATGCTTTTCTTAGTTTTTTTTGAGTTTTAATGGATGATCAAATTTTGAGTATTATGTTTCATGGGATTTTGTTTAATTAGTATGTTTCAGTTGTTTTGGTAACTTCGCTGATTAATTTAGCGATAATTGTCTACTTGTTCTATTTATACTTGGTGTTTTTGACATGTTGAATGGAATTTTGGGGCTGCTAATCCAAGTCAATCAGAGACTTAAGCGATAATTGTCTACTTGTTCTAGTTATGTAGTACTCCCTCCATTTAAAGAAGCAAAAAGCAAAAAAGCAAGACACTTTGTTAGTCAAAATATCAATATTTCTCTTTTAAAGAGGATTTGTATACCTTTTAAGTCTATTTAAGATACTAAAATTGATATTTTGACTTGCAAAGTACTTTGTATTTTTGCTTTCTTAATTTTCGATACACGTCTTAAATGACTTATATTATGGAATGAAGCTAGTATTGATTATTGAAATCTTCATTGAACATAGTTGCATATCATTATCTTTTAAGGTAGTCTTGGTATGGGTATAATCTTAGTTAATGTGGTGCTTGAAAAGGGAATCCCAACACAGTAAAAGATGAAACAAAATGTGACTATTGAATTGATCTTTAGATTGACATTATAATTTGATTTTTAAACAAAGATTCTTTTGTACATTAACATTGTATCATGAGCCTTTAGTTTTTCAACGAAGCGGCTTGGGTGCTAAATTTGAAATTGTGTTTCCTTCCCCGGGGGGGGGGGGGGGTGGTTTGACAAAATACTATCTCTATAATGCTTTTTACATAAAGTTTACATAACAACCATTAGCTATAGGACAATTGGATTAGATATCAAACTAAAAAACACTGTGGAATCCTTAAAAGCTTTTGTGGATCAACATTCCTTCACCATTTCCCTCTTCCTCTTTCTTGCTATATGTATCTTCTCCTAGAAGATTCGAACTTTATCTCAAAGAAAAGCTTTGATCTTCTTGTGTTGGGATGCAAGAAGAATTTTTGTCAACTGCAGTAGAGGTGTAGGGTTGCTCAATTTGTTGTAGAAGTTGAAATCTGTTCTTTCATTTGTTGATGTGATGATGTTCGGAAACTGCTAATATAAAACGGGTTATTGTTTTTGACAAATATACTTGTGGTTGTCAATCTATTGAATTCATTGAGCAACTTATAGGAATTCTGTTAGATATTTTTATTTTGTTTTTGATGGTTTTCTGGAATCTAGTAGTTCATTATTTTCTAGTCTTGATTCATATGCAGATCTAAAGTGTAGGTAATGCAATTTCGGGTGTATTTGGATAGAGTCTAGTATGAGTTTGTATTGAGTCTAGAAATGAAACTTCAAGCACTGAATTATTGAGGACTTGATTTGGTTTTGGGATTAACCAATTAGATCCTTCTAGTGCATTGGTTCTTGTACCCCTTTGAATGTGTCACATAGGCTATCTTTTGGTGCAAGTGTGTGACCATTTGGATTTAACCAGTAAGAGAATCCATCTGGTGATACGACTTTTGTGGAAACACTGAAAGTTGGATTCTATTATTAATACTCCCCTATTTTATACTCATTCCATTTCTATTTAATTGTTGTTTATCAGATATATATGTATCCAAATAAATTGTCATTTACATGTGTTTTATTAGTTGTCAACAATTTATTCCAATTATACCTTTAACATATCTTTTATTGGAAAAGTGAAAGATATGAAGGAAGGAAGGGGTGTTATTGGAATTGTGGTGGAAAAATTAGTGTTTGTTTGAGTTCTTTAATTTTTTTTGAAGTGTCCTAAATGTCCTACATTGAGGAATGGAGACAGTAATATATAAATTAATTTAGCTATTGTCTCTATTTTGAAAATGTTTAGCCTATTACAAGTGTTGTGCATTGTAATTCTATCTTTCCGTTATGTTAATTGAATTAGTTAAAGATATAGTAGAAGGAATATTCATCAATTTCTCATTTATTAATAAATACACCAATTTTTTAAAAGAAATTATATTATGAATTCAGTGGAGTGTAGTACATTATAATTCGTGGATATGTAAACACAAATGATATTAAGAGGAGGGGGTTTCGCTCTTGGCTTAAACTATTCAAGAAATATACTATCAATTTGTTGCAGTCACTTGCAGCTCTTAATTAACTAACCCTACTTTCATCGATTTTCTGGGTATTTGTTACTCCTCCCCACTTTCTAATTCTATCTTCAGCAACTGAAGCCTGCATTCAACAATGACAAATGCAAGCCAATCTCAAAAGGTATTAGTAAAAAGATAAAAATAGACGAAGTTGGAAATTATATATATATTGAGCACGGAGGATAAATTTTACATAATTCTGTTAAATTTTACATAATTCTTTAACAGAAACGATCCACATTTTATTTCTTGTTAATTTTTTTTTTTAAAATTTCATAGAAGGAAAAAGAAATACAATTTTCAACTATCCATGCATTATGAAAGACTTTCTTCATTAGTTTCTTCTTCCTACTCATATTTTCTTGTTCTCTTGTAAATGGGAGTTTTAGAGACAATACAACTTATGGATATATAGGGACAATTTCGATATGGGCTCGGTCCCACCTGGGACCATCGCGGTCTAGATTTGGCCAGCATCAGCTGCATTTGCCTTCTCTCCTCATTACTGCGTTGATGTGGCGCAAATCTGACTAGCGTAGTCCCACATGGGACCCGATCCCATATCGAACTTTTCCCGGATATATATTAGTCGCATGAAAGTCCCCGCCCGCCCCTTACTCTGAGACGGAATTAAAAAAATTTAATTAGCGCAATAAATTTGTACAAGAAAAAGCAGTAAGGCTCCAGTGCGGAACGCCTTAAATTTCGCACGTGCGGGACACAACAAGGGCCGTTGATTTCATTTTTTAAGAGGATCAATGGTTGAGATTTAAAAGAGAGGTGAGAGAAAGGTAAAAGGATATATATGTAATTTTATTAGAGGTGAGAGAAAAGTTGCGGCTGAAAAGTCAAAAAGGTGTGTTATCGAGGAGAGAGAAAAGTTGCGGCTGGAAAGTAAAATAGGTATATTTCTACAAGAACGCATGTTCTCTGTTAGAGAACACACGTTCTTGTTAGAAAACGCAAGTTCTTTAATATAGAACGTGCGTTCTCTAACAAAAAAATTTAGAGAACGCACGTTCTATATTATAGAACGTGCGTTCTCTAATATAGAACGTGCGTTTTATTAGTGAACGCATGTTCTTTATTATTGAACATGTGTTCTCTGGCAGTAAGCACATGTTCTCTGTCAAAGAACGCATGTTTTTTATTAGTGAATGCATGTTCTTGATTATTGAACACCCAGTTAAAAGTAAAAAAGAGAAAAAGAGCTCAAAGTTTATCTCTAAAATACCCCTGTTTTTAATACAACCGTTGAATCAAAAAGTACAAAAGTACAAAATCCAATGGCTGACAGCATGTCCCGTATATACTGAATTTTCTTGTTCAGCACCTGAGCCAAGGTGAAGAAAAAGTACCTCTTTTTTCCAATCAGTATAGTAGATCATCCACAACAACACGAATGTTTGAAGAACTGTTCCTGATATCATTCCATACCAAATTCCCTGAAATTATGACCAATGTTTTATAGTCATTCTTGATTAGTTCAACTTTAGCATCAAACTTAGGTTAGGGGGAAATTAAGGTAAGCATACCCTAACACTTGCGTCGAATATAAATCCCAGTACGAGTCCCACTGGAATTCCAAAGAGGTAATAACATATTATGTTCACATAAGCCACATAAGTTTGCCACCCTGCTCCAATCGCTACCCCTGTTAATGTCAACATATATGTTAAATGCGTCAGTCTAGTATGTTATTCTTTTATTGTAAAATATAAAGTCTTTTAGTTGTTTTTACTTCTCAAAATGTTTGGCCGAATTTTACGAATTATTTTTTCAAAATTACTCTCATCAATAAATGTAATACTTTCATTCTTTTTTATATTAGTTAAATTAATTAAAGATATAATAAAAAAAATATCCTTTATTTTCTTCTTCTATAATCTATTCAAAGAAAAAAATGAAGTCAAAAGCCTTATATTGCAATGGAGGGATATTACTTCATTCGATTTCACAGTATAAAACCCTTTTGACCTTTCTTACAAAGACTAAGAAATAAAAACATAAAAGATATTTTTTTCCTTTATATTATTTACTACTAATTCTACTAAATAATAGAAAATTAAAGAAATATATTTATGAGAGTGACTATAAAAGAAGAAGTTAATCATTGACATTTACAAAAAAGCCAAACATTTTGAGAAAGAGAAAATGACTAAAATGCCTAATTTTATGAAATAACAATTCGGTTATGGTTCTGAAGTCTATTCCATCAGCACCATACTGAATCAATCTTAGTTTTGAGATAGTTTGATCCAATTGATAAGATATGTATTTAGTAGCAACTCTGTGATGACTTTTTCATGAATAATTATCTCATTTATTGATCAAACGTCTTAAAATTGATTTAGTATAATTTAGACAGAATAACAATCAGTATTAGAACTAGAATAATAAAACGAAATGAGTGTGAAAACACTTGTGTTTTGAATATATATATATATATATATATATATATATATATATATATATATGAGAGAGAGAGAGAGAGAGAGAGAGAGAGAGAGAGAGAGAGAGAGAGAGTACCAGAGAGAGCAGGTTGAACGTTGTTAAGGGCAACACTGAAGGCAAGGAGAGGTGTTAGTTCAGACACAAGTTGTCGGACTTCATGGCTGTTGCTGAACAAATAAGGATATTCATTCCGACCAAGCAACAGAATCACCGCAAGCAATACGCCGAAGAATAGCGAGAAAATCGTAACCACGACGACTGAGAACTTTGCAGTTCTTGGACGCCCTGCTCCTAGTTCATTTGACACTCTTACACTGCGATATTAATCACGAAATAAATATTTTAATTAATTTTTTATCATTCAATGTTAATTTCTATCTCATTCTTTATCTTACTTTTTTGTCTCTTGACCCCATTTTTTTCAAAATTTTTTATTATAATGTTACATTATTTAATCACCTAAAAGAATTTATGAAAATATATGATATTAGCTAGCCCCCAATACATGGTATAAGTGGATCAATTTTGCTCTGAAAATAGCTAAAAATCTTATTTTTAAAGAGAGCAAAATGACTGTTTACAGAATAGCACTAAGATATTAATTTCTCTAGACCATCACGTTTACCAGTATTCAAATTTTTTCTCTTAAAGTTTTCTTTTTTTCTTTTTAGAAAACATACATTTATGTGTTTGTTTGATAATAATAATATGTGTTTTTTTTTTTTTTTTTTTTTTGGGGGGAAGGGGTACAGGATCCAAACCACTGCGTTGGATAGCCTTTTTCACTGGGCTACAAATGATAAAATAAAAGGGTGGTTTTTTCAAACTCATAGCTGCGGTTTTTCTAATGCAAACCTTATTGCTGCATTGAATCCAAAAGCAACCATGATTGTCCAACCTAATATATTCACGCTGCCAAAACAGAAATGAGAAGCATATTAGTTATTTCATTGACAACTAATTACTTTCTAAACTGCACTTCGTTGTCGTATTATGATTAAAACATGAAAGAAGTAATCTAAAGAAAAAATCAACTACGTAAAATATAAAAGTAAAGATGTTAATTAAGTACTCCCTCCATTCCTAAATATAAGACTCTTTAGACAATTTGAGAAAATTAAGGAAGTTGTCCATTACACCTAAACTTCCAATACTACCCCATCCTCCCTCTCTTTCTCTCTCACTTCTATATTATAAAGAAAGGAAAATGTTGAGGGTATAATTGAAATGAATTGTTGACACCTAACAAAAGAACCTTAAACGACAATTAATTTGGACTCCTAGATTTCTCCTAAACGACAATTAATAAGGAATGGAGGGAGTACTTAGTACTAATACTAAGATATTTTAAACTCACCATATCGACAAAGCATCGACAGCTACTTCTGCATTCTTTAAATATCCAGCAACAAGGACCAAAGCCATGTAGTACCAGAACTCCAAGCTGCAAATTAGTATTACAAGAAAATATTTATTGACTGACTCTCAAAACATTAATTCATTTTAATTAGTGGTTTGAAAGTCTTTGAAGGGATTTATTAAAAAAAAAATTAATCCTATCTACTATACATTTCTTAATGTGTTTGCTAAAATCAAGCTAGTACAAGTATGTCCTCTGTATAAAGACTTAATCCCAAATAATTTGGCCGGCTACATTAATCAATATAAAAATTCTACGTGGTTACTAACATGAATATATTCTCTTAATGTAGACATTAAATTTGGTGGATGGAGTATTTCTTAACGTGATTACTAAAATTAAACCACTAAAAGGACCCCCATATGATCTCCTTAATCTTCAAACCAACATGTTATATAGAGTAGTAAATGAAAAGAAATAGGTGGATCATAAAATATTGTACTACCTCCCTCCCTAAATATAATACTTTCATAACATATTGCAAAAATTAAGAAAACAAAAAATAAGATGTTTTTGTAATTAAAATATCAATATTACTCTCTTAAATAAAATTAGTGATATACAAGTATTATTTAAGAGAATAATATTGGTATTTTGACTACAAAAATATCGTAATTTTTTCTTTTTTAATTTTCGCAACATGTAATGGAAGTCTTATTTTTAAAAATAGATGAGGTAATCAGCAGCTTCTTGCTTTAATATACTGTGACAGCTAGAATCTATAAAATAAAACGTGGATCAGGGTTTGTACCAATTTGCAACATAGACTCCACACCAACCGAAATCGCACTTATTCTATTCTAATTAAGTGTGTATTTGTATTCATTTCAAAATCCATACATGTAAATTGCAAGTTATATTTTTTTAATACATCTTCAAGTTTGGACTTCACTAGAGGGAGTCCATGTAGGGGCGGAAGAGCCTCACAAATGAAGTAAATTAGAAGACCGGCAGGCCGGTTGCTCCATGAGGGAAAATATAAGTGCCTTACAGAGGAGGTAAATTAGAAGACCCATGTAGGGAATATAAGTGTCTCACACAAAAGAGAACACAAGAAAATGAAATTAAAACATGCTCCTTGTGTGAGGAGGGTATCGAACCCACGACTTCACGGTCGTTGGCAGACCATAGCCTCACTTAAGTATACACATCGTGTGTAATATTTTTTTTTAACTTAGACTTGTTTAATTGGTCTTAGAGAAATTTAAATAAAGCTCGACAATTGCAACTCCCTAACCCTAGTACAAGTACAAGTGGAGTAGCCAAAAACATGTGAAAGCGGAAGGGATGAGGTCATTGTAGTGTTTTGTTTTCTCCTCTGCATTATTAGTATTATTTATGTCGATGAGGTTTCTTTAATTTTGCAGGATATGAGATTAGGATGGTTTGAGTTGGGGGAGGTTTTAGGGGGTGGTGACTTGGATTTGTGATATTTAGCCCATAATCCGGCATCCCCATCGAGTTCTTGGCTTCCTCTGATGTCCATGTTAGCCAAAATGCAGCTTTCAATGCTAATTCTAGTGCTGAAACTTCTCCATAGCGAAAAGAAAACAAGATATAATCAAGAAATTCGTAGTTTAACAAAGTGTCAAATGAATTTAGTAAAGAAGAACATAAACTCATGATTCCCTTTACGTAATGGAATTTGGTTTTGGATTGAATTTGGGGTTCTAGGATTTTGGTGAGAATAAGAGAGAGACCTTGGAGAGGGGGTGGTGTTTGGTTTACGAAGAAGAAAGAGGATGCTGAAGGGGGATTGGAGGGGTTGGGTTAGATGTAGCGGAGGTGGGTTTTAAATGAACTACCAAAATTATCCCTGCTTAAATTTTGGGAAAATGTTGACTAATCATTGACTAGTTGAAAATTATACAGAAAAATCTAACTTGCAAACTGTAATATATTCTTATATTCAAAAGGTAAAAAACAAAAAAATGACCTAATCTACAATTTTGTCCAACACATATATAAAAGTCAGAATTTCTATTTTTTTGTAACTTCATCTATAACTCACATATTGGAGCACTGGTATATGAGGTATATCAACATTGTTCTTATTAGAATTGCTATTAGCTTATAATTCAATGTTAAAAGTATTAAACTTACCAACAAAAAAAGAAAAACTATTTTTCCCTTTGATCAGGGTTTTGGATCACCTTTCTAATTATGTAGCTCATTTTCCTCACATTTATAAATAATCGTCATGCATATTTTATTTTCAGGATTTATGCATCCTTTCGGTTACTCCCTCCATTTCCAAAAAAATATAAAATTTTCATTACATGTTGTGAAAATTAAGGAAGCAAAAATTACGATATTTTTATAATCAAAATATCAATATTATTCTCTTAAATAATACTTGTATACCACTAATTCTATTTAAGAGAGCAATATTGATATTTTAATTATAAAAACATCCTAATTTTTGCTTCATTGATTTTCGCAACATGTAATGAAAGTTTTATATTTAGGAATGGAGATAGTATTTAAAAAGAATAACATATACCTATAGCTATAATAAAATAGGAAATAAGATGCAAATGAGATAAAAGATTCGAACCAGATCATAATGGCCGAGGCAAGAGATAACCTAACAAAACCCCACAAATCCCTAAAAGCCATCCAAGAAAAACCAGACCAAGCTTGTCCACAGCTACCCTTAAAAATATACACAAGCTGCGCCACCACAATGAACCACCAAGTAAGGTTCAACACCGTCGCCGCTCCGACAAGTCCCCAACTCCACCTCAGCATAAATAGCCAGCTAAATAAAACATGGCCCACTAAAGCCACAGCTGTTATAACAGCCATATCAATGATCTTACTCTGAGCTTGTAAGAATTTTTGGATTGGGAAATTCCAAGCATAAGCAAAGAGCTGTGGTATCATCCAAATAGAGAAAATTCCGGCCCATTTCGATATTTCCGGCGTTTGTCCGATCAGTCTTAGGATTTGAGTAGCGAAAATTTGGACAAACATTAAAAGTAAAGCCGTGGCATTGAGAATAAGCCATGATCTTTGCATGTATATCCCTAGCATGTCCAATTGTCCTGCTCCAAAAGCTTGCCCACATAGTGTCTCTAGTGCACTTCCCATGCCAAACTATCACAATAAGCCAGCATCAAATATTGGGATCATATGTAACAATTTTTTTTCTTCTGTATGGACTCGATTTTCATTTCTACATATGAGCGTTGTATTCAAGAATTCATAATTGTAAATAAACAATTGAGATAAACTCCGCATGCTTATCATGTGATGACAAGACGAGTTTTGAAATATAAAAGCACAGTATACTATGACCATGATAAAAATACTATATTTGTGTTGTAGTGCTCTATACTTTTGTATTTATTTAACAATTTCGATTAAGCAAATGATATTGAGTTATCTAAATTAAAGGATAAATAGATTGCATTGACCTTTTTTTTATATATACTCCAAACCTAATATTCCCAAACATTAGCAAATATATTTAGACTAAGACTTGCATTGTAAATAGGTGTATAATGAATTAGTGATTAATTTGACACAATAGGGAATAGCAAAAAAATATCTAAGAAAATATATTGTTCTTTTGAATTATCTAGGGTGACAGTCGATAATTAGAATTAAAAAGAATTTTTGTGTGACAGATAAGTTCAAATACAAAAAGTATTTGATAACAAATATTACAGAAGATTCAAACTGAACATCAGACAAAAAAAATATCACAATGCGTAAATAAGTAGTTGATCTTTTTTACCATGGGTCTATTCGCACATGGGATCAGGGTCCCATTGACCACGCGGTCTAGATTTCGTGCCACATCACCGCATTTCCCTTCTCTCTCCTCATTCTGCGGGGGATGTGGGCTAAATCTGACCGAATATGTCACATGTGATCCCGGTCCCATATCAGATATTTCCTTTACCATGATACCAAAAGCGAATCCAATGATCACAGAATTCTCAACGGAAACAGCAGCGAGTTGGATGGTTCCGACATGGCCAGCAAAGACTTGAGTAATGGCACCGACGGAATATTGACAAACGGAAGTGAAGATGGCCGGAGCAGCTAGGTACCAAAGTTTCTTTGACTCAATTGAAAATTCTTTGAAGAAATCTTTAATTCCATTTATGGGCTTGATATCATCTTCATCACAAGTGAAGAAGGAATAACTATGGGTGTTTTGGAATGCCTTGTCCATTGAAGGGGCATTTTGGTCTTTGTAATTAGTTAGGAGTGGCAGCTTATTAGCTTCTTCTTTCTCCATAGCTTTGACAAGGTGGGGGATCGCCAGGTGGAGAATGTGAGACATTATATACACGTGAACTGAGCTGTAGCTACTTCAGATGGTGTCATTGAACATCATGAATCATCACTTTGCCGTCTTTTAGATATTAATTTAGTAGATGAGTGTTTTTTTTTTTTTGGGGTTAGCAAGCTGGGCGCTTTGGTCCGGTATCGAACCTGAGACCTTTCAGTCCCAAGCAAAAGTGTTTCCCACTGGGCTACAACCTCTTGATTAGTAGTCGAGTGTTTGATTTGTAATTTAAAAGTTAAAAATAAAACTTGATAACTTTAAAGGAAACGAAATAGAAAGAAAAAAATCACTTTCATTATTTCTTGACACCATGGCCCCAACAAACTATATGTTTCATGTTGCCATTTAGAAATATTTTAATAATTGAGTGTTTAAGTCGTCATAATTCAAAAGAATCGGAGCAAAATGAAAATAAAAGAAAAAAACATGTTTCATGCTGCTTTCGGCAAAAAATCGTTTGTCACGTTCATTTTTTCATCGATAAGAAATTGTCATTTGTTAATTTTTCTACTCTTTTAAGTTATATATTTTTTAATTAAAAAATTAATACATGATAATTTTTAATTGATGGGACGATGATTGAAATACAAAATGGGGACATACGATTCTTACCGGCGACTTTCACCCTTTTCCAAAGCAAACTTATTAATAGGAATTTTCTATCCCCGTTCGGTGTCTTCATTTTTTGTGCTAATAATAAGAAAAATTATAATCTAAAATAAATAATGAAATATGCAGATAAAATGTGAATACATGTCAATTATATATTCGTGAGGATAAAAAATGGGACACATGACGGAGGCAGGAGATTTTTTGCCCATACTTTTGTCTTCCGAATTAATAGTCAATTTGGTCATCAAGTTATTTGCGCGCAACCACTTTTGTCACTTTTTAAAAAGTTAATCTTTTTTTGTCATCAAAAATTTTACGGGCTGCCAATTTTGTCATTCCGTCCAAAACAATGAATAAAATCGTCTTTTTTGACGCCTTGACCATTTATTGACTGAAACCCTCTTTTTATTCAGGGGTATTTTCGGTAGATATATAATACCTTCTTCTTCCCTATTTCTAACCTAGTTTCTCCTACAAACCCACTTCCCATTCCTACAACAATCAACAAATTCTTCATTTTGCTGGTACATTCAAATGAAGATTGATGAAAGAAGAACTCGCAATACAAATTAAAAAGGTAATGGGAATTAATTTGACAATTTTCAATTTAAGTTTGAAGTAATTGATGGTGAATTTACTTCAAGAATGCCAACAAATTTGAGCTCTTTTAACGGTGATGGAGTGACTCCAAAGAACCCTACTCCCAAAGTGAAAAATCGATTTACCCCCAACCAGCCCGACCCGAACCCTCTCCACCTAACCCGACCCGTTAAAATCATCTTCTTCACTAAATCATCCGGTGAACTTCTTCCCCAAAACTAACCATCTCCGGCGAGCTCCATCACCAATATACCACTCCAAATTTCCATGAAATCCCAACAACAACAACAACATTAAATCATTACTCAATCTCATTAAGTGAAATTGATGAAACCCATTTCCATTTTTATGATTTTAAGAGAAAATTTTCAACTTTCATTTTAATTCTATAAAAATTACATAATAATAATACATTAAGAAGCTGAAACTAAGTGTAAGCATGCTTAAATTTATGTCTAATTGGACTGAAACAAATATATAATCGGCTTATCAATTTCATTATCTCTGTTTTGTGCTTTTATGGGCTTGAGCTTTTGCTCTTTTTTACTTCAAGATAACAAGTGGGTTGTTGGTCTTCAAAATTTGTTTTTTAAGGAGGAAATTGGCTGTGTAGCATCTAGATTAGAAGAAGAGGAAGTTGATATCTCATTGTTGATCTACGCTTGCATAGGAGATGCTTGAGGAAGTCATCTCTCCTTCCTTTCACGCCTTAACTCTTTTCCCTCTCTATACCTCCGCGGGCAGTGCACCATCTAAGATCCATGTTGGCTATTCGTTGACACAAACTGGATTTTAGTCCAAGAAATTAATCTAGTAAAGTGCAGGAACCATTGCAATACCAAGAGTAACGGATTTGTTGGGAGAAGTCCGCCGGAAATGGTGGATTTATTGGGTGAGAAGCTCGCCGGAGATGGTGAACTTGTTGGGGAAAGAAAGAAAAAGGAAAATGACGAAAATGATCTTGAATAAATTTCATACCGAAAATATCTCCGAATAAAAAGAGGGTTTCACTCAACAAATGGTCAATGTGTCAAAGAAGACGATTTTATTCATTGTTTTGGACGGAATGACAAAATCGATGAAATTGTAAAAATTTTTTATGACAAAAAAAAGATAAACTTTTTAAAAAGTCGATCTAGCAGTAAATAACTTGATGACCAAATTAACTATTAATTCTGTCTTCCTCTCCGTTCAAGATTCTATGTCGCAACGGTGGGCTTTGACTTGATAAATTAACCCAGCTCTGATCGGGGTTAAGCATATACGTAGCTATCCTTCTTATCCAAGGTTCTAAAAGGACTACGAAAAGGAAAATTTCGATATGGGACGAGAGTGCGGTAGAGGCTGCAGTCACAGCTAGCAATGACCCGCCACGCCGCCCTCCTCAAAAATTTTTCTTCAGATCACAGTTAAAATACAAAAAAGATTGTTCTGATATGGACACAGTTAAAAGTAAAAAAATGTCTCTCTCCTCATTTTATAGTGATGTGACAAATTTGTACAATTTTTTTACTTTTAACTGTGTCCATATCAGAACAATCTTTTTTGTATTTTAATCAGAATCGAAAAAAAAATTGGAGTGAGGCGACGTGGCGATTCTTTCAGCTATGACATGGCGCTCTACCTATGCCTCACTCATCATCGAAATTATCCCTACGAAAAGCCTTATTAAAAACACATTACACTTATTAATTCCGAAAAAGAAAATTCCTACAATGGGCCTCAGCTATTGCTAACCAACAAAGCTCCATGGGATTTTCATTAGACTTACACTGAATTTTAGAAAAAACACAAAATATGGCATAAAAAAAAATTGGACCAACATTTATGACCGGGTCCCACTTCCGTTCCGGGTTCAAAACAGACGTGGGATTTCCGTTCCCGCTGACATGGCACATAAACCCTGGCTGACGTGGAAAATTTGGTGGACGGAAGTTCCACTTCCGTTTTGACTCGGGAACAGAAGTCCATGTCAATTTTTTTTTTCGTTTTTAAGCTATTTTCTCCTTTCCCTTCCCCTACATTTTTACCATTTTTTTGTCCTTTTGTTTGCAAAAAAATAATATACATACATGTGTTCATTTAATTAATAGTCGAATTAGCTTATATAATAAAAAAAATAGGTTAGTAATGTATTCCGCACAACCGGAACAAATACTCAGTTGTGTATACAATTCAAATCACTTCTGGGTAGATTGGATGGCTTTAATGCAGAACGATGTAATTTTGCACGTGCGGAACTTACTTCGTCCGTTGTATTAAAATTTTGACGGTTAAAATTAATTTAAAACAAACATTTGTTTTGAGCCTCAGAACAACCATAAATACTAAAACATTATGTATGTATTAAAAAAAAACTGTCCCGATTCGGACTAGATTGGAGGCTGGACCAGCTTTTGGGCTATGGACTTTTCTCTCTATATATATTTTTATTATAAACAAATGGATATATACTTTTGGGCTATGGACTTTTCTCTCTCCATATTTATTACCACATTCTGCATTAAAGTCATCCAATCTATCCAGAAGTGATTTGGATTGGATACATAACTGAGTATTTTTTCCGGTTGTGCGGAATACATTACTACCTATTTTTTTATTGTATAAGCTAATTCGACTATTAATTTTTTTATTTATTAAATGAACACTTATATGTATATTATTTTTTTGCAAACAAAAGGACAAAAAATGGTAAAATGGGAAGGGAAATGAGATATAGCTTAAAAATGAAAAAAAAAAAAATTGACATGGACTTCCGTCCCCGAGCCAAAACGGAAGTGGGTCTTCCGTCCCCCAAATTTTCCACGTCTTTCGTTACGGTCATAAATGTTGGTCCAATTTTTTTTTTATGCCATATTTTGTACTTTTTGCAAAATCAGTTTCATTCTAATGCAAACCCTCATTCTCTTCCAGCTTCCTTATCCTACTAGGAAAAAAATAAATAATCTAATTTGGAAATCAAGTTTAGAAATCCTATAAAGGATATGAATTGACTTTTTATTATAAATTCATCTTCTTCTGTTGGTTATAATTGCACTTATCGATTAACCACCGCAACAATGGCTTCTCTTTTTGTAAGTATTTTATTATCAATTATCAATGTTTGTTGTTGCCATGATAATAATAATTATATTTCGAGTTCCTAATAGTCCTTTTTTGAATTGCTAGAAGCATTCCAAGACATGAAATTGCTTCTGTCTCAAGGTATAATTCAAACCTACCTTCATGAGTTTTCATATTTTTTAGATTTTTTTTTTATTATATGAAAGTAATTTTTGTTGATCTTAAAATTTTAGGTATGGTGCTCAATTCGCAAGATTTATTCCCGCGCAATTTCCAATAGGGAGGTAAGTCTAATAATTCCCGAATAACAATTCCCTCAATTCCCATTTAATTGTCGTTTAGAAGATTTATAGGTATCCAAATTAATTGTCATTCAATGTTCTTTTATTAGTTGTCAACAATTTATTCCAATTATACCCTCGATATTTCTTTTATTTGCCGCCTCTGCCATCCATATTTTTCTTTTCTTTTCTTATACTATAGAAGTGAGAGAGAGGAATACATATTGGAATTTTCGGTAAAAATGACAAGTTCCTAAATTTTTTAAAATTGTCTAAAAAATCTTATATTTAAGAATGGAGGGAGTAGTATGGTATATTTGTACTTTGCGGTTCCGAGAAGGTGAGCGACTTCAGTTACAATTACTTATTTCGGGAAAATTTTAATATGAACTTTATTCATATCTATATTTATAAATCTTATAGTGTAGAATTCTTCGTATTGTCACATGTAAAAATAGAGAGACAAATTATATAAATTGTTAATTATCTCTCATTATCATATAATAATATAAAAATTTCTAGATTACAGAGACCGTTGAACCATGTCAATAACAGAATTATTCCATCTACTGATTCTTTTTCCTTTTTTATACAAGGGATAAATTATAACTTAAGTAATTAACTTATCTAAAATCTCTTGTTTGTATACAGACTTGGTTAATTTCTTACGGAGAACAATTAGTAACTATATGCTGAATTCAAACCATCCCTTCTTCATCTTACAGGTACGACTACTTATTCATTTAAAAAAAAAAATCCAAACAGGTAATGCTACAAAACCTAGAATATAGTTTATTAGATTTTTTTTTTATCAAGAGGTACTGGATTAGTTTAATACTTTCAAGTTGTTTTGTTTTCTTGAATTTTTTGTATTTTATCCTCTAAAAGGTTGTTTCCCCCCTAAAAAATCCAAGTAAATATTTTTTTTCGATTTCTATGTATTTCAGATCAGGTTTTACTACATTGACTTGGAAAGGTAAGCTTCTCTTGCAAGAAAAATCACTCATTCCTTTCACAATATATGTCCTACTTAAAAGGAAAACTATAAGGTAGGGACGAAGCCAGGAATTTAGTGTTGGGGGGCGAAACTGTAAAAAATTCCAAAATTCTTGGGGGCGATAAAAAAGGCAAAAAAAAATTCTTGGGGGCGAAATTGATAATTTTTTTTAAAATTTTCCAAAATACACATCAAATTTCGATAAATAGTAGTATTTTTAAAAATCTTGGGGGGGCGCTGGCCCTCCCCCGCCCCCCCTGTCTTCGTCCCTGCTATAAGGTACAAATGGTTCATTAAGGTTGGTCCAAGCTGATAACCAAGAACAGCTCAAGCGGTAAGACGTTTCACTTAAAATCGGTAAGTCGGAAGTTTGAGTTATACTGGAGTAAAAGTAAGGAACCACTATTAATACTCCTTAAAAATAGAAAAATTAGATAAAAAAAAGGTTGGTCCAAGCTTTCACGCACGGAAATATAATTTGGACCCTACTGGTGGAAGTGGGGTTCGCTTCTATAAGTAAAGCCGATGATGTGATTTTGTCTATGGATGGGAGTTGGGATAAGTTAGAAATTAGAAAAGACCAATTTCACTCCTAGTTGCCTTAAATACACTTGAGGCCTCAAAACGTAAAAGTTTTGTCATTTCTCGTTTCTTAAGTTGCACAATTTCTCTATAATAAGAGAATATTAAAAAAAATCAAAAAAATCTTTCCAAATTTATTTTTACACGAGTATTAAAGTTTAAAAAAATCTGATAGTATAGAATTAAGTAAATGATAAAAAAAATAACTCTAATTAATTTTGATAGAATATGTTAACTTTTGCACTATCCCTTTCTCGTAGACAACATATTAATGTTGGTTAGAGTGTTTATTAACTAGTTTGGATATAATTGAAAAATAAAACATAAATAATTTTTTGAAATCTCAATAATTTATTAGTGTTAGTTAACACTTTCTTCTTTCTCTACTCTGAAGATCATCAAGAGAGGTGAATGAAAAGTCTAACGAAGAAGAAGAAGAAGATGATGAAATGTCTAGAGAAGGAAATGAAGAATCAGAAGATAACAAAGAAGACGAAGATGGATGACGTATTAGGGTACTGGCCAAAAAGAAACATGACATTTTTGGCTATTGGTATTGGCCTCCTACTTCCAGCTTCTTATGGCGATCGGTATCTAGGTATTTAGGTGAGCTCGGGAATCACATTTAATTTTTTGAAACAATTATGACGATATATTGATTTTGTCTCGAAAGTTATTGATACAGTTATGACTCGACTTTAAACGATGATCATGTTCTCCTGCAAGAGATCTATTCTTTACATATTAAAGGACACATCCCTAATTGTTGAATAACTTGTTTATGATTGATTAATAAAGATAAAAAAAATGTTTTAATCTTACTCGGAAGAAGTTTATAATCAATTACTCCATCCGTTATATTTATCTGTCATTTAAAGACATTCCACTCGAATTAAGAAAATGATTGAGATATATTAATTTAAAAGAAGATAGACATTTTTACCCTTCAATTAATACATTTATGTTGGAACAATTAAAATTTGTTGTTGATTAACTTAATAAAAGATAAGGGTAAGTTTCGAAACAATATGTTTAATACTCCCTTGATTTTTTTAAAGTGACAGATAATTAAAAATCGGTAAAGTATATTTAGGCGAGAGTTGGGAACAGAGAGAGTAACTAAAAGAACACTTATGTTTCAATGAAATCTTTCAAATTACTTTCTTGCTACATTTTTTTTTAGTTTATATGTTTGTCTTCATTGATGTCACCTATTTTTATATAGAACTCCCTTAAATAACAAGGTAGGGAAATATGACTTGACTTTAAATATTTTCTATACCAATTAAATATTGTTTTCCTAGTTTATTTTTTTGTAAATTGTTGTCCATAAAGACTTTACACCTATTATAAGACGCTACCTGCTTCAAAATAATTTAAAATTGAAAAAAGAAGCAACACATTTATTTTAATTGATTTTTTCCGAAACAATTATCGTTACAACACATAACCCCAATTATTATAGATTTAATGAGTTATGTTATTATTGTTGTTTTTCTTTCGAAGCAATTATCGTCAAATGTACAAAGAGAAGGTAAGACTGGCCCTATTATGTTTTTCTTTATTGTGCTTAGGTGTGAATCTTCTTTTCTTTTCTTTTTTAAATAAAAAATCTCTATTAAACAAATATTAGATGGGACAGACGATGTTAGACAAAAAAAATGGGACAGACCAATTATAAAATATTTCAACATTCTTCACTCTTATAGTTATGATTTTCCTTTTTTTATTTTATTTTAAACATAACATGTAGGACAAGATGCAAGTAGAAATACAAGTAACATGTATTCTTTATACATTTTCTTTTTAGATGCTTATAATCTTAATAATCAATTAGAATGTACTATTACTTTTTGTCCCGTAACTTGGTGACTAATTCGGGATCGGCATACAATTTTGACCCATAGCGTGACCGTTAGTAGGGGAGGACCTGATCCATACTACATTTTTGTAAATAGATCCTACCACTGCGAAAAATTCCCACGAGAGTCGTTACCCGAGAGAATTGAATACTCATTAACAGTGAAACATGTAACAGTTCCAACCAGCTATCACATAGCGTTGTAGTCGATTGATTTGTGTGGGAGAATTTGTAACGTGAAAGCACGTAGAGAAGAAGCAGATGCAATTTGCAAAAAGCAATGGAAATAAAAGGAAGAAGAGAAAAGATGGGCCCGTCTTTATTTGAGGATGGAAATTGTTGGACAAAACTTTTAAAGTAATTTTGACGTACAAGATTGAAAGTTTTGTGGTTTCCTATCAATAGGAACAAAACTTGTACTAGTCACAACATTATTAGTTAAATCCAAAGCAAATTAAAGTGGACCAACTATTTGTCGTCCTATTCATCGTGTGTTCCAGAGTATAAAATAATTAATGATTAAAACTAATTGGATAAAAATTCAAATTCAACACTATTTACCTATGTTAACATAAGAAATTTAACGAGTTATTTACAATTTATCAAGCGTTATTTACATTTTCCCCATAAATTAGCCAATTAATTTTAACCGCCTAGTAAAAGCCCTTAGGAAAAATACTTTGCTAGCTAAATCTAGTCTTTATGGATCATATAGATTAAAATTTGTATCCTCTAGTGATCAATGTTGATGCCTCATAACGTAGAGGTCAATGGTTATGAGTTTGAATCCCCTTCCCGCTTTTTGAATCCTCATTTCGTGTAATAAATAGGTCCACTTCCCAATAAAAAAAATTTAAAAAATAAGATTAAAATTTGTATCCGAAAATGATTAATGAAGAATCATCTCGATTTCTTGACATGCCATAGTAACATTAATTGAAAAATCACTCATTCGTCCATATTCGAATATCTTATTTTTAAATTTAGTTAAAATTTCAATTATATCTAAAACTCAAGTCAAAATGAGATATTCGATTCCAATCTAAATATAAAGTATTGGATAATAAATTAGAAAGTTGACTGGTAAATCTAGAGTCGAAGTGATCCGATGGAGGTTCAAAAAGAGTTTAATATTAATAACTTTTGAGGTCTAAATTGGAAACAGACCGAAACTGAAGGACCCGGAGCTAAATTCCGAAAAGAGAAATTTCACAGATAACCCACACAAACATTCCAACTGCGCATTTCCACGGCGGAAAGCACTGACGAAGAATTCAAGAAATTTCCAACTACCACTTTCTCAACAAAAAAAAAACCAACCCGAAATTCCCAGAAATCACTCGAAAAATTCCATCATAATCATAATCCCAATCTTCTCCCCTATTAATCAATTACAATTAAGTCTTGATTTTGTTTTTGAAAATTAATTCTTGATTTCTTAGCCATGGCAACTGCTACAACTAAAACTCCGGCGCCACCACAAAAGCCGCCGCAGGTGACCGCGGAGGAGGAGAAAGAGAAGCTATTTGAAGAAGTTCTTTCGTACCCAATTCTATTATCAGAAAGAATCCGTGAAGCCGTTCGAGAAGCCGATTCTTTTAAGTCCGAGTGTTCTTTAGTCAAGAATTTAGCCGAAAATATCGGGCTAATGCTCCGGTCAGTTGCCCGGATAGCAACCGGAACAAGTCCAGGATCGCTTTATGAACGGCCCATTCGAAGAGTTTTCGCAGATGTTTCGAGGAATTTCGAAAAAGCTTTGATCTTGGTGAGGAAATGTAGTAGAAGAAGGGGTAATTTTTTAAAGAGGGTTATGAAGATAGTTTCAGCTACTGATTTCAAGAAATTGATCTGTCTATTGGAGAATTCCGCGGCGGATATGAAGTGGATTTTGAGTATCTTTGATGCTGGTGGTGGTGGCGGAGGTATTAATCTTTCTTTACCTCCAATTGCTAGTAATGATCCTATATTTTCATGGGTTTGGGCTTATATTGCTTGTGTTTATATGGGTGAATTGGTTGATAAAATTGAAGCTGCTAATGAATTAGCATCATTAGCTAAAGATAATGATAGGAACAAGAAAATTATTGTTGAAGAAGGCGGGATTCCGCCTTTATTGAAATTGTTAAAGGAAACTTCATCTGTTGATGTTCAAAATGCCTCTGCAACTGCCCTTTTATATTTAGCTAATGATGAGGAAAGGGTTTGCACAATTTTAAATGAGCTAGGTGTTCCCATTATCGTTAAGGTTTTAGGCGATTCCCCGGTTATGGTTCAAATTAAGATGGCAAATTTAGTTGCTAGAATGGCTGAACATTCTCTTCTTGCTCAAGAGTATTTCGCGAGGGAAAATATTATCAAGCCACTTGTGACATTGTTGTCTGTAGATGTTTTTGTTGAGGAGCCAAATATTGAACTCGGGAAGCATAGTTTTCATTCGATTGTGCAAATTAATAAGGAAATGGAGAGGAATCAGTTGTATAAACCAGGACTCGGTTCTTCCTTTTCGGTGCATAGTTCGAATAGGGGTGGACATCATAAGAAGGAGAAGGAGGATGAGGATCCGGAATTGAAGCTCAGTTTGAAGATTAGTTGTGCTGAAGCATTGTGGATGCTTTCTAGGGGTAGTGTATTGAATAGTAAAAGAATAACGGAGACAAAAGGGTTGCTATGTTTAGCAAAGCTTGTTGAGAAGGAAGAAGGTGAACTATTAGTTAATTGTTTGATGGCTATAATGGAAATAACGGCTGCGGCTGAATCTAATGCTGATCTTAGAAGGGCTGCATTTAGGACAAATTCTCCGGCTGCAAAGGCTGTCGTGGATCAGTTGTTAAGGATAATTAAAGACTTCGATGATCCATTTTTGCAAATCCCGGCTATAAAGTCAATTGGCTCCTTGGCAAGAACTTTTCCTGCTAGAGAAACAAGGGTAATTGGTCCTTTGGTGGAGAAGCTTAGTCATAGGAATCAAGATGTTGCAGCAGAAGCTGCAATTTCACTTGGGAAATTTGCTTCCCCTGAGAACTTTCTCTGCAATGAACATTCGAAAACGATCATTGAGTTTAAAGGCTTGACACCTCTAACGAGACTGTTTAGGGGCAACGAACGGACAAAGTTGCACGGTTTGATTCTCCTCTGCTACCTTGTGTTGCATGCTAGGAACAGTGAGGCTCAAGAACAAGCATGGGTACTGAACACTCTTGGAGGGGCGGATCGCGCCCTGCTTTCCCAACATCCTGAATTAAGAGAACTGCTGCCAAAGGCCGTAGGACATCTAAATGTTTACCATAGCGGTCTCCTCGTTCAACGGCCAGCATTCTCGCCTTAAGATTCATTTGCTGTAACTACTCAAGATTTGAAGATTGTAGAGCTGTAGGTAAAGGATCTTTTTTCTTTTCTTTTCTTTTCTTTTTCTGTTTATCTTTTTCAGGAGAATGATGATTGGTTTTTCATGTTCAGTATTATGATCAATACATACTCTTCCTGTGATTTGATGAGTCAGTTACAGTTCTTCCATAGTTAGAAAGAAAATCAATAAATATAGCTGTGTGTTGTTACTTGTTAATATGAAATTTGCGTTTTCTCAGGTTGACAGACTTCAATATTCTCTGATTTTGCGTTCTTTTTATGCATTTAGCAGTATATCAATCATCTTGATGGAATTCGACATGTATTAACTGATGAGGGCTTCTTCTGAAAACTGCAATTGCAAAACAAGAATTGCGAAAACTGTATTTGTTAACAATGTTAGTGTTTGTCTTTGAAGCATTAGGATGGGGAAACTATGGATGAGCTAGTTGTTGACACTTTTAATTGCATTCTAGACTATCTGTAGAAATAAGGACTTCGACGTTCTTCCTTTGCAATAATGCCAGGCATTTTTCTCAATCTTCTTCATGATAGAAAAACATTTGGAAGTCTTTTACTGAATTCTTGATGTGCAGTTTGAGAAGAACATGGTAAATTGTCAGTTTTCTGCATGCAACAAAACCAGTTAAACTTAACTTTTTGACAGTCCTCTATACTAAACAAACTTTTTCTTGATTGCTTGAGCTAGAGATTACTCATGGCCTTATCTTTTTTATGTTGAGAACTCCCCCTCAAACTAAATTAGTTGTGAACCGTAAAATTGACAAGGTCGACCGCTGGTATTATTAGAGAAAAAAAAGAAAAAAAAAATGTCACTTATGGCTGGGAGACTTTGAGATTGATTGTGGATGAGATTGTTTTGTTTGTCATCCAAGAAATGGTATAATTGAGGAGTTTGATTCAACTTGGCTCTCCCCTGAGAAGTTTGGACTCATCTGATTCACTTTCTGTCGAATTCTTCATATATATCACATTTTTCTCCTTTATTGTCATATTATTTTCTTAGTTTTTAAAATTCCTGTTAATAAATAATAATAATAATAATAATAATAATAATAATAATAATAGAAAAAATGGCATGTAACATCTTGTTAATAAATAATAATAATAATAATAATAATAATAGAACAGAGAATGAACCGCCCTTGGACCATCGACGTCTTTTCCACAAGTTTGAGTTATTTTTGTGTGATCTTCATTCCATATATTAAGAGAAGATTGAATATAATGGGTTTAAGCACAGTTATTAAATAGTTGATTTTGGGTGCTATTAGGTTCATGAGTTCATTTTGAGTCCGCGTGCAAAAATGTTCTTCAAAGAAGATGTCGGTCACCAAGTATGTAATTTGGATCCTGTCAAGTCCATTAGTAAATATTTTGTTTTACGTGACCGCCTTAATAAGTTTTTATTGTCCTAGTTTTTTTTTTAAAGGAAGACGTGTAGTTTGACCAGTTGATGGCTGCTGGTGGTGGATGTGGACTCGATGGTCAATTCATGATAAGTCTTTCCAAGTTTTCTTAGGCAAAAAGTCTTTCCAAAGTGTGCTAAATAAAGTCTTTCCAAAGTTATTCACACGTTTCCAGGGAAATTCTGCATCGAAAGTGTGTTTGGATTGGGTCTGGTTTGAGTTTGATATGATTTGAAACTTAAACTCAGATCTAAACCAGCTTTGTATTGAATCTAGGATTTGGTCTGAGAATAATTTAACACTTTAGATTTCATTCTCAGACTCAATCTAAATCTGGTTTGAATCTCAAATCAGACCAAACTCAAACTCAAAGCAAATCCAATCCAAGCACACCCCAAATCTGGTTCGGTGCCTGTTTTCCACCGTTTGACTAGTAAAAGCTCTAGTGCATTTGGGCCTCAACTATAAACAGCCCCAAAAAAAAACGAATCCCACCTAAACATTACTATTAGTAGGTCTCCTTTAGCTTTAGCAAATGACACAAGCGAATCCAATTAGTTGTGAATCATAAAACGGACACAAATGCAAATCGACACAACTATCGAATAAATCAGATTAGTTGTAAATCATTAGGCGGACATAAATCAACTCAACTACATAATTGTACGCTACCAAATTAATTGTTAATCATAAAATAGACACGAATTAATTGCGGACCATAAAACGGATTCGAATTAGTTGTGAATCATAAAATGGACAAACAAGAGTAAGGTCTTGAACCTTTACCAGAAAAAAGAATAAATAAATCTTCAGGAACTTCTATTGCAATGTGTTTGAAACATTTACATAATAATACATTGAGGGAAAGGATGAAAGCCAAAAATACATAACAGCACTTTCCCCAGAAGACACACACAACTGTGATCAAGAAAATCTCTTATGAACAATTTCAAGAAAATCACAGCAACTGCGATCAAGAAAATCGCTATGTACAGTTACAATTCAGCGAGATGAAGGCAAAGCACGCCAATTATCAACAATATACATTGCTTGATCGCGAGAGGCTGCAGGAAGTTGTTGAAGTGTAACATCTCTCACATGAAGTGCAGTCGTCTCCCCAGCCCGGTGTGCAAGCTCCAGGTAAACCATGGCCTTCATCATTTGCCCTTCCTGTTAGCATCAGATAATCAAATGAGAAATTGAGAAAAGGTTGCCAATTATTTTTCTTTTTTAGCGGAGGAAGTTTATGGAATTCTAAAGATATAAACTTTTTTAATGAGTTCATATACGTACAGAAAAGAGATGCATTCCGTGCTCAAGTTGAGCTTTGCTGTGACCACGATCAGCTGCTCTCTTCATCCATTTTCTTGCTAATCGATGAGACTGCTCCATACCTTCTCCATACGAGTAACATAATGAGGTATTGTACATAGCACGAGCATAGCCACCTTCGGCAGCTTGTAAATACCAATGAGCCTGTCCAATAATATCGGTTAAAACAAAGCTATCACAAGAAGTAGACAGAAAATCATAGTTTCAAAAGGTAAGTTGCAGAATTAAGTAGTTCATACCGCTTCCTGAAGATTTTTATCCAGTACACGACCGTGATGTAGACAAAGTGCTAGTTGGTATTGAGCACGAACATGGCCAGCAATAGAGGCTCTGTGCAGCCATTTAACAGCTTCCACGTTATTTGGAGGATCAGCTGCAAGAAGTATTATCACATTAAGCATTGAAATTTCTTGAATTACCATAAAAATTATTTATCATGAAAATCTATATGCTTTCAGTAAAACTAAATATTTTGTGCATGAATTAAGATGTAATTCCTCATAATTTCTGGAAAAAAAATGTAAAGCAGGGAGCCCCTAACACTGTCTTTCTTTCTTACACTATCCCCCCTCCTCCCCCGACTTTTCTGGGCCGCCAATGAAGGACCACATATTCAGGCCAGAGTGGTAAGCATGGATGAATGGAGTCATGCACATTTGTGAAGAGATTAATGGTGTAAAAAGATGCAAGAAAGGTATAATCAAGAATTTCTGCTGCACAAAGATTTTTTTTTTCTTCCTCATCCACAGAGGTGACAATTTCCATATATAGAAGCATATTTATCTAAAGAAGTAAGAAAGATGTCCCTTTTTAGTTCCTACAACACACAGTAGCAAGGCAGCCATCCACAAGGTTCCTTGCGGTATAAAACAAGCATGACAATCAACATTTGATTGGTATATATGCATCTACTGATCAGTTCAAAACTTAACATTAGGAATCTTGCAACATTTGCACATTTGCACTTTTACTTATACAAATGAAATGATTGAAAGAGAATTATTATGAAGAAAAAAATAAGTCTAATTAATTACTAAAAAGTTATTATTGGTTGTTAGTTGAGTAATAAATTAGGGATATGACTGAAAAATAACAACAAATATGCATCGATTTAAACGTGGGAAACAATTCGGAATGTATCAACAACTCAAACATTTCAAACAATTTGGGACGGAGTTAGTAGTTGAGAAGGTAAAAAAAGGAAAAATGACAGATTTGGGACGAAGGGAGTACCTTACAAGTAAGAAATTCCCAAATTGCACTGACCAGAAACATCACCAAGCTGAGCAGCCTTCAAATACCAAGAAATTCCCTCAATTTTTTCCCCCATTTCCTAATAAAGAAATCCAGCATCAACCATAGCCAGAGTTGAACCTCTCATAGCTCCTTTAAGAAAAGAATCCAAAGCCTTATTGAAATTAACCTTCACTCCACCTTTCGCATGCTTAAATCTCTTACCCCACCTCAAAAAAAGCATTGACTCTCTTAATGGCCGGAGCGCATCGCGCCAGGCAGTGCAAACCAGTGAGGCGGAACGTAAATTGGAAAGAGTAAATGTTGAAGCAATTCTTGATAATACATCATATGGTAGTAAAGAAAAATCTTGATTTTTATTTTTATGGTTTTTAATTGAACCGGGTTTGATGGTGGTCCGGCGAGGGGAATCGTGGGGTTGGTGGTGGGTTTGTTTCTTGATGAAAGAAAGGGAAGTGAAACGGGGGCTATCGGATTTGGATGGCCATGTTCTCTGCTGCTTCATTGACGGTGGCGGTGGTGTGGCGGTTGACGGTGGCGGAGCTTGTCAGGAATGAAGAGGATCAAGGTGAAAGATTCAAAGGGCTGTGGAGGGAATGGTGGTTACCACAAGTATTTAAATAATGCTGAGTTGGCAACTTAAATGAAACGGCACAGTTTTGCTTAGGTTCTATTTTTATAAATTGCTGGGACTGAAATGGAAAGCTTGGAAAAGACTGTTGCTGCTGTCTTCACTCGATTGGAGCAGAATATGCTCTCATCTTGGACTGTTGATCCTCTGACAAGCTCAGAAGGACTGAAGTGGAGGGGGAGGATCCATTTTGGGAACTCCAACCCTAGCTATAAATGGATTGCCTGTGATGGAAGAAGGGTATCCAGAAAATATTAGCTTGGCTTAGAAACCAATTCCTTCCCTGTGAGTATTCCTTCGACCTTATCACTTTCTCATCTTTTTCATATGATTCTCTCTTTCTGAGGTTACTAATTAAGCTATTCTGCCTTGCTGTTTCAGATTGATGCAAAGGTTGGTCTGAGGTGGAGATTGCAGTTAGCTTGAAGAGTTTGCTTCCTTATCTATCTCATTAGCTATTTCAGTTAGTTAATCAACTGTAATTAGTTATATAGATAGGCCAGTTATTAAGTGAAGTGATTGCTGATTGTACTGAAGTTTATTTCACTTAATAGTTCAATTTTCCATATTATTGTTCATATTTTGCTGTGTTCTTTGGGGCTAAGGCCAACTAGATGCAACTAGGGTGATTTCTGTTATTTGTGAGTGTCTGATTGTGTGGGGATATCACAGAGCTATCTTGAAAAGGAGGCTTTTTTATTTATTTAATTTTGGTTATTATATGTAGTGGGTAAAGTTATGGAAATTCAATTTAGCAAAAAAAAAAAAGTTATGGAAATTCAGGTAGGTGACGTAACGTTAGTGTCACCAAAATACGCCTGGTGGAGTGTGCTTTACAATTTACATGACAAATTAAAGAAAATATTTCTTTTTTGTGCGAAACAAGCGCGACCTAGGCCTACAATCTCCATTCCGATAAAGAATTTGAAGGATATAAATAAATGTGACTCATTGGAACGATCAGTCATAGAAGTCATTCACACATTAAAGGATTGAAACATCCACATTGTGTCTGTCAATATTAAATCATGCGTCCTTATTCATATTGGGTTGCCCTGCCGACAAAATATTTGTTTTTTTGACGAAGCATTAGAAGGTTTGTCCGTCTCAATGTCGGAGGATGTCTAATTGAATAATACTAGTATTTGGAATAGATTTTCATTTGGAGACCAATAAAAATAAATATGATGAATAGCCTCCAAGTTTGGGTAGCTAACAAGGATAAATTTAATATAATAAGAAAAAAAATCATAGTGAGAGAAAATAGGAAATAGAATTGAAAATCTTAATTGATACGTTAGAAGGGTAATTTTGTCACATTCACATAAATTATTTTTGTGAAAATATTTATCTTCTGATATTATTACTTCCCTATTAAGAATGTCAAATATCACATATTCTTATTATTTTTAAAGTCCAAATAATCTACCGTCAAAATTGTAATTTTCTTTTTTGAGGTGATGTTTTTATTATTATTTAAGATTGTCTATTTCGAAAGAAGGAAATACGGTAAAAGCATAATAATTCCTATAAACTCTAAAAAGAGAAAAAATCATGAAAATTGGACATACGAAAGCTTTGAAAAATATTAGTGGGCGTTTTCTGCATCCCAATTCCCCTCTACCTCGCAGCCCAAGTGAAGACCCAATCCAGGAAATTAGTATAAGTTGAGTTTAGTAGGACTATCTTCTTCTATTACATAAGGATGGAATTTTTAACTCGTAATTTATTAAAGTTCAAAAAATTAAAAAGTTGAAAAGTTTATCATGCGTGGAATACTTAACTCGTAATTTATTAGGAAAAAAATGTTATTGGCTCACCATTAATGGAATCAAACTATTTGTAAAAGATAGACGCAAAGACGCTCCACTTTTTTGCTAACGGTATTTCATTTAAATTATTATTTTTTATATTAAATTGATACTTTTGTTTATTCTCTTAATCTCATCATTATCCATATATTTTCTCTCTACAAAATTTATCCTTCTCTCATAATAGTCTTTATTAAATTAATTGAAATATTAATTTGCTGTGTTTTTTAGAGGCAGTTAAATAATCTTCAATGCAGTTATTCTTTTGTACAAGTTAGATGATAGAAATATTATCACTTAATAATAAAATCTCACTAAATTCCAATGTTGCAGAAGTCGTTAGTCGCTAGTCGGCCGCCAGATTGCTGACTAGTCGGTTTACCTAGATTACAAGGGATTTTTTAAAATTCCTTTATCCTATATATTATATAGTAAAACATCTATACAATAATACTCTATATAAGAATAACCTCATTATAGTAATAAAAAATTATGGTCCCAACTCGGGACCAGTTTTAAATAAGAATAAACTCTACATTGTAATATTCCATATTATTTTTAGGACCATTCTTAAGAAATTTACCTCTATATAGTAATAAAATAACATTAAATTTTAAATATATTTATGTATCTATATAAAATATCCAGAATTATTTAATCATGTTACATTATCTAAAGTTGTATGTAAATATTTGCGTGCTCTTGATTGTACACAAACCATTCATAAAGTGCAGACTCCATTAAAGGATATTTTACATGTTTTTGACGTTTTACAATCGGGTTCGAAAGAACTTCGCTTTGTTGGTCGGTTGATTTATTGAATATATTGGATATTGTTGGCTGCGACAACTTAAACTTATGAGTATCTTCTAGCCATTTTACAAGATCTTTTTGCTTCATATCGGGGTTTGTTTCTTTCATTTTGCGCAATCAACACAAATACTTTTAGTTATTTGAGTTCGTTTGTTTTTAAGTGTCATGACTTGCTAGAAGTAGATAATGTATGATTTGAAATGATAAGGACATTTATCATTATGTTAGCATTTATATATGTATAATAAAAAGAAAACAAACGAAAATACATTTTGAAGATACAATATACATGAATGAATATTTTAAATACATAATGATGTACATATATTTTTTTTACATTTCCTAGATACTGTATATACATGAATGAATATTTTAAATCTAATAGATACACAATGTATATGTATGATGTACGCACATTTGTTTTTTAAAACTCATTATTCTTATACATCTTTAAAATGAAAGTGACATATTTCCAAGTGTCGTATAATGTATATTAGTTATTTTTTTAAAATTATATTTTTTTATATGTAAGCCTCTATTTAAGAATAACCTCCCTATAGTAATATTTTTCTCTGGTCCCGAGAGTATTACTGTATAGAGGTTTTACTATACTAGTGAAACAAAATTCCATAAAAAATGAACAATCGAATACTAATCAAATCAAAGTACACAAAGTCCATCCATAATAATTAAATTCAATTCCAAAATAAGTAATAACAAGTTCAAATACTAAAATAATCAAACGACGTAGTTTTTGGTAGAAAATTGAGTTTAAAACAAGTCAGCAAAGTTATTTTGACTGATTTTGACCAAATTTCAACGATTTTGACCGATGTTGACTGACTAAGTCGGTCTAGCGATTTTTAACCCCGATTTTAGGGTTTTCTAGTCAATTAGGTGCCGACTAGCGATTTTTTGCTAATTAATCGACTGACTCAATCAATTTTTATAAAACTGCTAAATTCTAATTTTTTTGAAGCCCGATTGGGTGATTGTCCCATATAGGGAAGAGAGAATTGCCTCAAATGAGTAGGACATAGTCTTAGAAAGGGAGATTAAAGTTTGTCGCACGCAGGCGAAGGGTATCGAACCCACGACCTCAAGGTTATGGACAGGCGCCTGCCCCCACTAAGTTAGGACACCTTTGATAAACTGCTAAATTCTAACTAAGTTGATAAATCTCCACCCCTAAATGAACTGAAGACTCCTCAGTATTTTAAATACTTTAGAGGACCCAAACCCTATATGAGTATTGATCACTTTGTCCATGTTTGAAGGATGAGAACAAATTTCAATACTAAAAAAATGCATCAAATGCACTCTAGTGCTTCAATTCAACATTATAAAATGCCATAAATATAATGCACTTGCTCACACTAGAGCTACTCTCATGTGCTTGTCTCCAACAATTGTATCAATAAACAATTGTATCCTTTTCTTTTCTATAAACTTATTATATATGTACTAGAAGCCAAGTAAAAACTAGCAAACTTCCTAACACGTGTTGATAATCCATTGACCCTTTCACGGCTCCAATCCCAAAAATCGACTTCTAATATTATTATTAAAAAAGCAACCCAATATTAGGTGAACTTCCGCTTGTCACAAGTTTAAAAGATGATGGTGGAAATTCCCCACTAATTAAACAAATTGGGGTCTTTCCAATAAAGAAATGAAAGCAACACATAATACATTATACAATAATTTGGGTACTTGTACGAGTCTCCCTAAGTAGAAAAATTATGATATAGACCTGGCCTACAAGTGGGGACATAGACTACTTGGTTCACAATCAACCACATCCCCCTCTTTTGATTAAAAAACAATAAAAACGCCTCAAACAATGCACCAAAAGGGGAAATATTTTTATTATTTTAATCAAAACTGTGATGTAGCTGAATGTGGATCAAGTGGTCCATATCCACTTGGTAGGCCTAATCCATGACAGAATTGATCCCCTAAGTAAGCTAAAGAGCAAAGTTTGGCCTTAGAATGCCGCTCACAATTCAATTATTGCCATCCATATGACGATGTTATTTTATAGCAAAACATATGTATAGTAAAATAATGTTTGTACATAGTTGTTACGGGCAATGAAAATTACGATTATTTTTTTAATAGAGATCTTTTTAGGTAATAGATTGTCTCGACCATTTTGAACATTTTGGGAATTTTGTGCTCAATTTTAAAATAAAGTCACAAAAAAAGAACATCCGTGCAAATATGACAAGAAAATAAATAAATCATTACAATTGTATCATAATTTTTTTTTCTAAAATGTAGTCAAAAGTTCTGGAACATGGAGAGAGATAAGAAAGTAAACGCTATTTGACAGATGTTAGGCAAGTGGAAAGAAGAGAAAATAAAATTGGTATGGAAGGACGAGGAAATAATTAAGTAGATAAAGATGGATCGCCGGAGTTGATTCTAATTTAATTGGAAAAAATACTATAAATCAACATATTGACTATTGAGCATGAGAGGCTCAAATCCAAAATATATAACAAAAAAATGGGACCCTATGCAACCGAACACCTCACATTTTCCTTTAATCGCCCCACTAGATAATTTAACATATATTAAAAGGAAAGAGATAATTATTTTTACCATTATAACCTTAGATTAAATAACTAAATTCAAAACATACTACTCAAATTTCACATTATTTAATGGACAATTCAACCAACAAGTTTCGTTCATCTTGGAAACAGTATAATGACAACATTGATCACGAACTAATTCATAACCTAGAATTTCTATACCACTGTTATTGCGATGCATGATTAGGTTAGGTATGTAAAACAATCACTGCATAGTAGCAAAATTGGTTTAAGAGAAATTGTGGAGGAGTAATTTTAGAAGTAATATTCTTAAAAATTGAAAAAAAAAAATGCTTGTATTTAAATATTTTGAAATGAAAAGAAGAGTCTAAAAAGTAAAAGACCTCTATTAAGAAAGAGAGAAAATATAATTAGATAGTATTTAGTTTAAAAATAATTGAATTATAATTCAACTCCGGATAGACATTCGTTGTTATCATTAATGAAGGGTTTATTTGAATAATATTTGTTTTCAAATTTTAATGTAAAATCTCAGAGTTGAATTGAAATTCATATCTTCTCTTAAAGATATTTAACTTTTACAAAATTTATTAAAAAAATTTAACAACCAAAAGCTGGATTGAAATTCACATATTCTCTTAAAAATGTTTAAACTTTTGCAAAATTTAAAACAAAAATTTAACAATAAAAAATTATATTCTAATTTCACTCAAATTAAGTAATGATGAACTTTTATCTCACTTCCTATCTTATTCTTGTTAACTGTTTCTATCGAAATTGTAGAACCCCGCGAAAGAAGTGGTACACGTAACAAATTACTTTGATTGAACAAATGATGGAATAGAAAGTGGGACACATAATTCTAAACTCGAACTAAGCAGTGAGGATGGGAATGTGGGGAGTTAATCGGACTCACGTCTCACTCACAATATTTGTAAAACAAAAACCTATATTTATATACAAGACCGATAAATAAGATAATAAAACTACGTACCACACAATCCCTCCCTCTCTTCTCTCTCCCTTTTTTCTCTCTTTTCTTCCTCTTGAAACTTCCTTATTTCTTGGCTTCCATGGCTAGATCCAACCATTCTTGGTTGGATCTAGCCATTCTCTACCCTTTTTTGGTGTCCTCACCCCTACTTTTGGCCACAAACATCGATGGACCTTCCCTAATGCGTTTTTTATCAAGATTCAAGACTTGGGCGCGAGATCTTTTGTCGATCTTCTTAGATCGGCTTATTGGTGGTGGTAAGATATGGATACCCAGTTCTTTTTTGGGCCCTTTCTTGAGTTTCCACCTCTTTTCTAGGCGATTTTTTATATCGTTGATAAGCCCATGTTCTTCTGAATCGCTGTCTACGAAAGAGGTTGAAACCAAGTACTTGCCTCTGAGGTTCGAAAATGGCGATGAAGACGCTGCGAAGAAGACTATCTTTTGTTTGTTTGTTAAATTAGTAGTTTTAGTTGCTTCCCACCTCTTGGGGTATGAGTTATTTTCCGTTACATTATGTAACTTTTTTTTCCTGTATTATTTGTCTTTTTTCCTTTCTCAACTCTTCTCTTTTGTTGTATTTGAGAAAGAGTTTGAGAACTTTTCAGGTTGTAATGGCCCCGGCCATTTTATTATTAATGGGTAATCTTTTATTCATCAAAAAAAAAAAAAAAAATACAAGACCGATAAATATTTTGAATGAGGGATGAAACAGAACTTATGGAACGGTCCATCCCAATTATTCCAGTGAGGACTGCCAGTGGTATGTACTTGACATAGGATTCTAATCCTAAATTTGGCTCAGTCATATGCAATTTGTCCTTTGCCCTAATTCATCCAGAGAAATACGATACAGAAAGAGAACCTTCCCTTCCACTACCATAAGGCTTAATCCTAAGTGAGTGGAGAGTCGTTGTCTTGTGGTACATAAAAACAAAGACTAAAGGGGAAGAATGAGAATGAAGATGATAAAGGGTATAGAAGGAAGATTAATCAAATAAACAGAGGGGGGTTATAAAAAGGGGGAAAAAATTCTCTGTCACGTTTTCTATACAACCAATCACGATTCATATATATATATATATATATATATATATATATATATATATAATTGAAAAAAATATTTATATAGTAAATTCTGATTGGTTGGAGATAGGGATGAGAATAGGAATGGGGACATAAAATTTTCACCCGTCGAGTTTAGAATTATGTGTCCCACTGTATATTCATCATTTGTTCAATCAAAGCAATTTGTTATGTGTACCACTTCTTTCGCGGGGTTCTGCAATTTCGATAGAAATAGTTGACAAGAATTTCGATAGGAAAAAAATTATCAATCCCCGTTTCTGTCCCCATCTCTATCCCCAACCAATCACAATTCACCATGTGTATATATAATTGGAAAAAATATTTATGAGGGATTTGTCATAGTCAAATCACAACTTTAAAGGCATATCTTGGCATGAAAAAAATGATTCGTCTTTGGGCATAGTTTAGCGGACAAATTTAATATGAGTATCGTAGTAGGTCGTCTCGTCTATACTTATACATAAAATGTAAAAGTTTGATTCCATTAAGTATATAAATCAATTTTTATTTTTGGATTGTTGATTGATAAGCAACTAGTTATCAAACTCAAATGAAATGGTCTTTCCCACTTCTCTTTCCATTCCGACGTTTGGTTGGACAATTTGAAGTGGGAATGATGATTCCACGGGAATGGCGATTCTAGGAAGAAGTGGGAAAGGGCATTCCACATCAAAACCTATGGAATGACCTTTCCAGGAGAAGCTGAAATCATCAATAAATAGTGACTGGCATTTATACCCCTATTTTAATTAATTATTACGTTCATTTTACATAGCAACATATTTATATTTAGTCATAAATATTTTATTTCACTTAGTATAATTTCATAGATGATAATTTTATAAATATTTCTTTTTCTTGTTAGTAGTTTTAATCTATTTTTAATTTTAAAAGCACAGATATTCTTATTATTATGTTGACATTTTAATAAAAAATATGTTTCAACACTATATATATGTTTCAATAAGATTTTGTAATGAATGTTTAATTAGGTTTTATCACTAGTATATGCTAAAAGGGCATTTAGGTCATATTCTATTTAATTCAGATTTTGTAATGAATGTTGAATTAGGTTTTATCACTAGTATATGCTAAAAGGGCATTTAGGCCATATTCTGTTTAATTCCATTCTATTTTGACATTAAAATATAGTTTTAACAAACACAAAAAAAGAATCAACATTCCATTCTGCCTTTGGCTTCCAAACACTGGAATGGAAAGAGTATTCCGGAGTTATTCTGAGTGAAAACCGATTCTGCCTGAAAAGGGATTCCATTTCATTCAATTCCCGCGTACCAAACGTGTTGTTAGGGGTATGGGATCCATTCCTTTATTTTAAAAGAATTCATCCCATACCCTTTACAACTGCCTCCCTTTGCTAACTCTTTTTTGAGGCTTTGAGATTTATTATTTGCTAGATTTTGACTTACAATTGCCTGTGCATGTACCTTTTCATCTTTTATACCAATTGAACTCCAAAAGAAGTACCGGTTAATAGACAGAACTATAATAATTAGACCTCACAAGAAGAAGGTGAAACTCATAGAGGAGGTGAAAATTATTTAGCTTCACATAGGGGAGGGTGTCGAACCCACGACCTCAGAGTCGTGGGCAGAGGCCAATCCCATTGAGGTATGACACTCTTGACACAGAACTATAATATTGAATTGAAGGCAAGACTCAAAAAAGAGTTCTGAAAAAAAAATATCAAAGGCAAATTTAAAGTAAAAGTAACTAAAAAACTTATAAAATCAATCTCTATAAACAACTTTTTAAAAAAGTGCCATTATATAGGAACTATTACTAATAGATCCATTAATTACATAATCGACTCCTCTTGCCAACAACCTTGTACATCTAACTTGTAAGACCTAAATCAAAGTAACTAGACCTAAAAAAAAACAAGACAAAGAATTAGGTTAGGGAAAACAGCTACAGATATCCCTCTATTATTTTTGGTTTAGCCTCGATAGTTCTAGCATAAATTTTTCAGCCAAATAATCCTTATAAAATTTACATTTAGCCTTAAGAATCATAGCCACCACAATTGCGATGGTTTATGCCTGAATGGACACATGTACCTTGCATGTGGCTTTTAATTAGGGGCAAATGCGTCATTTATACCCGACCCACTCCCATACCCGATTCAATTTGGGACTAACCTCAAATTGAGACTCTTCATTTTTTCTTTTTCTTTTTTTTGGTACAAAGAAATATATATATATATATATATATATATATATATATATATATATATATATATATATATATATATATATATATATATAGAGAAAATCGTTGTATATATACATCAATTATTTATTCTTTTCTCAAATAAATGACAAACTTTAAATTAAGCTCCCAAAAAGATACGTAAAGCTTTTTACGTACTCTCTCGTTTGTCAAAATAAGGATTTAGGCCAAATTCCGTCAAAAAAAGCCATGTGCGCGGCACATGGCACCGGATTGAAGGGCATAATGGTCATTTTATATGCTATTGAGAGAAGGAATCTCCAAACCCGACCAATACCCGACCCGCCCGCCCGCCCGTTTCTTCATCTTCTTCATCCAAAGATCCTCCTTCTTCCTCCTCCTCCTCCACCCATCCCCCTCCCCTTCCGCCACTCCCTCCTCCGCCTCCGATTCCGAAGCCACCATCTCCTCCTAAACCACTTGCTCACCTATTCCTTTTTCCAAAACGAATCCCCACCCCAAACCCACTTACCCCTCTTCCTTCTTCCAAATGAATCTCCACCCCAACCTCACCCATTCTTCCCAATTCATATTCTTAGAATGAAATGGCTTTATTTCTTAAGGACCAAAATTCTTTTCCCGAAATGAATCATCCATGGAGCACGAATTAAGAAATGGGTAATGGGTTTTGGAGTTGTGGGGTGGCGGAAGGGGAGGGTGATGGGTGGAATGGAGGAAGAAGGAGGATGGAGTGTGATGGGTGGAGTGGATGAAGGGGAGTGGGATGGTTGGAGTGATGGTGGTGTGTGATGGTGGTGGAGGAAGAGGAAGAAGGAGGAGGGATGGGGGTGGTGTGGGATGGGGTGGTGGTGGTGGTGTGATCGATTTTTCATCAATGAAAATGGAATTTGGTTGTTGTTGATGGGATTTCTTTGAAAATTTGAAGCCACCATTTGCAAGGTCTCCACTCTACAACCCTTTTTTAGACTCCAAATCTCCAGCCTTTGAGACCTGCAATAATGAACTCCATCAAGATTAAAATTTTCCAAAACAAACAAACAAAAAAAAAGATTAACAATTTGGGTGAATGACTAGAAACCCAGAAAAAAAATAAGCAAATTTAGTAGAGATTTTTTTTTTTTCGGAAAACTCACAAGGGTGGGGGAGAAGAGTAAGAGTGAGTAGAGAAGGGAGAAGAAGAAGAGAGTAGTAATATGGCAAGAAACAAAGTTAATGTGATCACTGTGATTCCAAACAAAGGTTTCTTCACCAATGAATCCATCATTTCACCCTTTTCTTCTTCTTCTTTCATATAATATATAAGAGACCCATTTAGATTACCATTTCTTCGAGAAACAAATTTCCACTTCCAATTCCAAATCACAAAATTTCAGCATTTTGGAAATAATTACAGTAGTAAAGATGAATTCAAGATTGAATTTTCTAGCTTTTTGTACAGAAAGATTTGCTTTATGGTGGAAGAAGCAGAAGAGGAAGGAGGGGTCGGGGTGGAGAGAGGGGCAGGGGTAGCTCGGGTGGCGTGGTCAGGGAAGGAGAAGGGATAGGGATAGGGGGTTGGGTAAATGGGTGGGTCGGGTCAATTTGTTTGAATGGGTACCGTTTTAATTTGTAAACTGCCTATTATGCCCCTCTTGTCGGAGACATGTGCCTCGCACATGGCAATTTTATTCAAATTTTTTGCCTGAATCCTTATTTTGACAAACAGAGAGAGCCCGTAAAAAGTTCATGTACTTTTTGGGCTTAATTTAAAATTTGTGTTATTTAGAGAAAAGAAGAAATAGTTGGTGTACATATAGAGCGATTTTCTCTATATAAAATTAACCCGTAGGGATAAGAACAAAGTTGTTACAAATGGGTCTATCTAATAATCCCTTTTGTCCATATCTCGCCATTACAAGGCTAATAAAAGGATGTATATGGATAGAAGTATCAGAAATAATCCTATCAAAAGAAGCCTCAACCGGCATCCCCACCACTAGTTGGCAAACAAGGGAAGTCAACTCTTGTGCTGATGGCCTCGCTAATAGCTAATTCGATTCCTTCTTTGGATGCCCATAGCTCTACCACATTATTTGTACAGTTACCGAAGTTCCTGTAGAATCCTGTAACCCATTCCCCATTATTATCTCTAACTAGTCCGCCACATCCACCCCTATCCGAGTTGCCAACGGAAGAACCATCAACGATAAGTTTTAATCATCCAAACGGCGGTTTGGTCCAAGAGATTTTGATAATTCTTTTGTGCTTGGCACTTGTAACTCCCGGTCCCAAAGCATGAAATTTTGTTGATTTGCCGATTGTGTCAAGGTAAGAATCCTTACAAGATTTAGTCGGTGAGAAGACTTTATGATTCCTAACTGTCCAAAGAACCCAACAGCCACAGGTGAACACACATCCCCACTCCATTCCCAAATCCATTTCCTTCTTTTATAAATCCACAGAAGAAGCCATGGCCACTGAGCTTCAAGCTTCTCTTATCTACAAACCTCCTTCCCCCTATATATGGACACCGGAAGTGACGTCGTTTGGCTCCCCAGCCATGGCCTGCTGAAAACGGAATTGGAGTAGTGAAGCTAATATAACAGAGGTATTAAGAAACTCCTTGTTAGTTGTGAGTGCTAAAATTACAAAAACCAAAACCCAAAAATCATACAAGAAATCAAAAAAAAAAAAATACCTGCTCTGTGAAACATCATAGATCTGGCCCTTAATAGCCATAAGCAAAGGCTTTTTAGGATCAGAACCATCATACTCAAACATGCTTGATACCATATAATAAACGGCAAGGCCCAAAGCTACAACTATGAAAAAAAGTCGCCGGAGATTGACATGGGTATGTTGTGATTGATTCTTTTAAGGTTTCCCATAGTTGCAGAGCCATCGTTGTGAATGAAAGATTGTTTTTTATAGAAAAGTAGAAAATTGTTGAATTGGATTTTTTTTAGAGAGAAAGTAGAAAATTGTTTGGGAACCGAGAGTGTAATCGGTCCCCGGATTAAGTGGAAGAAAGACTTGCCGACGTGGGATTTTTTTGGTGGCCGTGACGGTGGAAGCGGGCGGCGGAGTGACCGGAGGTGGATTTGAGAAGGTGGGGAGTGGAATTGAATTTAATACTCTTTAAATCGGGTTTGAGAGTTGGTAAATTGGGTTTGAGAGTTGGATATTGGAGCGGTCGCTTTAAAAAGACGAATTTGCCCTCATTTATTTGGTTCGTGTAAGGCACATGTGTCCATTTAGTCGGAAATCACCGCAATTGTGGTGGCTAGTATTCTTAAGGCTAAAGTATAAAGTAAGTTTTATGAGGATTTTTTTATGCTAAGGCTATCGAGGCTAAAACAAAATAATAGAGGGATATTTCAGGCTGTTTTCCCATTAGGTTAACTAAACTGCACTCCGTATATTCTGTAACATTCAACACACAGAAGTTGGATCAATCAATTTAAGCCTTCTGATCGAGTCGGCGGCGTATAAAAAGAGTTTGGAAGTCTTCTGGTAGAGGAAAGAATTCACGAGGAACACCATTAAATTGACATCTTGATGATGAAGAATAAGAAGATAAGGATTTTCTCTTCTTCTTCTTCGGAGCAGGTGGACATGCGAATCTAGAAGTGATTATTCTTGATTCCTCAGATGTTGGAGTAGTGCAACAATCTTCTTCTTCTTCTTCTTCTTGATCAATATGCACTAGTTCAGTAAAAATAGGTTTCAATGGAGAAGTAGTACTCCTTAGTCCAATTCCTCCAATAACCCAACTTTTGGCTTCTGAATCTCTATTATCCATTGGAAAATTCTTCTTCTTTCCAGTAAAACCCATAAGAAACAAGATTTATAAGAACTTTCACAAGTTAACTTATAATCTGTTATAAGTAAAAGGATAAAAGGTAACAGAAAAGAAAAGAAAATATTGGAGGGGTTAACAGAATAGATTCTCAAGAAAGGAAGAGAAAAGTTGGTAAAGGGAAGAAGTTTATGAGGAAAACTTGATGGAAAGTATGAGAGAAAAAAAGGGTTTATAACCTGTGGCGCATCCAGTTCTTGAGAACAGTGACATCATTTGGGTGGAGTTATTTATGAACCTATCAATTAAACCGAGAAAAAATACCATATTTGTTTATTTATTTTAAAAATACTTTTTAGCGGAGGTATGCGATATCAGTGGTAAGAGACTACATCCGCCGGTGTTTGTAACTTATAAATGATCGAGAAGGAGGAGTAATGGTGAATGTTGTTTTTTCTACGATTTTGAGCACCAAAAAATCAGAGGAATTCATGACCTATCCTGAGAAGATGATTTATTATTGAGATAGGGAAGTGATTTTGCCCGTGAAAATCCCTGACCACGGGCAGTCAGCCTGTGTATTTACTAAATTCAGTCACGGTATTAAGATTTCACTTTTCACATCGAGTGGTAACATAATTTTGAACGTCAATTATTTATCTAATAATGAAAAATAATTATTCAATTAATTTAAATAGTTATTTAAGAATTTTAATTGTTTCATTCAAACTATTTATTTTTAGAATACAAGTTTTAAAAGTTTAATTTGAAAATCTTAAATTGTTTATAAGAGATGAAATTTATTAGTGAAAAAGAACCAAGCTGAATTCAATTCAATCTTAGAAATGAGATCTAATCATTGTCACAACTAAATAATAGCTTGTTTAAATTTTTTTTTTTGAATAAAACTTGTCAAAAAGTTATATATTAATAATCTTTTTGTCTTAGTAAACAAAATTTCCTTATGTAATAAAAATTAATTTTCTTTAACATATAGAAGAATTGAGATTTGAATTTTAAATCACTTATTTATGGATAAATAAATACCACTCTCCAAACCTCAGTTGGTGCAACCTAACTTTATTCAGTATGAACGGACTTGCATTTCTGACACTAAAAAATTGTTTCCCTCCAGCCTTCAAAGACCCTTTTTTTCCACCTTTTCTTTTTTTTTAATTGCTTAATCAATTATTTAAGGAATCTAATTCCTCTCCTTGGTCCACTTAAGACTTTAAATTTATTCCCATTGTTTATTCTTTGCTCCATCAATGATAAAAATAATAATCTTTGAGAATTCCTTCTTGCATACATTCTCTTGTGAACACCCATTTTTTTTTCATAGAATACCAACTCTAAGATATGAGTATCCCATCAAGACGTTTATATGAGCTAAAATTTATATGTTTATCTTCCTCAATTGGACCAAACAGGATAATTATTACCCTAATTTTATCCAAAATTCCAATTTCAACGTATCATATCAACCATCTTAAAGCTAAGGTTTAGAAAAAAAGGTTAAAATGTCTGCAAGGCAGCTCAATCGATTTGGAATGGTATATTGTGCACAATTTAGAAAGAAAGTTCTTGGAACCCGAGCCCTCTTCTCTCTCTCTCTCTCTCTATTTATTCCTCTTAAAGTTTCTTCATTTTTTGACTTTCATAGTTATATCCAACCATTCTTGGTTGGATCTACCTAACTTTTTTCCACTTTTGATGTCTTCATCCTCTCCTTTTGCCGTAAATCGTGATGAAATTTTTTCAAGTTATTATGATTCAAGATTTAAGACTCAAATGCAAGATCTAGTTAAGATCCTTTCAGATATGGAGTTTCCCTCTAAACCCGGAGTTGTTTTCTGGGTCCTTCCTCAGTTTTCTTCATCTTTCCCAGACAATCTATGGGACAGTTCTCGTATATTGTTGATTTCTAAGAAAGGTGTTGAAACTGAGCTTGCTACTGCTTTTCAAGGATTTTGGAGAAGATGCTGCGCAGAATTTTATTATGTATTTATTTTTTCTACTGTTTGTAGTGTTTACTTAGTGCGGGGTGTGTACTTTTATCTGTTATCATGGCAATCTCCACCATTGTATAACTTTTATTTTCTTGTATTTTCTTTTTATCTTTTGATTGTAATAGTTTCGGCTATTTTATGATTAATAGATAATTTCTTATTTAGCAAAAAAAAACTTAGAAAGAAAGTTAATATTATCGGTTCATTTGTAAAACATATTTTCATTTGTAAAGCATATTTGTGGGACCAAATGTAGTCAGCATAAACCAAGCCATTGGTCCTTTCTTTTTTCCCTTCTCTCTCTCTCTCTCTCTCTCTCTCTCTCCTCTCTCTCTCTCTTTCCCTCTGCCTTTTCCTGCTGCGTTTTTTTCCCCCTCCGCTGCTGGTCAGATTTGGTCATTGACTCCAACCAATGATCGAATCTTCAAAGTTATCTACTTTTATTCACTTTTTGTGTCTTCATCCTCTTATTTTGCCTTAAATCGTGATGGAATTTTTTCAATGCATTGTTATTCAAGATTAAGACTCAGATAAAAAATCTACTTCAGATCCTTCCAGATATGAAGTTTCCCTCTAAATTCGGAGTTGTTCTGGGCCCTTCCTCAGTTTTGTTCATCTTTCCGAGACAATCTATGGGACGGTTGATACGCCCATGGTCTCGTAGATTGTTAATTTCTAAGAAAGGTGTTGTAACTGAGTTTGCTACTGCTGTTCAAGGATTTTGGAGAAGATGATACGAAGAATTTTATTGCGTATTTATTTTTTCTACTGTGTGTAGTGTTGACCCAGTGCAGGGTGTGGACTTTTATCTGTTATCATGGTGGTCTACACCATTGTATAACTTTTATTTTCTTTTTATCTTTTGATTGTAATGGCTTCGCCTATTTTATGATTAATAGATAATTCTTATTTTGTAATATCTGTAACTTTTACTTACGTATTATTTTACGTGAAATTTATTTTTGTGTGATGTAGTGTGTAGTCGTAATTTATTTTGTACGATTATGTGTTTGCGTGTCTATTCATTTTTATAATATGTTACATGTTACTTTTTGGTTAAGTTTGTGAGGGGCGTTTCGTACACGTATCGTAATTAAGAGATTTAATTGTGATTCACCTAGAGTAGTAAATTAATTAGATAATTGGTTAGTATTTTAATTGGAAATTGAGTTAATTAAGAATTTATTTGGTATTAGAATAATTAAATAATGATATTAATAGAGGGAAAAATAATAATAATAAAATATAGGGGCAAAACGTGTGCGTGGGGGAGGTTCTCGGGAACCGTGCAAGGCAACAAAACAAATACTAAAAAGAAGGAAAGGCGTTTCGTGGGATGAGAGAAGAAAAGAACCAGCTCATGGGCAGTGGAGTGTTCATGGGATCGTGGGCAGTGGAGTCGGCATATGGAAGAGCATAGTGACCATCAGCCGTTTCTTTAGAAAATAATATATATAGAAACAAGTTTCGTGGGGATCAGGGGATCTCATCAATCAAAAACAAAGAGAAAGAAAAGGATCTGGTGGTTCTTCTCCAGGGAGTCGTGCCAATTAGAAAGAAAAGGCAGCGGCTTAATTGAGCCGCGAGGCAGTGAGGGTAAAACAGTGAGATTTTCTTGTGAGTTTTAGAATCTGTCCTGAATTTTGAGAGATCACCGAAGGATCGTTACTTGTCCGTTTTCAGTGTATAATATACCGATTCGAAGATAATCGAATAAGCTTCGAGTGAGCGCAGACGGCACATCATTTCGAGTCCCGAAACAGAAAGTTATAGCTCCGAGAGTAAGACTGAACAGTGCTATTCGGATTTTCTGTTATTTTGTTGTCTTCATAAGAGTAGGGACTTTTACGTCATTTAATTCTCACATATAACTGCACAGTAAAAGTGAATAATTTAATATATTTACAAAATATTTGCATGAATAGTGTTTATTGCTTTCGATATTGTATAAACTATTTTGGAATTGAATATCTGTCTTGGAATTGTTATGTTACCTAATGAGATATAATCTGAAATATTTTCACCGTTTATGTAAATTTGTTATATATCTAATTGTATACCTTTATAGTTATTCGTGAATTGTTAATTGATCAATTGATAAACTTGCCAAATTGTTTTATCGTTTTGGTCGTCTTAATTGATTAAATACTTTGAGTCGTCCTATTTGGTCATGTCTTCTTTAGTCCTATGTGGTTTGGTCAACCGAGTCGTCGCCCTATTTTGAGCTCGTGTCTAGGATCTACTCAATGACAGGACTCGTTCGATTAGCAAGATTTCGAGTGTGGTCCCGCGGGTGTCCTTGGTGCGGATCCCGAGGGTCTTGCGATGTGAATGTGTGCGGATACCTAAGAATCCTGTGGGTGCTCTTTGTGCGGATTCCGAGGGTCCTGCGATCTGATTATGGGGAGATTCCGAGGGTGGTCTTGCGGATGTCCTTGGTGCGGATCCCGAGGGTCTTCCTACGTGAGTCTTACCCTGATGTGGACTATCATTGGGATTGCAACGGTTTTGTGGAGTCCAAGGTTTTGGATGATGATATAATGTAGAATGAGTCCTTAAAGTGTGAATCCGTCGTTCAGGGAGTGAAACTGAACCCATGTGATGAACTATTTGAGTCATCCTAGTTTGGACTATAACTAGGGCCGTTGCAATTATTGTCGTAGAGTCGTGAATAGATACCTGAGCTCGAATGGTGGGAAGTCGTGTCATAGTGGTAGTGATGTTCTTAGTATTTAAACGGTGTTGTAATCGAGTGTAGTATATGAGCAATGCGTGGTGCTTGTGGTGCACTCGATTATGTAAAGCGTTTAGATGCGACGAATATGGCTACTTAGCTTATTTGTTGTTTCGTACTTGTTCGTTCTTTTTATTGGTCCCTCATCGAGCATCAGTAGCTCAGTCCATCCACTTTTACTGTGCAGATGATTTAGGGGACGAGCAACACTACGAAGATGATGGCATATGGGATGGGGATTATGAAGAGTGATTCATAACCGGTTTCAATTAAATAATTTAGTTTACTTCATTATTAGTTTCGTTAAAGAATTTCATTTGTAATAATTAGTTTCCGCTGTTAAACTCTTATTTCAGATTATTTCATAATTGAATTTCTTTTTAATAACTCTGTTTGTCGATTTTGGTGTTTCATTAACCAATGAGACACTGTCATGTCATCGACCCTGGTTACGGGGTGTGACATATTTAGTTAAAAAAAAACAAGCCATTGAAAATGTCCGACCTTTTTCTCCCATCCGACTCTTTGTTCCTTCCTCATTAATCATTTGATCATTACATCAATAATAGTTATATTCTGAAGAAAAAAATTACATAGTTCTGGCTAAATATATTTTTTGAATGAGATCTCAACCCCAAATAAAAATGAGTTTTTTCTTTTCTTAATTTCTTGAATCTTATTCCCATTCAAAAAAGAAATAAATAATAATTCTTGAATCTTATCCATCACATTTATTTTATGAGCTTCCAGTCATATATCATAATTGAGAAGATAAGTTGAAGATAAAATTGTAGAATTTTGCGGGGAAAGTTATATACTAGACTTACGTTGTTGCTTACGGACTCCTGGCACACCCTCTCTTCGTATATTTTTCTTGGTCCTATTTGCAGGGGATTGCTTTTGACTAACACTGTTTCTTCAGAATTGACAAAATATGGCTGTAAAAAATGGTGGAATAAATGTAAGAATTTTTTTTGAAGATAAAATTTTATTTTATTTTTTGTCAAAAATAAATGTAAGAATACTTTTGTTTTCATCAAGATGGAAAATTCTTCCGTAGGCTAGGCTGGTGAAGCTTTAATTAAGTGCACAAAAATATAATATGCGCGCGGTCTAACCTATTAGCAAAAGGTTATGCTTGGGGCGGGATATATTTTGATTTCGCGTTTTTGTTTTGAATTTTATAAGAGCTGAATTATTTAAAAATAGGGATAGAGTTGGTAATATGTCATTGGGGCGGATTTTTACTGAATTTTTTTTGATAGTGGAATACAATATTTATAAAGAAATCTCACAAAAAATAAAATTTTCCTATAAAAAATTTGTCGTTTCTTAAAATATTGGGACAACCGCCCCTCTGACTCCATCACTGTTTAAGAGAGAAGATGTGAGAGTAATATAAAATTTGAAATGCTATCTAAATGCACCATAGCATGATGAGAGGCAGAGAACTTGAGGAATTAATACACATAAACTAAAACCTAAAGTAAACTTTAGGAATATGCAGGTAACTTTAGCATTGAAAATAAAAGGCTTTTTATTATTATTATTATTATTGAAGCATTGAAGGAGTTGAGGAGATTGTGATATTGAAGCTGCTAAGGAAAATATACATAGTAAATATTTCAATTCAGTCTTCCTTTTATTACATCCTTGAATAGCCTCTGTGATCTTCATATTGATCCATGAACTCATCATTGAACTTCTTGAAACTGTCCATGATTGCAGGCATGTCTTCCTCAGCTGGTAGGATGGTTGTCCTAAGGTGGAACACCCTGTTTTATCGAAATAACAGAGAGGTTGTCCATCAGTCTACCGAAATGAAGTTGAGAATAATTGAAGAAAATCTACCATAATCATAGACGTAACTAAAACTTCTTCTTTCGGGGAGGTCAGGAAGGCCAGAATCTATAACGGGGTTCTGGAAAAGTATTGAGAGGGTCCCCCCCCCCCCCCCCCAACCCTTCCTTGATTCCGTCTATGCATAATCAACCCCAACCCACGCATACCCGGAAACCTAAAGTACATAGATGGAGGGCATTGTAGACAAAAGTATATCCAACCAGAAGCGTATCTGGGAGGAGGGGAGAGGGGGGGCAACATTTTAAAATTTGTATTGTTCACCATTTAAAAGAATTTTAAAATATAAAGTTTCAACACCCCCTTTCTATATGTTTCTGTACAACTCGCACCCAAGCGGATCCATCCAATAAATAATGTACAGGGGTTCTTTCATTTCACTAGGTTTATGTGCATCTTAGTAAAGAAAGGAGGAAAGAAATGACATCTGAGAATAGAAACATATGTACTTACCCGTCCTTTTGACCGAACCCTGAACCGGGGACAGTGGAAATGCCAGTAGCTTCGAGGAGCTTAAGACAGTAGAAGACATCAGGAACCTTGCCAGCCTGTTTAGCAGCCTCAATTGCTCTTGGAGGCAAGCGTATTTGAGGGAAAGAATACATGGCGCCTGAAATCAAATTCCCGGGGTGTCTTAATTCATATGCCAAAAAACAAAAAAAACAAAAAGAAAATCCAAGATTAAGGAAATACCTTCTGTGAAATTACAGACGACATTTCTGCAACCGTTAAATCCATCAGTCATTATCTGAGCCCTCCTTCTCAGTGACTCTAATATTCCCTTTGCTGTGAGAAAAATCATAAGATACTAATATCAAGGATGATCGCAAGAGAAAGAGATTTGATGCAACATTATGATCACCGTAAAGCAGGAAATCATTGACTAAGAAAAATTTAAGAAGTCAAAAGAAACTTCATTGCACCTCTTGTTTTTTTAAGTAAACTCTCCGTTATGCTGGTCTCACAAACTAGAATTTGAATCAGAAACATATTAATGTTTGATAAATTATACGATTGATCACAAAAGATGTTCACTTTTTCTTAAACACACAAGTATAAGAAAGCAGTGGCCTGATATTGGAAAATTGGTTAGTTTTTTGTTACGCAAAGTCCCCAAAAAAAAAAAAATCAACCAACTATTGAATGCTGCAAAACATCATCAAAATGCGGAAAGAATAACACACGCTTATGTTGTCCCATGAAGATCAGCGGTCATACCTCTCTCTTACAAATCTATCATATGAGATATCTCCAGGCTTAGGAGGATTGACCATTAGACCAAGCTGCGAGAGTAAAAGAATTAAATTTCAGCCTGGCAAAATACGTCAAAACTTATATAACCTTTCTTATAAAGACATCCGAGCATCACATTTCAAGTTATTGGTCAACTTGTGTTCACAAATTAAATATAACTTACAAATATTTGCGCAGGCACATTTGGACTGAGTGATATTGAAGCAACCTTGTAGATCTCTTCCACTGTCTGCAGCATCCAATGATTATAATGAAAGTGTTAAAGAGTTCTATTCTGGATATCATTGAAATATACAAGTTACAATTTTTTTTACTCTCTCTCTCTCTCCCTCTTATTTGGTGGAGGGGGTGTGCTGGGCCAAGGCTGGAGTTCAACACCAAGGCAATGCACAAGAGTCCGAGTAGCAAGCTATTGGACTCTCCCCCTAAAAAAATTGAGTTAATATCACGTGGGCCAATGATCCAGGTATCAGATACAAGTTACATGTAGACTTGAATATACTATTGCATTCTATAAGATTGTAAAACAGTTCAGCTGAAGTTCCAGAACATCAAATACTGGCACGTTGCACCAATCTTTCCACTGTTTAAGTCCGGAAGAAATGCCAGTAAGTTTTTCAATATTCTTTCCTTTTCAACTCTGGAATTGAAAGAACATTATATGGTAGTTTAAGTGTTTAACAAACCTTCGGAGAAATATTCGTCATTTCAAAGTATGCGCCACGCTGTCCACATTCACCCCAATATCCTTTTGAAACGCTGTGGAACGCACACAAGCTGGAGTTCTCGACTTATGGGGCCACCCATGTCCATCAGAACCTTTAAGTTTGGAAAATTAAACAAATATCAATATCGCATATCTAAGTAATGAAATCCTCATTGAAATCAACCCTGTCGAATTCGCACCTTTTTTGAACTTAAGAAGGGACGTTCATCTTGGTAAATGTTCTGCTGGTAAACTTCATCTCCGAGCAGCACTACATTCTCTTGGTAACAGAATCTTAATATTTCTTGTAGATTTTCTTCGCTAAGGCATTGTCCAGTGGGATTCCCGGGGTTTATAATCACCATTGCTCGTACCTGATTACAACCAAAATAAAATCCATAAGTGGAACAAAATATACTTTGCTTTTGTCTTGTAACGTATCAATTGCATAGTCCAAAAAATTGAAGTTGTAAATCATGTTACTGTTAAACTATGTTTTTATATGCTAATACCACCTTTTAACACACAAAGACAGTTAGGTTCAATCAAATTATCTCTAGATCTGTACCCGAATAAGAGAAACATTTGCACTTTTCAAGCACATTAAGGAATGACTAATATCCCTTTATTAGAAGATAACCCCTTCTTGAAAATTATTGTACTAAGATCATCAGCAAAGTCGAACAATTTCAGATCTGCTATTGTATCATGGAAGACCATCCTGGTTCATTATATTGATAGATGCATTATACTTACATTTATCCCTTTATAGCGGGCCTGTGCAACAGACTGACGAAGGTTATTGGCATCAAGACCCCAATTTGTAGTCTCTTCAAGGTAATACGGAACAAGAGAACCGCCTAACAAAGATATTGTTGCCGAGTAGAGTGGATACTGTGGAACAGGGACCAATATCTGGCAGAATAAATATTTCCTAGTATAATCAGAAACTGATGGAAAGAAGCTTGTGAAAACAAGGAGAAAGAAAAGATGAAACGAAACCAATTTGAGATCGTATTTCATGAATCATTAATTACCCCATCACTTTCACCACGAATGACTGTATTCAAGATCTGCATTACTCCTTTGCTAGCACCGTCGGTGAGAAATATAAGCTCTGGATCACTGTCATCGGTACAGGATACTTTCAGCCATCAGTTCAAGAAAATAGGACACGGTTCTCTACAATCAAAACTATAATCCTAATGTAAACATAATCGAACCTTGGATATCCATCCCGTCTTTCAATGAACTCTGCCACTTCTTTCCTTATTCCAGGTAACCCACGTGAGTCACTATAAGCACCTATCGGGGGATAAAAATACATCATCAGTCTGCATTTATATAAGAATTCCTGGGAACAAAATGTGCAGTACAAAGTTTTAGTGGAGGAATGTGATTGTGAAATATCTAGAAGACATATATAAGATCGAAACAAAAATAAAGTGCCACTTTCCAAGATTATACTATCTCATCCTCACAAATCGGTATAAAGAGAACAGGGCAGACAAAACTATTGCTCGAGGAGATGAGAGAATGATGTAGAATTATATAAGAAGATAGCTTCATACAAAAATTCAGAAACTTTTAACACAGAGAAACATACAAAACGGTATAATTTCTTGACTATCAAACAACAGAAACAAGTGCAGCACGGTACCACATTTCCGGTTCCTTCTTCCTATCCTACCTCCTAGGGTGCATTTGTTTTCACTTGATCATAGTCTCCGACATAAAATTTTCACTTTGGGTTCCCACATGACACGTCTCTTCTCACAAACAATTATTTTTACGAACTTCAAGGCAAAAAATTAAACAAAAAACCCAATCCAAATGCACCCTAAGACCAACAAAGCATAGCTACCAGAAGAAAAGAGTATATCAAGTTAAAAGGAGCAAGGAAAAGTAAGTATATTTTTATGAAACATGGCATGTTAATTTTGGTTTCAACTATATTCATTCTCAAAGAGAAGTTGGCAGAAAAGTGAAAGAAAAGGATCGTAAAGGAGTTATACCGAGTCCTCCTGAAGTCATAGCAATATAATGTTTAGCCTTTGCAATTGCATCCGCAGGGAATAACAGCCCTACATTAGGATCATCAAGAAGAAATGGAGCTTGACAGAGTGCAACCACCTGCGAGAAAATTTTCTTTTTCAGTAAATACATAACAAAGCCAGGTTCCTTGGTGCACAATGAAAAATATTGTTCTCTCTGCAGTGTACCTGGCGAGGAAAAGTCAGAGGCTTCTGTCCTAAAGCATGAGGGTTGCCGACATTTGTAAAGATGATCTGAAGAATACAATATGGAGATCAAAAAAATAAGCACAGGAGAAATCTGCCAGTGAAATGGAAGAGGAAATATATAGAAATGAAATTTTTCCTCGTAAAATATTCTGGGTGACCTCAAATCCAAACACAATTTTGAATCATGAATGAAGTGTTCAGTGGCAGCAGTTAACAAGAAAGATTATAATAACACAATCCCTCAATTTTCACGGTAATTAACTCTTATTTAGCCAAAATTCAGGTTTTAAATATTTTGAGAAAGAAAATGAATAAGATAATCTTCCCTTCAAGACAACGTCAAAAAGTTCATACTTCATAGTTAATAAACGCCTAAAGAAGCAAATCAAAATTTATACATGCCAGTACAGGCATGAACAAAGGCAGGAGAGACGAAATATAATCCTCAAGTCTATAGTAAATAAATTTTACCGACAAAACTTGAGTACCTTTTTCCCTTCCTTTTGAAGCTCAGAAGCTCGAAGATACAGCTCACCTCTGACAGCATATTCACACTTCTTAACATTTTCATTTATATTCTCGTAATCCAATGGCTTTGACATGTTGGAAAGATACTTTTAGTACTTGATCTGAAAACCACCAAAATATCAATGAAGCATAGAACAGATAAAAAACATAGTTCTATCTTACTTTGACAACTTTAAATAAATCAAACTTGAGTTATTGGAATTCTTTATGAAAATGACCAAAATACATGATATTCCACAAATCTTAAGTTTCAATTTGGTTGGAACATGGTTGCGCCTGATCTGACCATTTTATATTAAACCCTTCGACCGAAAATTCCAGAATTTTACAGTCCCCAGAGCTCATTTGACAAGTCAGGAACCAACGATAAATCATCTCAGGTTCTAGATTTCTCATAGCCTAAAACAAAAGGATACTGCTAAACAAAAAATGGACCAACAGCATTAGTGAATAATGGATTCAAATTCAAATTCAAACAGGTAGACACATATGGAAAATCTCGGCCATCTGTTCAAGCTGAAGTAGAAGCAATTTTTGGAGTCATTTATGCTGTATCTCCAATCAAGACACCCTTCATGAACTCTAAGAATGGAGTTTGGGTTATCTCCAGTACTTAAAACACTAGAGAGGAGAACTCTAAGAATGAACTTAAAGAGTCAAAGACCAGATTTTGAAGCTACGCAACCTGGGCCTCTAACCTGATTTTAAAATAATCAACATTCAATTCGGTGATGCATACTTATGAAGGAACTCCAGAAGACAAGAATGACAGAGGAGAGGACACAAAATTGATGATCCCATTTCATTAATTTCCTTAAACTCGATTAAAAATAAAAGACAATCCCAATTAGTGGCAATCGCAATCGCAAACAACAACAACAATAACATAACTCATTAAGTCCCTAATAATTAGTGGCAATTGCAAACTAAAACAAAAAACGTTTCATCTCAACAGTGTCAATTCAAAGAGAATTTTAACTCAATGACAACAAAGCAAGAATCCAATCAAGCATCTAGCAAAAAATGCATAAAAAACAACACAAGAACACCCATCAATATAGATTCTAAGCATTTCAAAGATTCTTTCTTGATGAGTGTAATTTCATCAAAGAAATTGAATTAGAAAGTATTAAAATACCAATTCAAAACAAGAATTCAATCATGAACCCGTCTAGCAGAAATGCATAAAACAAAGAGGACACCCCATCAAGATATATTCTAAGCAGCATTCAAAAAATTCTTGCTTGATCAGTATATTTCATCAAAGAAAATGCTTTAGAAAGTGTTAAAAAAAGATGGGGTCTTTGGAGTAGTTACCAGTGGGCTTCTTGATTTCCTTTCTCAGTTGAAGCCGAAGTGATCAAATATAGTGGACTACTATGTTTGTGGCAGTATAAACATAGAGTTTTTTTTTATGGGAAAGCCCAAAAGGGGATATTATAAATTGAGATAGATCCAAAGATGAGACCACAGCCACTGAATTAAGAAGATGATTGGATTGGGTTTTAGGGGATGAAGCTTATTTGGGGCAAGTGTGGTGCTGCTTGCTTCAAGCTTATTAGTTCTTGGTCACACAAGACTCAATGAGGCTTTCCTTTTCATTTGAATGTTTCCTTCAATTCATTCTTCTGATGTGAATGTTTTTTCAATCACTGCCATCAAAATGTGGTCCTCCAACAATCCATGGAGAAAGGGTCTCCAACAATCCATCTCCAAGACCTCTGCGTGTGAAACTTCAACCTAAATCACTATATTAATATCTGATAGGCTATTTTTTTTATTATGAATAATACATTAACTTTCATTAATTAAAGAAATGTTGACATAACTTGGTACTCCCTCCATTCTCTATTAATTGTCTTTTAGGAGATATCTAGGTATCCAAATTAATTGCCGTTTAAGGTTCTTTTATTAGTTGTCAACAATTTATTCCAATTATACCCTATACATATTCCTTTCTTTTCTTTATGAAGTACAAGTGAAAGAGATGGAGGGTTGGGTAATATTGGAAGTTTAGGTAAAAATGACAACTTCCTTAATTTTCTCAAATTGTCTAAAAAGTCTTATATTTAGGAATGGAGGGAGTATTACTTTTAAGGAGTTTGTCCATTGGACATGGGATAAAATTGGGGGAATATAAACTACAAAATTATTACATTTTGCCCATTTTGTCAAATTGTGTGCAAAAGTATTGCAATTTCTCGGCACAAAGACTAAATGCCTAAATCCCATTTAGGAAATTTCCTAAAATATTCCCTTCCTGATCGGCTGTTTTTCATTCAAATATAGTACGATATAAAAATGTAATTCAAATCTACAATTTATAACTTTGTATGAGGTGTTTTTAACGTGAGGACATGGGCGTCACGTATCGCATCGTCCTCCTCTCTCCTCGTGCCAATGGGTTCGGGATGTGTACGAGGTTGGTAGCGGAGAATGGACTCTCGTGCTCAGTGTGTGGTCGGCATAAGCCCATTGGTTCTTCAGACTTTACGACAAGTGGTGCGTTGAATAACCTACTAACCGAGATTCTTAGTTGTTTTGGGCCACAAACGTGTTATATTGATGAAGTCAACGAGTATATATCCTTGGCTAATAGACTCGGGTAATTACCTTTGACATTTCATCCTGATTTAGATATATAGTTGCAATTATTGATATTTAATAAGAAATTCTTAATAAGTGTGTAATTGATCATGATGAAGTTACAACGATATATTTAAATACAGGATGACTCATATATTAATGGAGATTACATCTTATAAATTCAGGAGGTTGGCTATGTAATTTTAGAGAGAAAATACATTTGAAGAAACCAAACATTCATTATCGGACAAATTATAATACAAAGTGAATATTCAATTTAAGACGGGCGAGTAATCTTTGTATGTATGCTTTTTTTTTATCACTTAAAAGCTCTCCAATCTGTTTATTAATGGGCTGTTACTTTAGTGAGCCCAACTACAATACAAGCCCAATATTAACCTTGTTATTTTGTCAACCTCATTCTTGGGCCTAACATTGTTCCGGTTTATATGCAATATTGCCCAAATGTTGGCAGCAAACATCTCCATGAGATTTTTTTTGTAATACTGAGAATTACTCATAATTTTTAAAATATATATTACTATTTTTTTTTTTTTTTGGGAGGTGGGGGGAAGGGATACAGGAATCGAACTCCAAACCTCTGGCCAGAGTTGGATAGCCTTTTCCACTGGGCTACCTGATCCCTATTACTATTGTTAACTACAAAAACCTTCCATTAATATTCTTCATATCAAATACTCATTTGTTAAATATCAAATTTTTCTTAAATTATACCGACACAAGTTGGCTCAATTGATAAGGATTCAATACGTCTTTACAAAGATCAAATGTTTAATTCCAGCTGCCGACGTGAGGGCTATGTTGGTGGGTGATTTGTAAGTACCCTTGTAAGCGACCTATGGTCCCTAGGGCCTGCCCTGACCCGTGGTGGTGATAGGAGCCGAACCCACCCAAACTTTTATTTCCCAAAAAAAAAAAAATCTTAAATTATATTCCTTTGTTGCCCAAATTTTGGCAAAATGTCCATATGATTTTCGGAATATTGGTTTGAATAATTATTATTTAAAGGACATTGTAAAGAACATTATAACTATACCTACTCTAGGTCTTGGTCGAATTAAGGAAAGGCCAAGATGAACAAATTAAAGGAGATGTTGATGCTGATATTGGATTCGCATATTATAGGATTAAATTTATCTTCCCCAATTTTTTAAAAACATGTTGGTGCTTAACAGTATATGTGAATTGATTGGTAGACAACGAAGCACAATTTAAAAGACAATTGTTTTTTTTAATTAATCCTTTTGGGCAAATTTTTTATTTTTTATTTTGAAAAAAAAGGTGAAATGGTTGGTGGCACTCAATAATTCATTTTCCTCCCCCAAAAATGTATTCCTGGTAGGTGGTGCCAAAAATATAATATTTTATTCGCCAAAATAGACCTATGAAAATAGACAAATACTGTTTAAAAAAAAATATAATAAAACAAATACAAATAAGACAAATTCCTCACCTACCAAAAAATGCATGAAAATGAATAAAGCATACGTGCAAGACTCTAAGAGCACTTTTTTAGGCTTGTAATTAATTTGGTTTGTTAAGAAGATGGATTTTTAACCCGATCTCTGGTCCGCAGGTTGTAGTGGTTATATAGGAGTGTTTGAATTTTTTGAACATCGACACTCCGGAGATTTTCGCGATTGTTGAGTTTCGTGTGTAAAAAATAATATGTGTCAGATTCTCTCCTGTTTAGTAATTACGTCAAAAGTCAATTGTAAAATTGAATTCAGATTAATTACCAAATTGACAGTAAATATTGAATACTTCGAACAGATAACATAAAAAGAAAAAAGAAGATGCATGAATTTCTTCTTTAAAAATTAATTTGGAGTAAGAAGAGAAGTTCAATTGGTTAACCATTGCAGCCGATGGTTTAAGTAAAATTAGAGTTTTGACTCGTACCTTGAACATCGAAGGGTCCAAGTTCAAACTTCATTGAAAGCGTAGATTCCTTTCCTCAAAAGCATAAATGAATGAAATTTAATTATCGATTCACAGTTAATTAATAAATTATTTATTTATCGGGAAAACCTTGTGATTCCGGTTTTTGGTGTCTAATGTACTTTTCCAAAAAAGAAAATATTTTTGGTTCTATATAAATTAGTCTATTGTTAGGGGTGTCAATCGAGGATATATGAGTCGAGTTTGACGTAGCTTACACTCAACTCACATAAAAATTGAAAAGTCTAGCTCATGTTCAGTCCAGAAAAGCTCACAAATATTGAGCTCACACTCAGCTCACATTTTAATGTGAGCTCGAGCTAAGCTCACTAGACTCATCATGAGCTAAATTTATATTAGTAACAAAAAAAAAAAAATCATGTATACAGAATAGTGAAATACAATGCGAAATGAGACTAATTTCTAACGAGAATCCAAATATACATAATATAATAATACTTAATTATTGTAGAAAGATAAAGTAATAAAAAGATAAAAATATAGCAAAGTCAAATGTTAAAAAAAATCCATAAAAAATAGACAAATATAAATGATATGTTTTATCGTCAGTTTTATAGGTCTTCTTTTTAAATAGAAATTTAGTATTATATATAATACACATAACTATATTATTCTTATTCGGGTGCGAGTTTTAACTGGGCTGAGCAGGAACAAGCTCACGCTCAGTTCACATAAAATTCGAGTTTGAATATTACGCTCACGCTCACTTATTTTCGAGCTACCCTGTTGACACCCCTATCTATTGCACATACAGACCAAGATTAATAACTCAAAAATAAAATTCTGTTTAATATAGATCATTTAATATTATTTTTTGGCAAAAGGGTCCCATTTATTTATTTTAGTATTAATACTTCCAACAACCTACTTTATTAAATTCGAAATTATTAAGGCCTCTTTTAGTGAATCTGTAGTTATTATTTATTTTTATTTATTTTTGCTAAGTAGTGAATCTATAGTAGCTTTTTTTTTGTTGCTAAGTAAGTGAATCTATAATAGTTGTTTGGGTAAAAAAATCTCTTGTTCCCATTTTATGTATCGTTTTATCATTTATGTCCTATCAATAACGAATTATAATTTGTTAATTTTTTTAACCATTTCATTAGTTGTTTCAGGTTATAATTTTTTTAATTTAAAAATAAAATTTAATAATTTTTTATTAACGAGAAGAAACTAGACACAAAATTGAGACAACCATCCTTACCGAATTGTTTGCCATATCATCTCCGACTTATACGCAGCGCGGGACACCGCACGCCACCGTTCTCTGTCTCTCTCTCTCCTACTCAAACCTACATTTTTCAAATGTCAGCCACTCCAGCACCGCCGCCAAACCTCCATTTTGCTTCTTCATCAAAAACTCCACACAAATTCTCCGGTTCGGTTCGCTCTCCTTATTTCTTCATATCTTCCAAAAACAAGCCTATTCTCCGATGCGAGCTCAAGCAGAATTCTTCTTATAAGTGGACTGTTGATTGCGTTTCAGGAAGCGATCCAATTCATATAATTCTGAAACCTCCGGCAAATCCGCTATCGATGAGCTCTTTAGATTCTTCAACTATGAGGAATTCTAAAAGAATTTGTTTGTTTTATTGTTCCGAAATGAAGGCTCTCGCTGAACGAATTGCTGCCGAATCTGATGCCATTGAGCTTCGCAGTATCAGCTGGAGGTACAAAATATTTATTTTCTTAATAACTTTATATTTTTTAATGTCTTGTTTTGAAGAATTGTGTGTATTTGGTTGTCGAATCTTGTTAATTACTGGAATTATTTTGATTAGATTTATTCTATTTATCTACGCTTGAGAAGATTATTGCATTTTTTCCAAAATAATGATCAGTGATGGAATTAGCTCTGAACTAGTTCAATTGTAAGTTTTATGCGGATTAATAATGAAAATTAGACAGTAATTAAAGATTAAGCTTGGCTATTTAGGGTCCTTTTAAGAATTAAGAAAGATGTCTGGCATTTAGCTTGTGGTTGCATTAGTCTACATTGGTTCGTAGTTCGTACTCTCACCTCTTCATAAGTATATTTGAAATCGTGAATTCGTGACGTTTTTCCTGTGAAGATAAACAGTAATTCCTGATATAAGCTCATGTTTGGGCTATTTTTTTATAAGCCAAGCTTTTGGTCAAACTCGATAGATTTTGAATAACTAAAGTTGTATGCAAACTAGCTTATTGCTCTAATATTGTGTTGTGTGAAAATTAGCTCATGGGCCTCCATATCCTCTCAAAACCAATTGGCTAGGAGAGGTGTTAGCCCATGAGCTTATAAGTTATTTGGATCTTCCTTAGGCACTCGATGTGTGACTTTATATTTCAACACTCCCCCTCACATCGAGGTGGGAGCCAAATTCAAAGCCCGGCACCCTACTTGGGCCAAACGGGGGCAAAGAGCCCACACATCCTGCCTAAGGACCTGCTATGATACCATGTGAAAATTAGCTCATGGGCCTCCATATCCTCTCAAAACCAATTGGCTATGAGAGGTGTTAGCCCATGAGTTTATAAGTTATTCGAATCTTCCTTAGGCACTCGATGTGGGACTTTATATTTCAACACTCCCTCTCACATCTAGGTGGGAGTCAAATTCAAGGCCCGGCGCCCTACTTGGGCCAAACGGGGACAAAGAGCCCACACATCCCGCCTAAGGGTCTGCTCTGATACCATGTGAAAATTAGCTCATGGGCCTCCATATCCTCTCAAAACCAATTGGCAATGAGAGGTGTTAACCCATGAGTTTATAAGCTATTCGAATCTTCCTTAGGCACTCGATGTGGGACTTTATATTTCAACATGTTGTATTGTTGCACTCTTCCTAAGAAAAATGAGAATCTTTAAATTCTATGCTTCAACTTTACTTGTGTTCTCGAAAATTTTAGACCTGCTTGTGATTATTGATTTCTTGAAATGGCTAGTATACAAACTCCCTGAAATATGATACTTTGTTCTAATTAGTCTCTTCTTTGATTTTTCTTCTTTGTGCATTACATACATTGTGCATTCTTAATAACTCAGGACATTTGAAGATGGATTCCCCAACTTATTCATATCTAATGCTCATGGCATTCGTGGACAGCACGTAGCTTTCCTTGCTTCATTTAGTTCTCCTGGAGTAATTTTTGAGCAACTATCTGTCATCTATGCACTGCCAAAGCTCTTTGTCTCCTCATTCACACTTGTGCTTCCTTTTTTTCCAACTGGCACATCAGAACGAATGGAGGAAGAAGGGGATGTTGCTACAGCCTTCACACTCGCTAGGATCTTATCAAACGTTCCAATTTCAGGAGGAGGACCTACAAGTTTAGTAATCTTTGATATCCATGCGTTACAGGTAGGCGCAAAATTCTTCTTCTGTCAACTCTTGGCGTTTGTGGATATGCTCATCCTTAGGCTATTCATTTCTGTTGTAAGATTGTATTGTATCTTTTATAAGCTGATTGTCTGTCTATCTTGTTTTTAACTCAGGAGAGATTTTATTTTGGTGATAACATATTACCATGCTTTGAAAGTGGCATACCTTTGCTCTTAAATAGGCTTCAACAGCTTCCTGATTCTGACAATGTAAGATTCTTCTTGCAAGATGAAGTTATTCCTCTTCTATTTTCTTTTTGGTTGATGAAGGTTCTTTTTCTCTAAATTTTTGACAGCTTTTTTCTTAGGTCTAAATGTGATAGCTAGGTGGTTGAAATTACTATTTTATTTATTTATTTATTTTGGGGTTGCTATTAATTAATCTTCTCATATTTTTCGTTGTACATCTAGATATCTATTGCCTTCCCCGACGATGGAGCATGGAAACGGTTTCACAAACAGCTGCAGCATTTCCCTACGGTAGCAATCCTAACAGAGATATTGGTGCATGATGTTACAATGATATCATGTTGATAAAAAACCTCATGCACTCTATATCCATCTTATCTCTAATTGTTTTCCCCCAGTTGCATGTCGTCGGTTTCTGTAGAAGTTTTATAATCTTGGTCCTAATATGTTGGCAACAAATACAGCTTTAGAAAGTCATTTGCATGATGAGGAAATACAATCTCCTTTTATTTTTTACAATGAGTTGTTTTCCTGGAATTCTATTTGATTCTATAATTGTAGGTAGCCTTAGAATTGGTATTTCAGAAGCCTGTGAAATGAAACTGTTGCAAGAAAGCTGGATGTGATCTGCTTAGCTGTCCTCGCTCATCTATTTTCAACATAATACGAATAGTGCAAATAACAACCGGTTAGGTCCTCTTTACTGCTGGACTGAGAAGATCTTGGGGCGGTGGAGAAAACTCAATACATGTTTAATTTTTTTGTCAAAAAGTTGAAATGAATGTCCCTCAATTTGTTGGCTGGTGATATATTTCAAAGGAGGTTTCTTGTGATCTATAATTCCACACCTACGCTATCCTGTTGTCGTATTAGATATGAACCTAATATGATGATGCTCTAGATTTATGATGTTATCTAATAATCCACAATCAGATCTATTGATTTAACATGCTGGACTTTATTGTCAGATTGTTTGTGCAAAAGTTAGAGAAGGTGACCAGAGGATTGTACGCATTAAAGAAGGCGAGCCTAAGGGGCGCCATGTTGTGATAGTGGATGATCTTGTTCAGTCTGGTGGTACTCTAATAGAATGCCAGGTGAGAAATAGATGATGCTCGATCAAATGGTTTTGGTATCAATTTTGATGTGTAAAGGTATTTTGAATTCTTTGGGGGCTTTTTGTTGCTGTATATAATGTAGAAAGCTCGGTCTATGAGAGAATCTGTATGATAAGTCTCTAATGGGATTTCACTTGAAAATTAATTATGTAAAATTAATAACAGAAAAACTATAAACTAGGCGTTCTCTCTATTTTTTGCAGTGTCGAAATTGCTTTTGGCTCCTTTCCTATTTAGAGATGCCAATAGTTGAGAAAATGCAAAAAAAAAAAAAATTTAGCACCACCTTTACGAGAATCGAGGCACGCGATGAAATTCTCTCGGTCTAGTTCTTAGTTGCAATGTTCAATTTTGCATAATGACTTTTCGAGGTGAAATCTCATTAGAGACTTGTCATACAGAAAAACTATAAAAAATGTGTTCTCTCTATTTCTTGCAGTGTCGAAATTGCTTTTGGCTTCTTTTTCTATTTAGAGATGCCAATAGTCGAGAAAAGGCAAAAATAAATAAATTAGCACCACCTTTACAAGAATTGAGGCACACGATGAAATTCTGTCGGTCTAGTTCTTAGTTGCAATGTTCAATCGAGATCTCCAGAGGAATGACCGAATTATGCTATTCTGTTATTTAGAACGCCCAAGGAAAATCCAGAAAAGATGAAAATTTTCTGTCTTAGAAATTCTTTTAATATTTGTCATCCTGATTTTGAAGAATTTTCAAGAGCTTTGCATTTACGATTGCATTATTCTAAACCGCCTGTTGTGTTTCTTCCCAGAAAGTGTTGGCAAAGCACGGAGCCACAAAAATAAGTGCCTATGTGACCCATGGTATTTTTCCCAATAGATCGTGGGAACGTTTTGAACATGATAACAGAGGTATGAACATATTGTTTTTAGTTCCATCTAGGTCATTACTTTCCGTTTTATTTGATGGAGTTTGTCTTTTGTGCCGATATCAATTTTCTTTAGCATACACAAGCTGCATGACTTCACTTAATTCATGTTGACACACCTTTTGAATTTCCATTACTCAATGGTGTGAAAAATCTGCTTTTCATGGATCTTAATTACCACGTCTCACATATTATGCCCTATGGGCTTTTCCTTCGCTCTTCATCTTTTATCACCTAACTCCTTAAATACTCGTTTATGTCTGTGCGTCTGAAGTAAATCAAATTTCAAAGACAATGCTCACCCGATTGCTGATGCCCTTCTGTTGAAAATTATTTCAGGGAATCCAGAGAACGGAATGACATACTTTTGGATCACAGATTCATGCCCACAGACAGTCCAAGCTGTGAAGAACAAAGCCCCATTTGAAGTTCTCAGCCTTGCTGCTGCGATTGCTTCTTCTCTCCAGATCTGAAAATAGACGTCTACTTGCCTCGAGGTTCTTAGCTTGCTGTTACAGTTTCAGCTAAATTTAACTTTATAGTGGTTCAGAAGCATTTGGATAGTTCTATTATCCATTCCTCACTAGAGCTACCGAATTCTCAATAACAAGTGAAAATATAAGGACCAAGTGCCAGAAACCTTACTTGTGCACGACAGTATTGAGCAGGCTTAAATAATTCTCAATCAGAAGTTGTTTCCAAGGAGAAGATGCACAAAAAAACTTGAATTGATGTAAGACGACAACTTAGTCCATTATTTGTAAGTACTTATCGAGTTTTTATCATAATGAAGTTGAATTGGTAGGAAACTTTACACACAGCCCTCAAATGTTTGTGCAATTTTTTTTTGGCCAGATCGGATCCTAGTATCCGTCTGCAGCTGACGTGAACAATTTTGATAAGAAGGCAATATTATTTGAATTGACAACATTTCCTTTCATCAATGAGGCATTTCTCAACTAATTTGACCGACTCTTTACTTCTCACGATACTCTTAACGACCAGCCAGAACTTTGTAATAGTGGGGGCGAAGAGTAGTTGATGAATGAAGAGTAATTTTTTAGGTAATTACAAATTCAGTTAATCATAATTTATGTCCCTCAGCTATGTTTTAAAAGCAATTGTTACCCTTCAGAAATTTTAGGTGCTATAAATGTCCCAACTATTTACGGTGTGCCATTAATGCCCAAAAGTGGCGGAATCCGGCAAGAGGGGCGGCAATGCACATGTGTAGTCCGCACATGCAAAATTGCAGGGGCAAAATAGTCCACATAGAATTGCACATTCTTTGTCTTCTTCAACCAAGAGAATTGCGCTTTCTTCTCCAAATTATTTCTTCCAAAATTTTACCCAAAATTTGAAAACCCTACAAATAAATTATTGATTCGATTCGCTTCAAGACAGCCAAGCAACTACCACAACATTACAAATGTGGTTTTGCAACACAAAGATGAGATCTTTGAGGCTGTCCAACCCCAAAACCCACATTCTAATAATTCAAATGCTACCGCTTTTTCAAACCTCAACAACACCATATTGCAAATATTCACATATCAACTGTGTTGATTGCACATCTCAAGTAATGAGGTTTATCCTTTTCTTCTGCAGAATCGATTGGAATCCCTCATAATTGCTTGGAATCACTCAGTATGGGATGGATTATCACTCAGAATTGCTTGGAATTTCAAATGGTTTCGTATAGTCTCTTGCGATTTTTCAAAGAAAATTGTGAGAAATGGGTCGGATTTTCAACATATATCACAACCTTCCGGGTCATGAGTCGGGATCAATTGAATGTGTTGGATACAACCCATTAAGCACAGATTGTCATGACTATTTTGCCCCTGAAAGTGTATTTGTGCGGGCTGCACATGTGGAACACTGCCCCCTCTCGCCGTATTCTGCCACTTTAGGGCACTAATGACACCCCGTAAATAGTTGATGACATTTATAACACCTAAAATTTCTGAGGGGTATGCTTTTGAAACATAATTAAGGTATAAACAGTGATTAACTCTTACAAATTTTTAAAATTTTATAAAAGTAAAACATGTAAATTTAAAAAATAAATGGGAGCAACCGTTATCCCGCCCCTGAAATCGTCCGGGTCACGATACTCTTTGCATGCAAAAGAATAAAAATATATTGAATAAAGGGAAAAATTCGCAAATATACACAACAATCAACATTGTATTATGGATTTGGAGGAATTAATAGCCATTTTAGTCACCAACGTATTTGCGCTTAGCCAGTTTTATCCTTTTTAGCAAAGTTTAACTTTTTTCATCCCCAAAGAATTTACGGGCAGCCATATTGGTCTTTCCGTCCAAAACTTTGAAAAAAACTGTTAAAATTGATGACGTAGCTTAACGGTGGAGAAGTTATCTCTCTCCTCCAAGGGTATTTCTGGTATTTTGCATCTACACCCTTAGCTCTTCTTCTTCAACCTACCATCTCCATCTCCAACTTCAAATCTTATTTTATCCAAAAGCCCTAGTTTTTCTCCAATTCAAACCCTGAAAATATTCAAATTAGCATAAAAATCTGTAATTCCCAAGCAATAAATTGAATGGAGAAATCGAAAACTAAGTGAATCAATCACCAATCGTATGTTGAGGCAATCCACCATTAATCGGTTCCCATTCCACCGCCGGTCACCATCTTCAAATGGGTCTTAAAAAAACTTTAAAAATCATCACCAAAAAAATCATCATAGGTAACAAACCCATTTTTAGTTGCAGAAAAATTAAGAAGACATAATTCATAATGTGCTCATTTCTATTTCCATTGATAAAACCCATTTTTAGTTGCAAAACCCATGTTTCAAATCATCATAGGTAACAAAACCCATTTTTAGTTGCAAAACCCATGTTTTTTTTTAGACTTCCATTGATAATTTCGGTTCTTATATCATTAAAAGAAAGCAATCAGGTAATACATTTGATGATTTTGAGGGGGAGAAAAGATTAAAGGTGGTCGGGGATGAAAAGGGGAAAGAATGGGAAGTGGAGGAGGAATCTTAATGGTGGTGGTGGGCGTGGGGTGGGGTGGAGTGGAGTTATGGGATTAGGTGGAGGAAGGAGGTGGGATAATGGGATAATTTTGTGGGTTTCCAGAAATACCCTTGGAGGAGAGAGAAAATTTCTCCACCGTTAAGCCACGTCATCAATTTTAACAGTTTTTTTCAAAGTTTTGGACGGAAGTACCAATATGGCTGCCCGTAAATTCTTTGGGGATGAAAAAAGTTAAACTTTGCTAAAAAGGAAAAAACTGGCTAAGCGCAAATACGTTGGTGACTAAAATGGCTATTAATTCGGATTTGGAGAGTCGGAGTGAAGTGTTTTTTTTCCTGTTATTATAAGTGGAGTGACAGTGCGTTTCAAATTTTAATTAATTAACAAGCAGACCTCTAACTCTTTTCTATTTACAGAAACCTCCTTCTCCAGCCGCCATTTTTCAGCAGATCTCAATCAAAATTCAGCTCTTTCCTTCTCTTCTCCGATCTGATCATCCTATACTCTGATACAAACCCTCCATGAACATTGTTATGTATTCATATATATAGAAAGAAGATTTTTTTTTAGCCATAGCTATGGCCGGAGCAGCGTCTGCGCTGTTCCTACTGGATATAAAAGGCCGTGTACTGGTGTGGCGAGACTACCGTGGTGACGTCTCCTCCTCTCAAGCTGAACGCTTTTTCACCAAGCAAATTGAGAAAGAGGTTCTGGATTTTTCCTAATTTCTAATTCCTTTTTTTGATTTTTTGTATTTACTTGTAATTTTTTTGGTTGTTGATTTAGGTTTACTGGTCTATTTTACTTAATTTTGTGAATTACAATGAATTATAAGTAATTAAGTTGATATTTATCATGTTAATTTCAGTTTATACCAATTTATATGTTAACAAAATTTCCATGAGCAGGGTCATAATTTATGCTAGCGATACTGGATATTAGGGTTTTTACTTAAATATAGCGATAATTGAGAATTCAAGTTTGAAAGTGCAGCTTATATAGTATGCTATTGTTGATTTAGGTTTAGTTTTTTTGTTTACCTAATTGTGTGAATAACAACTAATTATAAGTAATTTAGTTGATAATAGAATGTCACTTCAGTTTATACCAATTATATATAATTTCAGAATTTTTCCATGAGCAGGATCATAATTTATGCTATTGATACTTGAAATTAGAATCATAGTACTAATTATAGCGATAAATTGAGAATTCGACTTTGTAAATGCAGCTGAGATAGTCTTCTTGTTGAATTTCAGTTTTTCTTTTTTAAAATTGGCTGATTGATTATCTTTTTAGTCTTTATTTTCTCTCCATTTGAAAAGATTGCATATTTTTGTCTTTTTTTTTGGTTGATTTAGGTTTACTTGTAAATTTATCTAATTTGTGTGAATAACAATGATTTGTAAGTAATTATGTTGATATATAGCATGTTTCGTTCAGTTTGTCACAATATATTACATTCACAATATTTCATTACTCATTAGCAGGATGTATGCTAACGATACTTGATATTAGAATTATACTAAAATATATCGATAATCAAGAATTGAAGTCTGTAAGTGAAGTTGAGATAGCCATATTGTCGAACTTCAATTCTGCCTATTTAGAATTGGCTGATTAATTATCCTTTCAAGTTTCAACAAGATTGAATCTTTTGTTTTTCTAATTTTTCTTTATTCTATTTTGAGTAGTGTGTGTTAGGAAAAGATTAGGACCTTATGGATCTTTTTTAATATCTGTTATAGGGCGATTCACTGTCTCAAGACCCTGTTGTGCATGATGATGGCGTAACATATATGTATATTCAGCACAGCAATGTGTATCTTATGGCTGCATCAAGGCAAAACTGCAATGCTGCTAGCATTCTTCTATTTCTACACCGTGTTGTTGATGTAAGGGCTATTGGTAATTGAAGAATCTTTCTTTTTACAGTTTTGGTCAATGGCCAAGTTATTAACTTATTATTTGAGTATTTTTTTTAATTGCAATTTGTCTTGTTTGATCTGAGGTAGGTATTTAAGCATTATTTTGAGGAGTTAGAAGAAGAATCACTTAGAGACAATTTTGTTGTTGTGGTAAGAGGCCTTTCCTGAAGTTCTTAAATTGGGTTCTTGATCGTCCCGTTTGGTTAGGCAAAACTGAATATTTTGACCTTTTTAGTATGAGTTGCTTGATGAAATTATGGACTTTGGGTATCCGCAATACACCGAAGCAAAGATTCTCAGTGAGTTCATAAAGACTGATGCTTATAGGATGGAAGTATCACAGAGGCCTCCAATGGCAGTAACAAATGCAGTTTCTTGGCGCAGTGAAGGAATACATTACAAGAAGAATGAGGTACGTCTCTTTCATTTGATCTCATAATAATCCTTATTTTTGGCTTTTAATGGGATTATTTGTCCATGTTTCAGGTGTTCTTAGATGTTGTGGAAAGTGTTAATATACTTGTTAACAGCAATGGGCAAATAGTTAGATCAGATGTTGTTGGGGCATTAAAGATGCGCACTTACCTGAGGTTTGCTTTCTGCTCTCAACTATGTTTAACTGATAATTTGATTTTCGTTCACATCTTTGAATTTCTTTGCTTCTGTAACTTGATATGATAAACCAATGAGCTAGAACAGGTTAGGCATTTTTAATATGCATTTACAAATTACATTCCTGTCTCAGTAAGTAGTTTGCTTCGGTGGTGCCTAATTGTACTCATTATTGTGCTTGGTTGTGCTTTCTCTAAATTTTCCACGTAAAATATCCTCAAGTTGCTTATTCAACGATACCTGAAACAAAGGGAAAAATTTTTCTATTTCGCTTTTCTAAGATGGAAAATGCGCCTTCTTTCAGGAGGTCTTTGTTTAAGCTTGGTGTTCTATGATTTGGTTTGATGTCATAAAATGTTATGTTTTTCTGTCGTAGTGGCATGCCTGAGTGCAAGCTTGGACTGAATGATAGAGTATTACTAGAGGCGCAAGGTCGAGCTACTAAGGGAAAAGCCATTGATCTAGACGACATTAAGTTTCACCAGTAAGCAATATGTTTCTCTATTTTTCGAATATGCTATTTTAAATACATTCGCTCATGCTTTCTCTTTTTTTCTGCATTACCAATTCGTTTCTATTATGTCACAGGTGTGTGCGTTTGGCCCGATTTGAAAATGATCGGACAATTGCCTTTGTACCTCCTGATGGTTCTTTTGATCTCATGACCTATAGACTGACTACTCAGGTTTATCATTTAGTACTTAAGATCACATTTTCCTTCTGCATTTCTCAACCTCTTGTCAGCGTTCTTTGCTCTTAAATAAATGATGGTGACAAGGCATTACTTGGTTTCAGGTCAAACCTTTGATTTGGGTAGAAGCTCAAGTGGAGAGACATTCTAGAAGTCGTATTGAAATAATGTTGAAAGCTCGAAGCCAGTTCAAAGAGCGTAGGTAAGTTACTGAATCATCTTAGTATTAATACCCTGAATCAGCTTCTTTTCATTTGGCTGGATTAGACTTGGATGCATTTGGCTGAAAAAACAAACAAATTGCTCACATATTTTCTTGAAATGCAGCACCGCGACTAATGTTGAGATTGAATTGCCTGTTCCATCTGATTCTACTAATCCAATTGTCCGGACAGCAATGGGATCGGCAAATTATGCACCTGAAAATGATGCACTGGTCTGGAAAATAAAATCTTTTCCAGGGGGTAAGGTAAGAGTTAGATTCCGATTCTATTACTCCCACCGTCCCAAATTGAATGTCCATATTTAACTTGTATGAGAATTAAGAAGAGTCGTTTGACTATGAGTAAGTTATCATGATATCATAGAAGGACCCATATGTTAGTAGAGTTTGCATTCCTTAAATATAGGAGGTTAATTATGGGCGTTTAGGGTGAAAATATATCCACTTTAAGAAAGTGGACATTCATTTTGGGACAATCTAAAATTGAAAGTGGATATTCAATTTGAGACAGAGGGGAGTGTTTTGTTTCTTCTTTTAACCAGTTTGCATATGACTAATTGCTGTGAGGGCATTGGGAATACAGCGGCTTTAATGTTATATGGAAGTTGATGTGGTGTCTTTGATACTGGTCCATAATATATATTTTCTTTTTACTCCAGGAATATATGTTGAGAGCTGAGTTTAGTCTTCCCAGTGTAACAGCTGAAAATGCAGTCCCCGAGAGAAAAGCTCCAATTCGTGTGAAATTTGAAATACCTTATTTTACTGTCTCGGGGATACAGGTAACCTTTCTGGAGATGGATTTTCACTTATTAGATTGACTTTTATGCTTGGTGTTTAATTTAATCTCTAATGTGATAAGCGTTGCATGCATAAACATCTTTGTTTGTCCCCTAACAAGCTCACTTGTTCTAATGTATTCTGTCTTGTCTTTGTCGGGAACTGGCTGTTGCTATTTCATGCCCTGGAAACATTTAGATTATTTGGTTATTTGGAGTCAAATGAAAACTTTTACTGTGAAGGATAGGGTAAAAATATCTACAAAATCAGACTTACATATTATGCATTGTTCTATTTTTCTATCGAATGACATTTGAGTTTCTATTAACATATTTGAACTTTTCATTTTTGGCTCAGGTTGAGACATGTAACGAGTTGAAAGAAAAATCTAGAGAAGATGAATTTTAAAATTTTAAAAATGGAAAGATAAAAACAAGAACTTGCGTTATACTTGGAGGGCCTTCACAACAGTCAATGTTGTGTGTGGCAGCCCTTTGATTAATTGCTCCCCGTTTACACCATTGGTTTCTTGGGCTCTGTTGATTGAGATAACTACTTTGTTTGGATATCTGTTATGGTGCAATGGCCTGCGTTTTTGTCTTAGTTTGCTGCATCAGAATTCTGTTATTATCTTAAAACTATATCTTTCAAGTTTCAATTAACGGTAATTGATTTATTTTATAGGTTCGTTATTTGAAGATTATTGAAAAAAGTGGCTATCAGGCTCTTCCATGGGTGAGATATATTACAATGGCTGGTGAATATGAGCTGAGACTGATTTAAAAGCTGGAGTATTGACAAATTTTTCATCAAAGAAGTCAGCAATAGACTTTGGTCTACAATCAACCGAGGTACGAGCGGGAAGCGCCTCCGAGCTCATTGAATGCATAATTTTCCCTTAATATACCTGGAGATCAGACGAGAGATGTGTATCTACCTGGATGATTTTGTGTAGTTTCTTACTATTTGTATCCTCTGTTTGTTTTTGGCATCACGCCTCACTCGATTACATGATAATATTCAATTTCTCTTATGAAATGATGTTCCTTTTCATATCCAAAATATTTACCTTGATCTTTGTATGTATTTATCAATGTGGAGCCTGTTTTTATTTGGAATATAATTCATTTGTGCTTTCTTTGATAAACATCCATGTGAGGCACCAACTTTTGGCTTAGAAATGGAAATCTTGGGGTTTGATATGATCAAATTATCCAGAATAAGCTTATTAAAGCTCAATAAGATTGGCAATGATATTGGTTAGATAATTTGTGGCATTGAATTTTTTAGTTGCATGAAATTTGTAAGAGTTATGCCCTGGACTAGAAAGAGCAAAAGATTAAATAATATACACAGGATCACTGTATCCCTTGCCTCCCCTCAAGAGGTCTGTATTGTTATTTTAATTAATTACATAGGAATATTGTTGGAGGACAAAAGTATCCTCTAATCTCTACAATGCACAGGGGCTTAGATGAACATTAGACTTTCTATGAAGAATCTCTTCTCCACACAACAGAGTCTCACCCTTAGGCTGTCTGACGCAATTCTGAACATGTATCGAAACCCAGAAATAAGCGTTAGCTGAAGTTAATAATAAAGATTCTAGAGAAGATGTCGTTTTTCATAATACTTCGGAAGAAAGCATAATCGGCTAGAAAATTTTAACAAGACCATCGTCTCTGTCATCTTGGATAATTCCATCAAACATCACTAAGAGAGAAACGATAAAGGCATAGTCGATATTTGGGTGCACTGTTAAAACGAAGTTGTCTTTGTCAAGGACAAGACTCTGAATGCTAAGATTCTTATGCATCTGCATAATGAACAATATCAATAAGTTACTGTAAATGGAAATGAAAACAAAATGTGGTGAGTTTTTTTTAAATGAGTCGCGTTTTCTTACTTCTGCAATAACTATATTGGTCTTTCCAGTGTATATGATGAATGATTTGTCGTACCAACTCCCCTTTATTTTGAAATCACTTCTGTCTCCCTTTTTGCTTGTTGCTAAGAATACTTTTAATGTTTTCTTTAGTCGGACCATGGACGACCTTTTTGCCATGAAAAGCTTATCTTGAGATCTTGTGCTTTCTCCTTTGTAAGCAACCCATCTATCATGCAAACTTATGGTCTGAAACACACAAAATATGCTTTTTTGAAGCATTTGTATTGGTATGAAGAAAGAAGATCAATAAGGGAGTCTAGAAAGCACACTACCTTCTGATGAAAATTGACAAGAGGGTCCCCATAAGCATCGAGCAAGGTTCGTCTGTCATGCAATGTCCAGAACTTGCCTTGTACGCTGAAAAGTGAGTTACCCTTCATATCAGTAACAGAAAAATTCCCTTCTGAGACGGTAAATATTTTTCTCGTGATCTTCAAATCAAGAGGATATGGAGCCACAAATTGGGGGCCAATGATGGCTCCAGAATTTGGTATCTGCAGGTTGTATGGCATAGCCATAGGTTGATTGATGTCCTGTGAGACCGATGATGAGATTCACGGTATTAGAAATTTGTTTTTTAGTCATCTTGATTCTCATGTCTCTTTAGAGATTAATAGCCCTTACCTTTGAAGCTCCAAGTGTGGATTCTAATGTGTTGAAAACTTGCTTCATTTTGCCACCTTTCAATATGTTTACGAAATCGCCTGCTTTTTTATATTGACTAGTGGTTTGAAATGCAGGGTTGTTATATGCTTGGGGAGGAGGGGGTGGGGGAGAGTAAGCCATAGGGTAACTTGGACCATAGGGAGGGTAATGACCTTGATTATAAGGGCTAGCCATTGGGTAACCAAAAGCATAGGGTGGAGAAACTGCATAAGGAAACATTGTATTATTCATATGCTTCTCTTGTTGTTGCTCATCTTCTTCTTCACAACTACTTGATATATTTCCATAGTTAAATTCTTCATGAAGAATTTCCCAAGCTTGTTTCGCCTTCGTGGCTTCCATAATCTTTGGAAATATATCATCTGAAACACCTTGTTGAAGATAGTAAAGTGCTTTTGCATCTTTTTTAAGGTTTTCTCTAACTTGATTCTCTTCTCCATATGTTAATTTTGATGCTAAGAATGGTTCTATATACCCAATCTCCACAATCTCCCATAGATCTTCTGATTGTAAGAATGTTCTCATTTTCACTCCCCAGATTTCGAAGTTTTCTCCAGAAAATTTCGGAATTTGTAAGGGCTTCGAGCTCGAGCTTGAACTAGCCATCCTATTTTCCTTTTTTTTTACAGGTCCCTTAGAGATTCTGCCTTCTGGAATATCAGAAACTGATCATGACATTACATGTTAGGACATTTTTCTAATTCATGTTAAAATGTAGTGAAGAAAAAACAATGTTATAGCATGAAACAACAAAAGAATCACAAAGGTTGTAAGAATTTTTTTTTGCCATTACATATAAATTCAAACTAATGTTCAATGTATAAAACATGATGAATATGTTATGGCATTGCAAAATAACATATGAAATCACAAACCGAACCTAATTTGGTGGAATTTAATATAGTTTGTCTGAATTTTTTTTTATTGAGATTCGTGAAAGGTAAATTTTTGTGAAAAAAAAAATGAAACTTTATCCAAAGATCGTTGTCAAAGTTCATACCTAATGAGGGACCTGACCAAGATCTCTACGATATTGAATTATCATAGGCTCTCTTCCATTCCAATTCCTTCATAATTTTCCACAAGAACTTCAAAAACCCCAAAAAAAAATTAATAAAAAAAATGTATTCTTCTAGAAAGAAATAATCTTTGGTTTGCCCGATTTTGCTGGAGGATTTTAAGACCACCAGATGCTGTTTGGGACAAGGCATTTGTGTGATTGGTCCCAAATCAACGAGACAAGTTTTTTCACAGAAAACCACAAATGAGCAACCAAAAAAAATATCACTTTCAAATGAGCAACAAATGCCTAAAAAATGAGCATAATCTTTTTCCTCCCCTACTTTTTGATAATACCTCCATTCCTTAAAATAAATCGCTTTAGCACATGTAGAAAAAAACTAAGAAAAGCAAAAAATAAGATATATTCTTGGTCAAAATATCAATATTTCTCTATAAAACGGGACTTGTATATCATTAATTCTCTTTTTTTTTGAAGCCCGGCTAGGCAGTTGCCCCCATAAGGGGAGAGAGCACCTCACGAGGAGAAGAGAGCCCTAGAAATGGAGACAATTAAAGCTTACTCATGTATGGGTAGTGTATCGAACCCAGACCCTTGTCCCACTGGGCTAAGGAACCTTTGATCATTAATTCTCTTTAAAATAGTAATATTGATATTTTAATTAAAAAAAACTATTTTTTATTTCCTTAATTTAATTACGTATCCTAAATAACTTATATTAAGGAATTAAGGGGTTTTTTTTCCTCCCAAAAAAAAAGGAATGAAGGGAGTATTTCAAATTTCAATATACTTCAGTTTCTTAGGTACTTTCTAAAGTTACCTTCATTCGTAATTATAATTTTCTTACTATCTAATATGTAAGTAGAATTATTCCTTTCTCTCCCACCAGTAGGTCGGAGGTAAAGGTGGCAAATCGGGTCGGCTCGGTTTTATCGTGTCGTAACAATTTAACACGCTTATAGTATTGAATTAGACCAATATTGTCCAATAAGAATTGGTACATGCATGGTACGGAAAAATATCGTGTAGGGTAAGTGCACCCTACCTAGTTACTCTTAATATTACGGTTTCTTTTTGTAAATTTAAGTTTTCAATTTCATAATCACAAAGATAACTAGTCTGAATTTGCCGTGCATCTTTCATACATTACTTGGTACATTAATTAAATTATTACAAGTAGAGTAATATTATTGGATTAAAATGAATTACTTGGATTTAGGCTAATCACATTACTCAACTCGTAATAATTTTGTTGATGTATTAGACAATATATTAAAAAATTTGATATCATAATATTATGTCCGTCGCCTAAATTTTTTATGTTATGAACAGACTTAGTATAAGAATACTATTAATGGAGCCTCTTTTATCTTTGAATCTCATAAATGAGGAACAAGTGAATTTAACTCAACTGACTTTACTTTAAATTCTCAGGACTTACCTAGACATTTTCAAGTTTATCATGTATGGATCTTAATTAGATCAATTGATTTGATATCTAGATACGGTCTAAAGGGGGGAAAATCTCATAACGGAGCAAGAGCTCTGGATCTACAATTCAACATGTTATTTCCCCTTTTGACTCTTTGTCTGAGTATTACTAATAATAAAGAATCAACAACATGGCCACTTTTAAGATTTTTAGCCTTTTTAAAGAATAAGAATCTTGTAATGCAACCGCCTTTTGGTCGGTAGTTATATTATAGTACAAGTATTTGCATATGTTAGTAACAAAGACTAAGACATCAAAGTATCAAACTAATGTGAATACTAAATACTACCTCCATTCCAGACTTTCATTACATGCTATAAAAATTAAAATATCAAAAATTAAAATATTTTTATAATTAAAATATCAATATTACTCTCTTAAATAGAATTAGTGGTATACAAACATATTTTAGAGAATAATACTGATATTTTAATTACAAAAACATTTTAGTTTTTGCTTCCTTACTTTTCGCAACATGTAATGAAAGTCTTATATTTAGGAATGGAGAGAGTACTAAATATTAAGGAAAATTTTGATATGGACCTTGTGATCCAGAATTAGCCACGTCATCACATAATTGTCTATCTCTTCATTCTGTAGTGATGTAGTCAGTTCTGCACCACATGGTCCCATGGGCCTGATCCATATCAGAACTATCCAAATATTAATCTTACTTCGGCACTGCTAATGTTTCCTGATTAGGACCAAATCCGTGTTGTAATCTCCATGTCTGAGTACAAATTCTCATTGATCATGCAAATTAAATTGAAGCAAAGTTCATGGTCCATGATATATTACTAAAAGAGTATGGATATTCCATGTGCAATTCATTATGAGCATGTGCTACTGCTACTAATTCATGTGTGAGCTTATCATTCTGGCCATCCCTTTTTTTCCTTTTTTCTTTTTTCTTTTTATATAAATAATGCGTGGATGATAAAGTTATAGTTGAGTATTTGGGACAACTTTTACTTGTGACATCGTGTTAAAAGAATTCCTAGTCAAACTTTTAAGAAAAAGTAAGAGTAAATTCACAAATTTTGTGAACGCAACCCGTATTATGATTGAACTAATTAAGGTGAGGATACCGATCGAGCGCTCCAAGAATAAAAAAGAAGTTAGTAGATATGTACTGGGAAAAAGTTCGGCAATATTAAACTGGTCTTACTCAAAGTGGGGATACCATGATTGTGAATCCGAAACTTACATATTGGAGGCGAATAAGATTTTTTGTTGTTGTTATCGTTATTTGCGGGAGGAGAATAAGTGTCGAACCCGAAACCTACAAGATGAAGGCTTTACAACAACTTAGCTACCCTTCCTTAATATCAAAATTCCTTGCTACTTCAAGTTCAGAAACCAAAGAAGATGAACTATAAATACAAACAAAAGCAGAGTAGAGCAGAAACAATTCTTTGAAGATAAAACAAGACAAGTATTATTCACATTTACAACAAGATTCAATGGGGGGCATGAACCAAGAATTAGAAACAAAAATTCAAATAGTTCCAATGAATATTTCTGCAATTTTTTTTCTTCTCTTCGACATTCTATTCCTATTTGTTCGTATCTATTACAGTGGAAAGCGCGGTATGGACTATTGGTTTGTGTGGTCTGGTATTGTAGGAGTTCTTCTAAACACGTGTTTTCTGCATCGCTCAAAAATGCTGTCATATATCAAGTCGAACTGAACTCCTGCTCTTTCCCGGTTCACAATAAAAAGAATGTGATCACCTTCCACGATCTTGTAATACCTACATCCAATTATTTACATTTGTATAAGATTCTAGATATCATAACCAATCAAAGAATCCAGTTTGCACAAGCAGAGTCGCAACCAACCAAAATGATATTTCAACTTAGTTGCAGATTAGAACAATGACTATCAATTCCCAGACTAGATTCACAAGATATTCCAATCGTTCTAAACTCGAGTAGAAATGAACTAAGTTTTCCGGCAATAACTCTAATTTGTCTTTTGATAGTAATCGTAAAGTATCCTAGAACATCAATTCAGTTCGTATAATACATAATTTAAAACCATTGAACATAGAAGTTTAGTCCTTTGCACATGAGAAGATAGGTTCCTATTTATGTCATTGTCTCAGTTAAGCAATCAGTAAACATTAGACATCTTATCAAGTAATGGCTATTTTCTTGCGTTGAAAAAAGCTAAGAAAAACAACATTGGCTGTCTATAATTGAATATAATAAAGCACTTAAATGTTTTCGACCTAAAGTAGAAATGCGAAAATCAGTACTGAATTGGTTCATGATAAGATTAGCATTGATTTTCAACTTCAACAAGTAGTTGCAAAGTAATCATAAAATTCAGAATCAATGTCTTGAGAAAGGGGACCAACCAGATGCCTGGCTGCAATGGTTGGCATTCGGAATCCTTCACAACAAAATGACTTGGATGTTCGATTGGTAGACGAGGGTGCGTCATGGATATCGTGTTGAGTGCTCCGTCATTGTCCCACCAATCTTCATCCCTACAAGGGTATTAAGTAACACAGTATGAGATGAAAAAAGGAACTACATGTTCAGAAACTCCTAAATACTAACTAGAATTTCATTATTTTCTCCATAATCATGAATAATTCAGTATTCATATCCTGATGCGTCCAAAAGGAGTTAAATTTCTTGATTGCATGATTCTAAATAGTCTGGTTTACTAGAACACTGCTATCATAGGTCTCAGTCGTTTCTTCTCGACTCATGGTTAGATTTTCTCAATAAATATTCAGTATTTTGGTGCTGAACAAATAATAAATTCCTTAGGCACATTATGGGACCTTCGGAACTATGTTCATCTATGTGGGCCAAAGAGGAAACGAGATTTTCATAAGCATTCACCTATAGCCTTTATAAGGGAGAGGGACGTCTGGAGGATGCCGCCATCGGCTCATCTGCAGAACTCTGATAAAAAGCAAAGGGTGAACACCAAGTAAGCCGGAGGGCACTGTGACACCCATGATCTTCCTGGTCCTTTTTGTAGCATAGCTGAAATAGTACGTGTTGGGATGAGTTCTTATTTTGCTGTTTATTTTCATTGACCCTTGGATTGTAAGATCAGGAAGTATCCAATCCCCTGATGCGAACGGACCAGCATTGCCCATAAGACAATCAATAAGACCCCAAATGCTCATCTTCTTCCGCGATATGTTGAAGTGATCAAAACCAAAGTTGTAGTAGGTCTTTAACAAGGAAATGTCAAACCAATCGTAAATGATCACACCTATACGACACAACTGAAGCAAGCTAATGGGTTTTAAGGTCTTCCCATCTTCTGGTCTGTTAAAAAAATTAAAAATTCAACAATTACGATCAATATATTCTACCTCTAGCAGTAAAAAAGAACTCTTTAAATCAAAACAACTAATGATACATCAATATAAGCAATTCTTTAAACATAAAACAAAGCGGTCTTAAAGTCTTAACTTCTAGTATAAAATATATCGCGTTGTTTGTATAAACAAAAAGAGCTATTATATTCTTAGGACAATTTGATTTGCAAAAAACTTACTGCATTCCATCCAAGTAAGTCCTTGTTGTCCCGTTAAAGGCACCAGATAAGGAGGTTAAGCTTAAAATCCAATCTGCTGAAGTGTTTTCATATCCTTTAAATTCCTGAAAATTAAAGATGAATCTTATCAAGTCATCAGAATTCCCAGAAGAAATAGATTGTTCATCTATCTACATCATAGACGGAACTAAGGGCACCCCTCCCCCCAAGATTTAAAAAATGCTGTATTTTTCTCATATAAATATCAAAATATTCAGTATGCAGTTTTAGCTTTCGTCCCTAAAAATTACCTAAATTTTTAACTTCCACCCCAACCCCCCAACTTGAATTCCTGTTCTGCTTATGATTTACATTATACACAAAGGACAGCAAAAAACAAACCTTATCTTCAAGCATTTGCTGCAAAACTCGAACAACCTGAGCTCCAGCAGAATGCCCAACAAAATGAATAGGATGATCCTCATCCCACTCAGGATAATGACCTTAAAATTAACAACAACAAAAAAATTCAGAAATCCTCTCCCCCCTCCAAATCTTTAAATTTCAAACTTAATGAACAAATTATTGAAGAAAACATATGATAAAAATCTTATACCTTTTTCATATACCCTCCCAAATTGGGAATGGCCATATGTCTTGCTATGCTCCTCTCCATAGTCAACCTGCCCTCCTTTCAAGTAATAGAACAATTCACGTGCCCTGAAATCCCCAAAAAGGGGCCAAATTATATCAAAATAACATGAAATATAAACTTGAAAGAACGCCCAAAATTGTAATTTCAAGAACAACCTACCTATCATATATGCTGGTTAAAGAGCCCAAATCAGGAACAAGAACCCTATCATCCTTCTTCTCTGCTCCAGCAAAATAGGATAGCCCTCCCAATCTCTGAAAAATCAATAAAAATCCAAACTTTATCAAGCAATGAAACAAATTAAAGAAAACCCTTTTCCGAATAGAACGAAAAGATCAAAATTAACATTGCCAAATTTCCAAATATTTTCAAGATTACTTTACCCCTTTGCCAAAGCCAAAAATTCCATGAACCAAAACAATAGGAGGGAGATCATTGGCATTGGTGTTTCCTTCTTGAAATTGAGCATCTAAATTATTAGTCTTGAAAAGCAAATCGCTAAGAACTTGTGAAAGATCCCCTGCTACAGCTGAGCTAAATATGTAAAACCCATATCCCAAATGCACCAAAGAACTCACAAAAAGCTCAAAAATTTGCAGGGCAGATGTCCACCACCTAATCATTTTCTCTCTTTTTCAACAATTACAATTTATATTTTTATATGCATACTATGAATAAAGAGCCTTCCTTCTTCAAGAAAAACAGAAGAAGTCTTGTCAAAAATATATCAAAAAAGAGAGAAAAAAGATTGAATCTTTTTATGGATAAAATGCAAGAAAACCAGAATCCCAAATCCAAAATAACCTTCTCTTATTTATTTATTTTTTGCAGAGAAGGCTATAAAAGGAGATGGAATTTAGGTTTGTTAGGTGATGGGGTGCCCCTTTCTTTCTTGGCCTTCTTGTTGTTTCAAATAAGACTTTGAAAATGGACTGTTTCCCACAAACTTCTCATTTCCTACCTTCTTTGTCATCAAGTCGTATAACCACAGCCAGCCAATCACCAGTTTTTTTAATTTGTTTACCAAATTTTGATGAAAAGGCACTAAAAATTATTTTTGGAACCGTTTTTTTTTTTTTTTCCTTTCCAATTTTCCATTTTCTCCTCTCGTTTCTTTATAGACTGCTGATATAATTCTGAATACAGCAAATTCAATATATACTGACTTTTTTTATTTACAACTTTTACATAGATGTTACATTATGCAATACAAATTAACACATATTTTAAGACATTTAACATTTATTTACGCAACAATTGTTAAAAAATAAAAAATAAAAATTCAATCCAAAATAATTTGAGTCATCGAATTTTATCCAGTAGTAAAAAAACATTAAATATGTGGGGAATTACATTAGACTGACACTGATTGGGCAGAATGGTCATAACATGACATTGTTTTTTTCTTGGAACAACATTTCTGTCCAGGACGGAAGTCCTGGGGCCAAGACAAAAGTCTCACTTCCGTCCTGGGCTGACGTGGCGTTTCCCAGACGCGTCTTGCCACGTCAGCCGAGGACAGAAGTCCCTACTTCCGTCCTCACTTGGCATAAAATCAACCCAGCAGCCTCATCCTCTCTCTCTCTCTCGTTTCTATGGGGGAAAAAAACCCTAAGGCAAAAAAAAGCTTTTTCCCCCTCCCCACTACCACTGCTGCCTCCCCCTCCATGCCACCGCCACCGCCGCCGCCACTGCTGCCACCATCAATCTCCACCATTTGGCCCTCTCTCTCTCTCTCAATCTCTCAATTTCAAAGGTATACTTTTAAAAAAAAAAGGGAGATTAGCCTGTTTGGTCCTCAAAGTATTTACGAAATTATCGTTTCGTCCTCAAAGTTTTTTCACTTCTCCATTAGTCCTTATTGTTTTTACGCGCTTCATATATGGTCCTACCACCGCGAACCGGGCGGATTCCGACCAATAACGAGCACGTGCGTGTCACGTGAGTTTGCTAGAGGGGCAAATTTGTCCCAAAAAATACATCCCCAATCCCACCACTCTTCTCCTACCTCCACCACCTCCCCTCCACCACCACCACCACCACCGCCTCCTCCCCCTCCCCCTCCACCACCACCACCACCGCCTCCTCTACCAAGTCCTCCACCTACACCACCTCCTACACCTCCTCTACCAAACCCTCTACCATGGCCTCCTCTAAGTCCACCACCACCTCCAAGGCCGCCTCCTCCACATCCCCTCCACCACCGCCTCTCCTCCACTCTCCCTCCACCACCACCACCTCCTCCAAGTCCACCACCACCTCTAAGACCTCCTCCTGCTCCTCCACCTACACCGAATCCACCACCATGGCCTCCACCAAGGCCGCCTCCTCCACCTCCCCCTCCACCACCATCGCTGCCGCCTCATCCACCAAGTCCTCCACATAGGAAGCGCGCAATTACAATGAGGACTATTTAGGAAGCGCGAAATTACAATGAGGACTATTTAGGAAGCGCGAAAATACTTTGAGGACCAAACAGACCAATACTTTGAGGTGTAGATGGTGGAGGGTTTGGATGACTTAGTGGAGGAAGGGGAGGAGGTGGCGGTAGAGGTGGAGGAGGTGGTGGTGGTGGAGGGTTTTAAGCAGCTGGAGGTGTAGGAGATAGAGGTGGTGAAGGGGGATGTGGAGGAGGCGGTGGTGGAGGGAGGAGGTGGAGGAGGCGGCCTTGGAGGTGGTGGTGGACTTGGAGGAGGCCATGGTAGAGGTTTTTGAGCAGCTGGAGGTGTAGGAGGTGGTGTAGGTAGAGGACTTGGTAGAGGAGGCGGTGGTGGTGGTGGTGAGGTGGTGGAGGTAGGAGAAGAGTGGTGGGATTGGGGATGTATTTTTTTGGACAAATTTGCCCCTCTAGCAAACTCACGTGACACGCACGTGCTCGTTATTGGTCGGAATCCGCCCAGGTTCGCGGTGGTAGGACCATATATGAAGCGCGTAAAAACAATAAGGACTAATGGAGAAGTGAAAAAACTTTGAGGACGAAACGATAATTTCAAAAATACTTTGAGGACCAAATAGGCTAATCTCCCAAAAAAATATTTTGACAGGAAATTTAACTATAAATTTTGAGAATTTAGTTTATACAAAATTGTGAAATTGTGAAGTTGGTAAATTATGAATTTGTTGAATTTGGCAAATTGTGAATTGGTTGAATTTGGTAATTTGTGAATTTGTGAATTTCGTAAATTGTGAAATTGTGAAGTTGGTAAATTGTGAAATTGTAAATTTAGGGCATTTTTGAATTTGTTGATATAACATGTGTTTTTCCTGATAAATTGTATGTCAATTGTTTTTTTGTATATATGTCCATACATGCTCATCTTCAGCCCGGTCCTTTTGATGCTACTGTTTTAAACAAACAGCCGTCACATAGATCTTTAGCAATATGGCATGGTGAGCTGTCACTGAACGAACCTTTAAAGGTTATTAGAAGTGCCGGTAAATTTTAAGCAGCGTACCGAAGAGAAACCAACCATGCCTTAATAAACATAATAGACCATTTAGGTTTGGGGGGATGCTGTAGACTGGGTAAAATGAAGGTAGATCGCGCTCTAGTGACTGCCTTAGTAGAGAAATGGCACCCGGAGACCCATATGTTTCACCTACGTTACGGTGAGGCGACCATTACTCTAGAGGACGTAGGATGTCTTCTAGGACTACATACTAGGGGCCACGTAGTGTCGTTGGGTGAGGAATACAATTTGACTAAAGGTCAGTGGGTTGAGCGCGTGTTAGATCTGTTAGGGTTCCGACCCAGTGAGGAAGCAATTAGGGGAAACACTCTGGAGCTGATGGAGGTTTATGCCCACATTAGTGTGCCCCTAGGACATTATGCTACCCCGCTCGCGGTAGAGCACAGGGCTAGGGCTTTGATTTTCATATTGATGGGTAGTTTCTTTTTTCCCGATAAGTCGGGGTCCCGGGCGAACATGCGTTGTCTACTTGCCATCAGTGGTCACCTAGAGCTTGACACGACTTCTTGGGCTAGCGGTGTACTTGCATATTTGTACCGCCAGATGTGCATCTCGTGCATGGCTGATTCCAAGGACATTGACAGCGGTTGTTTGCTGATTCAGGTTTGTCCAAATTATATAAAGTTTTATGTTAATGTGTGATTTGAATATTTAATAATCGATGTTGTTGTTTTGACCAGTTGTGGACGTGAGAGCGAATTTCATTTCTCCGTTAGGAGAACCGAGGCCCCATTCCAAATGAGATCCCTGCTGACGGTAGACCTCACGGGGCAAGGTGGAATACAACTCGGATTTTTCGCAACGCGCCGAAATCGCAATTGTTGGTGATTCGTGATCAGCTAGATTTGATGACGGATAACCAATGGGTAGGTTAATTTCGATATTCTCGTATTTTTTTATTATTAAATAAATTGTTTTACATTAAATTGAATTTATTTTGCAGTTCATGTGGAGACCATACCCTGATTCGGTATATTCAGATAGAGTGGCTCGGGATGAAGACTTCCTGAAGACTTGTCAAGCCCGTACGCCACTCATCTGCTTCGAGATAGTTGAGTACCACCTGCCTGACAGGATTATGAGGCAATTTGGCTTCCACCACGTGGTGCCAATTTCGGCAGGGACAGAGGGCATTGTCGAGGGTCGAGACCTCCACACGGTGAAGTCGTGGGCAACCAAAAACTGGGAGAACGTGCACAAACATTACATAACTTTGTGGGACGAGCGCGTCGCTGCTCCCGCCCTCGGTAATGTTATTGCACTTACCCGCGAGTACATTGATTGGTACAATAACATTACCGTTCACCGTCTGACGAACCCAACAAATAGGGATCCCAAGCTACTCGCGAGGGGTATTCAACCTGACGCTACAACTGAGGATATTTTGGTAAGTTTTATTCGTTTTGTTGTCAACATAAATCTTTTTATTTTGAATATACTTATTTTAATATTTATGTTACATGAAGAGTCTAACAGGGTGATGCTGGAAGAGTTCGAGAAGTCTACCCTTCAAACTGTGAGCCAGTACAAGGGTTTCATTACCTGGGTTACCAAAACCATAAAAGATGTCTTGGTAGCGGCCGAGAAGTCACTTGCTTGCAGACCACACGTTGTCGACGTAGCAGAAGCTGTCGTTCTGCAACCGTCCACACAACCCGATACAGGCTCCGGTTGGGAGGCAGGGTACTCGTCGAACTCGGCAGGGTACTCAGAAGCATCTTGCCGCGCGGAGCCTCGGCAAAGTGGCGAGGCAGCGGAACCGCCGGATGATCAGACTCAGGCTGATGTACTCTCTCGATTTCAATACCAATATTCGAGCATCAACACTTATTATCCAGATATTCAAACGGGGGGCATCCTGGAGCGGGGCCCTCTTCTTCGGGAGAGTCGGATGTCTATTTTGGGGGGACGCCCTCCTTCAGCCTCGCCTTGGACCAGACTTAGACGCAGCAGCACACTCTACTGGTCCAGCCAGATTCCCCTGAGGAGCCGATATGTATCGACCCCGAAAGTGTAGAATTCATCTAAACGGAGCATGGTAGTTCCCTGCGAACGAGAGACGGCCACACGTACTATCTCCGAAAAGACCGAAGAAGGCCCGATAGATATACACAATCGGGGTCGTAGATAGGATTTACTTTGTTTTGCTTACATTTGTTACATACAATTTGTTTAGTTTATGTTATATATGATTTCTTCATTTTTTATTAATAAAGTCGGTTTTGTCAAAGTAATTTTCGTACACATATTTTGGTAAATATTCTTTTTTAGTGATTTTTTTTGTTGTAAAAATACCAACTCAAAAAATTGTAGGCAAAAAACATAAAACTAAGTGTTTCAGGCACAAACTTTTCGTTCTGGCATTGAATGAAAAAATCCAAGTCTTTTTTGAAAAACTTTCTGCCAAGTGAGGACGGAAGTCTGGGGCCAAGACGAAAGTCTCATTTCTGTCCTGGGCTGACATGGCAAGGTGCGTCTGGGAAACGCCACGTCAGCCCAAGACGGAAGTGGGACTTGACAGAAATGTTGTTCCAAGAAAAAATAATGTCATGTTATGACCATTCTGCTCAATCAGTGTCATTCTAATGTAATGCTCCAAATATGTACATAATTTTTAGTTTTCAACATTATAGCCGTTATTATTTAGCAAAAAAAAAACATTATAGTCGTTATTTATAGGAGTAGGACCCACCATCAGACAAGACTGGTTGGACTATGTGCCACGTAGCGTGTTTTTAAAGGCTGCTATGGTTTGTGGGTCCAGCAAGAAGGACAATTTGACATGAAAGAATCCGAGCAGTGGTCCATTTTTTTAAGTTTTTTTACGAACGAAAAAAATTCGGTGGAAAGTCCTAAGATTTAGATTTCCTCAGAATTAGGGATAATAAACTTGGATTAGTGATAAAAGCCTGCGTGCATAATCCAAATTATCCCATGTTCTGTTAGGATTAGGAATTTCTCTTCTTAGCATCTACCCAAGTGTTCAGTTTTATAAACTCTTTATACTACAACAACAACAAAGTCTTAATCCCAATTTTCAATTTTGTTCGGTTTGGACTATAATTTTTTTTAAACCAAAATCAAAAAATCGATTTTAATTTAGTCTAAACTGAAATCAGTATACTGCACCACTCAAACCAAAAAATCAGCTTCGATCGATCGATTTCGCTTTTTTCTGACCACCCTACCCCCACATTTCAAATAATTAGTAGGCATACACATGTGATTTTTTACTTTATTACTCACTACATTTCTTAATATAAATTATTTAAAATATGTAGCGAAAATTAAGAAAAAAATGAGATGTTTATAATTAAAATATCAATATTACTCTCTTAAATAAAATTATTAGTATACAAATCATATTTAAGAGAGTAATATTGATGTTTTGATTAAAAAAATATCTTATTTTGCTTCCTTAATATTTATTACATGTCCTACACAATGTATATTAAGGAATGGAGATAATAGAGGTATTTGCCTTTTTTGTCCATGAGCTATTTACGAATTTCTCCTTTTGCCCAAAATTTATTTTCTGCTCCCATTTTGCCCTCTGACTATTTACGAGGGCCAAAACTGACCAAATGAGGTGGATTCCGTCAATTATATGCCGTTGATGAGGGGTAAAATAGTCAAAACAAAGATAAAATAATAGTTAATTCTAAATTACCCCCAAACTATCTTATTGTATCAATTGGGTCACTTAATTGTTTTCATTTTTCTCCAATCGACAACACCGTCTTCTTCTTTCACCAAATACATCATGAAATCATCAGTAATATCCTCCATTTCGAATGGAGAATTTGAAACCACCTACAGAAAACCCCAAAATTCCAACCGAACTTCTCAATTCCCCCAAAAATTTACTAAGTCAAAACCCTTACAAATTCAAGCTAGTAATACATGGGATCCAATCCCCCAATAAAAAATACATGATTGAATCAGAAAGAAAGAAAGAAAAAAATCCAGCTAGTGCCCAATCAAACAACGATTCAAGCCCTCGATCTCGCACCAGAGAAGGAGATGATGCCCAATCAACGATTCAATCAAAGAGAAAGTGTTTGTGTGTGAAGATAAGAGGATAAAGTATTTGTGGTGGTAGATTGTGGAGGAGAGAGAACCTCACTTATCTCTGCTCAGGCAAGAAGAAGGGGTTGTGGTGGTGCATTGTGGAGGGGCTGTCGGTGCGGTGGTAAACAGAGGAAGAAGAAGAAGCTATGGTGGTAGATTGTGGAGGAGAGGCGGGGAGAGAGAAAGAAGTGGATAGTGTGGGATTGTGTGGGGTGGGAAGTATTTGTTTTTAGTTTTTTTTTTCTTGTAAAATATATTTCTTAGTTTTGGGGGTAGAATTTGCAATAATTTCCTAAATAAGGTACTAAAATGTGATAAATTTAAAATTTTAATTTGCTCTGACTATTTTACCATTTAGTATGATCGGAATCCACCGCATTTGGACAGTTTTGACTCTCATAAATAGTCAGAGGGTAAAATCGGAGTAGAAAATAAAATTTGAGCAAAAAAAAATCGTAAATAGTTCATGAGCAAAAAATACTAATACCTCGAGATAATAATCAAATCTCAAATTACGACTACATATTCAAAGACTAACTTTCTTCTTGTCATTTTTTCAACAAGTGGATATCTTATGGGCAGAAACAAATTTTGCGGGAGATGGATTATCTGCACTAAGTTTATATATAAATGTGGATGGATCATGGGCGGCTTATAGCGTAGGATTTATTTTGCGAGACAAGTTGGGATGCGAATCGTAGGTTTTCAATGTCACAACAAATGCGGAATAAGTTAAAGCATTTACTATTGTAAAAAGTTTTAGATTTGTTAATAATTTAAATTTTTTCAATTTAATAGTTGAGTCTGACGTAAGGTTATTGTTGATGGTTTATATTACCATTTGGTCATATCTTAGTCGTGGTCTGATGTACGTTTGTGATATGTTCACTTGGATTTATTACGTACACAATTAACGTAATTTTTCGGCTTATTGTAACTCTTATTATAACTTTTTAGAGCCTCTTTTAATGAGTTGGAGATCCCCAAATTTTCAGAAAATTCTGATATGGATCGGGTCCATGTGGACCAGATTTGACCACATCCCTGCAGAATGAGGAGAAAGAAGGAAATACAGTGATGTGGCCAAATCTGGACCGCATGATCCAGTGAACCCGATTCATATCAGAAGTGTTCCAAATTTCCTCCTCCATTGTATAACTTTTGATATTATTTAATAATATCCAATTCTGTTAAAAAAAAAGCACACACACACACACACACACACACACATATATATATATATATATATATATATATATATATATATATATATATATATATATATATATATGTAAATGAGATTCTAGGTGTTTCTCTCCAAGAGAGTCGTGCTGGCTTGGAGCTGGAAGGTTCTGTCTTAGTCATAACCAACTTCCAACGGTCTTACGCCTTATCCATACAATCGTGCTGCTTAAGTTTAAATATTTTACTAATGACAAAGTAGATTGCCATACCCATATTATTCACGCGCCTCCCTCGCATCCCGTTTTAATAGGGTAACTATTTAGGTTTAGTTTTTTTCAATTCTACGCTACTTCCAATCACCTATTTAATACTTATAGTGTGATACTATTAATTTTTTAAACTATGTAAATTGTGTGCTTGTATTTAATTGTGTGTGATTTAGTTGTTATAACATGTTTTATGTGTTAATTGTTAGTAATCTAGAGTTTGAGGGGTGTATTTGATGGATTGGTTGCTGAGGGACCTAAGTGTAGATGATTAGAGACTTTGAGAGGTGTTTTGTAAGGGAGTTATGTCTGGATTTTAAGAAGGTAGTTAGTGCTGGATTTCTAGAGGGGAGTTACCAAAAAAGAGAGAAAAGAAAAGAGAAAGAAGAGAGAAGAACAGGCATATTGTGAGGTTGTGAGAGATTGAACATTTGGAGGGGTAAACGGTGTCGGATTTTTGAAGAGAATTGAAAAAGTTACGAGTGGGCGCTGGCGGATTGAGATTTCGAGGTCTGTACCGAAAGTTATAGGGTCGTGAAGTAGACTGTTTTCTGGATTTCAGGAATTCATATTCTTCGTAGGATTCTCGTTTAAGCTTCTAAGGTAAGGATCTTTACCCTTGCATTTTTTGTCCTAAAAGCATGATTTTCGTATTTTAAAGTTATGTAATTGTTATGAAATGATTTAGACATGTTTTATTGCATTGAGAATGGATGAAACATCGAATTGTAATTGCATTTGTGTTGTTAATCGTTGAGTCTAATTGCGTATGATACTTGTTGTTGTTACTGCATTCTATTTGCCATATTTGCTATTGGAGAGTCTTCTCAATCTGTAGCTCTTGTCTAGGAACGACTCTATAGCAGGATTCATCCCTATTATTGATCACTGATTATTGATTATTGTACTAACCAAATCACTGAGCCTCTCTCTAACGGGGTTTGTCGTGTTAGAGCTATTAGCAGTCTAAAATGTGGTGCATCCTTAAAATCACTGACCATTCGTTCAAGGAGAATACAAGACCCATGAATATATCACTGACCCTCAGGTTACGGGGTGTGACACATATTAATTAAAATTGCAACTTTCAATACAAGTTAAAATATGATTGACTAATTGATAAGAATTCATTAGAGGCATTATAGACTTCCAAACTTGTTTTGCCATATAATTTATCAAAACCTTGATACCAATGCTTTTTGTTAATTAGAACGATTAATTTGGAACGGAGGAAGTACTATACATTCATTCCATGTCGTTTAGGATATTTTTTAAAGAATAAGAAAACAAAAATTAAGATATTTTTTAAGTTAAAATACCAATATTACATTTTTTTTTAACTCTTAATAGGTAGAAGATATTTTTAGTCAAATAACAGCATAATTGAAAATAAAATATAGGAGAATGTAAAACTATGTAGAATGACTTACATAATGAAAACCCAAAAACTATCTAGAATGACTTATATAATTGAATAGATTGAGTATTATTTATTCCAGCATGCAATCTCATTCTGGTGTTGATAGTGAGATGGTTGTAAAGCTCCATGTCATATGAGATAAGTTTAAAACAGTTGTATGTTATATAATCATGGACATGTTTAAGTGTTCAAATCATCTTGGAATATATCCACTTTACCATATATAGTTAATATGTGTTGTTAGATCTAATAACTGTGCTTCCAGATTCGCGGGCTTAAAAGGTGATAATGTCGAATAATTATTTCTCATCAACTTTTCGAAATTTATCAATATAGAAGTCCCTCGAGATATAACGCAGTGGAAGAGCTGCCTACAAGTATTCTTGTTGTAGCCATATCAACACTGCAAAAAGAATATAATTTAATCCTTAGTATAGATGTACATACAATTTATAAAAGACTTTTCATTAGACCGTATTACTGAAATTTGATTGATTGCCAATGGAGCGTCAAATTCAATCACTAGTAACAGCGTGGGTGTGGGGTTTTCTATTGAGAGAAATAATGGAGGGGGGCGCGCACATGCATCTACCATGTTCCTGCATTTTCCAACTGTGCGTTTTCGGTTCTTCAATTTCTTGTTGGTCCAATAATTTGACTTCTCTATTCACCAAAAAAAAACTTAATAAAGAAAATAGTCAATTCTTGAACAAATAAAAAAACAATCAATGTGTAGACGAAGTTGATGTATTATCTCCGTTTCAAATTGTTTGTCAAATTTAAAGTTTTTATCAAATTTAAAAATAATAATTAAAAGTAATTAATATGACAAAAAAAATTTAAATATCTCTTAATTAATGACTAAAAAGTTATTATTAGTGATTAGTTGAGTAATAAATTAAGAGTATGACTAAAAAAATAACAATAAAGATGCATTTCATTTTTTTTGAATAGTAAATGTATTATCATATTAATTAGAAATATCGTGGAGTACATGTGGTAGGAGAAAACTCAGTGGTTCTCCAAACCATTGAGATGAGGCTTTAAGCCGCATTGCATGATTGACTAATTTATCAGCAACAATATTACAAGATCTGTGCGCAAAAGATAAATTAGTTATAGTAGTCCCCAGCAGAATCTTTATCTGGCTAGCGATATGTCCTAACTCATCAGCGGCTGATATCCTTTGTTCATAGCAAACCGAAGTCCTTCCAATAGTACTTTTCATTTCTGAAACGTAACAAATAATTTGAAATGTCTCAAAAAATAACGTTACAAACAATTTGGGTTAGTGATAGTACTATTTTAAGAAATTTTTATGCAGAATGATTTATTTTAATCAATTTGAAAAATTTTATACTAATAAAAAAAACCATTTTGAAGTTCGAATAACAGTGTCAAGAAACTTTATAATTTGATGTGTGAAAGTTAATCTTTTTTTGCAGAAGCATATTTTTTCTCTGGTCGACATAAGATACTTACATTTCTATTCAATTTCTAACAAAATAAAATACGAAAAAGTAAAAAAGAAAAGAAAATTAATACTCTTTCTTTTTGGTTATGAACACAGATCAAATAAATTGAAAATAAAAGTAGATGAGGGCACATCGCCAATTCTCTCGCAAAAAATAAGACAAGGTTTTAGGTAAACTACTTAAAAGTATGGATAATTCTGATATGCATCAGCTTTATTGGATTATGTGTTGCAAAATTGTCCACATCACAACATAATGAAGAGAGAGACAACTTTGTAATGATATGATCCGTTCTGAACCACAAGGTCTATGACCTGCTCCATATAAGAATTTCCTAAAAGTATCTACTAACTTTTATATTCAATTTTCAACTCTATAACTTCCGATGCTTAAAGAAAAAGATGAAAAATTTACTACTCCCAACAATTCAAAATATAATTTTTTTTAGTAATTTTCACACAAATTAAGATACTAATCAGAATAACTAAAGTACTCCTAATTAAGTACCCCAAAGAACAAAGAAATTAATAGAGAGTTGCATGAGAACTACACATTTTGACCAAAATTAATATAGGGAGAAAATAATGTATGGGTAAATTAGTCAAAAAATGCACATTTTTTGTAAAAAAAACTTATATTTTGCAACAAAAAAAACTCCTAAAAAGACTTAATTATATTTTAAATCGGAGGAAGTATAAGATTGAGCTCGGTCCGTGTAATATCATCTCAAGATAATGATTCATACTCGGTCCGCAAAGTAGCGTCAAGTTTAATTCTTACTTGAAAAAGGTCTAACTTTTAGAGCTCTTGAATATATCATCAACTACTTAAGATATAATAAAAGACTAATCTTACAAGAAGAAATTATTCGAACTCAAATTAGAGAACCGGTATTAAAGGTCCCTTAGCCCAGTGGAGCAAGGGCCTGCCCACGACCATGGTCGTGGGTTCGATACCCTCCCATACATGTGACAAACTTTAATTGTCTCCCTTTCTAGGGCTATCTTCTCCTCTTGTGATGTGCTTCTCTTCTCCCTTTATAGGGCAACCGCCTATCTAGGCTTCAACAAAAAATTTAGAGAACCGTTTCTATTCTCCCAAGCTCGAGAGGTAATTTACTTGTACAAATTTCAAAATAAAATTCTCAAATGGAAAACAAATCTAAATACACAAAACGTTACTGGCCACAATAATGCCAGCGAGTAGATAGGAGCTGCACCTAAAAAAAACGTGGCCATGGACATTTGCATGGCCGGCCGGTGGTTAGGCTCCCGTCTCCTATGCGGAACACCTTTTGTTCCGTACGGTGCGGGACACACTTTCAGCCGTCGGATGAGATTTTTTAACGATCCAGATCTGGAGAGAGAAAAGTTTTTTTTTCTTATTTTTTAAGTCAATCGCAACTTTTCTCTCTCCAGATCTGAACCGTTCAAAATATCATCTGACGGGTGGAATTGTTCAGAACTTTGACTGTTCCGCACAGGAGCCAGACTGAGTGGTTAGTAGCTATTGAAGATATATGTCGCATCAGCAATTAACTAAACGTGTAACATTACTCTATTAGATGGTGCACGGTTTGATCTCCCTACCACATATTATGATCTTTTCTTTTTAAAGGGTACACATATATGAGAACGGTTGACTTGATAGTACCTTCTGTTACAACGATTACCACATTTTTTTTATATCTAATTCAAAACGCATAGGTTCCAAAACATCGCTTCTCCACTAGAGTAGACATTTTATTTTATATATTTCAGATACTCTTGAAAATACATTATTCGTGAAGATTCAATATACAGTAAAACATCTATATAGTAATATTCTTGGGACTGTATAAAAATATTAATATTGTGAGGTTATTCTTAAATAGAGATTTACATATAAAAATTATATTTTTTTTAAAAGTAACTAATATAAATTATACGACACATAGAAATGTGTTTCTTATATTTTAAAAACATGTGTTCCTACACTATATTAGTTAAATACCAATTACACGATACTACACAATATTTAGGCAACTACTATATATGGTTTATAGATGTGAAGCCACATACAATTGAAAACTGCTCAAGACTGCAAAATTCGAACAGATAGTCGCTGGATGATGAGTTACTACGAACGCGCGAAGTTTAATGATGCGATATTAACCCAAAAAAATTAAGTCGTTATCATGAGACAATTTTAGACAAATATTTCATATCATCTTAAGTTTAATGTAAAATTGTTAAATAATTATGGATGTTTTATATAGATATATAAATATATTTAAAATTTAATGTTATTTTATTACTATATGGAGGTAAATTTCTTAAGGAGTGTCCTAAAAAAAAGCATGAAATATTACTGATGTAGAGTTTATTCTTATTTATAAGCTGATTAGAGTTGGGGACCATCATTTTTTATTATTATAAGGAGTTTATTCTTATATATAGAGTATTCTTATATAGAGGTTTGACTGTATAATTTATAAGATTTTTAAATCACGCTTTAACAGGTTCTTTTGCAGTAGGATCACTTGTACGATTAGATTATTATTATTAATTAGTGCAAACACGAAGGCATTAAATTATGAAAAAGTTTGATATGATGTTGTCCACGTGAATTGTGTGGTTAAGAATCATATTATTGACTAATACTAGTGTTATTAAATTAAATTCTATATTAGTAAGTTGTCTTGCAATATTGTCTGATGTGATTTACAAGTAAAAAATTGCTAGAAGAAGAAACCAAGATTCGGCTAATCACCTTGATTTCCTCTTCAATGATTGTTTAATCAAACCTTTAATCAGAAGATATTTTTCCAGATATCAGTACCTTTCTAGATAAAATAAGACAATCACACGTCAGCTTGAAAAAAACATTATAACTTAAAAAATGAAACAAAAAGATATTATAAGTACGATGACACAATTATATCTTCAGATATCAATACATTTCTTGATAAAATAAGACAATCGCATGTTTGAAATCTCCAGATCCTTCATATGCAATGTTTAATTAGCAAGCTAGGCTCAATTGACTAGTTCCTCTGCGGGTTTGTTATGTTTTCTTAAAAAAAAAAAAACAAATTAATTATTAGGAGATGTGAGTGTCGAAGTAGAAATTTACAATTTTATATTGAAAGTATTACGTCAATTAGAGACAAATTCAATCAGAACTTACAAGTTGGAAGACGAACTATATCTAATAAAGTTAAAAAGGAATATATATTTGGGAAGCAGGGGAGGGGAGGGGTTGGTGGTGGCTGTGGTGGGGGGAGGGGGGAGCGAAGTGCAACATTGATAGAGATTTTTCACAAAAAAATTAAATATTTTTATAAAAAAAATTCGCATTCCAGAAAATATTGAAGTCCGCTAGCCCAACACTATTTATGTTATTCTTCCTTAGACTCGGTGTTTTATTTGCATGGCCACAACCCACATGTACTTCCTCGACGTTCTTTTTTTTTTTTTTTTTTGAATAATGCTCTGGCTTTCATTTATATTATTAGAACTTGACAAAACTTCTAGGGAATTTGTACCTCGAACCGGGGCTAAACTATTACAAGTATTTCCATCGTTGAGGGGAATAAAATTAGGGGAGAGATAACATCTAAAGTTGTTACATTTGACCCATTTTGACAGATTATAAGCACGATAAATACATTTTATGGGAACAAAAGTACATCTTCCACTCCCTCGACGTTCTTGATCTTTAGGTTTTGGGGTTTAAAGAGAGAATCAACTTATGAAACTATGCCAGGTGATGCAATTTAGGCCGCAGCTCTCTCTTGTTTTCCAAATCTAGGGTTTTTCACTGGTTCCTTAATCCTCATCAAGAATATCGCCAATTAAATGACAACATCTTTTAGATGCTTTTATTATTTATTTGAATTCTCGTGTTAATTCATGTGGTTTTCTTTTCTCATACGCAATTTGTATTGACTGTCGGTGTCTGGCTCATGTTTTGTAAATCAACTGACTCAAATTAAGTACTACAGAGATTTATTTGAGGATGACTCTCAATACAACAGAAGCTTAATTTTTAATGTCCGAATTTGAAATCTTTGATCAAAGGAACCAAGCTTCTACCAATTGATAAAACATGTGTGGGTGTTAGGAAGGCTTCTCTGAGTGGTCTTTTACGACTAGTAACAAAGTATTTTTTTTTTAATTCGCAGTCACTATTAAAAAAATTATATATTTTTAAAGAGATTTGAATCGTGGCTAAAAGTATAGAAGTACACCGGTGCTAGACTGTCCCCTCCAAACGTTTGGGCTTCCAAGACTGACATGAAGATTTTATCAGCATAGTTCCCCCCCTCCTTTTTGAAGGGGTGAGCCAGGGCGAGGCATTGGTGCAAAGCTAATGCGACTCGCAAAAACCCAAAAAAACAAGTTATTCATTGTACTTTTCTCTTTAAAAATATAATTAATATCGTGTGACTTAACAAGATACATATCAAATATAAACTGATAAGAACATATACTACATTTTATCTTAGCCAAACGGCTGAGAAAGGTATTATACAAGTTGTTTAGCAAATTTTACATGAAATAATCGATAATTGTCATTTTTGTTTTTTAAAGATCAAGATTTTATTTGAAGTCAATGAAGAAGGAAAGCTGTTAAAGATAGAAGAAAATGCTGAAGTTCAAGCTGGATCAAGAGAGTTGGGCTTCAAGGAGAAAGGCCTAAGTACTGTACTGGGCTGTCGGGCAATTGGGCTTTGTAAATAAATTGTAATAGAAGTAGACTTAGTACCCGGATCCATAGTGGAACTTGTAACTTAGTACCCGGATTCATAGCTGCTCCCTTCTCTCTCTCTCTCTCTCTCTCCTCCCTTGGCGTTCCTGCTGCTCCTTTCTCCTCTGCCTCTGAGCCAATGGTCAAATCTTGGCCAGTTATCTACTTTTGTTTAGTTTTTATATATTTATTTTGTACCACAAATCATTTGATTTTTCTTTCAAAGTGTTTTTTTTTTTCAAGATTCAAGACATGGAGGTTGCATCTGTTTCAGATCTTCACAGATCTATACTTGTTGGCTCAATCCCTAGGAGAAATCTTTCAACCCGGACCTGATCTGGGCCCCTTCATCAACTTTCTACATCTTCTCGAGGCAATTTGTAGGACGGTTGATACGCCCATGGTCCTATAAATTGTCGATCTCGAAGGAAGATGTTGAAATTGATTTTCTCCTGCCTCTGTGGTTCAAGGATTGCGATGGAGATGCTGCGAAAAAAAAGATTATGTATTTGTTTATCTTACTAGTTTTTAATTTAGTATCTCCTAACCACCAAAGTTTTCTTGGTTGTGGCTTTTGTCTGTTATAATGATTTTTTAAATCATGTAACTTTTATTTTCTTTAAATTTCAGATTTTTCTTTGATTGTAATAGAAAATTTCTTATTCATAAAAAAAAAAAGAGCTTGTAAATAATTCCTTTATTTTTTCGTATATTCCAGTTGTACAAATTAGTTAGGTGGCTGTTATTGTTTTTAGATTGGGATGGCAATGGGCGGGTTGGGGCGGAGACCCTGATCTTCAGTCCCGGCCTCGTCTCTTCCATCATATCCTCATTCCCGGCCCAACCCCATCATTTAGGATAGACAAGGATTCCATCCCTAGCTAAGGTTGAGGCCCATCCCCAACTGGGGAAAAACGGAGATTTTTTTTTTCAAATTCCCATTTTCGTTCTACCGGACGCCCAACCTCGACTAGAAAAAATTTGGAATTTTTTTAACAAAAATACCCAAATAGAACTTTGAAAAAATAATATATAATTGTAAAATAAAATATTTAATGTGTAAAATGAAATAGCACATTCTAAATGGATACTAGTTTGCTCACTAAACGATATTAGTTTGTAGATACAACTCATTTTTTGCCCAACAACATAATATAAATGAATTTGCAAGACATATGTGATCTCTTCCCAAGATTGAGAGGGCGAAGAACTTGTTGGTCTATTTGGTTGTTTCTCACTTTTTGACTTGTACTCATTAAACAAATCAATGCAAGACTTTTTAACTTTCTCAATCATATTAGGAGATTCAACTCCACCATATGTTTTGGGAAACACATAATTGACTAAACCCATCTTATATCGCGGATCTAACACTAACACTAACGTCTAACGTCTAAATTCTAATTTCAATTGATTTAAAGAAAGACAAAGATAAACACAAATATCTAAACATCATCGTTGTACCTGATGCGAGAAGGAGCAGCTATAGCAGGATGGAAGATGCGATGAGCGATGGCGATGAAAAGGGGGTAGGGTTACTATAAGGTTTATGAGAAGAAGGCCCCGGAGTGAATTTGATCTTCATGCGATTTTCTCCAAATTTGACTTTCTATTTAGTATTTTGGGCGGGTCATGTGAAGCGGGGCAGACCCAAATGGGGTAGGAATATTATTTTACCCGCCTCCGAGAGGGGTCAAATTTATCCCCCACCCCTACCCAGCTTCAACCAGTGAATTCCGACCCAATCAAGTTAGGTCGGAGCGGGGCAAATCTCCAATTTAACCGAGTACATTGCCACCCCTATTTTTAGATTGTATATATGCACAAGCTGTGCTACTTTTCATGTTAATGAGAAATCAGAGAAGATTTCCAAATTCTTTCTTTCTGACCTAACTTTTCTACACAAGAAAATTCAAAACTTTGCTTTAGTACTAAAACGGAATATTATCCAATTACTAATTTTTTTTAAGAAAAAATGTATCATAGACCTGACCTAAACTAATGGTTTTGATTCACGTTTTTTGTCACAAATTTAAAAATTCTTTACTCATCTTTTCTACTTGTATAAATAGGGTCAACAGAAATATAAAGACGTAGGAGTAAAAACAATTGAAATAATTAGGATGCAGAAGGAAAAATACATTCCGCAAGTACAGATTTCACTCTTCCTCGCCAAAACAATATATAGGTATACAATTTTTCCGGACACATGGTATGAGTGGTCGATCTCGAATGCCTAGCTAAGGTGACTCTATCATAGTATTATTCCAATCATAAACCGTGTGCATGGGTGCATGTAAGGAGTATAAAACAAGACAACACAAAAATTATTATGTATCTTTTTTTTTTTGCTAAGTAATTATTATGTATCTTGTACACTCCACTCTTGATTCTTGAAGAAGGTCCACAAATAAATGCCAACCCCATGATTGCAAGTTTTAATGACTTCATATTATGATCATATGGTCCACTATGAAAGTGCAATCCAACACTTCTTTCAATTTTTAGTGATTATTTGTCATTTGTCAGTCACCATTTGGTGAAGGGTTGGTGAAAGCCATTAAGATTTGTAGCAGAAAACCGTTGATATATATATATATATATAGCAATTCAATTGATGTCTTTAATTCTCACTAATAATGCCCTAAGATTAAGCCAAAGTCGGCAGGAGTGTCTAGGTGACTCAACAATTGACTGGTTAACGCGGAATTCTCAACACACTGCAATCATGTCTATGAAAATTTATTATAAAATCATGTCCACCCTGAAAATTAGCATATGCTAATAGAGATTGTAATAGTCAATGTCAATAACATAGGTATATGGATGAAGTCGAACTCTAGATCAGGTTTCATTTTACCTCCTATTACTTTCTATCATTGATAGGGGAGACATTTAATCCTTTTGTGGATGATGGTAATGAATAACAATTTACTTAGGAAAAAAGAAGAAGTAAATATTAGGATATTTGAACCTAAAAGATATATTGAGTACTAGAACATATATTATATATATTATATTTAATCAGATTACATTATTTCGTGTATGCATTAAATTTTGTAAAATCTGAACTATAAGTTATTAAACTCATGATACATCGTCTAATATATTCCAATTGACATCATGAAAAAGTAGATAAAATATTTTTCACCACAAGAATAAGAAATTTAAAAACACAAAGCGAGAAATACGAAATATATTCACTATTAAATTATCATAGAGATTTACACAAAACCCTAAAAATTGGTATAACTTATGGATCACTTGTAACTTGAAAAGAAAATGTAAAGAATACCCCCCCCAATTCCCCCACCCAAAAATAAATAAAAAAGGAAAAAAGAAATTTGTACCAATATTTTCATTTCAGGGGCATCTTGAATTTCTTCCAGGTCCTCCATAATAAAAGTAATTACCCCAAACCCCATTAATTCCTCCTTGTATGTCGTAGCAATTTGGATGATCAGCTAATACTTTTAGATTTGATAATGGAATTAAGCTATTATCCCAATCAACTACTTGCAAGTTTCGAAAATATGAGGCTTTTCCGAACCCTTCTCCTGCAAAATGTCCACTTCCCATTTGAGTTGACGTGTGAGATCCCGAAGATCCACTATTTACTATTTCACCCCCAAATTGTACCATACTTGCTGAATTCCTAAGGTGTGTGAACAAAATCGATGGCCAATAACCTATTAAAATTCCTGATCCAAATTGTAACCACCAATTCCCATGCTTCGGATCCTGCAATAAATGTCACATAATCATTAATTAAAATGTAATTAAAATTTGATTTTAGGAAAGTTTTTTACTTATATTGAAGTAATATTCGCAGGACCAGTTTAAACTAAATCGAACAGGAAAAAAAAACTATAAACATGTGATGTCCTTTTGTCTTTGTTCTAAAGGGGACCAATTAAAAAAAAGGATAAAGAAAATGGGGGATGGGGAAGAAGTCGAAGTGTTCAGCGTATACTAACACAAACTCTATCATTAATTCTTGATGCAGTATTTGAGAAGTTGTCAATAACTATTCAAAAATGTTTGTTCGCCTATATTTATCTACTGCAAAGTTCCTAATAGTCAAATTAAACTAATTCCGCAATTAATAATATTTCAACGACTCTCTCTTAATTTTTTTTTTTGAAAGTGGAAGTCTTTGCTTGGAAATAAAGGCCGAAGGGAATCTAGCAAAGTGGAAAAGCATAGGGAAGAAATAATTGGCCACTGGAATTTTTTCTTTCTTTCTTTCCTTGTCATTCTTCTAGGATCAAAATGTACCTTGATGAGCACGCGTATGTTAGCTAGTTGGCCTACACGATGTTACATTATGCCTCCGACTTCCTAAAAGCGTTGGTACGTATAAAGTAACTCGTGTTTACACTATTCAAACAAACAAAGAAAAAAAAAACTCGTGTTTTCACGGCAAAAAATCCTCTGTCCCCCATACCTATCCCCAGTCAATCACAATTCACCATGTGTATATATAATTAAAAAAAATATTTATATAGTAAATTCTGATTAGTTGGGGACAGGAATGTGGACAGAGAATTTTCACCCTGTTTTCACTAATACTAGCGAATTTTTTTTCTTCCTTAGTACGGAATTGAAAAAAAATATATTTTTTAAATTTTTTGTTACATTGTTTATCTCATTTATTGATAATTACTAAATGTCGCACATTTTTCCTAATGATTCTACCTACTATTATCTTTAAATTTTAAATTTTTAAAAAAAAATACATTTAACAAACTTTTTATTAATAGAATAAAAAATGAGACAAGAAATATGAAGATTTGATAAATACCATTTTGTGTTTGTAGTAGACTTCCTAGATTTGCATGGTTTTTAATTTTGGATTCACCAAGTTGGTAAGAGTTTCCACTTTCTTTCCAATTTCTATATGCAAATCTTATCTTAGAGATACAATATGATTCTATAAGGGCCCCACTTAAAGCATACTGCTAGGTTTGTGTAGATATTCTCTAGTCAACGTAATTCTTAAAGTTATTCATTTGTCTATATTCTGGGTCAACCATAATTATTTCAAAATAGAAAATTGGTACACTAGGTGAAACATTTTAGTTTTCAATGTTTCACTAAAATATCTAATAATACGAAAAGGAGGAAGTAACTTATTTTTTAATTATTCAGACAAATAATATGGTAAGGAAAAGAACCTAAATCAAGCTAAAAGATTTTATATTGTGTAATAGAGGAAGTAACTTACGCAAATGTAGGAGTCTGTGGCCACAGTGGAAAACGGCCGAGGACGCAGGACTGAGGTCCTGCATTCCATTCCCACATGGCCCCCCGCCCGTAAAAAAAAAAAAAAAGTAACTTACGCAAATGATGTGCTAAGAAAAGAACCTAAATCAAGCTAAAAGAAGAGTAAAATTATATTTACCTTCCAAATTAATAAGCTGATATCAAATTGACCACCATTGTAGGCAGAAGTAGGAGAAATGGCTGCTCCAATTGCTATTCCATTATTTGTTTGAACAAAACCCGAGCATAGTAAATTGTAACATCCCGTAGCTTGATATGCATCGCTCTACAAAATAACCATAATAACGAAAGAAAATTTTCAGTTTTTTTAATCAATATTATTGCTCTTAATTATAAACAGTAAAAATTGTTACCAACAACAGTGTAGAAATCATTAGTCACTCACAGTCCAATAAGTGAAGAACCTAGGATAGTTGTCCCCATACAACTCTGGACTCACCTGTAGAAATTAAATGAATTAGCATCTATATATATACATATATATATATATATATAGCTAAACTACAAAAATAATTCAATGAATTTTGAGAGCAGTAGTTGAAGATGTAGTAGTAACTTCTTTCATATTCAATATCCCACTATAGTAAGAATTATTTATTTTCTCTAATACTACATATTAGAGTAACATTATTTACTGCAAAAGCTTCATAAATTAATTAACATACCTGCCAACCTGCTTCAATGGTATTAAGATCTTCCCCAAATGAACCAGCAATAACCCACATTTGTGATAAGCTGAATTCATATTGATTTGTAACTCTTGGTGCCCACACATTTATACTTGCTTTTGCTCCATAATATTGATCCCCACTCACATATCCGGACGCGTGCTGTGATCAAGGAGACGGAATCAGATATTTTATACAGAAACATGTATCAAGGAATAGTATTAACAAATTTCAATCACTTTTGAGACGAGGGTTATATATATATTTTTTTTCTAAAATAATTTAATTTTCGAAATTTTGAGACAAGGTCCACATATTTGGTATTAAATGTTATAGATAAAAGTATTTTCTTTTACAGAAGATAAATCTTGGAAATATTTATGACTAGGGTTCTTGTATAGAGAAAATCGCTATTTATAGCATATAACTATTTACTAACTTCGATTTTAGCACAAACTATTTATTAAACGATAAATGACATGAACTATTTACGGGCACCCAATTATGTCCAATTAATAATTTCGTTGACTTTTCAGACAAAAAAATGTCACGTGTCAAGTAGTGCAATCGGAATAAAGGGCAGAAATGTCCCAAAAAAGACCATATTCCCCATCATCCTCTTCCATCTCCACCCACCATCACCCAACTCAATTTTACCCTAAAAATTCCATCATCTTAATGCACAATAATATACTCATACTCACATATTAATACATCTTCTTCTTCTCTCATCAATACCTAAATGCAAATTGATTATCAAATAATTGTGGGAAATGTCCCTCAAATGGAGCAGAGCAAGCAGTGATGGTAGGAAACAATGAATCGGAGATTTGAAAATGTGGATTTTGAGGGAATTGATGAAAATTGGAAAGAAATTTGGGAGAGGAGATGTGTTTGGGGGTCTACAATGGAGATGGGAATGGGTTACTATCAAAATTGTCCAAAATCTAAGAAGATGAATAAAGTTCTAGGGCATTAAAATAGAGAAATTGTGGGAAATGGTAGAGTTTCTTTGGAGAAGATGAACAAGAAGAAGACGATGGAGGGAAATGACTATTTTACCTTTTGTTCCGACTGCACGTGTTTGACACGTGACATTTTTTGTCTGAAAAGTTGTCGGAATTCTTAATTGGACATAATTGGGTGCCTGTAAATAGTTCATGTTATTTACGCTTAATAAATAGCTTTTTGCTAAAAATCGAAGTTAATAAATAGTTATATGTTATAAATAGCGATTTTGTCTTCTTGTATATGTATATTTTTGTTGAAAAATTTTGTGAATTTTTTGAACAAAGAGGAAGTGAGTTATAAATTCAGGCTATGTAGGAAATGTTAAAGTAGTCATGAAAGTGAGGATTGTGAAAGAAAGTCTGACATAAATTGAATAAAAGAGAGAATAAATATTAAAAAAGAACAGCCAGTGGTAAAGTTATCAAATTTATTGTCTAATTTTGACCATATATAGTTTTTTTGTTACCATTTTTGGATTTTTTTTTCGTTGGACAACAAAAGTGGTGGTATAAAGAAATTGTTCCTCAAGGTCCTTGTGCTTTCCCTTTCAAGTGCCATATAAAAATCTCAATTTATTTAAACACAAGTGAGAAAGAAATAGCCCGGATCATATAGCACGGTGGCAACATGCGAGTCTGTAAATGTCAAAGTCTAATAAGATCATTATTTGATTTCTAAATCTACATCACACATTACACGATTTACTTTAGAGAAAGAATCTCCGGGGCACTTATGATGATATGTTTTAAGAAAAAAATGAAAAAATAAAATAAAAATGCACTTCTAGACGCCATTCAGATAATATCGTAATAGTCTAATAATCAAATGATCAAATGGCTGCCTTATAATTTAAAAGACCCGAGAATCAAACTTGGCAAACTTAAAGTGCACTCATACACAAGGTGGTAATTTGGAAGGAAAAAAAATGTGCTGACCTCATGGCCATTGCTGGTGGAATCTCTTCGGACAGGCCTTCTTAATTTTCTCCCAAATCTTTGGATATTACTAGCTCTTAGAATGTCTTGTTCGGTTGTTCTTCGAATTGGCACTGTTCCTTCCGGACATGATTCACCAGACATACTCCATAATTGAAAGTTTTCTTCTGTAAACATACCTGTTGGATTATGTTCTCTTGGCCTTTCTGGTGGATCCTGCAATTTCACCAAAAGTTCTTTTAAAAAATAATGCTAAAACCATAGATGTAACTAAGGGGGCGAAGTAGTCGTCACTCCTTGGAAATTTTTCAAAATTACTTTATAAATATTTATTTTTAAATTTTTAGTCGCTTGTTTTCTAAATTAGACAGATCCTCAAATTGTTTTTCAAAATTTCCTTACAGATTCCCGCCCTTCTAAGTTAAAGTTCTGATTTCGTGTATAGATAAAACCATCAATAAAAAAATGGTTTTTAATGTAACATGCAAAATATAATTCAATTAATAGATGATTTACCAATGGTTTTTGTCCCTTCAACATAGGATGATCAAAAGCTGGTTGCTGATGAGATGGTACACAGTCTATAAGATCACCATCGAGACTCTGCACCATAATATCCCAAACAAGAAATTTAGAGGCAAAAATGATGAATAAAACAGAAATATTCTTCCGTTTGGATTTGAATATTTATTTTTCTATATAAAATAAATACAAATTCAATTATGGACCGTGGGAACATTAACTAATACCTGAATTGTCTTGTAAGAAGGCTTATTGATCTTTGAAAGATGAGTTCTAATCGCCCTCAACTTCTCTAACTCTTTATCAGATCGAAAAGTCTGATTTGCTCGATTGAAACTGTCTGTTTCGAGCGAATGAACAAGAAAAATAGAGAAGATCAAGAACTGAAAACAAACAAAAATTGAAATGATTGGCCTAGAAATATTGCAGCAGCTAGAAGAATCCATTAATCTTGGAGAATTTCTTGTAATCTCTTCTTCTTATTCTTCTTCTATTGTAACTCTTTGTATTTATTCACATTGAATTTGTCTTCTTCTTCTTCTTCTCTTATCCAACATTATGCAACCATTCTAAGAAACAATTGATGAATTCTCCAACATTTCCCAAAGCATTTTTTTTTAATTAGAAAAATGCCAAAATAATAGAATTTCCAGTTGTACTACTAATATTTCTCGAGTCTTTCAGCTTCTATTCCTTGGTTTTTATATTCTGACAAATTTGCAACTTCAAGGTTTGAAAATATTAATAAAGAAAGAAAGAAAGAAAAGAAAAAAAAGAACACAAATGGGCTAATTAACCTCTTAGTATTTCATGAGTTATAATCCATGTGGGTGTGGGGAAATAAATACTGGGGTTGTGATCGAGACAATCATAGAATTTTATTGAGTGGAGAGACTGAGGGAGGGGGTGGGTGGGACCGCGGTTATAATACATAACAAAAAATTATCAGTACATATTAATATTTTTTTATAAGTATTACAAATTTTTAAATAGGTATTACATTCTATATAATTGGTGTCCTCTTCTGATTAACATATGTTATAAGACATTTAACAAATATTTAACGCATTAGGTGTTATAAAATCACAACACATGTTTGTTCTAAAAAATCTGAAACTGTCGAGGGTGTGGGGGTGGGTGAGGGGGGGGGAGGAGTGTGTTTCCAGTCTCCAATGCAAAGACTGAAACTTTAGCTTTTTGTGTCAAATTGTATTTTATAGTAAGGGTATAATGGATACTGATTTCTGTTATTCTTTCTTTACTTTGTGGCTTTTGAAGACAGATAGGAATTACACTTGATTCTGGGGTTCCAAAGTTCTTTTCTTTGGGTGTTTCTCTTTCCCACTTCCCTATATGTTCTTTATGTCAGCTCTCCTCTCCAATATGTTTTCTTTAATTTCATCTCCATTCCACATATTTCACCATTTACTAACAAGTGATGGTTCAAACTTTGTATATGAATAAAAAAATTCGTTGGGAGCTCTGTTTTTTCATGCAAGACGGATATAAAATTAATACATTAAAAATGAAATATAAAAAAATATGTATTCTAGTAGAATCTAAAAGTTATTGCAGGAGGAACAAGATGTAAACTCTTAAAAGGATTTTTCGAAAGAAAAAATGAATTTTTCTTATAGAAAATCTTGCGCTTTAAAAAATATTAGGTACCAGGCCACCTCGTCCCTCCCTTTTAGACCTGCTACTGTACAAGGGGGCCGACACTAAACACTTCTTGTGAAACAATATAAAAAATATTGATGTTACTAGAAGCTCTTTTAAAGAAGTACTTGACTATTAAACCGTAATCAAAGCATGTCTATTTTCAATGTTCCATAACTAGTACTGTTTCTACATTATTTTTTTTTAGACCTCACAGGGGAGATGGACCTCACAGGAAAGAGGTGAAAATTATTTAGCCTCATGTGGGAGAGGGTGTCGAACTCGGGACCTCACGATCGTGGACAGAGGTCAGCCCCACTAAACTATGACACTTTTAACGTACTGTTTCTACATTACTTATTTTCATATGTATAATTTAATGTTTGGATATTTCTTTTGAGAAGATGTACCAACAGATTTTAGCTTTTACTACTAGTTTGCTAAGATATTGTTGCATCTACCTTTTCAATCTGTCGTTTTCTATTGCTAATAGCAAATTTCTCAAAAAAAAATTATTTTCTTTTGAGGGGATCTCAAAATATAATTAAGAAAAACCTGCTGGCACGCGCACTTGGTTATTTGCACTGCATGCTTTTCCCTAGAGTCCCATGCATGTGCATGCGCGTTTAAGTTTGCTTATGTTTAGGACAAAATAAAAATAAAAAATAATTTCCCACCCAAAAACCACAAAAAGGAAAAATAAAAGACATAAAACAAGAAGTCTAAAACTTTTAATCATATATGCAAGAATTGAATTGTTAACTTCTCAAACTAAGAATCAAATCTTTGATGGCTGAAATATTGTTCTGGTTGGTAATATATATGTAATCTTTTATTTTCAATCAGGGCTCAAGTCACTTTCAAGACCATACAAGAAAACAGAGAAATAGCGACGGACAGTTATCGAGAATAGCGACCATTTAACGATCGAATAGTTTGGTAGCTATTTTAGTCACTAATTAGCGACCGAATATCAAAACGACGTTGTATTGCATAATTTATTCCATTATTTAATTTTGAATACTTTATTAATCAAATTCGTCGCTATTTGGTAGCTATTTTAGCCACCGAATAGCGACCGAATATCAAAACGACGTTGTATTGTATAATTTATTCCATTATTTAATTTTGAATACTTTATTAATCAAATTCGTCGCTATTTGGTAGCTATTTTAGCGACTGAATATCAAAACTACGTTGTATTGTATAATTTATTCCATTATTTAATTTTGAATACTTTATTAATCAAATTCGTCGCTATTTTAGCCACCAAATAGCGACCAAATATCAAAACGATGTCGTATTGTGTGCTTTATTCCCTTATTTAATTTTGAATACTTTATTAATGAAATTCGATCGCTATTCGGTAGCTATTTTGCTAACGTTTAACAAATAAATCCTTATTTTGACTGAGGTGGTCAAAGGTATAAATGGTAGCGACAATATAGGAACCGAATAGTGACAAAAAAAATCCAATCTCAATTCGGTTAGTATTCCGTCATTATTCGGGAGATCAAAATTTTCTGTCGCTAAAAAGTCTGTTTTCTTGTAGTGAACATATAAGTTCTGTGCGTATTTTTAAATAGAGATTCGGATTAAAAATGTAAAAGGAAAAAGGAACCTTGGTGAAGATTGCACTAATTTGGTTTGGGAATTGACAGGAAAATGCTATTCTTATTGGAGGTCAATGTCTTCCAGCATTTGAGATAGGACATGGTCCTAATCTTTCTAGTTACTTCATTCATACTGTATAACTTGGTAGGATGGAATTTTTTTCCCAAGATAATTAAGGGATAGAAAAAGTGACTTTATTCTAGAGCAAGAGGAATAGAAAAAGTTATCTTGCTTTATAAATTCTTCATACTCTTAGCAATGTGCAAATATTTTGGAAGGAGAGGGCAAATCAGATTTCATAGCCGATACGCTTCCAACATGAAAACGAGATATCCATTAATAAGAAACTTGCTAAAAAATTAATATAACTTTGGTGGAAATTTCATTCCATTTTGGTTAATGTGATTAATGTGCTCCCTTTGCATCATATCAATAGTGAGAAATTATTCGAGTAGTATTACATAAGTTTGGATTGTAGCAATAACAGATTTCTGACTAATAAACCTACATGTGCGATATTCAATTCAACAACTTCGTATTTGAGGGTGAGTTTGTACATTTGAAAGGGCGACACGTGAAATTTTTTTTAAAAAAAAGTCTAAACAATATTTTTTCTCTAATGGTAACAAACGTTATTTTTAAAATCTTTCAGACCGTCGCTAGTCAAGTGATCCTAACTTAAGTGATCACATGTGGTACTAAATGTCTTGTTCATAGTAATATTATAAGTTTAAGACATTATGGTAATAACTAATGTCGCAAAATTGTAGAATTTCTTATTTTCTGGTCAGAAAACAAGAGTGCATATTCATCCTAATAGAATATTGGATCACAATCAGATTAGGTGAAATAATACGTCTCGAGTTCAACATTTCTACCGTTTAATAAAAAGAATTTAAAAAAAAAAACAGAAAAATTGTTGATTTGAGAAGTCCGATTTCCTTTCACAAAATTGCCATAAAAATAGCATGAATCCGGACAAGAATACTTGTTCTTTAATAAATTCTCTCCTCTCAATCAGTGGTAAACCCCGAACTTATATATTGGTAGGCGAAATATAAATTTTTAGAGCGACGAAATAAAAAATTTTAAAAGATTATTCAAGAAAAATTATTTTCTCTAATAAAAAATATAACGTTTTAAAAACATTAGACACGATAACCACTCTCCACCCTTAAATCCGCCCCTAACCATAATATAAGGAGTGAAAATCGTCTATATCCGTCTGTGTAACTATTCTTGTACCTAACTAATAAGAATTCGCCATATGATCATTTTTTTTAATTATATATACACATAGTAAATTGTGATTGATTGGGCACAAAAATGGGTATACAGACGGGTACATACGATTATTTGCCCAATATAAGCGTATCCACAAAGAGCACATAGTATATAAACGCAATATAATCTCTCAATATTTGTTGAAATTTACTAGCTGAGATGGAACTTATATTCATGTTAGGTTGATATGACATCCTTCTTGACAAAGAACCAGTTTCCTTATTAAAATTATATTAACAGCAGTTCCCATAATAATGGATATCCTTAAGGTTCTCAAAATCAAATCTTCGATTAATCCCATAAAAATATTAGAGGACATTTCCAAAGTCTCACATTAAATAAAAACTCTTCTTCATAAAAAAAAAGATTGAACCTCAACTTTAAAGACTTGTCTTTCCGCCCTTAGGATTAATAAATTATTTAAATAGCGAGAATATATATCTCAATAAGAATTTGTCACAAATTGCCCTGAACACCCCTACCACATCACAGATCCAACTCAACTTACTTAATTCCTACAAAAAACGATGCCAAAAATGCAAAAACACATCTTTGAACCCATTAATATAGATAGAAGTTTTCGTTTTCTTTATTTACATACACCTGAATTTTAACCAAGACATGCATAAGAACTCTATTGTTCAAGATCTTGATAAGCAAATGAGAAGTGAGTTGGCTTGGAATTCTTGATCATGGCAACTGTTCCATGAAACCCTTGAAATTAATTGTAGGCAATTAGACGTTTGTCTAGTGGCAAAGACTGAGCCTTAATGACGTAAATGTTTTCGTCCCGATAAATAAAAAATATTTTGAAACAGAATTGGAGCAAATTGTTAAAAAACTTCTTTCTAAAAGGCAATATTGATAATAAAGAAAAAAAGAAAGCTGCAAAGGCCATGGTTACTTTTTGAAGAGGGGACAACAAATAGATTATTGAAAAACAAAGGGCCAGTTTTAATTATAAGGGCACATGGTGAATTTTATAACAAAGATAATAAAAACTAAAAAGAATACTGGAAAGAAGAAGGGCAGGACGAAGGAAAGGGCGGATATTTTATTAAATTGTCAATTTTTTTTATTAAATTGTAACAATTTAATATAGTTTGTTTAAAATGCCGACATTTGTTTGAACTTCCGTCACGATGTAATGGAAAAAATGGATATTGACATTTTTTAATTGAGGGTCAAAAATAAAAAAACTCGAATAGTTTAGGGGGTATGGAAACCTTTTACCCTAAATTTTATATATAGTTCGGAATATTTTATCAGTTTCGCCCCCAAGATATTTTTTTCCGTTTTTATATAGTTCGACATACTGTTGCAGTTTCGCACCCCAACGTCAAATTCTTGGCTTCGTTGCTAAAGAAGGAGAAAAAAGAAAAAGAAAAAACAATCGAGTGATTCTCACATATGCGTTTGAGTTTGGAGCTGGGGTGTTTCATGCATATCTTCTTTCATTCTTTTCTTTTTTTTCTTTTTTCTTTTCAAGTGTTTAAATCAAATTATCTTATTCATCAAAAAAAAAAAAGTTTAAATCAAATTATCACTTTTAAAACTATGAATCACATATTTATGCTCTATTTCTCAACTGTGTTACGTGAAGTTTTGAACAATTATCATACACTTATATATTTTTTTTCTTGTGTATTTAACTGACTAATTGGATTAAAATCTAATATTAATATCCGTTTTTTAAATGTCTCGAATTTAATATTGCCCTAAACAAGTCCATATAAGAAATATTTGGAAATGACAATTAGGTGACTAGTCAAAGGTCAAAGAATATCATGAATAAATGGAAAACTCGAATTCTTCATTCGGGCCGGAAAAGAAGGGAACAGTTATTATGATTTTCCCATTCTAAAACCTCTTGGACGGCCCATTGAAAGGGTCTACAAGCCGAACCAAGCCCACTAGGGCCCTACGACCAAACCTGTTAATTATTAATAATTGAAAATAATTCAAAGTTAACATAATTTGGGAAGCGATTCCAGTTTATTTAATCACACTTGCGCGGGTGAAAATCCTCTGTCCCCAACCAATCAGAATTTATTATATAAATATTTTTTTCAATTATATATACATAGGGTGAATTGTGATTGGCTGGGAATAGAGATGGGGACAGGAACGGGGACAGAGGATTTTTTGCCCACTTGCGCCTCTCATTACTTGTTTAGGGAAAGATTATGAGTTTGAACTTTGTGGGATCTCAAAATTACAGAATTTCTTGTTAACAGGTCACAGTATCTACTTAATTCCAACCAAATTAGTCGAGACAAATACCCAATTATCGGTCACGAAAAGAAAATTAACCTAATCTCATTTTCAGAAGAAAAAAATGTTTTGAAGCTTTATTTGACCATAACATGGACCTGCATTGCTGGTGATTAATAATAGCCCCACAAGAACCAAAAGTGAGCTTTTTGATGTTTTTTAAAGGCTGAAACCGACCCTTCACAATCTTGAAAAATGCATGTTGATCATCAAAAGGGAATTTTTCTCAAGGGTTTGAATTCAAAAAAAGCTAGCTTTGGAAAGAATTTGGTTCTGCCTATAAGATGATGATAATGATGGCCTAGTTGTATTTTCCTTGACTTGAAATCTTTAATCTTCTATACTGAAATTCTGGTCGGATTAAGAATGGAAAGGATCATTAACCTCGCAAGTGGTCATAAATATTCCTTAGAAAGATAAATTGTGTTAGATTTATAACAAATAAAAAATAAAATAAATAAATGCTCAAGAAGGAATATATTGAAATTAATCTTTAGTAAGGAGAATATATCTCATTTTTTGTAAACATCCACAATTGTCCCGAGAGGATAATTTATCCTATTATGACATATATCACTTGATATACCATGGCTCCTATGCGGAATGAGTATTTGTTCCGCATGTACGTGACGAATTCTCAGCCGTTGAATTAAATTTTTGACAGCTGAGATTGGTTTTAAAAAAACACTTGTTTTGATTTTGAGAATAGCTATTCTGCGAACACCTGTTTTTAACCAAAAAAAGGCCTGTATTTACCTTGAAAAATGGTTTCACATGTGCGGAAAAACAGATGTTCCGCATAGGAGCCGGACTGCACTTGATAATGTGTGCTCAATTTTAGGGGTGAAAATCCTCTGTCTCCATTCCTGTCCCCATTCCTGTCCCCAACCAATCAGAATTTACCATATAAATATTTTTTCCAATTATATATACACAGGATAAATTGTAATTGACTGGTGATAGAGATGGGGACAGGAACGGGGAAGAGGATTTTTTGCCCAATTTTACTCATCTAATACATTATTTGTATGGTTAATGTAAAATCGCCTTTTAATTTTGGAACATATTTTAAAAGTTGGAATGATAATAAAGAGAGATCTCATCCACTAAACAAGATAGGTAAACATGACAAGGATGAAAGAATCATGCTAAAGAGTGGCTTTGGTTCATACTGTTTGGCAGATGTGTCTTTGCAACCAAGGGACAAGAACTTTCTCAAGCATCTTTTTCTTTGCTATAAACTAAGTTTGCTACATGCTTTGCATGTGCAAGACATATTAGGCAAAAAATCATATATTATTCTTATTTTGTGTCATGTTTCTTATTCTAATCATGTTACTTATTCTAAGTGTGTTGTTGTTCGCTCATAGAAAACCATTTAAAAAATAAATTTTCATAGAAGGAGAGACCTCAACTCCAATCTCACTTAGTAGATCTTTATACGCTTCCAAAGAAAGGAAGGGAATAGGTTTTCCGGAAATGTAGGAAAAGTTCTTTCTTATACTTTTCCCGCTCATCGCCAATCTTGTTAAGTACCTGACAGACCTCAGGCGTCAATCCTCGGACTTTATTTGTAAAGTCTTTATTCCTTGGTAATCAAAGTCCAAAGATCTATGAATTAGCCCATGCTTGACTAGACAAGCAGACAAAGGACTTTTTCTCTACATGTTTCACTATTGTTTTTTAGCTTATAAATTTTTTAATTAAAAAATTAACACATATTATTTTTGTTAATAGTAAATGAAATAGAACACCAAACGAGAATAGAAGATTAAAGGGCTACGACTTCCAAAGGGAAATGTTCAGCAATGATTGTGTCTAAGGTCAGCTTTTCTTTAGACAAATGGAAGTTGAAATAAGTAACTCAAAAAGAGATTATGCAGAGAGACATTGCCAATTTAGCCCTTTGAGAAATGTCGTTTACCATGAGTGATGTATTCAGTAATCTGATGTTAAGAGTGAATCGTGTATAAAAAATTATATAAAAATTTAACAATTTTTTATGAAACAAAACTTAATATTTTAAAGAATTATTTTAAAGATAAAATTTAAAATTCTGGAGAGTAAAACGCATTGACATATGCAAGGTGTTAGCATAGATTTTTTTTTAACTTCTAATTATATTGTTATATAATGATCAGGTCTGTATTGTTAAATTAATGACCCCACTATAAATTTTGGTAACCCCATATTCAAACAGTATCAAACGCAGAAGACAATGGTGTAGTGATTCCATTATCTTGGTTGTCATGTACTCCAATCGTTTTCTTTATTAATTTTTCTCTTTATTTGAAATCTTTTTAAATTTTTTCTTCTAAGATTTTACTTGTCTCACACATAATGTGATATTTTTTTGAGAAATCTGTTCAAAAAATTTGTACTACTAACTAATTTCCACCGGAGTTATATGTATTTTTGTCCATTCACTTCATTACCTCCCCTTTTTAGTTCTAGTTTAAAATCATCGTGTTTGTTAGTTTGTCAAACCGTCATAAAAAGTACTCCCTCCACTCTCATTTAATTGTCGTTTAGGAGATATATGTATCCAAATTAATTGTCATTTACATATTTTTTATTATGTGTCAATAATTTATTCTAATTATACCGTCAACATATCTTTTATTGAAAAAGTGAAAGAGAAGGAGGAAGGAATGAGTATTATTGAAATTGTAGTGGAAAGATTATTGCTTGTTTAACTTACTTAATTTTTTTCAAAATATCCTAAACGACCTATATTGAGGAATGGATGAGTAGTAATTTATAGAAATATTAATAAATAAAGGTTTCTACTAAAAATATAAATAGTTTATTGGAAAATTCTTATAGACAAGGTGACTTCTTTTAAAATTTGCAGGGGCGGTCACCCTTCAAAATTGTGGACACCCCCTCCTCTAATATTTTCAGAAACATCAATTTTTTTATATAAAAATATTAATTTAGTTTTTTCTTCGTTCCTAAATAAGTGACCTAATTATCCCTAAATCTTATATCCGCAACTGGTAAGACGTCATTCGAAACCCGCTCCTAAACCCATCACCCCCACCCCACCACATCCATCCATCCATCCATCACAGTCCAAAGTGGAGATTTTCCTAAATCATGATTTCAGAAGGCTGGGAATTGTTGGAAAGAAAATATTTGTACCTATGAGTAGCATGCTTGCTTCACCAGCTTATATGAGGCCAGGGCCAACATTTCATGCATCATCATGATGCACATGATGATGTTCCTCATGCCAACAACATTTTAAGAGAAAGGAAAAATATATATTATTTATATTGCTTGTTGTGGTGACAACCCATGATTATGTATTAGCTGCTATTGATTGATTGCATGCACCTTCCTTCCCCTAATCTTGATTTGTGGATACTTGATTATATCTTCTTCTTTTTTTTTCTTTTCTTTTTTTGTGAAACATGATTATGTTTTTTTTTTTTTTGTAGCTTTGCTCAGGGACGAAGACAGCCACCCTCGCCCCCGAGATTTCTAAAAATACTACTAAATATAGTAAATTTTATATGTAGTTCAGAATATTTATCAAATTCGCCCTCCTAATATATTTTTTTTACAATTTTTATATGTAGTTCAGCATACTGTTGCAGTTTTCGCCTCCCCCAATACTAAATTTATGGCTTCGTCCCTGTCTTTGCTTAGGTAAATGCCATAATTCATCTTACCCCCATCCAAGGTAAGCTGGAGTTTATGGCATGTGGTCTAGTGCGGAATGGGAAAGCTTCACACGTGCGAAATTTATTTTCGCCCGTCGAATTAAATTTTTGACAGTCAATATTGATTTAAAACAGGAAACCTGTTCTGATTTACGACACCTGTCTTGAGCTCAGAACACCTATCCTCATGCGATCCGTATGTGCGAATTTTTTGTAGTTCTGAATATGATCCAGACTGGAGTTTATGAGGGTTGAAATCTAATTTTTGGAAAACCCAAATCAAAAGAGACACGATTAGTGTCGAAAATAGTTTATTGACAAAAAAAATATAAAATAAAAGTTTACTAACAAAAATATAAATTTTAAAATAATTTTTATATATATAACACCTTCCTCTAAATTAATTTAGTTTAATATAAATAATGTCAATGGTGGAACTTCTCGTCTTGATTTGAGCAGAAGATGAACAAAAAATTTCCTCCCAAAAAAACTTTATAAATTTTTTTTTGTTTGTCTTGCCATGAGGTGTCTTAACTGGCCTCCGATATTTGAGAGACAATACTAGACTAATCCCCGCTCGGTAACCTAGTCATTATACATGGGCCTGGTTTATTTGAGCTGTATATACTAGTTCAAAATTTATGTTGTGTATCATCTCCGTTTTAAGTAAGCCATATTTGTAGAAGAAAACCAGTCCAACCCATAGGGTATCTAATTGGGATGGGCCAGACTTGTATGCAAAATAACTGGACGGCCCACAGTGACTGGATGAGTGGGTCAACCCCAGACAACATTTGTTTGTGATGCATTTTTTTCCTTTTATATTCACCAAAAAATAAAATTATCATTTATTTTTTAATAAACAACCAGCCGAAAAGTAAATAATTATGTAAACTTTTTTAACTAGGAGGATGGATGTGAACTAAATAGGGAACGAACATTTATATCCAATTGAGTTTATCACTTTTCTTAAGGAGAAATAAAAGATTTCGTAATTTGTCTGCTCAAATGACAAAAAACAATTACAAAATAATCATGTATTCAGATATTAAATAGAATTCTATCTAAAAATAGTTTTACTAGCTCGTCAGCAACTAAATTAATAGTTCGTCGAACAAAAGTTTAGAAATATTGAACTCAACAACACTTTCGGATAGCTTGTATGAGGTGGCCTATCAGGGACGATTCTAGGGGCAGTCGTCCCTGAAATTTTAAAAAATATTACTAGATGATATAATTTTTATATGTAGTTTGAAATCCCCCCCCCCCCCACACACACACACACACAAAAAGACAATTTTTAGCTTCGTCCCTATAGCCTATGACCGAGAGGCTTCCCTTAAGATTACATATATCAATAATTAAACGGAAAATTGGTGGATTTTGTCCCTAAACAATTTCGAGGTTGGTATAAGGTCCCTAAACATTATTTTTTAATTATTTTATCCTGAAACAATTAAAATGTAGATTTCATTAAAGGTAGGATTTTGATGGATTTCATAGGTTTAAATGTGTATGGTGAAATCTCTTCTTTTTTCTCAAGATTTTGATTTTCTCTCATTAATATTAAAATTAAAATGTCTTTGATAATTTTATCTTAAATTACAATTTTTTTAGTAATCTCATTTCTATAAAATTATAAGAAAAACAAAGAAATATTTCAAACTACAAAAAAAAAATGATATTTTTTTTAAGATCGTTAGAAAACTCAATATGAAATGTTTATTTCCCAAAAAGAAGTCATAATATCCAAACAATTTTCTTCTTGATCTTCAATTAGAAATTAAAGAAAGCAAACAATTTATTCTCTATTTAACCACAAATTTCTATTTTTCACATGAATTTCATTTTTCTGAAAGAGAAAATCAAAGAAAAAAAAGTTCAAACAAAACTTATCACAAAACATATCTTAATTAAACCAAATAAAAAAATACCAGTAAGTAAATTGTACAAACCCTGAACAAATAAATCAAAAAAGCCGCAGTTACGTGATCTAAAAAAAAATCAAAAACTATCGTCAAACTTTTTAAATTTTTAACAATATGATTTAATTCAAAAAACAAAAGGATTGATAAACATATGCTGACTTTGGAAATTCAACACATTTGGATCGGTATAAAACACCAATGAATCAGTATTTTCTTTATTTTTTTGTGCTATTCAAATAATCTATATACTTTATAAATCAAAAGAAATCCTGATAAATCAATCTAATAAAATCTGATAGACTCTGCATAGAGTTAAAACAATCCATAAAGTCAGCAGAATCCATAGACTTTTGAAAATCAGTTAAAATATTTTAAAATCCGTATTGAATACACCCCCTAAGAGTTCCGAAGAAATAGTACACCCTTACAATGTTGTTAAAAACGCGATTCTATATAGACTCAAAAGATGAGTGTAAGATCGTAAACTCGTGAATAGTAAAATAAATCATACAATTGTACCAAAAAGTTAAAATATATATTTTATATGTAAATAATAATAATAATAAGCAACATATAAATCATATCATATGATCCAATAATATGAGAAAAATCCATAAAATATAGTTTCACAATTTTTTCCAAAGGAAAATAACGCAACAAAGTTTACGATAAAGAACTTACAAATCTTTTAAAATATAAAGAAGACCGAACCATTTATCTGTTTCACAAGATTGGCAAATGTACTAAATGCCATAACATTTTGAAAACAATTAAATTTTTAGAAATTATAAAAAAATTAGACACACACGAGATACATCAAGAGTAGAATAAAATGACATATATTCTGAAAATGAAAAACAAAACAAATCACATATATTCAGGAAATGCAAAACAAAAAAATAACAGAAAGTTACGAACTCATAGTTAAAAACTTTGATTACTTTGCTGGATTTCTATTACTCTAAGAAATTGATGAAGAATAGGAAATTTTGTAGACTCGGTATTGAATCTTACAGGAAGGAGATGGAAATTATTTAGCCCCACGTAGGGGGAGGGTGTCGAACCCGCGACCTCACGGTCGTGGGCAGAGGCCAGCCCCACTGGGCTATGACACTGTTGACAAAAAAAAGTACGTTTTTACATTTTTACGATCCGTTTCTACTAGATTACGATTTTATTCCCGATTCAACACGTTTTACTTTTGTATAATCGTACGATTCTACGATGTTAACTCACGATTTTAACAACATTGCACCCTTATCCCTTATCGCATTTGGTAAAAAACTCTTTGATTTCTCACATTAATTAGATATTCAAAACACAATTACCAATTACTGAAAAAGTTCACAAGACAATTACTCCCTTAAGTCCCATTTCCCAACATCAATCTAACCGTCCAAACTCATCAATCGCATACATTTCACGGTTCTGATTATCTTGCCCATAGTAGGGTAAATTCCTTGCAAAACGCATGATTACTTTCACCACTGTCCTCCACTCACACCAGCTACCCAAGAAAATAGTACTTTTCTGCCCCGAATTAACTGTACATATTTATTTTTTATTTGTCCCAAATTAACTATTCATTTTCTATATAAAGTATATATTAATAACATTTTTTTTTTCAATTTTTTCCTTCTTCCAACCCTCATTGAATACTCTTAATTAATTAAAATTATCACTTCCCAACACATATTTAAGAGGTGGTTGGATGATATGTGAGAAGAAGGAGAGAGAAAGACATAAATTTTAAATGAGATTAATAAAATTAATGAGGGTATCGGTTTGAAAATTTTGAAACCAATCCAAACCATTCAAAATTTCAAACCGATGCATTCGGTTTGTATCGGTTTGGGTTCAATTTTCGGGAGATACAAAATATATTTATTATAAAGTAAAAATAATTTTTTTATATATATAATAACTTAGCTGATAAAAAAATAAAAGAAATAAGACTATTGTTTTCACAAGTTAAACACAATAAAAAATAAAATAATGAAACATAAATTCTAGATTCTGCGAACGCGTGCGTGGATCTTCTTGCAAAAACTGGGGCCAATTTGTCAACTACTGATCTCATTACGTTTCAATCTTCACCCCCTTTTATTAGCCAACTAGTGGTAGGGGATGCCCATGGTGCCTATTTTGAGAGATTGGTTTGTAATGATACTTACAGATTGTAATAGCTTTGGGTTTTTGATTATATATAATATGCATATTTTTTACCCAAAATAAAAAAAAAAAAAATATCGATTCTTGAATTTCAATATAAAGTAAAAATAATACAATTTTTTTTTATATAATTACCTAACTACTAAAAATATAAAGAAATATGTCTATTGTTTTTTCATCAATTAACACACACAAAAAAAAAAAACAAATTAATGAAAGATAAATGGGTAATTGGTGTATTTAGTCCTGAAACAATTTTCGCTTGGCAAGGTTGGTCCCTAAAGATTGTTTGCAACATTTTAGATCCTCAATCAAATTTATGGGTCATGAATTGGTCCTTCCGACTTTTTTTTTGAAATATTGAATGTTAGTCAACAAGTGATGTGGGAAAAATTGGAACTTTACATTTTTTTAGATAATTAATACCATATGGACTTAATTGTAAAAATAATTAAAAACAAATACCTAATTGCAAAATTTGAACTTTTCTCCTCCTCCTCCCTCCTCCTTCTTCCTCCTCCTTCCTCCCTCCAGCCGCCTTCTCCTCCTCTCTCCCTCCCTGCTGCCGCCTCCTCCCTCTTTCTTCTGCTCCTTTCTCCCTCCTCCCTTCTTCTCCTTCCAGCCGTCTCCTCCCTCATTGATAAGGGATTGACAGCTTTACAACAGTTTGGTATAAATGTCATATCTATCAATCCAGGAATCCAATGGAGCTGATTCCAATTGCATACTAAAGATAAGAGGCAGATCTACAACTTTCATGAAGATCACGAGATTATCTTTAGTATGCAATTGGAATCAGCTCAATTGGATTCCTGGATTGATAGATATGACATTTATACCAAACTGTTGTAAAGCTGTCCAATCCCTTATCACTCATTCTCCCTCCTCCCTTCTTCTTCCTCCAGCCGCCTCCTCCCTTCTTTTCCCTCCTCCCTCATTCTCCCTCATCCCTTCTCCATTCTCCCTCTGCCGCTCCTCCCTTCTTGGCCGGAATTGGATGATGGTTTTAATTTTTAGTTTTATAATTAGGTATTTATATTTAAGTATATTTACAATTGAGTACAAGTGGTATTAATTATCTAAAAAATACGTGAAGTTCCTATTATACCCTTGTACACTTGACTAATAAATACAAAAAGAGCTAAATAGCTGCAAACAATCACTAGGGACCATGTATGCCCAGCCCGAAAATTGATTGAGGATCTAAAATGTTGCAAACAATCTATAGGGACCAACCTTGCCAAGCGAAAATTGTTTCAGAACTAATACACCAATTACCCAAGATAAATTCTTGATCCTGATTCTTTAAATTCAAATAAATTACTGAAAAATTATCCTACGAGGAAAAAAGCAAAAAAAATACAAAAAATATGTCATTATTAGTTTCAAAGTAAAACAAAAACTTCAGATTAATCTTTAAAACATGCAACAATGGCTCTTCAATATCTTATTTTAGCACTTGAAGAGTTTGCTTGTAACGATATAAATAAAAAGTTCAATATGTTTTATTACAAAAGAATTATTTAATATATATATATTCGGTTTGGATTATAAAAAAATTTAAACCAAATCAAAAGTTCGGTTTTAATTTAGTCCAAACTGAAACCAGTCAAATGCACCGCTCAAACCGAAAAATAGGTTTGGATCGGTTTGGTTTGGTCGGTTTCTATTTTCCATGAACACTCATATATTTATCTTCGAAATCACCAAAACTTTCATACCCGTGCATTTGTTAAATTAGACAGATAATTTGGAATGAAGGAAGTAATAGCTCTGATACGAATATGGGATACTGAAGTGTGCGCATTCACGCAGGAGAAGCGATTATGTGATTATGTAAGCTTTATTCAAGCGCAAATTAAGCGATCAGTATCAAAATTTTCCACAAAATAGTCACAATTAGGAAGCTTTTCTCTCACACCTCTCTACTGTTGAGATAATACTGATCAAAATTCTAGCCGTAATTCTAGCCGGCGATTGTTGTTTCCGGCGATCTTCGCTTCCATTTCCGTACCGCCGACGAAGCTGCATTTCCATTCGATTCGGCTTCCTTGAACATCATTTATCGACATTAACGTAAGCTCAAGTCTATTTTATATTTTCCGTTTATTTTTTTTCTATTATTATGAGAATTACTTTGTGGTGATTTTGATTCTGGCATTTTGTTTCTGTAAATTTTTTAATTTTTCTGCTTCCTTTTAATTTAATTTAATTTTGATTTTGATTTTTTATTTTTTATTTATTTTTTTATGTTTTTTTTTTTTTAAGTTATGAATTTATTTTTTATTCCGACTTATAGATTTAGTTCCTTTTAAGTTGAATTAGTGAGTTTGCTTTTTATAGCGTATTTAAGCTGATTTGTCGTGAGATATATAGTTGAAAAGTAACTTAATATGAATTTTGTTAGTGTCTTACTGATTCCGTTGGATAAATCTTCTCTTAAACGGTTTAGCTGGAGTGTGGGGTTTAGGTGCGTGTTAGGCGGTAAAGAAGTTATAAGCTTTGAAATTAATACTCATTATGGTTAACAATTTTGTTTTTATATATAGTTGTTACTTCTGAAGCTTGGTTTTAGTTCCAGAAATCAGTTTAGTTGAGCGCCGTGGAATGACATGTTCTATTATGTATGCGTCGTGTCATAGATTTGCATGCTTTTGATGTGTTTTCAACTCTTTAGTCACATTGTGCTAGTGTCAAACCATGATGTCCTATTTATTCATTAATTGAACACTTCTAGTTTTAGCTTACAAGATATTGGTTGATGCTATCTAGTTCAAATATGTACTTGAAATTTATCTAGAGAAGCTTTATGAAAAAAGAAGAAAAATAATATCACGAATATATCCTTAGTGTCTGCCTTGATTCTTGTGAATGTGTGACTCAAGATTGAATATCATGCCAACATTTTCCAGTTTATTTGATGCGCGAGACTTAATATCCTGTATTGCATCCCTGTAATTTTAGGGAGCCATCAGAAAGTTTGCATTTAATAGCATTGCATTTCTTTCATTTTTAGTAATTTAGTTCCTGAGTTGCTTATTTAGACGTAGGAACTTATTGGTTTTACATTGCTATGAAAAATTATCCAGATGGCGAGCAGCTCAGATGAAGAGTCGGATATAAGTGAATCAGAACTTGAGGAACACATGGTTAAGCCGTATCAGGACCTGAGGACTGGAAAATACAAAGTGAAGTATCCTAAAGGAAGTCTCAGGTGTCCATTCTGTGCAGGGAAGAAGAAACAAGATTACAAGTACAAAGACCTTCTTCAACATGCTACTGGAGTGAGTAAAGGTTCTGCCAACCGAAGTGCAAAACAGAAAGCAAACCATCTTGCTTTAGCAAAATACTTGGAGACCGAATTGGCAAATGAGGCTGAGCCACAACCTGAAAGAGTTTCCAAACCTGCAACTACCGCTACTTCAGAGAAGCAAGAGTTGTACTGTTGGCCTTGGGCAGGAATTATCGTGAACATCTGTAATGGAGCGGAGAATGGAAAAGATGTCCAGGACAGTGACTACTGGTTGAAGAAGTTGCAGAAATATAAACCTCTGAAGGTGAAGATATTCAAAGATGAGCAGGGTGCGACTTCAAGAGCTATATTGACATTTGAGAATGACTGGACTGGTTTCAAAAATGCAATAGGGTTTGAGAAGTCATTTGAAGCTGAAAAACACAGTAAGAAGGAGTGGAATGATGCTCAAGAAGATGATGCTGGCCCAGATATTTATGGTTGGTTTGCTCGTGATGACGACTATAAAGCAGAAGGACCTGTGGGAGAATATCTTCGTGATAAGGGGGAGTTAAAGACCATCGCAGACTTGGTAACGGAGGCAACACAAGGCACGAAGCAAAAAGTGGCTAGTCTAGCCAATGAGATTGACCTCAAAAATCAGAATCTGAATGAGTTGCAGACAAAGTACAATGAGAGGACCATGTCCCTCAGTCGGATGCTTGAGGAGAAAGACGTACTACACCGTGCTTTCTGTGAAGGTTTTTCCTCTGTTTCTTTCTCACTATTACTTCTCATTCTCTATTCTATGCTGATTTAATATTTAGGATTGAGTGTTCATGCATGCTTTATATTCTTCTAAACTCTTCTTACTGTTTCAGAAACAAGAATGATGCAACGGCAGGCTAGAGAACATGTTCAAAGAGTTCTGGATGAACATGAGAAATTGAGCTCAGAGTTGGAGAGCAAAAAGAGGAAACTTGATGTATGGAGCAAAGAGTTGAATAAACGTGAAGCCTTGACGGAACGGGAGAGACAGAAGCTTGATGAAGAGAAGCAAAAGGTAAATTTTGGTTGTAATGTTGTATATGACAATAGGTAACACTTATTCCTAGCATATTGAGTTGTTAATGTAATCTGATGCATGACCTTTGCGGGTTTTCTGTATTTTATGCAGAATGACATGAGAAATAATGCCCTTGAAATGGCATCTGAGGAGCAGAAAAGAGCAGACGGGAATGTACTCAGGCTTGTTGAAGAACATAAGGTAATTAACTGTACATCATGCTTATTATTCCTTATTTCCCGAGTATTTATTTCCAGTGTTTGGTCATTGTACTTTAGAGTCAGACAGTTACAAGTTTCGAATAATTCTTTTCACAAAATGACATACCAAATTTGCAGAGAGAGAAGGAGGCAGCTTTAAATAAGATATTGCAATTGGAGAAAGATCTAAATGCTAAACAGAAGCTGGAGATGGAAATTGAAGAGCTAAAAGGCAAACTGGAAGTTATGAAGCACCTGGGAGATGATGCAGCTGTTCAAAAGAAAATCAAAGAGATGAATGAGGAGCTGAATGATAAAGTTGAGGAAATGAACAACACAGAGGAATTATATCAGACTCTTCTCTCCAAGGAGCGTCAAAGCAATGATGAGCTTCAAGAAGCTAGAAAAGAATTGATAACGGTATGAGGTTTCAGATTTTCTTTCAAGTTATTTTTAGCAACTTATATACTGCAACACACTTCTCATTGTATTATTTTACTTGAAATTGTATTATTTGCTTCAGGGTCTAGGTGAGCTGCTTGTGAGCAGTCGTGCTCTTATTGGGATCAAAAGAATGGGTGAAATTGAACCCAAGACTTTCCAAGAGACTTGCAAGCTGAAGTACCCTGATGATGCTGATTTCCAGGCCCTACAATTATGCTCCCACTGGCAAGAAAAATTGAAGGATCCTGACTGGTATCCTTTCAAAATTATCCGCGTCAGCGAAGATACTCATGAGGTATGCCAAAGGGTCCTCTACTGCCTTCTCTCCCTACCCTGTTTGGTTCTATAGAAGTTAACTTCTACTTAGATGCTATGGAAATATCATTAGACATTTGGGTCTACAGCTTGTATTTTCAATTTCAACCGAATCCCTTGCACATCATGATTCATAATTGATCCTCTTTCTTGTTCTATATGGTTGATCTGCACTCATTTGTTGTAAACTAGTACATTGTAATCTTTGTTTCTTGATGCAGAAAATTCTAGATGAGAATGATGAATTACTTCAAGAGCTAAAGAAGGATTGGGGGGATGAGATCTACAGCTCTATTACACAGGCTTTGAAGGACCTGGATGAATACAATGCAAGTGGTAGATATGTGGTTCCTGAGCTATGGAACTTTAAAGAAAATAGGAAAGCCACACTGAAGGAAGTCATCAGCTTCATCTTCAAGCAACTAAAGACTACCAAACGCAGGAGATGATGAGGTTGAGGTGGGTATTCCTTTAAAGTGATTGTCCTTGTGTGTTGAGTTCTTGTGAATAACTGGAAAGCGCCAAATCTTGTTCGTTTCTGCATAACTGCTGCCTCAGAGAAGTATTTGCGTAGGAGTTTTATTAAAGTGGTTTCAGAGAAAGATGTCCAGGGCGAAGAAGGCCTTATTTGTGTTGAATGTGCCGTAATTCATCATATAATTATATGATGGAAAACATTAGTTTGAACTAGTATCACGTAGCTTGCTGCTTTAAGATTGTTAATAAAGTTAACCATTGGGAAGAAATTGGAACATAAAAGGTTAATTGCTACTGTTGGATATCTTTGTTCCTGGAAAATTGTTTTATGCTCTTCAGTCTTCAGAACCAGAATGTTTTGTGTTATCATGGATTGATCTCGACTGTTGTATTGCGTTTCTTTAGTTTGCCCTACTAGTGTCTTCCCTTCTATGAAAGATAACCTGTTTGTTTTCATCATCATTCTTATGTGTGTCTGTCAGGGACTTGTGAATTTGATTTGTTTCCATGGTTATAGTAACTTATTGACTTATTGACCAGAAGTATCATTTCTTTTTCCTGTAATTTACTACGTGGGCAGCTTGAGGGGTCCTGTGAGCAGAAGACTTTTGGAGGAAGGGTTGCAGTTTATCTTCATCAATTTTTACTTATTCTAAATCGGAACTCGTTACTTTTGCTTATTGTTAGGGAAGCCATTGAATATTTTGGGCTACGAATACTCTAGAATGCTAATGCTGTGCCCTTAACACCTAATTCCTTATTCAGCTTTGCTTTGACTCTGCATCTCATCTCTTTGATCTGTTCTTTAATTGTTTGGTTGGCATGGGATGGCAGCCATATGTTGGTTTCTGTTAAGGGGATTTATAAGGGTGAAAATCCTCTTTCCCGTCCGTGTATGTCCCCGTATCCCTAACCAATCAGAATTTACTATATAAATTTTTGTTTCAATTATATATATATACACATGGTGAATTGTGATTGGTTGGGGAAACGGGGACATACACCAACGGGGACAGAGGATTTTTTGCCTATTTATAAGTTGTGTGTTTTTTTGTGGTTAAGTGGGAAAATTGACATTTTTCTCCTTTATTACTTTCCCCAAAAGTTTCTGAAGTTTAAAGTTTTTTTAATGAGCTTTTGTTTAGTAAATAAGGGGGAAAAAATATTTGTGACCATTTTGGGATAAGCAGTACACTTGTAAGAAAAGCCCAACGAATTAGGCCCTGCTTCCGAACCATAAACATCTATCTTGAATAAATTATACTGACAAGTCTTGGATGGATCATTTGAGGCCTTGTCTGGACAACATAAAATTGTCCATCCCTTACTACACCTTCAATGTCCTGAGGAGATCCCTACAACTCCTCGATTGCATTACCTGCACGCGCTATATTAGATAGGATTTCTTGGCAAAAATAATTCACCATGTGTATATATAATTGAAAAAAATAATTATATAGTAAATTCTGATTGGTTGGGGACAGGGATGGAAACAGGAACTGGGACAGAGGATTTTCACCCGGATTTCTTGACGGAAGTGCCTGTCGTTTATCAGCTGGTCTGACGAGTAATCAAGCACGACTAACTCTTCTTCGTCCATTGGAACATTGATAAGAAGCAAATAAGTATAAATCATGTTGGTTACTGGAAATATGAACATGTATATGCCATATCTAAAGCAAGATGTTCAAGATAGAGCGTCAAGTGCCAATGATCCATGCTTGTATTGGGTTTGGGTTTAGATTTGAGTTTGAGATTTTGGTCTCAGTCCCAATCCCAAATCAGATTTTAGATTATTTAACACTTCACATTTCATTCTCAGCCTCATTCCAAAGCTGGTTTGGGTTTAGGTTTGAGTCTCAAACCAGACCAAACCCAAATCAGACCTAATCCAAGCAGTTTACTCTCTCCGTCCTAAATTATCTATTCACTTTGTATTTTGTACGGGGATTAAGGTTTCATCAAATTCTATAATGAGATATGGTAAAATGTCAAATATGACTATTTAATTTTAGTTACAATTTAATTTTGGACCTTGCTAGGCTACTAGAATTATTAGCTAAAACATTGACTAAAATATTTTTTCGGACCTTTTTGATCTTATAGTTGGGTGAATCCCTTATGCCAGCAGGGGGGTAAGATAGTCATTTAACACCCTCAATTTGGGGGTTTAGGGTTTCTATTCCCAAAATTCTAGTAGTAAAGCATTTTCCTTTAATTTTACCTTTCTTTCTCACTATATTCTTCTCTCTCCAACATTTAATGTAAGGGGTAGCATTGAAAAATCACCATTAATGAACCATTTATTTAGAAAGTGGATAAATAATTTGAGATAGATTAAAAAGAAAATATAGACAGATAATTTGGGACGAAGGAAGTATTAGTTAGTACTCAAACTTGCGATATCTGGCACTGCAGAATCCAAGTACAATAATGAACACTTTTAAATAGCATTATAGTCGATCTTCTTAAGAATCAGAATGGAGAATTTTCAGTCTAAGTTTCTCAAGTGTCAAATATTACTTTTAAGAATAAGCCTCATCGGCAGAATTCAGACGAGAATGGGAGGGGACATAGTAATAATAATAATTAATGAATCAATAATTAATATCAGGGGAGAGAGGGACACGTGGCAGGTTATGAGGAGAACTTGGTCGGTCAATTTGGAAGGTCAAGTTTCATCGCTGCTGTTGGGAGCAAAAAAAAAAATTATTTATCCTCATATTTTTCTTCATTCCTATACTTAATTAATTTATAATTTGAAGAAATATTTACATAGTGAATTCTGATTGATTGAGTATAAAGATAGGGAATATAATAAACGATTTTCAACTGTTGGTGACGGGAGAGTGGGGCCCGTGAGTGAGAGAACCTAGACTAGATTCACTTTCATATTTTGCATGGTTTTGAAACCCGGACCGGTCGGACCGCCGACCGGACCTTCGAGCTGTCCGGTTAGGTGCCAAAAATCGGATGCATCAAAAACCGCTTTAAATTCATCGAACCGGTTGACCCGGCCGGTCCGACCGTTCGACCCGAAAACCGGACTGGTTTTGTCAAAACTGGCCGGGTCACAACATTACACGAAACTGTTGGTCCTTTTCTTTTCTTTTGAGCAATATGTTGGTCCTTTTCTATTGGTCCTTTTTATTTTATTTTTCTCTTTTTTTTCTCTCCCACGAAACTGTTCCTTCCTTTTTCTTTATTTTCTATTTTCTATTTTATTTCTTATCTATTTTATTCCTTTTATATTTAATGTGATTCTATATATTTTATTTATATTATGTTAACCTTCCTAATACAAATAAAATTATTAATTAATCTCAATTCCAATTTCCCATCTAATTAAATTACTCATTTACGTGAATTACAATTACATCCCACAATTACGATACTGAAAGCGAAATGACATTCAACAAAGACGTAACAAAAATAAAAGCGTAACATATTATAACATATGAAGAGTTACGAATATCACAAGAACGGAGAATATTTTTTTTAATCATACGTTCAATTTATCACTCACTCAACCAAACCCAATTTTGTTTAAGCAAAAATATATCCGAAACCCAAACTTTATATCAGCGAGATGTTCATTTGGAAAATTTTACATTAACAACATTTTTTTATTAATAAGTATATATTATATATTTTTTAATATTTATAACGTTGATCAAGTCGTTGACCGGGTCGATGACGGTCCGACCACCAGTCCGACCAGGTGACCAGTGACGGTGACTTTTCCGGGTCGATGCCCGGTCCGGGTTTCAAAACCTTGATATTTTGGATTCTTTTTCTTTTTCGTTTTTTCTCATTTGTGGTATTGATTTTGTATAACGACTTTTGCGCCATTTACATGATTTCTGAGGGATTTTTTTTATGTCGGCAATAAACAAATGTGAATCTCCACTTAATATTTACATGCAATATAGATCCTCAATCTCTTTTAGTATCCATCTCAATATTCTCAATCATTTTAGAGTACCTTTGCTAAATTTCGAAATGAGACCCTATATAATTTAAAAAAAGTGACTTTTATATAAATATAATAAAAAAAAATCATTACAACTGTATCATAATTTTTGTTCTCCAAAATATACAAAAAATTTGTAAACAGAATTTAAAAAAATATAAATACTGATAAATTTTCTTCACTTTAAAATAATGATCCTTCTACCTTTCTTTGAAGCAAAATCATCAACTAAATCTTCATGTTTGATTTGCTCCAAAAGATTATTCTCAATTGCTATCGTCGTTAATTCATCAAGTCTTTACTGAGACATTGTAGAACGCATGTATGACTTCAACAACTTCAATTTTGAAAAGCTCATTTATGTATATGCAATAGTAACCGGAATAGTAAACAAAATTCCGTATACAATTATCGCGTTAGAAAAAAAACCCTACACGCTTCAAGAACATAAAATATCAATAGGTCTCATCTTTTTATTAGGCAAGAATTTTCTAAGTAACTTAAACTCCACATTCAAATCATTTCCATCGATATTAAGAAGAAAGATAAACTATTTCACGTTTTTTAGGCTTTTACCTGTAAATAGAGTGGGCTATTTATTGGTAGTTGTCAACATAAAAAATTCTCAAGTAATTATAATTTTTATTATTCTTTAACAAAATACAAACACACACCCTAAATAATATATTTAACTAATATAAAATTGGGGCCCCCAATTTTTAGAAGTCCTGTGCGGTCGATCTCCTCGAACACCCTCATAGCCACCCTGATCCTTGTAATGAAGTAAAAGAAAGATGTATACTGCACATTCAAATAATAGTAGGAGAGGGAGAATTTAATTCTAAACCACAAACTAAATAAAATAGGAGAACTCTTTTAATTTGTTAACCATATACGAAAAAATGCTATGTTCAAGACATTTATGGTTCTCTCGACTATTTATTGTGTAAATATATTAGAAAAGATATTCATTCTTTATTCTGATAATTCAACCAAATTAGTACTCCCTCCATTCCCTATTAATTGTCGTTTAGGAGATATCTAGGTATCCAAATTAATTGTCGTTTAAGGTTCTTTTATTAGTTGTCAACAATTTATTCCAATTATACCCTCTACATATTCTTTTCTTTTCTTTATGACGTATAAGTGAAAGAGATGGAGGGTTGGGTAATATTGGAAGTTTAGGTAAAAATGACAACTTCCTTAATTTTCTCAAATTGTCTAAAGAATCTTATATTTAGGAATGGAGGGAGTACTATTGAGATAGAATCGCGCCTTAGAGAGAAACAATAAATATGAGTTCATTGTTAAAGAATATGCAATCTATAGGTTGCGAATAGTTATTATAAAATGTCTATTTTCCCCCTCTAATTAGGAGGATTAATAGTGGGAAAGCATGACTCGAACTCCCGACTTACCAGGTTGAAAATTAAGCGTCTAACCGTATAAGTTGCGCTTTTTGTCTAAAAATGTCTATTTTGTTAATGCATCACCTATATATTCATCTTATATACGAGGCCTTTCAAATCTTGAAAAAAATTAATATTTTGGATGCTGTTAATTTTGCTAATATGACTTGGGCTTTTGATGTGAAAACAACACCAATTGCAAATTGTTTTCGTCATTGCAAGATTCGATCAGAAGAAAATAATGCTCCCGAACCTGAAGTTGGTGAATTAAATGAAGTTATCCAATGATTAAATGATGTCATATCTAATTTACCTTACAGAAATGTGATGTTGAACATCTTTTGAACTATCCTACCGAGAATGATGCAGTTATGGAATCGCCTACATGTCCGACATTTCAAATAATAGTCACCTTAAGCAACTATTTGCTACCACACGAGCAAAATATTCCTGAAGTTATGTAAGCTCTACAAAAAGTTAAAGATGGGGTTCATTTTAATTTAGGTGGAAAGAAAAAACAATCAACTATAGATACATATTTCAAAAGAATAATTATTGTACGGATATGGTTGATTGATTGAAAAAAATTTGGTGTGTATATATATATATATATATATATATATATATATATATATATATATATATATATATATATATATATATATATATACCACTGAAATCCAATAATTATTACTTTATATTTTATTGGACGCTTAAGGATTCAATTATTTTTTACTTAATGCATTTAACAAGGTTATTATTTTAGTCAATTGGACTAAATCGGGACAGAAATAAATTATTATATTATCAAAATTATTACTTTATCAAATATTTCTTTATCGAAGTTTAACTGTATCTAACAATATATTACTCATAGAAGAATCAATGAAAATAAATCATGGTGATATATATAGATAGATATAGTTGATGACACACCTAAACATTGTCACATTCAACATTCTTGCAATTGAATTTCTTCTTGACTTATTCATCAAAAAAAAATCTTCTTGACTTTTTTTTTTTTGCTAAGTCTTCTTGACTTGACTTCTATAGATCAAAGACAAATTAAGCTAATTAATTAAGTTTCGGATACTAATATGTTTTGCATTTTAATCCAGGCACATGGTAGAACAACTGTGTTACATTCAAAATTGCAACCATAATCAAAGCTCAAATCATACCAATATTTCATATTATTTCTTTGTAGACCTTTTTAAAGCCAACAACTGCTGGCATGGATACATAATATAGCAAGTTGTGGAATTTTTTAGGGTTAGTCCAAAAGTGGAAGACTTAGAAAATTACAATATTAGACATATTCATGGACTACGTCTTAAGACCCAAGTCTTAGCAACTAGATAGATGCATTTGCCCCTTCTTTAGACGAGTTCATTTAGATTACCTATATATACTCTACAATTTCGAATTGTGAAAGTTAGGTATGGAAGTGGGTTGAGCCGGCGCTCGACGAGCTCAGTGTATGAGCTAAGATTTTTGACTCATCTAGAATATGAGTCGAACTTGAGTTAGATAGAGTTCGACTCATTTGGCTAATGAGTTGACTCAATATATACACACACGTATCCCTCAACAAAAAGTAGACGCACATCTTCACAAGGAAAAAAAACCACGAATAAAATAGTTTAAGCATTGATTTGTGGTGGAGATTGACTTCGAGACACTTACGTCATTAAGAGAAATTCATGGGATATTGCTACTTTTCTTTCGTTACTGATGATCACAATTTATTAGTTTACAATATATATATATATTTACAATACTATAATTTCATATTTTCCGGTGAAAAACATTCCACATAATTAAATTGTTTATATAAGAAGGCTTCAGAGACTTTTACATTTAGGGTGTGCTTGGACAAGGTTTAGTTTGGGTTTGGGTTTGGTTTGGTCTCACTTTTGGCGGGAAATGCTCAAAATTTGGCCTCTAAAATAGGCGGGAGCAATTCAAATTCAAATTTTTTTCTTCAAATAGTCGTTCAATTCCAAATTTTGAATTTCAAAATTGTCGGGAGATGTTCAAATTCCAAATTTTTCGTTCCTATCCCTAACTTTGTCCCCAACCAATCACAATTTACCCTGTGTTTATATAATTGGAAAAAATGTTTATATAGTAAACTATAATAATTGGTTGGAGACAGGGATGAGTATAGGAATAGGACAGAGGATTTTCACCCGTTTTCCTGTAAAAAAGAAAGAAAGAAACATCTCACTAAATTAGTTGAGTCAAATCTGCATAAAGACTAATATAAAAAGAGCAAATAGCTTTTTCTGCCACAAAACTAGTTACGAGTGCTATATCTGCCTCAAATCACATTTTCGTGCTATATCTGCCACAAAACTAGTTACAAGTGCTATATCTGCCACAAATCGTTTTTCCGTGCCTTTTTTGCCATGAAACATTTTATGAGTACTAAAAATGCCACAAAAAGAGGGAGGGTGAAAGGAAAAATAGGTAAGAGATCAAATTAATTTCAAATAGACCCTAAAATCAAAATTTTATATTATATTGGGTACCTAATTTTATTTTATTTTTAATATTTGACCCTTCTTCCCAAATTTACCAAAACCCTCACCGCTACCTTCTTCTTTCTTCTCTTCCCACATCGAGCCACCACCACCTCCCATCTCGTTACCCAATCCCTGCCCCCACCCATACCAAAGAGTACCAAATCTGCCAAAAAATAACTGCTTGAAGATTTGGAGAGGCGTGGTGAAGGTGATAGCCTAGCAAAAATGCCTAAGAACAATTAGATATTCTTAGGAAATTGGTCTGCATTTTGCATTGCTAGAGTCCTTTTTGTTCAAGAATTCTGATGGTTTCAGATGCAAAGCATCTCTGTTAGGTTAATTATGTACTGCAAACTAATATACATTTTGTTTAGTACTTTGACTGGTCTGTATTTTGTTTAATTTTTTTTATGGTTTTAGCAGCAAAGCACTTGGTTAATCATGTAGTGCAAATTGATTAGCATTTTGCTTATTGCTTTGACTTATATGTATTTTGTAAAACAGTTTCTAAAGGTTAGAGCAGCAAAGCATTGTGAAATTTGTTATATGTGTCTGAAATATAGACCTATAACTGCTTTCATCATATGGATTGCTATTCTTGGTTAATTTTCAGGGGGTATGGGTGGGGGTTAGGGATTGGGTGGCGGGATGGGAGGTGGTGGTGGCTCGATGTGGGAAGAGAAGAAAGAAGAAGGTAGCGGTGAGGGTTTTGGTAAATTTGGGAAGAAGGGTCAAATATTAAAAATAAAATAAAATTAGGTATCCAATATAATATAAAATTTTAATTTTAGGGTCTATTTGAAATTAATTTGATCTCTTACCTATTTTTCCTTTCACCCTCCCTCTTTTTGTGGCATTTTTAGTACTCATAAAATGTTTCATGGCAAAAAATGCACGGAAAAACGATTTATGGCAGATATAGCACTTGTAACTAGTTTTGTAGCAGATATAGCACGAAAATGTGATTTGTGGCAGATATAGCATTCATAACTAGTTTTGTGGCAGAAAAAGTTATTTGCTCTATAAAAAATAAGAAATAAAAAGAGAGAAAGTATTGAAGGGGCAGATCATAAGGGTAAAGTGGTAAAATAGAGAGAACTCCAAATTTCCTAATTTAGCGCAGGTCAAAACTGGAGAGTTGAGACCCCCCACACAGATCATAAGGGTAAAGTGGTAAAATAGAGAGACAACTCCAAATTTCATAATTTAGCGCAAGTCAAAACTGTAGAGTTGAGACGACCCCACAACCATTGGTCGACTAAGGTGCATGCATGACATAAAAAAATCGATAAATAATGAACATATTTTGTAGGTGTTATTTGTGTTATATTTTATATAATTGTTGTTCTTTCCTGATTAACACTCATTGAAGCGTAGTTCATGCGGTAAGACGTTTCACTTCCAATCGATATGTCAAGAGTTCGAGTCATGAAAGTAGGAAATCACTATTGAATATCCTTTTGAAAGAAAAAAAAACATATATTTTACGCAATAATTATTATAATATATTTTATCCGAATATTCAGTATGTATTGTTTTTTAGATTTACCCAAAAACACTTTATATTGACTCAAGGAAGTTTATGTTAGTCCGCAAGGGCAGTCCATCTGATTCCGGATGGCAAATTGTGATAAGAACGCAGGATTGAATCTTGATAGCCGTAGTGTAGAAAATTTTAATCCTCTAATGTGAAAGCTGTCTTCTTACGGTGGGCTAAGATAAGTTCTCCTACCTGATTAAACTGCTGAGTCTCCTTAATTTACATCTCGCAAATTCTCTATCAGAGTATTTAACGTTTTTTTGCACTTTCTGTTAAAAATAGCGCGTCGTCTTCTTTCACTGCGATTCAAGTCTTTCTCTCATCTCTGAAAATTAAAACCCAATAATCCAAAATCCAATCCCAGAAATTCTTCATTTTGAATCCTCTAATATATACAGAAAATCAATCTTCATCCCTTTTCAGCTACAAAAAAATCCTCCTCTGTTCTTCATCAGTTGCCCACTTCTAGCAAGTTCATGTAGAGAAAAAGAGGTAAATCCCAATTTTCTTTTTTTTTCTTTTTAATAATTACATATAATGTTTAGTCTGTTAATTTAAAGTTTGAATTTTGCATTTTTTGCTGTTAAATTTTTTGGGGTTTCTTTCTTTTTCTCTTTTTTTGGAGCCATGCAAGATAATCATCTTAGGAAAGTTGTGATTTTGATTTCCTGTCTTTATAGAAAATCTTCTTGCAGCTTTTCTTCTACTTTAGATTCTAAAGTTGGGATTTTGAATTTTGTTTAGAATTCTGGGTTTTAATCAGAAGACAATTTTGAGAATTTTTATAATTTTAAGCTATGGATTCAGAGTTTTCTTGATCACTATTGTTACTGATTATCCATAAGTAGGAAAGCGAAACTGAATTTTCAGTTTACAGAGATGGAAGAAGTGGGCCTTAGCTTAGTCTCTTAATTAGTCCTCCACCAGGCTGTTTCCTGTCATCAGCTGTATGAATATAAATACCAATAATGTGTCCACCTCAAAAAAATAGTTTTTTTGTCGACACCGGGTGTCCACCTCCGGCAGCAGTGAGTAATCCCCACACCATGGGAGCTCTCCGAAGAGGTACATGACTGGCCGTGGACTGCGCTCCATTCCCATGGGCAGGAATCGAACTCCTGACCTCATGGTTAAGGGAAAAGGTGAGCTATACCACCACGGAAAAATAGTTCTTGTTTTTTATTTTTTTCACCTTTTGGGGGGGCTAAATTAGTTCTCCACCAGGCTGTTTTCTTGTAATATGTCGTAAAGTTTCCGTTTTTATGCTTCTTGTAAAATCTTAAAGAGATGTGAAGAAATTGAGATTTGAGGTCATATGTTTATATGCATTATGCTGTAGCTATGGGAAATTGGAATTCATCTATTTTAGTTAGAACTCAAATTGGCTAGAGCCAGGCTTATGTGTGCGTTGGCTTCTAGTATACAATTGCAAATGAGGGTGGGTCTCACTTTTCTTTAAAATTCAATGTGGGTTGGCTATGGCGTTGTGTCGTGGTGTCTCTCATTTCACTATTAAAGTGTCAATGTTCTTGTTTTGCAATTTATTTTCTTCTGGCCCCATAGTATTTATTATATATGAGCCATATGTTTCTTGATTTTGATCCCTTCATGTCCTTTTTATGTTCCTAGTAATAGATGTTTGCACATTAATTAGGTTAAAATTGTTCGTTGTAAATTTCTTAGGTATATTTTGCTGCAAATCGGAGATGGTGTGCAGCCAATGGTTAATATGTAAACTGAAGTTTTAGTAATTTATAAACTAATGTGAATCAAATCAACTTTAAGTTGACCTCATGTTTATGAGGTCATTATCACAGTGTTGTCCTTCCACATGTTGAACTATCACTTTAATTTGATGTCATCCAGCCTATTCACTTTGTGGCCTTTTGTCTTTTCACACCCGTCTTACTTTGGTTATTCAAGTATGTATTAGTCTGTCTTGGTAAGTAGTTTCTTTAGTAAAGAAGGAAATGAAGAAACCAAGATTCCGTCCTTGGATACTTAATCTAAATAAATTTAAACAGTAATGGAGCTACTTTTTGGAGATTGTTTAAGATAATGCAAGAGAGTAATTAATGAGAATGATCCTCATAGTGAAAAGTCATTTTTTAGGGGGGGAGATGGGCATGTGCCCGGGAGTATCGAACCCGAGATCTCTCGGTCAGATAAGGAGTACTCTACCAACTAAGCTACTGCCTTGTCTCAAAAAGTCCTTGTTGCTTGCTGATCTATTGGCCGTAAACTTGTATTCATTTGAAGCATTCATATGGTACCAAGATCTAGTTATTCGCCTAGGTTTGCTATGAAAGTATTTGAGTAATCATTTATAATTTGTGCCTTCACTAAACAGGCCGACTACCAGTTCTAGAGTTGGGAAACATGCTCCGCGTCATCCCAGATATGCTGAAAGTCTTCCAGGCAATGCCAATGACATCTGTTCTTGTCATGCTTACCGTGATTGCAGTGTTACCGGATACATTAATGGGAGAACCAAGAGCTCAAACAATCAGATTTATGTGTGGGAACCAACTTGAACAGAACACCACACTTTTTGTTCCAAACTTTGTTGCTACCATGGAAAACATAAGCGATCAAATGAGAATTCAAGGTTGGGGAACGTCTGTCAGGGGTACAGGACCTAATACTAATTACGGTCTGGCCCAATGCTATGGTGACCTTTCCCTGCTTGATTGCGTATTATGTTATGCTGAAGCGCGTACTGTCCTTCCTCAATGCTTCCCATTCAATGGGGGACGGATTTTTCTTGATGGATGCTTCATGAGAGCTGAGAATTACAGTTTCTTTGAGGAGTTTACGGGGTCATGGGACAATGCTGTATGTGGGAATAGAACTAGAAAGGATTCAGTATTCGAAGAGACAGCTAGACGAGCTGTGTCACAAGCAGTTTCTCTTGCACTGAACAATAATGGCTATGCACGTGCTGAGCTTCCGGTGTCGGGGGGAGCAAATGCATCAGCTTATGTATTGGCAGATTGCTGGAGGACACTGAGCGCCAACTCGTGTAGATCATGTCTGGAGAATGCATCTGCTTCGATATTAGGTTGCTTGCCTTGGTCTGAAGGCAGAGCATTGAACACAGGATGCTTCATGAGATACTCGGACACAAATTTTCTTAATCCAATTCCTCGGAATAGCAATCCAAGGGGTAATTTTCCTTCTTAATTCTCTGGATATTTACTTTAACTCGTATATATTAGGAACCAGGCTTATTTGGTCATCCCCAGACTTTCCTGTCTTTGTTTTTATTTACCGATTTTTACCTTGTTTCCTCAATATTGAAGTTTGTCTATTGATAAAAATTAGGGCGCTAAAATTCTCTTAAACTATTTGATCCTCATTTCTCAAAGATGACTCTTGCAGGGACCAGAGTAATTATAGTTGTTGCTGTGATTAGTTCTGTTATTGTTTTGGTTGTCGGAGGAATCATTGGAACTTACTTCTGGAACCGTAGAAGAATAGAGAAGAAGAGAAAAGGTAAGCTGTTTCAATAGTAATTTATCTTTCAATGCATACTAGCAAAGAAGCCGCTAGTGAATTATAGTAGTAAATATCAACTTTAAGAACAAGATTGGCATGCCCTTTTTATACTCGTAGGTAGGTACATAGTTAGAATAGTCGCTAGTACTGGAATAACTAGCTAATCTCTTCAGAAAAGCACTATAAGAACTTTAATCAATTTGCATTTCTCCTTAGGCTCAAATGACGCCGAGAAATTAGCGAAGACCCTTCATGATAGCAGCCTGAACTTCAAATATTCCACCCTCGAAAAAGCCACAGATTCATTCGATGAAGCCAACAAACTAGGGCATGGTGGATTTGGTACAGTCTACAAGGTAGCAACTCAAACACAAAGATAGTTTACTGTACTTGTTTTCTTAATCTGCAAAATCTTAAAGTTTCTTATCAAATATCAATTTTATTGATTAAGCCAAGGCTTAAATTTCAATCTTTTTAATAGGGAGTTTTAGCAGATGGAAGAGAGATTGCTGTCAAGAGGCTTTTCTTTAATAACAAGCATAGAGCAGCGGATTTCTACAACGAAGTTAACATGATTAGTGGCGTCGATCACAAGAATTTGGTCAGGTTGTTAGGGTGCAGCTGTTCAGGACCCGAAAGCCTTCTTGTATATGAATTCCTACCTAATAGGAGTCTTGACCGCTTCCTTTTTGGTAAGTTCAAATTCTACATTTGAACTCCTCGAGCCTCAACCCTGTTCGGGGATTTTATAAGGATCTGCTGCTAACAAAGTATGTTGCTTAAACTAAACAGATCCAATCAAAGGTAAAGCACTTAACTGGAAGAAAAGATTTGATATAATCATTGGGACGGCGGAGGGACTAGTCTACCTCCATGAGAACACAAAAAATCGTATTATTCACAGAGATATAAAGGCAAGTAACATTCTGCTGGACTCAAGACTTCGCGCCAAAATCGCCGATTTTGGTTTAGCAAGGTCTTTTCAAGAAGATAAGAGTCACATAAGTACCGCCATTGCAGGAACATTGTAAGTAATCAGTCTTTCTTAAGCTTTTACAAAAAAAATGAAAGTTCATGCAACTCATAAATTATCTCTCAGATGGTTTGAACTATTCACCGTAAAGAATAGCAGAACTTGCATTGACGTATTCTCCATCTTTGCAGGGGATATATGGCTCCAGAATACTTGGCGCATGGCCAACTAACAGAAAAGGCAGATGTGTACAGCTTTGGTGTGCTCTTATTGGAGATCGTCACGGGAAGGCAGAATAACAGGAGCAAGAGTGCAGAATACTCGGACAGCCTAATAACCATCGTAAGTTCCAAAACTTTTCATCGTTTTATGAGAATCTCATTCTTCCAGCCATTATCTTCATCACGTATTATGCATGACAACCCAATCTGATTGGTTTTAGATCTTCCGTCCCATTTGGCATCCCGTGTGTCATCCTCTGTCCCAATCTTAAAAAACTGCCTGTGTCCACATTTTCACATTAGGGTGGGTTATATGATGAAATAGAGTGTGGGACAGAATATACGGACTAATTTATTTTCCAATGATAGACATGGAAGCATTTTCTGCACCGTAGAGTGGAGGAGTTGTTCGATCCTAATCTCATGTTGCAAAACCATCTCAACTTGAATGTTATAAATGAAGCACAAAGAGTGGTTCATGTAGGACTTCTCTGTACCCAAGAGATCCCTTCACTGCGACCATCCATGTCGACTGTATTGAGGATGTTGGTAAAGAAGGAGGAAGAGTTACCAACGCCCACGAATCCCCCTTTTATAGATGAGAATACTATGGAACTCAATGATACAATGGAGAACCCACCTCGTCCCTTCAAACACCACGACGATTCTGATTCCATTGCCAATGTTTCACACAGTTCATTCTACCCCAGATGATGTCCTAAAGATGATCCAAGAACCCTACTCATGGAACAAATTTCAGCATCAATTTACTCGAGGAGATCTTCATATCAAAGGTCGAGTTTGCCCTTGCTAGCATAGTTTTGAGTTTTCATTCTAGTACACAATAGGGTCATAATTGTAAAAGTAAAAAAAGAAGACATTAAAAGGTACTCCAGTAAATAGGTAATTAAAGGGGGTTTGAGATATGAGACTGCTGTAAATGCAAAGGAAGAATGTGTTCAAAATTTTGTTTGTGATATATATTTTTACTATGTAAATACCAGCATTTGGGATGTCTATTCTTCACATTTAATATAAAAAAAATATTTTTTTAATGTACATATGATTAGTAATATACAAGTCCTATTTAAGAGAGTAATATTGATATTTTAACTAACAAAATACCTTATTTTTTACTTCTTTAATTTTCGCTACGTCGTAAAAATTTTTATATTAAGTAATGGAGGTAGTATTTAAAAATGACATGAAATTTACTTCGATTTTAAATGATATTAGTTCCAAATCTTCAGGCTACGACCATCTATGTCTACTGTGCTGAAAAGTCTTGAATTTAGTTCATTAATAATATGTATATATATACATGAAAATTATTAGTTAATTAATTTTCAATTGGGAAATATCGTTACAGAAAATTATCAGTCATCTGCAAAAAATTGCCCAGAGAGATTGTCCACAACAGCTAGCTGCATATTCTCTGAAGGTTTCCAGTGCCGCTTTCTTTGGTTTATGAACCAATTGTTAATTTGCTTCTGATCAAGTCTTGTTGATTCAGCAAGAGATATTTTATCTGCTTCCTATACAATAAAAATCCGAGAAACTTATAATGCACATGAGATGAGCAATCCAAATACTATCGCACAAAATATTTGTATATTTCCAAATTGAATATCTACTTCATTTTACTAATGGATATTCAATTTAGAACGGAGAATTTACCGTGGGATAGGGCCATTTGTAATGGACATTCCACCATTCGAGTAGAATTTTTGTAGCTTCCTTTGGTAGTTTCCCTTTCTTTTTCTTCTTGGAAAATTCTTGTTTTAAGGTACTAATGTGATTTCCATACTTGCGGAAGAGCCTCTCCTTGAGTTCTATGTCTTCTTCACCTTTCATCATTTGAGCATCCTGTGCCTCCGTTTCTCCGCCGCTGAAATCATCTTCCGACGACACACCACCACCATTATCTGCCCAGAAAAAATATCCAACTCATCTTCCTCCAACCAAAAGGAACTTGGAAATACAAATATTTACTTTCTTATTCGTGTTCGTATTTTTTGTTAGTTTATATTGAATATTGATATTTATTCTGTTTAACAATTAAATCCCAAAGTTTTCTTATGAGAAATAAATTAAAATGTCCAAAATACCCTTACATGCCTCACACGTGACGGAAAAATAACAGAAAATTGGACGAAGATCCTATATTGGCAGGTCGTAAATACTAGTTGGACTATATAATTAGAAATTAAACATATTGGACCTAATCCTCAATTACAAAAAACATATTGGACGAATTGGATTGTTTTGCCGTTTATGTTATTACCAAAAAATTAATAAAATATTCTGCGTTTATCAATCTGGGACCCACGGAGCATTAATAACAAAACCCAAGTCCAAGAAACATCCTAATCGAGTTGAATCAGACAAGAGATATAAGGATCACACCGACCCAGGAAGGAAGAGTCCAGGAGAAGGCCCATTTCCAAGGACTGGAACCTCCCCCCGTGCTTTGACTCCTACCCCACTACTCCCGGGGCCCCGCCCAACTCTCCCCCCAGCCACAATATATGAAAAAGCTGCGAGCGAGCAGCTCAGCGTAAACTCCGGGGAGTCCCATGTGAGATTCTACCACCCGCTCTATCCGGGCTTTCCTTCCCCCATTAAAACCTTATCATCAATGAATTATCCCCCTCTCTATACCCCACTCTTTGTCCCTTTCCACACCCACACCCTCCTCAATTCTAGCAAATAATTGTTTGTCCCGTGTATGTTCTCGTTCTTATATCCAATCATTAACAATTTGCAATGTGTATATATAATTGAAAAAAAAATATATACATAATAAATTGTAGGTGATAAGTATATGTACGAGAACAAATATAAGGACAAACGATTTCCACTCTCAATTCTAGTGGGATTGCAATTCAGAACCGTCCATATTGAAGAATAATTATTTTAAAATAACTATAATTTAAACTGTCTAGTCAAATTGACGTTATAGACTTGATCGATATCTTCACATATTTGAGGATAAATTGTTTTCCCATGTGATGACATTACAGTGGTAGACCATGAGGTTTATTGCATCAGACTCGTGACAAATTTTTTTTTTGTTTATATTGTAATCTTTCTTTCTAAGGAATTTTTTGTTTTAGCTAAGAAAATATGCTACAAAGACTGACCATGCCCTACCCTCATTGGACGAACATGACTACAAGTGAGACCAGCTAAGCTAATCAGGATTCACCTCCCATAGGTATTCAACATTTTAAGTCACCTTTGGCAAGTTTTTTAACTTTCTTCTTATACCTATGAATAGCATGCAACTATTGTCCATGGGAAATAGAGAGAATAGCTCGATCACATTCTTTACACCAAGGCTCCCGTGCGGAACGGAAAACATTCCATACGTGCGAAACTTTTAACGGTTAAGATTAATTTAAAAAAAAACATCTGTTTTAATTTTCAGAGCATGTGTTCGCGCGAATACCTGTTTTTAAGATAAAAAAACCTGTTCCGCATAGAAGCCGGACTGCATTCTTTATTACTGCTATGCTATGATGCAAAGTAATGCTTCGTTTAAGAAGAAAAATATATAATAATAATAATAATAATAATAATAATAATAATAATAATAATAATAATAATAATAATAATAAAGAAAACCCCACTTCAAACCTTTCTACAGAATTGCACAAATCGTTAGAAGACATTCTAAAAACCAATAGTAAACAGAGTTCAGCGGAGAAAACAAAGAACACGAGTATGCCAGCTAAAATACTACATCCATTCCATAATTCTATAAAATAAATTATTTATTATATGTAGCAAAAATTAAGGAAACAAAAAGAAAAATACTCTGTTCGTCAAAATATTAATATTACTCAATTAAATAGCACTTAAATACCACTAATTCTATTTAAGAGGGTAATATTGATATTTTGATTAAAAAAAATATTATTTTTGCTTCCTTAATTTTCGTTATATATCATAAACGACTTATATTGTGTAATGTAGTGATTATAATTTAGCAATGCCAGAAAGTTAGTTGTACTTTGAAGATACAAAGAATTCTATTGAGGAACCAAACGAATCCCATCCTTGAGGTACAGCCTTTTTTCTCCACTTTGAATCAGTATTTAATCAGTCATAATATCAATGTCGATGGCAATTAAATATGTATAACAAGGTACAGTTTTGATTATTTTGTGATTAATAAAAAAATTTCCGTAAAAAAAAAGAAGTATAACAAGGTATGGTCAGGGCATGTACCCTTTTGCACCATTAGAAACATCAGCAGAGCTTTTTATAAGAGATGGCATAAAATAACATTAACTTTGAAAAAGATAGAGATCTTGAAATTAAACCAAGTAAGACTTTAATGAAACATACAGAATTAACACTAATCCCAATTGTACTTCCCCCATTTTATTAGTGTTTTTAAACACTAAAAAAATGCTAATCATATATCTAAGAGCAAAAGAGAGTCGTAAGATACCAAATAGAGACAGTGCAACAAAGCATCACAATCTCTCGTTAGAGAGCCATCGGAAGATACACCTTTGCACGTGGTTGGACCAACGGAAAATAATCTATACTCCACCTGTTTCATAATATATATTTTTTTTTTATTTTTTTTTTTTTTTTTTGAAGCCCAGACAGGCGTACACCCCAAAGGGAGACAATTTAAAGCATGTCCCATGCGCGAGAAGGGTATCGAACCCACGACCTCAAAGTCGTGGACAAGCCGTTGCCCCAATAAGGTAAGGACCTTGTGATTCATCTGTTTCATAATATAAGATCCTCTAAGATTATTTTTCTTATTAAAACCTTAAGTAATTTAATTTGTACTCATCTCCAATCAACCTATGGGTAAGGGTAATTTTGAAAATATAATCTTTGAAAGTTTGAAAATGACGTATGTTCTGAAAAAGGAAGAAGTTAAAAGATATTATATAATGAAACAAATGGAGTATTATGTTAAGATCTACAAACATCATGTGATTAAAATAAGGTGCCATAAAGTGTAAGAAGAGATGTGTCACCACTACCTTAAATTAATGATTTATAATTCCAGCTTCATTCCATAATATAAGTCGTTTAGAAAATATAGCAAAAATTAAAGAAGTAAAATATAAGATATTTTGTTAATAAAAATATCAATATTAATATTTTAAATAGAATTATTGATATACAAGTTTTATTTAAAAGATTAATAATGATATTTTGAGTAACAAATTACCTTATTTTTTGTTTCTCTAATTTTTATTACGTGTTTTAAACGACTTATATTATAGGATGGAGGTAGTAGTAATATTTAACTATTAAAATCACTGCAATGCAAAAACTGATAACTTTAACCATACTTGTTTGACAGTTTCCCATGTTTCTACTCCTTAAACTTTCATGCATGATCAGTCATACTTATGCACTATTGGAACTTGAAACACTATAAAGTAATCTGACACCATTGAAAGACGCATATCAAAGTGACTACTAAGATTGGAAGATCTTAACTCTAGACGGTAAAGAAAGCTTAAGAGTCACCTCCCGCCACATGAACACACATTCCCTTTACAGAATCAAACATGAGCTTAGAAGACTATTCAACTAGCAAGCATTATTTATTGTAGATTACTTCTCATATGGACCATGGTCCAGTGGACCATGGGATTCCGATTTATTCACATTAGAAGAGAGACAATTTTTTACCAATGTGGATAAATTAGGACCGTATGACCTATATCAGAAATTTCTTTTGTTCTATAATGTACATGAGAGAAGTAAGCATTGGGAGATTGACTAGAATGAGATTTGGACATCAACTATGTTGATCATAGACAAAATGTATCACCTACATTGCATTTCATCATATCATATTATAACCAATGAATTTCAAGATTCACCGGCGGGATTGCCATGCCCTAAAGACAAGGTCTAAAGGACACACATTGCCTATTGCCGAGCAAAAATAACAAAAGATCGAAATTTGAAAGGTTAACTAGAAAGGATCAGCAAGCACAAAAGTATGTGTGTATGTATGTTGACGTTCAGTAAGGTCTAGTTGGACAAAATTTTAAATTTTAGATCGACATCTCCTCTAAAAATAATTCTAACTTTTCAGAAACTGAAAATGTTTTATTCCAAAACCAAAGACTATTCAACTAAACCCTTATTACTACTTGTTGCATTGGGCTAACTATAGCTGCTTGCATTTTGTATACCCTAAGGGGAAAAAATGTAAAAGAGAAGTTCATCCTACCACATAAAATTGAACACTTAAGATATTTTGGTCACTGCAAAATGAATTCTAGTTATCAAGGGTTCTGAGAAGATCGTTCTCCCACTATTTTGAGTGTAAAAATGAAAGGAATGTGGGGTTTCGTTTGGGAAAAATTCAATCATAGGACCGTCCTTGTGGGACTTGACTCACATCTCTCCCAAATGAATTGGGCACCTGCAGACGTGGAATCCGCTCAATTCATGTAAGAGAGCTATGAGACCAGTCCCACAAGGACGGTCCTAGGATTGAGTGAGCCGTCTGGTTTGGACTATTACAATGAAAATGCTGTATAGCATGTCATCTGAACTCTTTTTCATAAAAAAAAAAAAATGTCATCTGAACTCTGAAGGGTCAAAAAACAGAAAGCTTATTTCCAAGTTCAATGCTCTCTGTCATAAACTAAAGGGCACAAGGGTAAAAAAGAAATGCAAGAAACCAAAGACCACATAACAAATCTAATTAAAAAAAAAAACCCTCAAATGGAACCTACATAGCAATGAAACTAGGAAAGTTCCATAAATCCAGACTCCCTTGTCTCTCCTTTATCCAGGTTTATATTCATCTTACTTGGGGTCTAGTTGGATAATATTTTTCCCGTCCAAGAATAGTACACAAAATTTCAAGTTTGAAGTCGTCTCACAAAATTCAAGACGTTTCGTTTTGAAACCAACTTAGCACAAAGAACTAATAGCCACTAAGCAATGCTTAGAAGTACATTTATAAGATTAATGAGAGCCCCAACTATGAAGAGAACAAGAAAAAAATACCTAATCTTTTATAAGGCCTCTTCCAAATTTCATAGCTAGTAAATCTCTACCTTACCATTGCACCAATTACATGGTATTCTTGCGTACAACTTTTGACTTAAAACAATTAAGTCTCGAGTTCGACAGTTCCACATCCCCGCTACAATTCATCACAATACAATGCGAGAAAGTGGGAGAATGAGCATTCAAGACAACGGTCAATGACCAAGAAAAACAGACAATTTTCTTCATACCACAAGCACCTCCACCGTGCCTTTGTATCATCATTCAAGACTCTTTTTAACATGCTATGTCATTTAGGAATGTCATTAAATAAATGATTAGTTCCAGCGAGCCTCTTACCTTTCTGGGCGAACGGGACATCGATCCCTCATAGAATAGGTTCCATAATTGAGATCCCCACATGAAATTTACACTCATTCATAAAATTACTAGGAACTAGGTTCCATAATTAAAATAGCCACATGAAATTTATCGCGATTCAATAGAAAAAAATAGAGAAAGAGAGAGAGGGATAGGGGAAAACATACCTCCAGAAAGAGAACCGAGTTGGAATTGAATATTGTTGAGGAAAGACTTGGCTTCATCAAAAGTCTTAGAAAGATCTGATTTGTACTTCACCAATATGTCACAGTAGGTTTCCTATACATACATACAAAGTAATTAATCATCCAAACCATACTATAAAACTAAATTAATGTGAAGTAAAAACTAGTGAACCATCACATGATCAGCTACAGAAGAGAGAGAGAGAGAGAGACCATGAAGTAGTCGAGCTCAGGATCAGCTCCTAAACAAGTACTTGAAACGGACTCTCGCCGGATAACCCCATTTTCTCGCCTCATCTCATCCAAGAAACAACCTATCTCCGGTGGTGCTCCCACCTGTCCAAATATAACCATAATCAAATAAGCTTTTACAATCTTATTTTTCTTCAAGAGCGCGACTCACGAGTCTGACTGCACCCATTACCACCTACTTAACAGTAAGTTATATCAAAATGGATATTCAAGGTTACTTCGATTAAAAAACTTAGACACATATTTATATACCAGTCAACTCTTCAAATTTAGTACCAAAGAAAAAAGAAGAATGAAATTATAGAGAAAAAAAAAGAGACCTTTTGGCAGTCGAGATAAGCATCAATTAACTTAGGGTAAGAAGGATGAGAAGCAATTTTAGACTTGATAACTCTACAAGCATTTTCTTGATCTTCTTCTTCTTCATGTTCATAATCTCGTTTTTGAATTTCAGGGTTTATTGAAGCAGTTTCAGAAGAAATAACTGAAAAGGACTGATTGAGGCAGCTTCCACTCCCCGCCGCCGCCGCCGACATATAGTCATCTGATCCAAAAATAGGAAAAGGGGGCTGATGATCGGTGGCGGCGGAAGCTATATTAAGGCCATGATAAACATAATTATCAGAAGGGATCATCATCATCATGTTCAAATTGTCGGGAGACATCAAGGCCTTGTCTGCATAATTATGGAGTCCGTCGTACATTTCTTCCATATCTCTATGTACCTCTTTCAACAATCACAATTGAAACAAAAAAAAAAACAACAAAGTTAGTTTGTACTAAAGGAGAACTTCTACTCCAACAAATTTTCAAGTGAGGAAGGCAGCATATAGAGTATGAGAGTTGGAGAGAAGCTCATGGAGGAGTGGAAGAAATGGGGGGTGGTTTTGGTGCGTTAAGGAGATGCTATACTCTTGCTGGAGATGATGATAGTCGTGTGTGAGAAGTGAAGTTGAATTAGGGTGAGGTCCTCAATTTTTTTTGGTTTAATTAATTTAATTTGTCACCCTCCAAAGTTTTGTCTATATGTTTCTCCTCATCCTCGTTACTTTTTACTCTTTACCCCCTTTTGTTAGCCATCTAGTGGCGGGAATGCACGTGAAACTACTTTTACTAGGACTATTCATGACACCTCCATCCATATCATCCCTTTTGTCAGCCTTATAGTGGCGGGATATGAACATGAGGTATCAAGTGATAGACCAAATTGTAATAACTATATCCCTTACCCTACGGGCTAGGGAATTGTTGTTATTTTATTTATATATATTGCTTTCTTACCCAAAAAAATATATATATGTTTCTCCTTTTTATGCCAATTGATATCTTTATGGATGTTCCAACCACTCCATAATCGCCACGTGAATATAAATAATGGCACTACTGAATAAATGAAATTAAAGTGATATTCACGTAGTAAATTTTAAATAGTTAAAAGTTAAAATAAATATGAGACACAGTTAAAATTTACTATTTTCCCCTTTTTATTAATTTTCTAGCGTATATTTAAATTGGTTTATTATTATTAAATCTTTAATCTGATTGAATAAATAATTTTTTTTTTGGTACGAGAATATATATGAAAGTGGTGTTAAGATGCCATCTTAGTGGGGTCATTCAATAATAGGATCGTTATTGTGTGAGTTAAGTGGAGTTTCACAAAATTTTCTCAAATGAATTGAGCGGATTCCATATTTGTAGATATACTCGCTCAATTCATATGAAGAACTATGATGTCAGTCTTATAAAAGCGGGTCCTAAAATTGAATTTTCCACCATAACGCACTTTGATATTCTCGCTATTAGTTGGACTAATAATTTGTATTCGTGCAATGTAACTTTTACTTTTATCGAATGAGGGTTTGACCTAATTTCAACATATTGCACCAAAGCAAACACAATGGTTTTGTACTTGGCAAAAAAAAACACAATGGTTTTGTGTTAACGTTCCTTGATGTATGTATATGTTCATAGCGTTTTACTATTTACTTTTGTAAGTATTATACAGTAAAACATCTATACAGTAATATTTTATATAAGAATAATCTTCTGATAATAATAAAAAATCTTATAAATAAGAATAAATTTTACATTGTAATATTTCATATTTTTTTAGGGCCATCCTTAAAAAATTTACCTCCATATAATAAAAAAATAAAATTTAAATTTAAATTTATTTATATATCTATATAAAATAACAACTTAAGCTTATGAGTATCTTTTAAACATTTTTTCCAATCTGGGTTGGTTTTTTTCATTTTGTGCAACTCGACACGAATACTTTCAGTGATTTGAGTTCGTTTATTTTTAGGTGACATAACTTGTTTGAAGTAGAAAATGAATGATTTGAAATAATAATGAAATTAATGATTATGCTAGCATTTATATATGTATAATAAAAAGAAAACAAACGAAAAGACATTTCGAAGATACAACATACATGAGTGAATATTCATGTACATACTTTTTTTTTTACATTTCCTAGATATTGTATGTATATGAATGAACCTTCTAAATCTAATATACACAATGTACATACATGATATACGTACATTTGTTTTTTTTTAAACTCATAAATCTTATATATCTTTTAAATTCATGTTTTTAAAATATGAATGGACACATTTTCAAGTGTCGTATACTATATATTAGTTATTTTTTAAAAATTATAATTTATATATGTAAGCCTCTACTTAAGAATAACCTCCATATAGTAATATTTTCCTACGGTCCCGAGAGTATTACTGTATAGAGATTTTATTGTATATCTTCCCGTGTAATTTTACTAGTAAAATTTTTGTCACGTAATGATATAATTTCATTATTATAGTAATAATAAAACTTCTAAGTTGAAAATAATAACATTTAATAACTTACAAAATCTTTCATTTAGATTGTATTAAAGAATCCGCCAATATTCACACTAAAAGGAGTTGCAATGAAGATTTTTGCTCGCGATGGAATTTGACCGTATTTATTGCCGAGCTTGATTTAAGGGAGACAATGTTGGAATTATTAAATCAAATTTATTATTATTTATTAGAATATTTAGTTTTGATAATCACTAGTTTTATTGTAATAGGGCTGCTTTAGCAATTTCCTAGTTAATTTAGATTTCCTAGTTAGTATCTAGTCAGATTATATTTTCTAGATATCTTAGAGATTTGTAGGAGGGTTTTGACTCCTACAAATAGGAGAGTTATTTATGTATTCTGTGTGGTTTTGAGTGTGGTCTGAAGTAGAATTGTGGTGTGGTTAGGATTATAGATCCTTGTGATTTTGAGTACTCCACCACTCATTCTACCAAAATATTTATTCAATATATTTGTGTTTCCGCTTTTAAAAAATTCTACATTCTAACTAATTATTCTTGAATGGTTTCTTGCATATTTATTTATTCTTTTTGGGGTCAAGATAAAGAATTCGTTGGGTTTCAAGTCAAATGATCTATTAACGTGGATGGAACCAAACAAAAAATTAGAAATATACTGGAAATATTTTTATATCTGTGTATAAATTAATGATATAATAGCAGTTTGTCTTGTATGTCATCCGTCACCTTGTTCAATTAGGTCGTAAGAAGACAACGAATCGCAGTTTAAGTGTTAAGATCCTATATTTTTATTGTGTAAGTCGAAAGTTCGAGACGGAAACAGAGAACCGCTATTGAGGAGGATTTTCTTAAAAAAAATAAGACCACGAGAATCATATTTCCCAATATCCAGCAAGTTGATCAATAAAATGTCATAAAGATACCAATTAACTACTATATTTTAATAATGATTTTTCCTTTACATAGACATCGAGAAGCAACACAGGGACATATACAAGTGTAAAATGCACTTTTTCATTCCTATTTAATCATGTCTACATTATAAAGAAATAGCACTTGCTTGTAACTTGGAAAATAAAGGGCCCAAACCACTCTTTTCATTTTTATTCTATTTTGTGTTAGCTAGGAATATGAATCTTTGGTATACTAATAATATTATTACACATAAAATAATATGTTTGGTTCGAGTTTTTAATTTTACTTCGGATCAATATTGTTAATACACATAAGTAATATTATTAGTGTAGCATAGAGTGTACTAGAAGATCTGTAGTCTAGTTAGGATCACATAATATTCTAAAATATACATAAAAAAATATAAGGTACCCTAAGTAGAAATATATGTAATAATATCTCATATAATGTCATTGAATACGATTCTACGAATATATTCGGTACTGATTTTTGTTTATTGATTAACTTTAAAGTAATAAGTTAACCAATTAAAAAAATATTACGTCATAAACATGTTTTAATTCACATATCTTACACAGACATATTAAAAAAATTATTTACACATTGACACCAAAAAATGCTAAGTCCGGTGGACCTCCGTCCCGGCCAGGTTAGTTCGGCAGCCTTAGTAAGTCAACCGAGCCAAGAGAAGGATATGTGAAAGTTATAGGTCGACCCAAGTAAAGAAAGTTGTCTAGGTTGACTAAATAGATCGAGTCATGCTCAGTGGCGGAGCTATTAAGGGGCAGGCGGCGCTCGCCCCCAACATTTTCATAAACGACGAATTTTTTATGGAAATTTTTTTTTGTGATATTTTTTTATAAATGTTGTATTTGGCTCCCCTTAAAAAATTTCAGTAAAAAATTCGCCCCTATGACAAATTTCTAACTCCGTCACTGATCATGCTGATATTTGGCCAAAAACTCGAGTCAGTTCAATTCACGTAAGTGTCTTTCTGCAAATTAATTTGTAAAGTATTAAATAATGTTAACTCTTTTAGAAGTACGTGGAGTAATCTTAACTCAGACTTATGCGGTCCAGCTCCTATGCGGAATAGAGATTATTCCGCACGTGCAGAACAATCCGCCACAACCTCTCTTAACCTACTATCAACCAAATATAGAGAACGTTTAAGGAGAAATCAGTTTGACAGGACATAAATAAAGGAAAACTTCTGTAAAAAAAGATAAAATATGCAAGATCATGACAGTTATATATGTGCTTAAAAGAATTCAAAAAAGACGGCAAGTAAGACTATGATAGCCAGCTATAGCCAATGCGTAGTAGTTTTGTACAGTGATAAACATACGATGTTTGTTTAACTATTCTGGGAAGATGGCCAGGTGGCCGACATTATTCGTTCGATTTCTGGTTGTCTAAATTTTATCCATATATAGCTAGCTCCTCCTCAATTTTGATATCTTGATGAATCAGTTTTGAGGATTTTGGTACGTTCCTCCATGCTCTCTACTCTCAATTATTATCTATTTATTTATTTATTTATTCTAGTGGTGTTTAGTTTGAAACTGAATCGAGATTCAATTCAATCATATTCTTGATCAATAATAATTTTTTTTAATTTCAACATTTAAAAAGAAAGAACAGTTTGCCCAGTGGGGCAGGCGCTTGCCCAAGACCTTGAGGTCGTGGGTTCGAAATCCTCCGCTTGTGTGTGGTAAGCTTTAATCTCCATTTTGTAGGGTTATCTTCTTCTCGTCTGAGGCAGTTCTCTTTTTCCTATATTGGGAAACCACCCAATTGGGCTTAAAAAAAAAAAAAAAGAAGGGAAAATGACCCGAATGGTCCTCAAAGTATTTACCAATACAAGCTAAGGTCCCTAAAGTATTTAGACTTCCCATAAGGTCCTGAAACTATTTACGCAACTTATAAGTAATCCTACCAACACTTTGGACGGTGGTTTCCTGCCAAGCATCATCACGCTCAGAGGCAAAATCGTCCCAAAAAATGTATTCAGCATCTTTAAAGCTATTACAAATAGGTTTCGGCTAATTTGATGATTTGCTGCACCTATTGTTTTTTTGCTTCAGATTTGGGTAATGGGTTTTTTGGGAAAAAATTGTGTAATTTGGAGTTGTGGGTTTTTGAGAAAGAAATCATGAATTAAGAAATGGGTTTTGATCAATTTGATGTTTGCTGCCTATACTGTTGTTTCTGCTCCAGATTTGGCTGATGAGTTTGGGAAAAGTTTGTGTAATTTGGAGTTTTGGGTTTTGGAAGAATGGGTTTAATTTCTGTGTTCTTTTGAGGAGCTTTTTCTTTGTTGACTTTGTTAATTACTCTCTGATTTATGTTATCTGGTTCAGTTTGAATATTTAATTGAGGTTTTGAGAAGTTTCAGCAAGTCTAGGATTCTCAATTGTCAATGTTGAGTAGCTGTTGCTTTTTTTTGGGGACAATTTTTCCCCTGGGCGTGATGATGCTTGGCCGGAAACCACCGTACAAAGTGGTGGTAGGATTACTTAAAAGCTGCGTAAATAGTTTCAGGACCTTATGGGAAGTCAAAATACTTTAGGGACCATAGCTTGTATTGGTAAATACTTTGAGGACCATTCAGGTCATTTTCCCAAAAAAGAAAGAACAGTTTGCTTGTGAAGCCAAAGTAAATCAACAGGTGTAACTGCCAAAAAATAAGCCAACTGACGGTCCGTGTTTAATATGGGGGGAAGAGGTTAAAATCATTTTGGTTCGTGGGCAGAATAAGGCGTGGGGCCCTTCTTTCACTTAGCTTTAACTGTTAAAAAACATCAAATCAGTCAATCAAACTGTCAATCCTTAGACCCTACTTGCTGCCTCTTCCATATGCTCTCCATAATAAATTGCCTTTGCCTTTATTGTATTGTATTTAGACTAACATTTTGTTTTTGAGATTTATTTTTAGAAAATAAAAGTAATTATATACTAGAAAATATGGAGTTTACACTAAATATATTTGTGTTAAAAGATTGTAGTAAAGTGGTGTCAAAATGTATTGTTTTTCTTTGTGTTGAAGATTCACGCATATATATTTACCTGTTAAAATGAAATGATGTATCAGACAAGTAAACCAAACTTATAAACTTGTGTTGAACATATTTTGTAAAAATTTAAGTGAGATAAATTATAATCAACTGTATCACGATCTTTTATTGTCAAAATGCAGTTGGAATTCCTTATAAATTATTGTTCTACTATGTGGCAACCCCCAATACCCCCAATTATTGGGGACTTAATGGGTTATGCTATTGTTGTTGTTGTTGTTGTATGTGGCAACCCAAGTGAAAAAGAGCTTCATATCCTTTAGCCAAGTGGCTCAAGTCATAGGTTCGATATTTTTTTTATACTTATTGTTCAAAAACTAAAAAAAATAAATAATAATAACTGCATTTGGATTATGTTTTGGTTTAGGGCTAAAATCAAACTTTTTAGTTGCCAAATTTTTTACTTTACCTCAATATGAAAGATTGGTTTCAAATTTCACTCAAACTAACACACTTATCTGAGCTAAAAAAGCAACCGCAGCAAGGATGGGACAGAGAGAATCCTGAGGTACAATCAAAATGCGACTTACGAAGCCAATTTGTGGTTAATATTTTTTGATCTAATACATGTTTAATTTTTTTAATATCTTTAGACACATGTAATATTCGTTCACACACAACTGTTGCACCTGTTCATTTTTTTTTGATAATAAGTATCTGTAAATAGTGTTAAAAAATATTAAACATGTGTTACCCATAAAATATCCGTTGTAAATTTTTTTGATTTGATGGTAAAAAAAAAAAAGTTTTGTACGTGCGAAAATTTTTAATGTTCTGCATTGGAGCTAAAATCAATTTGGGGAGGCTGTAAAACTATGAACACGAAGTTTTTGCTATTTTTTATTTTAAAATGGGAAAGGCTGGCGAAAGATTTCACCTGTGTCAAAAATTATTTAACCATACAGGATTTTAAAACGATGGATCTTCATGGGTGGACAAAGATTTGAGAGGAAAAGTTAATAACGTAATTTTAAAACGAGGGATAGAGATTTAGGAAAAAGTTAACAATACAATATACAAATTATACAAATATACCCTCACAATATTTGGTGAGAATATACTTTACAAAGGATTTGAACTTGCATTGTCAAGGAATCTCCTCACATCACAAGGTCCATAGCCCCACATCACAAGGTCCATAGTCTAGTGGGGTTATGGTCTGCCCACGACCGAGATGTCGTGGGTTCGATACCTTCTCATGTCGTGAATTTGATATCTTCCCCATATATGGGGCATGCTTTAAGTTTTCCTTTCTAGGATTCTCTCCTCCTCTTCTGAACCACTTCTATCTCCCTTCACCCCAACCGGGCTTTAAAAAAAAAAAAAAAAAGGGGAATCTCCTCACATTTCAACTCAAATCTTACTTGCTCGTCTATGCATCTGGAGCTACTAATTTTCTTATTTTTCCTACATTGAATGGTTTGTGTCGATATTTTTTTTGGGTAAATGAACGTTTTAACTGAAATTTTGCCCTTTAACATAAATATGCATTAATTTTGGTTGCACTTGTATTAATCTTGTATTTAAAACAAAATGAATTATTTGTAAAAAATGTGATATTGAAAGTAAAAATATTATTGAAAATTATGTGAGGATTCTATTCAAATACGCCTTTTCCCCTCTAATTATAAAAATTAGTCATCTAGTGTCTTTTTGATAGATTGATATCAGAGTATCAACCTGACTAATTTGGTAGTGATCTACGTGATAACGTGACACGAAATTGCTCCGTAAGTAACTCAGAATTCTGGCCTTACAAATGACAAGTCCTTAAAAATAAAATGTAAAGCTAGTTGAACTAAACTCGTTTATCAGTCACGTGGATTCTTTATCCCAAACACCCGCTAACTTAATGTCTTGGGGCTTTTTTTTTGTTCATTTCGCATCAGCCTCAACTACGAGTTGTAATGACCAAAAAAAGCCCAAGAACATCCGTAGGTTACAAGTTTTTTGGACGAAAAGATTAAATGAACCCCTGTTATTGGTAAAGGGCAAAAAAACTTTTAAAATATCATTTTTTTTAATGCCCAGAGGGCGGAACCCCATAAAGGGGAGAGTAACAACCTCATAAGAGGAGAAGAGATTAACCCTAGTAAGTGAGTCAAATTAAAGTATGCTCCCATGCGCGAGGAGGGTATCGAACCTACGACCCGGTCGTGGGCAGTCACTTGCCCCACTGGGCCAAAATATAATATTTGAAAAGATTAAATGAACCCCTGTTATTGACTCATCTTCCATGAGGGGGTGGCTCTTTAGCAGGTTTATAATCTTCCATTATTATTTCTTGTCCTAGCTTCTATATCATTAGCATATGCTTGTCATGTATACTATTTTTTCTTAATGTTCCGAATTTCATTTTAAAAAGTAATATAGACATTTGATAATTATTGAACAATGGAATAGGAAGTACAATACATAATGTGACAAAATCACTAAACTGTTATATATATATAAATAACCATACATTAATTACTCAAATGCTCATAGTATTTACTCAAATGCTCATTGTTTTTTTCAATTAAAAAGGAAATTAAATGCAATCTTTTAGATTTTCATAGAACATAGTTTCACCGAAGAATACATTTGTAAAAAAAGAGATGAAATGAAACCGAGACCTCTCAATAAGATAATAAATAATTTATCAATTAAACTACTTTTAACTTGTCCCACTTATTTTCTTTGTGCATCATAGTCAAGATGAGAATTCACATTTTGCATACTTGATAGTTTACACTGATTAGTTTTACAGCCAGAAAGAGGGAGGGGGGAATATTGATATAAGATAGCATTTTAAGCACATTACACTTGAAACATATGATAAAAAGTCCAATTAGTATATGTAATAACATAACATTAAAAATCCACCTGATAATAGTACCAATAACTTTTTTTATTTTTTGCATATAATATTACTAATAACAATATAGATTAGAAAGGAGTAAATGCTAAGTAGAGTTTCTTCGTACGTACCTGATGGTATTATTGATTCGAGAAAAGAAAACTAATACCAGAATAACACTTTTACTAAGATTTTCTTTCTCTTGGTTCCCTTCTTGAATACCTATTGGTTTTTTATGGGTTTCAAGAGAAGAAAAATGAAAGACGAAATGTGAGAGAGACAACGGTTGTAGTATTAACCCTTTTCATAGATACAATAGCATATCTAAGGCAACTTTTTCGCAATATTTTTTTTCAAAACGTCACATTTTCAATGATTTTTCTGAAGAATTCTTTAAGATAGCTCCCAAATGTTTTGAAATTAAGTTTTGCCACCCTTATAAGTTCTAAATTCCCTGCAGAGGTATATATTGCAAATGGAATGGGTACCTGGGAAGGAGGTTTAAACGTTAAACTTGAATGAATATTGTATTTCCAAAGTAAAAGAACAAGTGTCACAACTCACAAGAATCTCAGTTTGACTAAAATCCATGATTTATTATAATAATGCAAACTATAATCACAACCTACAAAAAGAACTTTGTTCAAAGTAAAACAAATTACGTACTTAACTCGAATTATCATCAAGTCAAAGCCCTACGTGTCAACTTAGCAAAAGACCCCTTCTTATTGCTCCTGACCGGCAATCAAAACTAGAAACCTAATGAGACTCTGGATATTCTAATATATTTATTGGGTGAAAGGTATTCTCACATTTTCTGAACTAAAAAATACAAAGTACTTGACTTTGAACTTTTCTGAAGTATTATTATTGTCCCTTCCATCCAATTTTATTGTTAAATTTGGACGGAATAGAGTCATATGACCAAACTCGGGGGCATTTTTGAAAAAAAAATAGGTTGCATTTTTGAAAAAAAAATAGGTTTTCTCTCTAAAAAAAAGGTGACAATGAGATAAAAAACCAGTCTTTTCACATGCATATCAGTTTTCTCTTTTCCTTATTTATATATATATATTTTTTACATATTTTCTATATACAGTTTTTCCTTGTAGAGTCAGAACATGTTTTTCCCAAAATTCCCACAAGTTTGGTTATGTGAGAGTCGTGTGGTCTCATTCTATTCAAATTTAAAACCCGAAATGGATGGAAGAGCAACATTAATACTCCGGAAAAAGTTTAGAATCGTTGCATATTTTTAACTTAAGGTCAAAAATTTAAAATCGAGAAAAATTTAAGAGCGTAAACATTTTTTACCCTACATTTATTAATACATTGGTTATAACAAATATTTATATGGTTTCACGTGTAACAATATCGTTTCTACTAACTAAACAATATACAATAAAATTCAGAGTACTCTAAGGAAGGGAATAAAGCTTAATTAGAACTCGTTAATCTTACTGGTGATTGACTTTTTGATGCACAAATCACGATTATCTTTAAGCCACGTCCCAAGAAAGATTAGAAACAACATTGTAAAGTTGATTTTAATTTTTTACATCTTATCTTGATAATAAATATAAAAAAAAGAAGCCGACAAAAATATATGTGGTTTCTGTATGTTCTGATCATTAATAGAAGATAATTTAAATTTGGCATAGAACTTAAGACTAATTACACCACGTAACCAAGTCTAAAAATGCCCACTAATCATGATTTGTCTAAGTAAAGCACAGCACAAAGTAAACGCAATTACAAATTTTTGTTTTAGCTAAAAGGGTTTTTTGGAATTGGATTTTGGTCTTTTTGGTCGACAAACATATAATAATTGATTGATTATGAAGGTCAAAATGCATAAAATTATTTTTGTCTATTGTAGTCTTCCAGCTCAAAACTTCCAACAAATAAAGCCGTCATATTCCTTTTATTCCATAAACTCCCCCTCATGTATGATTTCTAATTTTTAGAGTTATAACCAACCAATCATGCATGCAACCAAAAAGAGAAAGAAGAAGGAAAAAGAACGAAAGAGTTAAATGGCTTTCAGGGCCGTCTCAAATAATATTGAAGTCATGTGCTATTTATTAAAGTTATACCCCTAAATTTTTAAAAAATTATAAATTATAAATGTTAAAATATAATTATATACCCAAGTTTCAAATGTGAGGAATCCTTAAATTATATTTTATTCTAAAAATGAGTATCCTTCTAACAACACCCTTTAAAGCGAAATCGCAAATCAAATTCAATTTATAAAAATTTCTCTCCGTAAATACAACGATATAACCAGCAAAATTCTATATGCAACAATTACATTATGAAAAAATATCAAGATCTTCAATTTTTATAACTAATAATTATCTACAAATTAAGTAATTTTTTAAAATTTTGGAGCCCCTCATCCGATTCCGAATGTCACCTTAGACGCCCTTGGAGCAGGGCCTGCTCGCTTTAACCCAGCCACGATATAGGTTAAGGTGACTGGAGATACGTGTATCACAATTTTTTTTAAAAAAATTAAAATCCTATTAGTATATACAATTTTTTATGAACATATAATGAGTCCAGTGACTAATTTCAAGTTCTCAATGCACCCAAGTTCTAACAAAAAGCGAAATAGCCTTATATTTTTTTCTCTTTTTTCTTTTTTTGGTTAATTTCCCATTATTTTTTATTAGTATATTTTCTTTATTAACTTATCAATTCATTTATTGTCCATTTTTTAAAAGAAAAAAGAACCATCTATATTTTATACTACTGGCCAGCCACTAAAGTTGTGCTAGCAATTTAATTTTTCCCTTTAAAAATTATTTTATATTACTACAATTCGTATCTAATTTTTCATTCGTGTTGCATGATTTTGTTGTCTATGGCCAAAAAACTTAACCCGAGTATTTTGTGTTGCAATATATATTTCAGTGACACCGTTGACCTTAGGTCCTAAATCCGCCACTTGAACATTAGGCCTGGTTAAAAATGTGTATATTCCATTTATTTTTTCCTTAAAGCGCACTCGGTACTAATTTGAATTTGGGTCAAGTTATGCGCGTAAAGTTCAATATATTGCTTGGGAAAAGTCTAACTCATAACTTTTTAACATGGCGTCACATTTAAAAGTTAAACATGCAATCTTATTTTGACATTAACAATTCGCTTAACAAATACATAAGTTAATGGGTTAAAGCTGTTATTAAATAGGGAAAAGAAAAGAAAGAGAGTTATCTCACTCGAACCCGCATTGTTAAAAGAAGTTATATTCATTTATTTTTTCTTTGAGCATTCAATACTAATTCGGATTTGGCCTAGGTAGTGCAAGTGTAAAGTTCTACTTTTGCTTGGAAGAAAAAAAAAGAGAGCTTAATTTATACTCCCTCCATTCCTAAATATAAGACTCTTTAGACAATTTGAAAAAATTAAGGAAGTTGTCATTTCCACCTAAACTTCCAATATTACTCCACCCTCCCTCTCTCTCACTTCTACGTCATAAAGAAAAGAAAGGAAAATATTAAGGGTATAATTGGAATAAATTGTTGACAACTAATAAAAAAACCTTAAACGACAATTAATTTGAATACCTAGATATCTCCTAAACGACAATTAATAGGGAATGGAGGGAGTACTTTTTAAAATTGCGCTATAAATAAGAGTTAAACACGTAATTTTCATTTAACACTAACAATTTGTTTACCAGTTGCTATTAGGTAATGGATAAAAGTTGTTATATTTTCATATGCAAAACAATATTACTATATGACTTTATTAAATAAGACAAATATTCTATTTATTTTTTTACTTTTTGAGATTTTAGAGGGAAGCTGCTATATAATATTCTATTCTTCGGGAGAAAACAAAATGAAAAACAATTTTTTTTGGAAATGGGGGGACGTGCAACATAGGACCGAACCATTTTTGTCCAAGTCTAAAGATTCTAATAACCATTTACAAATAAAAGTAGGTCTCTTTTAATAATGTAAACAATTATTCTGCGGACAGAAATGGAAAAGAGACAATCGAGCTGAAGTTTTCATTATCCTTTAGATTATAATTCTTATCACAATCATGTTCGGAAGGAACAACAACTTTCCCACTACCTTTTCTTCTTTTGACTAAGCCAATATTCTAGTAACTAAAAACTCAAAAGTATAATTTTATTTTTTTTCCAATTTTTGCAAAACAAAAATTTTATGTTACCAAATACTCAATCCGTTCGAAATTAAATATTTTATAAAAAAAAATTAAGAGAGCATTCTTGAAGATAATGTATTAGTGGAGTTAAATTTTCTTTATTCAAGAAAGTTAAGGAGGTTTTTAATGAAATCAATGTTTTGAAACTCGGACGGGAGATCGACCCGGAAAAATTATTGGGTTATGGGTCACTGGTTGGACCTGTGGACGGATAGTCATCGATCCGTTAATTGACCTGGTGACATCATAAATATTATAAATAAATAATATATAATTATTATTTAAAATAAAATTAATGTTAAAAACAAATCTTAGGTGTTTTCACATTTTTGTATAAAATGCGATTTTTTCATTTAAAAAAAAAAATACAACATGTTAGACATGGTCGGTTCTACTAAACCTGTTCCGGTTTCCGAATTAGACGGCTCAACAGCCGGATTTTACCAAGTTGAACAAAGAATGCATATTTTTTATCCATATCGGTTTGGGAGGCCAAAACGGATCGCAAAGTATGCCGGTTGGCGGTCAAACCGGTCCGACGTGCCGGTTCGAGGCGAGTTTCAAAACCTTGAATGAAATAATATGTTATGATCAGCCGGTGATGAACAATTTAGTTATGACCAAAATAAATAAATATCCAATTTAGAATATCTTAAATAGAAAATGTAACATTGTTGTAAGAGCTATCAACTATTGCTACTCCAATTAGGTTCTGCAGACACTCTGAAAGTTATTTCAGATTAGTTAGTGAGGTCAACGGCGCCACCAATAGGTAACCCAAAAAAAAAGTACATCCATGCTTCTTCTGCATTAGGCCAATATTTCGCTCCCGGCTCCTATGCGGAACAGGGATTGTTCCGCACGGATGACAGTTTTGAACGGTCCAGACTTTGGAGTGAGAAAAGTTTTTTTAAAATTTTTTAAGTCCAGTCGCAATTTTTCTCTCTCCAAATGTGAGCCGTTCAAATTATCATCCGACGGCTGGAATTGTTCCGTACCGTGCGGAATTTTCCCTGTTCCGCATAGGAACCGGACTGCAATATTTCAATTACGGGCTCTCCATGAGTTAGTCGTCCTCTTGGGGCTTCGGATAGAGAGCAAAATGGATGGGCTTTTAATGACCGAACCCTGGTAGCCTTTTCAACCATTTTAAAACCAAGTGGATGGGCTTATGAACAGAAATACTTTGGGCTTTTTACTATCTGTCCAAATTGGACCAACTAAAAGACTCCTTTAGTATTCGAGCAATGTAGCCTAACTATAGACATTGGTCACCATGACGCACCTTGACGGTTTCTTTCATAGGGTCCAAGAACACAAATAATAATAATAATAATAATAAGAATGCAAAATTAATTGGTTGTGCAGGCATTTTCCTATTGGGAGGAGGGGGAAATTTTGAAATTTAGAAGCTTGTCTAATTTGATGGTTCTTCAACTTACATTCAAATATTCTTATTTTAAATTTATTATTCAATTTTTGTTTTTAATTTTGTTATGAAAGGCAATCCAAATGAACTCAAGTATTTGCATCTTAGTTTGTTATTCAATTTAGTTGTTTCCGTGCAAGTTTGTTAAGATCGGAATTTTAATTCGGAATGAATGTGTCAAAAAAACTCGTAAACACGAAAATCGTAAAACGGATCGAAAAATCTTATAAAACTATTTAAATAATAATTTAATATTTCGTCTCGAACAAAATTGATAAGGAATTCCAATTACCTGGCCGTCATCAATGTCAAAATAAGCAGTCAGCGGTGAGAACAAATGATGAATGAGGATCGGGGAGTTGAAATTGAACTCAAAATTAATTTTTTTATATTGAACTGGAATTTATTTTAATTTGATTCCCCTGAAGCGAACTAACTCGTCGATCGGATAAACTTAGATAAAATCAGCACACCGAATCGTCCGATCCAACGATCTAATGATAAACTATTTTTACTCTCAACATATGAAAGAAATTGTTGGTCAGATGCGACTATCTAAACTGGAATCCACTTAAATCCAGACCTTACCCCACTTACTAAAAGCACCATTGTTCAATACATAGTGATGCTAATCTTCAATAAATGAAGATTATTATTTTTTAAATATATTTTTCATGAGGTTCTTGAAGTCTTAATTGGTTGGCAATTGCAAAATTAATTGGCTTATGAACATAAATGAACAAATGGACCAATATGATTGAGATTCTTTGATTAAACATAAAGTTGGGTGGTGATTTGTTTGCACCAAAGGCAAAGGAGGAAAGAAAGAAAGAACAAACATGAGTGGAGAGTCCTACTGTTTCTTTATTATTGGGTGCTCTTCTGAGGAGGAGCACTGTCATGCCCGGGTCCACGAACCATTAACACAATTCATTAGTTTGACAATATTTACGAATTACCTATTTAGTAACTGAATTCGTTATATCACAATGGATATTTTGGGGTGATTATAGACAGAGACGAAGTTAGAACTTTTAGATTGGGGGCGAAAAACTGTAACAGTATGGCGAACTATATATAAAAACTGCAATATATATATATATATATATTGTAGGCGGATTTAATCAAATATTTCGAACTACTTATAAAATTTACTATCTAATAAAAAATTTAAAAATCTTGAGGGACGAGTGAGACTACAAATACTTAAGTTAATGCTTATATGACAATCAAACATTTCAAAGGTTATCTTATATGATATGAGATGGGGCTCACAAACTCACCGTCTTTTGCTTCTTTCAAGTGAGAGACTCACTTTGATGATAGAAAATAACTTCTTTCTTTTTTTTAAATACCTATTTTTTTTTTTTAGCCTCACTAGAGGAGGAAGACCACACTAGAAAGGGAGTATTTATTTGCATCATGTAAGGGAGAGGTGTCAAACTTTCGACTTCACGGTTGTGGGCAGAATATAGCCTCATTGGGTTATGGACATCTTGACTTAAAATACCTATTTAAAGTAACTATTCACCTAATTAAAATAAGTTTAATCAATAACTACAAATGCATCAGTATGATGCTAAAAAAAATTTATACATCAATATGCTAACAAAATTGCTTCTTTAAGAGCCCTATTGCTATTGGAGTCCCCAGCACTAGGAAACTATGATGAGATACATGATTGTACTTCTTTTTAAGTTTAAGCCATAAACTACCTTCTCACAAAACCCCACCAAATTGAAGGTTTTAAATACCTACCTACCTCATTTTTTTCATTATTGTTAGTAGCCGATAAATAAAACTATATAATAAAACTGATATTATTGATGAGATGTGACGTGACTCAAACACAAGACATTTCTAAATCTCCTTCCAACATGTGAATAATGGAACAAAACAGGACAGCAGGTGGAGATAGATAGATGTTAAGGAAGGAAAATGTAGTTGACATAACATTTTCGATTCTAAAGCCTAAGTATTCATATTTCTGTTTCGATAACAAAAAATAAATAAATATTTTTTAAAAAAAAATAAAGTATTGTGGTGAAACAGGGACTATTGTAGTCAGGCCGGTCCTGACATTTTCAGGGTCCGGGGCGAAAATTGAAAATGGAGCCCCCTAATATAAACAATAAAATTTTTATTTAAGTCAACCAAATGAAAGCGCTAACTCAAATGAAAAGGGACATTGAGTAAATTCACTAAAAAACACAAACGCAAGGATTTGATCCCAGGACCTCTTAGATGTTTATTGTGCAATCTACCATTGCCCTAAAGCTATTTCTTGTCTATAACTTTATACATAATATATATATAAAAAAAAATTAACATTTGGGGGCCCCGGAAGGGCCGGCCCTGATTGTAGTCAGCCCACCAGGTTCCCTAGCTGAGCTCACGTGGAAGTTCTTGCATGAAGGGAAGAAAGAACTGCCTCACCGGAGGAGGAGGTAGCCCTAGAAAGGGCGACATTTTAAGCTTGTCCTATGTATTAATAGTCCCGACAAACATAGAAGTAATGCACCAATGCTAAAAGTTATAAACCATCTCTATCTTTTTTAATCACATTTTAGACTCTATCTTCCCTGAGTTTCCAATTTTCTTACCATTTTTTCTACTCAAAATTCAGTAAACACGAGGATCGTAGCACGGATCGGAAGATCCAACAAAACTATAAAAATAATATTTTATGATAAAATAATATTTTTCCTTAGTTCTTATTAATTTTGCACCTATAACAATTAACAATTATTAATTGTAAGATTTTATTTTCTCAAATGTATTATAGAATTTTTTTTACAGTAAAAATCATAACAAATGATTAAATCAGTAATTAGTAACTTCATGATTCACTAACTAATTAAATCACAAGCAAAAGAAAAAGTAGAGAGGGATTTCTCACATTAAAATGAATTTTTATTATGTCGTCGGGCCAGAATCTAAAAAAAAAAAATATATATATATATATATTGAAAAGAGACAATATTGAATCGTAACGGATCGTACGATCCTACGATCTTACGATTAGGATCGTACGATCTTTTACGATCCAACTCTGATGCGATTTTTAGTGAGATTTAACTCGATTTATACCCTTTGGATCGTAAAATCGTACGATTTTACGATCCAACTCGCGATTTTGACAACCTCACTCCACCTATGTGGTGGGGTAACACCTATGTGAATATTTTAAGGTAATTTTTTTTGTGCTCATTAGGTGAATCTTAGGGCTCTTAAAATAAAAAAATAAAAAAATAAAAAAATAAAAAAATAAAAAAATAAAAAAATAAAAAAACAAAAAAACTTTATGAACCATACCGTATTGGGCAAAAAATCCTCTGTTTCATCTCCCCATCCAATCACAATTCACCCTGTATATATATAATTGAAAAAAATATTTATATAGTAAATTTTAATTGGTTGGAAACAGGGATGGGGACAGGAATGAGGACAGATGATTTTCACCCAGTATTGAGACCCTAAAGTGGCGTAATAGAGCATTTCCCCTTGAGATATAAGTAAGAAATAAGGGTTAAAAGAGTCAATTTAGTAGCAAAGTAATGCACCAATGACTCGAAAGTATGGCAAAAGTAGGCAAAGGGTAGAGTTCAGTAAGCACAAATGACACATAATGCATATATGTGTGTGTGTGTGCAACTTTCAATGGTGAAAGTGTAAAAGGAAAAGTCTTCTAAATGTGGATAGTGATGTAATAATAACTTGATGAACTCTAATTCCAATCACAAGAACAATTCAATTCATCTGCCTATATAAACCCCTGTTTCCAGCAAACTAACATCTCCTCTAACTTTGCAAGAACCAGATATGGGCTAAAAGTTGAGATTTTTCAGGATGAAGGAATCTGGTGGTTCTTGAAAAGCGTGTAGAGGCCGGAGAGAGAGGAATCTCTACCCTCCTCTGTATGCAGACAGTTTGCTTGCGCTAGCCTTAATCTCTGCTAAACTATCAAGAAGATGTTTCTCCAGTCTAGCTAAGATTTGGCAAATGCAACGCAATCCGGCAAGTCACAAAAAGGCAAGAGACTCATCTTAGAGTCTTCCATGGCTGTTTTACTTTTTAACTTCTATGTACTCAAGTTCATGTAGTTTTCAAGTTTAATAAACAAACTTTCCAAACATGTTCTATCTATATGGATTGTTCATTTCGTGTGCAAGCGCTTATCATAATGCAGTCGAAACATGTTAAACATCTGTTTCTATCGTGATAAATATGCAAAGCAGAGATGCAGCAATAGCATCTTTCCTTATATTGGATATTATCAAAGAGTTTTTCCATCGAGTCATTTCAACCCCATAGACAAAGATTCCTATCTAAAGCGAAAAAATAACTAAAAGCCTAAGTTGTAATCGAAAAGGTTACATTTGAGACACTCCGAGACCAATCAATATATTCCCAACTAATTAAAGAGTATGGAATTTGCATGACTAGTTAGGAGAAATGGGTCGGAAAAATCACCAAAATTTCAGGCCAAACCTGCACGAAAACTGGCTGCCTTGGCTTCACGGTCATCATCTACCGGCAGCTCTCAAGAGAGAAGCGTATAGCAACTCATTCCATGTGTCAGGTACTCCAGGCAAGCACCAATGACTGCAATCTTGAGATTGTTCACCGGCAATTCTTTCTTCTATAGTCTTGTATTCTTTCCTGTAGATTGAAGGGTGGGCATCTTTTCTAAATTCCGTAAGCATACTTATATTCAAATAAATCACGGGAGTCTTCATATCATGAAGAACATATTCCAGAGCTTTCATCTTTCGAGGGTATTTCTCCAAATGCCTTTCGTCGTAGATTGGTTCAGTTTCTTTATGACATTGTCCTCCGGAGTTCCATTGTCCTCCACTGCTTGCAATCACATTAATCACATAAGAGTTCGGTAATTATCTATTTCATTATATCCACGAGATAAGAGAAAAACTAATTTTTACCAAACCCGTGTAAAGAAAAGAGTAGTCCATCCGAGTATGACAGCTTAGAAGCAAGCAAGAAGAGAGGATGTAGAATTCCGTACCTGAAATGTACACCCGAATAACCTCTGAAAATAACCCGAGTTCTATTGTGATTTATGTGCTTATCAACCCACCTAGCCCAAGTGGAAATAGCTCTCTTGTATGCTTCTAAGACCTTGAGTCTGCGGTGCACATGATCACCTTCCTGGTAATAGTCTTCCCTGAAGAACCAACAAATGTGGGAAAAAAAACCCTAAGCCTATTAATTCTCTTATCGACAAATTTAAAGATAAACCTTATTCCCTTAACTTTCTCCTTTTCCAATTATCAAAGATTTCAATGGCTAAGCTCTTGGAACTAAATGATGAAAAAAGGGATGTTATTGTATATAAAAACGAAACAGAATATTAGCGGTTCAAGATAAAATAAGACGAGAAGCAAAACCGAAGGGGTAGAAAGAAATGGTCACCCTCTAGATGTTTTCTCATGAGTCCACCAATGAGCAGTGTTAAAAATTAGGACATCAGCATCTTGATACATTGAAGTTACTTCATCCATCAAATCTAATCTGAGTGTGTCAAAAGAACCATTTCCTCTATCATAAGAGGATTCTTGGACAAGAAATGGGGAATTAACAAAATCCACAGAGCAATTGTAATCCTGCAGGAACAGGAAACGCGCAACAATGAACAAAATCATACTTTGAAACGACGTTTATTTAGTGAGCTAATAAAGTTTACCTCAAATCTGAATGCATAGAAACCCCCCTTCTTGAACTCTGTTTTTCCACTTATCTCATAAACTCTTTCCTTGTCGGGGACACTATGACGAAGGATGCAAATAAGAGACTCCCACATATTCCTATTCAATGAATCCCCCACAAACACTAGCTTTTGCCCTCTGATTCTCTCGAGAAAATCGGTTCCATTCAAACTGGAAGAAAAGCATTGCCAAGATTTAATGAAAAAAAGGAAATATGAGCTGCTAAATCTCACACATTTCAGCATCAAAGCTATATTTCAACAAAAATATGGTGCCTTAGCTAAATGATATATGGTTTGTCAGCGCCAACAAGTTAGTAGCCATAGCATCAATTAAGTGGATTCTCTCGTTATAAAACTAAGGGAAAGTTGCAATGCTATGTGAATCACCTTCAAGATTTGGAATACATAGAATCTAAAAATATTTGTCTGCTTAAGCACAGACCAAACTGAAGTTCATATCTCAAATTCACCAAGTTAACAATCGGATCAAATTTTGAATGCCGGGATGCAAACGTAGTAACTAAATGTCAATAACAGTAGGGAACGATAATCTAAGAAAATTGTCTGCAAATTTGGGAGGTAGGTTATGTATCACTAGCATTTCCTTCAAGTAATATTTTGTTAGCATTTTAACAATTCGCCTATTCAATTAAAGAAATGCCGATTCGTGGGGATGTTACATTAAACCATCTTATCACAGCAAGAAGAATATTGATCACATATCATCACTCAGCTATTCCTAATCAATATTCATTTTAAGACAAGTTTGAAATAATTAAACGACGAATGCTAACATAGGAAAACCTTTACCTTGGGATATCACATCCATGAGGCTGCCATTTCCACTTCACATAATCAATATCTGGCCTCTTATTCAGGTGACAATCGAAATCGCGATCAATAAAAGGGCAAGAACCTGGAGGATAGTATGGCTTTAAACTATCATCCCTCACCCATCTACCTTGAAATATATCACAATCACCATAAAAACTATCCGGTTTTGCCCCTTGATGAGAACTACTATCATTTGAAACTTTGGAAGAATCCAATGAATTTCCTTCAGCAGTAATATTAATATTATTAATAAAGGTGACATTTTTATCAATTTCTGATATAGGGGATGTCAAAGGAATTACATTTTCCCCATTTGTCCCATTTCCCATTTGGGCATCCTCCAAAGCAACTACCTTTTTTCCACCAGAATCATCCATGGAAACACTTTCATTTTTCTCATTCCTAATACCAAAAGGTTCCAATTTCTCCAAAGTGTTATTATTACCATTATTAACAGAATTTAAAGACCAAAAAGACAGAGGAGAACTAGAATTATAATGAAACCCTTGCCAAACAGAGTCCATGAAAGGTGCCCTAAATGAAAGATGAAAAATTACTAGGGTTAATAAAAGCATAGAAATCACCATTGCAAAACCAAATCTTGAAAATACCTTCCTTCTTGGACTTGAACAATATGCATAAGGTAATTGATCTGATAATGGTAAAACTTTTAAATCCATTATTATATTTTTTTTATTAATATGATTAAAAGAACCCTAACCCTTTTCAAGAACCCACAAAATTTCTTCAAAGATCACTTCTTTTCATTGAAATGATGTTTATTTGAACATATAAATTCTGGGTTCTTTGTTAAAATGCTGTTTTTTGGACAATGTTTGGAAATTATTACAAGGGAATAATGAAAAATGAAACAAAAGTTGTGTAGGCTTCGGAGAATGCCACAAAAGATGGAAATGGATTTTAATGGGGGATGATGTAAAAGGATAAGAATTTATTATAGTTCATTGGGGGGAAATAATATGAGAAGAATTGCAATGCAAGGTTTGGAAATTCATTGGCATGTCCTTGAAAAATGGTAGTCTTTGTCAAACTCATTTTTCGACCAAAGGATTCTTTTTTTTTTTTTTTGCTAAATAAATTATATTTCCATTAATCACAAATAGCCGAGGCCATTACAATCAAAGGAAAATCTGAAAATACAGAAAGTAATAGATTTATACAATGATTTAAAAAATCACGATAACGAATGAAAAAGACACACTCAAGAAAACTTGGATGGTAAGGAAAAACAACTACTAAAACTAGCAAACTAAACAAATACATAATCTTAGTCTTCAAAGCATCTTCATTGCAATCCTCGAAACACAGAGACAGGGAGAATATCACTTTCAACATTTTCCTTAGGGGGTCGACAATTTATAGGACCATGGGCGTATCAACCAGTCCCTATAAATTGTCTCGGGAAGATGTAAAAAAGATGATAAAGGGCCCGAGATCAAGTCGGGTTGAACACATCCTCCTAGAAAAATAGAAAAAAAATCTAGATCTCGAAGATCCGAGACTCATCTAACCACCTGCGTCTTGAATCTTGAAGAAAAAAACTCGAAAAAAGGTTTCATATGATTCAGTAGTACAAAATAGTAGTAATATTAACGAACAAAGGACTAAGATTTGACCATTGGTCGAGCCAATGGCCAAATCCGGCCCGGCGAGAATGGGCAGAGAAAACGCAGGAGAAAAGGGAGAAGAGAGAGAAGAGAGAGAAAAGGGAAAAAGATGACCAAAGGATTCTTTCACCCAACCCTAGTTATGAAAATCAATGGAATTTGTTAGTAGAAATTGGAAGAATTTGTTAGAGTAATATTATCCCTTGAATTATGGTGGTTTAGTTTACAATAGTAATTGCGTTGGCGATCTTTCGCCATAGTTTGTCAACGGTACGAACACTAAATAATTAAACCTTTAAAATTCATATCAATTATCAAAATTTTGACAATTTCAATAAAAAAAAAGGTAAAAAAGTTTGGATTATATCATATTGAAACCGTTGAATAATGTTTTGTTTTAAAAAACGACAATTTCTATTTTAGATATTTTAGATACATATTTTTTTTTACAAACCATTCAACTTTTATAAGAGTATATAAATCGGGACTCCACTATTCTATTTATAGTAGTAGTCTATATATATATATATATATATATATATATATATATATATATATATATATATATATATATATATATATAGCTGTAGACGACGCCTATAGCTTCGACACGTGGACTTGATATTGCAACGCGTGAATCGGAGGGTGCCATGTGGTGGCTTTGCATTGATGAAGTTCCACCTGCATTAGCTAAGGTTATTAGTACATAACATAATCTTTGAACCTAATTTATAAAGAATAAGTTCAATGTATATGTTTAATTCAATGATAATGACTATTTAATAAGAAGAAGATGTATAGATTCTGAAAACCTTTTATAGCATTATAAAAGACCTTTACAAGGAATAGTTCAATGTATCTTTTTAATGCAATGATAATGACTATTTAATAACAAGAAGTTGAATAGCTTCTGAAAACCTTCAATATCATTATACAATGACTTAAGCTAAACTAATTAGCTTTCTTTATTCTAATTGTTTAAGAAGCTCTTAAGCAAATCAATGTAGAAGAAAGCCTGAGCTAATATCTATAGCTAATAGAGTGATTGAGGGCATATTGGGAATAACACATTACGATTTATTCATTGCTTGAGGATTAAATTCAGAATGTGAATAGTTTTATCCTATTAATTGTCATTAGATGAATATGGACAGTTTTTCCATAGATTAAAGTTGAAGATGAATCATCTTGAGAAGTTGAGCATCCAATTAAGGCCTTTGGATGGGCTGCCAGTAAATACCTCTGGTTCATGACTCTGAAATTCTGTTTTGTACCGGAACTCTAGATGTCGGCTCACAGGATAGTCCATCCTCTCTAAATCTCTTCTACTTCCAGCATGCTACAAAGATCAAAGGGAGAGAGTAAATAGTTTCCACTGTTTCTTTTCAGAAAGACAAGCTTTTTTCCCCCACAAAATCCTCAAAATAAAAACACACCTCTTTTGAGTCGGTCCTTTCAAATAATACCACTCTGCCGCCACGGTCACCAGTAGCAAGATGGTCGCCAGTTCTATCAAACTCAATTGCTGAGATTATGTCAACTGCAAAAGTAAAGACAAGAAAACAGATTAGAAGATATTGTTTAATAAGTGAGTATCTCATCAATCTCTTTTGCATAATGGTCAAAAAAAATGGGAGATCTAAGAACTTTTTTGTTTTTTTATTTGTTTTTGTTAATTTTCTTGCGGTTGTTTTGGCGATATAGGGCTACGGGAGAGAAAGATGTGCAGTTCAAAGTAATGTATTGTGGGATCTGTCATTCGGATCTTCATATGATCAAGAACGAATGGGGCATGACCATGTATCCTATTGTTCATGGGTATGATTTAATTCCTGTTGTTTTAATCTATTACGTACTAATTTTTTTTTCTGACATATTCTGATTTTCTTGGCGTTCTAATTTCCTTGATGGGGCTTTTCAATGAATGATTTTATTTGAGTTTTTACTTACCTTCCTTGATGTAGATGTTAATTTTTTTTGGGAATATCTTAATTCTTATTATAATTAAGCATTTTAATTTTTTTGAGCTCACTTAATTTTGGAACTTTGTAGAGTATAGCGATGTTTCTGCCTATAGGCTCTCTTTATCCGAAGATACTAAAGCTATTAATCAACTGGTATGGTAGTGGAATTTTCTTCTTCTTCTTCTTATTTTTTTGATTTATTTATTTAGTGATAAATTTTTGCTACCGTGAACACAATGTGTTAATACAAGAAGGGAAAGAAATGGAATCAGTTCTCTACACATATCGGAGTTGTGTAAAAGCCCTGCCTCAAGTTAATTTTAATGATTATGTTTTCAGCTTCTGATTATGTTCGTGCATAAATAGGTTATGTTTGGATTCCTGACCGTTTTAGCAAAAGTGCAATTCATTTTTTGTTGTTAAGTTAATAATAAAGAAAATATGATATACAAATACAACACACATATGTGTTTGATATTAGTTCAAAAGTTCAGTCTTTGTCTAATCATTTATCCCTTAAACTTCATTAGCTTCGGACTTGCATATTGCAGCTTCCAGATTCTATGAAGCAGAGTCAAGCTGACCTATATCTAAAAACTTATCAAGTTCTAGACTTGGAAATGAGCCGTCTGCGTGAAATTCAACGGTGGCAAGCTTCAGCATCATCCAAGGTATGTTTTTTTTTGAGGTACCTATATGGAGTTTGCCGAAGCTTGAATGTAATCCTTCTTATGCAGTTGGCTGCTGATATGCAACGATTCTCCAGGCCTGAGCGGCGTATAAATGGTCCTACCATAAATCATCTTTGGTGCGTCACTGTGTTATTCTTTACTGTTTGTGCCTAACCTAGCTATTAACTATCAATGTTTTATTAGTTCTCTATGCATTCTTTTCTTACATTTATATTTTTACTCACAAGTTGCTGCTCAACCAATGAAACGCAGAGGACAGGGAGCTCTCGGCACTCGCTGCGAATTCATTGGCTCACCAACAAATCTGGTATGTGATGTATTATTAGCTTCAAGTGTTATTCAAACACAATATATAGACTATCTAAAATCAAAATAAATTAGCCTTGATCATTCTTGCAGTAACTATTTTCTTCAGGCAACCAAACATCTTCCTATTCCAAGGTATAGTTTACTTGCTATTGTATTCATTAAAGATTTATAATTTTTTAGACCTTGCAATTGTTGCAAATTTTTATAGTTCCAATTGAATATACCAATTGTTCCCTGTTATCTAATCAAATAAATATCTTTTCCCCTTTATGCTTATTTAACAACAAGAAGCTGAATAGATTCTGAATCTCTTCTAACTATAAATGACTGTAACTTCAACATTTAGATATACTTCTTCTAATTGTTTAAGAAGCTCTTAAACAAATAACTTTAGAAAAGAGCCTTAGATAATATCTATAGCTAATAGAGTTCTTGAGGGCATATCGGGGATAACACATTACAATTGATACATTGATTGAGGATTAAATTCAGAATGTGAATAGTTGTACCATACTAATGATCATTAGATTAATCTAGACATTTTTACATAGATAAATGGTGAATAGTTTTAGCATATTAATGATCATTAGATGAATATGGACAGTTTTCCATAGATAAATGCTGAAAATCCCTGATTTGTCTTTCTAAGCTGGTGAATTGTTTTTACTTCTTCCTGTGTTTCAGTTGCTGTTTTTTCTCACTGCCAAAATTCAATATCCATTGGAATCCTTGAGCTTTAGCAGTTATAGGTATTTCACCAAAAAAATATATATACAAAGAGGGATTCAAGCTTGAATTGAATTTCCTTAGATATACCAGTTTTAATTTTTGCTTTTCTGGACAAGTACTATTATGAGTTTGCTATACCATTGATGTTCTCTATGTTTTATCTATGTAGTTTACATCATTATATATGCAAGGAAACTTTGCTGAATAATTTGACAATCTTTGCGTTCTTTTGGTTATTTGCAGGATAGTTTGAAGTCTTTGTCCGTAGAAATCACAAGGTACACTTTCCCTAACATTGTATTCAATGTTTCAGTTGTTTCCTTATCAGATTATTTCCAATATGGTATGTTGTCTACAAGTTTTTTAATATATGATGATAGAAAGAAGTTGCCTCTGTTAAAGTAAAAGAATCACTATTTATTGACTGCTAATTTGAACATTGTGAAAGATTTAAAACATCCAGCAAAACCAAACATGAACATCTAGGCATACCACAACTAATTGCACCACACACACATTTGGAATTTCAGGACATTACATACTTTGGTTGTCAACGAATATAGGCTTCCCTTTTAAGCAATTCTGTAAAAAATAGTGAATGAATTTCCATAACAAAACTATGTAAATTTATATGTGACAAATTCAATTAAGTTTCAGTCAAACAAAACAAATTCAAAATGTAAAAGCGATCAGTTTCAATTAAGATTCATTGAACATTCAAATTTCAAACTCAAAGCTAAATTCCAATAGCAAAACTATGTAAATTTAAGAGTGACTAGTTGAATTAATGTTCATTTAACATGGAAAAATAAAGTCTACTTTATTATTAAGTGGGGAAAATAATAATAATAATAATAATAGCCTACTTCATTACTAAGCATGAAAAAAAAATACTAATAACCTATTTTATCACCAAAATTAGTGAACAATAGCAAGGATAATAATAATAATAATAATAATAATAATAATAATAATAATAATAATAACAACATATTAAATAAATAGAGGAAAAAGGAAAACAGAAAAGAAAAGAAAAGAAGGAAACCTTACCTTCGCCGGAGAATTGGCGGCAAAGTGACAGAGGTAACTCGGCGGCGGCGAGTCAGCGGTCGTGGATCTGAGAAAAACAATTACAAAAAATAATAATAAGAAGAACAAGAATATAAAACAGAAAATAAATAAATAGAAGGAAAAATTAAGGAAGAGAAAATATAAAGAGAAAGAAACCTCCAGAGGAGAATAGTGGAGGTGCAGTGGTGGATGGAGGCTGAGGTGCGGAGCCCAGTACCGGAGAAGAAAGGAGGCGGCGGCCGAGAAGAAGGGAAGAGAGACCGAGACGGAAAGGGAAGGAGAAGAGAGAAAAAAAAGAAATGAGGAGGAGAAAAGGGGGGAAAAAAAGGAAGGTGGTGTAGCGGTGACGACGGATGGCGGAGAGAAGAAAGGAAAAGAAAAAGAGAAGAAGAAAAGAACCGAGGCGGAGAAAGAGAAGAGGAAAGGGATAGAAGAGAGAAGAAGAAGATGGACGGTGGCTGCTGGTCGGAGGTACGCCGGAGAGGGGGAGCAATCGCGGAGGAAGGAAGAGAGAATGGAGAGGGGCGCCGACTTGCGGCTGGGAAAAGAAAGAAGGAAAATGAAATTTAGGGATAAGGTTTACTCTTAGAAGACATTATATACTGAGGATCAAAAGTGCAATTACAATATTAGCACATTAAGTCCTATAAAATATTAAATTACAAACAAACCCTAAATGATCTACTTTATATTTATTTGGACTATATAATTAAAGAAAATATGAAAGGAATAATTAGAATAAAATATATCTGAAACAATTTATATTCGGAGTTCGGAATAACTTTTAGAAATTACATTTTAGTCTCTATTGTTTTATATTTCACATTTAAGGCCCGGTAAAGACTTCTAAACTATTTCGAGAAATCTATAAGCCCACCCTCATTGCGATGGTCTACAGGGTTCATAACTACTCCTCTTACTACAGGCCGCTTACCTAGCCAACGCTTAGATCCGGCTCTACCCAAACTTTTCTAGTTCATTCCAACATTCCCCACTTTCGTCCGATCGTTCTTTGAGCGGTTTTGGATATCAAACGGACCTCCCCAGAAATAAGGTCTTTGAAATTAATTCCAATGACCCTTGCAATTCCAACAAACTCACGAACAAAGAACCTGGGAATTTTTCCAACAAATTATAGGGAAAGTCAAGAATATGTTGTTAAAATTTCGAAATAATGAAACATCCAAGACGATTTTTGTATAATGAAAATTTAAAAAAAAAAAAAAAAATCTAAACAAAGAAGAACAACAACCTGGAAGAAAACCACTTCGGACAAACCCATGTGTTTACATCTGTTGTCCACTCACCCGGCTCCTATGCGGAACAACCATTTGTTCCGCATGTGCGGAACACGATTCTAGCCGTCGGATGAGATTTTTAAACAGTCCATATTTGGAGAGATTTTGTTTAAATATTTTAAGTCCAGTCACAACTTTTCTATCTCCAGATCGGGTCCGTTCAAAATCTCATTCGACAGCTCAGATTGTTCCGCACGTGCGGAAAAATAGATGTTCCGCATAGGAACCGGACTGTCCACTACAACGAAAACAAAAAAAAAATAGTTAAATATTAAGACAGTGGAAAAATTGATTATCAAATATATTAAATTAATAATATACATTAAATTTTATCTCTCTATAAGAACCTAACATCACACAAAACTTATTTTTTTTACAATTACATATATAATCTCTTTATTCTTAATTACACTAATAGAAACACTCCTGTTAATCCATATCAAAATATGTTGAAAACATCTCGCGCATCGCGCGGGCTTAACCCCTAGTTTTCAATTAAAACCACTTAGAGTGATGTAGTTTGGATTGGATGATAGCAAAATTTTGTTATAAATGACAAACAGTTGAAGGGGCATTTTTGTCAGATGAAGTTTTAAAGTTCTAACTACGTTTGGCGCCAAATTATAATGTGGGACCAGTTTGTTGGTGTCGACCAGTTTCCCTCTATCAATTTTTCCCGCCAATGCATTGAAGACTATTGACTGTTCTCTATTGGGCCGGAAAAAACTTTTCATTATTGGGCCAGCAATATTTTCGTAAAACTTATCATACATTGGTTTGGGCCTATCAGTTTCCAAGCATTAAGCAGTTCTGCATTAGAAGGGCCTTTTTAAGTGCATGTCTAAAAAGTTTGCTTCACTGTTCATTTTTTGAAAGCAAAGAGACCAACCAAAACTCTCGGTACCTGGTTGGAGCTGTTACATGTCTCATCTGTTGACGAGTGTTCGATTCCTTCGGGAAACGATTCTCCCTGAGAATTTCTCGCGGTGGTAGGGCTCCGTTTACAAAGAGTAGTATGGGTCAGGCCCTCCCTGCTGGCGATCACGCTACGTACCAACCCGCAGGCTGAGCCTGGATTAGTCACCCCGTGGTGGACACCGGGTACCCCTCGGTTTGAACCAAAAAAAGTTGGTTGGTGATGTTGGTTCAGCAGTTTCGCTCCTTAAATTAAATCGAGAGATCCATCCTTAATTACGTATGGAGCCGGCACTTTTGTCAATACTTTACCTCTTTATGAGCCGACCTAGTACAGGCGAAAATTGATCTGGTATGGTTTCTCAAAATTTAGAGTCAGCTAGGACATGCCTGTACATCTTGAATGAGTTAATGAACTTTTCAAGTGATCCAGAAAAAAGTCCTTCCTCAGTGAGATCATCTGCATGTTTTGATTTTTATGGTCATGTTTGAGCAGCCCATATTTGGACAAGTTCATGTGTAAAAAAATAAAATCCAATTTGAGCAACCATCATTAGGCTTGAGCCTTTTCTATTAGTTCTTCTTATTTAGTCCCAACTTTCCAATATTATTATTGCTCCGATTAGAATCTGAAAAGTACCTAAACCAATATAGTAGGAATTTTTATAAACATGCTACCAGGCCGTCTCAATCATTTTGAATGCCCTGTGCTAAATTGAAAAATTAGGTCTTACATAACCGAAAAAAGCGATTTTCATGTAAATATAACAAAAAAAAATTGGCAAATTGGTGAATTTCGTCCCTAAACAATTTCGAGATTGATATAAGGTCCCTAAACATTGTTTTTTAATTTTTTTATCCTCAAACAATTTATGTTTTGTGCATAAGGTCCTTCCGTCAAAAAAATAGTTAGTCAACTGTTAAATAGAAATCGAGATCGGGTCAACCCAAAAACTTTAGGGGCAATTTCGGTACAACATTGGCAAATTGGTGGATTTCGTCCCTAAACAATTTCGAGATTGATATAAGGTCCCTAAATATTTTTTTTATCCTCAAACAATTTATGTTTTGTGTATAAGGTCCTTCCGTAAAAAAAATGGCCAGTCAAATGCGAATCAGAAATTGAGATCCGGTCAACCCCAAAAGCTTTAGGGGAAAAACTTCTCTTATTCTCTTTTTTCTTAAAAACTTGGCTAATGCATTATATAATTATTAAAATCAAAACCCTTTATATATATATATATATTTTTTGAAAGAATCAAAACCCATTCTATAATTCCTAAAAAAAAAAAAACCCAACTTGATCATAAGAAAACAGCGAATGGGTTTTGATTATAGAATTAGGAATTATAGAATGGGTTTTGATTTTTTTTAGGAATTATAAAATGGGTTTTGATTTTTTTTTAAAAAAAAATATAAAGGGTTTTGATTTTAATAATTATATAATGCACTAGCCAAGTTTTTAAGAAAAAAGAGAAGAAGAGAAGGGTTTTGCCCCTAAAGCTTTTGGGGTTGACCCGATCTCAATTTCTGTTTCGCAGTTGACTGCCCATTTTTTTTTACGGAAGGACCTTACACACAAAACATAAATTGTTTGAGGATAAAAAAAATAATAAAAAAAAATTGTTTAGGAACCTTATATCAATCTCAAAATTGTTTAGGGACGAAATCCACCAATTTTCTAATGTTGTACCGAAATTGCCCCTAAAGCTTTTGGGTTGACCCGATCTCGTTTTCTATTTCACAGTTGACTAACCATTTTTTTGACGGAAGGACCTTATGCACAAAACATAAATTGTTTGAGGATAAAAAAATTAAAAAATAATGTTTAGGGACCTTATATCAATCTCGAAATTGTTTAGGGACGAAATCAACCAATTTGCCAAAAAAATCATTGAAATTGTATCATAATTTTTGTTCTTCAAGAAATTTCACAATTGAAATAATTCTAAACAACATTTTTTTCCAATGCTCTTTTTCTTTCTCCAATTGTTTTTGGGTCGTTTTATTAATAATTTGATTTTTAAAGAGCCTTAAACGCAAATCATACCAAGTAGCCATATTCTTGACATGATCCGCACTTATCTCATGTTCTTTAAGTCTAGTGATAATATGTGCTAATCTCCAAAACCCTCAGTTGCTAATTGACCCTTTCTAAACCCGTTTCTAAATATTTTACAGCAAAAGCAAAATATTTTGTCAAGTTCCTTTGAATACACAAGTCAGTCTCTATCACACTTTTCTCCATTTGATAAAACTCTAGTATAAAATATTGGAGAAAATCGTCTAGACAATTTATATTTAGGGCCTTTCTCAATTGACAAATCTCTTTTAAGACCTTTGGTCACTAAAACAACAATCATTCTAGAATCAATGGAATCCCAATTTCTCGGATCAAATATATCGAACATATGAAAAATTTCTAGTGGTTCTAGTTGCTCAACCTTATCAATATTGTCATAATCATCGACATCATCGTTCTCATCATCAAGAGAACTGATCAAATCAATATTATCTTTTTCATCATCATTCACAATAGCCTCAACAGTACCATTACCACCCAAAACAGTTTCATCATTCAAAGACACAACACCATTAATATTAGCATCATTCTCATTCGAGTTCACAACATCTTCAGCATCACTATTTTGGTTATTAGTTGAAACTCGAGGTTCCTTAGTAACAAACTTATCAAGAGACCCTCTTTGAGATTCGATTAACTCCTTAACCCTCTTTTGTTTCTTACGGTTATCATATCCAGAGTCATATTTTCTAATTCTAGATGACATACTCAAAAACAAATATCCACAAAAAAAAATAATAAACCAACTTATAGAGAAGTAACAAATATAAGTTGAAACGAAAGAACTTGAGATTTAGCAATCGACTTGATTTGTTATGAAGAGGGAGGAATGAAGGAATTGTATTATTGTAATTGGCTAATTTCCGATGTTGAAATTTTTTGGTAAGAAGTCAACAAGATCATGATTTGAATATATATAATTGTAAATCATAGAGTAAAAATTAGAACATATAAAATTAAAAAGTTGTGAATGAACTTGAAGACTAAAGAGAACAACTTGTTAAAAATATATATAAAGAAGAAAGATAACATATTTCACGTTTTTGGGCTTTTACCTATAAATAGAGTTGGTTTGTCCAAAAAAAAAAAAGATAATAATATTTACTGGTAGTTATCAATATAAAAAAGTCCAATTAATTAGAATTTTTATTATTTTTCAACAAAATACAAACACAATACATATATATATATATATATATATATATATATATATATATATATATAATATAAAACTAACATAAAATTTAGGCCCCTAATTTTTGGAGGTCCTGTGCTATCGATCACCTCAAACACACACTTAGCCGCCCCTGCATGCGACAATACTAACTTCCAAATATTGATCCCAGCCAAATAGTTTTCCCTAATAGGCAAACATCACTTGATTCTATTAGTTCCCTTTTGTTGCAGCTTCTTGGTAACATGTTGCATTGGATGCTATGCTCTTACCTAATTTTATCAAAGTACACTATCTTCTGATACATAAATGGTGATTATAATTACAAGAAATCTGAAAAGAATCTTTAACAAATGCTCTACAATTCCAACTCCTATTTCTAGACAAGAACTAGTAATAATTAATACATTACTTTCCTTTCTTTTTATACATGAATATATGCCCCCCAAAGGCCTATTATACTTTTAACCATTTCATTTCCTTCTTAATTAACAGTGGCAAATTAATGCGTAAATCGTCGGAAGAATGAAATGACAATTGTCACCTTGGACCAGAGAGCTCTATTGCTTCAACCACTAATGAAGATTCTTCTATGAAATCTGAGTATCTTTGTGGGATGTTATAATCAAATGTTCTGTATCTTGGTGTTTCTACTTTATGGGACGCTTCCCATTTCTCGGCTAAGCCATCGCCTTCCAACATTCGTAATACTTCTGACATTTTAGGGCGATTTGAAGGATTGAACTGCGTACAAAGGAGTGCGACTTGAACCATTTCTTCCAGCGCAACCCTGTCAAAATTGTGCCGTAGATCTTTATCTATAAGTAGGTCCAGTTTCCCGTCTTGGTGAAGTTTCTTTACCTGCATTATGGTTCAAAGAGACTCTGAGAAAGCATTTCACAATGAATAGCACTCCAAGTTAGAAATGCTAGAGACCGGGGATTTTGCCAATTTGAAAAGCAAAAGGCGGGGGACCATTTGATGGGAACAAAGTAGAAGGAGCTTAAGGAAACTCAATGAGAGTCTCAGACTTAAAACGACTATGTAGAGTTTCAGTTTTCTTTTAAGTACTTCATTTTATGCAAACACTAACCTCCGCGTAAAATATAATATGCTATAATCAGGTTCCGACTCTTTCACTTCTTGTTTTTAGAATAAGGATTAAAGCACATGGATGAGTGGAATACTATCATAAGAATGTGCATGGGTAAGGGGAGAGAGAGGAATGACATACCCAGTCAAGCATTACGCCTTTCTGTTTCGTTCCTCGTCCAAAATCCAACGCCTTTTGGCCTGTTATTAGTTCAAGAAGCAAGATCCCAAAACCAAAAACATCGGTCTTTTCTGAAGATTGGCCGGTACACAAATATTCGGGAGCAATGTGACCAACAGTGCCACGAACAGCTGTGGTCACATGTGATTCTCGGTGATCCAATAGCTTTGCCAGCCCAAAATCTCCAACGACTGCCTCAAAATCCTTGTCCAACAGAATATTGGCCGCCTTGACATCACGATGGATAATTTTGGGGTCACATTGCTCATGCAAATATACTAATCCCCTTGCTGTCCCTAAGGCAATCCTTTTCCGCCTCGACCAATCTAATACAGGCCTACCGTGGACATGATCTGGAAAGAAACGGGAAATAGAGTAACATTTAATCAAATTTATTTAACTAAAACGCCAAAGTAAGTATTTTAAAAATCGGAGGCCTTATAATCCAGATATAACCTAGTTGCATTACGTGAAATAAAAAATTGTTACAGCTTTTAGAGTAAATTTTTTTCTCGCTTCAAATAGGTTTGCAGTGCAATACGAATCACAAGATAGTGTTCGCTTCTGACTCGGAATAATAGGTCCTGAGTTGGACACCCCTTCCCTGATAATAATAAAATAACCTTAACAAGAGAAAATCATGTAAGATTACCTTTTAGTCTGGAAGCTACACTTCCATTAGGCATGTATGGATAAACAAGAAGCCTTTCATTTTCAGTTGAACAGAAGCCCCAAAGACGAAGAAGATTCCGGTGGACAGACAAACTAATCGTCTCTACTTCTGTTTGAAATTGTATTTCGCCACCGAGGGCATTATAGTCCTTCAACCTTTTGACAGCCACCACAGTACCATCATTTAATCGACCTTTGTACACAATCCCGAATCCTCCTTTGCCCAATATATTCTTTGAGTTAAAATTGTCAGTAGCAACTCTAAGTTCCTTGAAGGTATGTCTTGTTAAATGGCCTAAACAAACTTCTGGATCATATTGATCTGCCAGGAAATAAGTCAGGTTCAGACTTTGTGCCATAAGAGTAGTGACAAACATAATGCATATCTCGGCACAAATAATTCATAGTAATGTCAAAAAATCTCAAATTCAATAAGATTGTACAAGTAAAATCTCTTTGTGAAGGAAATCTCGATAAGTGCTCAACTTCTGTCTACACTCCTGGCCCCTAATAGAAGAATTCCCGCATGTGTATGCTTATAAAAGAAAAGATTATAACTTGCAAAAAGTAAAGCATCAGCAAATCATATATTAGAGAAGTTCAAAGTTGAACTGACCGTTAACATCAAAGAAAATCTGCTGATTGCGTCTATAGCGCCTCCAGACAAGCAGTCCAATGACTATTATGAGTAAGAAAACGGCACTAAAGCTTGCACCAAGAGCAACAGCTATATGGTGACTTTTTGCTCCAGATCCTGATTGATCTAAATAAGAAAATAATTACGTTAGAACATACTACTATATTGGCAATAAGAAGTTTATTTTCCTTCAGTTCCTTAATATCGTGTATAATACTTACCGATTAAACTATTAGGTGGGAAGGACAATGGTTCTGGATAGACAACAGAACAATTGTTTTGAGAACTCTGCTCACACAGCAAAGGATTGCCCACAATTCTGAGCAGTGAAACAATTTCGTAAGTAACGTATTATGAACTTTATAATTGCACAAGAAACTGTTACTAGGAAGAAAGGATTAACAGAGACTCACTTGAAAGTTCTTGCTGATACTTTCGGCAAGGAGCCACTCAAATTATTAAAAGAAAGATCCCTGCAACAAATGCACGGTGTTAAGATATTTGAGCTGAATATAAGAAAATCCATAAGCTTCCTACATCATAAATCATTGGATCATATCTAGTAAAACCACATAGAAGGAGCAAAAGACATACACCAAGGTAAAGCCTTTAAGACTAGACAAAGATTCTGGAATCTGACCGGTGAAGCTATTGTTGTTTAGTCGCCTGAATTGCCCAAAAAACAAAAGAAAATGAGTCAATGGAAGATTCGGTTTCAATGTATGTTATGCATATACTATAACAACAACCCAGTCTTAGTCCCAAGTAATTGGGGTCGCCAAGGGCAGGGGCCTGCGTTCGCTAGCACAAATTATGGCGTTGGCTCTCCCACTTAGAGTCTTAGAGAGACCTTAGGCAGGCACCCCTGCCAAGTGCAATGGAGGTCATCGACCAAGGCCACGAGTCTTCTTGATCGCTCATAGAGCCCGTCTAGTTAAGTATAACCTTATGCGCGCTAAATTACCCAAAGTTTCGGAAACTCACAGGTAGTTCAAGTTGTCCAGGTCCCCCAGGGAACTGGGAATTTCACCATCAAATTTATTATTGGACAAATCGAGTGTCTGAAGCTTCTCCAGTCTCCCAACTGAACTAGGAATGGGACCATAAAGGGCATTATTCTGCAATAACCTATATAAGCATATGAAGCCATCAGTTAACTAGTGACAACAAATCTTGGCCTTAACGCTTCAGCTTTAAAAAATTTAACCGAAATGTTCAAAAAAATTACTGATTCAATTGTTCAAAAATTCCAAGTAAAGAGAAAACACTTACACAGATTGAAGGTTAGAGAGGTTTCCTATTGAAGGTGACAAGGTCCCAGACAAGCTCTGACTAGGTAGTCCTCTGATAACAGGAAAATGCTACTATAAAAAAATCTGTTCTTTGCAAATAATCTCTCCGTCCCTAATTAAATGTCTACTTTCCTATTCAAAACGAATAAGAAAGTAGACATTCAATTTGAGACGAGGGGAGTAAATGTCTACTTTACTATTAAAAAAAATACGCTTACAGGGCAGAAACATAGCCATCACCAGAGCAAGTAATCATTCTCCAACTACAAGGATCCACTGAATCCACATCCCAATTCTCCAGAACGTTGTATGGATCTTTAAGGTCAGCTTTTATTTCCATCAATGCTACAACTGGAAAAAAAAGAATCAAAATGATAATATATTATCATAAAACATTATTAAAAAAAAAAATGGGAAAAGTGGGAAGATGAATAAGACCACCCAATCAAGAACTAACCTTCAAAGTTAACACCAGCTGGAGAAAGAGTAGCAGAAGAACTATCCATCATCAATATGACCAATAGAAAAACCAGTTTCCTAAAGAGAAAACAACCCTTTTCCATACTTGAAAACTCACTTTCTCTTCAATAACAATTTTCCTTTATAGATTAAACCAAATTGCTAAACTGAACTATCACAGCCATTTTCACTTCTTACCATAAAAAGAATTGCACTTTCTTCAACTCCAAGAACCTAAAAAATACCCCTTTAAAGAATTCAACCAAAAAAAAAACTTCACAAAGTGGCAAAAATCCAGATGATAGATGATAAAGTTGAGTTCTTTGAATCAAAGTTGAGCTAAAATGGGCACTATCATATGAAGTAATGAAACCAACAACAAAAAAAAGAAGGGAATTTTCTTGAGAAAACAAAATCAAAGGACTGAAATTCTAAAAGTTCTTGAGATCTGGGAATGATGATTTGAGTAGTGATTTTAACAGATCCCCAACAAATTCTTTGTGGGCTTTACTACTTTAGCTTTTCTCTACTCAGCTCTGTGATTTTTTTCTTCTTCTTCCACAAACATTATCATTATTATCCTTTTCAATATCAAGAATCACAAATTATTTTTTCTTTGGTTGTAATGTTAATATACAATACTAGAAAGATACCAACACAACGAAAAACGCCAAAGCATAAGGCCAAAAGGACTTACACTTTCACAGATACAGATGTGGACACTGTAACATACTTTTTAAAATTTTAAAATAATTGCTTCCATCACTCTAGTGTAAACTATTTTTTTTTAAACAATTATTATTATTATTGAGATAGGAAAACGGATCTCTCAAATACTCGTAAGTCGCTTACAATGGTACTTATAGATTACCCATCAACATCAGCTCTCACGTCGGCAGTAGGAATTGAACACTTAACTTTTGTAAAGACGTGTCAAATTTTTACCAACTGAACCAAATTGTGCTGGTGTATCGAACTTTCTTTGATATAGAGAAAAGACGTGAAATGTAACAAATAGATTAGTATTGGTAGAAAAATATTAGTACTAATAATTTATTGGAAAATAATTATGATTAAGAAAGAAAAAAAGTTTCCTTTTTTTATATTTATTCTTGCAGCACGTTTGGTACGCTGGAATGGAATGGAATGGAATCCCTTTCCAGGCAGAATTGGTTTCCACCCAGAATGGCTTCAGAATCCTCTTTCCATTCCAGTGTTTGGAAGGTAAAGCCAGAATGGAATGTCGATTCCTTTTCTGTGTATGATAAAACTATATTTTAATGTCAGAATGTAATAGAATTAAATAGAATATGACCTAAATGTCCTTTTAGCATATACTAGTGATAAAACCTAGTTAAACCTTAATTACAAAATCTCTTACTTGAATAACATTGACATTATATATCAAATATATATATTGTTGAAACATAATTTTTATTAAAATGTCAACATAGTAATAAAAATATATTTACTTTTAAATTTAAAAATAGATTAAAACTACTATCAAGAAAAATAAATATTTATAAAATTATTATCTATGGAATTATACTAAGTGAAATAGAATATTTATGACTAAATATGAATACGTTGCAATGTAAAATGAATGTAATAATTAATTAAAAGAAGGGTATAAATGTCAGTTACTATTTATTGATGATTACAGCTTCTCCTGGAAAGGTCATTCCATAGGTTTTGGTGTGGAATGCCCTTTCCCACTTCTTCATGGAATCGTCATTCCCGTGGAATGATCATTCCCACTTCAAATTGTCCAACCAAACGCTGGAATGAAAAGAGAAGTGGGAAAGGCCTTTCCATTCTCGCATACCAAACACGCTCTTGGGGTTTTCAATATAATTTCGAGTGAATGGACCGAAGGGATGTGTGGATTAATAAAAAAGAACAATGACATGTACATGTCGCAGGTTCGAATCTTATCAGTCACAGTGTGGAAGTTTCAACCTTTCAATATTGAGAAAGATTTTTGTGATGGATTAAAACAAGACCTCTCACTAATTGAGTCGCTGAATCACCTTAATTAATATATTTCACAATTTTTATCATATCGGGAAGTGAGAACTCTAAGGGGAGTGAGTATCACTTTTGTGTGTACAAGAAAGAACAATGGGATGCCTAAAAAGCAAAGGAAAATTTTGCAGGTAAAGCTATTGGCAGGTCACGTGCTTGGCTTGTCTGCGTCCTCATTGTTGGCTTTTGAATTTCTTTATTGTTTTTTTTTTAATTTTAAAATAATTTTGTTATGCTAAAGTTTCTGTGGAATGTCCCACAACTCTTTTATCATATACGTTTTATTTTTCTTTTTGGGTATTAATTCACCATTATAATTTATCTTAGACTCATTATACGTTGAAGTCATTCAAATGTTTTTTTTTTCTTTTTGAAATGCATAACAAGTGCATGCTTCATATGAATATAATAGCAATGTGTTATAAAATGGACGAAATTTTAGAATAAATTTCACAACGAAACTATAAGATAAACTAAAAAAAAAAAAGACAAAATACAAGAGATAGCAGAAGTGTTTTTATTTCATGAGTGTTCATCTTTACAAAATATCAATGCTATCTATATATAGAGATCAAAGAAGTAGGTTATTACCCCTTCATAAAGGGTATATCATGTACATCCTTTTTTTTTAAAGTCCGATTGGTCGGTTGCCCCATATAGGGGAGAGAGAACTTCCTCAGAGGAGATAGCCCTAGAAAAGAAGATTAAAACTTGCCGCACGCAGGCGGAGGGTATCGAACCAAGGTCGTAGGCAGGCGCCTGCCCCACTTGACTAGGACACCTTTAATCATATCATGTACATCAATATATAGATTAGTAACTCCTTTATCAATGATAGTTCTGATATGTATTAGGTCTATTGTATCATATGGTTTAGTACTGGATATATCGCTACAGAATTATGAGAGAGACAATTATGTGACGACATGACTTATTCTGCACTACAAGGTCCATGTGGACCTAGTGCAGATCAAAATTTTCCTTTATCAATAGGGTGTTAAGGGATACATAAAGCGGAAGGAATCAAGTTATACGGTTGAGATCATTTGTCTCAATACCTATTAGAATTTTCGTAGCATGTGTTGAGACTCAAATGACCTCAACCATTAAATTTTTTAATCTGGTGACTAATACATGTTCCGTACAGTGCGAAACAATATATGTTCCTCACTGTACCCATACTCAACCGTCAAATCTTTTGATCTGATGATTAATACGTGTTTCGCACAATGCGAAACAACATATTTCATAACACAATGCAACTTAATAAATTCTAATTGACATATCCCTTGTCAACAAAAAAGGCAAAATCTTTGCCCCTAGTGCCTCAACTCCCGGTCCGACAAAAATAATGGAAGAGTTGAATAAAGGTAACCCAACGACCTATAAGGTTGGAGAATTTTAATTTATTGTCCATAAAAAACTACCCAACATTAAAAGGTTAAAATTTACACACTATATTTATCGAAACTTGATCATGCGTTCTTCTTCACAATTTTTACTTGAAACCATCTTAGTTGCCTTTTCGTACCAAATGACATATCCCATCAGCCAGTTGAGTCTATGATCTCTTGTGCAATTTTTGTTCCACATATTTGTCGGTGATAAGTTGCAGTTTTAGCTGTTGGACATTGTCCCTCCCCGAGTCAAAGTAACGAACTACCACATTCCCATCTTCTTTCAATTTTAATTGTTTTTAAGTCTCATTTTCTTTTCATTGTATTGTCCTTTCATGATTCCATAGATGTGGAATTATTAAATCAATCTTATTATTATTTAAGAAAATATTTAATTTTGGTAATTACTAATCTTATTGTATTAGGTTTGCTTTAATAGTATCCTAATCATATTATATTTCCTAAATATCTTAAAGATTCTATTAGTGTTTGACTCCTATATAAATATGAGAGTTGTCTACGTATTCTGTGTGGCTTTTAAGGGGGTCTGGAGTAAAATTGTAGTGTGGTTAGGATTATAGATCCTTATAATTTTGAGAGTTGATGCATAGAATATTGTCTGCTCATCTCCGTAGTAGTTTTGTGAGATTTATCTTTGTGTTTGTACTCCACCACTCACTGATGTTTGAGTGTTTGTCCAATTTTGTCTTGGGTGGCAAATTTTTTTTTGATATGTGGCGACAACGTATGTAAAATTACTTTGAAAGCCTTCAAGTTTGGAATATTATAGAAGAAGTTTTTAAGAAAACTCCTTCCAACCACCAATTGACTGATGAAGATGAGAAGAAGACGTGGGAAAATGTCTTTGTAAAGCACAAACTCAATATTAAGGTAGCATTAGATGTCGCAAGACAATTTGTCTATGTTGAATCTGCAAAGGTGATTTGAGATTTGGACTCATTTGATTATTTGTTATGGAGGTAAGGTTTCTTCTATAAATATTGTTGGAAAAGAAAAAATTGAAAAAGATAAAAGTTTTAGATTTGAAAAAGTTGATGAGAAAATGATTATTAATGAGAAGAATATTAAGAATTTATCTCCTCGAGATGAAGAAAAATATTTTGATAAAGTTGAAGATGAAATTGAATATTTAGATTTGGATTTCTGGGATTTGATATGTAGTTCTTTTGTTGAGTTAGAAGAAAATATTGATTTGGATTATTGTGGAAATAATAATTCGATAGATTTCTCTCCAGTCAATATTGATGTAGCTTATTCATTGAGTGCTACAATTGATGATGAATGATTGATTCAAGATTCTTCACAAATTATTGATTTGGTAGATAATCGTGATAATGTTAGTGTTGAAAATTTAATTGAAGAAAAAGAAAAATAGGAAGTGTCGAAAGAGGAAGAGAGTGATGAGGAGGGAACAACAAAAAGATGTTTCATATGGTGGATAAAATTATTGAGATGCATTATTTGGTAGGAATTGGTTTGTTGCATGATGTGATTGGCCAGAGAAACGAGAATGGATTTGGTTCTGAGATCTCAAATCAAGATATGTATTTATTTTATGAGGATGAATATGGTGATAATGGTGCTAAAATTAATTGATTTTCTGCGATTGAAAAAAGTGAGATTTTGAGACCTTTTAAAAAACATGATCTTATTTCATTTATTCAAGTTGAAATTGAAGAAGTAGTTGATGATGTACCCTGGGCAGGAAGAAATCCACGTTGACGAGCTAATGTATACTCAAGATGCAAGCAAATATGAAGTTGGTATAGATTTTGTTGGAGTGGAATCTTTAATCTCAAAAAGTTATTCTGAGATTGAATCTGAATGAGTAGATATGATTGATTTCTTTGATAAAGATGAGTTAGTATAAGATTTTATCATCTTCTCATATGAAGGAGAAAGTTACTTCTAAATTGGTGTTGCACAAATTATTCACAGCGAAAGATGTAGCAATGGTGATTTTTGCTCGTGATGGAATTGGACTAGATTTATTGCTGAACTTGATTTAAGGGAGGATATGTTGGAATTATTATATTGAGTGTATTATTATTCAGGAGAATATTTAATTTTAGTAATTACTAGTCTTATTGTATTAGATTTTTTTTTGCTAAGTCTTATTGTATTAGATTTGCTTTAGTATTATAGATCATTATGATCTTGAAAGTTAGATGCATAAAGATATTGTATGCTCTTATCTGTAGTATTTGTTGTGAGATTTGATCTCAGTGTTTTGTACTCCACCCATTCACCACCAAATTACTTATTCAATATATATACATTGTCGCATTTTAAATATTCTCCAAATTGGTATAGGGCCATTTAAAAATCTCTTCAAATGGATAATTTTACTTATTTCTACATCTCTCCTTGCTTGATTTTGGTAGTTTTAAACTTAGTCTTAACAAACATGTCTAGTTTCAATGCAAGAATCCCTCACTACAAGAAAAATGTTTAATTGCTACGGAAATTAGCTACAAAATAATTTACGTAGTTAACGTTTATAAATTAACTACAGAAATAATTACGAATAATTATGTATGTTATGGAGCTTTTGTTTGTTGTTAAAAGAAATAATAAGTGAAATATATACATAAGAAGTGTTTTAAATATTGTGCTGATTAAATGCATCTGGAATACGAAGGATAAAATAGACCTATTATAGATAAAATAGATTTAAGTATGATACTAGGTTATAGTGATTTGTTACTTTAATCCAAAATTAAGGTGTATTTGAATTGCGTTTGGTTTATTTTTGAAACTCAAACTGATATCTAAACTTTTTTTTTATATTGAGTATGAGAATGAAATTTTAAACATTAAATCTTGAAATTTTAGTTTTATTCTGAAACTATTCTGAAACTAAGATTAGGAATCTCAATCCAATTAGATACTAAACATTTATGTCTTTTTTTTCTTTCTAAAAGAGGATTAATAGTGGTTTCCCTTCCCCTCCATCATGACTCGAACTCTCGACCTACCGGTTGAAAGTGAAGCGTCTAACCGCATGCGTTGCGCTTCGTTGTCAAACATTTATGTCTTTACTTATTTAGGAAAATTTTACTTTCAACTCCCAAAGATAATAACATATGCCTCTTAAGAGAGTGAAAATTAAGAAGCCAGGATGAGACTAATTTCGTGTACTTTTGGGGGTTAGAAGTATGATAATTTCAAAGGAGTTTTTTTTTTTTTGTGGAAAATGAGAGAACAGAGTTGAGCAGTACATGTGAAAAGAAAGTAGAAGGAAGGAAATACAGTATAGAAATAAGTTACATTAATTCCGATTAGAGTATTGTTAGGGAGCTAAAATGTAGCTAATTAATTGACTAAATTAGTGGCAAAATGATAAATAATTGGGTAAATCTCTTATACTAACAGAAATTAATAGTATTTAATTTGAATTTTTAACCAATTATATCCAATTTTCCTTAGCTCTTTATCATTTCCCTTCCGATTAATTACTACAGTTCTAAGAAACGGGCTTTACGCTTTGCCGTGAAGACATAAGCAAAGTCTGGGGTGGTGTAGAAAATTTGGCGTCCACTCCAAGTAAGAATTTTTTTTGCTGAATAAATAAGAAGGTGCAAGTGATGATGACCAACACCTTCCGCTATCTCATGTTTGGATTTTCGTGTTCATCAGCCAATATATCAGACTTAACTGAACAACTAGCGAATTTAACAAAAGAGTCAGCCATTTAATTGGCCTACTTGTAACGTGTTATGCTGCTTGTCTGAATCTGCAATAGAATGCATACTTAATATTTGGTGTAACCTATTTAGCTACCAACAATTATTCTATAGATATATTAATAATACTATTAACTAAAACAAAATGGAATATTTACCAACAAGTATCCTGTATTAAATGGAAACCTCCTGATCTGGGTTTTCTGAAAATTAACATTGATGGAGCTTGGAATAATAACTCGGGAGGTATAGGAGTGATCGTGCGCAACCATGAAGGCACCTTTATAGCAGGACTTGCAAATTTTATGCACAACTCACCAAGCCCTGAATACGTTGAAGCAAAAGCACTTCTAGAAGGACTAAGGTTTGCAATAGCTCAAGGATATCAGCAATTCACAATTGAGAGCGATTGTAAAACACTGATCAACAGAATTCATCAGATAGAGGAAGATTTTTCCCCCATAGGACACATTGTTAGTCAAATTAAAATTATAATGGGGATTAGCATAGCCAATTTATTTTTTGTCTACATATCTAGTAATATTTCAGCTGATAGATTGGCAAATTATGCAATGAGGACTAGATCCTCCAATCAATGGTTTGGAGACCCACCGGGTTTTCTCCTATCACATGTAATTTTTGATTCCACTTTATGAAATACAATGTATTTCCTATCAAAACCAACAAGGGTGATGGTCAAGTGGTTTCAATCTTACTCCCAAGTGGTTTGGTAAAACGAGGTCATGAGTTCGAATTTTGACTGGTGTTGTCAGCTTCTAATATTATATTTGCCCCTTGTTGCTGCTACTTTGACGGGTCAGTGCTTGCACTGTTTGTTCAGTTAAGTCTAATATATTCGCTGATGAACACGAAAACACAAACATGAAGTAGCGGGAGGTGTTGGTCACCATCACTTGCACCTTCTTTTTTATTCATAAAAAAAAAAAAAGTAAAACAAAATGGAATATTTGGGATTCCAACGTAAGAAGAACGCTAAAATGCGGCTGCACTGCAATTAGTTTGCGAGATTGTCTTTGTTCCTTTGCTATATTCTTTGTTGAATGCCGTGAGACATGGTCCTGTTCCTCTCTTCTCCTCAAAGAGAAAGAGAACTATTATACATTATTGAACGAGTGTTATTTCGTACCATGTTATGTTAAATAAGTGTTGTTCTTTATTGTACCAAATAATTATTTTGTACAAAATATTTATTAATTGTCTGATCAAATATGGCAATTTAGTTATACAGGTCCAAAAATTATTTTATTTTAGTGATTATTGCCCAAAATTTATTTATTTACAAAATTTAGTATCAAAACAATTTGTATTTGATGGACAATGTCCTTCCGTCTAATTTTTAGTCAGTCAACCGTTATTTCAAATTTTGAATTTGGTCAAAGCAAATTAAATGAGGGGTAGCAACGTAATTTTAAGTGCCAAAAAATTTACCCTCTTCATCTCCCACCCGATGGGCCCCACTGTGGAGACGACTAGGGAGGAGATTATGATATCAATGAGGGTCGGGTTAGGTGGCACGTGACCAGACTGTGAAATTGCTGATTCACAGGTGGATGGGTCACGTGAGGCCTTGCAGGCTTCGTGGATCAGCCCATTTTCTGGTGGTGTGGTGGATGAAGAAGGCGGCGGTTTGTTAATGGGTTTATAAAAAAATTAGATTTTGGATAATAATTACCAAAATAAAATAGTTTTTGAACATGTGGAGCCAATTTGCCTATCAAATATTTAATAGTTGGTACCATTTATTTTTTAAAGAGTTAATAGCTATTTATGACATTAAACTATTTACGAATTTTATTTTATGATACTAAATTATTTTTTTTATTTAAATATATCACTCATCTATTTGTGTTTATCAAAATATATACACTCACCAAATTTTGGGGTGTTTTCCTGCCAAAAGATTGTACGTGACTTTCATTATTTGGATATAGTGTTTAAGTGAAAGCAGTATTTCAGGGTGTGGTCCTTTCAAGTGAAAGTCACGTGCAATCTTTTGGCCGGAAAACACCCAAAATTTGGTGGTTGTATATATTTTGATAAACGCAAATAAATTAGTGATATATTTAGATAAAAAAAATAGTTCAGTACCATAAAAAGAAATTCGTAAATAGTTTAGTGTCATAAATAGCTATTAACTAATTTTTTAAATCTTAACATATTTTGTAGACAAGTGATTTAAGTTATTAAATCTTTAAATCGATAATTAATAGTTGTTTGTACAATACTAAAAAAATTCCGATTCAGCACCAAATCCGACTTGAAAGAGAGAAGGGCAAAAATGGTCTAACGAGCCATAGATAGGACCCACATGCTCACATGCATGGATCCGATCCATCACCATTATTGATCATCACTCTTACTGTTTTATTTTGGACCATTCAAAACCCCCGCACAATATCATATTTTTTTTTCCTTTTTCTATTTGTGGCCTTTTTGTAGGTCGGTATTAGGGTATTGATCTGATCTCCCATTCTAACAAGGTATAAGTTTTAGGGATGTATTCAATTTGAATTTTAAAATATTTTAATTGATTTTCAAAAGTCTATGGATTCTGGTGATTTTATGAATTATTTTAACTCTATACAGATTCTACGTAGATTCTATTAGATTGATTTATCAAGATTTTTTTTTTATTTATAAAGTCTATAGATTATTTGAATAACACCCAAAAATTAAGAAAATACTGATTCAGTGGTGTATTATACAGATCCATCGGTGTTGAATTTCCAAAGTCAACATATGTTTGCTTTCTTTAATTTTTGCTTAAAGATGATTAGGAAGAAAATTGTTTGGATATTATGACAATATATGTTTTTGGTAAATAAATAATTCGTATTGAGTTTTCTAACGATGCGAAATTTTTCCTCATTTCTTTATTTTTCTTATAATTTTAAAGAAATGAGATCACTATAAAAATTTGTAATCTAAGATAAAATTAACAAAGACATTTAATTTTAATATTAGTGAGAGAAAATCAAAATGTTGAGGAAAAATAAGAGATTTCTCAATACACATTTAAGCCTAAGAAATCCATCAAAATCCTACATTTAATGAAATGTATAGAGTTTTGAATAACTTCAGATTTTATTGAACTTTTTAAAATATAAATTGAATACATATAAACTTTAAAACTTCTTAAAAATCCTATCAAATTTAGATTGAATACACGAAGATTCACTGGATATAACATGAACTTAAGTGTCCGTTTGGACCAAGTATAATAGACAACTTAAAAAAATTTACTCTCCTATTAGAACATCTGTAGTGGGAGAATCTGATTTTTTTACTTAAGTTAAGAGATATTAAACTCCCTATACTTGAGCGAACTCTGGTGTTTTTTTTTCTTTCCTTTTGTTGGGTGTCTAACTCTGGTTTGTTGTAAACAATTATGTATAATCAATTTTCTTAAGGCTACCTCAACTACGAAGATACAGTACATTAATACTCTATATAAGAATAATATTTTTATAATAATAATAAATTATTGTCCTAATTTGGGACCAATTATAAATAAGAATAAACGTTACATTGTAATATTCTATTTTTTAATGGTTATCCTTAAGAAATTTACCTCCATATAATAATAAATAACATTAAAATTTTAATATATTTACACACACACACACACACATACACACACACACACACACACACACACACACACACACACACATATATAATATCTATAATTATTTAACTATTTACATTAATTAAACTTAAGATGATGTGAAATACTTATGTAAAGTTGTGTGTGACAATGACTTAATTTTTTGGTTTAATACCGCATCTTTTAACTTGCGCGTTTGTAATAACTCGTCAACTGTGACAATAATTATACTAGAATTTATATATGTATAATTAAAAGAAAATAAACGAAAAGACATTTCGAAGATACAACATATATGATGCATACATGATGTACAAACTTTTTTTATACATTTCTTAGATATTGTATGTAAATGAATGAATCTTCTAAATCTAATATATACACAATGTACATGCATGATGTACGTACATTTATATTTTTAAAACTCATTAATCATATATATATTTTTTAAATTTATGTTTTTATTATATGAAGGGACATATTTCTAAAAGTCATATAATGTATATTAGTTGTTTTTTAAAAAAATATATAATTTTTATATGTAAGCCTCTATTTAAGAATAAGTTCATTATAGTAATTTTTTTTTCTGATTCCAAAAGTATTACTGTAAAGAGGTTTTACTGTATAAAAGATGTATCTATCACATGTGTAGTGGTAAATGATTGGCCTCTATTCCTTGTGGACATCTTCAATTATCCATGTCACTTTGGGAGGGTAAATTTGTCCAAAGGAAAGAGAGACTGGCCATTGGGTAATCTCATAGTCCCAGTACAACCAGTGAGTCAAAAAATGTTTGATGCAGATTTTATGTTCAACTTTGTTGGGGTAATTGCAATTTTTTAATAAATAATTGGGGGACTGCCTTAATGTGCTCAAATTGTAGAACCCTATGCTCTCTAGGGTATTTTTGTCGCTTTGGGAACCGCTGAATATTCTCTAGTCTTTATTTGCTGATTGCCTAATCTCCATTAACTTGTTTTTAAACCTTTACCCTCAAGCTTTTAATTATTAAATTCTAATTTCAATTCCATTTCTAATTCTCATCTACAAAATTCATATATTTGGGGTTTTCAAGAAACATGATGATATGAATCATAGATCATGCATTTTTGCTTAAATGCAACAATTCCACAAAAAAATGAAGAAAATCCTTTAATGTTATGAAATAATAGGAAATTAATCCTGCGCATTAGGTAATGATATATTTTAATTTGTACTCATTTGAAGACAATTTTAATAGGTTTAACAAATTAACCCATCGGTAAAATAGAACGGAGAAAATTCACATAATTTGGGTGCCCGTAAATAGTTTATACTATTTCTCGCTTAATAAATAGTATGTGCTAAAAATCGAAGTTAGTAAATATTAATGTGCTATAAATAGTGATTTTCTCTAAAAACAAAACAAAATCTTGAATTATCATATGTTATCCCATTTTTATAATAGGACGAATTTTTGTACTCTCAATTAGGTTTACCCTTTTTTTAATTTTTTTTTTAATTCAATTAGGCATTATTATTTTTTTAATGGGAATTAAGTAAACTTTACTTATTCCCAAGTTTTCTTTTGGTTAGGAAACTGTGATGTGGGAATGATTCCCTAGAGGGCCCAAGACTTGACACATGGGAAAGTAGTTGGGCTTTGTGGGCCCAAGTCAAAGTTGTATATCTAGAAGTGGGCCAAGTGTTTTAGTAACAAACAACTTTGCATAATGTATAAGGTACACTTGCTTCTTTGTTTATTGTGAATATTGTTCAACTAATAGTGATTCCTTTGGCTGAATTTGAAGCAATTGTTTATTACTTCTTAACATGTTATAATCCTTTTTATTTTATTACCATAAGGATAAGAGTGTTAAGTCGACTACTCTGGTCTTACTTTTATTCACTTGGAAATCTTCAATATACTTTCCATCTTACATTAAAATCTTTCTCAAATGATAAGAGATAATCAAGTTTGGTTACACCAATTTGTATGTGAAATACTTGGGGCTATGAGGCACTGTTATTTGTTTCAATGCTATCTTATTCAAATTTTGTGTCCATGTGTATCATCTTTCTAGAAGTATTTTTTTTTTTGTATTGTAGACAACTATTTACTTCAAAAAATTCAAATACTCATTTTGTTCGGAATCAATTTTTTATTTTTATATATACAAAATAAAATAATAATTATTCAATTGAAACCGATTTTTTTTTTTTTTTAAAGATCAGAAATGTAACCAACTGAATTGAGCCCTCTTATCCTATTGAAACACATTTAGTGTTCAAATATTAGATACAAAATTCCGAATTGCTTCATAAAATGAAACCAAACTAATATATGGGACTAGAGCTTTGAAATCTTTATGGGATTCGGTCTTCATTCAAACCTAAAGTTAAGGAAAATCTTTAGCTGTTAGGTTTTTTTTTGGAGAAATTTGTGCCAGAGATTAGAAATTAGAGGGACAGGTTGAATCATGACTGAGGGCACCTTTGACTAGTAACAACAATAATAAGATGTTAAGACTGAGGAAAATCGGAAAATTGAACGCAACTTTGACTAGTGATCAGATTGATCGACAGATTCTTTGCAGATTAGTCGGGTTTATATTTGTACATTAATTTAAAATAAGTGCTTGGATACCAATACAAAATCGGAGTTATTTTGTACAGTACAAAATACTTGTCAGCCATTGTATTAAAGATTTGACAATTGATATTACATGTTTCACAACATTTATTAGAAAATTTATAAAACAAGTGATACTCAATAATCAAAACTTTTAATCTGACGGCAACAAGTATTTCACACATGTGGAATAATACTCGTTCCGCATTATTGAAACCGTACCTTAAAATAAGACTATCAAGTATGAAAACTGGAGTGTGGACTTTTAGGCCTTGTTGTTGGACTAATTTATTTCATCCAATACCAGTTGGGTTTGCGGGGAAAAAACAATGAAAGCCTGTATCTTAGACGGACCAGGCCCCATGTGTACAATCGTTTGCCCAAAAAGAAGAAGAAGAAAACAAGGGGGGTTTGCATGGGCTTGACCCATTTTTTCCAGATCAGTCATACTGCTAGCACTGGGAAAGTGGACATAACATTTTTTTGTCCATAGCTAAGTCCCCACTTCCGTCCCTGGGCCATAACGGAAGTGGGACTTCCGTTACGGCTGACGTGGCGATTTTTCCCACGCGCAGTGCCGCGTGGCCGAACGAAGTCCCAGCTTCCGCTATGGCCCGGGGCGAAGTGGGACTTCCGTTATGGTCCCTGCCAAAAAAATACCCTACTAAAAACCCTAACTTTTTGTCCGTGACTTTGAGGACGGAATTCCCACTTCCGTCCTCAACTTCCCGACCCAATTTGCAGCGTGTAGTCACTTCTCACTTTTGCTTTTTTGACTAAAAAAAAATGTCCGAAACAGTTTTGGCAATTTCAGTGCGCATTTATGACCGGTTTTCAGAGACTTGTCCAATAAAAAAAATTAATTTTACAATTTCCAACCACATCTATAAATACCCCTCCAAACCTCTCCACTCCACAACATACAACCTTCTCAAACCCTTAAAAACCCTATCATCCATATTACTAGCTTTGAAAATGAATAGCGAAATGAATCCCGACTGGAAGAGTATTTTCGGATACCAATTTAGAATTGCGGTCGGAAATCAAACCGATGGAAAAAATGGTAGTATTGTATTTAGTAATGAGTAATTTTTTATTGTATGTAAATGTGTTTAGCTATCTAACTCATAATTTTTGGATTTGTAGCGTCTTCCATCGAAGTACACAAGTTGGTTGGAGCAAACCGGTCTCGGGTTAGCAAATTCTCGTCTATCCGAAGGGACGACCATGGGAATCAATGGTGCGTTTATGTAAACAAAATAGATGACACCTACTACCTGAGACGGAGGTTTGCAGACAATTTTTTGCGTGACAACAATCTTCGTCCCCACAAATAATGTTCATTTTATACCATCTCCCATGAATGTATTAGATATTTATGTTAAGGGAGGGCCTGGGATAGGTTACCCGAAGGGCGAATTATCGTATCCCTCGGGACGGGGCATTTTTTCCTGCAGAGTTTTCGAATAGACATTTACAAAACATATTTGGGAGTTTCCAAACCCTAGTACGTTAAGTAATATTAAAATTTTAGTAATAAAATCGTTCATTTTACATTTATGTGTTGTAATGTTGTTTCCCGTGTACGGTGGATATGTCCGCATTACATGCAATGGCGTGTTAGAATGCGACTTGGAATCCCCGAAGTACTACACATGCGCAACCTTCACTGAGTAACAAATTGACACTGCAAGTGACTAGAGACGAAGGTCGCGATCATTACTATTTTTTGGGGTGGGATGAGTTTGTTGTGTTTTCTAGATTACACCCGGGTGACCATGTAAAAATTCATCCGACCTCTTACGATATCCTTGATTACGGGTCGGGAATGATGATTTTTTTCGATTTATTACGTCAACTTTAATAAGATGTAATTGAAATGTAAGATGTTCGATGAAATTGAGACCGGGAAAAATCGAGCACATTCACAACAATTTTATAAATTCTAAACTATTACAATTCGGAGAATTTAAATACAATTATCGTGGTGGGGGTGGTTCGTCGAAGATGTGCTAAAATGGGGGCAAGTCTTCGGTTGTGACCGACTCGCTTACAGATGGCCGCACTTCTTTTCCCTTTGAGTGCCCCCTGTTCTCGTGTCCATAGGCATTTGGTATCTCCGCCTTCGAGGTCGACCCACTGCGTAGCTTTCATGTTAGGTGGGTGATATGTCAAATCAAAAAGGGGGGGATCTCCAATGAGCAGGGATCAGTACGAGGGATATAAAATAGACTTGTAAGTATTCCTATAATGATCGAGAGAATAGACAGGGGTGGATGAATCGAGAAGCATCCCGCATTATCGATTTGGACACAGCAATGACATGGGGGGCATGGAACCGAATAAGCAGCCCATTTATCACAAACTACACCCACGAACCCGATAAGTTGACCGTGTACGTTTTTTCCACCTTGGCCCGGTCCTCTATGTCGGGACATGACCACATAGATACCTTGGTCTATGTGGTGTCGGTTTACAAGAAGAGTTGCTTGCCTTTTGTTCGTACGCGAAATACTGCTCCCATATCCTCTTAGGGAAAGGCGTTTTACAACCATTTGCGTCTTGCTAGGTGTTTGTCAAAATAATGTACAAGTTTAAAAAATATCATCTCCACGAGCGCTTTCAAAGGCAGCGCTCTAGAAGCTGCTTTAGAACGCTATTAAGCGCTCTCGACATGTTTGTAGTCATGCAACCAAACGCATTCCCCGTCGTATGCCAAAGTCCATAACTCTTTGGGTTGCTGCATTAACTGATTAAACGCGAGACGGCGCCGCCCGAGAATGTCTGGTCATGGGTGAGGTCCCCGTCGGCTGATGAGCAAGAGATAGCGCATGTTCCCTCGCGACCTGGACTTATCCCGGGAAGAGGAAAAGCTGCCATGCGAGAGGAAAATCGGGGGCCCGGGCCCGCTGGTCAACCGCGAGGTGCGTGGCATCCTCGCCTGGGGGCTCGAAATGTGGGCGTACACCTCTGCAAGCTCGAGGCGTTACCACTTAATTGACTCGGTGGGGGAGGCGGAAACCTAGGGATATGGTGCACACGCTCAATCCACCGACCCCTTGGTCATGTTGTAGTCCTCGTCCCCACGTCACCACGTGGCCCCGGTGGCGATCCCTGGGAGGCGGCCTACGTCCCTCTAGGGTGATGGTGACCTCACCGCATCGCGAGATGGAATGAGTGCGTCTCGGGCGCCACCGCTCTACTAATGCGGTGATCAGTGCGTGGTCTATCTTTATCTTACCTATCCGACAACAACTCCCGAAACCTATACTGTCAATGAGATCTAGCACTCTCTGGTTGCCCTCGCGTTGGTATGCCTAAAAAAAATGCCCGTCATAGCTAATGACCTTCAAACCCCTGTCTAGGACTACATCCCCGCCCCAAATCCTAAGTGCTCTATGTGACGTGTGTTTGTTCAACACACTGGGATCGTACGGACCGGGCATAAGGTGGGCAGGAAGAGCCATCTGTAACAAAAATTGTGCGATTTTTATCAATAAAATGTGCGTAGTATAACAATTCTCACTTAAATACTAAGGACATCAAATTCTCAAAACTTGCAATTAAAATACATAAGGATATCAAATTCACATAATTGCAATTCAAGTCCATAAGAATATCAAATTCACATAATTGCAATTACAATGCATAAGGATATCAAATTCACAAATTTGCAATTTTAGTCCATAAGAATATCAAATTCACATTATGCAATTACAATACATAAGGATATCACATTCACAAAATTGCAATTTTAGTCCATAAGAATATCAAATTCACATAATTGCAATTACAATACATAAGGATATCACATTCACAAAATTGCAATTTTAGTCCATAAGAATATCAAATTCACAAAAAATACATACATATACAATTCGCAAAAATACATAAATATCAAAACTATATATACAAAATACATTATTAATCTGCAATTGAATTTTAAAACTATATATACAAAAATTACACTTAAATAAAATTAAAAAAAAAGTATACCTCCAAATTAAAATTTGGGAGAGAGAGATATTGGTGGTGGGGAGAGTGAGAGTGACGGTGGGAGGGAGGACCGGCAGCGGCGGCGGCGGCAGCAGTGGGAGGGAGGGGCTGCAGCGGAGGGGGGGAGGAGGGTGGTTTTTTTTTTTTTGGAATATTACTCTTGCAAATCGCGGTGGTGGGGAAGAAGAAGGGTTTTTTTTTAAAGCTGGGAGCCCATAGCTGAAGTCCCAGCTTCAGTCCCGAGGGCCATAGCGGAAGTGGGACTTCGTTACAGCCACGTGGCAACGCAGCGTGGGAAAAAGCTGCCATGTCGGGCCCGAGCGGAAGTCCCAGCTTCCGTTATGGCCGGGGACGAAGTGGGACTTCAGTTATGGACAAAAATGTTTGTCCCACTTTTTCGGGTGCCATGTTATGACTGATCTGGGAAAACTGGGCCAAACCCATGCAAATGGGGGTTTGCATTGGTATGGCCCAACTTTTCTCTAATAGTCATGATATGGCATGCAAAAAAGTGAGAGTAATATTTCTGGCCGGACTTCCGTCCTGGGCTGACGTGGCACTTACCAGACGCGCCTCGCCCACGTCAGAGGAGGACGGAAGTCCCACTTCCGTCCCGAGGCCGTGAACCTTTTTTTTTTTTTGATGATTTTTTTAATGAATTGTGATCTCTAACTTTTTGTCTTTTTTCTTTGTCTTTGTCTTTTTTCCTTTCCTTTTCTTTTCTTTTCTTTTTTTTATATTAATTTAATATATATATATATATATATATATATATATATATATATATATGTCTAAAAGATTTAGAGTTTTTTCGACTCACAATTGTAGAAAACTAATTTATATATATAGATAGATATATATTTTAAATTAACATAAAAAGAAAAAGAAAACAAAAGAAAAGAAAAAGGAAAAAGAAAAAGACAAAAAGTGAGAGATCACAATTCATCAAAAAAATCATAAAAAAAAGGTTCACGGGGAGGACGGAAGTCCCACTTCCCACTTCCGTCCTCGCCTCAAGATGGAAGTGGGACTTTCGTCCTCCGCTGACGTGGGCGAGGCGCGTCTGAAAAATTGCCACGTCAGCCCAGACTTCCGTCCTGGCCAGAAATGTTGCTCCCACTTCTTTACATGCCATGTCATGACCATTCTACTAAACAAATGTCATCCTAATGCAATCCCCGAAAACAAGAAAATGTTTAACCTCTCCTCAACGAGCCTATTAAGCTAAAATAGTCAAGTTAAATATTGAATTAATCGTGAATTGCTCACGAGCTGATTTAACTTATTTCGACTCATATTGCAAAGTTGTTGAATAATGTTTCACTTTCTTTTGTTAAGTTTATGGGGAATATTTTCATTCATTTACTTGTAAAAGTAAGTCTCGAGTTAGATCGGGAAAATAATATCCTCCCTGTAATATCAATTTATGGTGTACTTGAATTGACTCTAATATGAATTTGGAACTCAAATTTTTTATGGAAAGAACAAGATGAACTTTTTGAAAGAAGGGTTTATACTTTGATTTCCTTCTCTAAAATCTTCTTAGAATCTTAAAATAGGGAATAGAGTTATGATTATTTTTTCTTCACTTTTGGCAAGATATTGGAAATTGCAAAACCCATATATAATATCCGTAAATATTTTCCCATAAATTTACATGATTTTTTGCAAATATTAAACTTGCTAGTCATAAAACTTGAGTCCAACCCATATTTAAAATGAAATAAAACAAGGAAACAAAGAGGGGAAAATTTTCTCATGATACTGTCTCAGTAGATTTCTTTCTCACAAATATTATGTGGATCTCACACGAACTCTTATATGAATGAAATGCATAGACGGTGGGTAGTTTGTGTGTATCTTTTCTATTCGTATCCGCTTAACGGCAACAAGAGAAAAATTTCTAAAATAGAGAAGGAGAAAGGGTCTGCAATAAAGAAATTTGGAAAGACTAATGAGGCGTATTCAATCCACGTTTTAAAAGATTTTAATTGATTTTCAAAAGTCTATAGATTATATTAACTCTATGGATTATTTTTACTCTATGCAGCATGATTTCTTTTGATTTATAAAGTCTGTAGATTATTGGAATCACACCAAAAAATAAAGAAAAATTGATTCATTTGTTTATTATATAGATTTAGTAGTATTGAATTTCTAAAGCCTACTTATGTTTATCCATCCTTCTTACTTTGTAATCAAATCAGTTTGTTATAAATCCAAAACACTTGGCTTTATTAAATAAGTTGTATATTTATTTATTGAGATTTATTTATTTGACTTAATTAAGGTATGTTTTGTGATGAGTTTTGTTTCAATTTTATATTTTTGAACTTTTTTCTTTTTTCATTTTGATTTTCTCTCTTAGGAAAATGAAATCCATGTTTGGAAAATATAAATTTGTGGTTAGCTAGGAAAGAAATTTTTTTTTTCTTTAATTTCTGTTTGAAGATGGCCGAAAAGAAAATTGTTTGGATATTATGACAATATATTGTTTTGGAGAAATAAACATTTGGTATTGGGTTTTCTAATTACATGAATTTTTCCTCATATTTTTTGAGTTTGGACATCTTTTTAGTTTAACTTTTAAAGAATTTGATCGATGCAAAATTTGTAAATTCATATTAAATTATTAAATATTTTTAATTTTAATATTCATGAGTGAAACGAATCTTGAGGAAAAATAAGAGATTTCTTAATACAAGTTTAGGCTTGTATAATCCATCAAAACCATTCATTTACTAAAATCTATTAGAATTTGTATAGTTTTGAATACCAAATATTTCAACAGATAATTTATAATCAAATTTGAATACCTCTAACTTTTAATAGACTTATTAAAATCATGATTAAATACCTTTAGATTTTAATGGACTTTTAAAATTTGAATTGAATACCTATAAACTTTAAAAATCTTATATAATCTGAATTGAATGCACTTCCTTAAGAGACAAAGGAAAAAATAACCGAAGCAAAAAATAATAATATAATATTAAAAAGGTGGAGCTAGAATAATTAGAGATGATCCAGACCCAATTTTCCCAACTCGGCTAGGGTGCTGAACAACCTAATGTTCAGTACCTACCGAATACAACAATAGTCATTAGATTAAAAAACATTCAATCGAATGACCATGAAAAATGCACCTTGGCTCAGGTCTTTGAACAAAGAAAAATTCGAGTATATACGGGGACGTCTCTATCAGTAATTGGATTTTGTCTTTTGTACTTTTTGATCCAACGGTTTGTATCAAAAAGCAGGGTATTTTAGAGATAAACTTTGAGCTCTTTTTTCTCTTTTTTACTTTTTAAGCTGGGTGTTCAATAATCGAAACGTCGTTCATCTAATAAAAAACATGCGTTCTTTTGCTGAGAGAACATGTACTTCTGCAGGGAGAACACATGTTCGATAATAAAGAACGTCGTTCACTAATAAAAAATGTGCGTTACTACAATAAAAAAATGTGTTCATCGGCGAGAGAGCGTGCGTTTCTACTAATATAGAGCGTGCGTTCTCTAACGAAAAAAATGTGTTAGTCGACGGAGAGCGTGCGTTACTCAACAAAAATGTGTTCGCAATATACGAGAGCGTGTGTTCTACTAGCGAGAAACGTGCGTTCTAGTAGAAATATACCTATTTTACTTTTCAGTACGCAACTTTTCTCTCTCGCCAGTAACTCACCCTTTTTTTTACTTTTCAGTATGAAACTTTTCTCTCACTCTAATAAAATTACATATATATCCTTTTACCTTTCTCTCACCTCTCTTTTAAATCTCAACCATTGATCCTCTTAAAAATTGAAATCAACGGCCCTTATTGTGTCCCGCACGTGCGGAATTTAAGGCGTTCCGCACTGGAGCCTTACTGTGAAAAATGCGCCACTAATTAGAGTGAATAGGATTGTTGCACATAATCACCCTCACCAAAAAAACCGAAACGGCCGCCTGGGGTTCTTGTTCATCTCCTCCCAATTCCTGGAGTTCACTGGTCATCTCCTCCCAATTTTCTCTCCCCCCAATTAATTTTTCTCCAATTGGACCTCTTTCTCCTCCAACCACACTGTTCTCCTCTAGAATTGGTAATGGACACCCATCAAATTATTTTTTTGTTTTCAAAAAATCATTTAAAACTTGAAAGAAAAAACCAATATAGGGTAAATATCAATTTGGGAATAATAATTCTGCTCAGTGGAAGGAGAAGTTGTTAAATAATTGGGCTCACGGAGGGCATTTGCCCCAATTCCACTGCCCTAAAACACCCATACGGTGCTATTATCATCACTGCAAAATGCCCAATTTGAATTTGTACTTGTTAAATCAAACACTTAAAAAATGAATATTTAAATTTATTTTATCAAAAAACTGAAAGTTATAAAGGGATAACTTCAGTGTGTAACAATGAGATCACAGATTCAAAATCTCACAGAAATCTGCTAAGACAATTGATATTATAATCATAAGCTCCATTTAAATTCAAGTTCATAAATCTAAGAACATAAATAACTATAAGACAAATTCATAGTATCAATTAACTTGACATATAATAGTTATAAGACAAATTCATAATAGCTAACAACTTAATAATAGTTAAAGACAAATTTATAATAGCTATTAGCTTGACATATAATAGTTATAAGACAAATTCATAATAGCGGTAACCAGTAAAACACACCTCTATAATATTCAAATAGATACAATTCTACAATTTAAAATATTATAATTAAGATTATACAACTGAAATATATTGATTTGCAAGTAACTCGGTGAATGACAAAGGTGATTTACAACTATCGAAAATCGAATTCTCCATTGAAAGAAAAAAAAAATTAAAAAACGAAGAACAATACAGAGATCAAGGGAGTTTAGGCTTTTTTTTGGTATAATGAATCTTCGAATTAGGGATAATGTGCAACATGATGCCGAAATAGATCTATTTTTGCAAGATTACTGGAATAAAATTGCGGTTGATGAGAGAAAATTATGGAATTTCACGAATAAACTCAACTGGGCTGGAAAACTGCAATTTTGAAAGCGATTCGATCCAGTGTGGAGGCTTTCAGTAACACCCCGCATTTCTTACTACATCCATTAGATTAAAAACTTGTAATCCAATGACCAGAATCGCGTTCAGCAGGTGCTGAATTTAATGTTGTTCATCCTTGTAGCCACATCCCAATTTTCCTATTCTCCAATCCTTCCTTTTCATAGCCAAGTCCAAATCCTCAATTCCAACCTCTGCACACGTAACCACCACATTCTCCAACCTACCCCCACCACAACCATCATTTCCTCCCATCTTCAAATTGCTCCACCGGCAGCCACCACCACCGCCGTTCACCACCTCACAAACCACCATTTCCAACTCCTCCGTCACCACCGCCGGATTATGAATATACACAACATTTCCCGCCAAACACATTTTCACCGAACAAGTTCCGAATGTTTCGCTCCTTAACTTCTCCACAAACTCCGCCGGCATCTCTCCAATCTCTTTGCCTGAAAAGCCCTCAAAATCCACCTCCCAAATCTTCACTATTTCGACTTTCTCAACGTTCCCAATTAAACCAACGAGGATTAAACAGTCATTTACACATCCAATGTCCGAGTAAAAACAATTTGGGTCTATGCGAAGACTGTACGGTCCAGACCAATCACTAGTTTCCACGTCAAAGAAGTGCGTGGCACCAGAACTTTTCTCCATGACGTAGAGTTTCTCTGATGTTGTAGCTACAGAGAGCCAAGTTGAAGCTGCGCAGTCTCGTAAACTCTCCGGCATTGATTCGCACGCGCGCCACCTGCGATTCTTCATGTCGTATATTTCAACCGCCAAGGGATCGTCTTCGAAATCGCACGAGCCACCAGCTACGATGATTGAGTCGCCTACATTAGCGACAATCGGGTCGTAGCGCCACACAAGCGGAGCCTCCACGTGGTTCCACGTCAGATTCAGAGGGTCGAATGAGAAGGAGAGTTTCGAAGGCGAGAGCATGTAGAGAAAATTTGAATGGGAGGATTTGAGGGTGGAGATGTACTTAATCGACGGCTGAGATATATCAATCCACACGTGCGAACGAGGGTCGTAAGCATGTGTGGCGGTAGAGTATGGGGAGCTAGTATTTTGACGGCGGAGGAACAACCATGGCTTGGGCGGATTAAGGTTACGGAGGGAGGAGAAAACGGCTTCGTTCCATGTTTTGGACACGTGCGAAGCTGCCACGAGGTCGACAAGTGGCACGTGCGAGAGAATTTCCTCTAATATTTCTCCAGAAATTGGGGCTTCATTCTCTGAGGATGCAATAGTATTGTCAGAGCTAGCCATTTTCTTGTAAAGTTCGAAAACTCAACTACAAGTGAAGGTAAATGTAGAATGTAAGGATATGAATACAAGGTCTAATAAGGTTGCAATAATTTATAGGGTAGTTGAGAGGGGCTGGGAAAGATATTTCAATACTAAATGTGAATTGTGTATTATTTCACAAAAAGACTTAATCAATTAATAGTGTGGGGTATAATGTTATCGTGTACTGTTAATGTGTAATTGATGAATTTGTATGTTTAGAAAATAGTATTAGTAAATTTTATCTTTATTCATCTACACGTGAATGGGTATGTTTCACAAAAGGTACAATAATAAGTACATCGTTGTTGTATATTGATAATGTATACTAATGAGTTTACACATTAACGACATATGTGGAACGATATTTTAACTACTATTTAAAAATAGAAACAAATATTTTTTATGGGACGGTAGAAAAAAATGAAAGCAAACATATTTTTACAGGACAGAGATTAACTAGGAGCGGGAGTGAGTACCCCGACATTTTAGATAATTCCAACAGTTTTTGTGAGTATATTTAGATAGGTTTATTTCATAAACCCATTGAGAATTTTTCATTTAGAGTTTCATATTTTGACCGTAAATAATTTAAAATATTGTTAAATTTAAGATAAAAAGTTTTTTTAAAAATAAATAAATAAATAGAAAACCAACACCCAAAAGAAAAAGATTGTTTAACGTCAATAACTTTGATAAACCCTCCTTTTTCTAGTGAAGAATTTGTTTATAGTTCATGCGTCACGAGTGATGTACTGGCAGGGAAGGTCAAAACTCCTAAAGATAGATAGTAGATAAATAATGTTATTGTGAAGGTGACATGATTAATTATTGAAGAGGGATTATTGACTATAAAATTATTCATCAAAATAAAAAATAAAAATTATCGTCTAAAAAGGATGTGAATGGATTGCTCATTAATTTATTATATTTATTATTATTTTCTCCGTACCAAATTATCTTACATTTTGTATTTTGCATGGAGAATTAACGTTTTCATCAAATTCTATAATGAGATATACTAAAATGTCAAAGACTCTATTAATTCTACGTTCTCTTCTCTCTATATTCTTTTGTCTCCAACATTTAATGTAAATGGTAGGATTTGAAAAACAATAATCCCTTTATTTATTAGAAAGTGGACAAATAATTTGAGACGGATTAAAAAGGAAATATGTATAGATAATTTGGGGACGGAGACAGTATCTTAGAAATTCTCTGTTTGGTTTATTTATAAATTATATTCCTTAGCCCGATACACTTTATACTCCATCCGTTTTATAATAGAAGTAATTCTAAGTAGTTTAGCATAGATTAAAGAATTATAATAAGATTTATTATTATTATTATTATTATACCCTTAAATAATTTAATTTATTCTCGAAAATTAACCCCTCTCATATCTCTCGATAGTAAAAATAATCATTTAAAAGTTAAAAATGAACATATATACCTATTACGAAGAGTATCATGCTTGATCTCTCATGACCTTACAAACACAATGATTTCGACTTTTCTTAGGTTCCAAAAGGTGTTCAATTAAAAATGACTATTGGACCATTGAATCAAAGGTAAGCTCGTACACTTTTAAGTTTTAATAATAATGTAAGATCCGTGATAGCGTAAAATTAAGTAGTTGAACTAATTGAGATTTTCTTTTTCCTCATTTTTTATCATACGAATAATAATATGTCACATGTTCTACTCTTTTTATAGAGTTCCATCATTTTTATTAGGATATATATATATATATATATATATATATATATATATATATATATATATATATATATATATTTGTTATTGTTTGTGGGATTGAAAAAGAAACACAAATATAAAACAGAAGATTTGACCTGAAGTTATAGTGGATAAAACTTTAAATATTACTTTGGATGGAAAATAATCATGGGGGCCTGTTTCTTTGTCTATTTCAATTCCAATAAATAGATTTTCAGTTCCAACTGCATGCCAGAAAATGGACCAACGGAACTAAATTATGAGCAACCTATCTAACTGATGGTGCCATGAAAATTAAAGCCATCATTCTTGAAAAACCTATCTGTGGAATTAATCATGCCGACGGACATCATCAACCACCCAAGATTAGTTACGTTGTTTTTACAGTAGATAGAAAAGATTTTAACCATAGTTTATGAATCAAATATATGAAATAAAGATTTAGGGATTAGTTAGATATTGTTTCGTTTTGAAATGGTACACACAATCTTTAGGTTTGAAATTATTAACATTTTTTTTCCAGATAATTCAACTTTTATTTAATATTTACCATGTCATCATATGATAGAGAGAATAAATATTCTTAAATGTTATCTTCAATAGTAAAATTTATACCACAAATTTATGATCAAAGACATATGGATCGAGTTCATAGCAATATAAGGGCCAATTGAATAAGAAACTATGAAGGAGAATTAGAGTGGGACCAATTGAAGTGTTAATAAGATGTAGGAATTGGTAGTTGAATTGGATAAGGCAAAAGAAGAACCACAAACACTTGATAAAATCTTGATAATATATCCAGTTGGTAGAGACATATGAGGTTTTCCTTATTAAAGCTGTCTTATATTTTGAGGTTGTTATTGTCAGGCTTCATTAATCAGTTCATCACATAAGCCACAAATATAAATATCTCACCTATTTACAGACATAACCTTAAACTCTTCCATCATAGGCTGAACTAAAATTTTGCTGTCCCTTGAGCACAACTTGGTAAATTAATCAAAGATAAGTCTTCTTGGAAACGATAATATGAGGATTTGGGATTTAGCACTTTGTGCGCTTTAGTGCACATGCACATTTGAAAAACCTTTAATCCACCGCTACGGTAGAGAAGTCATATAGAGATGAAATGAAGAGACAAAATATATCCGTATCTAAATAGAGATGATATGACGATGTATTAGAGACGGAATTAATTTTTTATTAAAAAAGCTTATGAAATACAAAGTTATAGACAATTTGAATGCATATATGTCCCGTCTCTTAAATATTTGTATCCGTTCCGTCTCTAACCACGAAGAATGAAAAATGGAGACTCATTAGAGACAAATTTGCAACTCGTCTTTATTATCGGTAACCAAATGACCACAAAATAGTTACGTCTCTAAAGCAATAACTAGGTGGAGATGATCTAGAGATGAAAGTCATAGCGTGACTATTCTTTTTATTTTTATTTTTTTTAGAGACAAAATAGATACAAAAGGAATTGCCATTAATACCAAAACAAATCGTTGGATATAATTACTCTGTCAATCTAATAATGTTAAGAAATTTTAATTTCGATCGTACCTGTCTATCCATCCAAGTAATATATGCTAAAAATCTATGTCACGCTAATGAATGGTTGACATGATTCGAGGCTTGGATCATCTATCAAATTAAGTTAATGTTTAATGAAATTTGACGTGGTTCTTTATAAGTAATAGAGTTTTATGTCTAACGGTTGGATTCATATTTAAGTTTTTACAAGTTATCTAATTCGTGTTGTGGTATATCTAACCTTTCACGAATTATGTAACTTGTGCATTTGTGAGGATGATATAGTTAGAAAAAAATGGTGGAAAGACTCAAAGACACATGACATTGATGACAACCATGAAATAGAGAATGAGACGTAAAATGAGAATAGAAAATTTAACAGGTTTTTTATATTTTGGGAAAATGATCTGAATCATCCTTAAATTATTTAGCGTGACAAGATAAGATCTTACAAGTTTTTTTACTTTCTTATAAGTTCCAGAATAAAATCCGCTGCTCTTAAATAGTCCCCACCATTATCTACGGTGGTTTCCGGTCAAAATACTCTTATCCGAAAATCGCCGCGAATAATGATAGTGGAATGACTTAATAGACGTGAAATTTATTTTGAGACTTATCAGGAAGTAAAAAAAAACCACAAGGATCTTATCGTATCTTGATAATTAATTACTTTGAGGATGATAGGAGTCAATTTCCCTTATATTTTTTTCTATTTGTTTTCTTTACCCGAATCTCGTTCACTGAACCTTTCCTCGTCACTTTCTTTCTTGCATCTGAACCAAATGTCGTTAAGTACTTATTTATCCTTTTTATAATGTTAAATGTCTGATTAGTTAGATAATGAAGCACTGCGTGACAAATTCTACCAACTTACACTTTCCAAAAAATTCAATGCCAATTTTATTTTTTTCTGCACTTATACTTTATAGTGCGCAAACGGCAGATTTGACTTCTTGATTTTTCTTCCAAAAAAGTTTATGAACTCCAATAACTTTGCTTATTTTCAAACGTAGAAAAATTATGAGTCTTGGTTGGGAAGTAAAAAATTTAAAACAATTTAGATCATTTGTTTTTATTGATCTGTTGTCTTTTATTATATTATTAATAAGTTGTCATGAGTAAAAAATTTCTTTTCAAAAGAATATACAACACAAAATAAAATTGGTGAAACTCTAAGGAGAAATTAAGTAGGATACATGACAATAATCTACAAGTAAGACAGATAATGAGATAGAAAAAGAACTGATCCTGAACCAACTTAAAGTATATAGTCATTTGATACAAGTTGTCTTCCAACACGACTAGGTTTAGCATCTCTTGCCCACATTCTCTATCTCATCTGTCATCTATGGATGAAAGTTACGTGTCCGTTTTTTTTATAGAATTTCACTATTTTCTTTAGAGTAGTAGATTTTTTAAAGAAAAATAAACACAACAGTTTGATGATAATGAGACAGATAATAAGACACAAATTGAGACAAAGATCCGAACCAACACAATAGGGTGGATCCGCCTTGGAATTAGTCATATTAAATTGCAACAAAATTGACTAGTTCTACACAATAGCGTCCGATGTCCAGGTCAAAGACCAACCCTGATCCAATGTCAAATTAAAGTTCGGTGAAATACAATGCAAATGTGGAGTGGTGTATAAACCTAATAAGTTGAGGAAAAAAAAGTGTTATGTTGTGAAGGGTAAGGTTGTCAAAATCGCGAGTTTGATCGTAAAATCGTAGACTCTACGATCCTAAGGGTATAAATCGAGTTAAATCGTACTAAAAATCGCTGAAAAGATTGAATCGTAAAGGATCGTCAATCTAGATCGTAAAATCGAAGAATCGCACGATCCCGTGCGATTCAATCTTACCTTTTTTATTTTATTATTATTAAAGGATGATTAAACGTTCCCCACTTCCCCTCCAGCATGACTTGAACTCCTGACTACCAGTTGGAAGTGAAGCGTCTAACCGTAGGAGATGCGCTTCGTTGTCGATTCAATCTTGCCTCTTTTCAACGGGGTCGGTAACAGGGTTATCTCAAATATATATAAAAAATCCACTTGTATTCAAGCCAACATCTCAAATCTTAGACTCCCAGCTTCATCGCTGATCATCGATGTGAGTGGAGGTGGAGATTACATGGAGGATAATAATAACGCCTTAAATGGTTTGCTAGATTAGAACATTAGAAAGATAGACATGTTGTTATGAAATTTGTTGGAGTAAAAGACCTTATGAATTGTTGGTTTGCTTCCGAAGTTTTTCACTTGTTAGTTTGTGATTTAATTTCAGTTTGTTAATTCTATTGGTATTCTTATTTTTTCCCGTTGAAGTATTGTTATATTTTTTTTGCTCAATTGCATATAAAATGATGTCTTATTGACACAAATTTATCATGAAATATTATTTAATAGTTTTGTCGGGTCTTCCAATCCGTGCCACGATCCTCGTGTTTATAATTTTTTAGAAGCCTTCCGTTATAAGTCAAATTTGTGATATTGACAACCTTGGTGAAGGGTACTGATTATTGATGTTGTGAATCCTTAATATTGTCAAAAAAGTTAAAAACCTAATTTATGAAACAAACCACAAACGTTTTCTGATTTTACTATTTACTTCTGGCAGTCTTGTAAGAATGAGAAATTAGATTGGAGTAGTAATTTCATAACTTTCGATTTCAAATTAAAACAAAAGTCATAAAAGAAGCTTCCTTTTTAGCACATTGAATAAATGAAAATTTCCCGTAAAAGGTAGCAGTATTTAATAAAACTTTAGTTGAAGAAATTTTGAAAAAGAGGCAGCGTCCCATTCGAATTTTGCCAAATATATATATATATATATATATATATATATATATATATATATTACAGAGCATGTTATAGATACGTATATTTGTAAGCGACTGCAAAACACTAGTCACTAGCATACACAGCGAAGGAGAAGATTTGTCGTCCGTAGGTCTCTTTGTTAGTCTCATTAAAGAAATAGGGGAGGTTAGGCTGACCAATATATCATATGTTCAAAGATTGTGTAATTCGTCTGCTGATGTATTGGCTAAATACGCTATGAGGTCAAAGACCTCGTCTCAATGGTTTGGAGGTCCTCCGGACTTTCTCCTACCACAAATTTTTGCTGATATTAAATGATATCCAGCTTTTCTGTTCAAAAAAAAAAAAAGAAAGATACGTATATTTGTATCTATATATTTCTTCAATACTATTTTCTTAGATTTTCACATTTTTTAATTAATTTACTAATTTTTATTGGTTGAGAATATTTCGGTTAATTAAATTAATTGAAAATTAACTTATCTTAATAAAAATTAAATATCAACTTTTATTGGTGCAAAAATGTTAAACTATTTTATTTAAATTGGGAGAGGGGGGATTCGATACCCCGACCTGCAAGCCGGATGCTATGCCACATTGTCAACTACTCTGACAGGTAATTGACAACTACTTCCTTTAATTCTTTTAATGGAATGCTAATTTAAATTTTATTTTGGTTGTAAACTCTTAATTGGCTTATAAGAGTATCCCACATTGAAAAGTTACATTGTTTTTTGAGTTTGACAATACTATAAAAGATGGTACTTTGACATGTTTTGAGTTACAAAATTGGGCTGACATTTTAGCACATCAAATTAAGGAAACCCGCTTATTTGCTTCTTATATTTTTTATTTATATAAATATAAATAGTTAAAGTTTTAACAAATAACGTGTAATTCAGATGACCGGGTCCTCTGAATTCCGATTGAGCTTATAATCAAGTTCGATTTATCTCAGACTTATGCAATGTTCATTTTTTTTATTCTAATGGAGAATTTTTATTTTCATAATATATTTTTAAAAATAAATAAATATGAATATTTAAAAAAAAATCAATTCGCTTCGTTTATACTGCAAAAATCAAGTGAATCTTTTTATAAACTCTCTAAAACTAAAGTATTAATTTGTAGAAATTTTAATTTATAATAAAAGTTAAAAATATTAATCTAAAGTCAAATAAGAGAATTAACAATAATAAATACTCCCACATAAAAAAATAATAATTATTTTTAAAATTTGACAAATGACAAGACTATAAAAGAAAATTAATGTGCATAAAATTTATACTTCCTCCGATTCAAAATAGAAGTTTTTTTAAGAGTTATTTTTTGTTGCAAAATATAGGTCTTTTTACAAGAATGGTGCATTTATTAGCTAATTTACCCTTACATTATTTTCTCCATATATTCATATTTGTCAAAATGTATAGTTCTCATGCAACTCTTCATTAATTTATTTGTTCTTTTGGAGAATTAATTAGGGGTACTTTAGTCATCTTGATTAGTATCTTAATTTGTGTGAAAACTCCTAAAAAGACTTATATTTTGAATCGGAATGAGTATTTATCTATATTTATATTACAGAGTCTTTTTTCAGTTTCAGCCAATCACATCCTTCTAAATCCTACGTGTAATTTCCATGAATTTTTGTTTAATTAATTATTTTATAAAATTTTGATTGGTTGGTTAAATTTTACTTTGATTGTAAATTCTTAATTTGCTTATAAGAATATCCCACATTGAAAAGTTACATTGTTTTTTGAGTTTGACAATACTATAAAAGAGTGTACTTTGACATGTTTTGAGTTACAAAATTACTTTGACATTTTTTCTTTCATTAAACATTACGTTTCTGTGCATAGCACGGATATTTTTGCTAGTATATATATAAGAAGTAGACAATTAAATTCAGATAAAGAGAATAATATTTACCTAGTAGTTTATATATTAAGAGTATAGAGATGTGAATAGAACTAACTTGCACTTTATACATCAAAGGGGATTGGAAAATAGGAGAGATAATGGCTATTTATAGCCCCCTACGAATGTTTCAAATGAAGAGTTAACCCAAAAATATTTTATGTGCTATTAATGCCCCTAACTAATTATGGGGAGCTATTTATGCCCAAAAGTGGCGGAATCCGGCAAAGGGGGGCGGAGTAGCACATGTACGAACCACACATGTGAATGTTAAGGGGCATAAATGTCAATTTACTGAGTCATCTTCAACCTCCAAACTTTTGTTCCTCTCCCACCTCATTTCCGCCATCCTCCACCGTCACCCACCTCCCCGGTTCCTCTCCCACCTCATTTCCGCATTCTCCACCGCCACCCACCTTCCCGGCGATCTCTTCATTCTGCCACTCTCAAACCCTACCCCTCAGGATTATATATCGTGCCATTTGTGTCCCCAACAATTTACGGGGTGCCATTTATGCCCAAAAATGGCGGAATCGTCCTTCACTTCCCCGCCACTCACCCCTCTCTCCCTCCCTTCCGCCGCCACGCACCACTGCTGGGTTTTTTTTTTCTTTCTCTCTTCATGTTCTTAGCTCATTTTCTTTGTTGTTCTTTGTGATGTTTAGATGCTTTTGTGAAATGGAGTTTAAGTGAAGAAATTGGTAGAGGAGGAGGTGGCGGCGGCTTTGGTGGTGGTGGGGATAGGTGGTTGTTCTTGAAATTGGTAATGGTGGGAGAGGGGTTGGGGAGGAATGGGGGAGGATTTGTTCTTTGTGATGTTTAGATGCTTTTGTGAAATGGAGTTTAAGTGAAGAAATTGATGGAGGAGGCGGCGGCGGCGGCTTTGGTGGTGGTGTGGATAGGTGGTTGTTCTTGAAATTGGTAGTGGTGGGAGAGGGGTGGGGAGGAATGAAGGAAGAGATCACCTATTTTTGTAAATGTGATAAAAAAAAAGGGTCATGGGTCGGGTCTAGAAATGGGTTAAAGGCAACCCATTCAGAAACGAATAATTGGACACTTATACCCCTAAAAGAGTACTTGTGCGGTTCGCACATGTGCTACGCTGCCCTCTTCCGCCGGATTCCGCCACTTTTGGGCATAAATAGCTCCCCGTAAATAGTTAGGGGCATTAATAGCACATAAAATAGTTTTGGGTTAACTCTTCCATTTGAAACATACGTAAGGGGCATAAATAGCCATTATCTCAAAATAAGAATGTCATTGTTATGGTAATAGTAATAGATAGTTTATGATTTTTTTTTGCTTAAGTATAGATAGTTTATGTTTGAATCATAGTTTTAGAGATAAGGACAAATCCTAAAAACTTAAAAAAGAGAGAAAAAAAAGACAATATGAATAGTTTGGACTGAATAGTTTAGACTAAAAAAAGTATTTGGGCTAGGTCTTCGAAATAGCTATACTATCTAATGAGTTCGAACCAAAGCCAGGCCCTTAGCCGAGATCTTCGCACGATCCATGACATACAAGCCTACTCGGATGACCAATATCAAGCGCGTGGAAATCACTCGGCTTACCGAGCTCAATGATCATTTCACAAAAATGTGGTGGCAAAGTCGTAATAAAAAATAGGGTTGTAGATCTTGAACCGTACAATGTATCGAAATATTCTTTGGGCATTGCCCTCTATAAATACTAGTCATTCCAATCCATTTATTGTATCTTCTACTAGCTATCAATTATTATACTAAGTTTTTTTTCTCTGTATAATTTAAACTAACTTAAGCATCGTAGTGAGATTAAGGTATTCCCTCCCTCTTTATGACTTTACTCGTCTTAGCAAGTGTTCATTCTTCAGCTCGGATTCAAGCATGGGATCCATCACGAGCTCTCCCTTCCCTTATAGCTCAGTCAGATCCATTGGCGCTTTCCCAAAGTACTCTCTCCAACTAGGTATCGAGGGGAACTTAATCTAAGAACGCATCAGGTAACACCCTTCACACATTAATAGTTGAGCCTTTGGTAGAAAAGGATATCAAAGGAATCAACTAAGCTTTGTATTTATTGAAGAATGAAGCATTATTTACAGAAAATAAATACTTATCAGAAACTTTAAGCATACCGTAGAAGATACGGTGAAAGAATATTTTGAAGCATGACTAAATGAACTTTGTTATACTTAGCTGATATTTAGGCATGATTTACTTAATAATAAATAATAATAAAATTGCTAGTCATTATGTAGAACCATAATGTAGTAAGATTTAAAAATTAATTATTTCGTATATGATCCAAAGTAGGTCTCCCAATTAGGGGTGTCAACTTGCCGAACCCGACTCACATAACTTGAAAATATGAGAGCGTGAACTTATTCCTACGCAGCCCGGTTAAAACTCGCACCCGAACAAAAATTATATATAATATATGAGCTCACGTTAAAATGTGGGATGAGTTTGAGCACAAGGTTTATAAGGTTTTTCGGGCTGAGCATGCGCTGAGTTTTCCAATTTTTATGTGAGTTGAGCGTGGGCCAAACCAAGTTCTGCTCACATAACTCGATTGACACCCTTACTCCCAATACCCATGGGAATAAAGCACATTTCAAGGTCAATTATTTACTTTTTCGGAGAACTTTCGTGACGAGCGAATTAGTCACTACTACTGACTGTAGGTTGACATCTCATTCTTTGACCCAAAAAAACAGGTTTCCAATACGACAATTATAATGATATCAAAAGAACCAAAAACGAAAATTATACAAGGCCTAACCCAAAATCAGGTATGTGACTTTCTTGAAACCCCTCCTTCTCTATAGAATTGGCTTTGGTCCAAATTTGAAGTAGGAAAGTAAGAATTTCCAAAATTTTGTTGAAATTTTAGATTTAATAGACTTGGGCTATATTGGGCCTTCTTGGACCTGGACCAATACTCAGTCTGGACGTTTAAATGTCCGGAAGAGATTGGATCGGGCTCTTAAAACACTGGTTTCCTGGCCCAATTCCCTAATTATAAAGTATATCACTTAAGGGCTCCAACTTTTGACCACCTGTCGATTTCTCCCTAAATTTTCATATTCATCAACCTAGAAAACCTTACATTTTTCGTTTGGGGTAGCTAATGTAGATGGTAACGCTAGGTGTTTTCACGCGTTTCCAAGTCGCGTAGGAATTTACTCAAGTACTTTGGAAACCGTTGATCAACTAAAGTATACTTTGCTGCCCTACTATAATTATTGGCTAAAAGATTGACAAAAATAGTTTTTCGAACCATTTTGCCCTTATAGTTGAGTGAATCGCTTATACCAGCAGGGGGTGAGATAGTCATTTAACACCCTCAATTTGGGGGTTTAGGGTTTCTATCCCCAAAATTCTAAAAGGAAATCATTTTCCTATTTATAATTTATGTCTCCATTAAAATTTTAGAAACGGGGTTGTGAAAGACCAGAATGGTCCGTTCTGCCATAAGTACTTCCATATTCTGCCGAGTAGAATTCAACAATGGGTTTGAGTCAGTAATTGAAAAATAATAAGTTGACAAAATCCTGTTTATTACCCCTTAATAATAATTAAATATCCAATTAATAGAGATTTATTCGTAAAGTTTCCGAAAGAGGCTCAGGTGTGGAGCCTTCCACTGTGGACCGAGACTACGCAAGGTAGAACACTTTGACATGTGTCGAAGAAATATTGAGAGATTTCATTTTGTACGACCTTTTCAGGGCGAATTTCTCAAAATCGGAATCAGATTTGAAAACAAAGTGAAAAAGGCTTATCAAGGTTGTCCCTGACTCCTGAGGCGCTGCGCCATAAAATATTATACCCAAAAAGAAGCATAGAAACAGAAGAGGCAAAAAAGCATGTTCAACTTTTGGCTGGCTGAACTAGATAAAATTCATTCCAAGGAAATGAAGATCCTTTCTAGCAGATCATTACGTAAAAGTAAATTAAAAATTCCATGCAGTTTTGTTACAACATTGCTAAAGAAAATGATGGTAGTAAGCAGGGGAAGAAATGAGTTTATTTTGATTAATGGTAATATTGAAGCATTTAAGCAGCAGCAGCAGTTATGCACTCAATTGCCTCTTTGCAAATGCCGGTCATTGTCGCCTCAGGGCCATAGACCTACAACAAGATTACAAGCCAAGAGATTCTCAGCATATTTTCAGAATACGCGAAAAAACCACGAAACAAGGGCAGGGCTGGAAAGTATTTAGTTTTTGAAATTCTTTGTCTCGGGATTTCACAGTTGTGGGTCCCAAATATGAAATATTGCATTTGGTCGAACAGTTTAAAAATACACCCCAAGAAGCTCTACCTATGACAGCTGCAGAAAGGTATTCTGGAATTTGATAAATGTTATTGTTTACCTCAATTGGGATGCCAATTTCATCTCCAAGAGCTCTCATTTTTGCAAGACCTCTCTGGTAGTTTGGACCACCTCTTCTCACGTAAATGCTCATTCTAGCAGCTTTAAGTTTTGATTCCTGTTTTTATCATTTCAAGGTAAGCGTTTTTCGACTACAGAAACAATGTTTGTATTATTAAACAAAAAAGCCATTGAAATTTACAAACCTTTTCCTTCAAAGCTCGAATTATGCCATTGAATGTGGCAGCAACATCGGTGAAGTTGGCTATCCCGCCACCTATTACAAGGGCTCTCTTGCGGCCATCAGGCTCTGCAGTTGCGCACTGTAAAATAGAGAGAAATCGTTTTGTCAGGCATCAATTGCTTCTGCTAGTTAGAATATCTTCAAGAGTTCGATCATTTAACAGACGGGATAGGCTCCGAGGAAATGTAGTGCTCACATCAATTACAACTCTGGCATATTGCAGAACCTCTTCTTCATTAGGGGCACCACTATACTCTGCATAGTTTCCAAGCTCGGTAGCGTAGCCGAGATCTCCAACCTGGTGACAGGAAATGTAATTATTTAGGTCAGTGTTAATGGTGGATGGAATAAAACGATTAAATTGTTGAAAATGTCCAAGATCAGAAACTGACTGTATCTGCATATATGACACTGGCGCCTCCTCCAGCCACCATTGTCCAAATTCTTCCCTTCGGGTTCAAGACTGTGAACTTCAGAGATGCGCTTGTCTGCAGAAAAAACATATCAAGACACTTGATAAACGCTGAAGATATTTGACGCAAGTTTCGGTTAAAAGTTACTAGTTAGTGACAACCTTTTTCATGCATAGTAAAAGTAAAATCACCCCAAAGCAAACTAGAATAGCCCCACACGACTTGCGCCAATATTTTGTGGTCAAGAGACAGCAATATAACTTTCTCGGCCATCAATTATTGTAACACAGAAAATAACTTGTTTGAGATGAATTAGAATATGAATGCATACATGTCTACATATTTTTAATCATTAACGAAAGGATAACAATTTATAGAAACATGCATAAACTACCTTCTCATCAAGTCCATGAATAAAGCTTTCAGTAGTACTCATAACTCTTCCAAATGGCAATGGAAATTCTATGTTTCCCCATCTGCAAGTAAGAATTAGAAAGCACATAGTCAAAACACTCTTCTTCCTTATAACGATGCTCACTGCACCATTGATGGTTTATGCGCTAGAATCCCGACATAATGATGAGTTAGAAAGGAGACAAGCATTACTTCTTGAAGTTCTTAAAGGCAGCGGTATCGTCAAGCTCTCCTCTCATATCCAATGGATAAGGCTTTCCGTCGACCAATGTGAAAGGGTTCATCTCTAGGAATGTGAAGTCCAGATCTAAGACACCAAAGAGCAAAGGCTTATGGTCAAATAAAGGCAGGTAAATTACTGCAATGGCTACTTAGGAAGTAGAATTATTGTCCGCAGGGACGAAGCCAGGAATTTGATGTTGGGGGGGCGAAACTAGTAAAAAAATTCCAAAATTCTTGGGGGGGCCATAAAAAAGGCAAAAAAAAATTTTTGGGGGGGCGAAATTGATAAAATTTCCCAAAATTTTCCAAAATACACATAAAATTTTAAAAATAGTAGTATTTTTAAAAATCTTGGGGGCGCCGGCCCCCCCCGCCCCCCCCTGTAATCGTCTATGATTGTCCGAGTTATTGCAAGCATACCTACAAATAGAGCGTAAACTACTTTGATGAACTTGTCAATTACGGGTTTGATCTGCAAAAATGTAAGACTTGTATTAGCAAGAACAAAATTAAAGCGTGTGAATAAAAGACATTTGATACGAAAGAGTAAGAGAACCAAACTATAGCATTTAGAATCTAAATTCACCTGATCAGCCATGTCTGAGGCTACAGATAAAGTGGTAGAAATATAAAATTCCAGTCTTTAAGAAGGTATAACTTCTAACACGGAAAAAAAAAAAGAAAAAAAAAGAAGAAAAAAAGGAGAAATAGAAAGTGTCAAAATGTAAATCCCTGAATATATCACCTCTAAGGGAAGGGTGGCGACAAGTGGAGCACAGACTTCTGATGTGAAAGAAGCCCCTGTTGGCAGAAAAATGGTTTTTACCTGTATAAATGGAATCGTAATTTCAGTACTTAAGCTATATAGAAATATCAAACAAGTAAACCTACAACTCAAAATTCTGAAAATTTATCATTAGATTGTTCAAGTGATGAAAAAGGGCGCAGTTAAAATACCTTATCCCAGTTCTCCTCGATATCAATTCCTCCACACTCTGAAAAGCTTATGCTACAGCCAAGTCTCTCAGAAACAATATTTAGGTAAAACTCCTCATTATGTGGAACAAATGGTTCAACGATAAATGTAGTAATAGGGCCTTTGCAACCACCCATTTCCACCTGTTAATTTGAAGTCAAGCGTGAAAAAGCTAGGTAAACATCGGTAGCTATCATATTACAGCACAAGGAGCACTAAACTTCTGAAATGAGAAACCACAAAAGAATATATAAACTACCTCTTTGCCAAGTCGGTCCATAACAAAACTGGCAACTTCGGCTAGATCTAGGTTCAAAGCAACTAATCCGCTCTTTCCACGCTTTCCAAATAGCATATCAGGCTTCACAACGAGCTTTGTTGATGATAGCCAAGGTTCTTTCTCTACTAGCTCATTGAAATCAGTTGCCTCTGTGACCTACACAAAAGGGAAAAAACTGCATTTCTCAATATTTAATTTAAGACACAAACTATTCCCCAATTGCTCGTGCTACCTATCTGCATCTACAGAGGCGTGCAAGAACATTTAAACAACATTGTTTGTGGACAATTGCAGCATGTTCAAGAGAAATATTTATGCACACATACATGTGGAAATAAAAATACATCTCTCTCACTCTCTTCATATATGTGTGCATATCGAAGTCAGGGTAACCTCTATGACCTCAGTACTTATTGTTTCAAGGACTTGCAGAGTAACCTAGTAAACTATTAGGCACAAGAAAAGTTGACATAGAGGCGTAATAATTGAACTTTATAAACACAAAACCGGAACTTCCATTGATCCCTGTGTTGTAACCAAGGACGGAGCTAGGGGGAGGGGGGGAGGCCATTGAAACACGTATTTTTTTCCCAATAAAATCTGCAATCAGAATGATTAGTAACAAAAATTTTCCTCTCGCCCCTATAAGAATTATGTGAAAAGTTACCCTTAGCCCCCTTTCCCCTCCCCCCAACATGTAGTTTCTAGCTCGCCTAAGGTTGTAAATGAGTTTCTTGCCAACCAAAATAACACAGTTACAGCCTAATTTCCTTTGGCTAGATAGAGATAAAAATCTGAAGTGATTTTCATGGAAAATATACCTCAAGAATCTAATCAGATTGTACTAGATGTAAATCAGGTGATGTTAATCGGGGCTCAAAAGCTATTAAAACAGGTTAGCAGCCAGGTAATTAAGATCCAAAACAAACCGAAGAAATCATTCAAAACTCTTTCAATCAAACTGCATTATTGAACTTCTAGCAAGTACTGCATTATCTTCCATTGTAGCATTCTTTCCAAATAATTTCATTCGCATAATTAAAAACTTCTCTCTACAAACAAGTAGGTTGAACATCTCTTACAAATATGGGATTTGGATCACAATCCATAAAGGGGGGAAAGAAACAGGAAAAATCTTTAGTGGAATACTAGAAAATTTACTCACTTGTGCAGATTTGATTGCAAGTTCATAACCAGAGAGCCTCTTGAAATTCTCCTTCAACAATCTCTTTGAATCATACTCTCTGATCTTCTTTCTAGCCATTTCTTCACAACCTGAAGAAAAAAAAATCCATCAATTTCCAAAACCCAGATCCAAAATAACCCAGATCACAGAACAAAATATTCAAGAAAACCCATAATTTTTAAAAAAAAATCAAAAAAAATCCCATCAAACCGCATGGCCTAAAACCCAATCATCAAAATCAAAATCTTGAAAATACTACCAAATTAGGAGGAATAATTCAACAAAACCCACAAAGAAAAAATCAAGAAACAAAAAGAAAAGATCAAATCTTTACAAACCCAAGTCACGTTAGACCACATTTTCTAAAACCCCATCATCAAAATCAAAATCAAAATCTTGAAATACTAGAACCAAATCAGGAGGAATGAAGCTTTTACCGTTGAAACAGACAGTTTCTGCAGTCCGAGGTCAGTCCAAGTGTGAGTTTAGAAAATTAGACACAGAATTCTAGGGAAAATGTTGTAAGTATTTATAGTTGGGGAGGTTGAGACATGTGGGATTTGTCAGGAAAAAAAATTGTGGTAAATAGAAAATTTATGGGTACTTTCTGCCTTTTATGTTTTTTAAGCCGGGAAATAGTACAACTGTACAAGTGAGTTTGTGAAACACGAGCAACTACTTCTACCTACCTATAAAAGTACACTAAATCTATGAGTATGTGCAATATTAGGGGTAGCTGATCTATCGATTCAGACATTTCTTGTGACACTTTTTGTGATACTTTCGATGATATTTTCATTACGTATATTTTTATTTTATACACTAAACTAAAATGGTTAAACATTTGAAGTGAATCGATAAACTCTACATGTGAATTTGATTATACTTAAGAATGATATAGAATGTCACAGAAAATTTCATGAGCAAATCTAGAGATTAAGAGTTGAAAAACGTCACATTTTATATAAGAAAAAATATCCTGACTCCCAAGAATTTTTGTCTCGACTCCTACTTATTAGTGTAGTATAAAAGAATTCTTAAAAAAAAACTTTGCAACTATCAAAACTTTGGTATGTCACAAAGTCACTTATGAAATTAGGTATTAGGTATGGATCTATTGCAACGGTAACGACGAGTAATTTTCTCCTAAAATTATTTTAATAGAGCTTAATTTACCTCTTACACACAAAATTAACAAAATATCATTTATAAAAAACGCCAAATTAATTTTTGGTGGTGTTAAACGTGGGTCAGGTGCTAATGTGTGTGACGTGATCCCCCTTGTTAAGATTAGACCAACCGGACGGTGAAACTAGCTGTGCAAGTGAGAAAGGCACTCCACTACTAACTACCAATATTTTATAGGCACTATAAAAGAAATATATAAATGATAGTTCTAATATGAACCAGTTTTATTGGATCATGTGGTTTAGAATTGGTCACATCATTATAGAATGAGGAGAGAGACAATTCTGTTATGACGTGACTAATTATGGATCATAAGATTCATGTAGACTTGGTCCATATCAGAAAAAATCCATATATAAATAATTTTAGTTTTTTATTTATGTTTAAAGTTGTCAAGATTCTAGTCATGTATAAATGATTTTATAAATATTTAGCCTCTCTTCCTTTAAAATCAGACTATTGACGAAATGTTTCTCATATTATGTGTTTCACATAATTGCCATGTCAAAATAGATAATTTTAATATGATTATGCATATTTAGACACGAGTTTCTGCATGATTCATATTGAACAAGTACCGTGGTACCGCAAAGGGTAATATATACATAATTTTATACAAAAGAGTTATAATTGTCAATTGTCTCCCTATATGGCTACTATTTGGTACGTACATTACAAATTTTGGAACACATATTGGATATTTTGGTCAATTTTCTTTATTCCAATTTTGTTGGGCATGATAATTTAAAAGCTTTCTCCAGGTTGATTAGAGAGCAATGACTTTCAATCAATAGATCAACAATCCAATCTTATTTAGTAAAAAAATAAATAATAATCTTGTTAAATAGTAAAAAACTGTATTTTCTGTATACCCGTTATATTTATTTTTACTATTCTCACATTTACAAAACAAACTAAAAAAAGAAGTTAATAAACTAATAAGAGAGAAATATAATTAATGATTAATATTTTATTCGTAATCCCAAATAGAATTTCACTAGATTGCTGCTACTACTTAAATACGTAATTCATTGTGTGAATGTCTAAAAAAAAATTGAAGCAGTTTTATGAGCCGTCAAAGCTGAGGAGTGACATAGACAGAGAGGAAGTGACCAAGATAGTTGAGTCATATTTCTCTTAAATGAACTTTGTACTAAGTAGTTGTGTTGAAATCAAATTAAGGAAAGACATATAGCCAAAATTGTTGGAGTTAATTAATGTTGCTTCAAGCTAACAATGTTGCATTAATTATATAGATTTTTCTCTTCATTTTAACAGGAATCTCATATATGATGAAAATAAGCACATATTAGGCTTAATTTTATACAAGTGTCCAACGCTTGTCCTAAATATTTTAATTTTAGCAATTGATTTTCTATCCATACCTTAATGGCCCGTTGGTAATTTTTAATTTTGTTTTAAATAATTTGGCGACGAAGAAAAACAGAGAACTTATTAGACTAGACATTAATGATCAATGGCTAACTTAGATAAAGAGTCCACGCTTTGGGCCCTTTCAAATGGTTATACATTAGTGATTGATCGACCGGTTTTTTATCTTGTATCATTAACAAATGTGGTAAACTAACAATCGTCTTCACCAAAAATTTCAAAATAAGCTCATTTTCTTTAAAAACCTTTCAAGCGGGAATCACTCTTAACTCTTGTTTTCGCTTAGTGTTCAATAGTCTAGTATGAAATGACTGATATTTTACCTAAATTACCTTCCAAATAAATATTCAGGGTCATATATTCAACCCAACAAATCCTACCCAGTCGTTGTCCTTATCTTTGCTCTCGACATGACCGCCAGCCTTGCTATCACTACAAGATCTGGCATCGAATCAGACGTTGGCCACCGCTGCAACACTTCTTTATCCGCCACCCCTCCCCGCAACCAACATCCCCACCATTCCCTGCAGCATTATCTCCAAAAATAGCCCTCTAAGCCATCTGTGTATCCCTTTCCTCCCTCTCAATTCCTAAAATTAAAACAATAGACATGTAATTGTAAAATGAGGTAAACTTTGTGCACTTTTATAAAAATAAACCCTAAATACTATTGAAAGATGAGCATATCGAACCTAATACAAGTCATTTCAAAAAAGATAATATTTTTCAAAAAATAAATAATTTTATATATGATAAAAATAAATATTATTGGAGATGAAAGGTATCGAACATGTACCTCTCGCATGCAAAGCGAGCGCTGTACCATTTGAACTATATCCCTATGATGTGTGTGTATATATATATTTACCAAAATTATTTTTCACTATTACCAAAATCTATAAAATGCCACTCAAAACAACTTCTACCAATATTATTTTTCGTGAGATTGTCATTAATACATGTAGACGATATGATTTTGTTCAAAAAGTGATGCTGTTAATTACTCTCTCCGTTCTCATTTATCTGTCACTTTTAAACAGTGCACTCAAATTAAAAAAAATAATTGGAATACATTAATTTAAAGATAGATAGACACTTTTATCCTTCAATTAATACATTTATGTTGGTACAATTAAAATTAGTTGTTGACTGAATTAAATAAAGACAAGAGTAAGTTTGGAAAAAAATACATTTAATACTATCTTGATTTCTTAAAGTGACATATAATTAAAAACTGATCAAGTATTTCTATGCGACAGTTAATTGAGAACAGAGGGATTAGTACTTTGAAGACCTTTCCTAGTGTCCTGACCTAGAAACAATCCCTAATAGTATATATGGTGGTCTCTTTTGCACTTCCACAAAGTTTTTATTTAAGGTGATTAATGATCCCAAGTGAGGAAAATAAAGAAATAAAACGCTAATAATATCTCATTTTGTATGGCGTAGTGTAAATAAATGAGCTCTACAACTAAAATGTTAAGCCTTTAATTCTAAAAGTTTTTTCCTCATTTATCTATTTAAATTTTAAAGAAAAAATAATAGAAAGGAAAAAAGGGCAATAAAATGTTATTCAATTACTCCAAAGTTGGCCATGTCTTTTGTGAGAAGCATAAAAAAGTTGACCAAAAAGATTTTGTACTTTGTGAAAAGGCCATTAAAGATGGAAGTTGGATCATTTTCAACCTCTTGCAAATACTTTCATGGAAAAGGATCTAAAATGGTTGAATTGATCAATGGTGTGATGTCTTCTAATATTATAAATTAAAGAAGAGTTGAATTTAACCAGAAAATGAACCACTAATGACTTGACTTAAACATAGAGTTAACCTAATTAAGTAAGCACTGAATTTTCCACTATAATTCAATTTACAACTTGCAGTGTTTTTTTATGACTTCGGTGTTGGAGCTTTGATGACGGTCTTCTATCATGGCTTAGATACTCATGTGAATTCGAATGCGGTTATAATTTATACACATTCGAGTAAGAAGTTGGTAAGTAATTATTGTGAACCACTTTTCCGACATGCGGCTAGGGCTCTTGGAGGGAACATGACACACCATAGCTTTACTGCTTCTACAGAACATCTAAATTTCAACACAAATATTAACTTTCAACTCACCGCAAAGATTCGAACCTCCGATACTTCGATAGTCCATTACTACCCTTATACTTTACCACGTGCGAAGCAGTGGGGCACAACTTGCAAATTTTTATATCACATTCAAAGTACTATTCCATTCATCATCTTGAGTTATAGGTCATCTTCCCCACAAAATTAATTGTAAATCTAATCAAAAAAAATTATTGATCAGGTACAAGACTTAATTATTTATAATTTTCAAGTATTAAGATTGTAACTCTAAGACTTATTAGTTCCGTCTTAATACTTGAAAATTTTCCTTCGTTATATTCTAACATCTTAACTTAAGAGTGCATGATAAGAGATTGTGGATACAAGAATTGATAAGTTTTAAAAATTTTTTGTGAATGTCACATAGTATCATTTTCTTTATACTTGAGGGCATAATTGAAATTCCCTTCACGCTATTAATCAGCTCTTAATTTACCCCATTTATAGTGCAAACTAGATTCTCATTAATGGAAGAAACTAAATTCTCACGCACTCCTTGTAGTGGGATAATTAGTCACACTCGTCCCTAAATTATTTGCGGTTAGTCACTATTATTTTTTTTCCCTTTTTTAAAATTTTTTTTCTCCAAACACTTTACCAGCTGCCAAATTTGTTTTTCTACAAAAAAAAAAAAAAAAACGGTATTTTTTTTATTTGAAGAGATGACATAGCATAACGAGACTCATTTCTTCTCTCTCTAAGAGAGTATAATGGGGAAAAAAAATCTCCCTCCCTTAAAACTCTCCATATGATGTTCATTCTCACCAAGTGTATCAAGGCTAGATCCAACATTGTCGTATTTCAAGAGGTATGACTATAAAGTTATATTGTGAAGTACCTATTGTAATTTTTGGAATGCTTAAGACAACGGTGACTATTTTGTATTGGTTAAACCAATTAGTATAGATATTGCTAGGCCGATTTTTTTTTTTTTGTGCATTGATAGGCAGTCGTGTGAATTGGTAGACTATGATGTACGTCTTTTTTACTGGGGAGACTTTTTTCTTCCCATTATACCCATCTTAAAGAGAGAAAACATAAGCCTCCTTTTGTCATGTCAGCTCTTCAGACGAAAAACGTTGAATTATTTGATAGAAGAATGATTTTAACAGCCCATAAAATGTTTGAGGATGAAAAAGTTAAAAAAAAAAAGGAAGATGAATAAAATTGACTAGGCACAAATAAGCTAGGGACCAAATTGGCTAATCTTCCCCATGTGGTGTGTAGTTGGTAAATGGCAACTTTTAGGGACTGAAATATATTCTATTACTATGGAAAATTTCGATATGGGACTAGAGCAGCAGTGAGGCCGCAGTCACACTCAGCCACAATCTGCCACGCCGCCCTCTCTTCAACTATCGATTCATGATTAAAATACAAAAAAGATAGTCCTGATATGGACACAGTTAAAAGTACAAAAATTGTACAAACTTGTCACATCACTATAAAATGAGGAGATATTTTTTTACTTTTAACTGTGTTTTCATATCAGGACTATCTTTTTTGTATTTTAATTGTGACTGAGAGATGAATTTTTTTTTTTTTTTAAAGGGAGGGGCGACGTGGCGGATTGTGAGCCAAGTGGACCAGGGCCCTACCCCTGGCCCTGGTCCATATCAGAATTGTCCTATTACTATCCTCTCTTCAATCGATTTTCATGTATACATGGTCTGAGACTCAATTAGTATATGTATCTGTTTTGCCACCAAAAAATGAAAATTGGAAACAGTTTCAAGGATCCGGCTCAACAACTCCTCTCATAACCTTCTTCGAGACCTCTACATGTAAATGTGGTCCCACTAAAAATTATAAGAGGATTGTATGACCGAATTTATCGGACCGGCTCCATACCTTACTTACCCTTTCTTTTTTTTGGTGAATAATACCTCATCAACCATTAATTAAAGAAAGATTGACATCAGAACCTGACATTACTCCCATGGAACTTGTACCGTGATCCGAGCCTAGGCTATTACATTACAACTAAGTCCAATGGACTGAGGGATAGATTGGGGGAATATAATCTACAAAATTATTACACTTAACCCATTAGCGAGATCGTGGGCAGAAGTATTACAACGCCTAGGCACAAAAGCTAAATTCCACTTAGGAAATTTCCTAAGATATTCCCTACCTTTTACAGTAGATGGTTTGCTTCTCCAACTTTCCATACTCTTATTTTCCATAATAGCTTGGATAGCAAAAAGAGCATCATTTTCAACAATTAAGTTCCCGCATTGAATATCTTCACCAATCGCAAAGCAAAAATTGGCTGCTTCGGTCTCAGTCGCAAAAGGTGGAGCTTCTTCGAATTTCTTGGTCCAAGCTCCTAGAGTAGTACCCTACTTACCCATTCTGCCAATATCATGTTGATATATTCCAATTTGTCAACTTTGATATGATTCCAGTGACTTGGGAAATCTGCAACTCGTGAACGATCCTTTCCTGTCTATTATGTGATTTATTTCAACAAACAAAATTTTTTATATATTGATTTGCTTACTTGACTTTTGAAGTAGGCAGTTTCCAATATTGACAATATAAAGTCTTAATTGAATTGTACATACAAACAACTGAGATTTGCAATTTGCATAAAAATGGTGCCTAAATAAAATACCAAAACTGACCCTTAAAATTGAGATTTACATGTCAAACAAATACACAAGAAAATTGGCCATTTTTTAGGATTTATTATTACTGAAAGTCAAAACCATAGTATGGACAATTGAGGTAATGAATGAGTCTAATGTATGGCAAATCATACATTTTAATTGATATCAAGACATTTCACAACTGGAAAACTAAGGAAAAATAGAAACAGCAAGAATAAAAAGGAATCAAAATGTAATGTTTTACTTGAAGGTTGAGATTTGACCAAGTTAAGGTTTGAATTTTTTTTTTTGCCTCGCATTACAAGATTTTTTTTTTTTTTTTTTAGCCTCACCAGAGGAGGAGAATTATTATCCCATGCACGGGGAGAGTGTCGAACTGGTCCCGAGCGAAGGTCCGCCCCACTGGTCTACGATCTTCTTGACAAGAAAATGATGTTGATTCTAATTTTGGATGTGAGTTTGAAACCAACCAAATGCTACTGGCAAGAAAAGTATACTCTATCTAGACAAATTATTGAGCCGTCTTACCAAAAAAAAAAAAAAAAAAAACTTGCACCCACTTACATCTCACATAAATTTAGTTTTGCTCTTACTTATAGAAGCGAACCATATCTAAATGCAAGAGAGTTGATTTTATGTAAGAGTCTGAGAGAAAGGCGGTACCCATTTAAAGAGTTTGTCACTTTTCTACACAAAAAGGCGATATTTACGCCCACAGAGCCCTGTCCTGATACCCAATTAAAGAGTGTCACTTTAAATGTACTTGGATTGGGTCAGACTTGAGTTTGGTTTTATTTGAAACTCAAAGTGATGTCCAAACTGTCTTTGGATTGAATCTTGAAATAAAACTTGAAGCATTAAATCCAGTTTCAGTTTGAGACTGAGACCAGAATCTCAGTTTGAGACCCAATCCAAACATACCCGCAAAGGAAGCATCAGCCACAAGCCAAAACAGAAACCATCATGATTTTCCTTAATGCTATAAATAATAGTTTGCATTATAAATTACTTGTCAAGTATATATGTATTCCATCTTTATGAAAAGAAAGTATTCACAAGTTTCCCTTCTTACAAAACTGGAGATTTCGTTAATACAATGGGGAGCGATCCTGCTAAATATATTTAAGTTTTTAGCTGCAATTAACCTAAGCTGGAACCTCATTGTAATTTGGACCAGTAAAGCTTCTTTAACCTCATTATAGCAGCAAATATCCCAAAGCATACAAAGGAAAGCAGCCCGACCCCCAAATACCTGTCATATTGTATCCAGAAAAAAGATACAGAATCAAAGTGAAGGCTTAATGAAATTATAGAAGACAGAAGCACGTGCGATCCTGCTAAACAACCGCTTATCCACAAATCCAGACCAGGACTAGTGAGTGGATTTGAACTCTTCAAGTCTTGATATAGGTTTATATTTAGCGAAATATTGGTGATGAAATGAAAGAGATACATTGTCAAAACATTTTCCTAGACTCACTTAAAAGAACGTAGTTATCTAAGTTTAATCTTCATATATTACTTGTTCTTTTAAGAATAAAAAAGTTAGCAGCTTAGGTTATAGCACATTATAAGATAGAACAAAATGGACGACAAAAGTTAAAAAAGGAAAAAATATATATATGCAGAGAGAAAATCTATTTCAACAACTATATAAAGAGGGAATATACGTACCACAGAGGAGCATATGGAGAAGACAAATCCAAAAAAGGATAAGGCCACCTGTGAAATGAAATTTGAGACGAGGCCAAAATTCTTAACGGAATCCAACACAATAAAGAAGTAGTGGCAACTCACCACATTGAAACACAAGCATGGACAATCCACTGGAAAATGACAAATATACACGTCCAGAGAACAAAATATGAAACTCGGAAGAAAGGGAACCGCTGCAATGAAAATGATAGATAGGTTAGAGAGCATGAACAGAGCAGATGCCAAAATCGCAAGAGCCGTCAAAAGACTCTATTTACCAGGTTATTCAAGATCACATCACCGAGGAGGACACAAGCATTGACAGAGTGCATGGAGACCTTCAACTGCAGATAAAATAAGACTTTCATTTTAGTTTTAAGCACCTTAAGTTATTGAAACTGACAAAGTGACTAGCCCAATAGGCTATGTTATGGGTTCTATTACTATGACTATACATTTCAGAGAATAGAGAATATAATGAAGTTAGTTTTCTGATGTTTAGATTTCATCTGCAATATACAAAACGTATATCAGAGAGAGATTACGTTGCTGGAAAAGAAAAGGGGCATACAAAGCATGTAGAGAGTTTCGTTTTTAGAGCAGACTAATTGACATACTTCAAAAAGGCCTATATTTTTAAGAAAGAAGACATTAACTCTGTGGACGGGCGGGTAGGCCCCCCAACATTTTTAAAATCGCATATTTTCATTTGGAGAAAATGATTTTTTATTTTTTTAGAAAAATCCTTTAAGATTATTTCATTTCGCCCCCCAAGAATTACAGAAAACCTATTACATTCTCATCATCATATATTATATACTCATTTTATGCTTGGTTCCGCCCTGGTTGTGGATATGAATTGATTGTTACACTGGTGCAAAGTTGCCCTGACCTCCAAAGAAATAGTTAAGCAAGAACTAGGAAACCCCGGAAATGATAAAATTACTAAAAGAGAATAGCTTAGTAGTATTTTTGTGAATAATGCTCGTAATTCAGAGCATTTGAGCAGTAATGAGATCTTCATACTTACAACATCAAGTCTGTAATCTTTTGAGGTGAGAAAAGGGTATATTAAGAACCAGAAGACGATATCCGTGAGCACTACAGCACCTGCACATGTCTACAAGCAAAAGTAAAAGAAAGCACGAGTCAAGATTTTTACATAGTCCTACATAAATAGGATCATCATTAACGAATATCCACATCTTGTTAGCAATCTCAAGATTTTAATACTTGTTGAAGCAAGAGGACCCAAAAATCTACAGCCAAGTGCAATTCTGCTGCCTGGGACGGGGGAAGGGCAGGGGGAGACTTGGGACTTGGGAGTAGTAGTGAATTAGGACTGGAGAGCCCTTTAGGTGCTGTAAAAAATTTGGATACTGTTATCATCAAACAGAGCAACAATTAAGAACTTCCGAAAATAAGGAACAGAGACGAGCAAAACGCAACGAGGAGTTCAACCATTGATTTCATTAAGCAATTATCAGGATCAAGATCAATGCAGAAACTACTGCAGACATTCGACAGTAGAGGTGAGGCTTCTAATCAACAACTTGCCACAACAGTCTGTGAAAAGATTATGATGCAGTAAAGTTTTAAGATAGTATCTACTGCCTCAAATGTGCCACTGATAGACCTATGCAATAAGGATAAATTTTAATTAACACATCATAGGTCGAATCGTAGTTTATTTTATTTTATTTTTTTTGCTAAATAGGTTGAACAGTAGTTTGAAACATGCTATGAACAAAAAATAGACATGATATGAAGAATCTAAGGGTATACTGATCAGTAATTTAAAACAAAAATGATATACTATTGGAAGTGGATTGCACTTCTAAACTAGATACAAAAGTGTGCCAGCCAAAAGAAGGAAACTAATTGCAAGAGGAACTTGCCTGAAAAACTATTTGAAAGACATAACCCCATGCACCTGCAGGTTTACGGGTGTAGGATTCTTCATCTAAATTCAAGTTTCTATTTTCCAGATGTGGATTTGCATTATCTTCAAGTGTCGGTGCCCGGTAAGTGCCTCGTTCAGCATCTGAACCAACAAAATCAGCCGCACAAACTTCATTGCGATAATGTAGACATCCGTGTATTGAGAAAATAGATGCCATCTACACAGCATCCAGCAAACATAAACAAACTTATCATAGAAGAAAGCTTCAGATTGAAAATCAGAATGTAAAAATGCTAAAAGAAAAGGGGGTGCTTAAATAGGATGAATCATTTGCCAATAAAAATGAAATAAAGATTTAGAAGTCTCTTTTAATCTTCCTTCTTTTTATGTGCAATGCAGAGTGCCACAAGCTAAGGCACAGTCTCTGAGGTCAAGGGGATATGACATATCGATATTTCAGATCTTAACAAATTATATTCTAGAGATGTCATGAAGACTTTAAACATGTTTAACATACCCCAAAGTAGACAGTGACCAAGGCAAAAGTCCACCTGCCACCGAAAAGCAAGGAAAATATTAAACTTCAGAAGGAAAGTAATTTTTTAGTATTCATGATTTGCCAAAGTTCTTGCTCATGCCCATTGAGTTTTGAAATCTTTTACTGCCAAACATCATTCTAGTTGAATAGATAAGCTACAACTATATCATATTTGGATTTACTGGTACGCAAAGCACTATACCTAGCATACGACAGACGAATGTCTAGTTAGATGCCATTATTCAACAGAAATTACAAGATAACTCGACAAGATTAAAATTTGTTTGAAATTCTTAAATGTGAAAGATAAACTTAAAAAGAAATCTTACTCTGTATAAAAATAAAAGATACGAGGACTGTGGACAATGGTATCGGCGAGGATCACAGTTAGCAGTATGCTGAAACCGATCACTCTATAAGCAAGCAGCCAAATAGGATGAACCCTTTTGCAACATGTCATCCAAGCTTCATCTTTGTACAAAGTCCCCGCCTTCTCCCGCTGATTCCCTCTTTCTTTGGATTTTGACTTATTACAACCTTCATATCTCCAAATTAATAATGATGCTCCCAGAATCGCCACTAAGATCCATATTGCACAGAGTAAGAATCTCCAGTTCAACCAATAACTCGGGTCGGTTGTATCAGCTGTCATGACTGGTTTCCAAGTATGATTCGAATGTCCTGTCAAGAAACTCATTATCCTTTCTATTCTTCAAGTCCTAAGCTACCGTTTTCTTTAAAAACTAAACTTCATAAAATGCAATTAAGAAACATGCTTTTATGGTTTTAGAAGAAAATACAAAAAACAGATAAATCAGTAATAAAACAATTGCACCAAACAGTTCCGGGGTAAGGTCTCTGATCATTGATAGCGCAGTTGACACAACATTTTCAACTCGGGTTCAACATTCCCCTCCCCCCATACTAGAAACTTCTTTTTTTACTAACAAACAGAATAGGGACATATAAATGGTCAAAAGTACAGGCAAAAATAGAGAAAACTGATAGTTGAGTTTGCTTTAGGACCCAATTTACACATGAATAAAACTAGAAAAAATAAAGTAAACTAAAATACAATAACTCCATGGCCCAGAAGCTAGGTCTCTCAATTCAACTAGCAAACATAAAATAAAATAAAAAATAAGCCAGAAAAAATTGAAAAGTACAACCAATAATTCTTTAAACACATGTAAATGAAGCAAAATTACTTCAAGAAACAAACAGTAAGTAAATCAAGAAAATAGGGAAATACCAAATAAGCAGAATTTGGGTCCTTAAAATAGTTTATTGGTTCTTTATACAATCATTCAAAGCATCTTGAATCCTAAAAAATAAAAAATAAATCTTAAAGAACCCTTTTTTTTTCTTTTAAAAAAGATACCGAGAAGAGAATTTATTGATACCTCCACTATTACTTCCAAAGAATCAAATTTTCCTTGAATATGAGGGGGGGAGCTTCTTGAATTCTCTGTGTATTTTGAATTTTTTTTCTCTTCTTTCTGGGATTGTTTCTTGAGAAAACACCCAGAAAGAAGAAGAAGAAAAGAAGAATTTGTTGAGTACAAAATCAGGATCTACATGGGATTCTTCCAGAAGAGACAGATATGGTGACGGGGTTAGGTTAGATTTGATTAATTGGTGGTTTTATTGGACCATTAGAAGAAAACAAAGAAGGAAAGATCCACCCCTAACTTCTTCATTCAGGACAGCAAAGTACCAACAGACACATGTCCACGCCTACCCCCCGCGTAAACAAAGATTCACAAAATATGTATAGTTATTACAAGGAACAATTCTGATATAGACCTGGATTACCAAGTGGTCATGGAACACTTGGTCCATATTCAGTAACATCATAGTTTTGATTAAAATAATAAAAATACTCCCTCTTTTGGTGGGCTTTTTGAGGCGTTTTTATTTTATTTTTTATCAAAACAGATGATGTGGTTGATTGTGGACCAAGTGGTCCACAACCCCACATATAGCTCAGGTCTATATCAGAAATTTTTCTATTACAAGTGTGAAAATTTGTCTAGTGTAGGTACATATTCATGTACTCAAACCATCAAAATTTATTATGTGGACAATTTTTGTAAGGATAATTCTGATATGAACAACGTCTATTAAACATTGCGGTTCAAAACTGGCAACATCATCACCAACTTATCTCTCTCCTCATTCTGTGTTGATGTGACCAATTCTGCACCACAAGGTATACATGGACCTGGTCCATATCAGAATTTTTTTTTTTTAATTATATATACATGGTGAATTATGATTAGTTGGGTACATGGATGAGAATATACACGAGGACATATGATTTTTTTGCCTTATTACATCTAAAACTTAGGGTGCCAGTGATTTTGAGTTGGTCCGGTTCGATTTTTTCACCTGGAAAAATATTAATCAATCCTTAAATGAGTATGAGCCAAACTGAATGTAAACTCAATTTTTAAACCTGATTCTTATATTAGCTGAGCATAATCGAAGCTTAAGTCAACCCGTATAAGGCTTATAATTGAATAACATTAAGATAAATAATTAAATTTTAAATATAATAAATAATATTATTAGTTATAACAAATTATGATATGAACCATGTTTCAATGGATCATGTGGTATAGATTTACTTACATATAAAAACTATCTTCTTCCTAATATGGATGAATTTGAATCACATGACTTATTAGAACAAGGTTCATAGTAGAATTAACTCCTCCATTAATTACCCCACCCATTGCAATATAGAATATGGAGAGAGATGAATGTCAAGTTGGCCCATAGTGTTTATGTTTTTATTCAATCCACAGTGCCATACTGCTATGTGAATATTGACGCTGTCTCCGGTGGAGAATGGGATAATTCAGCATGTGGATTTTTTTTTTACAGTTAAAATTAATTTAAAACGAACCTCTATTTTGAGTCTCAGAACACATGTTCTATTTTTACTGTGCGAAACACCTGTTATGAGGTTTAAAACACATGTTTTGAGGTGTTCCATATGTACTAAAAAAAACTATTCTACATAGGATCCGGTATGAGGTGATAGAACTTTAACACTCTTTTACTACTGCTTCAAACATTTTAATAGTATTGTTGTTATTTCGTATATATCTTATTTGATTGAGTTATACAATAATAATAAAAAAAATAATAATTAGAAGGAATACGATTATTTTTAATTTTTTTTAACACTTTCTAGCTTATTTAGTCATTATATTTTTTTCTTTAAAAGTATCAATTGTGGTACTGGTTTTCCATTCTCCCTCCTTAGTAAGTTAAACCTCTAATTTATCAATTAGGAGGGAAGGTGTTTTATTTTTGAGCTACGTTTTCGTTTGTCAACTCATTTAGTAAATAAACAATACCAATAGTAGGCTAAACATGAGTTTGTTTGTTTGTTACTTTTTAAATTAATTTTAGAAAATCAAATAAAAACTTATGCTTTCGAGTTGTAAGTTCTGCGTTAATTTTTATTTTTATTTTTATTTTGAAGTGACTATAATATTGATTTCTAAATATGTACTATTGAAAATTCCAATGCTCTTGGTCAAGAAAATCTTATTAACTGCGAGTGAAGACAGCAAACTATTAACATGGACAGAAATGTAAGAGCATACATCCAACAATGGTCAATTGTATTTGCTGTCTTTAAGGAAAGACAAAAACTAAAGACTGCATTTTTCTTGTTCTAGAAACCCTCCCAAGACCTCTCTAATATGGTAAAAACTCACTGCACTTTCATTTTCAAGAGAGTGAAAGAGAGAAGTTTGATGAAGAAAGGCCTTAAATTGGGAGAAAACTACTCTTTGCACTTCATTTTATGCTTCCAAAATTGTCTACTACTTTTAATTTCCTATATATTGCAGCTTAAGCAAAAATAGAAAGAATTTGTCCCGACTAATGATTTGTTCGTCCTATAAATTTAGTTGGATCATCTCTCTTCCCACCCTCCGTACCTGTGAGCCACGAAAAATTTAATTCTAGAACCGTCCTTATAGGACTAACTCCACATCACTCTCATATTAATTAGACGTGGCTTAACTGCAGATGTGAGATCCGCTCAATTCAGGTAAGGTAGTTGTGGGGTCAGTTACAAGGACGGTCGTAGAATTGAGTGACCCATGAGCCTCCATCCTACTTGGATTATGTATTAGAAGATTGATTGATATATAAGCATGTGCTGAGTCTGGAAAAACACACAAACCACCTACCCCGCATTTATATAGGAGGCCATGTGGAATCCACCTAAAATTTGTAAGAGAGGTACTCACTAAGACGGTACCAGGAGAAAGCTTCCTGCCAAGTTTCATGATCATTTTGGGATATTTATTTTGACATAATGAAGACGGTTGCCAAATATGTGTTTATGGTACTACCAGATCCACGAGTCACCCTTAAAAACCGTCACTTATTTCACTTTTCTATTAGGGATAATCCATTTTTTTTATAGGTTCTATTTAAAAAAAAAGAAAAACGAAGATGTCATGAGGCAGCTTGATCATGACCCTATAAATTCCACTAGTGCAAGAAACAAACAATATTACATCATTGCACAAGTTTTGACTTTCTCATTTCTTCTCCACCTCTGAGAAATCAAGTCCCAAAAAGAGATGTCAAATGATTTTAACCATCTCTTTGATCACCAGGAGCAAATTTGCTACGTTCAATGTGGTTATTGTACCACCCTTTTGCTGGTAATTATACTAATACGTGTTTAATTTTTCTTGTTCTTCTACAGATGAATATTGAGAAATTCTTTAATTTAATTTTTTTTCTTCAGTTTTTATCAATTAATTTTCTGAAATATAATGCAGGTCAACGTTCCATATAGAAGCTTATCAACTGTTGTAACAGTGAAATGTGGCCATTGCACTAGCCTTCTTTCAGTAAACATGACCAAAGCTTCATTTCTTCCTTATCAGTTTTTTGCTTCTCTAAACCATGATAATCATGAGGTGTGAATAATTTATTTTATTCATTCAAGTTAATTATTCACCTTTTTTTCTCTCTTGGAGTAATTTAAAAATGGACTTGAATCTAACTCAATCACTTAAAAGGTACCTCGATTGGAGGATTGTCCAATCATTATAAATAACAAACTTCCTTACTAGCTAGTCGATGTGGGATTCTCAACAGGGTGTTAACTTGAACTTGTTTTTGGTGCCAATGTAGCTGAAAGAAGAAGTTTCCTTAGAAGATGGAGGTGGTGTCGAGAAAAATTTGGACAAAGAAAGTCCATCCCAGGTCATGGAATCTGAAGATGAAGAAGATGAGGATGTTCCCCCAGTTAATCAAGTTATCAACAAACGTAAATATCTAGACACTTTTCACCTTAGTATGCTAAGTATTTTTGTTCATTTTCATCAACCTGAGTAATTTTATCTTGGTTAACGAGTAATTTAAAACTTATATCATAATCAATAGGTGAAATACACGTAGAATAAAAAGTCAATTCTATTTTCTGTGAATTGACACTTTTGGCCGACGTGTATTCACTTATTGGTATGAATATAAGTTTTAAACTTACTCACTAACCAAGATAAAACAACTCCATCAACATATTGCATATACATACAGAGACAAATGTAGTATTGTATCACGGGGTCACATGACTCGGTGAAAAAAAATTAAATTAGTATATATGATATATTTTACTTTATTTAGATAATAAATGTATAAATTATCCCACACAAATTTTTCAATGACCCCAATAATAAAATAAAAACTCTCTACAACTTTTTTTTAATTTGCTGTTTTGTTTTTTTTACTATGTTTTATAAAATATAAATTTATTTTTGAATTAAAATAATCTTTATGTTTTCTTTTGCTAAAAAAATTTAATGAAATGTTGTGTCCTCAGTGTGCTATATTCCTGGATCCGCCACTGTATACAATGTACATAGCATAGTTGTGAATAGCGGCGCTATCGCGGTATCGCGGCACGTCGCGGTCGAAAACGAGAAATCCCGCTATAGCGGCACTTAGCAACGCTATCACGGTTTCGCGGTCGCTGCGCTATCGCGGAAAATCGGGAATCCCGGTGGTTTAATTTGTTTTCCTGTTTTTTTTTTATTTTTTCTGTTTTTTTCTGGTAATTTGATAATCTATTTTTATTAATTTTTTAATTTGATATATAATGGTGATATAATAATATAGATATGTATTAATTTATATTGATTAATTTATACTTTGTGATATAATGATTAATGTGTTTATAATTGTTATACGTTTGTGATATAATTTTGTGATGTATTGATGAGTTTCTTAATTTTTGTAATTGAATATAATTTAATAGAATATGTAATTGATATTTTGCAATAAACATGGAAGAATTTAACTAAATGTTTACAAGTATTACTAATTTTGTGTCATATATCTATATAAATATGTCATATCAGAAACCGCGAAAAAGTACCGCGTCGCGACACCGTTATAACTTTTGAAGCTTCACCGCGACGGACCGCGAAACGCTATTAACAACTTTGGACTACATAGACATAATTAAGGGGGCGGGAACCACGGCTGTAACCCACTAAAAATTGGGTGAAAATCATCTGTCCCATTCCTGTCCCCAACCAATCAGAATTTACTATATAAATATTTTTTCCAATTATGTATACACATGGTGAATTGTGATTGGCTGTGATAGGGATGGGTACAGGAAAGGGGACAGAGAATTTTTTGCCCTAAAAATTTTGAAAATCCTATTTTTTAGGTTGTCCTATTTTATATATTTCTATAGAACTTGCTCCCGACATGAACTTCATTCGACGCCTACGATTGCATATATATGATTTGAATCTGAAATGTTCACAGCACCGGGGAAGAAACAGCGAGCTCCATCAGCTTACAACTGCTTCATCAGGTACTAAATTAATGGTTAGAATTAAGAAAACATATGATTAATTTGGTTTAACAGATTAATTATACTTATGAAATCAAGAATATTTCCATTCTACATATTTTAATATAGGGAAGAAATACAAAGATTGAAGGCTGCATTTCCCAACATGAGTCATAAGCAAGCATTCAGTACAGCAGCTAAAAATGTGAGTTTTATGAACTATATCACTACAGGAAAAATAGTCTTTTAGTGATAGCAAAAATTTGTGACTAAATCATAAAATGTCAGTCATTAAAACCCTTTAGTAAAGTTGTCATAACGTTGTCATTAATTCACCGCCAGTAAAAGTTCTTTATGACGACATTAATTTACCGATATATATTGTTATTTGACAACAAAATGTTTCTGGGATTAATTTAACTAAATTGTTTCTTTGCAGTGGGCATATTTTCCACCATGTCAAAAGGAAGGAGAGAAAGATGTTGTCTTAATCTAATCTTCAAGAGGTAATTAAAAAACTTGCTATATATGGGAATTCAAGAGCCTAAAATCAGTCGTTGCTATTTAAATTGAGATATAATTGACCTCGATTTACATCCCCATACTTGGGGTGCAACCGTGCAAGAATGCTCGAACATAAAATGTGCATGTAGTTATGGATGCAGATTTTTTTCTGATATGGATCAGGTTTCTGAGAATCTTATAGTTCAAAATCAGTCACATATCCATATTAGAACTATTCATGAATGAACCGGTCTACTTCCCATTTTTCCATTATGTACCTAGTCTCATCATAAACATGAAATCAATCTCTATGATTAAGGCACTTTACAAATGATAACAAGAGAAATAAAGTTCCTCACCACTATTCTTAGAAAATGCATTCCTAGGCTCACTTTCAAGAATGAATGACCAAAAATCAAATAATATAAGCTTGAATCAAGGGCTCCAAAAGAGAAACTAAGAACCCAAGCTCTAACATAATTGGGTTGGAGCTGCTTAATCTGGTGCCATTGACGAGGATTCGATTCTCCTTGGTAAAATTCGACTAGTGCGGGATTTTCAGCGACTGGGTGTCTTTTAAGAGCACGTTGAGCGGTAACACTGTTGCCCAATCGTGAGGCCGAGTCCAGATGTAGTCACCCACTTGTCGGGTGAATACCGGATGCCCAAACGGGTATAAAAAAATAAAATAAAATAAAAAACTAAGAAAATTAATCATGGTAAATGCAAGAGGGTGTAGCAGCTGGTGGGTTACTTTCATGGCATTGAAGAAACATAAATAGGATTCCCTCTTTTCCGGAGGTTCAAATTCAAGCAACATAGTCCTTCAATTTAAGGGTATAACTATAATTGGTTAGTTAACTCATTCAAGCCTTGCTTGTTAAGGTAATTTTCTATTTACACAAAGGTTAGTGCTTGTCTTTATATGTTGCAATAAACTCTATGTTGTCATTGTAGGAAGGCTATGGTTTCCATGGGGAGAAAGCTTTCAATTCCTCTATTTGGCAAAAACATCCATTTGAGCAAGAGTCAACATCTCATGGCTGTTGTTTCCTTTTAAATCATCTAATAGAATCCAAGACTTCTGACCCTTTTTTTTTTTATTTCTTGATGTATTTTCAACATTTGAAAGGAAATGCACTTTCATTTTAAGTTCAAGTTGTTCTAGAAATAAGAAATTATCAGTAATTTGTTTTGTCTACTATTAGTTGAATATATATATATATGATTTCCACTTATCTTAGTCAATGAGGCCACCCTATTTTGGTACATCATTTATTCTGATGTCTTAATGAGATTTGTGACACGTTATCAGTTATACGAGAAATTAGGGTTTGAACTCCTAATGACTGGAATTATAAATTAACTTTTTAATCAAAATTTGACACGTTATCAATTAAGTATCAACGGTTAAAACTATATATAATAGCCGGCTGACATGTGAACATACCATGCACTGTTGATCAAATGAAAATTTTAGTATTGCTGCACATGTAGCAATAATATTGAGCTAATTTTTTTTTTTATTGGCAAACTCAGTCTAATTACATTACTCTACATGTGATAATTTAATTAGTGACAAATCATTTAACTAGAAAACCAGAAATCATATACTTGTGGACATGCTCTTAAGCTACTTATATTTCCCCTTTCTGGGGCTAACAATATACTAGCTTAATTATCATAAGCTACAAAGTCTTATTAAGTTCAATAGAACGTGTCCTTCAATAAAAGTTAAATTCTCCACCCTTCATTTCCATAGTTTTTCCTTCTTCCAAACCTCGTTTAGGTTACTTGCGAATGGTCTTGGAGATATGCTTGAAAGAAGTCCTTGTTCTCCTTTAGTAGCTCTCTCCACACTGCATAATAATATCAAACATATAAGTTCTCTTCATTCCAGCTCCAAATGACAAACTAACAATCGATAAAAAAAAATTAGCAAATTAATGTATATATTTATTATACATAGCATGTGGTACATGTCAAGGAAGACTAGCGTAATTTGTGCAGCAATTTCCACTCAGAACAATAAGTCTCATGATCATGTAGGCCCCAAGAACGAGTTGATGCAACCATGAAAAACATATTTAGAAAGAAGGAAATGAAATGAACAAGAAGTACCTGTGTGGGTTACTACAGGTCGAATTCTTGCGTGCTCTGCTAGCGCCTTTATGCATTGATCGCGATCCATTTGAAGGATCAAACATCTTTCTATTAGATTTTGAACCTGTTTTTTTTTTATGATCATTCATCCAAGAAATAGTTTGAATTAGTAGGATACCATAACAAGCACATATTCGTAAAGATTGACATGTGCATCACAAAGTGAAATAAGGCTAGTGCAATTGACGTAATATTTACGATTCATAATCATAAATTCAGGGTTTGACAGGCCCTCGTTGAAAAGAAAAAGAAGAATTGCGTACCATTCTAATGTAACTATCAGGATGGCAATGCAAACAAGGAAAATCATGGGGATGATGATTATAGTAAGAAATATTAGGACACATTTTTTTCCCTCTAGTTTTGGAAATGGACAAAAATTCAAAAAGGAATATGTTATGAATGGAGTCAATAAAAGAATGAAAGTAATGAGAGAGGGGAAGAAAGGGGAAATATATATTATATATATTTGAGAAAGCAAACAAAGGGTTTATGATATTTGTAAGAGAGTCCCTAATATATAGTATTGGTAAGAGAAAGAAAAAGAAAAAGAAATTTTTTTATCCACAATATCTAAGTGAAGGGCCAAAAAAGCACAAGAAATCCAAACAAGAGATTCACCTCATCTTCTAAGAGATAAGAGAAATGTGTATAGTTGGGGGATTTTTTCAAAGTTTCGAAAGATTTTTTCTTTTTTGAAATTATGACTACATCTTCGTGGCTTAGTCTATAGCCACTTGACCAAACCAACTCTCCATATCTTTGCTCTCTTCCCTATTTTAGGTCCCACTTTATTCAATTGCCATGAATGTATCAAACAGCCTAATGGTACTACCAGGTAGTAGATTGGTATATGCCAAAATAGCACCATTAATCATAGTCACGTCCTCCAATATTTAGTGAGAGTACATTTCGTGCTAAATTAGTAGTTAAGCGTCTAATTCGATTAAAGATGAGAGTACTCTATTTTAAACAGGTATGTCTTAATCACTTTGGGATATTTGCTAAATTTTAAAGAATTTTTCTACGTGTACCTTGCAGCACGCGTTAATTAGTAGTAGTTGATGAATTAATAGCCAATTTGGTCATCAAAGTATTTGCGCTTAGCCAGTTTCATCATTTTTAGCAAAAGTTATCATTTTTCATCCCCAAAGAATTTACGGGCAGCCAGTTTCATCCTTCCGTCCAAAACTTTGAAAAAAAAGTCAAAATTGACGATTAGACCGAAAGTTGACTTAATCCCCTCATCTTTGAGGGGTCTTTTGGGTACATTAAGTTCCCACCCCACCCCGACGCAAACCCAGCTCCACCCCGCCCCCACCCATCCATCCATCCATCCATCATCATCTTCTTTCATCAAATCAAATTCCCATCCATCCATCATCATCTTCTTGTTAAATTAAATGAAATTGAGGATGAATTTTCTAGGGCTTTAGTCTAGAATCTTCAATTTTCCAATAATTGATGATCCCAAGCCATTGAAATTGTCTTTGTTTCTTGAAGGACTGTTTCTCAAGAGGGTTTTGGTGGGATTGGCGGTGGATTCTTGGGATTTCGATTGAATAAACCTCTACTCTGCCAAGCAAATCGAAGAGACATCGAATGAGAAGGAGAATTCGATCTCCGGCCAGTGATTAGAGATGGCGGCGGTGTACATATCTAGGGCACGGAATGAAGAAGAAGAATAAAAAGATAGATTCTTCTGCACCGCCGCACCCCCATTTGTTGTTGGTGGTGATTGTTGAACCCGATCTGATGTTGTTTGGCAAGAAAGGAACTTCAGGGAAGAAAGGCTGGTCTGGGTTTGCTAAGGTTACCGGAGGAGAGAGGGAGGGGGTGGAGGGGAGGAAGTGGTGTTAGGGAATAAATTCTTCATCTTCTTCACTCCTTTAACCTAATTTCACCCCCAATTTTGAATGGAATCAAGATGAAGAGGTGTCTTCATCCTCATCTTCTTGACTATTTTGCTATATATAATTTCGGCTTTCTTGTTTTTTTCTTCTTCTTGTTATTGTTGATTTTTGCTGCGGATGCCTACAATATATATATCTTAGCTTTTTATTCTTTTTCTTGTTGTTGATTTGTCTCCAAGTTGGATGTATGGAGACAAACCTTAGAATCTAAAGGTTTTAGGATTAGTAGAAGTAAAACAGAGTATATGGAGTGTAAGTTTAGCACTAGCAGAACGATAGAACAAACTGTAGTAACTTTGGGTGACAAAAATATCTCAGAGATTGAGTATTTTCGATACCTTGGTTCTATTATTCAGAGGGACGGAGAGCTTGACGGAGATGTAGCGCATCGAGTTAAAGTCCGGGTTGGTTGAAATGGAAGAGTGCGACGGGTGTTTTGTGTGATCATAATGTACCGCAGAGATTGAAAGGAAAGTTTTGCAGTAACCGACGTAGACCCCAGCATTATTATATGGTACGTAATGTCGGGCAACTAAGAGGTGTCATATTCGTAAAATGCATGTAGCGAGATGCGTATGTTAAGATGGATGTGTGGGCATACGAGAATGGATAGAGTGAGGAATGAGACTATTCAGTAAGAAGATCGGGTGTAACACCTATTGAAGACAAGATGAGAGAGAACCGTTATGCGTTGGTTTGGGCACATTAGACGAAGGCCAAGTGATGCTCCTGGTTAGGAGAATTGAAGGATTGTGTAATATAGATGGCGTAAGAGGTAGAGGGAGACCGGGGAAGACTTGGACGGAGGTGATAAAAGGGGATATGAATCTGTTAGAACTAGATGAGGGTTGTGTTTGGGATCGAAAGAAATGGAGAGAATGCATCCATGTGGATGACCTTACGTGATTCTTACTTTGGTTCATGTAGCCGACCCCAATCTGTTGGGATTAAGGCTTGGTTGTTGTTTGTTGTTTGTTTGTTTTGTTGTTGATTTGTACTCCTGATTGTTGATATCTATTACACTGTTTGCCATGTATATTACTTGGCTTTTTTTTTTTTATTGTTCAAGAATCTGGAATCACTTGGGCAATGTTAAATTAGTTTTAAAAAAAAATGTGTGGAGCTTTTCTCTTTTGTGAAAAAAAAAGGATTTTTAATTGCCATCATCATTTGCACATCTTTAAACTTGTTTCTCTCCATAAAATTATCAAAGATATAATATGAATTCCCAAAATACCCCTCAAAGATTGAGGGGATTAAGTCAACTTTTGGTCAAATCATCAACTTTGACGTTTTTTTTCAAAGTTTTGGACGGAAGGATGAAACTGGCTGCCCGTAAATTCTCTGGGGATGAAAAAGGATAACTTTTGCTAAAAATGATGAAACTGGCTAAGCGCAAAAATACTTTGATGACCAAATTGGCTATTAATTCAGTAGTTGATTGTCTAGTCTAACTCAACTTAGCAAAAAAGAAAAAAATGAAAACAAAAGGAGGCAGGATTTCAATAATTTTAACTAGCTGGGAATTTTGATTTTTTGACTTTGCATTTAGTTTCCTTGATCATAAAGACAGTAATCCCCCAAAGCATGCATGATTTGACCCCTAGGTTTAGTTTGTAATATTTCATCTCTTTCAAATTGAACGTCTCATTTCGCATACATTTTGCATTGAAAAGTGGATATTCAATTTAACTTATCATGAGATTATATATTTTGTTTAGTTGTCTGGTCTTCTTGGCTAGCTATATATAATCAACTCCAGAGATCCTCCTACAATTATTCTTCAAGTTAAAAAATCAGTTCAACCTAGGATGCCTGCTTTTCTTTGTCTTGTCTTTTTTCCTTTTTTTTTAAAAAAAATATCATAATACTACTTTTTGAACAATTTTGAGCATGTTATATCATTGTATATATTGATATTTGACCATGAATTATTCTTTTCCTGTACTCTTAATTTCTATAACATAGCCTCAATAATATCGTCCATTATTCACCCATAGATCGAACCAAAGACTTCATCTTATTAAGAAAACATATAAGAGAGAACAGATAATTATTAATTCTTGTGGGAGAAAAAAAGACTAGGGAGATGTTGGTTAGGAGACATATTATCTCTGATCCTCTTTGCCCGATATATGGATTTTTTTTATTTTTTTTTGGTGGTGTGGAAACAACTCGAACTGCTATTCGTGATTGTGTATAGATGGTGGAAACTTAGAAGGGTTTGTTAGCAGAAGTTTGGTATATGTGATTTCTTTGGGTCTGGTGATGTCCGATAGGGTCGTCTCGAATAATATTAAGGTCGATGCTAATTTTAAAATTAGGACCCTAATTTATTTTTAAAATATAAATTATAAAGGGTGTCAAAATATAATATGATTTTTCAGATTTTCAAAATTAAAGCAGACACAACATTAGTCCTGGTTTTTTTTTCATCTATTTGATCTAGATTAACAAATAATAGATTAACATCATATTATATAATAATAACATTTAAAACTAAAAATAAAGGAACTCACTGTCAAAAAAATTTAAGTCAAATAAAAATTTAATACTATTTTTTGATGTAATCTTTGAACAAAAATAAAAAAGAGAATCCATACATTTAATTTGATGGTTCCAAATTCTAGGAAAAAAATATAAAATAATTCTAAAATTTTCGACAAAATACGCACATATGTATATATGTAAACAAAAAATTGGGACAAAATACACACATATGTATGTATGTAAACAAAAAATTGGGGTCCAATTTTTTGAAGACCCTATTCCGTATGACACTTTGAGCCCCTCATGACCGAACCTAATGTCTGAGAGCACTTGAAATCTTCTATCTCATTTGTATATAATTCTCAAGTGTCATATCATTTGTTTTCGAATTCTATTATTATTTTTTAATTTTTTAATTTTTTTAGTGGGACGAAATTAGATGTAACAATAAAAATCGGTCATAAAATTTCATACATGTCCGGAGCTCGGTTGAAATCGCTGGTGGTAGCCTCAATATGTTGTGATTGTGCTTCTGTTTTTAGAGTAGCAGTTCATAGGGCAAAAAATCATTTATCTTCATTCTATATCTCGTTTATTTTTTTATAAAAAAATGTTTGTTATATATTAATTTTTTTTCTACGGGTTTTACTATTTTTGTTAAGTTATAAATTTTTTATTTAAAAAATTAACAAATTTTAATTTTTTTTTGTGAGAATGAGACATCGAGTGGGACAGCAGATTCCTAGCCAGTTCATAGAGTGTGGGGTTGAGGAATTATCTCTTTGAAAATAATTTGTTCCTCCTCAGACATGGAAGTATTTGTTAGAGTTATGATTGGCTTAGTGTTTTTGAAATTTGCAAAATGTCTTAAACCTTCTTTGCCTTCAGGATTAAGTATATTAACGAATTTTTAATTCTCGAGCCAACTCCAACTAATACAATATAAATTATGGGTGAAAATCGTACCAGTTTGTGTACTCATTTTTGTGTCAAACCAATAAAAATTCACCATTTAATTTTTTTTTTAATTATATATACATATGGTGAATTGTGATTGATTGGGTACAAAAATGGATATACGTACGTGTACAGACGATTATTTGCCATAAATTATGCTATGGTGACGACAGCAGCAATGAATTCGGTTTTAAAGGCACGATAATGGATCAATTGAGCAAAAACAAAAACCACATAAATAACAAATTTTGATTCCCCACTTCATTTCTAAAGAAAAAAAGAAAGTGGTGATTTGTTATTCTTAACATTTATTTGTTTTTACTTAGCAAAAAAAAACATTTATTTGTTTTACATTTATGTAGATTGTTTGTTTTCCTAACGTAAAAGGCATTTTTTTTTAAAGTTTACTCTATGGACATTATTTTTGATGTAATTGAGGACAAAACTTTAGTGATAAATATTGCCTTGAACCATCTGCAATTTTTGCTACGATTGATTGGAATTGGCCTCAATCTAAGATTTTTAATTTTAATTTTACATGATTTAATGTTTGAGGTCTCATTCTCAAACTTAATCCAAATCCAAAGATAATCTAGTACAAACTCAATCCAAATACATACAGTTTGAGATTGTTCTCTCTCTCACACTCACACACACACACATATATACTCTCCCCCAATCTTCACTTTAAGTGTTTTATCAATAGGTTTGCTATCCTCAAAATCAACCGGTTCTACTGAATACTGAAGAAAGTAGTCGCGTATCACTTCTGACTCGCTTTGTGGGGAATTTTTTCCATTTACCTTGTCCAATCTGATGAAAGCGATCTACCGAAACTACAAGATGTAAAAATACATTGGTAGGGGAACGTCTTTTGCCCCTCTTAAGCAAAAAAACCTTGTTTCCGGGCTGAATCCTTCTACTACTTTTGGCTAACAATAATCCTGGGTCCCTCCCCAACCCTTACATAGCGCGTCACTTTCGGTAAAAATTCTAACACATACTCTTGACACCCCCCTTAATTTGGATAAAGCAAGCTTTGTATAGTAACTATAATTACATGAAAATTTGTAAATTTCATTTTCCTAAGTTTAAAATATTTGTTTACTAATCAATCAATCAAATATATTTATTTACCTTAAATATTTTCACTAATCAATATATTTCCCTCATTTTTTCAGAAGATGAATGAATGTTTTTTTTTTGTTGAAAGAAAGTAATATCATTAAAAGATATTAGAAACTACATGAGGGAGGTGGAATTCCAATGGATCCCCTACCCTTTGAAATGAGGCGTCAAGCCTTACAAAAATTCCAGCTAACCGATGAGCCGGAACATTACAAGACTCGCGGTCATAGAAAAATCTAGAGAATAAATGCCCTATAGTACAAACTTTTATTACCGTATAACCATACACTACTACTAAAAAAGAAAGAGCAAAACTGAGACCACGCACAAACCAGAGGCCTTCCAAAACTTCCAGAGTTCTTGTCTGCAAACTTTCAAAACACGTACAATTAGGATGGGAGATCAGCTGAAAACCGCGTAGAGTAGTTGGCTAGCGACCACGCCAGATACGAACAAAACGTCCGCTCACGATTCTCCGTTCGAAGCCATGTTGCAAAGAAACTCTATCTTGAGGAATGCTTCTCCAAATTTGAGATGGTCGCCCCCATTGATTGCTTACAAAAAAACTCGGAATAAAATTTAACTTTAGACAAGGATAAAAACCTAATACTATAATAATATTAATCATGAGGCCGACAATCGGCTTTATTAAGAAAATGAAAATACTACCAGAATTGTGAATCATTTTCAGGCGTACTAGGTATTGAATTGTCTAGGAGTTGTTAAGTCCCGACAATTCTCAATCAAGCGACTCATAGGCTTTGACGGGGCCGCCTTGCGACCTCCACCTTACACTTATTAATGGCATGAACTCTCATTGAGAGATTTTCATAAGTAGCAATTGAGCCCGAAAAAATGACCGGAGTACTTGGAGCGGAAATATACTTCCAATTCGAAGGGTCAATAACATATTGGCAATCAAAATCACCAAATGTTGGACTAGCATGACCAGACCCAGACCAAGACCAAGACCAATAAGCAATTCTCTGCGCCGGGCCTGGCCTAGCCAACCCAACAATAGACAGCCCAACAACAGAACCTTCAAACTGCCTAAAAGTTGTCATATTCTGGGCTTGCCCATTAAAGACTATGCATGTATTAAATCCCTTCAACCCACCAACCTCCTGGTCCATACTAGAGCCCATCAACCCGCCAACATCTTGCCCAACATAAACAATTTTTTGGGTCGATCCATCATAATCCAGGCCCATAGAAGAGCATATCAGCCCACATACCAGCATCTCCATATCAGAGACCTTAGATCCACCAAAATCTGGGCCATCTCGCGGGTCTTTGACCCTATCCGGTCCAACAATCCCTCCTGCAACCCGAGGCTCCCAAGTAGTAAACTGACCATCGGCGGCTACTTTCTTCATCTCCGGTGACCTTGCTTTCTTCTCAGTCGAACGCCTCCTCATCGTAGCCTTTATTCCACTCGAATACGCACTAAAATATCCATTTTTGGCCTTGGCTATGGCCCGAGCCAATTCAATATTCAATTGACAAACTCAATTGCCGATGTGAGAAGATTTTCTCCCCCTCAAACACCCAGTCGTCTCAAGATCAACAATTCAGTAACACCATTTTTTTCCTGCAACAAAATCTAATGGTTCCATCCCCAAGTCCCACGTCCCGGTGTAGCCTCCAATACCGGAGCATCGCCAGTCCGAATAACCAACAAAAGTTCAGGTATCACCGGATTTGCCCTTTTGATAATACCAAATTGATGCCCGTTGATATATCGGCGGTATAGCGTGAATTCAACGCTATAGAAATCCCACAGACGATAGTGTTCATCGTCTGATCGGTACACACGCTCAAAGGCGGTGGAGAAAGACCTAGAATTTTATGTAGGTAGTCCGACATAGTCGGAGCGTTTTAGGATCCCAGAGAGAGCATCTGATAACTCGTAAATTTATCTTTATTTTCTTCTACTTTAATAGTAATTTTGAGCTTCAAAAGTATTTACATATCGAGCTTTTGAGACTTTAGAATGGTATAATCCTCACTTATTTGTGTTTGCATTTGTAGGGGCAAAATAGTCTTTTGAAGGATAAAAGTGAACCGACTTGCAGAAAAAGAAAGAAAGTTCACTTTGGAATTGAAAAGACATCTTTACATACCTGGAAGAGAAGATATGGCAGCTTACTTTTAAAGGATGTTGATGAGCTTTTGGTTATATAGCAACTACTTTAAAGAATCTTGAAGAGTTGTATTTTATGTCAACTACTTTAAAGGATGGGAGAGTTTTTGATCTATGTCAATTACCTTAAAGCTTAGCTAGGGTTTCTAGTTCTATAAATACTCTTCAATAGTCTTAGGAATAATTAAGTCATTATTAGATTATTCTAGGTTTTATTTTGTTATTGAATTTTTTCTCTAGTATGAGCTAAATATTTATTCTAAGGCCATGATGTAGCTAGATTAATTTTATATGTTATTCGCTTGATTTTGTTATTCGATTAGTGTTGTGGAATTAATTTCTTATTATTGTTCTTAATGCTTTTGTGTGATTAGCTACCACTCAAATTGTCTTTTACATTAACTTTCGAAGATTTTCACGACAATTTGACTTTCATTAATTGGGTTAAATAATCGAACATAAATCGCATGCAAGATAGATATATACTTGTATGGTTTGTGCGATCTTTATGATTTCATATGTTTAAATGCGTTTTTGTGGGTTAAAATCAACATAGACATATAGTTGGTTTATTTATGAGAATAGGTTTGATAAGCCTTGAAAGAGGTTATTAGATATAATTGGAAATAGATCGATTAATGAAACTCACTTTAGAATAACATATCGTTAGGATAATATATTGGTTAATTTAGTGAATTCATGTGCCTTAGATCTTTCTCTTATCAAACTTCTTATTCAAGTTATTTGTTTTATGTTAGTTAATTAATTTAGTTTAATAATCATCAACCATCGGGTTTATTTTACTTGCTTTTGATCATTGTAGAATTAGTTACCTAGGAATTAATTAATCATTATTCTCTGTGGGATCGACCTTGACTACTACAATATCGACCTAGTATACTTGCTAGTTTAGATTTTGCGTATCAGCATCCAGAAAAGAAAACATTTCATCAGATAAAGAAATTTCTTCAATTGAGAAGATGAATGAATGTGAACATTCAAATAAAGAGAAATTACACAAAAAATAATATAAGATAATAGAACGTGTGTATAATGTATAATGTATCTTCGAAAAGTATTAATAGTGATTCTTTATTTTTCTTTCAACTCAACTCAAATACTCAATCTATTAATTGAAGAGAAAACATCTTATCACGCGTATTGTTCAATTTGAATTTCAAGCCAAACTATATTTTACCACATTAAAACGCAGTATACGTATAAGTGAAGATCGAAAATAATTTATAAATACATAAATAATTCATTTTTCAATCTTTGAGATAGAAAACTTTTATCCAAAAGATTTTTTTGGGTGAGAAAGTATGAAAACTGTAACATCATTTTATTGAGAAATAACAATTTTCAGGCAAATCTTGCAAGATACAAAAGAAAAGAAAAGAAAAGAAAATCACTATTTATTGCCTTGTGGCCCGTGTTTAGCTGCCACTTTTTTCGTGAATAACGGAGTCAACACTTCGTCGTTTAGTTCACCACGCCAAAATTTACCCGCCAACAAACAAAATGGGGGCCTTTGGTCCGCTCAACCCAGCCGGCCTGGCTTGGCTTCTTTTTCAAAATTTCCCACTTGTACACAAACAGAGCGATACTAATGCCTCCAGGGCCGCTTCCACCACTCAATTCAACAGATATTGTGGATGATGTAAATCAAGGTGACCCAGCGGTTCGATTGGTGGGAGACTTTGTCTTAGTTCATCGCAAAAAGTCACTCCCACATTGGAGGGTTGAAAACTTTCACATTGCGTCTACCAAGATTTGAACCTACGCCCTTCTACACAATTTACCACCATCGAACCAACTGGACTACCCCCAAATTTCCCACTTCGTTCCCATATACTATTGTTGCTTCGGTGTTCGGTCATTCAACCAACCACCTCCTAATTTTTATACCAATATTACCCTCCACCTCAATCAAAATAATCCTTCGGCTTCAAAAAAAAAAAATATATATATATATATATATATATAAATTTTATATTTATATCCGTAAATTTTTATTTTTATTCTTCTTGTCCGAACCTACTCTCGGGTTGCTGTTTTAAACAATTCTCTCCAACCCGACTTGTTCCGAAAATTAATCTGACATGACCATAACCTGATATTTGTATGTCAGGTTAATGGTCGAGTCGGGAGGAAATTAATTATAATTAGATAGTTTGCCAATTTTATCACGAATTAAAATGTAGTGGAGAATAGACTGTTGAGTTGATTGGATCGAGTCCGAAATTGGATATGTTTATTAGGACACTTATGACACATGAAATTTCTTTTGTGGCCGAAAAAACTGTTTGTCATAAATAGCACAAAAAACTACTTTTGTGGCAGAAAAGACATCGAACAACTATTTGTGTCAGAAATATCAAACAAAATTATTTTGTAGCAAAAAAGACACTGAAAAACTATTTACAATAGAAATAACATACGAAATTACTTTTGTGACAAAAATAATTATTTGCAATTTTTTTTCATCCTTTCATCGTGATTATTGACCATTCATGGAATATGATTGTAGATGTGAATGTTCAATGAATGATAGTTAATCTTCTTGGTCGGGAATATGTAGTTTTCTTTTCGTGAAAGTTGGAAGATGCATTTTTTTTAATTATATATAGCAATTAATATTTTTCACGAGAAGCATGCCTGCAAACAATAATGCAGATACAGAAATTTTAAAAAAAAAAAAAAAAAACTAGATTGCTATAAATGTAACAATTTCATCAATATATTAGACAATTTAGTAGAAGATTCAGAGTTTTAACAGTGTGATATTTTTTTTTCTTTTCACCGGGTAATGTATATATTCCAAAAAGTATATAAAATTCTGTATATATTGTTAAGTAGAAGTAATCAATTGTTACTTTCAAAGTCCTTATAAAAATTAAAAACAAACGAAAATAAATTTAATAAGGGGTGAAGTCCAAAAAGGTAGAAAGTAGTAAATTTTTTTTTGCTGAAAGTAGTAAAAATTGCATGATATTCTAAGCATATGAAACATTTTTTACTAGATATTTTCCAATCCTAAGATTGGAATTATTTGTATCAAATTGTATATTACATTTCCTACTCAAAATGAATATAAAGAAGTAAATTTTAGAACAGAGAAAATATTATTTTCTTCCGGGCAAATTTGTTTAAAAGATATTATTTGGAAAAAAGAAAAAAGAAAAAAGAAGGGCAATTTAGTCAATTTAAAAATGATGGTAGCTCTAATAATGCGATATAAATCCTTAAATAATGAAACCCCAACCAAAAACGTGATGGTGGGAAAACAAACCACCTCATAGAGATAGAGGAGTAGTGGGATGACAATAATAATAGCAACACTGTGTGCTGACTCAGCCTCACCACCACCAACATATAATAGAAAGAGTAGCGTTCCGTCTATGATAATGAACACTAAAAAAAATTGACACATATTTATCGTTAAATAAAAATTTGAAAGTTAAAATAATTTTAAATTGAATATATATTTTAATTTTTTAATATTTTTTGCGTAAAATATTTTATATGTCTTATAACAAATGTTAATTAAGAAAACGTATATTACATAATTTAACACTTGCCTAAAAACTGTAAACCTTCTTAAAAGAAATTTTGTATATACAATTTTTTTTATGTTTATAAAAAAATGATTTAATCAGTCCGGATCCTATGTGAAACAGTTTTTTATAGTACATACGAACAGATGTTCTAATGTTCAGGATAGATGTCATGAGTCTCAGGACATGTATTGTGAGGCTAAAAAATACGACATGTGTTATGAGGTTCAAAATATATGTTTATTTTAAATCAATCTTAACCATCAAAATTTTAATATAACTAATAAGAGAAATTTTGCACGTACAAAAATACTCACGTTTCTCACTGAGAACATTTAAGTATATAACCTAAAGAGGGCCGTTGTGGCAATATATACTGAATTTTTGTGTTAATCACAAAATAGAATGGCGTGATTCGAGAAATCTGCTCTCTCCTCCTCTGTATCTGTTCTGTGGATTGTGGGTCCCATCCATTCTCCTAACGCTTCGTTTTCTTCTCCTCTTCTAAGTAGAAGTACTATTCTTCCTCACATATATCAATAAATTTAGTAAATTAAATGAATATGTCATCAGCCACCTCTTCCACCGCATCACATGATATGATCCGTTTTCTTTTCCATCCCTCAGATTCATAGCCCCTTGCCTCTTCATCCTCATCCTCTCCGATTCCTTTCTATTTATTCTGTATATATTCAGACTTTTTCGATTTCCGTTTTCTCTCGATCATCTCCGATTTAAGGTATGTTTTTTTGTCTTTCTAATTTAGATTTAGATATAGAAAAATTAGAAACTTGAAATGCATAAATGCTTGCTATTTTTTAAAATTTTCTTGATTGTTTTTTACGGTTTCGATAATAGGTAACGGAGAGTTCGTATATTGTAATTAACTTAATGAGATTATTAATTATATAATTATCTTGCAGGATCGATTTTGATTTTGAGAGTTCGTCAAATTTTATTATACCTCTCGCGATTTCCAGGTAATTTTTTCCTTTTTTTTTAAAAAATGTTTTAGGCTTGTTTTATTTGCTGGAACTGAAATAAAAAGGTATTTTTGATGTGCTGATTCTGTTTTATAATCTCTTAGAAGATCTAGGTATAGTTGATTATTTTGTAATCTTTTAGGAAAAACAATTCTGTGAAATTTGATTTTTTATACGGTTGCTGTTGGTAGTAATTGAGAGTACAATGTAAAGTTGAAGATTTTAGATTATTAGCTTGTTAATTCTCTTCTATTTTATCTTTTTTTTTTTAAATGAATCTGTCCTGTCCTGTTTACTGATTGTGGAAAAGAGGACGAAAAGGATCATCAATGATCTTCATTATGAATTGGATGTAGGTTGATGTAGGATCTTCTCTAGATCATGATGATCTTCATTATGAATTGGATGTAGGTTGATGTAGGATCTTCTCTAGATCATGGTGTTAGTCAATGTGTATTTATTTTATTTTTTTCTTTGTGTTGTGCTTTGTGTGTAGTAATTTTCATCCTGAGACTCATTCTTCAAGTTTGATACAAGTTTTCACATTCAGCATTTTCCGATGATTGGTTTAATTTGTATGCTACTATTCAATTGTGAATCATCCGGGTGTGGTGTATCTTTACTTTGATGAAAAGGGGAAAAAGTTGAAAAGCTTAACTAAAGAGATAGACAAAAGGAAGCTTATTAGCTCACTAATATTCGGTTAAACATGTTGTATCTTGACCATGCACAGAGGCCATTATGAGGAGATCTAGAGTTTGCCTAGTCCTAAAAAGGCACTAACTTTACAATTCTAAGGGATTTTATTATCCTCAATGTTATTCTTGTTTTAGTAACCCATGAATTTTTGTGCAGGTAGTTCATTGCTGGTTGTCATATTTTATTTATTTTAAAGTACCTACCCCCAGGAAATAAGTTTTTTCTATCTCAAAGAGAATGTTGGGAGATAATAATGGTAATGCTGCACTGCCTGTTTTCCTTGATGAGAACCGCTTCCAGTACCCCACCAATGCTTCTAATCAGCTACAGTTGTTTGGAAACTGTAAGTCCATATTTCCAAGTTAGGGAGTATTGTTTTACAAGTTTGCCTTTCCCTACTTCCACGAAAGGGTAAACATGGCGTAAGGACTTGTTTAACTGGTGGAACTCTAAATGCATGTGATTCCTTGTTGTTGTGCTATACTCTTTTGCTGATAATTCTTAGTTGATAGATCAACTGCTCAAAGTCGATAGCTTTAGGTTGTTGCATTTAACTCATTCATGCAGCTTCCCAAGTTTTAAATGCATATGATCTTGCATTTGGTAGAATTACCTTTGTGGTAACATATACAAGTTTGGAAACAAGTTTTCACATCTTGTCAATACTTACTTTTCTGTGGGTCTTTGTTGGACTTCTTGACAAGTATGCTTAAGCAAGAAACTTTGTCTTTCCTGAGACATATATGAAGACTAACCTGGTTATATTTATCATCTAGATTGGGATAAATCTACTTATATGAAGCTATTCTGTTGCTAATACCTAAGAAACTGCAGTTAACTTTCTTTATATATGGAGATCCAGTGTTTTCAAATTTTGATATACCTGTTGCTTATACTCCTGATGGCTGAGTTTATGGCTTCATGAATTGGTGCTTAATTAATTCTTGATATTTTTGGCGAATTTCGGTTGGACATCTGACTGATCCAGTTTACTTCTCAGTGTCATATGGATTTAATGCCGATCCTGTAAATTATTTTGGAAATGAGAGCAATCTTATCCTTCGGCCTAATAAGCGAGGCAGGGAAGCAGAAGCAATTGCAAATCAGCAGAAGCTTCAAATTTCTCTGAATAGCAAAATTTATCATGATGAAGTCGATCGAACAGCAAGCTTCCCTATTCAGAATCCTGTATCAACTGGTTTAAAGCTCTCATATGACGATGAGGAACGCAACTCATCTGTCACTTCTGCAAGTGGAAGTATGACTGCGCCTTCTTCCATTTTGTGGTCATTTAATGATAATATCAGAGTTGAACTTGATAGGCAGAAGGAAGAATTTGATCAGTATATTAAAAATCAGGTACTGCCAGCCTTTGTTTTCCTAATTCATTGGTTATTAGAGATTATAACAGATTCAGATGGTTTAAACACTGTACTAGTCAAGTATGCCCCATTCTTTCAAACATTAGGTGAAACTTTTTAGTTAATAATCTGGACCATCAAAATTCAGAAGGTATTGTCGTCCTTACTTCCTTGCATATGTTTTCTGAGTAGCCTTTCCGCCAAAAAGTGGAAGTTTCACCGATAAAATTTTGGTATTACAAGAAAAAGAATTATTTATACTGGCAAGTCAAATTTGTTCATTTACTTTTCCTCCATTTAAATCCATTGCAATGATTTATGATTCCTTTCAAACAGGAAGAAAATCTGGTGAAAGGAGTACGAGAAATGAAGAAGAAACACACGGCTTCATTTTTAACTGCCATAGAGAAAGGTATTGGTAAGAAGATACATGAGAAAGATCTCGAGTTAGAAAACATAAATCGCAAGAACAGGGAACTGGCCGAGAGAATGAAGCAAGTTGCAGTGGAGGCTCAGCAATGGTGCTATAGGGCGAAGTACAACGAGTCGGTTGTCAATCTGTTGAAATCCAACCTACAGCAAGCAATGCAAGGCGCTGCTGATCAAGGGAAAGAAGGATTTGGTGATACCGATAAGGATGATGCTGCCTCATGTATAGACCCGAAGAATTACCTCAGCGCTCCAAGTGGATCTGGGAAGTCTCCTTTGGGTAGAGGCAACATGATTTGCAGAACATGCAAGGCAAAGGAGGTATCCATACTGTTAATGCCTTGTAGGCATCTCTGCATGTGTAAAGATTGTGAAGGTTTAGTCAATGTTTGCCCTGTATGTCAGTTGATGACAACTGCTACCGTCCAGGTTTACCTGTCTTGAAAATAATTACAAATTGAAAGATTAACTAAAGAAACTATCCTTGTTATTATACCACATTTTATATTTATAATCTATATAACTTGAAGATGTATTTAGCATTTTTGTGTAATGTTTTTGTATCCTTTATTGTTTGCATTATTCCTTGTACGTTCTTGCATTGTGGAGCATCTATGTTTAACAGAGCCAAAGTTGGTATGGATCTTTTTGGTCATGAAAGAATGGAATTGCATAGATCTCTGATGTCTTTTGTCTTTGATATGAGGCCATAATTCCGCAGCAAACGTGACGATACAGGGAGGCTATTGTTTTAGTGTTATTCTGTGAGCAGACACTGTGTGCAGTCATTGTCAAAGGTCAAGTCGGTCTTCAATCCATTTTTTCAATGGTAATCTGTGAGCACCAATTATTTGGGATTTAATGTGCTATTTTATTGTTTTATTGTTGTGTCTACTTTGTATCGTGAGGTTAACAGATTATTATCTTTTCTTTGGTAGATAAAAATTGATGAAGTTAGTTTCCTACCCGAAAATTGCAACTTGCCAACATGTAGAATTAATAATATCTTCTACTAGTATAGTGAGAGGTAAACAATTTATGATCTTTTCTTTGGTAGGTAAAAGTTGATGAAGTTAGTTCCGGTTTTAGTTGTTTTATTGGTAGGCACCCAGATGCATTTTACGCTCCCGGCTCCTATGCAGGACAGCTTTTTGTTCTGCACGTACGGAACAAGCTACCAGCCGTCAGATGAGATTTATTAACGGTCCAGATCTGGAGAGAGATTTTTTTTTTTTTAATATTTTAAGTCCAGTCGCAACCTTTCTTTCTCCAGATCTAGGCCGTTCCAAATTTCATCCGACGGCTGGGATTGTTGCGCATGTGCGGAACAATCCCTATTCCGCATAAGAGCCGGACTGGCATTTTACCAAGTAGTTTCATTTCTTTTTTGAGCACTTTATCATATTTATTTTCAAAGTTATCGATACACAGATTTATATGAGTGTATTCAATCTAGATTTTTTATGATTTTTAAGGAGTTTTTAAGTCAATAGATATCATTTCAGAATTTTAAAAGTCCATTAAAAATCTAGAGGTATTTAATCTCGCTTTTAACAAGTCCATTAAAATGTAGAGGTATTCAATCTAGGTTATAAATTATTGAGAAATCTCTTCTTTTTCTTCCATAATCTGAGTTTTTCTCATGAATATTAAAATTAAAAGTCTTTAATAATTTTATCTGAAATTATGAAGTTTGCAGTGATTCCAATTCTTTAAAAGAAAAGTAAAATAAATAAATGTCCAAACTAAAAATTATGAGGAAGAATTTCACCTCATTAAAAAATTAAATATGAAATGTTTATTTTCTCAAAATAATATATTGTCATAATATTAAAACAGTTTTTCTTTATGGTCATATTCAAATAGAAATTAAAGAAAGCAAACAATTTCTTACCTAGCTAACTACAAATTTCTATTTTTCAAATAATGGATTTCATTTTCCTGAAATATAAAATCAAGGGGAAAAAATTAATAATCTGAAATTCAAACAAAACCTATCACAAAATATACTTTGATTAAGTTAAAGAAAATAATTTAGTAAATAAATTACACAAACCTTAACAAATAAAAAAAGGGCTGCTCATGATCTCTACAAAATCAAAGAGCTTTTTTATTTTTTAACAAATTTATTTGATTCAACACTAATAAATCCGTATAATACACAATTAAATCAGTATTTTCTTTAATTTTTAGTGTTATTCAGATAATGCATAGATTACAAATCAAAAGAAATCATGATAAATCAATCTAAATAGAATATGCAAAGAGTTTGTATATAGTTAAAACAATCTATAGAGTCAACAGAAACTATAAACTTTTAAAAATCAGTTAGAATCTTTTGAAATCTGAATTGAATATACTCTGTTAATAGAAGTAAGCAATTATTAATTGATTACATGACTAATTTTTTAACAAAAATAAAAAAGAGAATCTATACATTTAAATTAATAATCTCAAATTTTTGAGAAAATACAAAAGAATTCTAAATTTTCTTTAACAACATACACATGTATTTATATATAGATAACAAAAAATGGGGCCCCCAAAAACTAATTATTAAATTTAGACCCCTATTTTTTAAAAAATATATAAATTATATAAAGTGTCAAAATATAATACGATTTTGAATTTTCAAACCAAAGCCAAAATCAGTAGTCATGTAATTTTTTAACAAAAATAAAAAAGAGAATCTATACATTTAAATTGATGATCTCAAATTTAATTTTTAAAATTTAAAACTTTTCTAGAATTAAAAATTATAATTTTAAAAATATAAGCGCTCTACGCATAGATAATTCCATAATTAACATGTGTTTTGCAATTACGAAACCAACACTTAATTCCACACCTAATTCCGAACCTTAGGTCCAAACTCTCTTGTTTGTCTCCTTCATGAATGTGACGTACGCATCTGGTTCTGGTTCATCTTTCAAAAAGAATAAATTTCCATCTAATGTTGATCTTGATTGACAGTAGCAGACAAAAAATTTCGTGGCACAAGTGTAATAATGAACTAACACATGCCCCTTTTCCTAATCCTGCCGTTCAGCTACCAATAAAGAACAAGAATCCCATCAACTTCTCCAGTTTCTCCTTCATCCACCTCAGGGCCAGAAAGGTCTGTTTTTTTTTCACTTTTTAATTCTTTTTTCAGTTTATCATCTGGGATTTTGGTTTTTTGAAAGAATTTAGTATATTCATGTATAATCTTGATGAAATTTGAGATGGGAATGATAATTATTCATTTAATTTGAAGTATTTGCTGCCTATACTGCTGAATTGATACCAGTGCAGTTGACACAACACTTTTTACTCGGAATAATAAGTTCCTACGGAACTCCCATATTCTTGATAATTAAAAAACATTAAAAAAAGTTCTGCTGAATTGGTAGCAATAGGAAGAAAAATGTTTAAGCTTTTAGATTTTATGGATAAGCTAATGGGGTCTATTTACAGTTGCAGATTCTCCATTATGCTTGTTGCCAGGAACCTAGTAGTTATTTGATAGAGGCTGATTGCGTATATTCTTTTATTGTTAATTATTGATTCTTTTTTTCTCAAACACTTCTTGGTGCTCTTATTATTCGTAAAGATCATTACTTTTTTTGTAGTTCTATCTATTTTGAATGGTATTTGGTTGTGATAGCTGATAAGGTGGTTCTTTATGAACATGTAGAATTTGTGAGACTCCTTTAAGTTTCAGGAGTAGAGAATTGCATTCATTACCTAAATACGCGGTGTTTGATTGTTAATTATTTGTGAGACTCCTTTAAGTTTCTCGAGCACTTTGTTCTGTTCTTATTTTTTTTTTTTTTACAAAGATCATTACTTTCTTTAGTGATGATGAGATTGTTTGTTTATGAGCAGCAGGTAGCAATTGTGACACTCCATTAAATTTCGGGAATAGAGAATTGCATTCATTTCCTAAATAGAAAATGGGATCTGAGGGGCCAAAACCTGTGACCATTCATGTGACAGGATTTAAGAAATTTCAAGGAGTTGCTGAGAATCCTACCGAATCAATTGTTAATAATCTAAAGAAATATGTTGAGAAGAGAGGATTGCCGCCTGGTGTCCAATTGGGAAGTTGCCTGGTTCTTGAAACTGCTGGAGACGGTGCACTTCCCATGCTTTACAAGGTCTTGGAGTCGGGCACCTCAGCAGAAAACAGCTTGAATGATGACCGAGTCATATGGGTCAGTTCCATTCCTTTTTTTCTGTTTTGTAACTTTACTTCCCAATTTATTTTATCCGTGTAGTTTGTGACTCTGAGGATCTTGCGCTGTCTTTTTTAGCTTCACCTGGGGGTAAATAGTGGGGCACTCAAATTTTCCATTGAACGGCAGGCAGTCAATGCAGCCACTTTTCGTTGTCCCGATGAGCTTGGTTGGCAACCTCAGGTGGATATTTACTCTCGTGCATCTTACTGAAATAAACTTCAAATTCATTGAGGCTGAAATCGCATCTTTTGTTCCAGAAAATGCCCATAATTCCTGGGGATGGTGGACTAACTCAAGCAAGAAAGGTATCTCTTCCCTTCGTTCATCTCTTCAAAAAAATTCTTCTCTTTATTTCCCATTGTGTTTACCTCTTAGTTGTGTTTGTAATACCATTAAATAATCTGCACAATATGGATGGTATAGATATACTAATGTCATTTACATGATTTTAGTTTTCCTCTCTGTAGGAGTTTTCAGTGTTTAAAAGAGATCTTTGGGCTTGTTTAATTGGTTTTTGTCGATGTTATTCATGTGGTTCAACATGTTTAGAACTAGGGAGAAAATTGGACCAATCAAGAACAGTAGTTGAAGGTATGAAACCATCATAATGGTCCAGACTATAAGCAGAAATTTTTTGAATTTTGATAAGATTCATCTGTAAAACTATTTATTCAGAAGAACGTTTTAAAACAGATGAAGAATCCTCTTATTTTATTGATCATACATCAGAATTTTCAGGCATAGTATCGATGTTGCTAGATCGCTTGACCGTCCATATTCTTTGTCTGAAATATGTCTTTGAGACCGTAGTTGTTGGTAGTTTCTTTTTCTTGACAAATAGATTTAAGCTGGAACGTACTATTAGTTTATTATGTGCCGTGTGAATTCCCGCTTTTATATAATGGTTATGTATTCAAAATATGAAGCACCAAAAATTTGTCATTAGCTGCTTTTCTTTCAAAATATACCCCTTTCTTTATCATAACTTGAACTGTTTGGTTGATGAAGACATCTTGCTCAGTTGATGCAATCCTTCGGCACCTGAAGAACAAGGGTCACGACGTGATGATGTCTGATGATGCAGGCCGTTTTGTGTGCAATTATGTGTATTATCATTCTCTTCGGTTTGCAGAAGAAAAAGGTCACAAATCTCTCTTTGTCCATGTTCCTCTCTTTTCTAGAATTGATGAGGAAAAACAAATGCAGTTCGTATTAGCCCTTTTGGAAGCTGTTAGATCGGCCTTTTGATATCGTTCTCTTGAAATGTGAAATTATCTGTCTTGATGTGACAATATCCTTAATGTACATTCTGTTAACGAATAATGATAATTACTACAGCAGATTGGGGGTCTTTGGTTGTCTTAACTTTATAGTGTACTACTATTGAATTTTCTTTTCCCCTAATTTTAATAATTGAGGGAGGGGATGCAACAGTCGAATTAGGGATATGTGGTACAGGCATGGAAGTTCCGCGCTAGATGCCTTGACCTTTCTTCACACTACTATTGTCTCCTTATATTAGCCACAGAAACTGCAACGTTAGGGGTAAAACAATACGCTCATTTTATACTGGAAAGCATCAACAAAAAGTATTAAGCAGCGATTACCTCAATCTGTTTTGCTGAATTGCCCGCTAGGTGATTGTTATTTACCTGGTATGATATTTTGGGTGCAAGAAACTCTTCAATATGTTCATCCTTATTGTAACAAAGTAATTAGGAATTGTGAATACTCAAGTTGTATTTCATATTGAATTGTGAATACTCGAGTTATATTTCATATTGAATTGTGAATACTCAAGTTGTATTTCATATTGAACAAGTGTTACATATATATACACTCCTAGAAAAACCGAATAGGAAAGTAAATAAAGAAAATAATCAATAAGGATCAATCAATTCCTAGAATCAATCTAATCCCTATAATTGTGCATATACACCTATACAACATGTGCTAAATGTGCTCAATGTGCTCAATGTGCTAATATGTTGTAACACCCCCCCTCAAGGTGGAGCATAGATGTTGATCATGCTCAACTTGCTACAAAGATAATTGACTCGAACTCCATTTAACGCCTTTGTAAGAAGGTAGTCCAATTATTCTCCAGTCTTCACATAACCAGTAGAAATGAAACCATCTTCTATTTTGTCACGTACAAAATGACAATCTAACTCAATATGTTTGGTCCGCTCATGAAAAACTGGATTAGAAGCAATGTGAAGAGCAGCTTGATTATCACAATACAACTTTGCAGGGATGGAAACTTTAAGGCCAATTTCAACCAAAAGCTGATATATCCACATAATTTCACACGCCGATTGCGACATAGCCCTATATTCTGCTTCTGCCCTAGAGCGAGAAACAACATGTTGTTTCTTACTCTTCCATGAAACCAAATTCCCTCCCACAAAGACACAATAACCTGTCGTAGATCTTCTAGTCATCTTACAGCCTGCCCAGTCAGAATATGAAAAGCACTCGATACGAGAGTAGTTGTGATTTTTTATATAATATACCTCGTCCAGGTAACATAAAATATGTTCTAAAGCAACCCAATGATGGACTGTTTGAGAAGATAAGAATTGACTTACAATACTAATCGAGTAAGTAATATCTGGACGAGTCACTGTAAGATAGTTTAATTTCCCAACCAGTCTTCGATATCTTTCAGGGTCTTCAAATAATTCTCCATCTTTTGTGAGTTGAGAATTGGTAAGCATTGGAGCGCTGCATGGTTTTGCTCCCAATTTCCCTTTCTCTGTCAGCAAATCAAGCACATATTTTATTTGAGACAGGAATATGCCTTGTTTACTCCTCATCACTTCAACACCCAGAAAGTACTTCAACATTCATAAGTCCTTCGTCTGAAATTGAGTCTGAAGGAAAGACTTAAGCGATGATATGCCCACACTGTCACTCCCTGTTATGATAATATCATCTACATAAACAACTAAGAGGATGATACCAGCACTAGACTTTTTGTAGAACACCGTGTGATCTGATCTGCTCTTCAACATACCAAACACCTTAATCGCCTCATTAAAATTTTCAAACCAAGCCCGCGGATTTTGTTTTAAACCATACAGAGATTTCCGAAGATAGCAAACCTTCCTTTTCATTTTTCCATGCTCCCCCTGAGCAACAAACCCAGGTGGTTGCTCTATATATACCTCTTCTCGAAGATCACCATGAAGAAAAGCATTCTTGATGTCTAACTGATGCAGGGGCCAATCATAGGTAGCTAGCTGCCAAAGAAATAAATAGTCGAACAGAGGTTAGTTTTGCAACTGGAGAAAAAGTATCTGAATAATCAACTCCGTATATCTGAGCATATCCCTTAGCAACAAGCCGAACTTACAATCGTGAAATGGATCCATCAGTATTAGTTTTCACTGTAAATACCCTTTTGCATCCAATAGCTTTCTTCCATGCAGGTAAGTCCGTTAACTCCCAAGTACCATTCTCATTTAAGGCATCCATTTCCTCTATCATTGCACGACGCCAACCAGGATGACATAAAACTTCATAGGCAGATTTAGGGATAGTGATAGAATCAATGGAAGCGATAAAAGAACACGCAGAGTGTGACAAATGTTCATAAGATACAAAAGTCGAAATAGGGTAAGTGCATTGACGTTTACCTTTGCGTTGTGCAATTGGAAGATCATCAGTTGACACAGGATCCGATGACGAAGTAGTTGGCGCCAGATGTGTGTCGGGAGGAGGTAGACGTCTAGAGTAGACTTTGAGAGGAGGTGGGGAAGAAACTTGTGTTGACTCAACAACAGAAGTTGGTTCAGGTGTGGATGTGGGAAGATAGACAATGACAGAGTTCGGATTCGAGTTCACGACCCAAAGTCTGTGGTTCGGATCATCGACTGAATAGGAGTAATGGTATAAACTAACAAATCATCCTCCTCCCCCTTACCAGTTGAAACGGAAGAAGAAGAAAAAGACGTGTCTTCTAGAAAGGTAACATCTCTGGATACCATATATTTGTCAAGACTTGGGCAATAACACCTATACCCTTTTTTATGACGATAGTATCCTAAGAAGACACACTTCAAGGACTTTGGGTCTAATTTAGTGACAGAGGGACGAACATCTCGTACAAAGCAAGTACTCCCAAAAATTTTAGAGTCAATGAGATATAATGACTTGGTCTCGAGCATTTGACAGAAAAAAAAAAATCAAATTCACAGTGTAATTTGGCATATTGAATTCATTGGCCAATTCAAACTTCATGAATATTTTGGTATAGAAATTTTGTAGATCCCATTCTAGTTTCGTCATTGTCTGGAAAGATACCAAGAAGATTATATTATTATACAATTAATAGAAGTGTAATTGGTATCATCAAAATATTCTCATTAGAGGAAAGAAGGAATTAGGTGGAACTTGCTTCATATTTTCTCTATTCAATAAACCTTTACACTTTGAGTATGAAAAGGAGTTTCACCTTGAAGAACTGATGAAGGCATACGATTAATTAGAAAACATGCCGTGATACTGCATCAGCCCAAAAAGATTTAGGAACATTCATTTGAAACATAAGAGCTCTTGCAGTCTCAAGAAGATGCCTATTTTTACGTTCTGCTATCCCATTTTGAGATGGTGTATAAACACATGAAGATAAACACATGAAGTTTGGTGAATAATGCCATTTTATGTCATAAAGGTTTGAAAAGCTGTTGACAAATATTCTTTTGCATTATCACTCCTTAATGTACGAATAGAGACATTGAACTGAGTTTAATTTCAGCATGAAAGGCACAAAATATAGACCATAACTCGGAACGACTTTTCATCAAAAATAATCAAGTCATACGAGAATAGTCATCAACAAATGTAACAAAATACCTAAAATCAGGTTTGGATGAAATTGGACAAGGACCTCAAACATCAGAGTGAACTAACTCAAAAGAAGAATCGGCTCGTTTATTGACTCTAGAACTAGAACTAAGACGGTGATGTTTAGCAAATTGACACGGCTGACAATCTAAAACTGATACCTTAGAATACTCGGGACAAAGTTTCTTGAGCAAAGGGAGAGATGGGTGGCCTAGTCGACAATGTGCTTTGAAAGCAGAGGAAACACTGGAATACACAAGCGATTGGCGTGTTGATTTGTCAAGTATGTAGAGTCCCCCAGACACATATCCTTTACCAATAATCTTCTTTGTCATAAGATCCTGAAACAAGCAATGATCAGGAAAAAACAAGAAGCAGTTAAGAGTTCGAGTGATTTGGCTAACAGACAACAAATTGAAAGAAAAATCTGGCAAATGTAAGACATTAGAGAGCGAAAGCTCAGGAGTTAAGTTAACTGTGCCAGACCCAATCACACAAGATAGAGAACCATCAGCTAGGGTTACATTTGTTGGGTTGTGAGATTGATATGTGGTGAAAGAGTTAGGATTACCCGACATATGGTCTGTTGCACCAGAATCAATGACAAATTTGGATGATGAGGAGATGAGACATGTATTTGAATTACCTGAATTGGCCATAGCAACAAAAATGGTAGATGAAGAACCGAAATTACCAAATCAAGCACGTATATGTGCTTCTGAGTCGCTAAGAAAGTCACAACCGAAATCCCAATACCGATTTGAGTAATGGAATCCCGATGTCGAACAACTCTTGGCCCAAAGTAGAGAGATCCTCTTAAACCCAAATTTTGACAATTTTTTGATTGCCCCAAACGAGTATCTCACTCAAACCCTAATTCACTATTGCTCTGATACCATGTAACAAAGTAATTAAGAATTGTGAATACTCAAGTTGTATTTCATATTGAACAAGTGTTACATATATATACTCCTAGGAAAACCGAATAGGAAAGTAAATAAAGAAAATAATCAATAAGGATCAATCAATTTCTAGAATCAATCCTAGAATCAATCTAATCCCTATAATTGTGCATATACACCTATGATCTCTGAATGTGCTCAATGTGCTAATATGTTGTAACACTTATGATCTCTGAATCCGCTCATTTCGGAAGGCTCGCCTTTTTTATTCCATGGAATTTGTCCAGAGAGGAAGCATTACTGGTGTATGATGGATCACCTTAGGATATTCATGTTCGCGTATAGCAGAATGATTTCCAGGGAGTAGGCTATAGGTGCCGTAAGGCTCATAAGTCATGCTTTGGATCCATGAACGTGACATTATGGTATAACAGCATGTGAGCCAAGCGCGACACTGTATTCAGTGGAAGATATCACTCATTGATAGGGCAATGTTACTGTATTAGGACGATAGGGATGAATGGGATGTCATGCCCTTGAGTCGCGCTTCGACTTCACATACACCGTGGCGCTTTGCAGTGTATCTCACCAATCAGGTGACATTTTATGTTACAGCTTAGATTTCTTCCAATGATAACTTGTCCTACAATCATTCAGTGTCCAGAAAAGGAATGTTTAGTATTGGTTTTCTATTTAGTATCCCATCACTATCACAGGTGAGACAGATTCTAAGGTTTTTACTATAAATGGGCAATGGACAACTGGTTGAAGAGTAAAGCAAAAGTCTCAACAAAAAAAAACATTTCAACCTTTCACTTGAAGTCATGTGGAAAGTGTTAAAATACACTTTCATCTACTTTCAAGCCAAGCCATATAAGCATTACCACAAAATAAAAATACAACACAATAACATGACTCAATAAATCTCCAATAATTGGGGTATGAGCGAGATTGAATAGGAGACAGCCTTTAACATTTGACAATAATGCACTAAGTGGTTGTTCCCAAAATACCATTGAAACCTATGGAATGGAGACTGACATAACATTTAACGATGCATGAACAAAGTAGTTGCCCATAAAATACCACTGAAACAGTAGTCCTCATATATCCATCTGTTGGTGATGGAGATTCTGATGATTCCAAGGTAAATATTTGATTTTCTTTTGCACCCTTTTGTTCTGTTAGTAAAAGCTAGCAAAGATTTCGGAGCTTTAAATATTGAAATGATTACAAGATTTTAATTATTTGGAGCCATAGATTAGAAAAGCCAATTACTTGTTTTGTTTCACTTGTTATTAGGCCTTTGGGGATGCATAAAAGCTTGTAAGAAGCCAAAATCAGTTCTTTTGGTACCCAAAGGACGTCGACGATATCTAGTCAATGCCACAAGAATTAGAGGGCCTTGTGCAGGCAAGTTAGTTGTTCAGGTACATATCTGCCTTTGTTAATCAATTTCCAAAAGAAATTAACTGATGTTATGTTCATTACTCGATGTGGGGCACAGATTGAAGGGACGATTGTAGCACCCGAGGATCCCAAAACCTGGGATCCTAAACTCCCACGAATTTGGTTTGATTTTACGAATATCACTAGTGTTAGTTTCCAAGGTAATGGAGTAATTGATGGATCAGGAAGATAGTCCAAATACCGATGGAATTCATATCAAAGAATCAACAAATGTTGTTTTACAGAACTGCAAAATAGGAAAGGTCAATCAAATCTATCTCCCCTTTTTTTCTAGTTCGTGACTAACTTGCTGATCTCTTACCTTTCAACACAAGTACCTGTTCCTATTCTGAAGAACGACTTATATTATGAAGCAGATGTATTATAGTTCTGAAATTCGCCCTTGAACTGATTTTATTGGATGTTTTGATATGCCAGCATAGGAGGCCTTGGGAAGGACAACTCTGTTGGCATAGTAACAAAGGTTGTAGTGGATAATGTTTTTCTTCGCGGTACCACCAATGGCCTGATGAATTTTCATTTCTTTCTTGATTTCATCAAGTAAGTTCCTTTCCTATATCAGCTGCAGGAAAAAATGATGTCCCACAGTGACACAATGAGCAATCTTGATAGATTCTGCTGTTTTTTTTAATAGAGCACCCAATAAAGGGCGTGATTGGCGTGATGGTCAAGTGTTTACTTGCTATCCTCTAGGTCATGGGTTAAAATCACGTCAACGGACTCTTTATGAAAAAACTAAGGGTAAGACTGCGTACATCGGGATTTTCTCCGACTCTGCTAACGCGGGAGTCTTGTGCATTGGATACAACCTTTAGAGCACCCAGTACTAATCAAGCATTTTTACATTGAGGGAGCGAGATGTATATCAAAGTACTCCCTACCTTCCTTAATATAATACTTGCATTACATGTTGCAAAAAGTAAGATGTCAGAAATTGAGGAATGGAGGTAGTATCATATAAGAAATTGTTTAGGGGACGAAAGTTCATTTTTAAAGGATTTCATTGAAAAAAATTTATTTTTAAAAGGAAATATACAACATTTCAAAATATTGTGGGACGATTACCTCCCCTTAGATCCGCCATTGTCGGAGTTATGCACTTTAATCAAAATATTGTAACTGTAACAGACTAGCAGGACAATGTTTGATTTTTAAGATTAGAGACTAATGTCCTTATTACTTGTTCTGGTATAAACATTGTTGTTAAAATCACGAGTTAACTCTTAGAATCACACGATTTTACGATTCTACAGAAGCAAAATGTGTTGAATCGGGAATAGAGTCGTAATCTGGTAGAAACGGTGTAGAATCGTAAAAACGTACTTTTCTACCGAGTCTACCAACTCTCATTTCGAGGGGCCCCAACATTTTTACGTAAAAAAATTAAAAAATTTTGACCTTTTTCCTAATGCAATTATTGCATATAAAATTTTGTTGACTATTAATGTAATTGTTGTATCTAAAAAAAAATCTAAATTGAAACTGTTTAAGTTATATATGTGTTCTATAATGTCATAAAAGAAGACAATGTTGAAGCGAGCTCGAAAGTCGAATTAATATGATGAATTTTCTTCATATTATGATTGGATTGTTGATGAGAATTCTGAGTTGGATTTGGAAGAAGGAGACAATGTTGAACTTGGAGGTGATACTACTGTTGGTGCTATCGATGCATTCTTTGACGATTTAGAGCTTCCTCACGATGATGTTAAGTTTGATGAAGGCGGAAATGATATGGATGATGATGATTGTGATGTTGGTTTGAAATTCAAGTTTTGAAATGACTTGCTCGATTAGATCATAGACTTATAATGTGTTTTATTTTATTTTGATATTTTGAAAGTCATAAGTTAAGAAATTTGTTTTGTCACGTTTTTATATTTTGAAAGACATGTAAATTCTTTATTGTGAACTTTATTGCGTTACTTTTGAAAAAACTTGTGAAACATTTTTCTCATATTGTTGTACCATATGATATGATTTAATTATATGTTACTTATTATTATTTTTATATAAAATATATTTTAACTTTTGGCACGATTTTACGATTCACGAGTTTACAATTTTACACCCCTATTCCGAGTCTACGTAGAATCGTGATTTTAACAACCTTGTGTATAAATTTTGTTTTAAGAAACTGGTAGTACCTAAATGATGAATAAACAAACAAATATAACAGGACAATGTTTGATGTTATTTCAGGAAATTAATCTGAATTATGGTATTGTTTCTTGGTACGTAATTGATTAAATTATTCGCGGCTCTATTATGATTGAATGCCGCCAAAAAATAATTTCTTCATTTGTTGGTATTCTAAAACCTGGGATGGACTTTAGATTCGATAGATCTTATGTAGTTGAAAGATATTTTTATTCTCTATTACAATTTGACAACAAAAGAAATAGCAGCAGTACTCAGGTGTGGACTGTTGCAACACATTATGTTGTATGCCTCTACTTGTAATGGAATAAAAAGCTGTCCAATGTTCCAGATAATAGCTAGGTAACAAAAAGATTGGTTGCTGAGGTTTATTTTTTTTAGCACCTCTATACAGTCATCTCAATTTGATCAACGACTAAATTTTTAAATAGATAAATAGCTATTTCTCAACAGTTGTATCGAAAATTAATAGTCGCGAGATTATATCAGTACGTAATAGAGAATAAGCTATATCGATTATGCAGGGAGGAACAGGTTACGTTCAATCTGTACGCTACCAAAACGTTAGAATGGAAGATGTTTCTTATCCTATAATCATTGATCAGTTCTACTGGGATTCACCAAAATCTTGCCAGAATCAGGTATTATTAACCGCTCTTTTAATATCATCTACTCCACAAAATTACTATTACTAATGATAAATGATAAATTACATCCATTTTTTTTTGAATCTCCTAGACATCTGCTGTGGCAATAAGTGAAATAATGTACAAGAACATTAGTGGGACATCAAAAAGCAAACAAGCCATGAAATTCGTGTGCAGTGACACCGTCCCTTGCAGTAGCATTGTACTGAATAACGTAAGCTTAGAAAGGAAAGATGGCACGGCTGAGGCCTATTGCAACTCCGCGATAGGATCTGATTATCTGATAAAGAAACCATTATTATCCAGAAGGAAGATGATCATCTCATTCATACAGAACTTTAATTTCAAAGTCCATTGCAGCTTCTGTTACTACATTTATATATTGGTTTTGTTCTATTAACTGTTTAGGATATAGTTTTTATTGTTATTTCATCCGACTCATGTTAGATTCAGAATACAAGTTATACCGGTAGACTAATTACAGACTAATTATGAATTAAAGAAGATTGACTATTATGCAGACAAATATCTTAGATTCTTGGCATGATGAATTTTCATTTCTTTCTTGATTTCATCAGTAAGTTCCTTTTCCTATATCAGCTGCAGGAAAAAATGATGTCCCACAGTGACACAATGAGCAATCTTGATAGATTCTGCTGTTTTTTTTTAATAGAGCACCCAATAAAGGGCGTGATTGGCGCGATGGTCAAATGTTTATTTGCTATCCGCTAGGTCATGAGTTCAAATCACGTAAACAACCTCTTTATGAAAAAAAATAAGGGTAACGCGGGAGTTGTGCATTGGGTACAACCTTTAGAGCACCCAGTACTAATCAAGCATTTTTACATTGAGGGGGCGAGATGTATATCAAAGTACTCCCTCCATTCCTTAATATAAGACTTTCATTACATGTTGGAAAAATTAAAGAAGTAAAAAGTAAGATGTCAGAAATTGAGGAATGGAGGTAGTATCTTGTCAGAACGAAAGTTAATTTTTAAAGTATTTCATTGAAAAAAATTATTTTTAAAAAGAAATATACAACATTTCAAAATATTGTGGGACGATCACCTCCTCTTAGATCCGCCACTGTCGGAGTTATGCACTTTAATCAAAACATTGTAAATGTAACAGACTAACAGGACAATGTTTGATTTTTAAGATTAGGGACTAATGTCCTTATTGCTTGTTCTGGTATAATTGTATAAATTTTGTTTTAAGAAACTGGTAGTACCTAAATGATGAATAAACAAACAAATATAACAGGACAATGTTTGATGTCATTTCAGGAAATTAATCTGAATTATGGTATTGTTTCTTGGTACGTAATTGATTAAATTATTCGCGGTCTCTATTATGATTGAATGCCGCCCAAAAATAATTTCTTCATTTGTTGGTATTCTAAAACCTGGGATGGACTTTAGATTCGATAGATCTTATGTAGTTGAAAGATATTTTTATTCTCTATTACAACTTGACAACAAAAGAAATAGCAGCAGTACTCAGGTGTGGACTGTTGTAACACATTATGTTGTATGCCTCTACTTGTAATGGAATAAAAAGCTGTCCAATGTTCCAGATAATAGCTAGGTAACAAAAAGTTTGGTTGCTGAGGTTAGCGCCTGCTATACAGTCATCTTAATTTGACTAAATTTTTAAATAGATAAATAGCTATTTTTTAACAGTTGTATCGAATTTTAATAGTCGAGAGATTGTATCAGTACGTAATGAGAAAAGTAATTTCAAACTTTTTATCCTTTCACAGCTAAAAAAAAAAAACAGAAAATGACTCATGAAGAGACAAAAAATAGTGGCAAGAGATGTCGCAGAAAATCCGATGCATTTTCAACCACCTTACTCTCACCCTCGGGTGAAAATCCTCTGTCCCCTCCCCATCCCTATCCCCAACCAATCAAAATTTACTATATAAATATTTTTTTCAATTATATATACGGAGATAAATTATGATTAGTTGGAGATAGAGATTAGGATAGGAACGGTGACAGAGAATTTTTTGCCCTCACCCTCAAGACTCAGAATATGGACTAATCATTACTACTCCAAAAGAAAAAAGGAAACAGAAACAGAAAAAGAAAAAGAAAAAAGAAAAACTTAATCTGTGAATGTTAGTTTACAACTCGAGAACAAAGAGAAAAAGGGGAAAAAAACAAAATAAAAGGAGCAAGATATGTAGTCAATACCGAAATGAAAGAGCTTAACTCGAATATCCTATATTGATAGTAGGGTTAATTGCATTAAACCATTATGAAGTTCGCGAGGTTACGTACTTTAATCTAAATATTGTAAACAATACACAGTTTGAATTTAAAATGACTGTTTAGGTAGATAATTGAACGTTTGTAGTGTTCATAAAATCTTTTAGATACTGATAGAATGACGGAATTATTCTCACACTGGAGAAAAAATGAAACCCCCTTACCAAATACTTGGTGAGGTAGGTGGGAGGAGTTGTCATTTTTGCCAAAAAATTACATTTTCAGTTCCTTATTTTTAATATGTTATCCATTTACTAAAATATTGGATAATAGTAATGAATTAGACTATGAAAGTGAGGCAATGTGATTTTTTTTTATTTTTTATTTTTGGAAAAATGACAGTTGCTCTCACTTACCTCTTTCTTTATCTGATTTTCCCACCAAGTAAGTGGGAAGCGGGTTGCAGTTTTCTCTCTAGCGTGAGGATAATTTGATCATTCTATAAGCATTTAGAAGGTTTTATGCGTAAAATAGTAATTACACAATCAAAGATAGAGATTTTATGAACAATTCATTGTCAACACAACATTCATTCTAAATTTTAAATTTTAACGGTTAACCATCAACGAATTAACATTCCAACTAAAGCACATGATCCACTAACTTCACGGTAGTTTAATGCAATTAACCCTTGATATTAACTAGTAAAAGCATTCTTGACCACACCAATACATAAATTCCCCAATGTGATCTTCATTTGGTTGTTCCAGTTGTTAGGAAGAAACAGAGCTAGTAAGTGTATGCTTGAATAGTATCTGCAAAAGAGTATCACGACGACTCCAGTGTGAAATGGGAAATATTCCATATGTGCAGAATGGATTTTCATTCGCGTTGGATTAAATTTTTTAAAGCTGAGATTGATTTAAAAATAAACACCTGTTTTTTTTAAAACACATGTTCGCCGAACACTATTTTTAAGTAAAAAATATCTGCTTTCAAAGCCAAAAAAATATTCCGCACATACTAAAAGAACATGCTCCGCATAGGAGCCGGACTGGCAAAAGAGGCAAATTCATGGATTCCATATCTCATTCTTAAAGCCAATTATTCAACAACCACAAACCTAACCCTGCTTATATGGTTTATTTTTGTATAGATATATTAGCACCATTTACATCATCAAGGCGGAAAAAAAAAATCATACTCTATATGGTCCTCCGCCCCGGAAAGTTTGGCATTGGGCGGCCCTTGTGGGTACGGCCTCACACTTCTCTCATATAAATTTAGATAGGTGGGTCCTGCAGACCTCCATGTCTCACAGGTATCCACAAGATCCGTTCCATAAGGAATTTTTCCCTCCGCCCCATGTGGGATGTCCTTAATAAGTCTGATAGTCACTTTAAAATATTTATTTTGATATAACGAGTGTAATTATAAAATATTTATTGTAGGTGTTACAAAAACTATTAATTGCGCTTTTTAATTTGTGTATTCAATTACAAAAACCGCCGAGATGACACACTGTATTCAATTATCGAAGGAGGGACCCCAATCTTCCGATCGACAAAACCTAACAAGGGCCAAAGGGAGAGACAGAGAATAAATTTGTGTTCAAAATGTAAAAGCAACAGATTCTAGATTGGATTGGAGGATTGTGGCTACAAAGAGCCATTTTCAGTGATGGTCCACGTGGCTTGGATTGATGATTACGTGGTTCATCAATTGGGTAAAGAACGTCCGTGGCTTAGCTAGCATTATTGGCCAAGTCATTCAACCTATGATTATATTATAGCAAGCCGAAAAAGCAACACAAAAACAAAAGCAAAATGCTCGTAATCAGTCGGTATAGGGTCTTTTTTATAAGGATAATTCTGATATGCATTTTACGGTATAAAATTGATCATATTACTACTAAAATAAAGAGAAATATAACTTTATAATAATGTGGTCAGTTCTGTATCACAAGATTTACATAGATTTTGTGCATATCAGAATTTTTCATTTTATAATTACATACTTTTTTTTATTTAAAAAGTAAAGAAAATAATTACACGTTTAATCACAACTTGTCATGTGTACACTACCTCTGTCCCAAATTATTTGCAACATTTCACCATTTGAGACATCCCAAATTATTTGCCACGTTTAAAAAATCAATGCATCTTTATTATTACTTTTTCCGGCTTATCCCTAATTTATTACTCAGCTAACCACTAGTAGTAGTAATAAATTTTCAGTCATTAATTGAGAAGTATTTTGAACTTTTTTCTCATATTAAATTTTTTCCAATCATTTCCTTAATCTTGGTGAAAAGATGAAACGTTCCAAATAATTTGAGACGAATGTAATATATAATTGGAAGAAATGTCCACATAGCGAATTCTGATTAGTTGGGTAGAGGAATAGGGACATACACGAAGACAAACGATTTTCACCCAGTAAAAGTAAACCTTTCCGCTTTAAATATTGTCTCGGGTTCAACACAAGGCATTAGCACAAAAATTCTCCCCCTTAAAAATATAAAAATAAATAAAGATCGTTGAATCGTTTCTTCGACAATCTAGATTAAAAGTGGATCTACAAAACTATTCAAGAAAAAAAATTGGTTCATTATTCATTAATAGTTGTGTGAGACTACTTTTAATTTAGGACGTCAGATCAAACCAATCTAATGATTCAGATCCAAAAATACGGTACTTATAAAACCTCTATAAATATTGTAGCGAAATTGCAAACTGACATACTATATAGAATATCACACTGCACAACGGTTGTTCTGCTCGTACGTACAGAACATGATCTCAACAACTAATTTTCAATGTTAATGGCTGATAAAAGAATAAAATGGATGTACTTTCTAGTAATGAAAAATTGTTCTTTACCGTTCATTCCACTGAAAAAATTTAGCCACCAAATCAAATTGATCCAAAGATAGAAATTGTATTCAATGCATATAAATAAAACATATGTTTCCCACCAGACCAAAATCACAGCATAATAGATGAACAAGAGTTGACAAGTGTAATGAGAATTTTTTTTCTTCAAATTAAATCGCTTCAGCCCTCGGGTTGCACTTGTCCAAATTTATTAAATTGAACAGAAAAACTGAATTTCTCCAAACTATTAGTCAATTTTGACCTCTACGTCATTAGGTCAAGAAGCAGAGAGAGTATTCGAACACATGAATAGTAGGAATCGATCTCATGAGCAACTTTAATCACTGGGCCTTAATTCCTCATTGACTTTTTTTTAGTTTGGGAGGTAGGAATCAATCACAGGATCTCGTCCAGGAAAGTAGCACCTCAACCACTGGACTACTACTTGATTCCTGACTTTTTTTAGTTAAAAACCAAGAACTCTAGTTAAGTTGGAGCAATTTAATTGTATTTCAAATCCATCATTTCTTAAATTTCAGATTTCACCAACAATTTTTGTTCGATTTGAATTTATTTTCAAAAAACAATTATAAATCAAATTATAAACGGATTTTTTTTTTTCCAAATTGCCCTAACAGCGTGTTTGGTACGCGGGAATGAAAAGGAATGTAAAGGCCTTTCCCACTTCTCTTTCCATTCCGGCATTTGGTTGGACAATTTGAAGTGGGAATGATTATTCCACGGGAATGACGATTCCAGAAAGAAGTGGGAAACGGCATTCCACACCAAAACCTATGGAATGACCTTTCCAGGAGAAGCTGTAATCATCAATAAATAGTAACTGACATTTATACCCTTCTTTTAATTAATTATTACGTTCATTTTACATTGTAACATATTCATATTTAGTCATAAATATTCTATTTCACTTAGTATAATTCCATAGATAATAATTTTATAAATATTTATTTTTATTGATAGTAGTTTTAATCTATTTTTAAATTTAAAAGTAAATATATTTTTATTACTATGTTGACATTTTAATAAAAATTATGTTTCAACAATATATATATTTGATATATAATGTCAATGTTATTCAAGTAAGAGATTTTGTAATTAAGGTTTACCTAGGTTTTATCACTAGTATATGCTAAAAGGATATTTAGGTCATATTCTATTTAATTCTATTACATTCTGACATTAAAAAATAGTTTTACCACACACAGAAAAGGAATCGACATTTCATTCTACCTTTACCTTCCAAACACTGGAATGGAAAGAGGATTTTGAAGCCATTCTGGGTGGAAACCGATTCTGCCTGGAAAGGGATTCTATTCCATTCCATTCCAGCGTACCAAACGTGCTGTAAGTGTAAACTCGCCTTTCCAAAATTTTAGTGTCTCATTTATTATTTTTTCTAAAAGATTTAAAACATAAAAATAATGATAGAACCTTTAATAGAAAAATGTGACATTTGACAATGAGACAAAGAATCGATAAAAATAAAACAAAAGATGTTTTGTGTCTAAAAAGAGTGATCACGAGATATATGGAATTAATGTATGAATTTTAAAACATGCACGAATAACAATTGATCAAAAGAAGAATAAAAAAAGAAAAGAATATCACAAACCTTTGGGCCCTCATTTTTATAAAGAAATCCGTGAATGCTTAAAGATGGGGATACGGCTTCTGATGATGAGATGATAGCCATGAATTCATAAATCTGTGGATACAATACAAACAAACAATCAGATGAAGACAAACCAATTTCTTGTCTTCCAATTAAATTGCAATTAGATAAGTCAGATTAAATACATGGAAAAAGAAAATTTCACCTGTTTCAACAACCTATATACCTATTAACGGCGAATCAGCAAAATCTTCATATACAGGGATGATTCTAGGAGGGGACGGAGGTAGTCACCCCCGAGATTTTTAAAAATATTACTAGGTATAGTAATTTTTATATGTAGTTCAAAATTTTTTATCAAGTTTGCCCCCTAAATTTTTTTTGTAATTTTTATAAATAAGTCGGTATACTGTTGTAGTTTTTCGCCCCCAACAGACCATTCCTGCCTTCGTCCCTGTTCATATAGTCTAGGAAGCTCAAGATGGCACGACATATTTTCCTTGTAAACTGTGGAACAATTTTTTTCCCCAGACAATTAATGTTTCTGAACCATCCGTGATCCAATTTTTGTTTTTTTTTATCTGAATTTTGATGTACTTTAGACTTTGTCCATTTCAATTTCACATTATGTTATTGATCCAAATTTTTCTTTTTCATTTCTTGTCTACACTCTGGTGTCAAGAAGTGAAATATTTGTGACACTTAGTCTTGCATAGGAATACATATAAGAATGACGAATAAAATATAAATATGAGCGTAAATATTTACCATCAACTTGAAATATTCATTTTAGCATAATGAGTAAAATTGGCAGTAGTTGACTCGCTAATACTAGTAGATTGCATGGGATTGAGGCATGTGTATCTTGTATAAACTATTCGTTTTGACAAAAGAAAAAAGTTTAAGACATATATTGTAGCAATGCTCGAACAAGCAATCCAACAAATTGGAGAAAGAAATTACAAACAAAAAGTAATTTGAATTAAGACATTTATAATAATTATCACACAAAAATTCGATTCTATAGCACCTGATATAATATCCTCATAAAAAAAAAAAGATATAGTAATATCTATGTAAAAACGATAAAACGATATTACTATGGGTAAAAAGCATTGACGCCCCCTAAACTATTATTTTTTTTGGTTTTTGACCCTCAATTAAAAACAGTCAAGTTTTACCCCCTAAACTATTTCGGTTTTTGGTTTTTGACCTTCCATCCATATTTTCCGTTACATCATAATGGAAGTCCAAAAAATGGGAGCATTTTTGGTCAATCTGTATAAGATCCTAAATTTTTTGTTTTTATTAAAAAAAAATCTATTATTCTGACGAGAAATAAGAAGTCGCTGGTGAGAAACAGATGATGTAAGAAAGCTAGTACTCACTCCTCTTCTCCAACCACCAATCGTAAATTCCAACCTCTAAAAAAAAATCTTAAAAAGACCCTTTTTTTCCCTTAAATTTAATTCTATTTATTATGAATGATATGATTTTCCCAAAATGCCCTCATTTTTTTGGACTTCCGTTATGATGTAACGGAGAATATGGATGGAAGGTCAAAAACCAAAAATCGAAATAGTTTAGGGGGTAAAACTTGACCCTTTTTAGTGAGGGTCAAAAATAAAAAAAAGGGAATAGTTTAGGGGGCGTCAGCGCTTTTTACCCTATTACTATAGTAAAAGTCTAACACTGAAGATTTTACGGTGCGAATAAATGGGCTAGAAATCCTCAATCCCCATTCAGTGTCCCTTTCCCTATCCCACCAATAAGAAAATGACAAGTATTAATTTTTAATTAAAAAATTATAACCTAAAAGAAATAGTGGAACCCACATAAAAAAATATACACGTGAAAAATATCTATTCGTGGAACACTAAACGGGGACATGCGATTTTTTTGCCGAATAAATGAATATACTGCTACTATTCCACGTGTTTCCAAGTAGTATCACGAGAACACTGCAAAATCTACACCCTGGCTAATAAAATTAAATTTGAGATCAAACCATATTGAACTCCTAGCTAATAAAATAAACTCCATTTAAAAAGGTAAAAGAAAGAGGACAACAATATGGATGCAATGGGTACTGCTGCTGGACCCTACTACTACCACCACTCTTCCACCACCGCAACCCTCTGGTCTCTTTCGCTTCCTAATAATTCCACTATTAGGAAACTCCACCTCCACCACCATCATCAGCTGCTCCGCTGCTGCTCCAATTCAACTCCTAAACCACGCCGCCGTGGCTTTGGCTCCTCCTCCTCCAACACCGATAAAAAGAAATCTGCACCTGATTTGAGTTCTCAAAGAGATGGAAAGGCGAACATCAGGAGCACAGACATTGAGTTTGAGGAACGATTGCAAGCAGTAAAAAGGTCTGCAATCCAGCAGAAGAAGGGTGCAGTTCAAGAAAAACAATATGGAGTAATTGATTACGATGCTCCAATTGAGCCTCCCAAGAGCAGCTCTGTTGGAATGGGTACTAAGATTGGAGCAGGGATTGCCGTTGCGATATTTGGGCTTGTTTTTGCTTTTGGGGATTTTCTTCCATCTGGAAGTGATACTCCAACTGAAGAAGCTCCATCCTTTGATACTAGAATTTCATCTGACGATAGAGAAAATCTTAAGAAGAGGCTGCAGCAATTTGAGGAGACATTGAGTGTCCACCCCGAAGATTCTGAAGCACTTGAAGGAGCAGCAGTAACATTGACCCAGCTGGGGGAGTATACTCGAGCAGCCACACTGCTTGAGGATTTGTCCAAGAAGAAACCAAGTTATCCTGATGTTTTCCGTCTACTCGGAGAAGTTAGATATCAACTCAAAGATTTTGAAGGAAGTGCCAAGGCCTATAGAGATTCCGCAAGGGTGACAAAAAATTTGGATTTTGATGTCCTGAGAGGCCTTACCAACGCATTGCTTGCTGACAAAAAACCTGGTGAGGCAGTTCAAGTGCTTCTAGCATCTCGTGAACAAATGAAGGAAGGAAAACCTGTTAATCCAAATGATTCCAAGAGCAGCCCCATGGAAAAAAGCTTCCAGATTGATCCCATTCAAGTTGACCTGCTTCTTGGAAAAGCCTACTCAGATTGGGGCCATGTTAGTGATGCTGTATCTGTTTATGATCAACTCATCTCTAGCTATCCTGATGATTTTAGAGGTTACTTGGCAAAAGGAATCATCTTGAAAGAAAATGGAAATATTGGTGCCGCAGAAAGGATGTTTATACAGGCACGGTTCTTTGCCCCAGATAAAGCCAAAGCACTCGTGGATAAATACTCGAGATGATTGTCGTCTGCTCCTGTGCTGTTCTGACTATGTTCTACTTGGGCAAAGTTATCGATTTAATCAACGAGGAAGGATTAGAAGGAAAAAAAAATGCGCATATGACATGTGACAAGGTTACAGTTCAATTGGTTAGAAACATTTTTTACTATGTCATAACTCTCATATTTGGGTGAAAATCATTTGTACCCGTGTATTTTTTCTATTCATGTGTTTAATCACTCAGATTTCGCCATGTGAACATTTATTCTAAATATATATACATATGATAAATTGTGAGTGATTGGACACAAAAATGAATACATACACAAGTTTTGACCATTATTTGCCCCTATGTTTCATCACATTTCCGTTTGCCCATGTATTTAAAAAATACACTACCTAGTGGAGCAATTTATTTTAATTAATGTAATTAGGGAAGGAAGTTACTTTACTCTCTGTGTGACAATTTTACCCCTCAAATGTTCTCCAATTCGCTCCAATAATTTGCTACATGTATATGTTCGTTATAAAAAATAATGTACATATGGACCGACAAAATATTGTTAATAGAAAGCTGTAGCAAAGAGCTTCCTAGAACCAACACAAGTTGGCTCAATTGGTAAGAATTTAGCACGTCCTTACAAAGGTCAAGTGTTCAATTCTTGCTGCCGACGTGAGGGTTGTGTTGGTGGGTGATCTGTAAGTATCTTTGTAAACGACCTATGGTCCCTAAGACCTGCCCTGACCCGTGGTGGTGACTGGAGTCGAACCCACCCAAACTTTTATTTTACCAAAAAAAGAGCTTCCTAGAATCCTAGTTGTTCCACAACTACAATGTACTTTCTTAGGTACCTTCACATGCATAATAGGATCTTAAAAGGCAATAATTTTGATTCAGAATAATATTGGATATCTTTAATCAAATACTCTTAGCAATAAACAAAAGAAGTTCAATTAGCAGGAGATTTGTCAATACGTCTAGAATTATTATACATTTGAACCTTATAACAAGACAGAAGTTCTAATAATGAAGATTGAAGAAAGAAACCCCCTTAGTCATGGTTGGTCGCATACAAAGGCGGATCGGACGATTTTTATATAGGACGACGAGTTTAAATTTTTTCAGATTTTTTATTTTGTGTCTAGGAAAACAATTATAATTGTTCAAAATATTGGGGGGACTGCCACCTTAGATTCCTTTCCCCGATGTATTTTAGAAATGACGAACTTTTTATAAGAAAATTTTATTTATTGTAAGAATTTCTTTTAAATATTATATCTCGCCCTTCTTATAAAGTTTTAGTAAAAAGTTTGCCCACAACGATAAATTTCTGGCTTCGCTGTGCTTAGATCCACTGCTGGCTACATATACAATAATTATTACAGGCTGCGAAAACATCAATTATTGAGTATTGCCACAAAATCTCTTCTTGCAATTATCAAATATTCCCAAAAGGTATGAACAAGACAAATATATATTGAAATTAAAAAGATTTGAATAGATGATGTCAGAAATTTATGGAAACTCAAATTTTCAAGCAATTTAACTTTGGGGTGAAATTGCAACAATATGTTGAACTATATATAAAAACGAAAATTTTTTTAAGTTACTAATGAATATATCACATCATATTTATATTTATTCAGTAATCTCAATGGTACCTTATAAAAAAATTATGGTTGACACAGATTTATACTCCGTGAAAATGTATTTTTTTCTTTTTTTTTTCTTTTTAAAAAAATCTGGCTATGAGATTTGAAACAGTGGAACATCAGACACGGCTCATGCAAGCAAGTTGGCAAGTGATAACTCGTAAATTTATCTATATTTTCTTCTACTTTAATAGTAATTTTGAGCTTCAAAAAGTATTTATATATCGAGTTTTGAGCTTAGAATGGTATAATCCTCACTTTTATGTGTTTGCATTTGTAGGGGCAAAATAGTCTTTTGAAGGGTAAAAGTGAACCAAACTTGTAGAACAAGAAAGAAGCTGCTAGAATTGAAGATATATCTTTACTGATTTAGAAGAGTTTTGGTGTATTTCAACTACCTTAATAAACCTTGAAGAGTTGTATTTTATGTCAACTACTTTAGAAGAGTAAGAGAGTTTTGATCTATGTCAATTACCTTAAGTTAGGAGATTTCTATTGCTATAAATACTCTTTAATAGTCTTAGGAAGAATAAAAGTCATTATTAGATTATTCTAGGTTTTGATTTGTTATTGAATTTTTCTCTAGTATGAGCTAAACATTTATTCTAAGGCCATGATGTAGCTAGATTAATTTATATATTATTCTTGTGATTTTGTTATTCGATGAGTGTTGTGGAATTAATTTCTTATTATTGTTCTTAATGCTTTTCTGTGATTAGCTACCACTCAAATTGTCTTTACATTAACTTGGAAGATTTATGACAGTGACTTCATTAATTAGGTTAAATAATATGAACATAAATTGCATGCAAGATAGATATATACTTGTATGGTTTGTGCGATCTTTATGATTTCATATGTTTAATGCGTTTTTATGGGTTAAAATCAACATAGACATATAGTTGGTTTATTCATGAGAATAGGTTTAATAAGCCTTGAAAGAGGTTATTAGATATAATTGGAAATCGATCGATTAATGAAACTCACTTTAGAATAGCATATCGTTAGGATAATATATTGGTTAATTTAGTGAATTCATGTGCCTTAGATCTTTCTCTTATCAAACTTTTTGTTTAAGTTATTTGTTTTATGTTAGTTAATTAATTTAGTTAAATTAAATCATCATCAACCGTCAAATTTATTTTATTTGCTTTTGATCATTGTAGAATTATTTACATAGGAATTAATTAATCATTATTCTCAGTGGAATCTACCTTGACTACTACAACAACGACTTAGTATACTTGCTAGTATAGATTTTGCGTATCAGCAAGAAATGCAGTATGTGTTCAAAAGAGGTAAAATAAAAGTATTTAAGAATTGTAGTATTTCATACATTTTACGTTTGCTTTCACTCTCATTTTGCTGCATATTCGGAATTGCCACATATGAAATTGAGTACTATTTTTCAAACAAACAGCACACTTATTTCTTGAGCAAGTATGGGAAATATGCTCAAAATCCTTTCTCAGAAAGAACCTAAAAGAAAGAGGACTGGAATCCATACATTGATTATTATCTTTTCGCAATTTTTTTGAACCGTATGCATCAAAAGACGCATGTACGGTTAGTCTTTGAATCTCCAAAGACTGGAGAAATTGACTAATAATCCCTTTCGAATGAAGAAATACTAAAAAATATTACTTCCTGATATCTCAATTGGGCAAATTCGAAACAACTGTCTCCTTGAAAATATATGTTTGAATTTGAATTCTATTTTTTTATTTATCTATTTATTTCAATTTTATTTATTCAATTTCAAAAAATATATAAAAGGTGAGAAAATATTATCCAAATTTGGGGACAAGGGACGGAACGACTTCTCAATACACTTAGTACAACCCAGGAATAAAAAACGTCGTGTAGGCATTCCCTGTTGCTCCGATCTCCCCTACGCCTAGGACGTTGTCTGGGCCAAGAGCCATAGTAACTGTTTCCATTTGGTTGTTTCTTGATCGAATAAAATGCGATTTCAGTAATGCCAATAGAATTCGTTTTGGTCCATCGAAAATTCCTTCTTGCCTGCTTTGTCTCTGCTTGAAAGCTTCCGTGTTCAAGTGAACGGTCAGGGATTAAAAAGTAAAAGTCAACAAAGTGGAATGCATCATCCGAATCGAGACAGAAGGCGTGGGGAAAGAAAGAGGTAATTGCTTGTCGTTTTCAACTCCCTCCTATAAGCCTTGGATTGGCTTTCTCAAGATAGGTTTGAAGACTAATACCACCCACCCATCAAATAAAAAATTGCATTACATTTTTTTGAACGAAAAATCCATTAGATAATGTACTATTGTTTTTAAATCATTCATGGCGATTAATCAACAATTCTAAGTGTTTTTCTTGTGTATTCTTAATAAATCAGCGATTTTGTAAAAAGATTTTTAAGAAGTAAGAAATCTCTATGACATATCTTCATCTACAAATATTTCTTGATTTAAAAACAAAGAGTCAAAGAATTGATTAATCTACAAATCGCACATAAATTGGGGCTTAATAGGAAATATGCCTTATTCTTGGAAACGCACCCCCCCCCCCCCTCCTCCAAGGCGCAGTTAGAAAAACTAACCAAGGGTAAGAGAGATTTTAAGAGTAACAAGAACTCATATTTAAGTTTTATGACTAAAATAAACGTTCAATTTCACACGGAAAAAGTATCAAACTGATATGACAACATTATCTTCTCTATTCCCTTCAAGTCAAGGAATTAGATAAATATATAAATTGGAGTATTGTGATAAGAAAATAATTTGTAGGAGAGAGACAAAAAGGAAGTTAGAAATTTGAGGCTTAGGTTAGTCGTGAGGATGGATTAAGAAGACAAAGTATAAAAATAACTAAAGCCCGTGAAGGATGCATGTGATCACAAAGAGCTGTTATAATCACTGCCCCTTGACAACTTCATTTGAGTCCCACTGGACCTGTCCTTTTTGCCTTTTTATATGAAAATAATAATGTCAATAACAATAACAATGCCAAAATCCCTTTTAAATCATTCCCAGAAAAGAATGGTAGAGAAATGTACTTCTACCAACATGCCTCATATACATTACAAAATTAATAATAATGAAGAAGTGATGAATTCTTACATATACTTGTAACAACGTAACAAATTAATTTCCCAATAATTGGAGTATGGGCGAGAAGAGATAAGAGACATACATGATTGCTCTCATAACACCATTGAAACAGATGAATTAGAGACTGACATAATCTTTAGCAATAAATGCCCAAAGTAACTGCTCACAGAATACCACTGAAATAGTAATTCCATATACCGTCACGTTTGCTACAGAATCATGCCCTCAAATAAAAAACAAAAAGAATCAGAGAAGGCAAACTCATAAGTCATTTTGATTTATCTACACATCACATGCTTCTTGAAGAATTAGAGTGATTGTATGAGCATTGGTGGTAAGGAATTGATTTGAGAGGGGATGAAGAAGATGATGAACTCCTTTGGACGATTTTGCCCCTAACATCTCGAGTGGTGTGGCTGGCACGTGAGAAAAACCGCCGCAGCTCGTCGGATTCCTCCAGTAGTGGGTATTTTGGGCACCCCGTAAATAGTTATGGGTATAAAAGGCACACAAAATCAAAAAGGGGTATAATTTACTTTTCAAAATAGTTAAAGGGGCATAAATAGTGATTTCCTCAACATAATTCATGTACAAAATACAAAGTGGACAAATAATTTAGGACGAAGAGACTAGTTTAAGTCTAATGCTTGGTTTTCAATACTCTCTCCGTCCCAAATTATCTGTCAACTTTGACAAAGTGCATTTATATTAAGGTTTCAGTGATTTTGAATCTTTGATGGTAAAATATAAGTAAAAGTCTAAAATACCCCTCATTAATATTATTAATCTAATTTAAAATTTATATTTTTCTCTCTCCTTCCTCTCACACAACATACAACTACCTCTCTAAAATATGTGTTGAAAAGTGATCATTTTAATTAATTAAGAGTATTCAATGAAGAGTTTGAAGAAGGGTAAAATTGGAAAATTTATCATTAATACAGATTTTATTTAAAAGGTGAAAATTAATTTGGAACAAATAAAAAAGGAAATGTTGACAGTTAATTTGGGATTGAAAGAACAGTAAAAGAAGGGGAACAATGCTATTTGTGGAAATCAACGTGCCATTTATGGAAAGCAATGAGAGAGGATAATTAAGAACCACTTCTAGGGCCATATAACCTTTGTTTCAGAACCCCAACAAGAAAAAAAAAAGTTTAGTTCATCTATTAGACGAGTCTCTAGTGTACACGCAAATTTAGGGTTTTGTTATAAAACGAAACGTTTTTAATTTTGATGAAAGTTGAATTATTTGTAAGAATAAATATTAATTTAAAATTTAAAATTATGTGTTTCGTTCCGACAGAATATCCAAGTATTCTAAATAAAGTACTCGTCTAATATTTGTCTTTATGAATTACTACAATTTAAATACCCTACTAATACCTGATTAAGAGTGTTAAAACTATTTGATGTGTAGATTGAAACCATACATTTTGTGTTGTACACAACACAACTACCCTTGGAGCTAAGGGCACCCTCCTACCATTGGTCCTCCAGGTTATCTTTATGTAGTAATAGTAGTTGCTGGTCAGTAGTGGACAGGGAGTTGATAAGTTATATGAAGTGTTTGCATGGCCAACTGGCTCAAGCATTTTCTAATATCCCAAAAAAGTGACCTTTAAGTTAGTTGAGTTAAATAAAAGCAAAATCAAATTCACAAAAAGCATAATACAAAAAAAGGAATCTAATGGAAAGCTAAAAAAGAAGAATGGGAATATCAAAATCATCAATGCTTAACATTATCAAAACAGTCTTTTATTTATGTTTGATTTAGATTTATGTTTGAAGGTCGTGTTGGGCGCGATGGTCAGGTGTTTATTTACTTATCCCAAGGTCACGGGTTCGAACCCCCTAAAACAGTCTCTCTATAAAAAAAAAATAAAGGTAATGTTGCATACATCGAGACTTCCCCCAAACCTTGTTGATGCGGGAGCTTTGTGTACTGGGTATGACTTTTTTTTTAATAGATTTTTCTTACTTAAAATTCTCCTTCCTATATAAACCCCTTAGCTAGCTACTCTGTTGTCTATCTTTCATAGCAAACACCACAACTCCCACCTTCCCAACCCCCCAAACCCACCCCCCACCTCACCTCACCCTTTCCTTTCCTCCACCAAAAAATGAGGAGTTTTAATTTTAGAACTTTGACATTTATCCTCATTGTGGTCATTTTAGTTTGGTCATTCAATATTGAAACTTGCAATGCAAGAAGAGGGAAACATTGGAGGCATAGCAGAAGAGGCATCTCTGCTTCTTTGTTCAAAAAGAAAGGGAAAAATCATGGCAGCAATTACCACCATGGCAATGCAGGTAAAGGAAAGCAGAAATCTCAGAAAGCTCCATCTCCACCAGCTTCGCCACCGGTAGCATTGCCTTCCCCTGTCCCTGTAAACCCACCATCAAAAGGGGCTGCAAATGTACCATCTTCTACTGTCTATAACGTGTTAGATTTCGGAGCTAAGGGAGACGGAGCCACTGATGATACCAAGGTAATTCAAATTCTTGTTTATGTTGTAAATTCATGCCTGCATTAGTTGACTTTTACTGGGGGAAAGGTCTGACTGAAAATTATTTCAAGAAACTAGAGGTTTCTTGATCTTGAGCATAATGAATTCCCCAAACAAGTATGCAACATTCTTGGAATTCATTGCAATATTTTCCTCTCACATGCTCAGTCTGATTTTTACTCGGAAGAAGGCCTGATTGAGACTCGGTTTAAAAACTTAAAGATGTTTTTTTATCTTAAGAATAATGAATTACAAACAAGTATGTAGCTTTCTTGGAATTCATTGCATTATTTTCCTTCTATCACGTGTCACGTGGTCATATCGTAACAAGAAAATGGTTCAATTCAACATTTATTTCTCAAGAAATTTTGAACTTTGTCTAGTGACTCTAGAAAAATGTATTTTGGAGCTTCTCAAAGTTAGGTTCATGAGCCTTTTTCAGTGGAAACAAATAGATGGGGTTGCATGTATATCACGGGTTGTAACTAGTTAAAAGTCTTAAAGACCACATGACAGAATGAATGCTAGCAAAACATCAGCATCAATGCTTAAATTACTATGTTGTCACTAATAAAATTACTGCTAATTAATCAGTTTCTTGATTGTTTAATCATAACTCCTTCAACATAACTTGATATCATCCCACGTCGTGAAAAAGTCGGGGTATGAACCTGACTCATTGGTCCGGCCTCATGCCTCTCTCACAACTGTCAATACTTATGCAAGCAGGGAGCCCAGAAAAATGTGAGAATGGTGTGGGTCCAAGACTAATAGATCAGGTTCAGGTCCCGACTATCCCATCCCACGTTCCAAAAAGTGATTTGCCTCTTAGAATAATGACTAGGAAGGGTGGTTAATAGAAAACATTCACTAGACTAAACCACTTGAGCGTGAACAACTGAGACACATAAAGTATTCAAGTCTTACCTACAATATCTCAATCGTTTACACTTAAGTGGTCTGTATTACTTAGTGGTATGGTATATGAAGACCATTGAGGCCAATTCCAGGGGAGCCTTATTTTGAAGGGTATATCCCTTAATATTGTGGCCAGGAATGTAAAAACAGATGTGTGGTCAACTATTTGTCATAAACAATCCCATGTTGTGAGGACAAAAAGGGATAGGCAACTGTTGCATATTCCAATATTTGTTAGTGGAGTATTGAACAAACCTGAGCTGCACAGAATTATATAGTATAAAACTATATACTATGGGGAAAAAATGTTACACATACAAAAAGACAAACACAACTGCCTTAGCAATGGACAGTAATATCATGGGAGGGACCACTCTCAAAGGATTCCTGTAAAGACAGTTTGGTCCTCAAACTGCCAATAATTGCATACTGTTCTTCACAAACAAACAACCATATAAGGGTAAATTTTATAAAACAATGCATCCTTATTTGTCTTAAAACTATATTAAATGTATATTATTTTGAACCATTTGGTTTTAGAATGAACGAAAATTTTCGGATTTGGAACCCACATTATGGTTTTGTAATACAAGTTTTTTTTTAACATTTATGAGCAGATGAATAATTATGTGATTTCTATGGAGAATTTTACAGGCATTTCAAGCAGCATGGACAGCAGCTTGTAAAGTGGAAGCATCAACAATTATGGTCCCACCAGAATATAAATTCCTTGTGGGTCCAATTTCATTTTCTGGGCCTTACTGTGAGCACAATATTGTTTTCCAGGTAAGACAATGTTACCATCATCTGCAAAAATATATAGGAATTTAACCATCTTTCACATATTCATAGTATTTACATATAGAAAAATACTTGCAAGAGCAATGTTGATCCAATTAATCGGAGCAAAATTGTCAAAAGGCGAGTACAGTAACTCTTGCGCCCCTATTTGTAGGAAGACTAGTCGCAATATTTGACAATTTTACCTCCTTTTGCTCCAATTAATTGGAACAACTTGCTCCAACGAGCACTGTCCGTATATATATTCCATTCGTCCTCATCAAACAGTGCTTTAGAGACAATCATGAATAGCATAATTGTATCTCATCCCAACTTCACTAAAATCATGGTTCCAGAAATTGTAACTAACAAAACTTTTTGATTATTCAAGAACTAAAGCTTTTACTGAACCTTAAATCATCAATTTTTTTTTGTTGCAGTTAGATGGTACAATAGTTGCACCCACAAATGCAAAATACTGGGGTTCAGGGCTTTTATGGTGGCTTGAATTCACAAAGCTAGTAGGAATTACAATTAAAGGAAGCGGCACAATTGATGGAAATGGGGCAGTTTGGTGGCAAGATTCACCTTATGAAGATCCTTGGGATGATCAACTAAAATTTATAGTTCCTTTCAACACTACAGTCCCAAAAAATCCGCCAGTTCCTGTAATTATCTATCATCCCTCCATTCCTTTTAATAAAACGCCTAATTTCTTCGTCATTTCTTCTAACGCTTCCTTTTTTTTGCTAAAATACTTGCAGCAGATAAAGGGCTCACTAAGCGGGAAAATGCCAAGCATTAAACCAACGGTATATAAAACTTGAAGAATCCAAGATTTTGGTTTCGTGCGATTTTTCATTGTTTTCGGGGCACTAACACTATAATCCTGAAATACAGGCACTAAGGTTTTACGGGAGCTTTAATGTGACAGTCACAGGGATAACGATTCAAAACAGTCCCCAGTGCCACCTGAAGTTCGATAACTGCATTGGGGTATCGGTATACAACTTCAGCACTTTGTCCCCGGGCGATAGCCCTAACACAGATGGAATTCACTTACAGAATTCTAAAGACGTGCTTATCCGTAGCAGCAACCTTGCTTGTGGTAAGCCATTATTGACATATTTTTCTTAACAATTCATCTAAGTAACTAAAACACTAGTTATTAATAACTAATGACAATCTTCGCCTAAATCACCAATATATCTAGTACTTATTGTGACTTAGATATATCAGACAAAATTTTAAGATAGTGTCAGAAATCTTATCCAAGTTGAGAGAATCTATAACACACAAATCCTTTCTATCATATTCAGCCACTTACATTTGGACAGATGGCAACCATCCATTCTTTACCTGCACCTAGTTCACAACAGAGTTTTAAGGCACAGTTAAAGGACACTTGTCATACCATGAATGGTAGCTTTATATTGGCCTTTGCGCCCCCACAAAAGGAATCCTCCACATTATCCTGCTCCAACCTCTACTCTTGTCATTTTCATAACACTTGAAAGAATTCACTCTTCGGTTAAAAGCATAGAGAGAACTAGAACATTGAGTTTGAGGGGCGAGAATCAATAAAGGAGTTCCTGAAAAATACGGACTTAAAAGAATGTAAGGTAGTTTTAGAACCTGAATATCAGACAAAACAAAACACAGTTGAAACAAATGAGAAAGAAAAAAAAAGATGCCCTTAAGACAAGCAATCATAAAGCAAAGCCTAATAATGTTTCTAACAGAAGTGAACATTCTTTGCAGGAGATGATTGTGTATCAATACAAACTGGATGCACAAATGTATATGTCCATGATGTGAACTGTGGACCAGGACATGGAATCAGTATTGGAAGTCTAGGAAAGGATAGTACTAAAGCTTGTGTTTCAAATATTACAGTTCGAAACATCATTATGCACAATACTATGAACGGTGTCAGGATTAAGACATGGCAGGTATAGCTAACATCTTCCACTCCACAATTTCCGAAGCATTCAAATACCGTAAACCGTAAACTCTCTACGCATATATAAATATGTTGCGGCCATACATGATATGTTATTATATTTGCAAGTGAATCTCAAAAACCGATAAAGAAAACGTACAATTTTGAAATTGCAATGAAATTCTTGTGACTTGTTGTTCAATTCTCATTCTAACATGACTATAACTAGTGCAGGGTGGATCAGGATCTGTGCAAGGAGTACTTTTTTCAAACATTCAAGTCTCGGAAGTTCAATTTCCAATCATAATTGATCAATTCTATTGCGATAAGAGCAAATGCAAGAATCAAACAGCTGCTGTTGCTCTATCAGGAATTCACTACGAGAAAATACGAGGAACATACACAGTAAAACCGGTTCATTTGGCATGCAGCGACAGCATACCATGTTCCGAGGTAACGTTAAATGATATTAACCTAAAGCCAATTCAAGAAAATAATCACCTGTATGATCCCTACTGCTGGCAATCTTACGGAGAGTTATATTCTCCTACTGTCCCTCCAATTGAATGCTTACAAGTTGGTAAACCTTCAAGCAGCAAGACTCAAACGGATCAGGATACCTGTTAAATATAGCTTACTTTTTTATATTCTCTGGTGTATTCATTTGAGTGGCCGGTGCAGGTTCCGCTGACCCCTTTACACCATTCAGTAGTTAGTCAGAAAATGAGTGCATATTTTAGAATATATATAAGACTATACAAGACTATGTATTAGGATAATATGAGCTTTATTTGTTTGATAGCTTAAATAGTACTGTATGATAGTAGAATGTGAGTTAGTTATGTCCTTTTGTATGTGCAATAATAAATCAATATTTTCCATATAGCAACGGTGACAATCGAACTACAATAGTTAAGCAATCACATTCTTCAGTAAGTAAATAATAATCCCTCCTTCCAAAATTGAATGCTCACTTTTCTATCGCGGTGGAGAAAGCAGAAAAGATTCAAATAAGACAAACATGTATAAATGCACCAAGTACCAATGAGATGGAGCAGAAAGTTTTGGAATTTGACAATGGCAGACAAATTACTTCACTGGCAGCAAAAAATGAGATCAGGCAAATGACTATAATCTATTAGAATTGGACAGCTCGAAAAGGCTGATCAAACCGATTGGAGAACAAAAAGAGGCACACAAATAAAAGTTGCACTGTTGGGGATTTTTGTTCTTTGTGAACTTTAAGGCTAAGACAAAATTCAAGGGCAACAAATACATGAACATGCACAATCATTGTAATATCAACGTCGGAATTCGGAAACTGCATAATCTCATCCAACCAATATAGTTCTGTTGTCTGGTTTTAATTTCACCAGCTTTTAGCATTTCAGAACACTAGCATATATAAATGCTGTCACTTCACATATTCCAAGAGATTGAACAAGAGAAACTGGCAAAGCAGGTTTCTAACATTAGTAGCATGAAATGTCTCTCTGTCAAAAACATAAAAAGAACAAAAGCATTACTCCCTCATTTTCACAATATAAGGCCTATTAGCCATTTTATCTCTTCCCAAAATGTTCGGCCTTTACAAGTTGTAAGGATTATTTTTCTAAGGTTACCCTCCTTACATAAATACAATTCTCTCATTCTCTATTATGTTAGTGAAATTAGTAAAGGATATAATAGGAAAAATAACAATTATTTTCTTCTTCCTTAATCCATTCAACAATGACCATAAGGCCTTACATTGTGAAGCGTTAGGGAATACTCAATAAAAGATGTTGGAGTTTCAGACAGCAGGAGGGGTAGTGATGTGAACATTCAGTTGAACCATTTGTCAGCAAACAATAATATTTTCTCGAATCCCAAAAAAAAATATCAAAAGGGTTTCTAAATAGAATGCGGGTTTGGAAGCCAGCACAATAGAATGATAGATTATATCTGCATCACATTTTTAGATTTAATGCTGCCTCCATTTCACAATATAAGGTTTTTTTTTTCTTTTAGCATAGATTAAGGAAGAAGCATTTTTTCAATTATATCCTTCACTAATTCCATTAATGCAATAGAGAATGAGATAATTATATCTACGGGTGAGGGTAACTTCAGAAAAATAATCCTTAAAATTTGTAGAAGGCCAAACATTTTGGTAAGAGAGAAAGTAGCTAAAAGATCTTATGTTGTGAAACGGATGAAGTAGAAAACATAATCCAAAATTATTAAACCAAATAAAATACACTCTGAAAGTTTCAGACCAGTAAATAGTTAACCATCCCACACTAGTTCTTTCACCAAGCCAAGGCTGTAAAACTTGCAGCATCTTGTTGGCTTAATTGAACTTAAAAGAGAAAATGCATCCCAGAAACAAATCCTTGTTTTAAAACCAAGCAAGCATGACCGTTCAAGAAGAGAAAAGAATGGCCAGTATTTCTCATTGATCTAGTACCTATCAAGACAGACTTTAAACGCCAACCTTGAGTAGCATCTGTAGTCCATATATCATTTGAACAATTAAAGGAAATACCAGATTACCAGTAATAGTACTCCAATCCAATTCCACTTCAGCCAAGAAATGTAACTTTAAATATCTAAGGACGTACATGTAATTGTTGAATTTAATATCAGAAGGATTTACTATATCTCCAAAACATAATTAAAATTTTCAAACATAGAGACGGTCTCAGAAATCAGGGAGGTAGATCAACTGCTTTGAAAATCTGCATTTTCAAGTTTGTATAGTTGAGGGTAGTTGAGGGTCAATATATTTTAGATATGCACGAACATTACGGCCACTAAAGTTGCTAATGGCTAACCTTCACTGCCCCTGACTAGCAGCCAGTGCTGAAACAAGATTGCTCCCCCTTCATTCTTAAAGTGATATAACTTCAATGAAGAGAAGGCTATCTCCTTAGTAGAATTTTCATTCTCATCTCACATAGCATCAATTAAGAAAAGGCTATCAGGAAAAACGTTTTTGATGCTACACTTTAGTCCATTACGTATCGCCATCATCACTACCGTGTGGCAATACCATACCGCGAGTAACAATCAACAACTACGACAAATATGAACTATTGAATCAACAAAGCACACACAACAGTAACATAACTCATTAAATCCCCAATATAGCACACGAAACTAAAAATCAAATTTTCAGCACTTCGGCATGTGAAAATTAATTCATGTGCATATTCTAATTCTTTCTGTAAACACAAAGAGTGGAAATTATCAACTAAAAAGTTCTAAATTGTCTTTCATAGGATATAAGGGAACTTTTTTAAGGATCTAATTAAGAAGAAATCACAAATATTTATCCAGCCTCATTATCCAGAACCTAATTCTCCACATCCATACACACAAATTCAGGTGAAGACTGAAGAGCAGTAAAAAACAGTAGAATCATAAAAGACCTTAACTTTCCACATAGAAAAAGTTCACAGAAAATACTAGAATTTATGTTGAAAGCCATTTTCTTGAAGAAAGTTTATACCTTTCCCGCCATTTTCTTGAATTCCGATGGTCTTTCTGAGCAATTCTTGGATCTGGACTGACTTTTCTTCCGTTAAAATCGCTTGTCAACTGTTATTTTTAATATATATTTTTACCACAGGTAGGTTTCTTGTGAGTTCACTAGTGATGACACTCCACCCGTTGATTTTTACCTTGGGCTTAGGTATCTTTTTTTAGTAATTAGACTAATTTGAACGCAACTTGTAACACAATATTCGGTGATTTAAAGGCGGTGAAACTAATACATCTGTAGAGTACTCGGGCCTTCTTTATGTTTACCAATTATAAGACTTGTTATACCCTGAATTTTTTGTGCTTACGTGGCTAGCATGTCTACATGTATTTTAGTGTATTAATTGCTTTCGCATGCTTTTATATTGTGTACGTTAATTGTCGAGGGGCGTTATAGTGCGTTTGGTTGGTTGGTTGGGGAACTTGAGTATATATATTAAGAAGATGAGGGAGTGTTTTGTGAGGAGTTGAGGGTAGTTTTAAGTTGTTTTTGCTGGAGTTTTGAAGAGGTTAGAATTAGAATAGAGAAGAGAGGAAAGATAATAGAGCAGATTTTCTGGCAGAACTATGGGGCTGTGGGAGATTTGAGTTTTGAGATAGCATACGGTGTCCGTTTTCAGCGATTCTTAGTGCATTTCTAAGATGACTGATAGAGCTACGTGTAGGATTTGACGGAGTAGCGTTTGGAGTTCTGGATTTCGAGTTATAGCCTTGGGAATTCAGTGCTACGAATCTGGAAATTTCTGCAATTGTGTATTTTTTGAGTTTTGACTTAAGTTGCTAAGGTAAGGGACCCTTCACCCTTATTTTTCAATTCAAAAGCACGAAAGAAGTATTTTCGAAAATGATGTTATGATTTCCTACATTGTTTTATTGCATAAAATGGATGGAGTATATTGTAGAAGATGCTTAAATGAACTCTATGTTTAGTTGAAGTTTATGTTCTTATGTGATTTTAGTCTTATGTTCCTATGTGTTATGTAGTTCTATGTTTTTATGTAGATTTTCAGTCATGTCAGGTTATGTTAGTAGATTCAGAAGTTATTAGAAGTAGTATGTAGTTCAGTGTACCCGCCACTATTATCATAAGGCCGAGGCCTTGCGGGATGCCGTTGACCGAGGTCATGCGTGATAGAATAAAATAGAAGATTAGAATCCTCCATTCCGAGGTCTGTCGAGGGTCGAGGCCTCTAGGTAGACACAATTATAGCAGACTCAGGACGGTCAAGGCCCTATGGGTATAGAAGCAATTATTATGCTCTGTCGAGGTGAGCATAGAAGTGGCAAGTATAGTAGTATGTAGTATGTAGTATAAGTTTTGTATGTGTTAAGTGTTATGTGATACGTGCAGCCAGTATTTTAGGGTTGAAACATTTGGGGAATTTAGAAATGTGTTTTTTGTTTTCAGAAATGTATTGTTTTTTACCCTGCACTAAACCTCGGCAGATCGGTTCGGTCGACCGAAAGACTAAACCGATCGTCTGAAGTACTGGTGCTAATTGCGGATGACTGGTGGTCGATGTCGGTCGACCGGTGTGGTTTGTCATTTAACCGGAGTGTTTCGGACGACCCTTCGTCCGAACTTTTTGGAAATGTTTCTGCCTTGATATCGGTCGACCGACCTTTCAGCTAGGTCGACCAGAGCTTTCAGTTTTTGATAAAATTTGATCTCTGTTCAGTTTTGTTTTCCAATATAGTGATTTCTGATTATGTAAAGCATTTCACAAGTGTTTTTCAAGTGTATTTCAAGTCAAATAAAGTTTGCATGGATTTCACATGGTTTTGGGTGAACGGGAATATGTTTTTAGAGTCTAACGGTGCTTCATCCCAAAGGTGTTGGGACCTTACTGAGCCAATTTAGTGGTTCATCCCTTATTAACATTTTGCAGGTAAACATGTGGCAGATCAGGATGATGAACCTTGGGTCGAAGAGAGGCTTGGATTAGTTTTGATGTAATAGATAATTATGTTTTTATCTTGTGGACTTTTGTTATTTCTTTTGGGTTATAAGAACTTATGTTTTTCTTTATAAGACTTTGAGTTTCCTTTTAAGTTTGTAATGAAGTTATTTTTGGGAATTTAGTATTTCTGTTTGAGGGTTCGGTGCCTCATTAGTACATGACGCACTGCCCGATCATTCCCAGGTCACGGGGTGTGACAAAACTAAATGAGACTCAGTCTTTATCTAGTGAGATGCTATGCATCCAAATATGATGCTGGTAAGACTTTTATAGAGACAGTTTCGCTAGAGAATGTGTCAGGACATTTCTTTGGCGACGAACGAACAAACTAACGAATGCATGAAGAACCTCCGATATATTTCTAATATAATGGACAATCATCCCTAAAGGAGATGGATCACTTTTACAATTACAAACGTTCGAGACAAGACTTTGACTATCACTATCTAAAGCAGTGGCGGAGCTAGGGGCGGGAGGAGGGTGTCTGCCCCCCCAACATTTTCATAAACAACGAATTTTCAATAGGACAAAATTATTTTTTATGATATTTTCTTAAATATTGTATTTCGCCCCCTAAAAATTTTTAGTAAGAAATTTGTCCGCCACTACTCTAAAGTACATAAAAAATAACCAAGTCGTCTTGCAAAATTGAGACCTTCCAAGATGGAAGTAGCTGTAAAGTGGTCCGGAGATGGAAAGTCGGGCTTTGCATTGGACTGACCATGGTTTGGTATAAAGGGCAAACCACGGCAGTCTTTTTTTTTTTTACCAACATTTATGTCCATTTCCGTTCTGTTCTCCCACTTCCTTTCTGCCCAGCCACTTCCGTCCTCAAACTAACCATAATAAATTCCTGAAATAAACTCCTGTGACTTGAGGAAGGAATTGCCAATTGGCAGCACTTTTGCAGTGTCTAGTCTTTTCTCAACCCAGCTTTTGCTTTTGAATAATTGAAGACTGGTCTGTTCTCATTTCTGACCAATTTTTAGAGACTTGTCAAATTTCGAATATAATTTCAAAAAAATTCATATTTTGAAATTTTTTACACACCATTTATATCTATAAATAACCCTCACTACACTCTATAAAAAATTTCAATTTTATTATATTATTTGAAGGCATTCAAAACTCTCCAAAAATCTACATAAAATGGCAAGCTTTCCAAAATTTATTCAAAAAGAAATGGTTAACAAATTCAGGGATGTTGATTTTACTAAAGAATGTCCTTTAGAATACAAAGAAGCGTTATTAGAAATTTGTTTTGAATTTAATTTACAAGGTATCAATGATGAAAAAAATTGGCCCGGTCTGTACAAAGAAATTGTCTACGCCATGAACTCCGTCACTGGCGGATTTTTCATAACGGAAATGATCGATGCATACTTAGCAAAACTGCGCAGGAGGTTTTGGGATCTTGAGGCACTTTTGCACCAACCATGGTTCAAATACGACAGCAGGACATACAAGATAGATTTTAATGGTGCTGAAGCCAAGTGGGTGAAATATGTAAAGGTAAGTTACATGTTATTATGACAAATTATTATAATATTAGTTTTTCATAACTTACATTTATGGTTATTTTAACTTTGCATTAGGCTAATCAATGGGTTATGCGGTACACCATGCAAGGCGAACCCTGGTTTTTTCTTCTAGGCATTATTTTTGGGTCAAAAGGAGCAAGAGTTTCCCAGTACGGGCAAGGAAGGTACGCTACTTAAAGAGAGGTTGTAAGTTCTGTGGACGAAGTCTGTGAGTGTTCAAAAACACCGTAAGAGATAACTGTTGAGGGTCCCCCGACTACCCGATGTTGGATGGATCGTGCACCAACATTTCTGTGTGGGAACGAATTGCACCTAAATTTCATAAGAATAAGGGTGTGAATGATCGGGAGTAGTAGTTGTATTTTTTTTATTTTCCCAATATTTTATGTAATTTTATTTTTAGCAATTTAATTTAATTGAGAGTTTTTTTATTTTGTGTGAATTTCTTACTTTTATGATATTAAAAAAATACAGAAATGCTTAATATTAAAAAAAATACTTGTAAACACACTAGAATGAAAAAAAATGTGAACATCCCGTGGAAAACCTTATGCCATAGAATTACGTTCTCCATGGAGAACGAAATTCACAATTCCGTTATCCTATGCTAGAAGGTTTTTCACGGGAGGAGCCTTTTTCCATTGATTTGTCACATCCATGAATAATTTATTTCCAAATTTGTAGGGATAAAAATCTTATCCTTTCACCACCAAAAACTCTATAAATCTCCTATCTTTCAATTTATTTTTTCACCTCAAAAAATTTCTTTCAACTATTTTCTCTTATAAAAAACTATTTTCTCTTATAAAAAACCATATATTCCCTCATATATTTTTTCTCTAGAAAAATGGCACTTGAATGTCCGATGAAATTGTATTTACATTTCGACCACAAATTTAGTGTACGAAATCGGTGGTTTTCCGAATTTCGCAGAGCCAAGTGAAAGAAGTATGGAATTAATATACAAAATTTCATTTCGACAACTTTGCTACCAAATATGTTGGCACAAATGAGTCGATCTTTCTAGTGTCACTGTTCGTCTAATAATGATTCGTCCATTTTTCATGCCGACCTACGACATGGTGGTGTATGACATCGTACATCTCAACGACGAAGAAGATCTTGACAATTTGTGGGGGAATCCAAACCGATTTCAAACTACAAGGGATTCATGTTGGTGTATTTATTAGAAAAGTGCAAAGACATGTAGATAATTTTGTAATGCAGACAACTGATTTATCTGAACAATCACAATTTGTTCCGGAAGTTTATTTTATGGAGTCAAATCCCATGCCAAGTATGCCTCCACCGTCCAGTTACAAACGACTGTACCAGATGATTCTCATGTAAGTAATGTTACACAGTTGGCATTTTCCAATCCACCTGCAATAGACAATGATAAGTCGGTAATGAATTCCTTGGGTCCAACATCGAACATTGACGATGTTCCGGAAATGGAAGACGATAGTGCTGGAGACCAAGATGATGACGTAGTCGAGAAAGATCTAGAGGCTGCAGAAGAAAATGTTATCCCTGAAATCCCCCAAGAAATTCCTGAACCAAGTAATGACTAGACAGTCCAAGAGTTTGAACTAACACCAACTACCTCCGTTATTCCGCATTGGAATATGTCATCATATGATAATTATACTAATTTTTCCTATTGGAATTATATGGGTACCATGCAACCTGTTGCTGAACTAACTTACAAGAAAAAACCATTAAAATATAGAATCCCGATATCCCGAAAATATGTTTGGGGATGCAGTTTAAGGATAAACGGGAGGCAAAGTTAGCAGTTAACATATAACATGACCAGGTTGCCTTGAGGGAGTGGAAAAGAGACAGGAGCAACAAAAAACAGTTCTTCGAAGTGTGTAGAAACTCAACAGAATCCAGTCGATGCAGTTGGTATATTCACGTTAACCATAGCAAAGTGGATGAAATGTGGAAGGTTATCAGACTTAAAGAGAGTCACTACTGCTTGATGGATCAAAACAATAAACGCAACATGTTATCCTGCTACATTGGGGTAAAAATTCTACACCTTATTCAGGCTGATCCCGAAATTTATGTTAAATTTATTAGGGCTGCATGTGAAGATAAAATGTCTTTGACTTGTACATATAAAAAAGTTTGGTATACCCGCCGACATGCTATTGAAAGCAAATTCAATGATATGTCTCGAATACACACGTTGTAGGGAGCCTGATTCGTCGAGACAGTCTATTTTGATTGCCAACTCAGTCCTTTTCTTTTTTCTTGTTGTTGTTTCAATTAGGCATTTCTCTATTTTTTTTATTTCTTTTTATAAGATGTGGAACAATAGTTAGCATTGTAGCGTATATTTAATTTCACTCCAAATATGACGTAGCATTCATAAAAAGTGTTCCAAGTTATGACTTGCATCAGAGATGCTCTTATAAGCCGATTTTACCACAAAACTTATATATCCCTTTATTTACGTAAGTGTTTATAGGTTCTGGGCCATTAGACGGATTGCTCCACGGTCCTAATTAGAAATGTTGCTAAACAGTAATTGTTTGTCTACTTTTTTTTTTGTTCGCAGTCGAGCAATCAATCCAACTGTCGTATCATATAAGTATTTAGTTACAACCCCCTAAGCATTTTATAAGCAATAGGCCTAAGCGAAAGCTTTGTACGTATCCGATCTCAACCAAGAAACTTTGGGGTCAATTGGGCCAGCCGGCCAGGCAAAGCCCAATAAGTTCTTAGATTATCAAAACATTTTCTCATAGTTTGCAAGAACTTGAGTAGCTGTGGCTTCACGTAAACTTCAGTTGATTTATCGTAATTTGGTTTAATTTTATAAAATCTATTTTGGATTCCTAGTTCTTCCAGAAGGTTTGTTCAATTAATATGTAAGTAATTTGTGAGGAGGAAAACAATGAGTGGAAACGAATTTCGGTTCTTCTTATCATGCGATATCAATCTTCCACTCACTTTTCGAATTGAACGGCTTGATGCAAAATTACCTCCTTCAATTCCTCCTATTTCAGGTACAATTTCTTTGTTTTAAAAAAGATTGAAATTTGATTTCAAAGACTAGTTCTAAAGAAATTAAAGTTGATTTTTTTTTATATGATTTTATTTCTGGAATTATAATGATATATAAGTACTACCTCCGATTCCACTGTATATGCAGCATTCACACGTTGTACACATATCGAACGAATGATTGAAAGACAATTATTACAGAGTAAAAATTCTAAAATGACCTTAAATGAATGACTTGAACGTTATTATTAGTGGTTAGTTGACTAATTAATTAGTCATTTTTTTTTACTGAAAAAATTTAAATTTTGCTAGTGTTGACACCCAAAAATACTTGGGTAAGCTGGGGCAGGTGGGAGACAGGAATTTTTTTTTTTGTGTCAGTAACTATCAATGACTAGATTTAAAGAAATTAAAGTTTTTTTTATTATTTTATTGCTGGAATTATAATATTATATATACGTAAATAAATTTGTAACAAAGTGTTAAAATGTTGCAAGTGATCATAGCTTAGCTGCCTGCGACAGGGTAGGGTCACGGATTCAAGATATCTTGGAAATGATTAATGTCGCCGAATTGTAGGATTTTCCAAACAACAGGCTACATTGCCTATTCGATTAGATTAGTCAGGTCAAATATTCGGATACCGGTCACCCGGTCACCAAGTGTTAAAATGCTTCATACAACTATAGGAATTGTTCTATTGTTTAGAAAAAGGGAGAAGAAATCTGAATGGTTCTGTTGGGGTGGGTGTGTGTGTGTGTGTGTGTATCTATCTATCTTTGTAATACTTGTTTGTATAAGGCAGGCATATTTGCCTGTTTTTCTTTATGAGATTGGCTTTCGAAATCATTCTTTTTATTTATTTAGTTTTTTAAATTTTCAGCTGATGTTGATTCGACTTTAGAGGAGAGGAAGGCAGAGTTGTATGTTGAATGCACATTGTACCTTGATGGTGCTCCATTTGGGCTTCCCATGAGAACAAGGTTTTCATAACATTTTATTGATCCTTGTGTGTACTTTTGCATTTCTTTTCTCTTTCAATATTTGATTTCTATATGTGCTTCTTTCTACATCTTTTCAATTTTCTGAAAATATTTTACCTGCCAGATTCGAAACAAAAGGTCAATCATATTGCTGGAATGAACTCATAACATTGAGCACGAAATATAGGGACTTAACTGCTAACTCCCAACTTGCATTCACAGTAAGTATGCAGTTTTAAAATTGGGTAATGATTATTGGATAAAAAATTTGGGGTCAAACCAGGATCAAGAAGGCATAAAGCTATATCAAATTCCAACTATCATTTTCATTTTTTACTCTTTGATCCTTGTTTGATCCAACATTTTTTATCCAACAATCATTTCCCTTTAAATTTATCATATAAAGTAAGAGGAAGTAAATGTGTTGTGTCATCAAGTGCAACAGACTTGCCTTTGGAGATAGTTTTGCAATTTAGTTTACTACAGAATTCCTTGTCCTAATATTTAGGTAATTCTGTCCTGATTCTCTATAGTAATATACCTGTAAATGCAGGTTTGGGACGTTTCCTGTGGAAAAACTGAGGGGGTGATTGGTGGGGCTACCGTTAACCTCTTTAACATGAAAAAACAACTCAAGACAGGGAAGCATAAGCTTAGGCTATGGGCAGGCAAAGAGGCAGATGGATTTGTCAATACAACTACCCCTGGAAAGGTTTTCTTCACCCTTTTATTTAACAATAAATTTTATGTGAAATATAATTTCGCTTTCTGTTTATTTCTGTTTATTGTCCCTTGAGTTTTCTTGATTGTTTTATATGTTCATTTTGGCTTTGTCTTTTATTAAGGTACCTAAGGAGGAACGTGGAGAGTTGGAACGACTGGAAAAGCTTATCAATAAGTACGAGAGAGGACAGATTCAAAGGGTTGATTGGCTGGACAGGCTAGCATTTAAGTCTATGGAAAAAATCAAAGAATGTCAGAACAGTAAAAATGGAAGCTCTCACATATATTTGGTAGTTGACTTTTTGCAGTTTTGAACATCGAGTTGTTTTCCAGGTACCCTTTTGTCGGTCCTCCATAGTTGTCCATTGATTTCTTTTTTGCTACAAAAGTTCTTGAGGCTTCAAGATGCACTTGTTCAATAAATTTATTATCATTTTATTACTTAAATTTGCAACCATTTATTTCTTTTCTCTTTCAACCTGGATCACCTTTCCCTTTGAATGCTTTTGATGGTCATGTAATAAAGGTTTCGGAGAGATATGAGGGTGTTCTAATAAATTCATATACTTATCCATCAGAAGCTTGGTTTCTTAATCCAGAAACAAATTTCAGTTTGATTTAGGGTTAATAAAACAAGTTGGAGAATGATTTGCTGTCAGAACTCAGAAAGGGGAAAACAATCATCAAAATTAATCCGAGTACTATGATCTGTTTTCTGTTCTCATTTTTGTAAATCAGTGTAGCTACTAAGGAGGAAAAAATTATTGGCTTTTGAATTATACTAACCAAAGTCTGCTGATTTAACCAGCTATATAATTTGTTAAATCACCATGTCAGTTTAATACCAAGGTAATAAATAACTCAGCATTGTTGTTAATTGATGGTTTTGGTTTGCTTCTGTTGCATAAGAGAAATTTTTTATGCTGAATATTTCCTGTTAAATCTTGCAATCTGAAGGAGTTCCAGCTTATTTGTGGTTCTAACAATGTTTGACCATATCCTGAATTCTTTTATGGAGGCTGATCAAGTTCAGGACTTTTGTCATTTAATTTTGCTATATGTAATTCTTGCTCCATTGATGTTTAGGAATCAGGAGCAAATTTTCTAATACCATCTCCTATAGATTCAACAAATGAACTGGTAACAGTTTGGGACCCGGAAGTTGGAAAAATTAATCCCTCTGAGCACAAGCAACTAAAACTTGCAAGGAGTTTAAATCGTGGCATCATTGACAGGGATCTAAAACCAAGCTCTACTGAGAGGAAGTGAGCTCTGAATGAAACCCTATTCTTTGATTTTCCGCAATATCTTCAAAAATTTGTTTTGACAATATGTTCAAAGCTTTATGCTATTGTTGTTGTTGTTCAAAGCTTATTTATTAGACTTATCTTCTGCTTATTTTTATTTGTCTTGCTCATAACCAGAGATCGGATTTTACACAATCAACTAAATCTAGATTTAGATTGGAGGTGTTCATGTCTTCATGAAAATAAGAAAAGAATAGAAGCCCCCGGGACTTTTTTCTTCTCTCGGAAACCTCTGAATGAACTCAATCTTGCATACAAATAATACTTGGTACAAAGTCCCAAAGTTTGTTCTCTATCTTCTTAAAAGGCTGATATTGCTAGAACCTTTGTGGCTGCCAGATGAAGCTACCGGAGGCCTATTGTAGAAAGGTTCCTAAATATTATTGGAAGGCAGCTGTGTGGCAGTCTTGTAGGTTTAAAAGTGTTGGCCTTTTAGAATCTTGAGCTTTTAACACTGGCTGTAAAAACTACTATGAAATACACTATCTGTTTTCAAGATAGGCAGTCCCTATTTGTGTTTCTTCATTGACGAGCTATTTAATTGATTCATTGACGAGCTATTTAATTGATCTTTCTTACTGATTTTGTATCCTTTCTTATACCGGATATTCCACCAATTTATATAATTGATTAATTTATCTTCTTTATAATTGCTAGTGACACAGCAACAATGATAGTCATTAGCTAAAAAAGCAGGGAAGCATCTTACTAAGATGCTTTATACCATATTTTGAGGTTCAACTCATACCTGGTTCCCTCTTTCACATCTAGAGCATTATATCATTCACTTCACTACCGACCTACTTGTTGAACTTCAGTTGTTACAATCTATTTTGGTTGCTATAATGTGTCATTGGTTAGCAACAATTATCTCAATCTTTTAATACCTTCCATAACACTTTGCATGGGCATCGTACTCTTCATTCATGTTCTTTTGATTGCCGTTAAGCGAGCTGGCAAATGTTTGTTGTTAGGTCAATACAAAGAATACTGAAGTACCCGCCAACAAGGACTTTGAGTGGAGATGATAGACAACTGCTCTGGAAATTTCGTTTTTGCCTAATGTCTGAAAAGAGAGCTTTAACAAAGTTCCTCCGATGTGTTGAGTGGAGTGATGTTCAGGTAATATCTACATGCTTCTTCATCCACCCTGCCCATAAACTGCTTAAATTTCTTCTGGAAATTCTTTTCTACCCAACTTCAGATAGTGACTCTTAACACAGAGGAAATAGCTACTAGCTAGGGTGAATGTTACATTAATAGAAATAGTTAGTTGGATAAGCAATCAAGGTACTGAATTTACAGTCAACATCGTCGATAATAAGGCATTGATTGCTTTAATATAACAGTATGACTTGCATGCTTATTTTGGTATGTTACCCAACTGGAGCCCCTCCTTTTCACCGCATGGTTCTGGGTCCAGAGTCTTGTTTGCTTCATTTGCCACTGGCTTACGCTAAGCCTCTTTCCTATCTCAAAGCATCGGTTTTCTTAAGCAGCTTAAGTACTCATTATCTTTGGTTGTTTATCTCTTGTGGTTTCTTATATATCTCTCAAACCATTGTCTAACTCTCTTCGGAGAAGAGAAGCAATGTGGAAGCATATGCTTTTGAAAACTCCATGATTTTTAAGTTCAACACTAATAAAACCCCAAAGAATGGAAGAGAAAGTTACAAGTTGGAAAAAACAACAGAAAATACGTCTGGGTGAGTCTACAATATTTATTGTTCCTTTTTCCATTCAGCTTTTCATTGTTGAGTACCTCTGAAAGCATGATAGAGTTTTAAAGTAACCCTAAGATTGTGTTCTTATATATTTGCAGGAAGCGAAGCAAGCAGAAGAACTGATGGGAAAGTGGGAACCAATTGATGTATGTGATGCACTGGAGCTTCTGTCTCCTCTCTTTGAAAGTGAAGAGGTCAGTTCTAAACAAGGATTTCTTCATGTATCTATTTATTCGTACATGCACGGTGCATCCCACATGGACATTTCTGAAAAATCATGTGAAATATTATCCAAGATTTCGTCACAGAATCAAGAGATGAAGAGAAGGCTAAACTATCTGTACATAGGATGAATCTGTTTCATATGTTACGCACTATCATGCACTGATAATTGAGTGAGGAGTAGTATAGATTCTAAAAAAAGAAAAACTTGTGTGTGCAATGTTGTGTTTAAATGCTTGTATTCTGGTACTGCTTAACCAAGGATGGATCAGGGTTGGGGGAGGGGGTGGTGTCCGAGCCCCAAGATTTTCAGAACTGCATTTTTTGCCCCTATAAAATTTTGAAACTTATAGAAAGATATTAACAAATTTTCCTCTTGCCCCCCTCCCTAAGAATCAGGAAAAATTTACACCCCCCCCCCCCAATGAAGTTTCTATCTTCGTCCCTGTGCTTAACTGTGATTCCTTTTCAGGTCCGAGCATACGCTGTCAGTGTTCTTGAAAGAGCTGATGATGAAGAGCTCCAGTGTTACCTTCTGCAGCTAGTTCAAGCTCTTCGTTTTGAACGCTCTGATAAATCTCGACTTTGTCACTTCCTTGTACAGCGTTGTATGCTTCTTGTAAATTTGTCATATACTCCCTCCGTCCCAAATTATCTGTCCACTTTGTGTTTTGCACGGAGATTAAGGTTTCATCAAATTCTATAGTGGAATATGGTAAAATGTCAAACATGACCCTATTTAATGTTAGTCATAATTTAATTTTACCTTCTCTTCTCTTTATATTGTTCTCTCTCCAACATTTAATGTAAGGGCTAGTATTGGAAAAATCACCATTAATGAACCCTTTATTTAGAAAGTGGACAAATAATTTGGGACAGATTAAAAAGGAAACGTGGACAGATAATTTGGGACGGAGGGAGTACATAAAATTCTTCTAGAAACATATGTATTCCTTATTGTAAACATAGCTGTAGTCTTACTCAAAGGCATTTTGGATTTTGGCAGCATTGCGTAATATTGAGTTAGCTAGCTTTCTCCGCTGGTATGTTGCTGTGGAACTTCATGATCCTGCGTATGCAAAACGCTTTTATTGCACCTACGAGACTCTAGAAGAAAATATGCTAAAGGTGTGTGATTGTAGAATAAGTTCAATGGTTTAGTTAGATAACCAATTGATCTTTTCTTTTTTCTTTTGTATTTAAACTTTTAAATCTTGCTATTATTTTCACCTTTTTATGGAGGTCGGTAAGGAACATATGGGTTCTAGTGTAATTAGGATGTCACCAGCTAAATGTCATGTTTGCATTGTTAGTTGACAGTTAGTCCAAATGGAGATGAGGATGGCTACAAATTGTGGCAGAGCTTGGTTCGCCAGACAGAATTGACTGCACAGTTGTGTTCTATAACGAGAGATGTTAGAAATGTTCGTGGTGGAACGCAGAAGAAGATTGAAAAGCTAAGACATCTTTTATCTGGCCTTCTTAGTGAACTCACTTACTTTGACGAGGTAACTTTTGTTATTCAATCAGTAGGTTGCTGATTCTTTTTCATTGACGACTTCATTGTTGTACAACTGGATCAAAATTTTACTTTCTTTTGTATTGTCTGTGATGCATCTAGTCTACTATAGAAGGCAGGCTAGGTTATGTTAAGCATGTATATCTTCATTTATTATATTAGTTGCCTTTTCACACTTTCAGCCAATACGATCACCCCTAGCTCCTGGGGTCCTCATCACAGGGATCATCCCATCAGAATCATCAATTTTCAAAAGTGCATTGCATCCTCTGAGGCTGGCTTTCCGAACAGAAAATGGTGGAAATTGCAAGATTATGTTCAAAAAAGGAGATGACCTTCGGCAAGACCAATTGGTAAATGTTCAATTTCATTCAATTACGTTGGCTACTGCAGTATTTTTTTCATTTCTCTGGCTGGCAAAAATCCAATAGGAGGATGTGGGGTAATTGGATTATATTGAAACTCGGTTTCCGCAGGTTATCCAGATGGTAACACTTATGGATCGTCTACTCAAGCTGGAGAATCTTGATTTACATTTGACTCCATATAGAGTATTAGCAACTGGTCATGATGAAGGCATGCTGGAATTCATACCATCGAAATCGTTGGCTCAGGTATTTGAGTATTTCATACAAGGGGTGACTCCACAGATCACTCACTCAAATCCTCCTACTTCTTGCATGGTGTTTACTAGTAGTCAAATAGCATAAATTGTAAGAAAATTTGTTTGCTTTTGTGTCAACAGGGAATAATATGAGTCACACGAGCTTCTTTCTTTAAACTACTATACCTCAGAAGTTTCGAGTGTTATGTGCTATTTACCTCTTACTCATGCCATGTCAAAATAAGTGTAGTTTTAGAGTTGGACACAGAAGTTAAGATAGCTAAAAGTAAAGTTGTTTTTTCAAGTAAGTTCCAAAAATACCCTTACTCATTTAATAATTTTTTGACTTCATTCAATGCACTATTTTCTCTCTCCCAAGAATCAAGAAGGCAAAAGTGGAAATATTCACTGGTTTCTCCTAGAAAAGTGTAAAACTACACTTATATTGGCAAGAGAAGTTCTTTCTAAAACTACACTTATTTTGACATGGAGGGAGTAATAATCATAGCTGCAGTCCTATCCTAAATCAGTCCAACTCATGAAGTTCTTTGTTTAGTAAGATTCTTATGCGTGTTTCAGATTAGGTGAATATTGGTTGTCAACTTGTCAACCATAGTATTTTCCGCATTCTGTTCTTTTTGTTCTGCGTCTACATGCTTAATGATCATTTACATAGAGCCTGCATCACGTTAAATTTTTGGAGATTGATATAGACAATTGGACCTCTAGCTAGAATGCAATATTGGCTTCACTTTGATTCTTCTCAAGTTCTGCCATCTTATTAACTTCGTTTTGAAATAGTTATATGCAGGTCTTTTATTCTTTCCGCCTTTAGTTCTAGAACTTTTCAATTGTTCTGTATTTCTTTTCAATGTTTCTGAAATTTACAGATGTGCATTGTGGGTTTCAAATTTGTTGCAATTACCTGCTTATATTTGGTAGCGATCACTGCTATGTGTGATTTGATAAATTAATTTTCCTTCTTGATTCCAGATTCTATCAGAGCATCGGAGTATCGTAAGCTACTTGCAGAAGTTCCACCCAGATCAAGATGGACCATTTGGGATTACTGCCACGTGTCTTGAAACTTTCATAAAAAGTTGTGCTGGTTACTCTGTCATCACATACATCCTAGGCATTGGAGACAGGTGATTTTGACTTGCTACGTATCTTCTTTCAATAATTTGTGCACGATAATGTTCTGGATCAACTAAGGGGTGTCATATTCAGAAAATGCATGTAGCGGAGATGCGTATGTTAAGATGGATGTGTGGGCATACGAGAATGCATAGAGTGAGGAATGAGACTATTCAGAAGAAGGTTGGTGTAGCACCTATTGAAGATAAGATGAGGGAGAACCGTTTGCGTTGGTTTGGGCACATTAGACGAAGGCCAAGTGATGCTCCGGTTAGGAGAATTGAAGGATTATGTAATGTAGATGGCGTTAGAGGTAGAGGGAGACCGAGGAAGACTTGGATGGAGGTGATAAAAGGGGATATGAATCTGCTAGAACTAGATGAGAGTTGTGTTTGGGATCGAAAGAAATGGAGAGATTGCATCCATGTGGATGACCTTACGTGATTCTTACTTTGGTTCATGTAGCCGACCCCAATCTGTTGGGATTAAGGCTTGGTTGTTGTTGTTGTTGTTGTAATGTTCTGGATCAAGTTATTCACAGGTTCATGAAAAAAGAGGGAGATTTCTATTACATCCTCCTTTTACAATAGTTGTAGGTAATTTTCTTGATTATTTAAAGCAACATGCTGCGTCTTATGGTGAGCTTCGATAGTGTTCAACTGAGTTTGAGCTCCATAAAGTAACCGTTTTAGTATCTGCTTTATCTTCTCTCATTTGCAGTCTACAAATGGACTTCTCATTTGTATTTACTTTGGCTAAGGCCTGACGGGACATCTGAGAGTCACATGTAACTATTGATTCAATGCAGGGCATTGGGGCTTTTATCTTCGAACTTATGGGGAAAATGCATCTTCATCGCCTATTTTATTTGTTTCTTATTTGGAGAGGAGAGATTACATTGCAAGATAGTGATTATATTTTGCGAGTAAAAAGAACTTCACTTCTAAACTATTCAATCTTTTCCTTTACTAGGCATCTGGATAATCTTCTGCTTAGAGATGATGGCCGCCTTTTCCATGTTGATTTTGGATTTATTCTGGGTCGAGATCCAAAGCCCTTTCCACCACCTATGAAACTTTGCAAAGAAATGGTTGAAGCCATGGGTGGAGCAGAAAGGTATTCTCCAAATTTCTTTCTTGTTAAACTATTCCTTTTAGTCCTGTCCTTTTACGTTCCTTTAATGTGGCTAAATGCTTGTGAACAAAATTTTCACTTTTCTTCCTTTGCAGCCAATATTATACGAGATTCAAATCATACAGTTGTGAAGCATACAACATTCTACGAAAATCTAGCAACCTAATACTGAATCTATTTCATCTGATGGCTGGATCAAATATTCCCGATATTGCTTCTGATCCTGAAAAAGGCATTCTTAAGGTAAGTTCGCCCTTGCATTAATTATTCTTTATGCTGAAACTAATGCCTATCCGTTTGTTTGTTTCTTTCTCCGACTTGACATAACTTCTATTATGCAATGCAGCTTCAAGAGAAGTTCCGCCTGGACTTGGATGACGAGGAATGCATACAGTTTTTCCAGGATCTAATCAACGAGAGTGTCAGCGCGTTATTCCCTCAAATGGTTGAGACCATACATAGATGGGCTCAGTACTGGCGGTGATCAAACTTTGATGTTACTCCAAGTAAAACTACTTATGTAGCTTATTGTTTTCATTAAAGAGAAAAAAGAAATAAATTTATTGCGTTATGTCACTCATGTCTTGGATTAGGGGAAAGTCTGGCATGGGGCGACCCTTGTGGGTACGGCCCCACACTCCTCTCACATAATTTGATAAAGGATCCACCTGTAGGGTAGGTCCTGCAGGCCTTCATGTCTCACAAGTACCCACAAGGACCGTCCCATAGGGAATTTTTCCCTGGATTAGATATATACCATCAGGTTTCCTGCAGAAATTCAAACAGCCACCTTTATTTCTGTTTGTATAGTAAATTTGCACATAATATAAGAACCTATGTTAAGACTTTTCTTGAATCTGGGTTTTAGCTCGGTGATGGCTCGCCTCTTTTCTTCAACATGTATTGAGGTTAGTCTCGTCATATTTTCCCCAAATATGTCATTTTCCAAAGGTTGATGTTGTGTTTGGATTGACTTAGCAAATCAGAATCTTCTAGGCTTCCTTCGTGAGAATACATGCCCAATATTACATACTTATATCAGAATCTAGCCATTAAACTAGATTTCCTGCGTGAGGGGATTTTCATACGTAGCTTTAAGGTAATCCGTTTGGCTCTGAACATGTTTCCCGCATGAGGAATTGTTTCTAATAACGAATACTTGTCCGATCACCATTTTTCTAAGTGTAAATTATTTTATAAAGAGAAATTCCAAGTATGAATATAAGGTCTGACCAACTAGTTTTTTTAGTTCGACCAAATTTATTATGACAACAATATTTAACAACATCAATGGATGAAAGATAATTTCTAAGACTTATCACTGTTATAATTTGACTGCTGCAACAGCAACTTTGACCTCAAATGAGAATCTAAGATCCTTCAAAAGTTTCCTTCTTTCGAAAGATTTTTCTTTGAAAAACATTACTTAAGATTGCCATCATTTTAAGCTGTGTTCCTAGAATCCGACGTGTCGAAACCTGATTGCATTGAACAACTTATCAAATCCTAAAATCTATTAATGTAAAACAAGAAGATGCAACTTCCACTCGATATGCTATATGGTTAAGGGCAAAAAATTATGTCCCCGTGCGTGTCCCCAACCAATCACAATTTACCATGTGTATATATCATTGAAAAAAATATTTATATAATAAATTCTGATTGGCCGGGGACAGGATTAGGGACAGGAATAGGGACAGACAATTTTTACCATGGTTAAGCAACACAAGTTTTGGTTCCGATAAGGAGTAACTAATATGGTTAGACTGCTCATTTTAAATCGTTGAATCAATTTAATTAGATTAGAATAATAGCTATATAAATTAATTATTTCAATCGTAATCGTCGAATAAAAAAAACAATGATGATATTACATTAGCATGTGTTAAGAAAAAATATACTCGTTAATCATTGGTCTAGTTCTTTTGTTCACGTGCTTTTTGTTAACACCGTCAAATTGTTTTTTAAATTTTTCATTAAAAATTGTGAAAACATAAGAAGTGAGGAATAGAGTTTGATCTTATCTCTACGCCTTAAAATTCTATCGTCAAATTATTTAATTACATGATAAAAAATTAGTAGTTGTTGAACAATAATTGATCTCAACCCACTGTTGTGAAACATCGAATCTGAATAGCGTTAGCAAAAATGAGTTATACATTGGGGTCACTCTAGCATGGAGCCGCCCTAGTGGGATTGACCCCACGTATCTCTTAAATGAGTTGGGACATCACCTACTTATAAGGTTGGCCCCGTCCCAACTCATGTGAGAGTACTATAGAGTCATTTCTACAAAAGCGACTCTACCATACAATTTTTCCTGTTGGAGAATCACAACCTGAGGGGTGAAAATCGCATGTACCTGTCTGTGTACTCATTTATGTACCAAACCAATAAGAATTCGTCATGTGTTTTTTAATAATATATACACATGACGAATTGTGATTGGTTGATCACGTGAATGAATATACAGGAAGGTAAACACGATTATTTGCCCAGGGGTAACACCGTTATTATCGCATAAAGCAAATGGCAATTTAATAATTTAAAGCCATAGGCCCTCATTACTCTCCCCTCTTTATATTTATCACCTCTCGGTTGAATTTCTCTCATTCTCCCAAATTACGCGTTGCTCTCCGGTTTTCCATATCTTCATTCATTCTCTCTCATCGCTCTCTCTCTCTCGAAGGCCAATCTCAGGTAAATCCAGATCTCTCTCATTTTCTTCACATCAATCCTTTGATTCGTTAGTTTCTATGCATATAAATCGCATCGCAGCTTTGGAATTTCTGTTGATTTTAGTATGATGATCACAGGTCGGGTTATGTTATAAATAAATATAATGTTGATTGATGTTTTGTGCTTGATGCGTCGGATTTCCTTTTTTTCGTTTGTAATTGAATTTTGCTATGCATTTTGTTTTAATAATTTTGAGAGTTTGTAGAACTGAGCTGAATTTAATGTGATTTGAGCTCCGAAATTGTCGGATTTGGATCACTTTAGATTTAGATTTGGTTGATTTTTCACTTTTTGTTTGTGTTTTAATTTGATGCGATTTGATCTGATGATATTTTTGAGAAACAAGTCTCGATCTATAGATGTTCAGTTAAATCAATGATTTGTTTGTGATATTTCCTCTGTTTACATGTTCGATATCATGATACACAAATTAATAGAATTGGTGTCGGAGGAGATGGAATAACAGATTAGCTATGGCTTAGGTCTTTCTGATAATATCATTTTCATCCCATCTCAATTGACGTGATGGTATTTATAGGAGTTTTTTTATACAAATTCTGATTTCTTTTGTTTGTGCTCGCCTCTGAAATACGAACTACATGTATTACTTGGGCTATATGTCTGAATAATATAAAATGTTCTATATGTGTGCAGGGATCATCCATAAGAAAGCAATATGGGATTAACGTTTACGAAGCTCTTCAGCCGGCTCTTTGCCAAGAAGGAGATGCGAATTCTGATGGTAGGTCTTGATGCAGCTGGTAAGACCACCATCTTGTACAAGCTCAAGCTCGGAGAAATAGTGACCACAATTCCCACTATTGGTATGGCATCTGTCTCTGTGAATTATAATAACTGCTTATGGTCTTGTTCACTTCATGATACTGTGCTTTCTTTTAATTTTTCATTCACATGAGTTGCATGTTTTTGGAGATTCATTTATAATATTCTGGATGAACTCTAAACTTTGATTAGTTTGATCTTCCCATTTAAGATCATTGCTTGTGTGCTTTACTTGGGTTGGATTTTGAATATTCTATCTGGTGTATCGTTGTGATCTATGGGGAGTCTTTTGGTGGCTAATATCAGTTGTTAGTTTTATAATTTGCAGTCACTTGGAATCTATTCAATTTTATGCATCTAGAACAATGTTCTGAGATTGACAAGATTCAGTGACACTTGAGATAGAATATTTGGGAAATCTGAGCGCTGAAGCTAACGTCTTTGAAATTAATATAGATTTTCTAATCACCTTAGGTTTGTTCAGATCTGCGTTATTAAAGTCCTGCTGAACGTTATACTTTTGTGCTTCTGCTCTTGACACATTGCAACGAGCATTGATGATTCAGCCCATTTAAAATTAAAAAATAGATAGCTAATGTATTTTAAGAAAGCATTGCTATTGTTCACTCTTGTGAGACATTGTCTCGTCTTATATTTGTACATTCCTCCCAGGGACACCGAATGTATTGTTCTACTGTTGAGAAATATATTCTTAAAGATCTTTGTGTAGTTTTGTAATCTTAAGTAGAAGTTTGTAACTGTATTGGTCTTCTCTGTCTACTCATGATGGTGCCATGCTGAGTCAATATGCTATGATTTGCAGGTTTTAATGTTGAGACTGTTGAATACAAGAACATTAGCTTCACTGTTTGGGATGTCGGGGGTCAGGACAAGGTACTTTTTATTATATTCGATTGTCCTGTCTTGAAATTCAAGGATTTTGATCATTTTTCCATGTATCTATATTGCAGCTCATCCCCTCCCCCCAATAACAACTGGCATGCCAAGCCTTCCTTGCATTTCTTCTTTTTGCAACATCTTAAACCGTTTATTCGCTTTTGACAGATCCGTCCCTTGTGGAGGCACTACTTCCAAAACACACAAGGTCTTATTTTTGTGGTGGATAGCAATGACAGAGACCGTGTTGTGGAAGCCAGGGATGAGTTGCATAGGATGTTGAATGAGGTACTAGCCTTCTTTCTGTAAACATTTTAGATTGTCGTTGCCAAAGATCCTTTTTTTAGTGGTAAGAGTCCTGAAGGGGAGAGGACAAGAAGCAATTCAGAATAGCTCTTCTAGTAATCCTATGATCTCTGCGTCACATATCAATCAAATAAATGATTACTTTATGGAATTTAGGTTGGAGTTGTATGAAGCTTGCATCATACAGCATTTCAGCTGCCTTTTTTTATTATTTAAAAAAATAAAGGGAACTCCTATTTTTGTTTGTGAAATGAAAAGGGCGCTTCTAAGAAGTTAAAATTCTCTACATTGTAGAAATTCATTTCAAGGGGTTGATTGGCTTACATAGGTTAAAACAGTGTGGTAATTTGAATGTCAAGATTGAGACTTGCTTATCTTGTAGCTGAATTTTGGAGTCAATTTTGCACATGAAAAATAATTATGCAAGGATTTGAATATGTTGCTGTCTTGTTGCAGGATGAGCTGCGTGATGCAGTGTTGCTTGTATTTGCCAACAAACAAGATCTTCCCAATGCCATGAATGCTGCTGAGATAACAGATAAGCTTGGTCTGCACTCCCTCCGGCAGCGCCACTGGTATGCAGTTTAACTTTTCACTAATCTTTCTATTCCCTTGTCAATTTATTGAAATTAAATTGCTCTGCCTCCGCAGGTATATCCAGAGCACCTGCGCAACTTCTGGAGAAGGACTTTACGAGGGACTGGATTGGCTTTCTAACAACATTGCTAATAAGGTATGTATATCTACTATGCTTAGCCTCTTGCTTTTGTTGGACTAGTTAATCCTAGATTAATTATTCTCCTGATTTCCCGTCCCTGATTTTGTTACTATGTATGATATGACAGGCATAAAGCAAGACAGGAAATATTTTCAATGGGTTGACACTGGATGCAGGCGGCTTTTTATCTAGAATTTTCCTGTTTTGGTGTTTATGGATTTAAATTTTAATCAGTATATCTTTTAACCGACTAGTTGTATTGAAGTGCTCGGTTTTATGTAATTGCAATGTGTTTTGTCTAGGTTTTTGAATATAATGATTAATGCCAGAAGGTTATGAGCATGTGTACAAAGATTTTATTGCTGGTAGTATTGTAAACAGAGATTTTAAGCTGTTATTTGCCTTGGTTTCTTAATGGCTAGTATTCATTTTTAGTACTTTGTATTCATTTGGATTTTAGACAATTTTGTTGATCGATTATTAATTCAAAAGCTTCGATTAGGGTTACTTAGCTAACACTCGAGATTCTTTCTACATTTTCTTGGATTTCTTGTTCTCCTTGTGTCTTATCATCTGGTTTATTATTATCTATATAGAAAATGAATGACTCAATAATACTTGACATTTCATCAAGCTATATTACACCTATATCATGATTTTAACCTTTTTGCATGAAATTTTGCATTGGGTCTAATATTATCATTTTTCATATTTATGGTAAAATAATATTCCAATATCCAAGCTAATCAAAGGTGTCCTAGCCCAAGGTCGTGGGGTTCGATATCCTCTACCTACGTGCGGCAAGCTTTAATCTCCCTTTTTAGGGCTATCTCCTCTTCGTCTGAGGCAATTTTCTCTCCCCTATATGGGGCAATCGTCCAATCGGGCTTAAAAAAAATCATTTTGAACGCAGAGCACATCTAAATCTAGTCTCAAATTCACAACTTTCCTCACAATTTCACATCTAAATCTAGTCTCGAATTCATAATTTTGAACGTAGAATTATATTAAGAATTCTTATCATTCTGATATGGAATAGGTTCGTGTTCCCCTGCAAATTTTTTTTTTTTTTTTTTTTGAATCCGGGATGGGCGGTTGCTCCATAAGGGAAGAGAGAAGCACCTCACAAGAGGAGAAGATAACCCTAGAAAGGGAGACAATTAAAGCTTGCCCCATTGCATGTGGAGGGTATCGAATCCACGATCATGAGGTCGTGGACAGACCCTTTTCCCATTGGGTTAAGAAACCTTTGATGTTCCCTGCATCTTGTTGTATATTATTCACCCTTGGAAAAAAAAATTCACAAAATTTCTCTTTGCTCATTTGGTGATTATGTTGAGGATTCTAAACCAAAAGGTTTAATAAACATGATCAATGATAGAAGTATTCAAAGAATTCACATATTTTTTATAGACTAAGTTTATTCCGTTATGTTCGTCATAGTGTTAATTCTATTGCTCATTTATTAACTCAGGCTTTGATTTAGCTGCGCCTAGTAATTTGATTCTTTTTTGTCTATTTCTTGTCAATCTGCTGCTTTAGCGAATATAGAAAATTAATACAAGCTCTTTATTCCTTTAAAAAAAATTGACATCGGAAGTAGATTCAAATTTGATTTTTCTAAAGCAACTAGAAAATATTTTAGTTAACCACAAAAAGTACAAACTAGACCATATTGTAACAAATTTACAAGGAAGCCAAAGAATTTTCAAAGTAAAAAAACACCAACACTAAAAATTTACAAATGCTGGCTTCTTTATTCCATTATCCAAAATTTACAACATAGCCAAAGGTAATTTTTCCTCCTTCTCAAATGCAAGATTTACATCAAGTGGGGCAATCCAAGAACCTAAACTAAAAAATTGATCTTACTAATATTTCCACACAAAAAAAGTAAATTCTAAAAATAAACAAAATATGAGTAAAATCTCACAGCTCATCACACCCAAAGAAAGAAAGGCAGAGAGCAAAAATAAAAAAAAATGACAATCATCTTCTAGAAGGGGTGGACATTTCTAGTCAAACCACCACCGTTGACGTTGGTAAAGAACCCAACCAGCTCCGGCCGGTAAGGAAGGTACGACCGCCGGCCACCTTCTTTTGCTTTACTTCTCAAATACACTTCATGAGGAGAAAGTGCTTTAATTACCTTTTTACCCTTTTTCACCTTCTTCACTTCCCCTTCCACTCCTATCCCTCTACCGTTAACTTCTCCGTCTCCGTTGACTTTTCTTAAAGCCTCACCAGCATACACTTTCTTTTGGGTCGAATCTTCCTTCTTCTCATCCTCCTTAGTCGCGGCGGCGGCGCTGGTAGATCCAGACGGCGCCGTCTTATTGTTCAGAAAAACAAAGGCGTCTTTACCGTCGCTATTACTTCGATGTATAAAATCTTTAAATCTCCAAATCTTGGAAAACCCAGTTGAATTACTCTTCTTACAACCTTCTTGCGGCTGCTCCACCACCTCCACGGCTGGCTTCTTTGACCATTCACAGTAAGGCCCGACAATATAATCAGACGACGGCGTCGTATTACCGTCGCTAATTGCTTCGACAAACACTTTCTTTACATTGGGTAAACGATCATTTAATTTCAGATTTTCCAAATCTTCTACATCTAGTAGAAGATCACGGTTAAATAAAGGAAAAACTTGTTTGATCTGATCATTATCAAACGCTTCCTTAGCTGAAATTTGATCTAGGTTCAACCCTTCAAATGCAAAATCAAAAGAAAATTCCTCCTCTTCCTCTTCTTCTTCCTCATCATTTTCGTCAAATTCCTCATGATCTTCGTGAAATTCATCGGTGAATTTCATCTTTAATTCTAAATCTTGGGCCAGTTCTGACATGGTTTCTTCATTGGGACTTGTCTCAGTCATTTCTTGAATACTCAAAACTAAATTCTCCAACTCCTAATAATAATAATAATAATAATTCAAAGATTGATATAACTGAAGATTTTGGTTTGGTTTTGTGAATAAAGTAGATGTGGGGTTTTTGTAGAGAGAAGAAAGAATGAGATTTTTGAGGAAAATATGTTGAGGAAGAGAAGGATATAAATGGGTGGTTGTTGGTTCATGGTTGAGTGTATAAGAAGGGAAAGGGTGAGGAACGGTACGAAGGAAGGTTGGTTCTGTCACTATTGAACTTTCAAATTGCTAAATAACTTTCAAACTTTGAACGAATGGTAAAAAAAAAAAAAATCATCTGTTCCATAAATATTTTTATATATGTCTATAATTATTTATAACTCGTTACGTTTATATACAATTGGAAGAAATTGTTATATAACAAATTTTGAATGGTAGAAATATATATAGGGATATGTATGAGACTTGAACGAAGTGGTATGGTTATATTTTTAGGTTAGGAATCTTTTATTCCTGTTTAGTATTCCATTTCTTATTAATACTAATAAAAAATTGACATGTGTTAATTTTTTAACTAAAAAAAATAGTGGAATCCGTATGAAAAAATGAACACGTAACAAATATTTATTTGTGAGATACATAACAAGACACAGAATGAGGATACAAGAATTTTTGTCATATTTTCCCACTAATTAATAATTCAAGACTATTTTTTTTAATACTAATACTACCTCTTTTTTGTTTTTTTTTTTGTTTTTAATACTAATACTACCTCGTTCTCAAATTAGTTAATACTAAGTGTATATAAACGTTTATTCATAAAAAAAAAAAGTGTATATAAAAGTTTTGAATTATGTTTTTAAAAGATTAAATATTTATGATTTTTTTCCGACCCTTTTGATACTAATTAGGAATTTGTTGTATACATACATTGTTAAAGATAATATTTGTTCAAAAATAAAATCAGCATAACATAGCATCCTATTAAAGAAAACAGTTCTGAATGCGCGTACAAGATGATTAATTTGGGTTTTTTTGGCCCCTCCTGATGCCAAAGAAAAAAAAATATACACTAAACACGTTCAAAAAAACATGTTTATAATCATTAAAATTGTCCAAAGACATAATATTTTGAAAGGAGAAACACGTCAATAATGTCACATACTTCGAAAAAGGGAGAGTAATAAAAGTCCATATTTCTTATCCTTGTGTTCATTATAAAAATAAAAGATAAAATATGCATTTATTAATAATTAAAATACCAAGGAAAAAAAGTAAAGAAACGAATTTGGAGTTTGTTTGGGGAGGAAGGAAAGGGAAAAGGGCGAGAAAGTGAGAGGAAAATAGAAGAACGAAAAGTATAATATTAAGGAAGAATGGCCTCCACGTTGTTGAATTTTTTAGATTTTGATTTTGTGCTAATGACATGTGCTTTCTCTAGTCTTTATTTAGACGTTAGTGAAAAAAAATTGTCTTTATTTCATCTTAAAAATAAATAAATAAATTTGTCTTTGCATATCTCGTTTTATTTGACCTATCGAATTGGATTTGACGAACCACGCGCTAAAACTATTCCATACCTGTTTGTTGAAAATTACTGCACGTGGATGTGGTCTTCCTCTCTAGGCTTCCCACGTGTGAGGCATATTCTTTCATGTAGAAACCCGTTTCTCTTTTTTTACTTTCTTTTGATTTTGATTGATGTTCAGAAATTTGAACTGATTAATTCGGCTATGATTTAATGAAAAATGTAATTGGATAATAAGAAATTTGCAATTTTATAACATTAGTCACTATCAAGAGATTCTGAACTCGCAACCTTAAGATGAGTAAACTTCAAAGTCCTTATTTCTCAATTTCTAATTTTCTCTTCATTTGGATTAAGAGTTAATAACTATTTATAGTACTAAACTATTTACGAATTTCTCTTTATAGTACTAAACTATTTTTTTATCTAAATATATCACTCAACTATTTACGTTTATCAAAAAATATCAATCACCCTATTTTTGGGTGTTTTCCAGCCAGTGATGTCACGTGAGTTGCTTGAAACATGAACAACGACGAAAAGGAAAAGAAATCTTGGAAACGTCGGGCGATAAACTCGCTAATTTGTTGTTGCAAGGGGCAAAGCGGGCTGTCAAATTAAGCGATTATGACTCGACGTTTCATAATATTTCTTTTCCTTTTCGCCTTTGTTACATGTTTCAAGCAACTCACGCGACATTCTAGCTGGAAAACACCCAAAAAATGGGTGATTGTATATTTTTTTTATAAACGTAAATAGTTGATTGACATATTTTGATAAACGTAAATAGTTGAGTGACATATTTATATAAAAAAAATAGTTTAGTACTATAAAAAGAAATTCGTAAATAGTTTAGTGGTATAAATAGCTATTAACTCTTTGGATTAATTAATCATTCTTGAAAACCAGAGTGTATATTAATTAAACAATCCAAGTTCACTTAACCGGTTAAGTTATATTTATCAACTGACTTTGACCTAATCTTAAACCACAACAACTCTTTAATCTCCACATCAATCGACTGAGCAGATCATGAAAAAACGTGAAGGATATTTAGGAATGAGTTAGTACATGACAGAATTAGGTGGGAACTTGTCCTAAAGGCCGTCCCGGCTCCTATGCGGAACAGCTTTTGTTCCGTACAGTGCAGGACATGCTTGCAACCGTTGGATGAGATTTTTTAACGGTCTAGATCTGGAGAGAGAATTTTTTTTAATTATTTTTTAAGTCAACCGCAACTTTTCTCTCTCCAGATCTGTACCGTTCAAAATCTCATCCGACGGTTGAGATTATTCCGCACGTGCAGAACTTTAGCTGTTCCGCACAGGAGCCGGACTGCCTAAAGGCAAGGGATGTGAATTGATAGCCCGCCAGGGCATGGATAAATGCCACACAACCTCTATTTCTGCTATAACTCATCGTGATTTGGCATAATGGGCCAATCATGATAGACTTTTTTTGGAACAAATATTTTTGGCAAGAACGGATTTCCCAAATCCGTTCTCAAATTTGGGGAATCCGTTTTCATATTTAACCTAATACTTGCCAGAAACCCTAAAAAGCGGTACAAACCCTAGACTCCCGTGAATTCGTTCTCAAACAAGACTGAAATGAGATCGGATTTGCCAAATCCGTTCCCATTTCTGACCAATATTCAGAGAGTTGTCATATCCGGAATAAATACGAAAATAATTTTAAAAAAATCAAATTTTCAGTGTTTGGTATATTTCACACACCATTTCTATCTATAAATAACCTCATCACACTCTACATAATTTAAATCTTTGGAATTTTATTCTCCTATTTGAAGGCAATCAAATCTCCCAAACAAATAGTATTTTTTTACATCTCCAAACTTCCAAAGAAATGGCTAACAAAAAATTTTTCCCAAAAGAAATGGTTCAAAAATTCAGGGTCATTGATTTTTCTAAGGAATGGTCTTTAGAATACGAACAGGTGTTATTAGATATTTGTTTTCAGTTTAATTTAGATTGTAAGTATGATGAATTTTTTTTTTGCTGAGAAATTGTGGACGCCATGAACTACGTCACCGGCGACTATTTTACAATTGAAATGATCGATGCATATTTACCAAAACTTCGTAGAAGGTTTTGGGATTTTGAGGCACTTGTGATGAAACCGTGGTTCAAATACGACAGCAGGAAAAACACGCTAGATTTCAAGGGGGCGGAAAACAAGTGGGTGGAATATGTGAAGGTAACTTACATGTAATTATGTAAATATATTATAACATCAATTTTATTTAAAATACATTTATAATTAGTTTTTCTCTGCATTAGGCTAATCCAAGGGTTAGGCGGTACAGGAGGAAAGACGAGCCATGGTTTTGCATTCTAGGCATTATGTTCGGGACTAAAGGAATCCGAGATCCCCAGCACTGGCTAGCATGGTACGCTACTCAAGATGCAGCTGAAAGAGAGGTTGTAAGTTCGGTGGACGAAGCCGGTGAGTGTTGAAAAACACCAGAAAAGGTAACTGTTCAGGGTCCCCCGAGTACCCGATATTGGAGGGATCGTGCAACCAAAGTTCCATGTGGGAACGGATTGTACCTAAATTTCGTAAACATAAGGGTTCGAAGAAGAACTCAAATCTAGTGCCCGAAGTGTCCGAAGAAGAATAAAGCTATGTAAATGCTTCTTCTGCTTGTTCATCATCCGCCTCCTATCCTATGAGGCCAGCTTGGAAAGATGCTTTGAATGATCCATGAAGTAGTTTTTGTTTCTTGTTTCTTGTTTTTATTTTCCAAATATTTTATGTAATTTTTTCTAGCTATTAAATTAAATAAAAGTGTTATTATTTTGTGTGAAAATTCTACGTTTATGAACTAAAAAATTAAAAAAAATGCATAATATTACAAACACTTGGGAACACACTTGTACTTCAGGTATTCCAAGTTGCATTCTAACGCGCCATTGAATGTGGTTACGACCTATCTACTGTACACATAAAAACAAATTACAATAAAAAACTTTAAGAGGAAAGAATCTGTTCTCAAACTTTCAATATTAACAAACGTACCGGTTTTGAAAATCCCGAGTAGTTTCTGTCAATGCCTATCCAAAAACTCTGCCAAAAAAAACTCCCGTCGGAGGGATACGATAATTCTCCCTTCAGGTAACTAATCCCGGGCCTTATAAATAACCCTCCCTTAAAATAAATATCTAGTATGTTCATTAAAGAAGGGATAAAATTAACTGTATCTGTGTGCCAAATATTGTTATCACGCAAAAATTCTTGTAAACCGCCATCTAGGTAGTACTTGTCATCTGTTTTGGTTACATAAACACACCATTGATTACTAATGACGTCATTCAGATAGAAACAACTTGGTACCCCGAGACCAGTTTGCTCCAACCTATTTGTGTACATTGATGGTATACGCTACATAATAGAATATGTGTAAGATAACTCAACACATTTAACCAAAAAAAAAAATACACATTAAAAAAATAAGATATTACCATTTTTCTATTGGTTGCCAACAACAATTTTAAAATGGTGTCTAAAATACTCTTCCAAGGCTGGATCCATTTCGCAATTCATTTCGAATGTTAAGTTTTGAGAGTAACTATCTAAGGTTGGAAGGAAATTTGGAGAGAAATATGGAAATTTATATGATTTTAGAAGGAAAAGTTTGTATGTATATATAGAGAGTTAAAGGTAAATTTGGTGAATATATCCACTGCCATTTGAGAACGGATTTCTGAAATATGTTCTCAAATCAGGTTAGTCAAGGTGGGTTTAGTCGCTTTTGAGGGTTCTTAGGGTAAATATGAAAACGAATTCCCAAAATCCGTCTTGGGCTGACATGGCAAGACTTGTTGGGAGTCTTGCCATGTCAGCCAAGAACGGATTTCCGAAATCCGTTCTTAACCGAGAACGGACCAAAAAAGTTTGTTCCAAAAAAAAGACTGCCATGGTTGGCCCATTATGCCAAACCATGGCCAGTCTAAGGCCAAACCCCATTTTTTAAGGGAAAATGCTTGTTTCAAAGAGATTTGATCGAATATAAGTAGGAGAAGATTTGAAGATTGTAAACCTCTCCAACACAACAATCAACATGACTTTTCCAGAATATGGGATCCATTTTATTACCAAAATTGGAAATAAATCAGTAGGTACAACAGTAACCCAACGAAACAAAAAAAAAAATAAAAAAAATTGCAGCCTTGCTGCCAGTGGCCACCAGGCTCAAGCTAACACTTAATCTGTATATGTTAAACTATATCGCATATGCACACAAGTCCGAACTCTCAAGTCTATGATCACCCAATGATTTCATCCATTCAAGGCTTCTTTCCTTAATCAAACGAGCCATCTGGGACGCATCCGGAATGACAACTCCATCTTCATTATGAAGTCTTTTATTACGCCAAAACCAAATCGAGCTCACCGCCTCCCGAAATAAACATCCCCAATCCACATGATCAAACTCTTGGTTCCTAACCTCACCAATCGCCTGCAAGTTCCCATCCACCCACCTTGGAGCTAACATGTCAGTCCAAAACTGGCCAGTATCCCCTTGTTTTATTAAACATGTCCAAACACGTAGACTCTCCGGACAGTCCCTGAGAGCATAAGTGTAGTATCCACCTGAAGCGGGCATATAGGACAGAATGGCGAAGTAGCACAATACCTATTAAACAAAAAACCCGCAGTAGGAAGTATATCATGTCGTATCTGCCAAAGTAAGAAATTATATCTTTGCGGCCCTTTATGCTTCCATATTCGACCATAATTTGCAGCCTAAGGACCAAAACGATCCCACCCAAGACTTTTATAAACCACCGGCAAGTGTAATACCCCTGTACCCGAGCTCCTTAGTGTGAGGGTTAGAGCTTGCTCACGGGTCAATTCCAAGGAATCAACATGACTTTTACTTAAGTCTTTACCTTTTATTTTCGATTTCACCGTAGCTTTGTGTATTCAGTTGCATGTTGCATTTTATTTTATGACAACTTTTCACATTCACATCTCCTCTTTTACACTCTTTTTGGACGTAGCCTAACTTAGTGCGTGAGAGATTCATGCAATAACACATATTTAGGTTAAATCCAACAACTTAGCTTAGCTTTTTGAATATTTGTCCTAATAATGCATACTATATTTTATGGTCAAGTTAGGTCTAAGCTGAATTTTCTGCGTGAGAGTATATCTTAAATAACGCATACTAGACCAAGTCTTCCTTCTTTAAAGTTGTAATATATTTTAAGGCCTAATCCACTTATACCTTAAGGCCTTTAGTATTCTTGAACTTCTTAGATTAAGCTAACCCCCCAAAAGGTGCATTTGGATTGGTCTTGTCAGGGGCTAGCTCCAAAGCAAACTCACTTTTTAGTTGTGTAACTTACATTTTCTTTTACAAAAAAATAATTTATTTTACTTAATTTAATGGGTATAAATTCAAACAAAATTCAAGTCAGACCTAATACATTTATACTTTTTTGTTGGCAATAAATAAGATCACATAGCATGTACACAATCAATGAGGATGACCCAAATATATGTTTTAAATTAGGGGATGTGTTGCTTTCAAATTACTCCTTTTCTTTTCAAGGTTGTTACTTGTTAGGTTAAATCTGAAAAAAAAAAAAAAAAAAATCTCTTGTGAATGAGTAGATAAATTAGTTTATAGACAAAATCTCTTTTTTACAAAATAGGAAAAAGAAAAAGAAAGAGATCATTGATCTCCAAGATGTCTGTTTGTCATAAATAGAGATTATGTCAAGTTCTCTTTCTCATTAAAGTTGTTGTATTGGACGGTCGAATTAAGGGCATCCACAAAAAAAAAAAATCTTTGTATATAAGCCACTTACATACCACTACTTTTGGTTTCTTTAAATTGGCTAATTTTGGCAATATCATAGGACAATTTTAAGGTTGCTCTCGTTGTCTTAATTTGTTTGTGAAAGGTCACAAAATTCAACATACTTACCAACTAAAATTGATGAGTGACTAATCAAGCATTGCGCGACCACAAAAACTATGCCTCATGTTTTGCACAGAATAGCAACAGTTAGCTATCTGTCTCTAAAACGTTGTGTATCAAGTTGATTATTGTACCATAAAATATTTGGTAATTGATCATTAACTACAATTGATGAGTGATTGATCAAATATGGCGCAACAAGAAAAAGAAGAAAAAATATGCCTCATTTTGCTCATGGTTAGTAATACCTAATCAAGTGATTTTGGTGGATGATTCCACTTTATTATGTGTGAAAGGATAGATGGTTTGTTTTGAAATGCAAATAATTAATATTTTTAGTTATGTGCTTACAACATGTTTTAGACATGTTGCAAGCAAGATTGTCAAGATCGCAAATTTGACTCGGAACGAAAGGGGTCTAAAAAATCGTAAACACGAGGATTGTAGCACGGATCGGAAGATCCGACAAAACTATTAAAATAATATTTTATGATAAATTTATGTCAATAAGACATTATTTTATATGCAATTGAGCAAAAAAAATATAGCAATAATTCAACGGGAAAAAAAATAAGAATACCAATAAAACTAACAAACTGAAATTAAATGACAAAAAAAAATTTGGAAGCAAATCAACAATTCATAAGGTTTTTTACTCCAACAAATTTCATAACAACAAGTCTATCGTTCTAATGTTCTAATCTTGCAAACAATTCAAGGCGTTATTATTATCCTTCATGTAATCTCCACCTCCACTCACATCGATGATGAGCGATGAAACTGGGAGTCTCAGACTTGAGAGAGTTGAGATGTTGGCTTGAATACAAACGTATGTTTTTTTATCTGAGATAACCCGTTACCGACCCAGTTGAAAAGAGATAAGATTGAATCGCACTGGATCGTGCGATTCTACGATTTTACGATCTAGATCGACGATCCTCTACGATTCAATCCTCCAACGATTTTTAGTAGAATTTAACTCGATTTATACCCTTAGGATTCTTCGTATGATTTTACGATCCCAACTCGCGATTTTGACAAATGCAAGAACTATTGTCACCACAAATATATATATATATATATATATATATATATATATATATATATATATATATATATATATATATATATATTATATTGCAATATCTTCATTAAAGCAAATGAACTAGGATTTTTAAACATACCTTACAAATGTTTTACTTTTATTACATGCACATGAACATTAGGGTGTGATTGGATAGATTTTATATTTGAGATTTTACTTTGATTAAAATATGATGAATTATTTGTGAAAAAAATGTAAGAACAAAGCGTAATTTTTTTAATTATTGAATTTTAGATATAAACCTCGTTTAGATGCGTCGTAGAAACTACAATATAATATTGTTGGTAAAAGTAATTTCTTCAACAAATATGTATATTATGCTTCATTAATTCTACTCATGGTTGGGCATAAACCCCGTGCATCCGATTATAATTGACGTTCCATTTAAAGAAGCCAAATAGATCATTCAAATCTCTTGCAACACTTCCTAACTAACTACTTATAGTTTATTTTTTTTTGAAGAGACTTATAGTTTTTAATTATAATTTTTTTAATGTTTAATTCTTTACTTGTTAAAGTTTAAAATACATAAATAAATTTATTTTACTATTGAAGTGTTACGTATAGAGAGAATTGCGAAACGTGTTACAAAACGTCTGAAATCAAAATAGATTGACCTTCACTATATAGCATTGATACATTAGAAGTTTCTTGATTTAATTCGATTGGAAAGAGGGAAAGAGTCAGTTTGAAATCGTGAAAATATGTCAATTGCTTCACCCACAAGAATTGCTGTTGGATTATTAAAAAAAAAAGGCTTTTCTAAGAAAATGAGACGGTCTTTTATTTTGAGCTGGCAAATCTTGTAACATTCTTCTACAAGGAGGGAAGCTCCATGCTTGAAACTTGGTAATGCAGAAAACCAAAATTTCACTATATACTGAATATTTTATAGGATTAAAGAAAAAAAATTGACGGTTTAGATTTTTTAGAGCTAACACCTGTTGTATTTTTAGAATATTAATTGCGTAAAACAAATTTTAAATGTCTCATTAAGAAAGAACGTATATTAAATAAGAATGAAATATTTATATAAAATTATATAATATCTGTCACGTGCAATATATAATAACTTTTTTTTTTGTTTTTTTGTTTTGCACTCTCCTGTTGAAATTCTAAATAATTGGTCAAAGTATGACCGGCTGTTAACATTGACTTTGACTTTTAAAAGCATGGGTTCTGGATAATACAGTAGAAACCCATCGCTGATGGAGTGATGGGAATATGATAGATTTTATTTATTTATTTATTATATATGGATTAGACTTTGTAATTTGTTTGGACAAGGTTTAGTCTGAGTTTGATTTACGGAGGTGTATTCAACATATATTCTATAGGATTTTTAAGGAGTTTTAAAGACCATAGGTATTCAATTTAGATTTTAAAAAGTCCAATAAAATTTAGAGGTATTCAAAACTCTATAGATTCTCATAGGTTTCATTAAAGGTAGGATTTTAATGGATTTCATAGGTTTAAATGTGTATTGTGAAATCTCTCATTTTTTCTCAAGATTTTGATTTTTTCTCATTAATATTAAAATTAAAATGTCTTTGATAATTTTATCTTAAATTACAATTTTTTTAGTAATCTCATTTCTATAAAATTATAAGAAAAACAAAGAAATATTTCAAACTACAAAAAAAATGAGATTTTTTTTTAAGATAGTTTTTATTTCCCAAAAAGAAGTCATAATATCCAAACAATTTTCTTCTTGATCATCTTCAAATAGAAATTAAAGAAAGCAAACAATTTATTCTCTATTTAACCACAAATTTATATTTTTCAAACATGAATTTCATTTTCTTGAAAGAGAAAATCAAAGAGAAAAAAAAAGGTTTTCACAAAACATATCTTAATTAAACCAAAGAAAAAAATACCAGGAAGTAAATTATACAAACTTTGAACAAATAAATAAAAAAACCGCAGTTACGTGATCTAAAAAAAAATCAAAGACTATCGTCAAACTTTTTAAATTTTTAACAAAATGATTTAATTCAAAAAAAAAGGATTGATAAACATATGTTGACTTTGGAAATTCAACACATTTGGATCTATATAATACACCAATGAATCAGTCTTTTCTTTATTTTTTTGTGTTATTCAAATAATCTATAGACTTTATAAATCAAAAGAAATCCTGATAAATCAATCTAATAAAATCTGCGTAGAGTTAAAACAATCCATAAAGTCAGCAGAATCCATAGACTTTTGAAAATCAGTTAAAATCTTTTAAAATCCGGATTGAATACACCCCTTAGTTTGGTCTCAAACTCAAACTCCAAATCAGATTTGGATAGAGACTCAATAAATATGGATATAACTCATATATTTTGACCCAACTATCCAATCCGGGTAGATATAATCCAAGAATACTATTCAAATTTCCCTCTTTTTTTTTAGAATCAGTTGTATAGGTTGGATTTTTAACAATAAATAATTTCAAAATTCACGTCCAATCGAACAAAGCTCACAGATTCTTCAATTTTTTTTAATTTTTTTTGAGCAAGAGCTGTATAGATTGGTTTTTGAAGAATAAATAATATCAAAATTCGCCTTCAATGGAACGAAGCTCACAGTTTTTTTTTGTACATAGCTGTATAATTGATGGAGATGAATGTTCTGCCATTAATTTTCTTTAGAAGACGGATGAGAAGTTGGTGAAAATCTTCACTCACAGTGAAGGTGCTTGGTATATGTGAAACAGGTGAACGGGTGAAACGGGTCACGAATTATTGTTGGGTTATATCCATCCGAGTCGGATAGTAACTTGGGTAAAAAATATGGGCTAATTCGATTTCTTGAGTCTATCCAAATCATTTGGGGTTTGAGTTTGAGATCAAACCAAACCAAACCCAGGCCAGACCTTGTCCAAGCAAATCAATTATTACATAAAATTTTTTTTTTACCTTGTGATGATGTGATTAATTATAAATTTTATTAGACCTAATCTATATAAGAATTATTCAATATGATATGATATGGTATTAATATACTAAAAGAAATTGTTATTAACAAACAATGTTAATATACTGAAACATATTTTTCTCAACTAAATTTAATGTAATATAACCAACACAAGTTAACTCAATTGGTAAGGATTCGACACGTTCTTACAAAGGTCAAGTATTCGATTCCCGCTACCGACGTGAGGGACTGTGTTTGTGGGTGATCTGTAAGTATCCTTATAAGCGATTTATTGTCCCTAGGGCCCGCCCTGACCTGTAGTGGTGAACGAAACCGATCAATTTTTATTCTCATAATTATGTAATAATATGATTGATTCTCTACCACATGTTCTAATGAATTGCTTCATATCAGAACTATTTCATAAATCATGCCTTCATTCAAAATGATACTGGTAGTAAGTCAAAGTATTCTGCTAAGCATGGTGTTTTCTTTCTTTCTTTCTTTTTTTTTTTTGTTTTGTTTTTTAAAGTAGGATATACTATTGATTAAATTAAAATGGATGAATATGTTCATCAGCTAACATATCAGATTTAACTGAACAACCAGCACAAGCACTGACCCCGTCAAAGTAGCACCAACAAGAGGCAAATTTGTTTAATAGAAGCCGGCAACACCAGCTAAGATTCAAACTCATGACCTCGACTTTAACAAACCACTTTGGAGTAAGTTTGAAACCACTTTACCATTCGAACTCATTAATAGTTAGCTTTTGGAGTATATATCACACTATCAGCTAGTACTGAATAACATTTTAATTTGTGATTTTGCAATAAATTTCACAAAACTCATACTATACTATTAGTATTTATGAGTAGACATGTGTGAAACTCATACTATTAGTATTTATGAGTAGAGATGTGTGATTAATTTTAAAATTTGAGATTTAAAATTTTATTAAAATATAATTAAATTCCTTTTAGAATGTACATGTGATTGATTGTTGCGTCCTTATGCCAATTTATTTAGAAGAATACTTTATATTAATTCAATATTTTAATAGGTTATGTTAGAAAATAGTTTTCTACATTGAGATGTATTGTTGTGTAAAGTTTTTCTTATTTATCAAAGGTTCAATAGCTCAGTGAGGCATTGGCCGGTCCGTGATCGAGAGGTCCCAGGTTCGATACCCCTCCCTTCTAGGGTTCTCTTCTCCTCTTCTGAGGTGTTCTTCTCCCCTTTGAGGTTGGTTCTCTCCCCTTTAGGGTTTCGCCATCGGGCGTTCAAAAAAAAATTTCTTATTTAAATGAGACTTTACTTCCTAAAGGATTTTTGACAGTATGGTGAATAAATCTTATGCAATCTTTTGGAAGATTTATAGGGATCAAGCCACGACTTATAGTGATTTTATGGAGCTTCAATCCCTGCAACGAAGGAGAAAATCGCAGCATTAATTGGAGGAAGCAAGCTGTCAACATTTAGTCCACGACTCTTGTTGAAATTGTTGTTAATGGTTGGAGGAGTTTAATATGTAATACCCTGTTGACAAGTGTCATTGTAACATACTGGTGGGATTAAGCATAAACGTTGTAACCTTTATAAAACTATCGGAGTTTGGAATTAGTATATTGATTCCCCTGACCGAACTGCGTAGACAATTCATTATGTTGTTATGTCTTATTTTTATTTTTTACTTCTGTTAATTGTTTTGTTAACGCAATATTGACACAACATTTAACAAGCACGTTAACTCGAATTTAATTTGGTAAAAATTGATATTACTACTTACATGTTATCACACTAAAAAATCACATCTCATGAATGGATAACTATACATATGGAATCAACTGCTCTTCTTTTTCTCATTCCGCTAAATCTAATACGGCAGGCAATTTTATAATCTGCCACTCCAAACACAACTTTATTGTATTTTTCCTCTCACACAATAATTAAAGCATATAAAGTTAAGAGCATTTGCCTGATGATAATATTATTCTAATTTGGAAAGAAAACAGGTGTATGGCTAATTTTGGATGTTCTACTCATATTGATTTTTTGACACTTGATTTCTTTTAACAGTTTGTCTCCATAATCCAGATGTGAAGATAGGGACACTGAGATATAAAAATTGTCAAGTTGTGTAGATATGATCTAATACGTCCTTTTAATCGACTTAATTAATCTTCTCTCTCTCTTTGGTAATTAATACGTAGATATTTTATTGATAATAGAGAAAGCACAAAATACAACTAGGGGGAGCAGAAGAAAATAAAAGTACATAAAAGACAATACATCTATAAAAGCTAAACGACAATACGGGAAACAAAGTTCCTTCTTGTTTTTCAAGAAAACAAAAGGAGTTCCATGTTGGAGAGTTACAAGTACTAAATGTTTCAATTTATTATTTCATTCAATGGTAAACTAAGATTAGTGAATGTAAAATTGTTGGTAAAGGAAAACCAATGAAGAAGTAACTTTGTATATCACTTGTTTAAATGCTCACTTAACGTTAGATGCGATAAGTTTGTTACAGTTAAATTCGATAGAATTAAACATGTAATTATATTCCCAATCAAATCAGGAACACTAACAAAATTTAATTATTAATAACAATTAAATAGGCAAGGCTAAATAAATCCAAAACAGTAAACCAGCCAGAAACAGAAAAAATAACACTGTATCAGTTTATAATACAGAAATAGGAAATTTAGGAAAATACCTATACCAGAAGATAGAAATTCCAGATACGTGAAAACCAAATCATATCTGGTAACCAACCGAATCACCAGTTGAAACTGGTTTGCCTTCAAGAGAATATTCGCCCCACTTACCAGTGCGAAAGGGAATAGCGAAACTCCTTGCAGGATAAGACAGTCCAGATCTGCAACAGCGCACACCGAATTCGATCACCTCGAAAGCTACTCAGTTCGCCCGAGAAATCACCGAATAAAATTATTTTACTATGAGAAAGTATTTAAAAGGAAAAAGACAGAAACTAAAAAGTCTTAAATTTTTCGTTTTTGTTCTCAAAAGAAAAGTAAAGAAAGGCAGTAGTAAAATGCCATTTTTCTTTTTTTTTTTTATTTTTTTTTATTTTTATCATATTGGAAAAGCATTAAGAGTAGTGGACCCCGTTCTGTTCTTTCCAAGCAGCAATTTTAGCACCTCGAATGTTAGTAGGAGTTGATACACATGCTTGTCTTTCTCAACCGCATTCATCAAGCCCCACATTGACAACTAGATTTTCATACGCTGTTGCCAGCGTTTGAAGTACTGTCCGGGATCAAATTTGTCTGGCAGACCTGTCATGTTAATCATGGGATTGAACTTAACGGATTGAGGTGGATTTGTCATTGCAATCAGTTATTGATAATGTATATTAAATAAACTATTTTATTCCAATGTGAGAACTCATATTTTAATATGAATCCCACGCTTAATACCAACAGTTTAAGTGTTGCATTTATTGCTTGAACTCTCGATTTCTCCTATATAAAGGCAGCAATGTCTCATTCTTTTTCTAGACCAAAATATGCTTTATCTTTTCCTCTTTTAAAATCTCCAATATTTTATATAGTATTCTGTGCAGTTTGTTCAAGTTCGATAGACAAAGAGTTTGGGTGCTAACTGCTTTGTCCGTATCCGTTTTATCGTAGGAAACAGACGTCTATTCAACCTCGAGAACAACTATGGAAGAGACGAATCTGTTTTAAGGAGACCGTGTCCAACACAAGACTCAGATTGTTGTCATCTTGTTCTCTATTTACTTAATTCATTTCAGTATTTTTATTTTTATTTATCCATTTTAAAATAATTATTCTTTGCTATAGAATTATTATTTTATTTTAATTGGATAATTTGTTTTATGTCATTTTGAATATATACTTACTAATTGATTTTCTAACATTCCATTATTGTCCATGAGCCACCGGTTTGCAACGAAGTACTCGGGAGGGGAAAAATTGATACTAAGCAGGTTTTCTTCCTTTCGAGGCATACTATTATGTCAGTTTATCTCATTTTACGGTTAGATCAATCCCTTATCGTATGGAATTGAAAAAAAAAAATCTTTTTAGAGTGGGCCCTTCTCTTTATCGGAGAGGGTTCGATTAATTTATCAAGAATTCAATAATAGATATTTTTTGTGGCTTGCTAGATCAGAGATAGAGTTAAGGCTATAACAAAATTAAATTCTTTTTTAAAAAAAAACGTGATATACAACTTTCCATTCAGGGAGGATGTACAATTTCAATGTAAAATCCCCTACACCGGAAACCATATTAGATCCAAATTTTGCGAAACCATCAGCTACTTAATTTGTCTGTCGCCAGACGTGCGAAATGTTTTTGTGAGAAGGAAAAATGCAGCAGAGTGAAATTATTTGTAACAGTTCACGGCTACTTTCCACAATCACATGAACATCTTTTTGTTTTGTTTCCTAAAAAAATATAGAGAGAAAAAAGTATCAGTTTAATCAAAAGAAATCTCGGAAGTAATTGATGATAGGCCTGCAAACGGGCCGGGTTTTTATCCGTATCTGATTCGAATCCAAATTGTTTTTTAGGATTTGGTAAGAACTTCAGATCCATATACCCGCATCCGACTCCGAATCCGTATAAGAGTAATAAAATGGTTACGGATTTGAAATATAAAAAATCGGATCCGTTAGACCCAAATCCGTTTCAGCATATATATAAATGAATTTTATTAACCTTTGGATCAATTCACATCTAAGGCTTTAATTTTACCCTAATTTTATTCTCACATATAAAAGTATATGAATAAAAATTATAAAACATAGTTCTTCCGTCGTCTCATTCTTTTTTCATCATAGTCGAGGACTCGAGAGCCGCCACCACCACCATTAAAACTCCTCTGCTGCTCAATCTCAACTGCTCAAGTGCTATCGGTAGATTTTTATTATTTAGTTTCGAAAAGTTTTAATCTATTTATTATATGTTTTTAATCCGCCAAAATAGAAAAGTAAAAATTAGGAGGATTGAATTTTTTGAAATGGGTTTACCATATCCGTATTCGGATCCAAATCAGCGGATCTGGTAATACATATAATGGATCCGTTAGGATACGGATACGGATTTAGTAGAAAAAGTTAAAAACGGATATGGATCCAGAATAGACAATTTCGTATCCGTTTGCAAGCCTAATTGATGAATTCTCTGGGCCAAACTATAACGAGATGACAATGGGCCTTGCATATGTGGGCCGATAGAGAAGAGAACAAATCACGGAAATTTTACAAGTATTTTAAATTTCTGATTTAAGAAAATGGGTCATATAATGGGAAATCCAATTATAAGAAACTTTTTTATTCTTTTTATATATATTCCATACCGGGAGCCGGGTAGGTTGAGGGTAAAAGTGAAGAGTGGGCGAGAAATCCAAAGTAGGAAAATAGTTAAACACAATCTCCTATCAAGCATTTTTAAACAAAGAGACAACTTGTGCACATAAGTAGCTCATGGTTTCACTTTCAGTTAACGATTGCCTTTAGAAAGTAAGTTTGTGGGATCCATTCACATTATATGATTCCTTTTCTTTTTTTTAGGAATGTGACAGAAACGCTAAATAAACTATCGCAAAATATCCGAACTCGGTAGGCATAATTTCATTTGTTCCAATCCATGTTAATTAAAGATGGCTAATTGGTAAATTTAGTCCCCAAAGTTTAGCACTTTCGCGGCGACGGTCCCCGTTTTATATTTCTTTGTATTAAGGTCCCCAAACATTTTACGTTTGGTGACGGTGGTCCTTCCGTCCACTAAAACTTTGGGGACTAAATTTATCATAGGTGTCTCCCATTTCAAAGAAATCTTGGCAGTGAAACGTGGTATTGAAAAAAATTTGAATTTTTTTTAGTCAGCCACAAATTTGTAATTGAAATGGATCTGTCTGCTTTTCCCAAAATGCTACACTACAAACAGAAAAAGATTCCTAATGCACAGTTGTTACGATGACAGCACACTGAAGCAGTCAGAAAGCTCAAATATCTTGCTGGAAAAGTTCCCAAATTACACATTCCTTCCTCTGGAGTCCGAATACTTCATACAGAAAGACATGACTGTCCATTAGTAATGGTGATTTGGGATGCAAAAAGCTGTTTTTTCCCTTTCCCCCACTTTTCACTAGTGCTAATTTAGTTTCAAGCAAACGAATATTGAAGAACTGATAGTATAGCTCCATTTTTTTCCCTTGAAATTCATATAGTATATTATCTTCGAATTACACTAGCATTATAGGTTGACTAAGAACACAAGTATTGTAATTCTACATACATACTCATGAAAATCAAAATTAAAAAGACCATTGAGTAAGTCATACCATTTTGATAATTTCATTAAATTTTATAACAAAAATTCATGTTACAATTTCGATTTCGGGGGTAGGGTGGAGTGAGGGAGGTTTTGGAAAGGAAAATTGAAACTCGAACCGAGACCATTAATTGAAAAGCTTACCATTGATAAGTATTCCACAAATTTTCAACATAATCCAACTAGAAACATGACAAAAACTACTAGAAATAGTACATGTCACAATTTTCATGCCTATTAATATAATCCCCCATGGCATAGCTATATTTATAACATAAAATCAGAAAAAAATAAAATAAAACATAAACTCCAAAAGCACCAATAATAACAAGGGAAATCTTCAATGACCAGGCCTGAATTCAATATGATCATCATTAAATCTCACATGTCCTTTATGTTCACCATTATGTGATATTGATGGCATCTTATTAGGTCCTCTAGGATCTCCATTATTAGCAGCAACTTTAGAAGTTGGAATTCTTTTTTCATTAAATCCAAATTCAATGTCACCTTCTGGTCCTGATTGAGGCTTATGATCATGTGGTCTAGCAGTCGATTTCGCCTTTTTCTTTCCTCCTCCTCCTCCTCCTCCATGGCCATGATGAGGCTGCTGCTCTGCCTTGTTGCCGCGGCGGCGGCTACATATCCGGCCAAGAATAGTGGCAATAATAGCTAAAACAAATATCACAGCCAAGACAATGAAAACTGGTCCAAATGATCCATTTGAGTGATGAGATGAACTTTGTTGTTGTTGTTGTTGGGGTTGGATAACATTAGGACTAGGATAAATATTAACTGGTTGTACTTGATTAGACATGTTTTTACTATGTTTCGTTGATCAAGAACAATTGTAATCTCGTCTGTGGTAGAAGAATTTGTTTTTCTTAAGGATATTAAGGTTTTGAAGTTGGGAGGGTTTTTTTTTGGGGATTCTTTGAGGGCAAAGAAAGGAAGATTTAGGTGAATGGAAGAAGAAAGAAAAATTAGTTTGCCTATGAGAAGAGGTTAGGTTATGCAAAAACTATGGTTCTAATAAAAGGATTATAATGAAGGGGGGTTTTGAATTGGAAAAAAAAGGGAGTGTTCTCTTTATTAAAGATATTCCTTATGTCCTTTACTGAGGAAGTAGGGCTAGTATTTTCTTGTTGTTGCTTTGTATGGAGAGAAAGTAAGATTTTGGCTCCTTTGAATATCAAAATATCTCAAGACCCCATGAAAGTGCTAAGGGATTGATGGCATTATTAAATTAAGCATATATATTCAAAAAAACAACCACATCGGAGGGGTTGGGCAATAACCCTACCTATTTATTCCAAAACCGAAACCGCAGAGAAAAGGAGGGCGTAAAGTCTTGTCTTGTTAAAAGGTGGAAACAAATCCAATTCAAATAGAAAAATTATTTATAGTGAATACGGAACGAAAGGTAAATACACTATATAAATCTCTATTTGATTAGTTTCGCTAAAAATATGCGACGGTTCATATAATATATGTCTTACATGCCTTTATAAGGAAGTCCACAGTGGCATTCACAAATAAATGATTGATTTGATCATATACTAATTATTTTGATTATGATTATGAAAAATAGTATTTTCCACAAAAGTCAAAAGCAATATAGGAGTAGTTACTTTTTTGGAGCGTTTTCATGGTCATGGGATACATGGAAATCTTAATTTGAATGCTTTAGTACACGCAATACAAGGAGGAGAAAACTTTTATGGGGGTCAAGGATTGCGTTTCGATTACTTGGAAATTAGAGAAAGCATTCATAAAAAAGAAGACCAAAGCACTAGTGCTTCTAGCTAGCTTTCTTCTAGGTTATTATGGCCATCTTGAATCTCAAGTTTCCATGGAAAAAATGGAAATAAATCTTTCCTTTCTCCTGCTACTACTAAACATGTGATCTTCTGTTATGTTATTAACAAACTGTTACATAATTTTTGTTCTTGTTAACGAATGTATAACCTAAAGAAGTGGTGGAATCCTGAAAGAAAAGTGAGACGAGACTTTTTCTAACTATAGTCTATAGGATACCATCACTCACACCAAGCGAGCGGAATTCAATGGTAAGAGTAGTAAGAGAAATGTAGTGTGATAGTCATTTACAAATGGAATCGAGATCCTAAATCCTAAATAGGTATATTCGTACTAGATTTGGCTCTATACCAAACTCAAATCTCCACTTGTGGGGCTTATATCAATTCTCACAAACAATTATACTTTTACGAACTTCGAAGAGTTTGGTTTCAAATAAAACCTATTTCACTTATATATACAATGAGTTAAACCAATGAGAATGAGATATCTTAAACTTGGACATACAAGAATATTCTACATGCAATATAATTATCAGTAATAGCTGAACTAGTAACTCAGTATTAATCTAATGCTTGATTGTACTTCATGAAATAAAAAAATAAAAAAATTGTGAAGTTCTATTGATAGATGAAATCAGAAACTTTTCATATCATTAACAGTAATAGCTGAACTAGTAACTCAATAATCTGATCCTTGATTATACTTCATGAAATAAACAAAAAAAAATTGTGAAGTTTTATTGATAGACGGAATCTGTTTCTTTATTTCCTTTTAGTTTAGCTGAAACAATAAAGGACATGTGGTCCAAATAGTTGTTTTATTTTATACCAAGTATTAGTTAGTTTACTATACTTGTAATTACTTTATTTCTTAGTCCATTTAGGACTTAGTTTTGTTAGGTTTTAGACCGAAATCTTCCTCTATTTAAAGAGAGATTTTGGCTCATTGTTATTTAGACTTGACATAATATAATTGTGAGGTTTATTCCTTTGTTACTTTGTGAATTGAATTTCTTTTTAGATTTTTCTTTCATTGTTACTAATCAACAAACTAGTTCCCTTGTTGTGGTGTTTCATCATCCATCTAGTGTTCTTCTGCCTAGACAATCAAGTATTTATTGCTGCTTGAAGGTCTAGTATGTCGAATACTTTGAAAGTCCTTTGCTATAGTAGTCAAGCATACGTTTGTACTATTTGAATTCAATTTGCATTCCTTGTTAAAGTGTGAAAAAAAAGGGAAATTGGAAAAGTAATTTAGTGTAATTCCCAGAAATATCCAGCTGATAAGGACCCCTTTGCAGAAATCTAGTCTTTACTCATTACTTTAGGAAAAGAAGGATGATAGAAGGTTTAGTGTAGGGACCAATGTCCAAAAATGATTAGACTATCATATATAGTGACATTATTCATTATGATTAATGCACCCATAATTATAATACTTAGTATATAGTTTTAAAAAGAAAAGAAAAGCAGGCAGTCCTCCATAATGCACTAAAAGAAACTTTTTTGGTTAATTATCCACTGATGAATTAGCTGGTTATGCTCTTAATATTCTCTATATTCGGTGAATTTAATGAAAAATGTTTTACTAACTAGGTTATCTTTTCTTATAGTGCAATCTGTCCGGATTCATATTATTAGTTAGTACTATATGGACTTTTCAAAAAAAAAAAAAAGTTAGTACTATATGGAATCAAAAGATTAAATGGAAAGTGAGCGACCAAGTTGTCGATTTCATATTTTATATACTCCGGCAAAGAAAAGAAAATGCCATTCCGCATCACACTTTACTTGATTCCAGTACTCAATGATTAATCAAACTATAGGAATTAATATCATGAGTTGATCATATTATAAGAGTCTAACATAATATCTATAGCTGCCAGGCCACGTTTTAAACATCAAATTTCTTACATGGCACTTCTTCCATTCCTATTTAATTATTGTTTAGTATATATATACACACTGGCAAAGGCACAGTGGGGCCTGGTGAGGCACTTTTTTTCAAAAAAAAATATATATTTTTTATTTTTTATTATAATTTTAATTTTGTTTTTGTAACACCTCGTCCCGTGAACATTATTTATTGTACCCATTTTGAATCACTTTACGATTTAAAATTAGATTATTTAGTTCGTGAATTATAGAAATGACACCACTTATATCTTAACAAATTTGGTTAAAATTGTAACAAGTTTAAGTGTGTAAGAGACTATAATATTTATTTAATAAAAAAAAAATTACTACTAGGAAAGGGTGAACAAAAGTGTGTATAACTCTAGTCTATAACTTATTTAACAGGGAAAAAAAAACACTAGTCTATAAGATTTCAAAAAGCTATAGTCTATAAGTTGTAGACTATAAGTCTACAAGTCTACCAAGTGCAAAAGTCTTCAAGAGAGCAAAAGTCACTACTCATTTCTCTCTTTTACTCAAGTCTCAACAACAACAAATACAATGGCGATTTTTTCCCCTCAAGCTGTCATTAGGGTTTGCTTTCTCCTCAATCATCAATCCTTCATTATTTGAATTAAATAGGTAACCCATTTAATACTTCTTTAATCTTCACTATTTATGTACATTTTTTGTGAAATACATATATAATATGATTGCTATTTCCTGATATTTATGTACATTTTTTTCCACAGTTATGGATAAATTCCTTATTAAACGTAAATTTGCGTTTTGTTCGGAACAAACTAGTGAATGGGGTGTTAGGGATAAAAGGGTTGAGATTGGAGATGAAAATGATACAAAAATGTATGTTGAAGAGGATTTACTTGAAACTAATGTGGGAAATGTTAGAGATGAAAGACTTGAATTTGATATTGAACAATTGCCTTCGGATCCTGGATTGAGAATTCCAATACAAAATTATGATGTTAAAGTTCGAGATTTAATTCGGAGGACATATATTCAGAGATGTCCTTGTCAACCTAGGAACCATTTATTTCCAGCTACAAAAATTGGTACGAAAGATAGGCGATTTTGTATGTCATGGTATAATGAGAATTCTAGTTGGTTGGAGTATAGTATAGTAAAAGATGCCTTATTTTGCTTATACTGTTATCTTTTCAGTGATGGATGTGGTTCATTTGTTAACAATGGGTTCTCAAATTGTAAAAAGAAAGAACCCATTAGAAAGCACGTTGTAAATTGCAGCTCCAAACATTGAGGGATGATGGATGAGATTCTTTTATTGAGATTGTTTCGTCGTTTTGTGGATCTTACAGTATCAATGTTCCTGATATGGAAAATATATTTAGGTCTATATGTTGTTCAAGGTTAGAGAAAGTGACAAATTTACATCACTATCGTGTTGAAATGTTTTATGTTATCATTGATATGCAATTTCAAGAATTGAATAATCGTTTTTCGGACGTGAATAGTGACCTAATAATTTGTGTTGTGTGCTTGTGTCCAAATAGATCCTTTGCTGATTTTGACAAGAACAAATTGATTCGACTATGTGGATACATTTTGATGCAGGACATATCTTAGCAATTGATGATCAACTTGATACATATATTATTGACATGCATATGAGTGAAGAGTTTCAATTATTCCAGGGTCGTAGTGAGGTTTGACAGAAGTTATTTGCAAAAAAACAAGCATCAAGTTTACCCATTAGTTTACAAGGTTTTGACATTGGCTTTAATTCTACCATTGGCTAATGTTTCAGTTGAGAGAGTATTTTCTGCAATGACTTTTGTCAAGAATCGTCTACGCAATCGAATTGGAGATCAGTGGTTGAATGATAGTTTAATTGCATTTGTTGAGAAAGATGTGTTTGATACTATCGAAAATGATGTAATTATAGAATATTATCAAAGCATTAAAACGCGTAGGAAATAATTATAATGAAATATTTTATATGCTCTTATGGATTTATTTTGTCAATGTTAATTGTGCCCCCAAAGATAATTCCTGGCTCCACCACTGTATATATCCAAATTAATTTTTATTTACATGTCTTTTATTATGTGTCAATAATTTATTCCAATTATACTCTCAACATATCTTTTATTGAAAAGTGAAAGTGAATGAAGAAGGAATGGGTATTATTGAAATTATGGTTGAAAGATTATTGTTTGTTTGAGTTCTTAATTTATTTAACATGGGGACTATAGGGGCACCCCTATATTATGTAGGACGCACCCCTCCTCTCATTTAATTTTTTTTCTCTCCTCCCAAAAAATCTCCCAACTCACCTTGCCTTCCCGCCGGAAAACTTCTGCCGTTGCCGGAAAATTGCAGCCGCCGCCGGAAGCAATTTTTCCGTCCATATTTTTTAGGGAATGCGTTAAAAAAAAAAATTCCAGAAAATTCTAAATATTATTTTAGGAATATTGCAACAAAAAAAAAAAGTGCAAAAAAAATATTCCAAGTATTTTCTTTGTATTTAGGTATTATCACACGGTTTGAATAACCCATCAAAATTTCAAAAAAAATCAAAAGTTTAAAAAATTTACAATTCTTAAAAAGTTAAAAAAATTTACTACAAAGTGTCATATAAACTATTTTCAAAATAAATGTTACAAAAAATAACAATCAACATCCATACATGTTACAAAAAATAACCCCTAAAATAATATTTAGAATTTTCTGGAATTTTTTTTTTTTTTGAGTTAGGGGCCGCCTGCTGACGTCAGCACGCAGTAAAAAAAATAAAATAATAACCCATCAAAATTTCAAAAAAATCAAAAGTTTAAAAAATTTACAATTCTTAAAATGTTAAAAAAAAAAAAATTACTACAAAGTGTCATATAAACTATTTTCAAAATAAATGTTACAAAAAATAACAATCAACAACCATACATGTTACAAAAAATAACCCCTAAAATAATATTTAGAATTTTCTGGATTGAGTTAGGGGCCGCCTGCTGACGTCAGCACGCGGTAAAAAAAATAAAATAATAACCCATCAAAATTTCAAAAAAATCAAAAGTTTAAAAAATTTACAATTCTTAAAATGTTAAAAAAAAAAAATTACTACAAAGTGTCATATAAACTATTTTCAAAATAAATGTTACAAAAAATAACAATCAACATCCATACATGTTACAAAAAACAACCCCTAAAATAATATTTAGAATTTTCTGGGAAATTTTTTTTATTTTTTTTTAGTTAGGGGCCGCCTGCTGACGTCAGCACGCGGTAAAATTTTTTTTTTCCAGAAAATTCTAAATATTATTTTAGGAATATTGCAACAAAAAAAAAGTGCAAACAAAATTCCAAGTATTTTCTTTGTATTAGGTATTATCACTTACGGTATGTAATAACCCATCAAAATTTCAAAAAAAATCAAAAGTTTAAAATATTTACAATTCTTAAAAAGTTAAAAAAATTTACTACAAAGTGTCATATAAACTATTTTCAAAATAAATGTTACAAAAAATAACAATCAACATCCATACATGTTACAAAAAATAACCCCTAAAACAATCAACATCCTCACATTGTTTGGTTTGGTTTGAAGAAATTTTATATCTTATTTATATAGTATTTTCTATCACCATTATACATTGAATGTTTTTAGTCAAAATACAATAAACAAAACTTAATTATTAAGAAACAATGAACATTATTTATTAGTTTTCACAAATGTTCAATATATAATGAATATATGTAATTCAATTAATACAAAATATATAGTTTAAATAATCTCGACGTCAATTTGTATCAGTATATTGTTTTAATTTTCGTCACTTGATTTATTAAAAATTAGACCAAGTATATGGATGTTGACTGTTAATAGTTTATATGACACTTTATAGTAAAACTTTTATTTTTTTGAGAATTGTAAAATTTTAGACTTGTAATTTTTTTTGAAATTTTGATGAGTCATTACAAACCCTAAGTGTTAAAACCTAAATACAAAGAAAATACTTGGTATTTTATTTGCACTTAATTTTTGTTGCAATACCCCTAAAAAAATATTTAGGATTTTCAAAAAAATGAAAAAAAAAATTTTTTTTTTTAATCCACCGTGTGTAAAAAAACACGCGATGGATACCCCAACCGCCTGTCGTTGTGCAGGCACCCTGATATATATTATTAATTCATCGCTCACTGAACCAATCAACCGTCTGCTGACGTGTCCGCGGTTGACTGGCGGTCCTGCTGGTGGTATTTTTCCTTCACTGAAAAAAATTAAAAAAAAATTATTTTTTTTAAATCCACTGCGTGTAAATAAACACGCGGTGGATACCCGTACCGCGTGTTCAGCTGCACGCGCCCAGACACATTTATTAAAAAAAAATTGATTGCCGTCAGCCCTAGCCAACCGCTCGCTGACGTGTCCGTGGCTGATCGGGCCGACGTCAACGAGGGAGGTCAGATTTTTCCAAGCTCATTTCCGGTGCTTTTTTCTCGGTTTCGGAATTTTTTTTCCCATTTTATCAGTTTAAACAGTTTCAGAATTTTTTTTTGCTCCAAAATTTTTAAAATTGATATTTTGTGGTGGATCTAGTCCAATAAGTTCAAAAATGCAAAAAAATTTTTTTGCCGAAAACTGGTGATCGGAGCTCCGGTTGGTGTTTCGACTGTGGCTCCGGTGAACAGTGACAGTTTTTCGGTAGGAAAGGGGGAGAGAAAAAAAATTTGAGAGAGGATTTGAGAGGAGAAAAAAAATTGTGAATTGTGAGGGGTAGGGGTAGGGGGTGTGTAAAATATAAGATAGGGGTGGGTGAGTAGTTTGGCCCTTATTTAAAGTGTCCTAAATACCTATATTGAGGAATGAAAGGAGTAATAAATTAGCACTCCCCAGCATCCCCTCCCACCCCCGAATATTCGGACACTTATTACAACAGATAAATTGATCTCTGGTTTTTTCCGCCATCCCGACCAGTGAATAATTAAGATGCCTTTTCTCTAAATTTTTTTGCATTCACAGCTTCCATCGTTCCCATCTCTTCTTACCTAATGCTTAGGTTAAAATTTTCCAGTGGAGCTCATAATCCAATTTGTTCTTGAGTCAATCTTCTCAGTCTTTATTGGCTCGAAGCTCTTGATTATTTTGTTTTGTTTTATTTGTTCTATAACTATAAGAAGTAAGAAGAGTCATTTAATTATGTTATGGAAAATCAGTATTAATGCTTTATTACATGGGCGGCTCAAACATATCCGAGGCCCTGTGCAAAAAAAAAAATTGGGGCCTCGAATTTTAGGCCAAGTGTGTATATATATATATATATATATATATATATATATATATATATATATATATATATATATATATATATATATATAAACAAAAAATTGAGCCCTGATTTTTGCTAAGTATATATATAAACAAACAAAAAATTGGGGTCACGGATTTTTTTGCTTAGTATATATATAAAACAAAAAGAAAATGGGGGCCCCGAATTTTTTGCTTAGTATATATATAAACAAAAAAAAATTTGGGGCCCCGGATTTTTTTCTTAGTATATATATAAACAAAATAAAAAATGGGGGCCCCGAATTTTTTGCTTGGTATATATATAAACAAAAAAAATTGAGGCCCCGGAGTTTTTGCTAAGTATATATATAAACAAAAAAAAAATTGGAGCCCCGGATTTTAGGCCAAGTGTATATATATACAAAAAAAAAAAAAATTAGGGGCCCCGGATTTTTAGGGGCCCTGTGTGGTCGGTCACCTCGCACATGGTCTTAGCCGCCCCTGCTTTATTACACTGCCTTTTCTGAGATGACTTATAAACCTTATATATTGAAATTATATACCATTGATATTTTGTTTTATCTCTTTCTCTCATCTTTCCATTTGTCCACATCTTTCTTCTCTATTTTATTTTACAACTTAAAATCTTTTTTTTTTTGCAGAAACTCAAAATTTCAGTTGTTACAAAGATATGAACGATATATCATATCTTGACTTCCATCCTTGATATAAGACTTTCATTACATATTGCAAAAAATTAAGATTTTTTTAATCAAAATATCAATATTACTCTCTTAACAAAGTATTTTGTTTTTTTTACTTTCTTAATTTTCGTAATATGTAATGAAAGTCTTATATTAAGGAATGGAAGAAGTATTTAATTTGCTGAGTGAATAATTAGAACGTCGTAGTTTTGACGATGTGGAGAAGTTAGTTCATCTTTAGTTAAGTAGCTGTTCGGGCTTGATTATCTCTACTCTGAGGATAAGCTGTAGTTTCGAGATTTCCCTAAGGTTTTCCAGCTCAATTGATATGTAAATGTGCTTGGATCGACTTCTTTGTGAATTTAAATCTGATGAATGAGTTTTGCCCCAATTGACCTATTGTTGCTTTAATTGCTTAATTTCTTTGAATTAATTCTTCGTATATTAATTGTGATCATAACAATTGGTATCAGAGCACTGATTCCTACAACCTCAAGATGCCAGCTACTAGAAATCAAGAGCGTGAAGAACAACTATATTTACTAGCGCAGTAATTAAATCCTACACTTAAAAGGGAGAAATTGAGAGATGGAAACGGATAAATGAATTTTGTCCCAACTCCAAAATACAAATACCCCACGTTGGCTTCACTTGCATACGTGGAATCCGCATTTGCCAACAGGGTCAAATGTCTTGGAGGTATGATCGGATACATTAGTTCGATTCCACTTCCCATTTTTCTCTCAAAGGGTTGTGTGTTAGTAAATTAATCAATTAAGTTAAGAAAGTGCTTCCTTAAAATTTAAATAAAATATTTTATTATTAAGAATTCGATTTTTTTAAATAGAAAATATGAATATTATCTTGCAGGTTTAATTAAAAATGAACCCAATTTAGATGCACTGGATCATTAGCGGGTATGGACCAGAAAAAAAGTTAGTAGAAAAAACAGTTTGGACTAGAAATAGGACCAGAAGTACCCATTGCTGTATTTTGGGCTCCTAAGCTGAGTCCATGACATGATTGATATACTACTTTTTTCAGACAGCAAGCCCAGAAAGGCAAGCCAAGTCCTTCCCCAGTTCTATGCCTGATTAGGGAACAATTAAGATTTTGATGAAATGGGTTACACTAAATATACTGTATAAGTACACTCGAGACAGTGTAAAAATACAACATAGTGTACATTGATGATAGTACATATACAAATATATATATATCAAATATTGTACATAATATAAGCATATATTATTATTATATAATGTACACATACGGTATATTTCTACACTATTGAGCGTTATTGTACATAATATAAGCATATACTATTATTATATCACGTACACATGGTATATTTATACACTATTGAGCGTATTTGGTTATATGATGTACCTAGCGTTTGCAACATAGGGATAACAAACTGTTTCAACCCCTAATCCGGGTGAACACTTGATGATTCTTGTACTTGATTATTTGTTCAAATGGTTGAGGTTAATATTTCACGTTAGATAGTTTGTATATAAATTTATTTTTTATAGGACCTGGACAATTACCCAATCTTTGGAGATGAGTTAGGTCTAAATCAAAATTTTAATGTTGGGCCATCCGTAGATGTTAAGTGATGCAAACTTCACGCTTCGCATATCCATTGCCGCGGCTCTAGTGGGAGTTTAGTATTCCACATTGGCTACTTTGTGCAAATCTCTTCCTTACATGATTTGGGGAATCCTCCCCTTGTTGAGGCACCGTCCGGAAAGTTGGTAGTGAAGTAAAAAGGCCTAAAAGAAGGAGATGAAGTATATGGGAACATAAATGAGAAAGCATTGGAAGGATTAAAACAGTTTGGTTCACTAGCATAATACACTGCTGTTGAGGAGAAACTATTAACAATCAAACCCAAGATTGAACATTGATTTTGCACAGGCTGCGAGTCTTCCTCTTGCCATTGAGACTGTATATGAAGGACTCGAAAGGGCGGGAAATCGATCCTTGTCTTGGGAGGCGCCGGTGGTGTTGGATCCCCTTGTCATTCAGGTCTGAGACCAAACTCTAATTGCTTCTTATTTATAGGCATTTGCTGTTTATTGTTATTGGATACAGTTACATGGTTGATGCATATTTTTCTCAATAAGTAAGTCATGCATGCAGTCTTATTCATTTATTTTCAATTAAACGGTAGAAAATAACTATTATTGTTACTATTGGACAAATGTCTCCTTTTGTTTGAGAAAGAGAGCCGCGCTTGTACAGCATTAAATCGGAGCTTAACCCGATTTAAATGTCAGCTCCAAGTTTTAGGCGGCACATCTGGTTAGTTCAGCAGAAGCCCCTGCGGTTGTTCGATTGTGTACTCCTCGTCTGCCTATCTCACACTCCCAAAGCATATGTTTCATAGCTGGGATTCTCTCTGAATGAGAAGATAGGCTAATCCAGAGGGGCGAAAAGCGTGCGAGAAAACATGCACCAACCCCTAAACAAATCGTTATTTATGATCAGTAATGGTTATTACCAATATTATTACTCAATTCATTTGATGTTGAATATCAATTTTTTTATTTACCGTCCCTGATTAAATGTTCTCAAAATAGAAAAGTAAACATTTAATCTGGGATGAGGGTGTATCTTTCTTCTAGAAATTATACTGCTTTACTAACAAGTTTATTTTAACTTATATGTGAAGCAGTTGGCAAAACATGTATTTGGTGCTTCCTTCACTGGAAAACTGGAATTGCTGAGAAGCTTGGGTGCTGATTTGGCCATTGACTATACAAAACAGAACTTTGAAGACCTACCTGATAAATATGATGTGGTTTATGATGCAGTTGGTAAGGAAAACAATCTAATCTAATACATTGTCTAATATACCAAATGAGCGTAGTATTAGCACAAAACTACTCCCTCCCTCCGCCCAAATTAAAATTTTATTTTCTATTTTGATTTGTTCCAGAATAAATGTTCACTTCCTCAAAAGGAAAATTGGTGAATTTCGTCCTTTAACAATATGCGATTGGTGGTTTTGGTCCCTTATCTATATTTTTTTTGTTTTTAGAACTTTAAAAATTTTACGTTTGGTGATAACGGTCTTTCTGTCCACAACTGTTATAGTCAACCGTCAGTCAACAAAAAATTTAAATGAAAAACACAAAAATTGAAGGGTATTTTGGAAAAAAATCTTGGCAAATTGGTGAATTTCGTCCTTTAACAATTTGCAATTGGTGGTTTTGGTCCCTAATCTATATTTTTTTGTTTTGTTTTTAGAACCTTAAACAATTTGCATTTGGTGATAACGGTCCTTCCGTCCACAACTGTTATAGTCACCTAATTTTAACAAACTCAAATATCATAAAAAAAATTATCCCCCAATCAGGTGTGGTTGCGCTGCTGGTACAACCCCATGTGCTGATGTTATCTTCTTTGGCCTTTTTTTGGGATGAAGAATGTTCAATTTGGTGCAACTCACTCATTTGTACACCCGCATTAGATGGCACTGCATGCGATGTATGAACAAGTTGGGGGTTGCGTTCTGGTGTGGCAGCGCACTTGGTACAACCATTTGGGGTGAAACACTGCTTGTGTCACCTTGCTGTCTGTGATCTTGTGTTGGTGAATTTCGTCCCTTAACAATTTTGCGATTGGTGGTTTTGGTCCTTCATCTATATTTTTTTAGGTGAATTACCCAAATTAACCACGGTGTCTTAAAAAAACAAAATTAATTATTTCTGTCACAGTTGTGAACAGAAAGACCGTTGTCACCAAACAAAAATTGTTTAAGTTTCTAAAAAACAAAAAAACAAATAAAAAAGTAGATCAGGGTCCAAAATCACCAATCGCATATTGTTAAATAACGAAATTCACCAATTTGCCTCCTCAAAATGGTTAAGTTTTCTTCCTAAACTCCCATAACTAACCTATTATCATTAAGGATTCAAGCTCCAATAACCTATGAGTTCTCTTATATTTAAAGATATAATGATAACTTACTCATGATCAAATCAATTTTTCTAAATTCTTATGAAAATCAATTGTGCACATTCAATTTGGAACGAAGGAAGCAATATATATATATATATATATATATATATATAAAATAGAAAAGAATATCATCATCATCATATGACCTAATCAATACAATATTGAGGGTGAAGAAACTAACCTCTAAGCAGCCACATCTTCCCCAAAGATGCACAATGTGTATTACCAAATGTCTACGTAATAATCAAGGCTACCGTAATTTGCGTACCACTTTCAAATTAGAATTATAAGTCTCAAATTGAACACATGTACCCCTATTTAATTAACCATAACACTGAGTAGATATAAACCAAATATACATGTCCCATAGTAGAAACAATAATGGACATACCTTTAGCATACCTCAACAGCTATAGATCCCTCTTTTTGTTCGTCAATATACCCTTGTGCCAGAATTTTGGTGTCAGCCTATGTCAGATCTTGTGCCCTCGGGCCGCAACGCGACATGTCTGAAAACACCCACGATCATCTAATTGGTAATCATACTCGGTATGTCAAAAAGAATATTTCTAGATAATATTGGATACTTTAGCCCATGCTTATATACAAGTCATAATTTTTAGATAACGTTATCCCATGTAGGATGAGCTTTCACAGCCTACCCCTAAAAGTTTTTTTTATTTTCCTTCCTGATACATGGGGTATGGGGATGTGACTCGAACCCATAACTTATGACATGTGCCTTAAAATCTATTTTGTACTTCAATATCCATACTTAGATTAAGAGAAGGCGGAAGCGTGAGTAGTGGTCTTAACCGGCGCAGTCACTCCTCATGGATTCAGATTTGTGGTCACTTCCAATGGAGAAGTTCTGAAGAAACTGAATCCCTTGTCTAGTTAGGCTAAGGATTAAGAACATGAATATTAACATAAATAATATAACAAGATGTTAAGTTCTTTGTCACTTTCCATTTATATAAAGATGGCATAGAAGGAGGATTAACATTATCTGATAAAAATTGTTTTACTAATTCGACTGTTTTCTTAAATATCATGTTAACAATTTTATAATTAATTATTTAACTTATAATTTAAAAGATTATTAGATGTATCATATTTGGAAGTACAAGAAAGTAAATGTATTGTTTAAAAAGAAAATGTGAAACCACGTATAAAAAAAGAAAAAATCAGTATGTTCTCATGTCTGTCTCGGTTCCCAACCCTTTAGAATTCAGCCATGTGAATATCTCCTTCAATTTCACTTTCCCAGCCGTCATTATTTCAAAGATAAAAAAGATGAAAGAGAATAGAAACTAGTTAATGAATGTAAATAATTACGACTGAAGAAGTGAAATTGGACATATTAGTTTTGATTAGCTGTTAGTGGCGAATTGTGAATTAATGAATGTGAATAATGACAACGAAATAAGTGAAATTGAATGGGTATCAACGTGACCAATTGTAAATGGTTGAGACAGATATACGACACCAAGCCGATTTTTTAAATATAAAAAGACAGTGCAAAAGTCTTATTAGAAAACAGAGAATAATAACAAGGTATATTAAGGACAATAAATGAACTCTGATTATTATTATGCGACAAAACAACCAAAACAGTCTTTTATGCAAGGGGAAAAAGGTCTTTTCCATTATTTGATCATTACAGTTACAGAATACCAAAATAGTCCAATATGTAAATTTACAAACATTAATTGAAGGGGAAAGAAACGTGGGAAATCCCGAATATCAAAATAACAACGCTTATTATTACAATGTCAAAGAAGGCGTGAGGGTGAATTCGAGATCCCAAACTTCAAAGGCTCCATTGACAAAATCGTAATGTCCTCCTTTAAGTGAAAGCGTTTTCTTTGTAACGGCTTCTCTTACAAATGGGTAAGTCAATAAATTCCCTAAAGATATGTTCACAGCTTCCTTCTCCAAGGCTAAGCACTGCTCTGAAATATCCATCTCAGAGCATGTTGCTTTAACCTTTGCTTTTGCAGCTAAACAAAGCTTAACCCAATCTTCAATGAAATCACTGCCAATATTTTATCGCGAAAGTTAGTTAGACCAATACAGCTCCCTCTTCAGGGACGAAGACAGGGGCCCCTCCAAAATTTTTAAAAATACTATTATTTATCGAAATTTTATGAGTATTTTGAAAAATTTTAGAAAATTTTATCAATTTCGCCCCCAATAATTTTTTTTGCCTTTTTTTATAGACCCCAAGAATTTTGAATTTTTTTTACCAATTTCACCCCATCAATACTAAATTCCTAACTTCGTCACTGTCCCTCTTCACGATGTTATCTTATGTATGTTTATGTACAGTTTGCCATTTGAACGTCATGATAATTGTGATGGAAAAATGTAAAATTAATCTAAAAAAGGAGTATTGTTTTTACCTAGAAGTGGATCCATCATCAGGGAGGGCCATGAGTCCTTTAATCCCTCCACAACAACTATGTCCGATAACTAGAATATTCTCCACCTGAAATATAGTCAAATTATTGATTTCAATTATTTTTTATTAAAAGATTATTTATTAATTTATTCGATTAATCATTCAATCATCACCAACGACAGAGTCTTTTTGTCATAAGAAATTGACTTTAATTATATTACTTCCAGACACAACATATTCTATAAAGAATTCAAAAGGAATCTTTGTTGGGGGTAAAGGTATATTTGTTGGGGTATCATCAATAGCAAAGTAGAAGATAAGTTGTGGATTAAAATGGACAGGAACATGAGATTGTGGGGCAAACACAACAACTTTGGTTTGATGTTGGGTGGTCAAATATCATCCACAACTTGCCACCAACAAAGGGATCTCCCTTTATGAATTAAGAAATTTGGTATTCGGACTAAGTTGTACATAAATATATATCAAAAGACTATATAAAAAAAATCAATATTTTTCTAGGCAAAATTTAATATTTTAAAGCAATATTTTGTCCTAAAAAAATTGTTTTATAAAAATATGTAAATCTCAATTTTGTTTGGTACCGTCCATCTAGCGGTGTCAACGGGTTCGGGAACTCACATTACTCGAAAATATACGAGTGAGAGCTTAAGTGAGTTGAGCGTGAGCTCATGGGAGAGATTTTAAAAAATACTACTATTTATCGAAATTTTATGTGTATTTTGAAAAATTTTATCAGTTTCGCCCCCCAAAATTTTTTTTTTGCCTTTTTTATTGCCCCCCAAGAATTTTATCAGTTTCGCCCCCCCAACACCAAATTCATGGCTTCGTCCCTGCGTGAGCTTAATATTCAAACTCGAATTTTACGTGAGCTTGACCCCACTCAGCCATGTCAAATCTCGCACCCGAATAAGAATAGTTTATTTATATATTACTAAATTTCTATTTAAAAAAAGAAGACACAAAACATATCGTTTCTTTTTGTCTATGTTGTAAGGATTTTTTTTAACATATGGTCTTACTATGTGTTTATCTTAATTTGGTAATCTTTTTATTATTTTATCATGCTATAAGAATTAAATATCATTGTATTGTGTATATTTGTATTCTCGTTAGAATTTAGTCTCATGGCTCACTGTATTTTACTATTCTTTTTACATTATTTTTATTTTTTTGCTAATAAAAATTTAGCTCATGAGGCTCATAAGCTTAGCTCGAGCTCACATTAAATGTGAGCTTAGCGTGAGTTCAAAGATTGTGAACTTTTCCGAACTGAGCGTGAATTGAGTTTTTCATTTTTTATGTGAGTTGAGCGTGAGTTACGCTAAACTCAACTCACATAGCTCGATTGACACATCTACGTCCATCCCCTAAACTCAAGTTGATCAAAAGAAGAGTTTACTAATATGTTTACCTTCAAATGCAAGATTGCATATTCAATGGCAGCACCTGTACTACAATGTTTCGACTGCAACACCAATGATAAAAAGTCAGTCGCAGATGTCAATTTATACTAGGAAAATGAATAATTATGAAAATTAAGTAACAAATAAAACAAATCATATTCTGCTGGGGTAGCAATTGGTTTGCATTAGCTAATGCTACATAAGATGCTCCTATTTTTGTCTCTTCTATTTAATATTGTAGGGGCCGAAAGAAGTCTCCAAAAGAGACATGGAAGGACAGTTGTGACGTGAAATAATCTCTTCATTCTATAATATAAGTCGTTTAGTATATATAAGAACTGATTGGTTTAGTCATAATACTGAGATTCTGAGTCTTAGTCTCAAACTAGTTCAAAACTCGAACCAAATTTTCATGATCAAATACTTTTATTTCATTCACATAATTTGAGTCTCAAACCTAGGCCAGACCCAAACCAAGTACACATGACAAAAATTAAGGAAGCAGAAAGACGATACTTTTTAGTTAAACTATCAATATTACTCTATAAAATATTACTAGTATATAATAATTATATTTAAGAGAATAATATTGATATTTTAACTAAAAATACCATTTTTCTGCTTCCTTGGTTTATATTATATATATTCTAAAATACTTATATAAAATTATGAATTATGGTATTTGAACAATATAAAATGATGAATAATATGAATTTCTTTGGCCGGTATTGACGGTAAATAATGTTTGTACCAGTGTATGTTCACATTCCTGTGTCCAAGCACTCAGAATTTTTCATGTATATATAATTAAAAAAAAAATATCAAAATAGCGAATTTTGAGTGATTGAACACAAAAGTACAAACAATTTTCACCCGGTATTGACCTTCTAAGAAAAGTTCTATCTAATTAGTACCTGGTCATATGGCGGGACCATGTTGGCGATGTTTCGGACCATAAACGCCTCACCTGGTTGAAAGTTGAGGACATGGGATGGACAGACTCGAGAGTCTGAACAAGCAAATACCATGAACTGCATATATAATTTTAACACAAAATGTCAAAAAGGTTAATTTCTTTCAGGCAAATTAGCACTAGGACATCATCATCATCATCAAATATATGTTCTTCTGGACAACAGATAATATTTATATATGAATTAGTACTAACGTACTCCCTCCATTCTCTATTAATTGTCGTTTAGGAGATATCTATGTATCCAAATTAATTGTCGTTTAAGGTTGTTTTATTAGTTGTCAATAATTTATTCCAATTATACCCTCAACATTTTCCTTTCTTTATGACAAAGAAGTGAGAGAGAGGAAGGGTGGGGGATAAAATTAGAAGTTTAGGTGAAAATCACAACTTTCTTAATTTTCTCAAATTGTCTAAAGAGTCTTATATTTAGGAATGGAGGGAGTAGTAAACAAGGATATTGTGAAACCTACAAACATATGACTAACCTTAGGACTCTGTCCTTTGGCAAGTTTCCCATACAAATCAGGGTTCATCCTGCAAATTGCAGGCCAGCTCATTAATGTCATAAAATCAAGAATCAAGAAAACATAAATGGAAACACTATGTAAGACTAATCCACGAATAATTTAATTTGTGTTTAAAACTAGTATGAGACTGAAACCATGAATCTCATACTGAGACTCAATCAATCATATACCCCATGAATAATTAATTAATTAGCTTATAATATTCATAGATTCCCCTAATGATTTAATCTATTAATCCACTGGAACTCTATAAGCTTATTGGGATACAAATCAGCAACAGTAATAAATTATTCCTCTCCATTTCTTTTGGAACAACTTTGATAATCATTGAAAGACATATATGAATAAAAGCTAAATTTTCAAGATTCCACTTCCAAAAGCCACGACCATGTATATCACAAAGAGAAGGGTTATTTTGTCATTTCAATTAACAAAATGGACATATCCTAGAATCCCACATATATGTGCCAGTAGGTGGATGTCTTAAAAGTAAAAGCAATATTACAAAGTACATAATTCCTTTTATGTGTACGACAAAGAGCACTATTTTTTTTGATCCAAATTAGATAGAAATATTCTTTCGATTTTACAATATAAAAGCCTTTTAATTATTTTTGCATAAATTAAGAAAGAGAAAAAAGAAGCACTGATGTATTTTCTTTTATATTTTTTATCAATTTCTTTAACATGATAGAGAATAAAAAATTATACTTTATTAGTGAAGTTTATTTTTAAAATTAATTTTAAAAATTTGTAAAATGTCAAACCGTAACATTTTAAAAAGCGATAAAAAAAACTACAAAAAACTTATATTGTCTAGTAAAGAGAAAGACGGTATAAGGTGATGTGTGCCCAATGTAAAAAAGTATTAATTGTCTCATATTAACAGGAATCGTGGCTGTATTAGACAAAGTGCCAACCAAATTCCACCTGAATTAGAAAAAATGTCTAGATACATATATTAACACTCGAATTGAATAAATTTTTCACTTTTTTTTGTGATCCCATTATTTCTCTAAAAAATAAACCATATATTAAAAGTTTTTATTCAAGTTAAAAACCAATTCAATCACCTTATTTTTTTTCAAAAAAAAAGAAGAAAAAAAATTAAAAACTTTACTTACTCATAGTTTTCTTTTTTGAAGTGTGAGAAGCCGGTTTTGATCCTTTGGACGGCATCGGTCGTGTTCTCGGTGGCTGCTTGGAGGTCAGCCGTCAACCCCCTAATCTTAGCCGCCGCGACATTCTCAAGATCACTTTTATCGCTGCATAATGAATTTACAAAGCCCAAGATAACGGGAACGGTTAGCCAGAATTTCAGGCGGGACTCATGTTGGGACCCACTTTTTGGGAAGAAAACATGTGGACGCCCGAAGTAACGTGGTTGGAGGGGAAAGACAATTGTCACAGACAAATTTGTGGCGTTTAATGCGGTTCGACTTATACCTCATTAACGTAGTACACATGTCATTTAGTATAACGAAAACATTAGGGGTGATGCTAGCTAATTTAATTTCGATGCAGAATTCATTTTTGTCACATGATATTACTACTAAATTTGTATTATCGAATTATTTGATTGTATGGTCAAAATTACTTATTTTAAAATAATTATTTGTTTTCAGCTACATATCAGTAATTATTTCTAACAACTAAGCAAATTGTATGATGAAACGATCTACCAAGCAAGATCTATCAATATGGTGCTAACAAAAACTACTATCAACACTAAAAATGGATGAGAGTGATGAGACATTTTCTTTTCTAGGTGAATGGTGATGGTGCTCAATATGTCATGGAACAAGTCATCAAGTGTTAAATATTTAAATAAGTTAATAAATTAAAATTAAATGAATAATTAAACCTAAAAATAATACTCCCTCCATTCCTAAATATAAGACTCTTTAGATAATTTGAAAAAATTAAGAAAGTTGTCATTTTCTCCTAAACTTCCAATATTACCCCACCTTCCCTCTCTCTCACTAATACATCATAAAGAAAAGAAAGGAAAATGTTGAGGGTATAATTGAAATAAATTGTTGACAACTAATAAAAGAACCTTAAACGACGATTAATTTGGATACCTAGATATCTCCTAAACGACAATTAATAGGGAATGGAGGGAGTAGCTATTTTTCTAAATATATCGGTACATATTGAGAAAAAAGAAAAAAACGTGTACCACATCATAACTAAATTGCATTTATAGAATACCTAATTGACGTATCTGGACAGCTTTTTTGAGGTAATTACTTTGAGTTACGCGGTTCAGACTTCAGATCCCAACGATATATCTTGGCAGAGAAAAGGACAGAACCGGAAACTGGAAATAAACAAAACAGTAGCAGTACCTGAGAAGCTTCTTAAGTCCTTCAATGGCTTCCTCGTATCCACTCGCCATTCCTTCTGTCTGCAAACGACATAAAAACAAACAAAAAAAAGGCAAATATTTAATTCTTCATAAACATGAAAATTTTCCATTATCAATCACGATTATCACTCAGAAAAAATCGAAGATTTTGCCGATAAATCAATTTCGGATCATTTCGATGAAGATGATCGCATAAATATTCAGAAATTAACCATAAAATATATAAATATTTACTGTCTTTCAAAGTAATATAGATATAGATAGATATAGAACAGAAGAGAATTATAACTCATAAAGAGGTAACATCAAATGAATCTATAAGTGAATGCTAGTAAAATCCAAACGACATTTCTAACTCAAAATAATAAGTTTCGAATTTCATATATATATATATAGACTGTCTTGCCTGATAATAAAATTTTTTTTCTTAAATAAAAGAAAGGGATCAAATGGAAGAATATATTAATTTTTTTGGATGGATAATTGAGCTTTATTACCTTGTGTTTGTAGTTGATCTTCAATATGTAAGAGGAAATGAAAAAAAAAAATTCAGACAGATGGAAAAGGTTTGGATTAATGATGTAGGAAAGTGGGGGCTAGTCTATGTATATAGGGAGAAATTAACCATGGTTAAGGGAAGTAAAGACTAAGGTGTGGTTAAGGGAACTTAGACATGGGAGGCACACATCACATTTCGGCAACTTTTGGAAGAGAAGAGTAGGTGTCCTAGTTGGATGGCATATGGCGTTTTTGATGAAGGTGAGCCACAATTTTATTTTTTTTTTGTTTCCTTTTTTAACCTTTATGGTTAGGTTGGAAAAAAGTTTAAACCAATTCTTAGATTAGATAGTGTCTATTAATTTTGCTGCATTTAGTAAATAATTGTATTGATTATGAAAGTTACGTGATCTTAGTTTAATTAGTTATAGTGATTCCTTAGGACAAAATTGTGAATTAAAAGTTTTTTAGAAGTTAAATTTAATAATTGAGTACCGATAATAAAAAAAGACATGGAATTTATATTTTATTTTGAAACACTACTCAATAGAACTGTTCATGAACAACTCCTTGTACGTAGAAATGATACATAGGCAAGATTGTTAAAAAAGGAAAACAATAAATTTTCCTCAATTGTGGACTAAAGTAAAAGTTTAGAGTAGACTGAATTTGTTGTGGTTCATAAAATAAATTTAAATCTCTCCAAGTCTTAAACCTTATCCAAAAAGAAAAAATAAAAGGAGAATGTTCGAAGGTGATCTAAATTTTGGGGAAAATATTTGAGTGTGGAAGATAGTATTTGTAATTCTGTTGAAAATAAATATTTTGCATTTGTGTATAATTTTGAAATATTCTTCAATACAATTTTTTTTTTCAGTTTGTGCCTAATATATTTTCACAAATAAATTCACTTTTTTCAATCTCCGAAATAAAAAATTTGAAACAAAAAGGCAATTCGAAACCAAAAAATTAGGGAATCAAAAGTTTCTTAAAAAAACTTCTTTATTTACAAAGTGGGGAAAAATAGAGAGAGAAGTGGAAAAAATTCCCAATTTTCTAAAGTATTTTTGTCTTAGCTCTTAATGTAGCTAAACTAAATGATGATTAGTGGCGGAACTAAGGGGTCGGGAGGGACGACCGCCCCCAACATTTTTAAAAATTAATTTTATAGTGTAAAAAATATTCCTTTTCTTTAAAAAATTAAATTTTGCCTCCCAAAATTAATTTTGTCACCTTTAAGAGAAAATGGTGACTCTGTTCTAGGGATGGCAATGGGGCAGATCGGGGCGGGTATCTCAAATACCTGATCTGCCCCGCGACTATGATGGCCCACCCCGTGATCCGTCCCGGTTCAAAAAAATTTGCCCCGTGATCTGCCCCGCCCCATGCAATTTTTTTTTTTTTTTTTGTATCTATTAGCTTATTTAAGGTCTCCAACCTGTACAAATTTATAAACCATTTCCCCTACACTTTTTTTAAGTCTATCTACTCTAGCAATAACAATTCATCTTTGCAAAAAATCCATGTAAATAAATACCAAATAAAACTAAAAAATATACATTATTAAATAACAAATAAAATCCACAAGTTAAATAATGAATAGTAGTTTTGATTTTGGGATGAAAGGAAATCCACATGGAGCAATTAAAAAATATATATGATCTATAAGGAAAAATAAAATAATAAAATGGGGATTAAATAATGTAAAGATAATTACTCGATTTCTATAGTTTAAATCAAGTTGAATCCCTAAACTTTATGAAGAAAAAACATCATTTCTGGTTTCAACCTAACTAGCACATAGACGTTGAATAAGGAATGTATAGGCTTTTTTTTTTTTAATGCAAATAAGGAAAGTAGAAGCTTTTAATTATAGACGGGAGAAAGTAACAAAATAACATAATGGAAATTAATAAAAAAAGGAAAAGGCTGAAAATTTGGGATCAAAAGAGGGAAAAAAATGTTATGTCTCCGTCCCTATCCTCAGTCAATCACAATTTACTGGGTATATATAATTGGAAAAAATATTTATATAGTAAATTCTAATTGATTGGAAACATAAATAGGGATAAGAATAGGGAAAGAAGATTTTCACCCTGAAAAGAAAGGTAAATCGTCAAAAAAGAATAAAACAATTCTTTGTCCTCTTATGTTGAAAATACTTTCTTCAGTGAATTATACTTTTATTTACATGTCGAAGTTGAATTACAAATCTCCCCCAGTTCGGAAGTTACACCGCTAAATAGGATTTTAACTATATTTTTAAAGCAAATGTTTTGTATAGTGATTAGGGTTGAGTCCGGAGTTGCTATTTTTGGTGGTAATGAATACTCTCTTTATCTCAAATTATCTGTCCATTTTCTATTTTCACGGAAATTCAGGTTTAATCAAATTCTATAGTTGAATATAGTAAATTGTTAAACATGATCTTATTTAATATTGCTTATAATTTAATTATAATTTCGTTTCTCTCTCCAACATTTAATGTAAGGGGTAAGATTGGAAAAATGATCATTAATGAGCCCTTTATTTAGAAACTTGACAGTTAATTTGAGACATATTAAAAAAAATATGGACAAATAATTTAAGATAAAGGGAATAATTTTTTGTAATAATTACACTATAACATTCTTTTATACATTTTTCAGTTGGTAATAATATTCAGATTCATTTTGAAAAGAACTGCAAATCTTGAATCATTTGAGTCAACTAGGGTCGCCCTTAGAAAATGGAAAAAAATAGTGTACAAAATAATGGGAGTAGAAATGTTGAATGGTAAGCGTGCAAGCAAGAAGTCAACTAAAGACAACTACTACTACAACTTGGCCTTCCATGTACTTCAGTGGAACCCTATTTCCAATTATTTAGTTTTAGATCTTTTTCTATCTTCTTATTTTAAAATACTAGTTGGCTTGTAAGCTTTGTGGATGGGCAAGTCAACCAAGAATTATGCCCCTTAGCTTTTTGGATTTGGGTCTTTCGGATTCAATAGTTAATATGTTGATTTATAGGATTTCTTTTTCAAAAAAATAAGAATCAACTCCGAAGATTTATCTCGTTTGCTTAATTATTTCCCCATCTTTTCATGTCAATCTTATTTCATCATCTTTTCACTCGGCTACCACCAGTCAAATAACGCTAATTTCTTATCTTTTTTCATATTCCATAACTTTTGAAGAATAAAACCTATTATATAAATGTAATGATTTATTTTTTTATTATATTTTCATGAAAGTTCAATTTTTAAAGTTATATAGGTTCTTAATTAAAAGTTCAGCACATTACCTGCTTTTGGTTAATTAACACTAAACAATACCACATTTTCCTTAGGCTCAGAAGAGACAGTTGGCAGAATTCAATAACGAACAAATATTTTTTTTGTATCTTGCAGAAAACAAATAAGTTAAGAGAATAATTATTTTTTTGTGGAGTGTACTTTTCACGCAAATTAAATAATTGTTCAAATTTTACTTTTTGTTATTAACAACTATTCAATCTGTGAAGAACAAATTTTCCTATAACTTATTTAAGTTCTGCATCATAAGAGAAAAGATGCTTTCTGCATCTAACTGAATCCAGGAGATGTACTTCCAGGAGTGGAAGGACCATTTATAATAATAAAAAAAAGAGAAAAAAGGGTGAAAGGACATTATGGTCCCTTATCCGGATTGGGAAGTTCTTATAAGGGTGACAAATGTTTTTTTTTAAAGTTCGGATGGGCGATTGCCCCATGGGAGAGAGAAGCGACTCACAAGATGAGAAGATAGCCCTAGAAAATGAGACAATTAAGCTTGCCCCATTGCATGGGCAGAGTATCGAACCCATGACCTCATGGTCGTGGGCAGGCCCTTCCCCCACTGAACTAAGGAACATTTGATAGGGTGACAAATGTTTAAAAGCTGAACTTGTAAGAAGCGATGTGTGTTCCACGGTAATGAAGAAAATGTGCCTGCCCCTCCTCCTTCCCAAATATTACCGATAACTTTATTTTTTAATCTTTATAAAATTTAAAATTTTACAATGATTATTAATAAAAAAAATGTTATTTAAGAATTATGATATCTTTCCTCCCCTAACTTAAAGTATAGATTCGTATGTCTTATGAGTTATAAGTGAAATTTTAGAATTAATAGCCAATTTGGTCATCAAAATATTTGCGCTTAGCCAGTTTCATTCTTTTTAGCAAAAATTATCCTTTTTCATTCCCAAAGAATTTTCGGGCAGCCAATTTCATCATTCCGTCCAAAACTTTGAAAAAAAAGTCAAAGTTGACGATTTGATCAAAAGTTGACTTAATCCCCTCAATCTTTGTGGGGTATTTTGGGAAGTCATATTTATATCTTCGCTAATACCCCTCAAAATATCTTTCCTAATACCCCTCAAAATATCTTTCCTACTCCGTTAAGCAACGGCCACCTGCAACAACGCCCAACCACCACCCTCGGTCACCATCTTCAAATGGGTCTTTAAAAAATCTTTAAACATCATTTTTTTTTTTGTTTTTTCGGCAAATTTTTTCACCGCCTGTGGTGCCTACTATGGAAACCCCCAATTCTCAATTCTAATCTCTTCACCAACTAACCTACTCATAAAAATCCGATTCTCCCCCACAATTCTATGAAATCAAATAGAAATTGAGGATGTAGTGCCGATTGCGACTGGTCATGAACGCGGAGAACTTGAAGCAGAGCTTGAAGTGAGTATTTGGAAATTTTTCTTGATGTCGAATTTTTGTAATATTATGTAATTGGCAAATTTCTAATTTGTATTCTAAAACTGTACGACTTGAGATTTTTTCTTGTGTTGTGGAGTTTATTACCGGAGAAGGAGGAAGGGGAGGAGGTGATGTCAGGGAAGAAATTCTTCATCTTCTTCATTTCGTGCCCTAGATATGTATACCGCCGCCATCTCTAATCACTGGCCGGAGATCGAATTCATCTTCTCCTTCTCCTTCGATGTCTCTTCGATTTGCTTGGCAGAGTAGAGGTTTATTCAATCGAAATCCCAGGAATCCATCGCCAATCCCACCCAAACCCTCTTGAGAAACAGTCCTTCAAGAAACAAAGACAATTTCAATGGCTTGGGATCATCAATTGTTGAAAAATTGAAGATTCTAGACTAAAGCCCCCAAAAAATTCATCCTCAATTTCATTTAATTTAACAAGAAGATGGTGATGGATGGATGGGAATTTGATTTGATGAAAGAAGATGATGATGGATGGATGGATGGGCGAGGGCGGGGTGGAGCTGGGTTTGCATCGGGGTGGGGTGGGGACTTAATGTACCCAAAATACCCCTTAAAAATTGAGGGGATTAAGTCAACTTTCGGTCAAATCGTCAATTTTGACTTTTTTCAAAGTTTTGGATGGAAGGATGAAACTGGCTGCCCGTAAATTCTTTGGGGTCGAAAAAGGATAACTTTTGCTAAAAAAGATGAAACTGACTAAGCGTAAATACTTGGATGACCAAATTAGCTATTAATTCGAAATTTTAGGTTTGACTTAACGATATAAAATCTTGTCCAGATACAACCTCAATCTTTTATTTTGGTTCGCGTGTATTAAGTAGTTATATCATGCATTACTAACTATTCCTTCTATACAACTTTTTCTGTTTAAAATATAACAGTATTAGTTTGCAATTCACAAAGAACTAATTAATTTATATTCTCAAACCACACAAACCTCCAAAGCTTTATATATATGCCAAATGAGCAAGGAATTATACAAGAAAAATAGACGCATGGAAATTCATACCACCACAGGCTTTCTTGAGCAACATAGCAACATGCGTTTCCTAAATTTCCCAGCCATTTTAATGCCAATTCCTCCTGCCATTTCATATATACTTGTTCATAATAATCAATCAAATATAAATGTTTTTATCAAATTAATTGAACAATCTTACGATATAAATTACGTTATGTAATCTCTATAAGTTGAGAGTAAAGAAGACGAGAATTTACTCGTAAAAAGGAAAAAACAAAAAGAAAAAGAAAAAATGGACTCTCTTTTTTCCCACCAAGTGTCTAGAAAGTAATAAGCTAACCTTTGGCTGGAGAGAAAAGAGAGAGGCAACCGAAGGTCATTCACCAAATTGTGAAGAATTGATGACTTCTTCTTGCATAGACTACAATCTTTTCTTTTCTTGTTTCTTTTATTTTCTTGAATAACAATTTTTTCCCCTTTTTGTGTGGCTATTGTGAGCTTTTAAAAAAGACAATATATAAATATAGACTAAATGAAGACTAAATTTAATGACAAAATGAGAGAATTTTGAGGTTGATTTGAGTTGGCTATTGGATAAAAGAAAGCGACTCATAAGATAACAAGGACTGCTCCCTATTTTTTTCTTTTTTCTTTTTTTTTTTGTAGATTGGAATTTCATTACTTTTTTTGCTCTCTTGAATTTCCTTTTTTTTTTATTTTTTTGTCTTTACATTGATACTCTATTTATTTAATAATAAAATGTTTTTTAAGTATTTTATCAAAATTAAGGAAAGGAAATATAAGAGTTACTTTTCCTATTATACTCTTTGGTTAACCCCGAGGGGCACCTGGTGTCCACTGCCAACATGGTGACTAATCCGGGTTCGACTTGCGGTTGACCCGTAGCGTGACCGCTAGCGGGGGAGAGCCTGACCCATACTGCTCTTTTTACACGGAGCCCTACCACCGTGGAAAAATCCCACGAAAGTCGATGTCCACCGTGTAAATCGAACCTTCGTCAACGGTGAAGCATATGACAACTCCAATCAGTTGCCCCAGAGGTCGGGGTTCATTATACTCTTCAATAGTTTAATTATACTCATTATACAAGTTCTAACAACCAAACACCCCTATCTCTCATTATATAAGCCATTTTCGGCACGAAATGTCAACCTTTCGTGACGAAATACCGAATTGCCATGAAATGTAGATCTTTCGTGACGAAAAGTACATTTCGTCACGAAAGATCGACCAATCGTGACGAAGAACAGTTTTTGTCACGATATGTATAACTTTTGGTGAGTAAACTTTGAAACATGTATTTGTCACGAAAAGTTTAGTCTTAAAATAAATTTTTATTTTATAAATATACATATATAAGTATGCTATAATTTAGAATATAATTTTAATTTTTATATTTGTTTAGTCTTTATATTAAAAGCATTACTAAAAAATAGTATCCAACTAGAATAATTTTATTCATATTTTGATAACAATTTAATACACAAATACATTGATGAAAATGTATTAATTTTAATTTAATTCATGAAAAAAAGAAATCAAAACACAAAAAAAAATTAAAATAAGTAAAGGTTCAAAATACAAAACTCCATTATAATAAATATAATATGAACAATAAGTAACAAACGACCAACGTAGCTCAGCGGCCAACCACACGATATACATGTGGGAGGTCTTGAGTTCAATTCCCAACTCTTTAAAAACGTGGGACTTTATTCAACATTATAGTAGGGCGCTTGGCTACGACTCTGTCTCAGCTCAGCTTCGGTGGGAGAATAAGAGCTCGGCTCGGTTACACATGGCTTTAATTTTTTTTAATTTTTAGAAAAACAATTCGTGACGACAATGTTGTCACTAATTCTTACTTTTCTTGACGAAATTTCGTCGTCACTAATATCTTTCGTGACGAAACACATGATTTGTCACAAATGACTTTTAGCGACAGCGATCCCAGGACAAACTTGATGACGGACATGTTTCGTCACGAAAGGTCTTTTGTGACGAATTTTCTGACTTTTCGGGGTGAAAAATTTCGTCACTAAAAACCTATTTTTTTTGTAGTGTCCCTTTATCTATTACGTGTGTCATTCTGGATAGTTCTTAATTTTGGCAATATCTCCCACCTAAAGGATAACATTGGTACTTTGACTTGAAACGCCTTATTTTTAATTTCCTTAATCTCTATAAAATGTTCTAAACGACTTATATTATTAAATGGAGGGAGCATAATATTATAAATAAAGGGTAAATTAGAAATATAAACTTAAATTTATAAAAGTCATATATCTTTATATTTTAGAGTTTCTTTCTCTTTTTATGATTGGAAATGGAAGAACTATGAGTTGCATTTTTCATTAGGGATAAAGGGAAATTTAAATGAGGAAACAATAAAAAAA